>OW804098.1:55523359-56922109 GCA_942159475.1 Sthenelais limicola
CCGCGAGAATTCGTGTACGTTAACTGCTTGGCTGGTTAGAAATCTGTTAGAAGATTATTTTCATCTCTCTGTATTTGTTATATCGTTTCGGTGACTGCAGAGCCAGGGGAGCCGGCCGTATGACGTCATAGCAGCGGGGGTTCCCCCGAATGTACAACAAGGGTTGTCTGAACTCAATGTTTTTTTTGCTTGACGAGGCCTGCAGACGTCTATATGGAACACCATAAGACGCCTGCAGGCGTTTAGATTTAGGATTAGATTCTCTATTTCGTTAGCTTTTTAATGGAATAAATGATAATCCCGGAGTTTCTACCTGCAAAAAAGCATATGAGCTTTGTTTTTCTGATCGGAGGGCTTCCCCGACCTGCCGCTATATGTGACGTCATTGCGCGCATGGTCACGTGATCGCATCTGATGATCTGATTGGCTTAGAGTTGCAGTTGCTCTTTCTTCCATCAACCTTCTGTTTTGGCGGCCATTTTAAATTCTCCTCGCTTCGAATGCGCGGTTAGCGAGAACTTTTTAATTATTGCTCAAATCAAAAATGTTTTCACACCATTCTGATCTCCTTTTTGCAAGCCAGCTTTTGAGACTACTTAAGGAGGTTCGACCTATGAAAAAAGTGGAATTTAAGGCCAGCAGGTAGGGGAGCCCCTATATAGGATCGACCCATAATGGCGGTGTGACGGACCTTAGATTTCGTGGAAGCCTTTGGCTTTTTTTTCAAAAAAGCACGGGGGTCACATTTCGTCTAGTTGAGAAGCAAAATATGGATGCATCAGAACGGTTGGATGATTTTTTTGTATCTCATACTTCAGGGGCTGTAACAGAAGTGGGGGTCCAGAGTATTACCGCTAGATTAATTTTGATGTGTCTTAGGCTATGTACTTGTATCAATAAGTTTGGAATCTTTTTTCTCCTTTTCAATGCTGCCCACCATCGCCCCCCCCCCCCCCGCCTCAGGCTGCCCCTCCCCCTCCCCTCCTATGCTTTTGTTTTGCTGTCTAATAATACACATCCTCGCACAGGCTGTGCGAGGCATGTGTAGAGTCAGCGGGAGTGTGTATGCAGGGGCGCTTGCGCCGGTATTGGGAGACACCATTTTCGGCGCTTGTTGATATATTTCGCGGCAATGGCCGTCGATTCGAATCTTATCACAGGCCTTGCTGGTGGTAAATGGGCTTATATCTTCTTTTCTAGACAATATTGTTCCAGTAATCACTGGCTAATTGCGTTGCTTATAAAACAAAGAAACGATTCCGGCCTAAGAGAAAGTTGAGCAATCATTTATTGTGTTTACAAAGACGGCAGTAATTCTCGTTTCCCCATCTATTGCGCCCAACCGTGATAACGGGTACAACTGATTAGGGGGTAAAGAATAGCCGATGGCGGCTTTTTTTTAAAAAAAAAAGCGGTGGTTGTGCAGTGTCCAGAAAATTACCGCAGCAACACATTTATTTGTGGGAAGTAAATTGGTTATATTTCACCAGATCTGAACGTTTTTAGATTGTTTTTATATTTAAAAATAAAAGATCGTCCCACCCACCCACCCTGTCTCTACCCCTCCTACCTACAATATCCATTTGATTTAGTATCAAATAATGTAGCCTACACAACACCAACATGTTGAGTAGACTACAACACCCACCCTATAAATAGCCTACATGTTGTGAGCGTGGGTGTTATGTAATGGTGGCAGTGGCTTGTATGTGTGTGAAGCTATGTGAGTGAGTGAAGGGTGTAGTGTGTGGAGGTAAACAACACATAGGACCAAAAGAAGTGCTGATCCTGATGTTCGTGTACCATAAAAGTATGTATTCCTCCAACCAAAAATGTAGCCTACGAATATAGCTTTTGATTAAGACTAAATAGGCTGCTGTACGTAGTGTTTAACAGACATATGACATAGACATTACTGGGAAATGACCGGGATATCCTGCGACAGCTTCAATTTTTAGTTCAGTGGCAATCCTCCTCTTCTCAGAGGGCGGGGAGGTCGCTAGTGGTCTAGAGGGGCACACTTGAGGTCAAAATCTTCTGAATGTTTGGAATGCCATCGCAGTGCATAACAGTTGATTTACATAATGACTATGAAATAAAGCCCCACAACCCTAAGTTGGCTAACAAATATAACAACCCTCTAATATATTTTCTTACTACACTAAAAAGCTTTTTGAGAAAATAAAATTAACACAATTAAACTGTTAAGACAAACAACACTTCCCAAAATAAATGCCATTAAGATCCAAAATAAATGCCATTGTTCTTAGCTATATATTATAGCTTCTGAAGTATTTTGGGTCATATAAATAAAAAAGAAAAGGATAGGTCACTGTGCTTGTTTTCAAGCTAGGAGGCCTTAAAATGCATACCTCAAACCTTAAAGAATATCAGTCTAAGCTCAAACTAAATATCAAACATTAGCTATTTTTTATGGGAAGAGCTTTAGAATCTTCATCCTTTATGAGAGAAGATTTTGTGGGGTACTTCCAGATGTTTTTATTTTTGATTGGGTTGGGTCCGAAGTGGCCAACCCATTCTTCTTTATCATTACTTTATATTGTATTTTAAGATTACCATGTTCTACTGCGATGTTGATGTTGATTTATATGTTTTACTGATTTACCTTTATCATAACTCTCAACCCTTTTATATGTTTCACCTTTATCATTAACTGCTATGTATTCACTATATTATGTGTATTGGTCTTGTTCGTGCTGGACACACCTTTTCTTTGGTCGGTGATGAATGTTTAATGGTGATAGCAGCTGGTCTCCTCGGGGATGGTCGAAGTGTTAATTTGAAGTCAATAGCCCATCCCTTGTTCCGTATTTGTTCCGCTGAGTGTCCGAACAGAGATTCACTATACACCTGATACATATTTTTTTTATTACTGAAGGCCGTACATCATTAAATTTTCTATAGGAAAATACGCATGTTCACATGGTGAATGTTTTGTTGCGTTGCCATAAATTCCAGAAGTGATTCTATTTCTTATAACATGTCTGCAGTGAACTGTAGATTCGTGGGCGGGATTTTACGAAATTCCGGAAAGAATCACGAATACAAGGAGATTCGTTTGAACCTGGTTTTATTTCCCAAAGGTATACAGTTACAAAGGTATTGTCACTGAACAAAGGGTGCTTAATTTGAACAACAGAAGTATCTCGGTCCGCGGTGTGGCTCGAGTCCGTAGTGTTAAGCGAAGCCTTGATCCCCTTGCGGAGGTAGTAGTATCCTCCACCTACCGCCCATCGGAGGGTGTCTGCAGTGCTGTCGGCACGATGGTATATGTCGCCCTCTGACGGAAGCGGCCAGAACTGATGGTCATATCCGGCTCCGGTAGAAGTGCCCCCGCTGTCGTAGCCCGGCTGGTGTTCGGCAATGATCGGCAGCGTCAATGTATTCTGGGTGGCGGACCCACTACACTGCCCCCTCACTATAGTTGGAGTTGAGGAGGTTCACGATAACTAGTTACATAGGGTCCGCCGTGGTACCAAGGAGATCCTTTCGGCTCTAAACCCTCGTGTGCAGCGGGGCATAAGCAATGCCACTCTGCCGCACGGGTCCCAGAGCCAGGCTTACAATTGCCCCCAAGGTTTGTAGCCTTCATAGGCCTAAAGAGGCCAACAGATATGCCTGTCTGTTCCGATCTCGCAGCACGGTTCAATCGGAAGCATACACTAGAGCATAACAAATTTCCGTGCATCTTGTGGATAAAACCACCACCTGCAGAGAGGAGAGCCCTCCTCCCACTGTGAGTTGAACCCACACAAGACTGCCGCCTCGGGCAATTACCGTGCGAAACCCTATCCCTTATGGGGGGTCTCAGAGAAACCCACCCTCCTTGTCCGCTTCAGCTTCCGCTCACGAAACGCTGTTGAGCGACAAGTTCCCAATAAGGGCTTCGTCAAACGGGTCAAACGGCTGCTCCGGGATAGAGACCACATTGTCCTCCTGTCCCAGGGTGTCATAGACTAACTCCGTTTTGGAGTCCGATTTCTGCAACAGTTCATGCTCTGCCACGTCTTATATTTCTACCGACTTGTCAGAGCCAGAACCCGCTGCGTCCGGACCTTCCATGGAGCCATCACCCTCTCTTGGAAGAGGGATGGAGCTAACCCGTGCTTCACACCCAGCCTCTTCCTTACCCGTGTCTGTAGGCACGGGTTGTGAAAGAGGTATCTCCGATTCGGCTACCGGTGGTTCCTTCGTGGACGTGTCCACCGAAGGCAACGCTCCCGTCAACTTTGGTGAGCCGTCGCCACTCCGGGTTGGTTCCAGCTTAGTCACCAAAGTCTTCTCAGTTATGAACCACCGGTAGGAAGTATTGGAGGAAGGTGATCCCAGCTTCCATGAGGAAAGAAATTTTCATGGGCATGCATGGGCCTAAGACTTCAGGACATTTTGGTGTTTTTAAGAACACTTGGTCGGCCAAGATGAGATATTATTGGCCGGGCCAAAGATATGACCTGAAGAGATGGATTAAGGCTTGCCCTGAATGTTGTACCAGAAAGACCCGTGGGGGAGGAGGAATTTCTCTCCTAAAGAAAGAGAAGCATGGTGACAGGTGGAACCGGATATCATTGGACATTCTAGGTCCCTTTAGGGAGACACCTAGGAAGAACAATTATATCATGGTGGTTACGGACCATTTTTCTAAGTGGGCCGAAGCCTATCCCATGCGAGACCATACTGCAGAAAGCTGTGCAGAAGTCCTTTTCAAGGAATGGATTCTGAGGTTCGGATGTCCGGTGGCTTTACAGACCGATGGGGCCCCTGAATTCCGATCACAGCTATTGAGAAGTCTTTTGGACATGTTAGGGATTGAGAAACTGATAACTCTTCCCTATAGGCCTCAGTCCAACGGACAGAGCGAGCGGCTTAACAGAGTACTTGTTGAGCAGCTCTCTTGTCTGACAGACTATCATAAAGATGACTGGGATATGCTTGCTCCGTGTATAGCTCACGCGTATCGGGCTACTGTGCATGCCAGCACTTTATGTACACCAAATTCTGTAGTCTTTGGGACGGAACTCGTAGCTCCTATGGATATAGTCCATGGAGTGGGAACCGACGGGTTGGACTTTCCTTGTAAGGTTTCTTATGTGGAGAACCTGAAGCAATGGATGCGGAGAGGACACCAGTATGTGCGGGAAAATCTTGGAGTCTCTGCTATAAATCAGAGACGAGATTATAACAAACGTACTAGGCCTCCAAAGTTTGCAGTGGGGGATGTTGTCTATCGATATTGCCCTCCTAAAGCAAACAAGAAATTGGGACAGAAATGGGATGGCCCATTTAAGATCCGCAGGTTCATAGGCGGTACCACCTGTGAACTTGAAACAGCAGAAGGCTTGTTGAGATACCACATTGATTATCTCAAGCCTGCTTTTGATGAAGATGGTCCTATCCAGGCTAGAAACCTTCATAGGGCTCCAGAATTTCAGAAACTGGAAAAGGCAGGTAGAGATATTCTCAGGCTGGAAGCTGGGAAAGTTGTAGCAGGAGTTGAATGTCCGGCTAAGTCCGTGAAGGAGAAGGTTACTATAGGCGTCAAGCCTAGGGGTAGGCCGAAAAAGAGGAAGTCCGTTTCGGCCACAGATCTTCCTCCACTGACTAAAGGAAAAAAGAAGAAGGGTCCTGTTAAAGTAGGAAACCAAGTGTTGCCTACTAAGAAACAGACTCTAGGGGAAATGAAACGAAGGCCTGGTAGACCAAAGAAAGGGGGGACGGGGTCAGGAACAGCAGTAGTTGTTCCTCCAGTTCCGCCTAGTATTTGTGTAAAAACCAAGAAGAAACGCGGTAGACCGAAGAAACAACTTACGGACTTGCCTGCTGTTCCTTTAGTGCCTGTGAAAAGAAAGGTTGGACGTCCGAGGAAAGAACCAGCTCCAGTGGTTTCCTTGCCAACCTCTCTACCCCAGAAAAGGGCACAAAGAAATTTGTTGCCTAGAGTGAGGGACACCTCCCCAGCGCTGGTAAGGGCTCAACGCTTGCGTAAAGCCCCAGTTCGGTTTAATCAGTAAGAAAATTGGTATCCGGGGGGAGAATTTCTGAACTGGTTCTCTCCCACTTCAAAAAAGTACACAACGAGAAGTCAGACTTGCAGTGGATTTGTACCGAATAACAATTGCTTGTCACCATTCGGCAATGTAGACTCAGTTCTATTTATGACTGGGAAACGAACATGTGTCTTGGAAAGTATTTGGTTTGAACGATAGAGAAAAGCTAGGCCCAGGCTTGCCCTGCGAGCAATTGTGGCTTGGAACTTGCTGTAAGGCCGGAATCTATTTATAGTGAATAGGTGGTTGCTTGAATCTGTCCTGAGAACCAGAGAAATTTGAGGTAAACACCCTGTGTAGTCTCAACAGGGGAGAACAGGTTAGCCGGACTGGTCAAACACGTCCGCGCTATGGCTCAGAAGGAGCGCGGGAAGTGATTGGCGCTGCCAACAGCGGTGGCGGACTGAAGCACTAAGCGTGGCCACGGGTCTCGCCGGTGTGTTTCACTCCTTTCAGTTGACTTCCGGATTCTGAGTGTGAGACACGCTCTTCACAAAGGAAAAGTAAACTGTAAGTTTTCCAAAAAGATGAACTTATTGTTTTACATCTGTATGTGTTGATATGTAGTTGCAAGAAGGCGACAAGAGTTTCTGGACCAATGTGTACTGTATTCGCTGAGAAATAGTAGTCAGAAATGACTCGGCGGACTGGCGCCGAACATGTTGTGGCCATTTTGGTATGTTTTGTATAGCGAATGAATGGACAAGGGGTGTCTCTATGCTAAACAGACCATTTCTTGTCAGGTCCCGGTGATATTAGCAGGTTTCACTCTGAATGCATGTTGGTTGACGAATTAATGTGTTGTTTAGAACTTGGCTTGTTGTATATGTATACCGGTGGTAGATTTTTAGACCAGCCACGCCCGTGCCACGTCCGTGGTCAGAAACCAGTTCTGTCTAGGTCTAAAAATATTGTCCCTGAACTGTGCCCTTATTTTTGCTGTTGCTACATGTCGTTATTTTTCTATCTATCAGAACTAGGTTGAGATTCAGTCCAACATGTCTGACCGAGAAAATGACTTGGACCTGTCGGCGTCTGACGGCGAGTTGCTGACCGACAACCAGGCGGCCAAGGTGCTGGATTCGATCATGACAGCAGCAGAGAAGGAGGAGTCAGAGGACACAACGTTCTGGGAACAGAAGGTCCCTACCCCTGCCGCGTTCGAGGTGGACTTGGAGGAGGAAATGGAGGTTGAGGTAAGCGTTGCTCCCTCCAAATCCTCGGACAAGCCGGACAGGTCCGGACGGACCACCCACCAGTCAGCAGACAAGTCTCCGGACCAGTCTGCGGACAAAGCCCGGACTTCCAGGTCTTTGGACAGGAAAGCCGGAACCACAGGGACAAAGGGTCCCAAGCAAAGTCCTGCAGAGGACAAGTCCGAAAGGAGACAGGTGGAGGTGACACCTAGGAGATCACCACGTAAGCAGGCCGACCCGGGGAAGGTCTTGAAGAGCAAGGACGCGGACACCATCCGGACCCGTTCCCATTCTGACTCTCCAGGCAAGAAGAGTTCGGATCGTGATCGGAGCACCTCTTCAAACCCCAAGGCTAAGCCTGCAGCCGCCTCTCGGCCCAAGGGAGCTGAGTTGGCAAAAGCTCTGCAAAAACTTGCCCAGAACACTGCTAGCACTAGCAGTACGAAGTCCCTTCCTAAGCTTCCCAAAATCCGGAAGCTGAAGAAGGTACATGTGTACCGATCCGAGGCTAGGCGGGTGCAACTGGCCAAATTTGGTTCTTTAACCAAGTTCAAGGCTGAATTGGACTCAGCAGCTCTGGTTCCCCTGAATCCGAGCATGGATCAGCCCGGATCCGTTCCTCCTCAAGCTCCGGAATCGGACGATGAGTCGAAGGAATTTGACGACGACCAAATGACCCGGTACGAACAGGTTATTTGGCCAGAAGTGGTCCGAGAGGACAGCCTTGACGCGGGCACGTTTGGGAAACTCACAGGAGTTCACAAACTGTGGCAGCCCGGGTTTAGGTGCCCTTTCATGGTTTGCAGGTACCTTCCTGTAAACGAAGGTGGCATCAAGAGGTACCAAACCAGAGAGCGCTTCTTTAGGCATCTCTGTGAGGTACATGCCCCCTATTCACAGGTGTGGGTGTGCTCCCACGACCAGTGTGCCCAGGTTTTAGACCGCCGTGTGGAGTTGGTGCAACACTTCATGAACGGCGAAGTCAAGCAGCACCACCTGAATAGGGAGATTGCCTTGGAGAAAACCAGAGCTGTGATGCCTGTCATCCGGAACAACTCTGCCTTCCTCCGCATGACCTACATGTCGGCCCAGCACTTGAGGGTTACACGCAGGATGAGGTCGGTTGCGAAACCATCCAAGTCCAGCGCTTCCTCCTCTGCTGCTGGACAGTCCGGGTCAGCCAGCTCTTCCTCTAGCAGCCAAAAAGGGAAGTCTGGAGGCAAGTCCGTGGCAAAGAATGCCTCCTCCAGCAAGGAGACCACTGGAGGCACTGAGGGTGCCCAGAAACGCGGCCGGACTAGCTCCGGAGGTGGAATGCTTTCACCGTCCCTTCCTGCAGCCAAGAAGCAGAAGGGCCGCAAGGCGCAGGTGGAGACAGACACCTTGTCTGCCCAGCTGCCTGAAAAGGTAGAAACTGAGCAGCTGGTCCGGGCAGCGGATACCGAAGTTCAACGCTGTTTGATGACCCTCCGGGCTGCTGCTGACGCTGCTCAGCAACAAGTTTCTACCTCAATGGCGACACTGACTGTCCCATTGCAAAAGCTTGAGGCCGTGCAGGGCCAGATTGGAGAGAACGCCGCGCAGAAGGAGACAATCCGGACGCAGGCGAAGATCATCCAAACCCTGCGCTTGGCTGTGGCCAAGAAGGATAGCGAGATCCTCAATCTGACTGAGGAAAACGCCAGTCTGCGTGGGGAACTCGCAGAATTCGGCCGCAGCTCCTCCCCTGAAAGTCAGGAAGTGTCCGAGGTGGAAGCGTCCACCCAGTCCGCTACAGTGACTACTGCCCGTGCCCCTCAGTCAACTGCTGTTGCTGGCCCGAGTACAGGTACTGTGGTGTCAGAGTCCGGAGACTCTGTCAATGTGAGCATGGACTTGGCTCAGTTTAACCTGCTGTCAAGTCTGATGGCCAAGTTCCAGCCTGTGTTGGCCCCGCGGACTGCTCCCCCGCCAGTGCAGCGAACAGCTCAAGCGAGTCAAGGAGGCCAAGACCCTTTTGGTCTAGTGAGAATGTTTGGCTCACCCGGAAATGCCCTTTCTCCTCTATCCGGGGGAGAAAGCGCAACGGCTGTTGGTCCTGAAGACGGGCGGAAGCCTGCGGACCAACAGGACGGATCCACGGATCAGCAGGAAAGTGGTGAAGGTGTCCCGGACACTGAGAACACTCCCATGGACTCCCAGTGATGCCTGGTTCTACCTAGCCTCCGCCGGATGTGGCGTCGAGCACTTTCCAGTTCAAGTCTCCGTCGGATGTGACGTGGAGCGTTCCCTTGCCTTGCCTTGTTGACTCGCCCATGGATCGTTTCTTTCGGATCCGGACCATGTTCTACCACCCCGCGGACTGCCTTTTCGGATTGATGACACATCAACTAAGACTTTTAATGTGAGATTACTCTTTTTTACTGTCGGTTCACTCAGAAGGAGGAACTTCAGTCAGATTTTATAAAAATTTTCTACACTGGATTCTGTAAGTTAGTGAGGACACTATATGCTCCTGAATGTATTTGGTGTTTACTATTACTACTTTCTTCAGATGTGTGTATTGAACTTTTTATTTGGATTTTTATGTCCGTAATCTCTTTTTGCATGTGTGCTTGACATGTTTATCACTAGAAATGTGATTTTTACTGCTTTTTACCGAGTTTGTAATGTGTTAAAACTCTTTTTCGAAGAGGGGGAGTATTGTAGTGGGTCTGGTTATATTACCAATATTCTATTCTATTGTATGGTGGTGCTGTCCGCTGTGGGTTAGTACACCTGAACTACCCCAGTGGGCAGTACCAATGAACATGTCCACTCATCAGTATATGTGTGGGGACTTTTACCATTATATTGGTTGTTATGCTCTTTTAAGCTTACCCTGTGTTCATAACCTTTCTACCAATGTATTTCTATGTGATATTTATATCCACGGACGTCAGTCCGAGAGTCTTCAGTAATGTAGTGCCTGAGTGCATCTTACCTTTATTATCTATATTGCATGTCTACTCACACCAGTTTTGTATGAGTCGAGAATAAGGGAGAACCCCAGCTCGAGTTGTGTGAGTCAGGACAAGTGTGTCCCAAGTGATTGAATAAAGTCCGTAGAAAGGTTAAGCCTTGTTCTGTCTTTATTTAACGTGCAAGCGGATCGGATCCGAAGATCACTACATAACTTTAATTAAACTTTTGGATTAATTCCAAAATTATTAAAATTTATCTCTTTATCTCTTATTACGTAACATCACGTAACCTTGCTCAATGACTGAGATTAATTAATTCAATTTAATTTGTGGTCAATTTAATTTAATTTAAATATTAATTTCAATTTAATTTGTTATAAAATTGATTTTTGTATATCAATTTTGATATGTCAATTTTATTTGGTATATCAATTTTATTCAATTATATAATTGATTTTTATACCGCTTTAAATTAAATTTTTATTGCTAAGTCAATTTTATTGACCAGGTCAATTTTATTGATCAAGGTCAAAATTTATCGACCAGGGTCAATTTTATCAAATTTTCCAATTTTATTGATTTTTGATTTAAAATCAATTTTTCTTATCTCTTCATCTGTGATTACGTAATCTTACATAACGCAGCATAACTAACCCGGTTATGCAATTTTTCATAAATTTTCATAACTTTTCATCAAGATTACATAGCACTGTGGCCTATGTATTTTCATAACTTTAATTATTCATATTTTTAATTACATAATCTATTAATCTGATTACGTAATATTACACGGTTTACATTGTATGTTTTTGATTACGTCATGTTGCATGCAGGTTACAATGTATTATGTCACCTCAATTAAAACATGTTTTATTGTATAACGTTACGTAACTTCCACCTGCTACACAATATTGTATAACTTTATAACATAATCTTGCATAATCTTACATAACTCCCCGCCTATTACATAACATTATATAACGGTAGTTAATTAATATTGATCGGCGGAGCGATTCATACTAATTGGGGGATAATATGTTATACCTCATGGTAACATAGCTTAAAATTTTCTTCTGTACTACATGTTACCTGCATGATGGCTAACGCCCAACTGACTTTCAATTAGATATTGATTGGACGGGACCACCGTCCAATCAGGGTACACCTGTACTTGGTAACCGTGCCTCACTCACATATAACGAGGGGCTGTGACCCCTCTCATGTCACTTAAGATCTACAATAAAGCTACGCTACTATACTCTACGCTACAGCTCCTTTTCCTTTGTGTTACACTATGTATAACACCGGCGTCACAGGGGTATGCACTTCACACAGATGTCTGGTGAAGAGAAGCCGGGATTTAAACACCTGCGGCTTGCCCACGAGTGCCTCCGTTCTGCAGAGCAAGAACGGGCACTGGGACCCCTCTTCGTACAGAAGCATTGCCATCTGTAGCTTGCGGTCCGCCTCGTACGAATACTGAAGATCAGCATTCCGCAAGACTTTCCGCGGGTCGGTACAGGTTTCAAAGAACGCTTTGTACTCCTTTACCGAGACTTCCTCGTGCTATTGAGGGCAGTCGTAGAAGCGGTCAGCCTCCGGAGGGTCGCGAACTGCTTCCTTCTTTTCCTTCTCGTTCGCGGGATGAAGAGCCAGGATGCGATTAGCCGAAGACTCCTCAAAGTTTGAGGGGTCTCCGCCTTGGTTCCCTTCGTCATCACTCATGTTGAGCGTGACCACGGGGCTACCAAGCTGGTAGAGGGACGGTTGCGAAAACAGTCCCACCCGCGTGTCCGTCGAGTCCCTTCTCCTTACAACTCCGATCCTATAACCTGCAATACAAAGTGAAGCAGTCAAATCACCGTCACAAGAATATCTCGCACACGAACGGCCTAACCAGTAGTCCGCCGAGAGAGAGAGAGAGAGAGTGAGAGAGCACAACCAACCACGAGCGACAGGGGCTGACACCACTCGTGAAATCATTTATCCGGCCGTGTTTGTGTCCCTACTTGTGCCCGGCTTATTTATTCAATACATTGCCGGAACCCGTGTCAGGACACAAAACCAGGCCAAATATGCCCCACCTGGCGTCAGAAGAATCAGCAACCGAAACCACCGGCAGTGCAGTAAGGTCACCCCTACGCATGTGACGGGCAGCTTCCAAGCTGACTATCGAAACCCAAGAGATTTAAGCAATGTCCCACATTTCTTATGGACCAAAAAGTTCCAGAATGTTATTTCATCGCTTCCCTTACCAAAGCAACAGGTGAGAATCGAGAATAGTTCTTGGCGACCAAATCCCATTTTCGAAAGAGGTTCGCCAAGATTGTTCGTTTTGATACAAACTCTTCTCGCTCGTCCGATGCACATGGCGGTATGTCTTAGCGCGCTATGAAGAAGAGGCCAGAACTGAACAATCGTTATTCATCAATGGCAACATAATGACATGTTTTCATATTCAACATCACAATGATCCAACAATGAAAGCTAACGTTTGCTGCTACTTACAGTGAACCGGATTTCTCCTTGCTCTTGTAAAAAGCCAAATACGGTTGATGTGAGCCACTTACATGTGGCCACCAACTCGCTTCTCGCTTGACTGACTGTCTCCGAGGCAGATGCTCTAAGATCAGGTCATGTGATCAACAGATCGCCTGAAGGTGGCGCCATCGTCCGGCGCAGCCTCCAAGAAGTTATGTACCCTTAAGAAATGGATAACTTTCGTACACCATATGAAAGTAGGTATGTGGTCATTAACCACGATTAGTCACACCTTCGTGTTAAATATGTTAACGTACAGCCCTGGACGGGCTGTTCCAAGGTACTATTATTTCTTAGGGAATTGGAAACATACTCAGCCTAAGACTTCTTACTACTAGCGAATATGGTTGATTTCAGCCCCATCATGGTACTGTCCACTTCATGGATCCATACTAGCAGTTTCAATCTGTCAGTTTCGTACAGCTATTGCCGTATAGGGTTGGTCGTTACAGAGGTGTCCACTCTCCTAGCGTATTAACCAAAATGACTTCTCGTTGTGTACTTTTTCTTAACCCATTGAGGGCGGGCTGATGCCTCAAGGCATCAACATCAAAATGGCTTAGTGGACGGGCTGATGCCTCAAGGCATCACACATAATTTGGCCCAGGGGACGGGGTGATGCCTCAAGGCATCAATTTTTTATATAAATTGAAGGGGGCATAACTTAATAAAAAATGAACGGATTTTGATGAAATTTGAAATATATGTATACAAACACATTAGAAATATTTTTATAGGTGTGTTGTCATGGAGACAATAATGATGACGTCATAACTAACATATGTAAATGCTGGAAAGTGAATTTGGAGCAAGGTTGCCCCCATATTGCACCCAATTGAGACCCATTATTTTAATTATTGAAGACCAAATTCTAGAAATTATGAAAAAATATGATCAATAACTGTTTACACCTATTAAACGATGTACATATGAGACATTATTTGAAGAAAATAATCCTAAAGTGTTTTTAAACCCTAAACCTCATGTTAAACACCCGTCCTGAAGCCCAAAAAGGGGGAAAAGGGCCCCCGTCCACCAGGCAAAAATATGTGTAAACTGCCCCCGCCCTGAATGGGTTAACCCATGCCTTCGACAGACACGCCCAGGTTAACAGACCTTATTTGCATCATTAAGGAGAGGCTATACAGGCCCTCCAAGCTAGCCGATCCCAAGCCTCATCGGCCGCTTGGAGACCCGCTTCCTGACGCCTCGCGTTGCGACATCGGGCAGCCTCGTGGGGTTTGGCACCTCCGCACCCCTTTGTACAAGCTTATCGGGCTTGTCTGCCGTTTTCACCAAAGGCTTCCTTCCCTTGCCTGGCTTCTTTGGCAGAGAGTTTCGTCGGTCTGGAGGGGGCGCAGTCACCCCAGTACATCCCTTTTTGTGTTTTGGTGGTCGGCCACGTCTGTTCGCGAGATTAAATTTCCAGCGAAGTGTTTTCTCTAACGGCTCAGCGAGCTCTTGACCTGTGACAACCTTGCCTTTATCCAGTGACACCACATCTCTACCAGCAGCCACGAGCCTCCTATAGTTGGATCCACCTTTTTATGTCCCCGGACTGAGCAGGCCAGAAGAACCTTCTCCTAAGAGCATCCTTCGTTCTGGCGTGTCCAAAATGTCCTGCTGAGGCCGGGCCGTGATATTCCCTGAACATAGCTAGACGCTGGTCAAACGGCAACACGATCCTCGCAAAAACATGTCCGGTGGAAGGTTTTCTCCACTTGTATGTGAGTACCCCTTCCTCCAAGCACAAATCCGTCTTGTGACTCCAGATTGTTCTGAATTCATCACTTTCACTAGTCAGAGTCGTGGGCTCCTGGTTTTTGTCCAGGAAACCGATGATACGGTTGGTCATATCGTCTGCGTGTTGATAATGTATAGATAATGTTTGAATTTTCGCACATAATATACGACCGCCAATAACTCCCTGTACGTCGTACAGTAGTTCTTCTGCGACTTCGAGAGCGAATTACTAGCATATGCAATCACCCGCTCTTGCTCATCCTGGACCTGAGATAGGACCGCCCCCATGGCCGTACCACTCGTGTCCAGAATGAACTGGCCAGTTGCTCGTGGATACGCCAACACCGACGTGGAAAGCAAGGCCTTTTTCGTAGCCTCGAATGCATCATTGAGCTCACTATTCCAAGTTAGCTTATACCGTAGTACCTTTTGTCCAGCCGTCGCAGTTTCTTGCAGCGGCCGCACGAGATCATTAAAACTCGGAATGAACTGACAGTAATATGAAGCGAAACCGAACGGAACAGGCCAAGTCACCACCGCTTGCTTCTTCTCCGGGTCCGCCCGTATCCCCTCCTTAGATACGATGCGGCCCAGGTACTGTACCTCCTTATGAAAGAGGCGACACTTCTTCGGTTTCAACTTTAAGCCGTATGCCATCAACCTATCAAACACCAATCCCATGTTCGTAATGGCTTCATGGACACTCGTGCCATAAATGATCACATCATCTAGATAGACGACACAGATCTAGCCATTAAGCCCCCGGAGAACCTCCGTCATCATTTTCTGAAACATGGCTGGGGCATTGCAAAGGCCAAACGGCATCACCTTAAACTGGTATAAACCCGTAGAAGTAGTGAAAGCCGTCTTTTCCTTGCTATCCGGATCCATAGCTATTTGCCAATAGCCACTCTCCAGATCTAGGGTACAAAACCATGCATTGCCATCCAGTGTGTCTAGACAGTCGTCTAATCGCGGCAGCGGATACGAGTCTTTACGTGTCACGTGATTCAGTCTCCTGAAGTCAACACAGACCCTAGTTGAGCCATCCGGCTTTGGGACTAGATCTGTGGGGAAGGCCCACGGGCCATTTCCCTCCTCTATCTTATCCACTTCTAGCATTTTTCTGACCTGGAAGTCCAGAGCCTCCTGCTTCGCTAGGGGAACTCGACGAAAAGGTAACTTTATTTGTCCCCCGTGTCGATGGAGTGCAGAACCCGGTTCGTAAACCCCAATTGCTCACCCTGCCACCTGAACACACACATTTTCACATATACCAACTCGCGCACCCGTTTCAGGGTTTCAGTATCTGCAATGTTAGCGCCCTCTATGATAGATTCCAGTTCAGGGATGCTAGTATTTGGACAGCCGTGGTTTATTGCCTTCAAACCCTGGCCTGTCTCATCCACGGACTCGGCCCTTGCACTGGCCAAGTGCGAGTAGTCACCCGTGAAATTAGCCGCAACCTCGCGTGGCATGACTATTGGAAGTCCTGTAGAGTTCATAATAGGGAGTTCATGACAGTGAGCAGACGATACATATGTATCGCAACCCTCCACGAAACCGTCTATTCGTAACCCTTCATCTGACTCCATGATATAGCCAACGTTGTTCACGGGTAGTGACACGTCCACTGATGCGACCTTCACCTCGAACGCGGCCAACCTAATGTCCTCCCGTAGGAACGCGGTCGATATCGCACCTTTCCGTCGACAGAATACGTGATTCTTGCCTCCTTCCAGGCCCCGTCTTGCATCTTGCCAGGCCCCGTCATGCTAGTATCATAGCGCCACATGAAGTCCTGGCCCAGGACAGCCTCTTCCCCGCCGCCTAGACCACTGACTACCAGACAGGTATTCGGATACGAACGCCCTGCGATCTCAAAGTCAAAGACCGCATACCCCATTGTCTTCGGAGTACCACCCGCAAGTGGTTTAACCCGTACCCGCGAAGCGAGCAGGTCGGGCTTGCGGGCCAGTGAATCATAGAATCCCTTTGACACTAGTGAGGTAGTTGCACCTGTGTCATATAAAAACTCTCCTCGCTTAGTACCCACTCTGACAGGCACATACCATCTATCCACTATCGCTACCACGTCGATAAGAACAGAGAGATCACAGCTGGCCGCAGGATTAGTCAAATTCTTAACACAGCATTCACCACCCACGTTAGAGCTAACCGCGAGCAGTGTTTTTCCCCACAGCCAACAGGCAGGCTCTGGACGAGTCGCCTTTGTATCCTTCTTCCGATAGTCGGTCTTAGTGACCGTCTTCTTGGATGATTTGGATAAAGTCTTATTAAAGTCTTATAAAGTTTTATCCCACAACTTCTTCGTACTTTGGTCGGACTTTTTATCCCCCTTTCGTACGTCCTTCCGCAAAGCCTGGAAGGCTGCAAAATGGGCTATCAATTCTGATTCTGATTCCGAGTCTGAAACCTCTGGCGCCGTAGCAGCCTCCGAAGTTTCGTCATCCGACGAGTCAGATCCAGACTGCGCCTCAGCATAAGAAGCTTTATGCCCCTTGTCCTTCCTCTGGCCGTAGAACTCGTGCCCTCTAGCCTTAAACTTTGAGGATGGTTCCAGAGCGGTACCCAACACCCGTTGATACGCCAAGGGGCCACCTGCTCGCACAAAATCTATTGCGAGATCCATGCAGTCTTGCATAGACTTTGGGAGATTAGTTTGCACCCACATGCCGAGGAACTTATCCTCTAGACCTGTACAGAAGATACGGATTGACTCCTTCTTCATGTGTTCGAGGTACTGGCCTTCGTACGCTCGTTTGCACAAGGTGAGCAACGTTTCACCATAGTGTTGAAGTAATTCTCCTGGTTGTTGAATACAACTCCAGTACTCTACCAGGCGTTGCTCCTCAGTCTTCGTGTCTAATATGACGCGAAACCGTGTGACAACATCACTTAAAGTCAGGGCTCTTGAATCTCCCCAAGTTGACTGATTCACATGCGGTGACATCGCCATTATGAGTTCCCGCATTAGCGTGTCCTCAGACCAACCACAAAGTTCGGCATAGGATAGACTTCCGGTCAAGAGAGAGAACTAAAAACGCATCGGAGCTCTGCTCCACTCATAATCTTCTTTTCTTTCAGGAAATAAGTCATTTGCAATTTTCGTCTCCCTTGTGGAAAGTTACGTTAATGTTCAAAGAATCTATAGACACAAACAGGAAAACGGAGAAAACCAGGATTATCATCACAGAACCATTTTTGTACCTTCCCGCCCTTGGGAAGATAGCAAACCCCCCAGTAATCGGATTATCGCTCACACGGAATTGTTAGGGCCTAGGCGAGCATCTTCAAGCCAAGCTGCTTCAAGAACGAACAAACCAACGAGAAAATACTATGTGGAAGTGAGATCAAGTAATCTGTAAAAGGATTAACACACAGATCGAGCCAGGAGTAACCCCAGCTCAACAACAATAACAGAGCAAGGATTATCCATTATACCATATTGTGTATAGACTAGAGCCCTGCCAGACAGTGGTGCTACCTTGAGACAATAATTGGCAATGACCATCTATAGTATATCCGCCAGTGCTGCCATCGGGCAGATATAGTATCATCTATCAAGGTTTTAAAACAAATTGAAGCAAAATTCGAAATTCAACCAGTGTATCATGATGGAGAAGAAAGTTAAGTACCTGGAACTAAAACCCGATCGATTGGCCCTTATCAGAGCCACGGTAGAGGCATGCCAAGCTAGCTGTCAGAAACTATTTGAGTCCATCCAACAGTTGGAGGAAATAAGAGAAAGCGAACAGGTGGTGGAAATTATGGAAAATGAACAGTTGGAGATTGTGGAAAATGTTGAGGAAATTTCGGAGACAACAAGGAACAAAATACAGCAAGTCTCAGACATGGTCAGGCCCAGGAACTTGCAACGATCTGCAGGACTACAGGATGAACTGAGGGACAGAAAGGGGTTCCAAATTAGGATCACTAGGATGGAAAAGAATGTTTTCTCCCTGGGTACAGTGGAGGAGGGACAGTGAATCGTTAGGGATTGGTTGACCCTCTAAATGCATAATACACACACTCTTGAAGATAGTGTAATGATTATGTGTTAACAAAAGTACCAATGTTTATATTTACGATAACAGATGAAACAAGAGAATCAATATTAGAGAGATGAAAAGAGAAGATTAAAAAGAGAGCAAGAAAAAAAGAGAACAAGTCATTCTATTATTAAATGAACCAGAACAAAATGTTGAATTTATTGAAAGAGAATGCTAATGCATGGAGAAAACTCAACTCTGACCTTATAAGAGTCTGAACGAGTAAAATGTATTCCTAAACTGTGTGCTACATAACTTGTTTCAATTTATAAATATCTCCACAAACAGGATTATTTCACATGTCACCTCAATTAAATGTGCATGACTAAGGTAAAATTATATTCCAGAAATCCACGCCAGATGAGTAGAGGGTACGATGTAATATCATGTGATCGACCCCGGGAGAGAAGAAGGCTATATAGATAGTTTTTTTAAAAAAAAAAAAAAAAAGTTCGGCATAGTTTATCACTGCAGCGAGAAACTCCTCCCAGTCTTCTCCGTTACGGAAAGGCCTGAGATTTTTAGGTTTAGGATTTTCACCCTTCTCCGTAGAACCGTATAATCGAACTTCCGCCGGGCGGTCTTCGTTATATATGACACTAGAGTCCATTTCTGGCATCATTGAACGTCTCCCTTTCGGAGTGACTGTTCCAGCCGAATTATGGCAAACTGGTTCACGAACCGTCTTAGCCTGTGAATCATTATCTAACAATGGAATTGATATATTATTCAACGAATAGTTCAAACCATTATCAGACGGAGATGAGTCCATGAAATCGACTCGCCTTCCCGCTGTCTTGAACCCTGCCGGAGTGCTTGGCAAGCACGGAGCTCGTCTTTTAGAGTGACCCGTATCGTGCGGTTGCGCCTGAGCATCCGGACTACCTGGTTGTAGCAGGACTGGATATTCACTTCATAGTCATCACCCCAATTAAGTCTCTTTCTGAAAACTTTCAGTAGTAGCAAAGTACTTAGTAATAATTGGAATGAAATTGACTAGCATAGTTCTTGCTTATGAAACCACTCCTCTATATAATAGTCTATCTTTAATATTCTGAAAACGAAAATAGAAAACTATCCAAGATATGGAAAAAAACTCCTGAGGGGTGCAGTGCCTCGTAAGGGTACACTGGACCTACATCAGCATAATTATTCTTATACTTATCATGAGTTCCTACATACATGTACGTTATATAAACAAACAGTACATCAGAATTATCAACATTAGCATTATCAAAATGTACTTCTGCATGCAGGGTTGGAAGAAAGAAAATTTAAGGATGAAAATCTACATTCACCCTGACGTAGGTACCTACCTAAAATTAGCAAATATCTGCATGTCAGCTAAGAATTTGGAGGGAAATGAATATTGTCATTAGCAAATGTACCAATTTATAATTTGTTATAAACAAGAAAAAAATACCTTAATTTCCGATGTAATAATCATATATACAGAGATTAGAGATACATTTAGGATTAATTTGAGAAAGATGATTGATTAAATTAAAGTGATTAAACCAATCTTCTAGCGATTTTAGGTGTGTGTGTTGGGGGGGAGGGGGTCGAGGATATGTCCCCACGTCCCCTCACCCTCACTCCGATAGCGACGCCCCTGCGGTTAAAATGAATGACGTACATGCAGCTTACGGACCCGTCCACCGTATATACAAACGTGATCGACAGGATTTCGAGCCACAGTAGCAAGTATAAGAATCTAGCAGGGCCGCTATAAGGGTCATGAGCTGAAGGCCTACTCTAACCTCTGCGGGAGACATTCTCACTTTGAGCCGCTATGGCGCGTCGGGAGCCCAGTTTCACATCAAGTTTCACATCAAATTTCACATCAAGTTTCATATTGAATAACCAAGCTATAGAAGTAGGCCTATGTCAAAGCATTTCATTGCCAGCACACTTTTATATATCAATTTGTGGTACATGTGTGAATAAATGGTGTAGAGAATCTATGTCTCTGGAAGCTTAGATAACTAGTAGAAGGTCCACTTTCTTCTATCAATCTCGATCACAATGCATGAACGGTTTAACGGTTTATCATATTACATAAAATGGTTAAATGATATAAAATGATATAAGAAAAAGGAAAAGAATGTATTAACTACTTGTAGTTGAATATCTACTTCTACTTTGGACTTTTTGACGTTTTACTATTAAATAGCTATAATATCAATGGTATACATCCGCTAGAAAACACTGAGGGCTCTCTCTACTAAATGAAATCCTTCCTTACGCAAATCACTTGAATCGGGACGAATTGACTCTGGATTTCCAAGCACATAGGGAAGTGAGAATGATGTAATAAATAGTCGATTTGGCCTTCCATAATTCACCGCCTTCATCTTCCCCTCATCACCCGCCTCACGTGCCTTCGAATACAGGGAAAATTTGTGTCGGGGCAAGCGGCGTCAGCGATGATGGCGAGGAAGAGAGTGTGAGGACCATAAGAAATACACATACACCAATCTGGCGAGAAATTATGCGAGAGGGATTCAAGGCGGATAGATAACATTTTATTACTCGCTTAATGGGCGAGTCAAACCGGTGTTAACACATTTACCATTTGGGAATTATTCAATATTTCGCCGTCAAGCAGCCAAGCAGTGCACAGCAGAACAATTGAACAAACAATTTGAAGTCGTCAATGAAAGTTTCCTTTTTTATCTGATGTTGATCGTTAAAAAGCAAAATTTCATAGGTCTCATTAATTAATATAGCTAGGTGACCATGAAGTGTCCATGCCGACCTCGCTACCTATGGACTTCATGTACCGTACATATAGTAAAGTAAATTGCTAGGACCTACAATAGATGAGTTCGAAGTTGATGGTTTGATTCGGATATCAACGACAAAAGGACTTTGGACCCAGTTAGAACATGGGCTAGGATTTGAAAAGCACTGAAACTTAACTGGTTTTACTCTTTGTTTCCAATGCGGTCGTGGATTGTTTGAAGGTGATTCATGCCCATGGGTCGGACTAGGGCATCTGAAGCTGTAACCTTTGGAAGATGCTTTGGTGCTGGTAACGAACTAAATAGGTTTGTTAATCATCCGAATATTTTATATTAACCAGACAGTAAATATACACGAATATAATATATGTGACTGTCAACGCGGATATACACAGATACCTCACAGATGTTCAGATAGGTCAGGGCGTTTTTAAGGTGAGGACTTGCAAGTATACGTACATGTGTTATGTCGTTACTTCCCTGGATATTCTAAAAAAAAGCACTGGCATTACTCAATTTAACCATACAAATTTATGAATTAAAGGGCATTGTGTCATTGTACCTTTTATCCATTTCTAATTCGCCTGGGTCTATTGTATTCGGTATAATTTGTAGATTTTATTTTGGCTAATTTTAATCGTGGCAATGCCATGCAATCATAATATTCATACATCCATATGTATAGTTCCTTTATAACTGTATAGGCACTCTTTGATTCCATAAGGCACAGTATAAATGTTTTCTAATAGAAGTATATAGCACCCGCAAATCCTTTATCTGAATTAGAATGCCGAGCTCATGCCGAGCTCTTGATCATCAGCAGATGTTTGTCGTCATATATATTCGGAAACCTGATACTGGACCCAGCCTTTGTCTGTGACTTAGATACAACGCTTATTTTTCAGTTTAGACCTACTTTCCTCCCCACTCAAAACTGTTATTGGTTGACCTTATAGCTTGGTCGTTGGCTTTGGCTGTGGCGGTAACCTAACCGACTGCATGTCTTTGACCTAACACATATTCTCGTATTTCTCCACAATAGCAATAGCATGTGTGGAACTTTTAAATGTATAATTGGATGCAACTTCTGATCGATGAACTCTTTTTCTTCTGATACTCATAGCTACTCATGGCATCATAAAATGTGGGACCCCTGCAAGTGATATTTTAGCAATGTGATTTCAGATTATGTTCAGTATATGAATTCTATATTTATGACTTTTCTTTTTTTTATAACTTTATTTTACTTGACAAGCATAAGCCGATGCCCTTGCTTTTCGGGATTGGGAAATACTTCTCTTTTTCGTCCCGTCCCAGGAAGGATATATATATGTATCTATACAAACTCTGCATGAAATATGGTATAGAATAGAGTTTCGGTTAGAGTTATACCATCGCTATCAACATAATTGTTTCACAATAGTCCGTGGCAAGTCCAAATGGCGTGAAACTGAGTAGCTCACATAAATCTAAGTATGGGTAGCTATTGTAAACACTGCCAGGGAACGTGTTGTCGTCTGGCACATATTCCACTTCATGTGTCGCCAAAAAATAATTCACATGTGCACGGAGAATAATTATGTCCCATCTATTATTCTTTATCGCCCACAGAACATGTTTACAAACAATAAGAATTTACAAAGAGATAACAAGATAAACAACCATAACTGAGCTGAGTCGAGGGAATAGATAAATCTTAGAGTAAGGATAAATCAGCAACATTATACAAACGCCGCCCTTCATTTTGAGGTCTCCTCAAAGTTCTGTTTCATACATATAGATGTGTGATTAGCCAGAAGTCTTTCTAGAAGTTGGTTCATATATAAGCCCTCAGCTTCGTCTTGGGATTATACACCAAACAGTGCACCAGCAGCCCCCCAATGTCGATCATTAATCCATTTATAAACACTCGATATTACAACGTTGCTGTACAACTACCGATCTTCCAGTCCGACAATTAGTAGTTCGTGAGAATTATTATATGGACATTATTATGATGCTGCATGATGGTGTCGAGATCGCCAGGAGTCGACTCATTGAAGGGGAAGAGTGCTGCTAAATGAGAGCCAGGGTCTTAACTCGTATGTATTTACTTCAATGATTTATGATGTGAGAGTCTTCATTTAGGATCCTCGTTAATTCAGCCATGTTAACCTAACCCACTAGTGTGGGTGCATATATATAGGCCCCAAGCATTGTTGCCCTAAACTATCACCCTATAACTAACTGTCCCCTGTATTCATAACCATTACTGATACATGAAACATAAAATAAACATATATTATCTAGATAAATAAGAAAAGTTTGTGAAGTGATTATAGAAATATTTATAAATCCTGAATTTCGTTTAATGTTTCTCCAAACAGGCTCTTATAAATGCAGTACATGTTTGCTGGGTGGAGGATTTTTAATTAATAGTCTGATTAATCAAACTAGCAGTTTCGTTTGGCATTATATCGATCTCCGGTTATCGATTAAAGTCTCGCTTGGCATTAAATATACCCAGTGATCAAACTAGTTCAACATAGGTAGAGTTTAGGTATCGAGAAACGAAGAGCTGAAACTTGTAATTTGTTGAATTTGGTTTGTTTTTATTATGTCAATCAAGTAGTATAGAGCTCCAGGTTACACACGTCTGGTGAAGAGTTGCACAATAATTGGCAACAATAATTATATCCACAGAAGATCCATATTTCAGTTCTATTATGACACCAGTTATACCTTCTATTTCCATTAGGACTTCTGAGTATCCTTCCTTATACTCAAGTCTGAGTTATACAATCCTGAATGATAACCTCTGTTTTACTTCTGATATGAGTATATCTCCTCACCCTGGCAACACTTAGAAATGATTACTCAAAACTGAAATCAAATACCCAGGATGCACCAAGTACACGGACTCGTTCAATGCCAATATATATTCCTTCACGCCTCATTGGCCCAACCCTATACACAGGGGTGTGCATGTTAATGACAGGCATGAGCATGGGCATGGATACTCTGCATTCGAATGTATCTAAAGTCAGAAACATTCTATATAACATGCAGCAGTTTTGCCTCTATTTAGGCAATAGCAAAACTCAGTATTTGAGGCTGCTGGAAATCGAGTTTTGCTACTCCTTAAAGTGCTTAATTGTAATCGATTAATCGTTGTTTGAAAGGTGCATTGGCATTGATTATATTTATAGGTGCGCACTGAACGTACGAAAAACGTAAACATGTTGCGCATCAGAATTGATACAGAAATGAATAGGCAAAATATTTCTCATCATCATTGACGGAAATAAAAAGGCCCCGGTTATCCCGGTTCAAAGCTATACAGTCAAGGTTCTAACGCCAATGAGCTTATCAGTATGGCGAAGCGTTCCTCGACTGTAAACCCCAACATGGCTATAAATCAATTAGTCACCAGCCGCAAGTGGTGACAGTATCCAAGAATGGGGCTCCCGAAGTTTAGCTGTTGTTTAGAGCCATATACTACCAAGCACCATGATAGTAGCAGTCATATTACACTCATCTCTCTCCCTCTCTCTCCCACCTTGTTCTGTCTACCTCTCTCTCTTCCTCTCTCTCTCCTTCCCCCTTTCTCTTCATTCTCTCCCTCCTCCCCCAATATCCTCTCTAGCTTCGCCCTCTGCTCTCACTTTCTCCTGCCTTTAATATCTCTCTTTCTCTTCTCTTTCCTCCTCCTCAGCTTCTTTCACACACTCCTTCCTCCTCCACCTCCACCTCCCCAACCACCTCCTCCCTCCTCCTCCTCCTCTTCCTCCTCCACCACCTCCCCCTCCTCCACCACCTCCCCCCTCTTCCTCATGTCCTCCTCCACCACCTCCCCCTCCTCCTACATCCTCCCCCTCCTCCCACCTCCACATCCTTCTCCCTCCTCCTCCTCCCTCCTCCTCCACCACCTCCCCCTCCTCCTACATCCTCCCCCTCCTCCCACCTCCACCTCCTCCTCTTCCTGCTCCTCCCTCCTCTTCCTCCTCCACCACCTCCATCACCTCCCCCTCCTCCTACATCCTCCCCCTCCTCCCACCTCCACATCCTTCTCCCTCCTCCTCCACCACCTCCCCCTACATCCTCCCCCTCCTCCCACCTCCACCTCCCCAACCACCTCCTCCTCCCTCCTCTTCCTCCCTCCTCCTTCCTCTTCCTCCTCCACCACCTCCCCCTCCTCCTACATCTTCCCCCTTCTCCCACCTCCACATCCTTCTCCCTCCTCCACATCCTTCTCCCTCCTCCTCCTACATCCTCCCCCTCCTCCCACCTCCACATCCTTCTCCCTCCTCCTCCTCCCTCCTCCTCCACCACCTCCCCCTACATCCTCCCCCTCCTCCCACCTCTACCTCCCCAACCACCTCCTCCTCCCTCCTCTTCCTCCTCCACCACCTCCCCCTCCTCCTACATCCTCCCCCTCCTCCCACCTCCACATCCTCCTCCCTCCTCTTCCTCCTCCTCCCTCCTCCTTCCTCTTCCTCCTCCACCACCTCCCCCTCCTCCTACATCTTCCCTGCTCCTTCCCTACCACGTCCTCCTCCCTCCTCCTCCCTCCTCCACCCTAGCTCCTTAATTCTCTCCCTTCACCACCACCTCCTCCCTCCTCCACCCTAGCTCCTTCTTCCTCCTTCTGAAGTTCTCCACTTCCACCACCACCTCCTCCTCCCCCCTCTTCCTCTGCCCTCCTCCTCCGCCCTCCTCCTTCTCCCTCCTCCTCCCTACAACTTCACAGGCAGGGAAAACATTAGTGCAGTAGGCATCCAATCACTGACAAACCATTCTTGTCTCATCTGAGAGGCTCTGAGCCCAGACTAAAATAGAATACTATAAGTAAGTAAAGTAAAGTAAGTAAAGTAAGTAAAGTTTCCACAAAGAACCACATTCTTTAATGTAAACATAAATCATGTTTAATTGAGCCCGCCAATGTGGTCAAAGTTCACCACATTAAAGGAAGAAATTGAGATGCTTACATTCCACCAAATTAAATAATAGTATAAGTCCATTCTCCTTCCCCACCACCTCCTCCTCCTCCTCCTCCTCCTAGGGCAGGGTCTGCGTCATATCCTCCTCCTGGGTGAAAATAAACTAATCAACCTTAAATCTCTACAGGCCCAAACCCAATATATCCCTTCATTCCAAGGGAAATTATTTCATCTTGCAAATCCATGGCCAGCCTATGCTACAGCATTGCATCAACCACTGCGCTACACCTCAGGATTAACCGATCTACTCAAAACCTTCATCCTTACATAATTAACCATATTACTTCAGGCTCAAATACTTTACAACCCCTTCAAATGAAGGGAAAAATTAAACTAATTTAACCAAGACATACCAATACAGGTCCAAACTCCACATATCCCTTCATTTGGAGGGAGACTAAAAACTTAAACTAATCAACCTTAAATCTCTACAGGCCCAAACCCCATATATCCCTTTATTCCAAGGGAAATTATTACTAAAATTAACCCGCCATGGTGTATAGTATGAGTACATGGGGGACATTCATCCACCATGGATACAAGGATGTGTACAGGAGGACATTCCCCAGCCATGGAGACTAGTATGAGTAGAGGAGGACATTCCCCACCATGGTGTATACTATGAGCCCAGGGGACATTCCCCCGCCATGGTGTATACTATGAGCCCAGGGGGACATCCCCCCGCCATTGGTGTATACTATGAGCCCAGGGGGACATCCCCCCGCCATGGTGTATAGTATGAGCCCAGGGGGACATTCCCCCACCATGGTGTATATAGTATGAGTACAGGGGGACATTTATACAGGGGGACATATCTGACAGGTACTGTCATAATTTCTGTGTTCATGTTGAGGGGTATTACCAGAGGTTTTTCTCTATGAGAAATTTAGTTTACAACGATATATATTTGTATTATGTAATGATGAAATGGGGATATTTTATGAGTTGTCATGTGGTACTTTCTTTCTTTCTTCCCACCCTCCCTCCCTCTCTCTAAGCTTTTTTTTTTAAAATAAATTTATTACTCAAACTTTCCAACAATGGGGTATTTCTCATTTCAACAAGGGAAAAGAAAGACAATATATCAATGATAAATTATATTGTAAACAAAGAACAAAAGTATAGGTCACTCATTATCGCTTACTTCTGAACTCCCAATATAATAATTTGATAATTTTTTAACCCCCCCCCCCCCCCCAGTACAAGTAAACACCCTTTTTTGGATTTTTTGGCCTCTTGAAAATTTTAAAAACAAAAGGACAGAGTAAGTTCGCAAATATAGAAATATCACAATCACACAAGTAACGCACCAATTTTATCCCTTGATTAAAAATATTAAATACAGCATAATTATATGCAATATGTATTTCACCATTTACTGTGAGTAAAAGTATGGGCTGTGTTACAAGATCTCAAAATCTATTATTGGCGACTTGTGACTCATTTTCCTGAAACACATCACATACAAAATGTATAGAATATTATGTGAATTCAATGATTTGGCAATGGTTGCTGATAATTCTGAGTGATTATTTAAACTTTGCCTATATGGCATATGCAGTGCATCTTCGGGGGCCTCACTGATGAAACACATGTTTGTGGTTAGTACTGATGGTCTACCCGGTCCTGTTGCTGTAATATGATACCCCTCGCTTATCAGAAAGCTCCGTATGGAGCTCGAAATTGGCGATGACGCTTAGACTGTATACATGTGTTACAAGTGTTCAGTGCCTTTTTATGTGCATGTGCGTCTGTGCATCATAAAGTGAACGATGAGTGTCTACTAATTTATTTTGATGAGTATTAATTGGCATAATTAAAGAAGATGGTGGATGTTACAGACAGGCACAATTCTGACCGAGAACATGTTTTGTAACATTCAGTTGTTCTCAATGTACGGTAATAGTATAATACATAATTATAAGTGTTGATGTCCGGGGAACAGGGACATCACATGAATTAATATCAATCGAATGAGATATTGTAGATCAGGGAACTATTAAATATAATTATAGTTGTGTTGATATTTCAGTCGAACCAGTTGAGCTGTAAGACTATTCAACAGGATTGCACATCTTTCCTTTGCATTGCACCATCTTCTGGAAGCATGGAGAAACCTCTGTGAGTCACTCTGATACATCCAGGAGAGCTGCTCCTAATGCAATGCCCAACGTTCATTTCACAATCACAGGCATTGCATCAGACTGAGGGCTCAACGGATAACATGTAGAGCATACTACCATGCGCATACAACACATATAAATAAATAATTAGTTAATACATGTCAAACGAATAAATAGGATTAAACACATTAAAACCAGAGAAGACATTAACATAAGGATATGTTCTCAATCGCCTATACATACACAGGGCTTGCAACCATGTTTTATTAGGGAATACAAGGCGTTGAATGCAGGGATTATTTCCAGGCGACTGTCTACTAAATAAATAAAGCTTAAGACATCAGTCTTAAAGCAATATACACAATTCACACATTGCGGATGTCAAAAAAGAGTTTCTTGACAATATCAATAGCATCTGTAGTCGAAGTAGATCTGACTTCAAAACTAGATTGTATAGCTGTTTTACATTTTGAGTGTTTGTTATGTTATGTGAGAAGCATCCTCCCACAGCAGAGCTTAATTCCTTGCGCGTTTTCTCAGTCATACGATTAGTAGAATCTGCCCTGACTTGGGAGGCTGGTGAGAAGGTCATATTTTATTACTTGAATTTGTCTACTGTAAACTATAGGTATGACCTGCCTATATTATACAAAATTATGTTGTGTCCCGGTGTTCTGAGTTTTAATCATCAGTACTATAGCTGATCAGTAATGTATCAACAATGTAAATAGGCTATGCATATATGGGTCAGATTTTCAGAAAATGTACAATGGGCAGCTCTACATATTTAGTAAATTCAGCAAAATTCTGCTAAAATATGATAAATTTGGGGTATATCTGAGTATATTTGGTATCGCATGGATTTAAAGTATCAGTTCTGTTATGTTAAACTGCATTTTGAAGCTCATTTCTGTCTTAAATATGGGTTATTTGAGAGGATTGGTGAAGGCGAATTGTACATTTTCTGAAAATCTGACCCATATGTGATGTGTTGTGAAAAAGAAGTCATAAGTCGTTCAAAGTGTCTTATTCACAAGATCTCTTTGTAGGACTGTTATGATTATGGGGGTATCTTGCGTTTACATCCTATATGGATGCATGTATAGGGCCTACCAAATTTCAAGACAGTGTATTAAAATATATCATTGCGTTTCTAGATCTTCTTATGGCATATTATATATGTAGCTACTTTACTAGTAATTGTCCACCAAGAAATATTGCAAACATTTTTTCAAACATAAAGATAAGATTTTTCAAACATAAAATATTGAAATACTTTTTAGATTTCCTAAATGTTGAAATCGTTGGAATCAGCTTGATCTTTTCAAATATGATGGTATTTCAAAATCCATTTTTTTTTCGACTCATTTTCATGGCATCACATAATCATGTACAATAACAAAATATACTTCAGGGAAACAATCTTGCGGTGATTATACCATTACTGTATTATTATTGTTGTTGTATGTATCATTCTGTATTATTATGTATTACCCATTACTGGTTACCATACCCATGCATGGTTTGTAGCGTATACTATTGTATCTTATGTGTGTATATTTTCTTTTAATTTTTAGGCTCGTCTATAAAGGATGGACAGGAAGTAATTTGATGTCGGTATTGAGTTTTCAAACCCACTGCTATGATGGATCACACGCGGCCTGGCGTTACCTCTCTAGTTGCAGCCCTGAATGCATCAAACATGAGGGTGAATAAGTCTGAAGGTTACTATGACAGTCGCATATCTATTCCCTTCCCAGACAATGTTTCTACATCGATTTTACCTCACCAGGAACCCACAACTTCTGAGGATTGGGGCTACATAAGCCTGGAAAATGTGCGTCGTTTGCACGTTGGTGATGAGATCGTGTTGAATAGATACATTGTAATTTTATATGGATGTATTCTTCCATTTTTTGCGATAATGACGCTTTGTACCAATTGCGTAATTTGTGTAACCCTGTGCAGAAGAGGCATGCGGAATGCAACGGCCAGCATCCTAATCGCCATTGCACTTTCAGAGATGTCAATGGCCATATGGCCTGTTCCACCTTTTGTATACTTCTTCACCCTTGGAAACTTTATTGAATGGATGCCTTACAACTGGTGTTATGTATCTCTATGGATGCTAGAATTCTTGCCGACAATATTCCATGGGTCAGCAGTTTGGTTAACCGTAGCTCTTGCGGGGCAACGCTTTTTGGCAGTGTGTAAACCACTGGAAACTCAGCAATGGTGCATCAGTCATACTCCAGGGGCAATCCAATGTTCTTTTGTTATAGTTATATTAGTGATGGCAACGCAACTGTCCAGGATATTTGAGTCCAATTTTTCCCCAACGAGACTGCCCTCAAGGGTTAATATTGGTGCAACAGTGACTGGATGCACGTCCGATTTCGCACCTTTTATCAATGCATTCGCTGATACTTACTTCAAGGTATATTACTGCTTTAAAACTCTCGCTCTTCACCTCCTACCTTGTATTATTGTTATGTACCTGACTCTTAGAATTGTCATCACCAAGGTCAAAAGTAATTTTCCCAAGGGCCCCAATGCCGACTGTACAGACAGGACAAGGCTCAAGAAATACTTCGTCCGGTTAGTTGAAGGAAAATACACAACGAATCTCATTTTAGGATTCCTTGCGTTGTTTCTCGTTGTGGAAATACCTTTGGCAAGTTTCTATGCCATCGAGCTTTTACAGAACAAGTTGGTGTTTGAATTCGACATCATAGGAAGTGATACCTTGACTTCAATGATACTCTTTGCCAATCTCTCCTCTGTTCTCAGTAGCCCAGTGAAATTCCTCATATTCACCATATTCTGCAGAAAGTTCCGAATGGCAATGAAAGAACTGTGTGTCGACATGAAAGATAAGTGTAAATGTGGGAAAGATGAGGACGACGAAGAGTTAGAGTGATTGGTATGTTCCTATATCAACTACATGTTTGGGAAACGCTGCTACCATTGGATTTCCTTGAGCTCTATATAACAACACCCTGACAAATAGCCAATTCATTACAGTGCAATAAAATTAATGTTTCATTCCCAGGAATATTGTTATTAATAAATCATGTTTTAATTACTTACTACCATCACCTAGCGCATATAGATCTATATTATTTAGATGAGAAACGAATCAATAATTATCATTAAAGTAAAATTAACAGATTATTTCTCCATGTATTTAAGCTGCCTGGCGCCGCCTATACAGTCCTATAGGCTGGGAGCTGGAAGAGGGATTAGCTGAAGGATTAAAGGTATACGCGGGTGTTCAATGGAAAAAAGATTGGTCGGTGACTTTTTCATGAAACGTTCAGGGATCATTCCTGACTACATAAGAAAGCAAGAAATGAAAAAAAAAGTATATCTCAACGACTTTTTTTTTTTTCTACAGCCGCCTGAAAATAACAGTGCTTTAGCATTGTAGTCTATGGAAAAATGTGTTTTTTTTTCACGTTTTACTATATAGAAAAAAATTGATCGGTGACTTTTCATCAAAACTTTCTACACATATATTTGGTTATCATGCTACTGATTTATCAAAAAAAACTGTACGTTGACGGGTTTAAAAAAAAGTTATGGTCATTTGAAGTATGAAATAACCAATAAAACCCAATAAACATAAGCATAACTAATAAAAATGAATCTTAGAAACATGACTTAAAACTGCTGTAATGAAAATAAACCATGTCGATATTGGAAATCGTGTACAAATATATCTCAACTTATCATGGTAACGAAATATTTCAAAGAAAAAAAGGAGCCGCTAGGTGGCGTGTGCGTTGACACCCGCGTATACCTTTAACTCTTGTCTCTACCATATTTTGTAATCATTCTGCTGAGTTTTTTTTAACATGTTTCTTCTTTTTCCTTTGTATGGATATGTCCTATTGCGTGTCGTAATACAGGGAGTCAGAAGACCTGGCTGAAAATATTAATTAAGACGAGAGGTCCTGGTGTACAGGCACGAGTGGCTGGTCTGGCGTGCGCCTCTACTCGTGTGGCTCTATCATAATATTACTCCACGGTGAAGTGTGGATCACATAACATTTGTATGTAGAGGCATGTGGTACATACCGTGTGGTACATTGTTTTGTACCACATGGGCGGGGCCTTTATTGATGTGCAAAATAAACTCATTTGATCATTTGATTGGTTCGCGTCTTCGCTTTGGTCGGAACGTTACGATAACGCCGGCTGGCCGAATGAAGCCAGACTGGGCGCGGGGCTAGGGGTCCTGATGCCTAAAATCGAATAACTGACATAGCCATTTCTTATGATCGACAAACGACATAGACCCTTTCTTAGAGGGACAAATCAACATTGGAAATCTAGGGACAAGGGACAAATGCTCATCCTTAGCGCGACAAATCGACATTATAAGGGGTAAAATCGACAAACTGACATAGCCATTTCTTATGTTGGTTTGACAAACAACATAGACCCTTTTTTAGAGCGACAAATCGATATGGGATTCTGTGGACAAGGGACAAATGCTCATCCTTAGTGGGACAAATCAACATTATTATATATATATAAGGGGTAAAGTAGACAAACTGACATAGCCATTTCTTATGTTTGACAAACAACATAGACCCTTTTTTAGAGCGACAAATCGACATGGGATTCTGGGGACAAGGGACAAATGCTCATCCTTAGTGGGACAAATAGACAGAGGACCGCCCCCCCTCCCTCCCCACCACCAGGAGCCCTGGGGCTTACCGGATCCAGTCTATTACTAGTCAAGTAATTGCTTGCCCCGTCTTCCTAAACATACTCAGGCCAAGCCCCTCAACAACAATAGTACCAGTAATGATCCTGACGATGATGACAATGAAAGTATGGAAAGCCATTTATACATATAACCCAAATGTACAGAATTTTAGGAATACTTTTCCTAATTTACCTAACCATATTCCTGATAAGCCTTTTTCTCAGTGAACTGGCATCCTATTTCGGGAAAATTGGCCCAGCTCGGCGGCCAATCCGGAATGTGCCTACTTGACTCTTTATGAAATAGGAAATAGATATTAAAAAGCACAATTTTTGAATTTTAGGAAGTTTCCGATTTGGTTTCTCATTCTCAGCTAACCCGGAAAAAATTTCCCCAGTTCGCATGCATTTTCAATGGTTAATTCGTCATTCATTTTCCTGGTTAGCCTATAGTTCTCCCGATTTGGGGTTAATTCATAACATGTATGATTGACCACTTCCATATTGAATGTGAAATGATGTATTTTAGGGTCATTTTCACATTATATTCTTTAAATCTGAAAGCATGTACTGATGCATATTTTGCAAAGAACCTTTTCTATTGCAAGGTTGAAGGATTGGCAGTCTGTAAAATTAACTTTTTTCTTTTAGGAAATCTAATTCTGAAGTGGGAGGAAAAATGGGAAACAGATTTTCTAGTTAGGGTGTGAACTGGCAAACCAGAAACATTGCTTTTCCGAAGTAGCAGGGTGTCCAGAGAATTAGATCTCAGCTCGGAGTGAATTAACAAAAGCTATGCCCAGTCAGGAATTGATGAAGTCTAAGTAGAAATGATGGAAAGGGAAGATTAGCTAAATATTAAAAAGCACAATTTTTTAATTTTAGGAAGTTTCTGATTTGGTTTCTAATTCTCAGCTAACCCGGAAAGAAATTCCCCAGTTCGCATGCATTTTCAATGGTGAATTTGTCAGTCATTTTCCGGGTTAGCCTACTAATTCTCCTGGTTTGGGGTTAATTCACAACATGTATAAATGGCTTTACATACTATTTCCTGCGTGGAGTGGGGATTGATGGTAGGTGGGGGGAGGAGGGAGGTCTATTTTTGTTTATGGACCCATAGAAACAAGATTTTGGGGAAACCATTCTTTGCTTGGTCATAGCCAAAATTCTTTTTTATTGATTACTTTCATATGGAAAGCCATTTATACATATAACCAAATGTACAGAATTTTAGGAATACTTTTCCTAATTTATGGTGTTGTCAAGGGTGGCACACCCACAAGTAAACGCCGAGCAGAGCTGAGAATGAGAAACCAAATCGGAAACTTCCTAAAATTCAAAAATTGTGCTTTTTAATATCTATTTCCTATTTCCTAAGAGTCAAGTAGGCACATTCCGGATTGGCCGCCGAGCTGGGCCAATTTTCCCGAAATAGGATGCCAGTTCACTGAGAAAAAGGCTTATCAGGAATATGGTTAGGTAAATTAGGAAAAGTATTCCTAAAATTCTGTACATTTGGGTTATATGTATAAATGGCTTTCGACAATATGGTGTTGTCAAGGGTGGCACACCCACAAGTAAACGCCGAGCTGGGACGCCGAGTGTTAGCTAGTATCATTATGGATGTAATTCGAAAGCGATCAGGTTTATACCATAATTATATAATTACACACTTGTCAATCGATGTGTTTAATAGTACTAAGTATAAGATGGACAAACATTGGGAGGTCTAATAAGTTATACCTAAGAAATGGAATCTTAAACCACATCTTCTGTTAACGGTGGCGCGATCTTGTGTAAAACTATACATTATGCCTGCTCCATCCCTACCTGTACTGACTTTGAACCACTTAGGTTTAGTCCATGCGACGGACCCTACCAGCGGAGTGGAAAGACTAGCTAGGTATAGTTAGCACTGCATAATGGTAACATAGCTGTCTTAGGAGCCTGGAGCCTAGTATCCAGATATATAACCGCTGCGAGATAGATTTGTAGGATTTGTATGCTAGTGATGGTTACGTTAGAAGAGAATGAGAAGAAAAACAGATGATCCCCTCCCCCCCGACCCACCCAGACCTCGGCGCTGTTCACTCAGTCAGTGAACAGTGCCCCTGTGTGGACACCACTCGTCCTAGTGGTAAGGACGGGAACTAGGATGGGAACTGTGCGGGTGTAGCAAGACGGTGTCAATGGCGGAATCGCGATGCCAAGTGGAATATTAGCTCCTGTATTTACAGACACGGTTTATTGAGTGAGTATATGAGTTTATTGGAGAAATCCGCCTGAACTAAAGTGTACAGAAATGGTACCTAGGACGATTTGACTAAATGAAAAGTTTTGTTACCGGGAAAAATAAGGAGAACGAGCCAATAATAATACGAATCACTAGTTGAAAAGCGTAGAACAGATATAGCTGTTGCAACGGTTTTTGGGGTCGATAGAAGTCATTTTTGCCTTTTTTCCTGGGAAAAAGCGGAAGTGTTGCCGACGGTCTAGTCGCTTATTCCCACCATCTTGCCTTTGGTTTCATCCTGTACACGTTGTTCTTACCAAGATTGATATTAAGAGCATACATATATCATTTGTTCGATGGATGTGTTGCTGTGGAGATTGGATCCGTATGCGGGAGTGCATTTATAAGAACCAGCTGATCGTAATAGATGTTTTATAATAACAAAAATGTATCTTTTGACTATTATTGTAAGGGTGCTCTACAATCGGATCTTCACCGACCAATAGTGTCTGCAATTGTATCATAATAAATTCAGTGCCTACTATCCTATTCTCTTAGTTAACTCAAGAGTAAGTATGGGTAAAGGAGTTTTATTCAACTCAACTAATAAATGAAGCGCGCGCGCCAGTACATAAGATGAGTACATAGAGATAATATGTAAGAATAAGGAGAAACAATTACAATAGTACATATCAATGCTAGAGTTGTACAAATCAATTACAGATCAATTAAAGAACAGCAATTACAGAAGTACATATCAATGCTAGAGTTGTACAAGAACAAGTACAGATCAATTAAAGAAAACAATTATCAACAATCGCAGAAGTTGAAATATAGATCAATAAAAGAAATGTCTGAGTTATATCTCCTGCTGTAAGTCCGACTGAGGCTTCACTGACCCCCTTCCCCCCTGGGGGTAATACGTGAGGGAGGTGGTCATGGTGGTGGCTGGCACGCTGCACTGCTGAGAAGCGAGTGCTGCACTAGCTTCCTTGACCAGCACACTAGCCATGTGCTGCGCGCCCTGGCGGCCAGGGGAGGGTTGAGTTAATACTGTTTAAACCCAAGTGTCTAAACCTCCTTTAACTCAAGAGTAAGTATGGGTAAAGGAGTTTTATTCAACTCAACTAATAAATGAAGCGTGCGCGCCAGTACATAAGATGAGTACATAGAGATAATAGGTAAGAATAAGGAGAAACAATTACAGAAGTACATATCAATGCTAGAGTTGTACAAATCAATTACAGATCAATTAAAGAACAGCAATTACAGAAGTACATATCAATGCTAGAGTTGTACAAGAACAATTACAGATCAATTAAAGAAAACAATTATCAACAATCGCAGAAGTTGAAATATAGATCAATAAAAGAAATGTCTGAGTTATATCTCCTGCTGTAAGTCCGACTGAGGCTTCACTGACCCCAAAACCCCAGTAGTAAGTAGTTGAGGGAGGCTCTCAGTCATAGTTTTTACTGCTGCCATCCTATCCTGTATGCCCGGAGCCAAGTATTTTTGATAACATGCTGATCGCCAATGTCCCAGCAAACGAATCGAGTCCGCATTTAGCCCACACTTGTGACCCCAAGTGGCTGACCCATGACGAAAGGAATGGCAGCTAAAAATGGGGCGCCATGTAACAGCTTGAAAATAGCATACACTGCCCTCACGGGGCATAAATCGTGGCCTCTGATCTGGGGTAAGGCTACTTCATGGGCATTATCCCCGAATTGATTGGTCTTAGACCAGGTGATAGAAATAACATAGCCACTTTCAGTGAGTGTGAAGTCCCCGATGGATATGGGCCTGGGCTCCAGGGGTTGAGATGCATCGAAAAACACATTGGATTTCCTGAGAAAACCAAAAAACATAATTTCACAGGCCGCCCACACCGCGGCATCCTTGTTGCTGGTGAGGGATAGTTGCTTCCTAATAATGCACAAAAGCTCAGGTGTTATCGGGGGGTTTACTATGCACAGTCGACCCGATAGATCTCTGAATCCCTCTCAGAGTCAACCTCAGCTGATAATTATGCGGCAGGGGGTTTTGAAACCCTGCTTCCTCATGCAATATGCGTATCATGTTGACATACTGCTTAATGTTGTTAAAGGTTAGTTTCCTAGTCAGCCATGCTACATACAAGCATAGCGTGTGAGAGGTGGCGGGCACGGGTGTCTTGCTGTATATCTTGCAGAATTGCAGATAAGCACAGCGATGGGTTGAGTATGCTCGCTTGGTATTGTGGGCCCATGCTTGATCTTGGTACCGTATAACCTCAGCCTGGAGGGTAGCTTCCATCGCCCGTCTGTATTGAGGCTAGAGTGTTCTCCATTCTCTGGATGCCTCCAGGCTCCTCCAGGCGTGAGATTGTGTCAGTGATTGTACCGGCCCGGATAATAGATGGCTGTCAGGCGGAAGTTGAAAGCCATAGACATCTGGAATATGCGTTTTAACGAGTTATTGATGTCTTCATCTGGGGCTCTCCCCTTGTTTATCATGCCCACCGCTGCTTTGGAGTCGCAATGGACAGTTACATTTCTGTCACGCCATCTGGCCCCGAAGATAGCGGCGGCAGGCTCCAGCGTTAACACCTCCTTATAGTTGATATGTTTATCGGCCATACCCGGCCAATCCTGCCAGTGCACATACATCCATTCCCCAAGGTGATAAGCCCCACCACCCTTCTGGCAGGCATCAATGGTGACAGGCGTGTATGATCGCACATCACTTATGGGTAGGGAACCGTTAAAATTCTCGACCCACCACATAATATCTGATTTCAGCGCTTGAGTGACCCTACACCGATGCCAGGGGGTTGAGAGTTGTTTGATGCGATCGTATATACTGTGGACGAAGTGTTTCCCACCATGAAACACCCTCCTCGCCCAATTGAGCTTGCCTGCTAGTCTCTGGAGATATCTCTTAGCCACATTTTTCTTGGATAGTGTCTCTCGTAAAATATATAACAAGTCCATCACCTTGGTGGCAGGCAGTCCCAGGCACATGGAGTCTGTATCGATTTGAATGCCCAGAAAAGACAAGCACTTTGTGGGGCCAAAGACTTTTCCATAATTGATGCCAAATCCCAGTTCTCTGCAAAGCCTAATAAGTGTATTCAAGGCGGAGATACATTCCTCATGGGTACACAGAGGAAATCGTCACAATATACTATAATGTCCCTAAAACCCATTCCGGCCATTATCCGGCGTATTGCTTGGGTCAGGGTGTTAAATATCCCCGGGGATAAACGGACCCCGAAAGGTAAACATGAGTCATACATGTATTTTATGCTGCTTTCCCCCTCAAACTGCCAACTCAACCCCAGCACTGGGTAGTCAGAGGGATGGACTTTGACGGATCTGTACGCGCTCTGTAAATCCATTTTTGCTGGGGTTATCTTGGTCAGCGCCTCGTCGAACGACTGGTAGCTGAACGGCTGATGTATAGCTAGGTCATTCACAGCCTTTCCAAGCGGCCTGCTACAATCATGTATAAGGAGCACTTTTGCACTGTCTGGTTTGGGGATTGCTCCTAGTGCAGATGTAATTGTCATGGGTTTAGGCACACAAATATAACGATTGTTCTTTACTTCTGTTTTGATTTGTGCTTCAACTGTGGAAGCCACGCTGGCCTGTGTACAGGACAGGTAATTAGTCATAAAGGCTTCCTCCGGGGGGATAGATGAGTTGGTGATGCTAAACCCGTCCCTCACACCAGCCAGAATGTAATCCCTGTCCTTGTCTGTGGCGGCTAGGTCCTTCTCCCAGGCCGAGAGAAGCAAAGCTCCTTCTCCACAGACTACTCCCCGTTTTTTGTACTCTCCTTTGAAGACTTCTCATGAATATAGACGCATTTGTCACCATATGAGCACCCTTCTTTGGTGCGAAATAAACGACACAATTCATTCTTTGTGGTCCTTGGGCCTTTGCTAGTCTTCGCTCGGTCACCCCCTTTCTCCTTGATCACTAGTTGTGAGGAGGGAGGAGGCCACAGACAGGACAGGTGTCCCCCAAGCAAAACCATACTGTGCTTGCAGTTCACGATAACGGGTGTCGTAATCCAAGATCGAGCTCCACTCGTACTGATCCAGGTACTCGTAGATGCTAACAGTGTAGGCATGATAATACTCCACATCTCCACGGGCCAAATCCCCAGTCTCCAAGAGCTGATGGAGAAGCCGCAGGTTTGCTGCTCCCCATTACGATAATGTTATATAAGCCTGCTGCTGATCATCTGTTTGTATGGTGAAGGTGCCTGTCTTGCCTTCTATCAGAGACATTTTCTCCTTCCGTTTAGAGGCCAGAGACTGTGCCACCTTGTCTGGAACGAAGTTGATGATCTTTAAAGCCTTTTTTGTCACTGCCTTTAGTGTCAAGGCCACACAAGGGTCCGACCCGTACATAGTGGCCCCGACGGCTGGTTGCGGCCAGCCTTTCTCTCCCGAGCCTCCGCCCAAAAGCTTGTCTAAGTCGGCCTCCAGCCTGTCCGTGTCAGCGCCTCCGGTATCTTTGGTTCCCGTGCCGTCTCCACTTGCCTTCCCCCCGGCCTGGGTCTGTGCCGGGTCGGGCTGCTGTTTCTGGTTGTGACGCACTGGTATATCAGGCATGTTAGGGTTGTGCAGCTCTCGTAATGCATCGGTCATGAGGGCAGCTTGGCCCACTGTAAGTCCCAATCTTGTCACTCCTCCAGTGGTGAGTTTGACCAGCACCGCCCAGGTGGTACAATCCTCCTTCTCTAGAATTCCTACTGATTTCTCAGTCAAGCCTAGCTCGGCTATCCATTGTCTAAAATCAAAATCGTCCATGCTGCTGCTAGTAGTGACCCTTCACGCTGCGCTGCTGAGAAGCGAGTGCTGCACTAGCTTCCTTGACCAGTCCACTAGCCATGTGCTGCGCGCCCTGGCGGCCAGGGGAGGGTTGAGTTAATACTGTTTAAACCCAAGTGTCTAAACCTCCTCTATAAAGATGATCAATTGGTGTACATGGCCATTATTACTTATTATTACTTATTATTAGGAAATCAATAACTTCCAAAAACTGTTTGTCCCGGTAAAAGGCTATAGAAAAATAAAGACAACAGCACTCATGTCGCCTAACAATTCATACCATTTTATTTTCCCATACACATATATTTGGAAAATCGAAAATAAAGATTAATTTTGTATTTAAGCAATGGTTTATGATAACACTATTCTGGCAACGAACGTTTGGTCCATAAATATTTTGCCAGTTTAAATACTATTAATCTAAACCACATTAACTATATATGCATCAATGCCATCTAATGCCTTATTGAGGGACTAACTCTAAAAAAGCACATGTATGTATTACAAATAACACATACAAACAACGGTCAGACCAGGAATAGGCTACTCAATATCAGTACCTCCTACCTGCATCTAATTAAGATCGAGAGCTACTCAAAATTAATGGTTGAGTCTGACCGTAGCATACATATGCACCATTGTTTCTTATTCAGACTAAGCAGGTTATTTTTATTTTTTTTTAATACTCCTTTATTTTCACTTTCTTTATTATTCTCTCTTTTTTTTTTCTCTTATTTTATTTCTAATATTCCAGGTCTTCTTTCCATCCTTCGGTCTTCTTTCCATCCTCATGTTCCTTGCTCTCCTGTTATCTAGCTCCTTCTCTCCATCTTTGTCATCTTGTCTTGTATCTCCTTATATCTTGTCCTTATCTCCTCATATTTCACTTTCTTGGGGTCGGTCCTCTCTTCCTCTGTGACTGTAGTGGGTCCATTTTTCGGTTTGAGACATGCTTGCCAGTTGCCAGCCTTCATGATCGCTATCACTGCCACAGGTCAGTGGGTGGTCGCCCATCCCTGGCCTGTGGTTATCCTGATTAATCAGGCCCAGAAACACTGACAGCTGTGGAGGTTGTGACTTAAGTGACTATGTGTGGGGTGTCAGAGCCTTCCCTCAAAGTTGCACTTGTAGAGTAAGTGACCCTCGACCTGGTGGACAGTCTACCCAATTGAGCCTACAGCCAGCACTCTCCCCTGGGTTGGGGGCGGCTGTGGTATAGTCAAAATCCTTGCCGACCATGGGATTCGATACCACAACCTCCCGACCTAGAGTCCTAAGCTCTACCACCTGAGCTAAGGAGGCCTGTTACTAAGCAGGTTATTGAGATTCTATCAGTATCAATGATATACTGACGGGGATACCATAATAATAGGATGAATTATATATGTGTAGTGATTCGCAGTCTCTCGATAACGAATAAACAAGTTAACAAGGCAACTCCTCATATGTTGGTTTATTCACCAGTCCGTCAAACGGCCCTTTGTCCGAAATTCCCGGACAAGGTAGGTAACATCAAGCAAGGCTACGAACAGGTAGCTTGAACAATGACGAACATCAACATAAAGCATACATCAGGTTGAATGAGGTAATAAGAGTGAATGAAACAGACAGAGGAGTCTAACAGTTTAACACAGTAACACTGTAAGGGTTTGCATTAAGTTAAGGGGAAAACAAGAGTGTTTCTAGAACAATATAGTTAAGATACATAAGCCCAACGCAGGGCACCTCTGGTGGATTATAAGTGCACCAATCCTTTATGGATGGCCACATAGGGGATTATAGTAAAACTACTACATATGTATACACGAATTTAATTCAACATAACCACACTTGTGATTCAAGGTTTCACAACAATAATAATCCCTGGTCATTTTCTTCTCTTTTTTAAAAAAAAACCCCATGTACACTTTAATGAACAAAATGTAACAAAAACAGTGTGAATCTTGACATATTTTCGATATGTAATAATAACAAAGGAATTGTTCTGAACTGATTAGGCATTTATATCTTCTATGTATAGCTTTTTATATGCCGGTGGTTGTTCCAAGTCAGTTTTCTCTGTTGCTGGAAGCAACCCATTGGCAGCGGCCTCTTTAGCTTCTCTTTCCCTCTCGACAGCAGGCCGCCATTTTGAAGAGGGTTTCAACTGTGCTCGGATATTGTCGAGTGTAAAGGCTCCCTGAAACAGACACAAACATATGGCATTATGTATGTTTAATCTCTAACTACTTAGATACTTGTGGTAATCATGTCTTATTCAATGTCTTTGATGGTATTTTAATTGCCATGGCTGGGAACCCTATTGTAGTACATTTTACATTTTGTACTTCTATTTGAAAACACCATTCGTTTATAAGGGGATTTGTCAGAATACTGATAAGATTTTGAAAAATTTTGTGTTCCTAAATAAAAATGACATCAATATTGTCATGCACTGCACATGTGTTTATCGCATTGCTGTGCTTGTAAATTTGTTATGAACTACATAACATTGTGATATAATTATATGATGCTAAAGTGATAAACAGAACGGAAGTACATGAAAAATGCCTGAAACTTATGGACATTCATAATCTCTAGCAAGATATTACATAAACTCACCTGAACTGAGCCGTTCTCTTTAATGAGCAAGTAAACCATCCACACGGGGATGAATATTAAGCCCAGGACAGCCTGCATCCATCCTAACACCTCAGCCCACTTGGGGTATTGGTAATCTCCAAGTGTGACAGGGGCGTAAAGCACGGCATTGAATATGATAATGAACTGCAAAAGAAAACGTAAACATCGTTTCGAGGGCTACATGACAACAAAGTATTGTGGGTAGTCAGGGTGACGTCAGAGGATCGAGTACAGGGCAGTGGGTCCGCGGCAAATATATACAGATATTTCTATATATAGGAATACGGATAATTCTAGTATAAAAAATATCTGGAGTTCTCAGTCCAAAAAAAACTAATTTCGATTATGTCAATTGAACATTTACAGCGCTAGCAGAATGCGTACATGATACAAACATACGAAATACAATTTTTAGGACCCCCCCCCCCCCCCCCACCAAGATGGCGGGATTTGTTGAGTAAAACCTTTTTTTCTTTTTTTTTTAAAAAAAGAAAAGAAACCAACAAAACATACGAAGGCTCGTTTTGCCTTATATATTTGTCTTACAAACAGTTGTATAACATTATTGAATTTGCTGGCATCAATAATATTTAGGTGATACTAGTTCCATGATGAAGATTTGGAGGGTACTGATTTATGTCTCTTATTATACAACACATTTGATAAGGATTAGATCAGTTGGAACAAAAACGTTACTGTGTTACCTGATTTACTTAGATGTTGCACTTGTAACATAAAGGACTCAGTTTGAGGTACTTAAAAAATTGTCGGAAATCAATGAAATGTTCTACTTATTTCTTGGAGATTCTCTTTGTTATTCATGGCAGCCAAAAAGGGAATATGTACACAACACATCCCTTTAAATCTGCCAGTGATAATGATTTGTTCCTTACCAAAATAACTGCTGGAGACAGGAACATCCAGGTGGCCCGCCAATAAAGGTTGGGTGGCGTTCCGAGCATAAGTGCTATATCACGAGCGAAGCGATTGTACCCTGGAGAGAAAATGGGAAGTTTGCATGTAACCTTCTTTAGATATCGTGAAAACAAAATCAGAATTTCCTAATATCCCTGGTATCACCATTAATCCCTCTGTCCCTAGTGTTAATTTCCCCTGTCATAAGTTCAAATTATGATACTGGATAGAACACTGTTCATTAAATTTATTAATGTTATTTATACCACGCTAATCAGTTCTACGCTTGTCTAGCGCTTTGGTATCAAAAATCAATATGGCGTATACGATGCCCGCTCGTTTTTTTTTACCAGCTTTGACATCCCTGGTAAAAAAAACTCGCGGGCATCGTATATGGTAAGTCAGATACCAACCTCGTTACATCCTATCATAATCTCTATAATTATATCTCTAGACTATGAGCATTGTTCCGTTGTTGTGACAAAAGCAAAAACCAGTGATACTGGCCATTTCTTAGACTTATTAGATTTCTTAGACTAGCCCTCGTCCCTAAGACTGCTGTTGTTTATAGAGCCCTATATATATATATAGTGCTAGTGGGAGTGACCATAACATTATATCTTTTTTTTTTCTGATAAAACAAAATCAAAGACCTGTGCAAGTCTATCCATTTCTTTTTGCTCTAGATATATCGTGTATTCTATTCTATTCGCAGACTTTAATCAACGATCCTATAGCTACACATATAGGATCGTTGCTTTAATGCAGACGCCTGCATACCATATATACACGTTAATTTCCTCATTATATAGCAATAGCTAATAACAACGAGGACTGTTTTGCCCTTTGAAAATGCAAATTATTTTAGATCCAACGATGTACTTTTGACAATGACTATGTTTAATGTATTATTCAGGAAGTCCTGTCTTTATTGAGGCAACATATAACTAACATATATGTGAATGGGTTTTTTCGGATCATAATCGTTATTTATTAGTAGGGGGTGCTTCTATCTTATTCAACAATATTTGAATGGTTTTCGGATCCTAATCGTTATTTATTGGTAGGGGGTCCTTCAATTTTATTCAACAATTGCAGTTTTATGTCATAACCTTAATTCAAGCTTTCTTTTATCATTAACATTGACAAATAGTTGGAAATTGATTAACATGAACCATCGATACAAAGAAGACAAAAACGCAATGGTCGTTAATATACATTTAAACCATTCAGGGCTCTGGTTCGTATCTAATCTGTCACTGGACACCTACAGGTAATACATTAGAGGCAAGAAATTTATACGATTTTTTTTGTAGAATATGCCGGTCGACTTATGCATGCAAGGCTTTGATCGTTATCTTATGCGGCAGCAGTGCCATGCTACCATGCTGCTCAGCCCATGTCTAACATTATGATTATGCCATGTTATAACTATCATGTTAAAATTATAATGCGCAACAAGGACATTCATTTCTCTTATTTCCTGCACTGAAAAACCCTTGCCAATCTAAATCTATCGATTATCAAGTGCTAAATTCGAATTAAACCAATCTCCTTACCATAAACATAGCAAATAACAACCAATTCACCAAAGCCCACGAACAGAGGTGGGAACGTGCCAACGTACCAATCTTGTAACGTGAGAATGTAGATTCCGGCCTATGAAAAGCAGACAAGAACTTACTTCAAATTCTATCAAATAACAAGTTTTATGCATAATACATAAATCCATGAATATCATATATAGTTTAGGTCAACTTTGTCGCAGCATTGATGCAAAGCTGGTAGTATATATATACCAAAACTCTTTTGATTGATCACTACCAAGGACTCGATCGGTACGTCCCGGTATGATCGCTTAATTTTGAACTTAAAAAATGTGTTATCCCTCTTGTCTGGCAGTACAGAATTGGCGAATAGCCCATGTTCTAATAAAAATGGACTCGACCTCTAAAGAGTGCAGAACTATAATTGCGACTAAGTTCCAGTTACCCTAGTGACTTGTGGTAGACTGAAGATGTAGTATACAATACACATTGCGCCAGTAAATAATGTTCTCCGATGGCGAAGTTGAGCTGGGAATTCATCCACCACTGCCGTGAGGAATGTTTCAAATGTGGCGAACTTTCAAAGAAAAGAAAATTGACACTGTTTTAAAAGTACTGTGCTAGAAGAGTTTAATTTCTTAAATCTACAACAATGTCGTTCTACTCGGACACTACTATTGAGGGAAGTCCTAAACTTTGTGTTATACTTCATGCTACATGAGAGAGGAGAATGTTACAGGGGAATTAGCTGCATTCAATTCTAGTTCGGGTTACATCGTAAACATGGGATTATACCATGAAATAAGTAAATGTATAACATATAGCAAGGCAGTATTACACACAGTTTGATTTTTTTATTCGATTTAAACTCACCATGCTGTCCATGGCAATAGTCAACAACATACAGAAGAAGATAACAGACCAAAATGGACTCCAAGGCATTCTTGTTAAGGCAGATGGATAAACGATGAACACCATCCCTGGGCCTGAAATGAATTATAATATTCGTAATTGGTGAATGAACATTTGAATAAAGGAAAATGGATATTGAGCATGAACATTGAACTTGACTAAGCGTACAGTTTATCTATGTTTTACACCCAGTAAACAATTCGCGAGTAACTATAAGTTGTAATTTTCCATTTGCAGTTTGAGTTTCATTTTAGAAAATATACTACTCAGGATCTTCGTCGGCTGCTGTTGGACTAATATCATGACAATCAAAAATAGACGACATTATTTACTAATTATCTTGGGTAAGAAGAAAAATGATAAATTCTCCACCTGACCGGACAACTTTGAATGTTCATACCAGATCATGGAATGTTGCCCCAACTGTGGCACTATTTTGGCCAAATACTGAGAAAGACAAGAGACCATTTGAATACCAATTAGGGTATTATGTGGAATAATCTTGACCCAGCCTTAAGAAATCTTGACCTGAATTCCCTAAAAAACCTCTCTTAAACGAAATATCATGGCTGACCAAATACACATACGCTGCTATTGACTAAAAATGATCCACACACCGGATAAATACCCACCGTCTGTAACCCCTTTGATTTGTATTGTATATCATTCCCCAACTAATTTGTATCCATTCACTATTGTTTAATAACTGTGCCAAATGCAGACAGCAAAAAGACTCGTGGCTCCCGCTTCCCCAGATGCATGGTAGCAGACCGACATGACACGCCTTAGCGGCGATGCTGTCCTCTATTTTTCTGCTTAAATAAAAAAAAATAAAGTTAAATAATAATAAGATTCCTCTAAAGAAGACCCAACCAAATGTCGAAACGCTGGGACTTCCATCTATTTACAAATAATAATAAGAAGTGGAAGAAAAAGAAGAATATTACCTGATTTCATCACATCCTTGATTTCGACGCCCAGTTCATGAGCCATGAATCCAACGACAGAGAAAATGACTATACCGGCGTATATTGAGGTTCCCACACATGCCAGTGCTGAGATAATTGAATCCCTGTATAAAAAAAGGGCGTTAAGTAATGTTTGGATTAAAAGCATGCCAATTATAAAAAGTGAGTTACGTGCCTAAGTGCTAAAGCATGCTGTTATATAATGATGATACGTCTCATGAAAAGAGCGCAACATTAATATTTCTGGGAACGGTACATTCTCAAGGGATCAAACAAATTAGAGTGAAACAGAAACACTATTCTGGAGCATGAGTCAAGTTTACCTTCGACAATTTGACTTAAATCTGTTGTAGCTTCCATAAGTGATGAGGATGCCCCATGCAGGTCCAAGTGAATAGAAGATTTGTGACGCGGCATCTCCCCAAACCTGAATATTAATTTGAATATAACTTATCCGGAATAGCGTGTTTAATTCCATTCCTAAATCATCATCTATAAGATTCCGGAGACACACTTACTTCTTCCATTTATCAGAGTCGGATAACAAGAGTGTGTATAGACAGAGAAATAGAATATACAATATTAACCAATATTAAACCCAATATTAAAATCAATTATTAACTATATTCTGATTAGAGACATCATTATCAAAATGATTGTAAGCAAAAGATAGATTGATTTATTAAAGTCCATGTTTAAAATTAAGAAAAACCCAGAGAAATTAGAAGTTGATAAATGGACAGACAATGTACAAACTAGAGCACAAGGAGGTCCACTAATCAAAACGTATAGACCTTTCCGTAAGGTTCGCTAGCCCTCATTTCATTGGGCCTAAAATTTGGTTTACGCTGCCTGACGGTTTAAAAAAAAGTGATATTAAAGATTTATGTAAGAACTGGAACGTATAGGCAAAATATATCATTAAGCAGAGATTGTATGTTGATTTGATTTGATTTGAGTACGTTTTCATTTTTTTCTTTTTAGCTAACCGTTAGGCCCAACAGCTCCCCTGTTATTTTGCCTTGGGAAGTTGTCTAATATATTTTAAGTCACTTCAGGTATACATATACACAGTTTGTTTATATATAATGATCAAAATAAATTATGAACAGTTATGACAAAATGAGGATGATGATGTTAATCAGTACTACACATCTCCCTTCACTAATCATACATTTTATTTATGCTTATTCTATTTTCCTTGTGCCCATGTTAAACTCTTTAGCTTGAACTTGTCTATCATCTTGGAGTTGGATTTGTCGCGGTTATTTGTGAGATACTGTAATTTGCTTGAAACCGAAAACCAAATGATTCATGACTATGTTATTGTTTAACCAACAACTAAAGTATGTTTGTTTATATGATGAGATTAATATATGAAAGATCTGGTGCTGTTAGAAGTACAAGTCTGATTCTTTTTTAATAGTTTAATACATTCTAATCTAAAATATACAAAGATACACTGACTTCAACGACAATACACAGCCCTAAATGGTATATATAGTGGTTGTATAAATCTATACAAGATAGAATAACGTTCATAAAATAAGATGACTTTCATTCAATAAATTTAATACCTTGGGGATTAGTAATTTCTTCCATTCTGGAATCATGTAGAATTCTAAACCTTTCCACGCCCCATCAAGAGTGACACCGCGGATGAGGAGGATTGTAAGCACGATGTAAGGAAAGGTTGCGGTCACGTACACAACCTGTAAAAACAATCAAACCATTAAACAGCGCTAAAGTTAAACGAAAGTCTAATCTAAGTTAATACCAAGAGATCATTTACATAATACAGAGTCAACAATTCGGGAAATTTCCTCAATATCTAGAATATGAGTATTTATATTCACATACATTGTATCTAAAAATCATTTATAAATACCTATATCTATCAATAAATATTATTATTTTTACTTCTTAGGTTTCTATGGAAAGGATGTATGTATACTTGATATAATTGCCAGAAAAACTCCATAGAAATAGTAGAAATATATTGGACACAGCTCTTATCGGTTTCTTAAGATTTCTATGATTGTTCTCTTACAAATCTATATTGTGTTTATTGAAATAACTTAGAGTTATGAGATCCTATCTGACCTGCTCCCGTGAGTTTCTCTATTGTTCGCACGAATGCGTTAAAGCTATGAGTAAATAATTGTATTTGTACAAGACAGTAAAAGACCTTTTCTCTCTACTTATATATTCGAACATAGACATATTGTATGACTTTCTTTTACCATTTTATTGTGTAAACATGTAAGGATACCACGATAGTTATTATAGATATTTGTCAATCAATCAACACACATAGTATTCAATGCCCAAAACGTCACACGTCATGCAGAGAATCTTTCAGTCAATGAATCTGCCGATGTATTATATATATTATTATTATAGGTATACGGCTCACCTTTCCTGTAGACTTTATACCTTTGATCAGGCACAAGAATATGATAATCCAGGCAAGAAGTAAGCACAGCGCCAGCTCCCATCTTATCTCTATAGGTTCATCAATACCCGAACTCATACCGAGTACTCTATTCCTAGAAAGGGAAGATAAAGGCGAATGTAAACCCCACCATAGTGTTTCATTCCAATACCGCCCACCTCTTGTGCCTGGAGTGAATTAAGTCATACTTACCTTTGTAGGCTAATGTGATTCGGCCCTATTAAATTTAAATCTTGTAATTGGCGTATTGTTGAGTGTTTGTTCTAAATTGTGAATCCTCAACACTGCACAGATAAATTATTTCCCCTCCCAGATACCGTGTGATAATTCTGTCGTTAGATTTGTAGTGAATATACATGATTGTATGTCTGTACACATGCTAATAATTTAGCAAAATCTAATACAGGCAGCCCATGGTAACATCTTATATACAAAATCAATGTTATTATTCCTTTGAATTATCTATAGAATTTCAATAATATTATAGGATCGCAAGTCTTTATCCCACCCGATATTTTTTCAGGGCCTAAAATGAGTAGATGCCTATAACATAACTATTCTACATTATGAACTGCTGTGCCTCTAGAATAAAGATCATTAGAAATTAATCATCATCTTTGCAGCATTGTCGAGAATTCGCCAATCCACCTCACAGAAGGTGGTTTGTTTTATAGACTCACAATCATAAAAACTATACAGTGAGAACAATCTTTCGGGAAAATAAATAATGATTTCATAATTTTAAAAACATGTAAAATGAAATCGAGATAATGATCTTTTTTCCACCACCAACTACTCCGACGAATCTGCAAGCAAAGGTTAGCGCATCAATAAAATTGAGCCAAATACCACGCTGGAAATGACAACTAGACATCGTTATAATGCCATTTTTAAAACGTGGTATGAATCACATAATTCCAGCAACGGAAAATAAAAACAGTCCAATTTAAGGGAATGGTATCGAAGAACCAAACCAATAAATAAGCACTCTTTTCAATTAACTTACTCCCAATATTCCTCTGCTGCAGTCTTCCTTGCTATCGAATGATTTTTGATTATTGTACTCGTATTAGACAACTGAAGGTCCGTGGCATAGGCTACATCTGAATCCGTTACTTTGGACAATAGAACCGCTGTTGCATTCACCGCTGAATCAATGAAACAGGAAGATAATAGAAAAAAATTAGAATAAAAATGGTTGGGAAGCTTTTCTGTAGGAGCTGAAAATAGAAAGATATATAATTTTGTGAATGTGTGAGATACGCATACGATTGAGAACTTGAACTTTTTACTAATAGGTAACGTCGGCAACAGAATCTAACACTCTTACTTTATAAGAAACAAGAAAAGTTCGAGCTGCTGTCTGAAAGAAAGTAAAGGTGTTCATGGATAGTTTAATAAGTGCCCCTATGATGTCCTTTTATATCTTGGTTGGCACCCATTCCAGTAAAACTATGCTGCTGCCACGCCATTGAAGAAAAGGTACGTTTAGTTAATACGATATGGACACAGAATGCAAAGTTCCTCTATATTTTTTCTACCAGTAAGCCCCTCTCTGATAGCTTAGAGTTTTGATTGTGAGCATGCTGATGCGTGAATTGAAGGAAGAAGTTTATTGATATTGAAAGGGAACTTACTCTCGTTGACCAGCTTTTTAATTGGCTCCAAAACTTGGCAGGCGGGTGTGTTCCAGTCATTATCACAAGTAGCCCATGGTAAGTCGGATGTGAAAGAAGCGAACAAGTAAAAGATGATGTAGGCGATGATCACATTGTAGTAGAAACAGCAGAGAGCACTGGCCGCGACTGCAGTCAATCCGATACCTATGTAAAGATGGATAAAAACACTATCAATTCCGATAAAACATTAATTGTGGTCTAACTAATTTATTAACATTTAGAACTACTTTGGTATGTATGGTTTACGGTGATAGATGCAGAGTTAGCTGTATAATTTGGCATATTTTGTGGACAATACACAAGTGTAATGAAGAGTGAAATAGGCGACACAACTAGCTGAACCACAGACTTCAATACAGCATATAGGGGGCGAACCAAGCCATATAACTATTGTACTTGTAAATTAACGACTTGGCCTTAAATGGAATAATAATAAAAAAAATAGATCAAAAAAGACTTGGACCACATCGGCTAGTGCGGCCACCATTGCCAGAAGGTGCAACAAAGAAAGGCTTAGGTACACATGAATGAAATGCAAATGGAAATAAAGATGGACATGAAAGCAGAAATGATCATAATAGTTCTAATGGGATTAAAAAAGACCTCCGTAGGATATTGTTTTGAAACCAATATCGTCCTCGGCTTGACCCTGACGTTGAGGACTATAATCCTTTAGTGAAACATTTAACAAGTCATCTACAAAAGCATGAGATACAGAATTACTTGTGACATGAAACAATGAGTTGCTCAATAATATTCAAGTTACAGATCCGAGACCAATAACACCTGAATACTTTTCTTAATGCTATGTTATTGAAGAGATTTTCTTACCCTTCAGTAAGGGGCAGAAGGCCCAGGCCTCGCTGGGACCAAGGGAGGCATACTGGCCAATTGCCAACTCCAGGAAGTATAAGGGTAGGCCCGCCAGACACAACATCAAGACGTACGGGATTAGGAAAGCTCCTGAAATGTGAATATTTTCCTATATTGAATATCATTGTTTCTAAGGTGAATGAGTGAACATTTGAAAGGGGAAAAATTACCAGAAAACTGCTTACAAATGACCCATGCAGTAACCAGTGTGTTAACAATTTTCTAGCGGGCGAACCCCAAACAAGTTAAAAGGGCCCGTTCATTTCTTCAAGACGTTTTTCTTCTTCATTAATTGGGGAGGTTGGACTATCGTCAATAAATGAATGAATGATACCTTATGTTTTTATCAAAAGTGTATAGATAAGGAGGGGGTGGGTAAATCAAGGTTCCTCTACCGACGTCGAAAATCAGCAATTTGACCGACGTTTCATGGTTGAATAGCTATTACATAACGCATCTAGGGTCTACTCGTCTACAATTATGTGCAATAGACACTGCAAAATATTATTTTAGCTCACCTCCTCCATTCCTGTAGCACAAATATGGGAATCTCCAGACATTTCCTAGACCAACACAATACCCAATGTAGGAAAGCAGGGCATCACATTTCCCAGACCAATTTCCTCGTTCGGTCTCATCCTTCAATGTCTCTCCACCCTGAAGTACAAAATAATGATACCCATTGAATCAAAGCTGATGGAACTTCTAGCATGTTTAATATCGATTAACATTACCTATACTGCAAAACAGAGAGTTAAACTATGTTTTATGTACTGTATGTCTTGAAATAAAATTATTATATAACGACAGTGCAACGTTAATCATAGCTAGGAATTAGCGCAAAAAAAGAAGAAATAATACAAAGATAATGTCAATCAATATAGGGATATATTGCTGTTACAAGGCGAAACACTGGGCGAGCTGCACTCTAGCTAGAACCAAGAACTTGATATTTAATAGAGCTCTATACTAGCATGACAATGTTTGGGGGGGGGGGGGGGGAGTAACTTCGAACCGCAAGTCCAAATGTGTTGTGACGTGGCTACAACGTCTAGTTTCCTTGTAGGGAAGGGAAGGCTTTGGGGCGCATGTCTATCATTATTCATCAGATCACACGAATTCACCTAATAATCAAGGGTTATGCCATCTAAGCTACTAGTAATTGATACCTGAAACAATGGATAAACGAATCGCACTGCTACTGCCCTGGGGCCTCTTTCATGAGAAATCCTTACTTAAAATGCCCTGTGCTTAGCTATTCTCCTTTAAATTCCCAGAGCAGACATTTCCCACCGCAGCAGGAGGACATGGCTAAGGAATTCAAGGAAAAGGGCAAGTTAGAATTTTTAGAAAAAAGGGTAAGGCCCTCCTTTGCATCTCTACATAATTGATCCGGATGGACAAAATAATAACGTGCCAGCGACCTCCAAGGAGCGTCACTAGATATATGTAGGAGACTGTAGTCCAGGGAGACATTGTGACGTCATCGCCGTTTGGGCGTATGACGCAACTGTGCGTCCAACGTCTGGTCAGTCGCCAACGGTCATCAGAACCTCACCGAAGGAGAACAAATTTTTACCTCGAGTCTGTCGATATTTCTACTCCAGTATGTAAAGGTAAATTCAATTTTTGCCGCACCTGTGGCGAGAGGCAAGCCAAGCCAACGGGCAAGCACTGCGATGGTGTCTCAATTGCGATGGTGTCTCAATTGTCTGACCTGATGATAAAATCGAAGAAAGTAAAGGTTAGAGCTCATTCTTCAAGTGATAGTTCGTCAGACAGCTCTGACACCTCGTCCGATTCAGATTCATCGGATGCCGAGGCGTCGAGGAGGCGCAAGAAAGACAGGAAGAGAAAAAGCAAGAAGCCTTACGCCCAAGATAAACATCTGGATGAGGGTAAGGTCGATAATTTTGAGAAACTGATGCTCGTTACCTTCAAAACAATTGAACAATTCCTTGATGAGGGAATTCCGGTGGCAGGCATAGTTAAGCACGGTAGAATTCTCGCGACTAAGGCTGCTACTGGGTCATATCTAGACAGGGCTTTCCTCGACTATGACCGGTCGGTCAGGAGTAGGGCAAACAAGAAAGGCCCAAAAGCCTTTGCCAGAGCTGATGAGGAAGATCGCTTAACATTCTTTTGCTATGACACTTCCAAGAAGGCTGGTGGCCTACCTCAAACCCCGTCAGCGAGAAAACAGAAGGGCTACTGCTTCCGATACAACGGAGAAGCCGGCTGCCACACAAAGTCATGTGTCTTCGCTCATCGTTGTTTAACTTGTGACAAAGCGGGACACCGAAGTATTTAAGCAGCAATTTGGTCGAGTTGTCGGTTCCCCTGGTTACGGGTTGCACCGACCATGTTTCCGGTAGTGAACTTTCTCCATTTCTTCAAGATGGCGAGGCTTCTGCTTTGCCTGTGGACCCGGGCTTCGCAGGTATTTCGACAGACCCCCCTCCGTCCTGTCCTCTTCTCCAGGACTTCATGTATATTGACGTGGAAGAGAACTGTAAAATGTTGTTTAGGAAGGAGTTTGATGCCTCTCCTCCTTGTGTTAGCCGCAATTTGGCCATTGTTAGGGCGCTGCCCTCCTCCCCGCTGGGAGCTAATGTTATTGTTTACACTGACTGCGAACTGGGGGCGTGTGCTTGTCGCCACGTTATAGGCGAGTCCCCCGTCCAGCTCTACCCATGCAGATTCGGCTACTATATCTGTAATGAGAAATGGCCTCATCTCAAGGAATTTAGTGATGTGTTGTATGGGATCACGGATGGGTTTCCCATTGTTGATGAAGAGATCCCACATTATGAGTGTTCGAACTACTCTTCGGCCCTACAGGACGAAACCCGGCTCTACTGTCAGCTCAGATTAGGGCGGAACTGGATGAGGGCATGGTTGAAATCTCCCATGTTAAGCCCCACTGTCTCCATGCCCTAGGGAGGGATCCAGGTAATCATGGATTGCTCCAGACCTGTGAGTACCTCAATTAACAATCACTGCTCCACACTTGTCCATAGTTTTTCTTATAGAGGTCTCGACAATCTCAGCTTGTGTACCCAGGGGCCGTGATGACTGTAGTGGACATACGGAGTGCTTACAGGGCGGTGCCCATCCGTCAGGCCCACAGAAAATACCTGGGCTTCAGGTGGGACCTAGATGGCAAGGATACCTACTTCATGGACAGTCGACTGTGTTTTGGCCTGACATTGGGCCCGTATTACTTCAATAGAATACCTACCTTTGTTTCTACAGTGCTCACCACCGTTTTCTCCTTAAAAGTGGTGCATTACCTGGATGACTTCATATGTATATCTGAATCAAACAGCGATGCCTTGGAAGCCCAGCTTACCATCGTTAAGCTTCTACATTTTCTGGGTTTCCACGTCTCGTGGAAAAAGATCTCTCCCCCTTCTACCACCACAGTGTACTTAGGCATAGGTGTGGATTCGGTAAAGATGGAGATGAGGCTCCCTGCAGTGAAATTGGCCAAGCTGGTGTGCCTCCTCAAGAAATATGTAACGGCAAAGTCCATCACTAAAAAACAGTTGGAAAGATTGAACGGCTACCTATCGCATTGTTCTCATGTTGTGCGGGGTGGTCGGATTTTTTCAAGGAGATGTTACGCCTTATACAAAATTATGGTATTGAAGTCGGCAAAGTTCCTCCCCATCTCTGCAGGGATGCAGGAAGACCTGAGGTGGTGCAGAAAGGTTTTGGCTCCTACTTTGGTTCTGATTGGATAGTTGGTGCCTGGGATGGACAGGGCCCCTTCCAACTCGATTCAAAATGCAACCATGTCCAGCCTTGTCCAGATATACCAGCACACGACACCACAAACATCAACGTGCTAGAACTGTGGGCTGTCGTTGCAGCCATGAAGCGCTGGGCGGAGGATATGAAGGACTCAGCAGTGCTAATTTTTACGGACAATATGCAGGTTTTTTATATGCTAAGCAACGGAGCTAGTGTGAACGCAACATGCATGAAGTGGATTCATCAGTTATTCTGGTTGTCCATGAAATTTAATATAACCTTTCTCCCCAGGTATATTAATACTAAATCCAACCTGGTAGCGGACACACTCTCCCGCTTGGGGTATAAATCTTCATGGCCCTCGGCTATCCCCACCTTATATAATGCTAATCTTTGTTGTAGAAATGAGATTGCGAAAATTTTGTCTTCTAGGCCTGCTCAAGCCTTAGAAGCAAAGTCCCATGAGCTGGATGAACTGATATTAGCCCAGCTCTTTCCTTGGATCATTTACTTCATAATACATCACTTGTCACCAACTTGTGCCTTGTGATCAGGCGACGAGGAAAGAAAGAGAAATTGACAAGCAAACAACCCAAAACAGTATGAAGAACGACTATTTACACCTCCCATGGATAGTGGCAACAAGATGTGACGAGAACAACAAGCATGTCCTATTCGGTGGAATACATTATAGTATTAATAGTTGCTGCATATCGAATATCAGGACAGACGTTCATGTACTGGAATCGATAAGGAAACAAAAGATAAAACAGCAGGAGCAGATCTGGATCGTATGGACGAGATGACAACTATTTCAAAGGTCCAATATCAACGAAAGATGACTAGGATGGAAGATCATTGTTTCCATAGACAAATAAAAAACATCTTATCTTATCTTATCTTATCCATATAAGAAGAAGAGGGATTCTACTCCCCACAGGAGGAAGTCGTGGGACAAGACATGTATAAACAATTATAGGCTGTGTTCTGGAGGGTGACAGACACAGCAATATTGACAATACCCCCAGTAGTAAGAACAATGACGACGGCTCCAGGAAATCCAAGAACCATCCCAATAGAGACAATATATAAATTGTTCCATTATATTGTGTATTGAGAATTAATGTCCAAAAATTGTCAGACCAACAGACAGTGTTGGTGTGTGTGCGTTCCTCAAAAACGACTGTTGCTTCTTCCAAGCCAGAATATATACCTGTGTGTCATCTTCTAGACAAGGAAATCTGCCCTGTGTACCACCTTAGAAAGCTGTTTGATCGCTGGCCTTCTGCCCCCGATGCTCAGTTATTCTCTTCCAAGGAAGTAAAAAATCTTATATTCAATTCTCTAAATCCTTTTCAGCCTTGCTTATGTGAGGGCGGGGATCAGAGGTAACTATGCGTCCCACTCGCTCCGCAGGGGTGGAGCGACCTTCATGGCGCAACAAGGGTGCTCTTTAACGGAAATCAAAGGTCGTGGCCTCTGGAAATCGGTGTGTGTGGAGGAATATTTACAGCCAACCTTGTCCCATAAGCTTATTTAAGACAAGAGGTGTGCCGGGCTGATGTGAGTTCTTGGCGATTTGGATTAATAAACCCCCTGGGGTCTTGCCCCGAACTGCCCATCTGCCTTGACTTGTCTATATATGTGTTATTCATGTGTTATTATTATTAGGACTAGACACAACTAGGATATGTGCCAGCGACCTCCAAGGAGCGTCGCTAGATATATCTAGGAGACTGTAGTCCAGGGAGACATTGTGACGTCATCGCCGTTCGGGCGTATGACGCAACTGTGCATCCAACGTCTGGTCAGTCGCCAACGGTCATCAGAACCTCACCGAAGGAGAACAAATTTTTTCTCAAGTGACATTAACTTTGACAGTTTACATTGGATTAATCTATATAATCAATGTTGGTTTGGATTAATAAACCCCCTGGGGTCTTGCCCCGAACTGCCCATCTGCCTTGACTTGTCTATATATGTGTTATTGATGTGTTATTATTATTAGGACTAAACACGACTAGGATATTATACATGTACATGTACATGATATTTTTGTTTTCTCAGCTATTTATAGCTGAGAAAACATATGATTCAGTATGAAAAGTGCCAATCACTGATACTGGATCTACATCTGATAATATTCTTTGGCTGTCTGTGAGGTGTTTAAGGATGCCTTATTTAATCCTTTCGATCAGGTCCTATATTTCACACTTCGTCGTTATAGTTACACTGATTCAATCAGTCATAGATTTCACACCTAGACGTTATTGAAGGCTGATTGACAGCCTTTCTAGGTTTAGCCAAGGGAGTTGATTGGCTGTTAGTTAGATACTTCTCCAACCATGATAGGTCTGCAGAAGGCCCTCCCACCTCCCACACCATCCCTCTGCCCACCAACCCCCTCACCTGCCTCAGGTGCTCAAATGGACACTGCTGCCCAACACATTTTCTAAATTTTTAAAGTAAGTTACCAACTATTTAGCCTAGCTTACTACTTTTTTATACAGCCAACTTTTTTTTTTACGACCAACTTTTTTTTTTACGACTAACTTTCTTTACGACCAACTTTTTTTTTACGACCAACTTTTTTTTTTACGACCAACTTTTTTTTTACGACCAACTTTTTTTAACAATTTTTTTCGACCAACTATTTTTGAACGACAATTTTTTCCCGACCAACTGTTTTTTAACGACAATTTTTTTTCGACCAACTTTTTACGACCAACTTTTATTTTACGACCAACTTTTTTGAACGACAAACTTTTTTTGAACGACCACTTTTTTTGAACGACAAACTTTTTTGAACGACAATTTTTTTTCCCGCCCAACTATTTTTAAACGACAAATTTTTTTCAACCAACTTTTTTTACAGCCCTGGCTATTGCGTTGCACACTGTTTCCCTCTTCAAGAATCAAACTACTGTATAACTATAAGTTGACATCAGGCACAAATGATTGTGGCTGAGAAAATCGTTTTCAGTGGAAACGCCAAGTATATGAATTAAGTTGACACTGATTACAAAGTTAAATATGTTAACAGTTGATCAAATCGGTGCATAACTTGATAATTAGTTAACTTAGTACTTGTTTACCAATAGCATGGGATCGTGTTGTAAGTTATAGATTGCGCTAATTGGAGAATGCAATAAGAGCTTGACAGTGGATTTAACCAACGAGAGTAAATTCAAGAGAGTTTGAACTCATGAGTCGGCAGAAAGATGTAACAAATTTCCCCATCTTATCTTGAATCTGATGGCCCAGGCGGTCATCCCTTTCATCCGAGGTTGTTCTTAAAGGGCCTTAAGTCTTCCCTCTCATTTTCCGTTTTGGAGGTGCTAGTGCAGTTTCTTTCACTATTGTTTAAATATTGCATAAATCTGATTTATAACTTGACAGTCAGGTTCAGAACATCTATAGCTCGGGACCTGTACATCTCATTTGTAAAAATAAAATAAAAATGAGCAAGTATCATGAAGTAATTAATTTGTTGACTAATTTTCAGTCAGTTTTTTTCATTTGATCATATCTTCCGATTTGATTTGAAGCATAACAAACATATTGATGTGTAGCCTACTGATTTCCCCATCCAAAGGTCTCATGGTAATTCTTCAAATCAGATCGGAACAATGTTAAATATAATGATATTTCCATTTCTCTGTATAAATTAATGAGTTGAAAGTTGCCAGAACATGTGGGTTTTATGACATTTTATGGCCTTTTATGGTCCTTTCCCCGATTTTCTCCCCCAGACTCCTTACTGTGTTTCACAGCAGGGTCAAACAAGCTCGGGTATAGCATCGGGCATACTTCTAACTCTCTTGAATTTACTCTCGTTGATTTAACCTACACGAATAACAAGATGACACATGCATGAGAAATGCTTGCAGATAACGCACAAAGCTATGCTGAGTTAACTTCAGAATTTAGATTACTTCGCGATCGAATCCTCAATTGTATACCATGATGATTAACTTTTCATCGCTTATCCATGACTGATTTTTTTGGGGGGAACAGGTTTTTATTTCGTGATATTTCACAATAGTGATTGATACGTTTCACTCAACGGAAAATAATATACCTTTTAAGTAGCATTTACCCAAAAGAAGTTTATAAGCTTCGAAAATTCTAAGTGAAATAATATTATATGAAGACATCGAGCTTTAAGAATTGAATAAATATCTAGCTTACAATGATCATTACGAGTGTTCGTTTCAAACGATAAAGTTATAGAAAACACATTTTTTTGTGATTTTTGGGCCCAACTAGAATATAAACATACATTAGTGATTGTACGCATGTATGAAAACAGAAATGCTGTCTTCAAGAATGCACCAATATTCCTTAGACATCTGCATAAGAGTGGGTTTGTCGATATTTTACGTGAATTATTCAAACAATTAAGGGGTTTATAAGCTTTAGTGTACCGGTATGCCTTTCCCATGGCCATCGTGGCATGGAATTGTGGTTTTATTATTAAAACATATATAATATATAAATTAAGAAGACATTTATGAATAGCTAAAGGGAGTGGCTATTGCTGAAATCCCATATGCAAAGCACCATTCGATCCTGAGTTTATATATGGACCTCTATTGATATTTCAAATTCTCTGAAATAATCTCCATAAAGACAGGATTTCTGGATCCGTGGAAATAGGATGGGGATATGTTGATTTTTAAAATTTTATTTCAGGCAAACATAAATATTTAAATACAAGTTACAAGTTACAAAAAAACCCCGCAATATCCTCCATGAACATCCCGCTGTGCATGATTACATTTCTGACCTAGTTTTGACCTGGAAATTTTGACCTGATTTTGACCTGGTGCTTTACTGGTGGAAATCGTAAACGGTTTTGAGGCTCAAACTTGATTTTACAATGCTCTATGGACCCGATTTATGTATGCACTTCTTATTCTCTCAGAGATGCACAATTAACCAGGTTATAAAATGCACTTTTGAAGCACTCAACGATGCACTACTGACCAGGCTATACAAATCAGTTCTGTTGCACTCAGCGAGAGCAGTTTCATACCTCTGAATCTCCACAGTAATAAGGCTGGTAAATTCTTTACAGAAATATATCCCCCAATTTAATACAGAGAGTGAATATAAGGGTATGTTACCATATCTTTGCATGGTAATAGTTCATCACTTTTTTCATCCTGTTAGACAGCTGTATTGCTGGGAAGGGTTATTCCAGTTGTACATCAAACCAAGGTGGCCCAGTCTACTTCAGCTAATGAAGTATGCAATGATGGGGGGTACTTTGATCAAAACATTTTTCCACATCCAACAACTAAATTACACAAATACACTATGGAAGTATATCACTTATAACATTCCTATTGTACATGATGTGCAATATCTATATTGGTATAAATTCCACATGAAGTGTATTAGCGGCACTTTCATTGTAAAAGAAATTGTAATTGTACCCCAGTTACGCATGGCGCCACCTGGTGAGAACAAGTGGCATAATGGTAATATACACCATAGTCAGGTGCCTTAAGGGAAAAACCGTTATTTTTTGGATAAAATTAAGTATCAAATTTGGTACACATGTAGGCAAGCATATACCTTTGAATATTTTTCCTTGCAACAAGAATTAAAATCACTGGAACACCAATTTTTGACATTTTTTTCAAAATGGCTACCAAAATAGTCCAGTTGCCAAACTGGGATTTTGGGGCTGAGCATGTTTTATGGTATGTATGATGTTTTATGGTGGATTCTGGTAGTATAACATGTCCTGAGCAAGAATAAGCCAAGTGCCACTTTGGAACTCTTGGGGATAAGCTTTTGTGGGCCAAAAACAAAATGGCTGCTGACTGAATATGTTGCCAATTATAGATAACCCATAACTTCCTTATTATTGGTGCTAGAAACTTGATCTTGGTGTCTACACCTATGTTTTCAGGGTGTAGAAAGTCATTAATGTGCCAAGATTACCTGTATCCATACTAGAAATTATTAAATTTGAACCTGAGATAAAAATATTGTGGGAAAAATGTGTAATGATTTCAACAATTGTTATTGTTCTTATTATGAGCACATATGGATACTCATCACAGATTATATAAATGCATCTACCATATTTAATTCCTTTAACCATTAATTTGTGGTGCTTAATTTTTATAGTATTTATCTAATATGGCTGCCAAAACTACAATTACAGAAGCATTTTGATCATTGTGGTAAGTGCAAGTATAAGCCTGAGACAAATCCCCAGTTTTTACATAAAGGTTTCATGGTCTTCTTAATACATTACTCCTGAAATGCCTTATAGGGTTTTCAAAGTATCTAAACCAATTCAACATTGAGACAGTCAAGTCCTGCATGGGTTTTAAGTTACTTTTTCACATCTGCAGCAACAGAGTTCTTTACATCGTAGGCTGTAGGTCTTCCCACGAATGCAGGATACATATCCACAATCTGAATTGTAGCTGCATGTCATCAGCTGAGTGTAGACCTGGGATGTCACTGGCAGTGTTGTCCACACTGGACACCAATTGACTTCTTTGACTATCCAACCCCAACTGTCAGGGGAAGTTACATTAGTCTTGGGCTCTCAGCACCTTGCCCAAATACTGGCTCGCGACATGACCCTCCTAGTATTTTCAAAAGAAACAGAAATTCATTCTGGAATATAAGTGGTAATGGTTGATGAATAACCTTTGTCTCAGTCAATCTTTCATACTGTCCTTTGCCAAAGTCCTCAATCAATCTCATGAATCTTAAAATTATGATTCTGTTGTTTCAACAGTATCATAATTTTCATGTATTCAACAAAAGCAATTCAGGGCAGTCATGTTTTCTTTGCCATGTTGTCTTTGCCATACAGATCTAGTCAGTTCCATTGAATGTATTTCCTGATAGCAAAATTGGGCACAATCACAATCAAGGAGAGGAATCTGTTCTGGGTTTAGATAGTTTGTGGTTTCTTTAAGAATATCTAATTTAAGAATATCTAAAACAAAAAAATGAGTAACTAATCCATGCTTGATCATAGCTGGTGAGTTTGCCTTCTCAAAATAAAGTGGTAACATTACTACCATAGAAGGTGAATCAGAAGTTTGAGGCTGGGTTGATGCCTGGTAAGCTGCCCACGATATTGCCTGACCATTCTCAAGTTCTGTCACTGATAGCAGTGCCATCTCCTGTTCAACCCAGCAATTTTCTTTTTTTAGTCTGAAGAATGATATACTTTGTAGCTGGAGCATTGGATAGCATAGACCATAATTATTCCTCAACCACAGCACAAGTGTCCTTCCATGGAACTGGTATAAAGCTTATTCAGTTTCTACAAATTTGAATAGTAAAACAGCAGATACATATTTATTACACCAGGAAGCAATAAAACTTCCCTTCCTACTCTAGCATCCTCTTATACGGCAGTACCTGATGTCTACCTAAAGCTGTCATCATCAGCAGTCCACAAGGCAATAACCTATCCTCTTGTTGGAAACCTGACTACTGAGATAATGGGGCACACAATTTTATCTATCTCAAACTGGTTGCTATAATAATGTATTCCACTCAACATGCATTAGTGGAGTTCCTGACTAATGCAAAATTTGATTTTCACTTCAAGGTTGAGCAAAAGTTTAGTTTTATGGTATCAAGTCACAGCTTAGGGTCTAGATACCCACTCCCTCCGGCTGGACAATAAGTATCAATATTATTTCGTCCCTTGATCCCAAACTTCATGACACCAGATCAAACACGTATTCCCAAAATTATAACAGTTTAAACATTTTCGCCTTATCTGTAATAATGGATCAGTCCCCCATCCCCAGGAAATAGGGGGTCCAGAGCCCCCCCCCTACACACACACACGCACACACCATAATATAACTAGCAAATATATTATAATGTGGCATCATTACAATTACAATAACACAATATAAGTTCAAATTAATTATTACCAATGTTCTAATAGTTTGACCATTTACACTTTACCTGCTGAGGTGGGTTGAGCCCCCTCCCCAAAACTGAGGGTACCTAAGAACCCACCTAGCTAAACAATACTTACTAATGTGGTTCTGTCTCTTTATTTCAAAAGGGATGACACAAGTTATGCTCAGATCAGACATTTATTCCAAAAGTTATAACAGTTTAAACATTTCTGGTCTATCTGTGATAATGGATCAGTCCCCCATCCCCAGGAAATAGGGGGTCCAGATGCCTCCCCCCTTTACCAAAGTATTACATGCAAATATATTATATGGTGGCTTCATTGAAAATATAATCACACAAGAATTGTTCAAGTAGATCATTATTATCAATGTTCTATAGTACTTAGAACATTCACACCTTACCTGATGAGGTGTGTTGAGCTCCCCCCCCCCCAAATTAAGGGGTCCAGCCCCCTAGCTAAAGAATAATTACTATATGGTTGTGTCTCTTCATTCCAAAATTAATGACAACAATTATGTTCAAATCAGACTAGTATTTAAAAAGGTGGACTTCCGGTTGGTGTTTCACAGCAGTGCAACATGCGTCGGGAGCGCTCTTCTTTTTCAGCTTTTTCAGGTAGAAAAAGGAGCAGCTCGCATACAGAAAGTGCAGGAAAGAACAGTGATAGAACAGGGAATCGGAGGATATTTAAGAGAAAACCAGAGATAGTGCCAATATTTCAACAGAAAGTATTTACGAGTGATCACAAACGGACAGAATTCAAAATCTCGCGCCATACTGGAGGAAGTGGTCAGTAGGGAGATTCTAGGACAACGTCCCAGACGGAGACAATATTTCTTCCATTCAGAACGGAAGGAACTTATGTACTAAGACAATTTGGATACTCTATGGAATAATAGACACCTGGGAAAGGAAAACCTTCGCTTGAAAGCCCCTTGTTGAACTTTACTAGCTGATTTAAAAGACGAACCGGGAGAAAGAAGGTCAAGGTCGACCCAGTGCTTACGGGGAGCGACCTTCACCTTGTCGGGAGTGAACACTGAAGCTAAGCAAATACATATGATCGCAAAGCCATCGAAAAGAGGTCTGTTACAATTAGTAAGAGGCTGAAAGTGACAAACTAAGGTGAACTTTAGGATTCATTAACTCTCTCTAAAAACTAGCACTCGTTAAACAGCATAAGCCACGGTTGAGAACTTTCGTTAGACGGAGACCGATCCGTTAAAACCTAGGTCGGCCATTTTGTTAAAAAAGGTGAAAGTTGAGTTTAACAAGAGAACTGTATTGAAGCTGCAACAGCGTTGTAACGGGTAAATAAGATGTCGGGCCGAGCTTGTCCACAGGCGGCAGGGCCTAAAGGAAAGAAACACAGGGGCGTAGCTGAGAAGCAAGAGCCCTTTATTCAAAGCGATAGTGACGAGATGGATTGTGAGGATGAAAATGAGGAAAGTGATGAATCAGATACCGGGGAGAACGACGGGGAAGACCAGGGACTGCCTGGCGACTTAGATGAAGCTCCCCAATATGTCAAAGCAATGTTTCAAATTCTTTCAAACCAATTGAAAATTGATATGGGCAAAATCAGGAAGAAGCAAGCCAAAACTGATAAAAGAGTAGACGAGCTGCAAAAAGACAACATCAAAAGAGTATTTAAAAAGGTATAACATTTTCCTTTAATTATTGAAAGTGGGGTTAGCCCCCTATAATAATAGCCCCTCATAGACCCCCCCCCAGTCAGATGAAGGGTGGACACTTGGACCAAAATTGTTATTTAGACCCTAAGCTTTCATTTGATACCAAAAACAACACTTTTGGACAAATCTGAAGTGACTGTCCCTCCATGCACCTTACTTATATGGTCATATTCTTCATTTGGTCAGCCATCTTGAAAAATGTCCGAATGAGGGTGTTCCAGTGGGTTTTTTTCTTGTTGCAAGGAAAAATATTGAAAGGCATACCCTTGTCTACATGTGCACCAAATTTGGCACTTTTATCCAAAAAATAACGGTTTCATGTTTTTTTGACCTTAAGGCACCTGACTACCATGAATGATTGGTGGTATGATGGCAATTCTTAACAAATAGAACAAATACGATATTAGTTTAATTTCTTTATAATAAGGCTGCTACAAACAAATAAATTATAAAAAGGCTGCTACAAACAAATAAATTATAATAAGTCTGCTATAAACTCTGGCCTATGGTTCATGACTATCAAATGCGAGATTATCATCGTATATTAGAACCTTGGCTGAATACTCTCAAGTATGTTTGGTAAAATCCGATCTTATTGGAATATACTGCCTTTGAACGTTAAATTATTAGATGAACGCAAAAAAGACCTACACTAAATCTGTTGAGACCAGCGAATAAATTTGGAATGTACCTCATCCTATAGAAATATTACAGTTCTTGTCAACCCTTAGACGACGATCAATACCTGTAAAATTTCCATATTCTGAGACACAGCCCCAGGTAGTGGTTTTTATCTGAGATATTGTGATATTCAACTGTTATTATGAACGAGCTCAAGTAAGAAATGGATAGGCCTAGAATATACAGATATACACTTATAGATTTATGTATGAGTTTATATTACATATGAAGGTTTAAACGTTTATTCTTATAATGATCTGACACCCTGGTATAAGGGTACCTAAGAAACAATTCGCTGTAATTAATACTATATGTAAACGATTTGTAGTATCTGATTGTATCGTACTGTACTGTACATATGAACGATTTAAAAACTCTTACCATTGTTACTATTATCCTATTATAACCTGAGGTACCCCCTATAGGCATAAATAAAGGTTCTTAATATAAATATGAATATATTACTTTGCCCCCTTGTCTTTTCTTCTTGGACGTTTGTTTGTTTTATTTCATTTAACCATCGTTTTAGAGTATATAAAACTACAATATTAAAAATTGAAAATATCACCCTGTGGATGTATACATTGCTCGGAAAGTTGCCTTGATTAACACCGATTACATTTATATTGCAATGAAGTGGTTTAAGGAAATAATGTTATTAAGAAAAACGGGTGGTATTTCATTTTTGTCATGAATTCACATGCTGATATCATGGTTATCGCTGGTCGAAAACATGGAAATTTAAAGTATATACTTCCCAAAAGCCCTGTTTGTCATCTTTAAGATGGCACAAGGGACACACATATAGCTCTGCGATTGGGAAGACATTCTATATTAAAAGAATTAGAAAGATCAACAATTAAGGAAGTTCAGAGCCGGCAGCCCATTACCATTGTTTTTCTATGTATAGATTAGGCTCAAAATGATCATGACATGAAACCTGATAGAACATATAGCGGCTTACATTTTTTTTATTATATCTTGACAGATATATACTATCTTTGTGTGTGCCTAAAATCGGGCTTCTGTGAATACACTCTCCTAGTATTGCATCAATATGTCGCACATTCAACAATTGTAAATGCTACATGGCACATTTTGCTCACCCATAGTCATAGGGGGTGTGGTATCAGTTTCACACCTCTGAAAGCTGTTAATTTTAAGCAGGCAATATTTAAGTAACAACGGTGGGACAAGAGGGATGAATGGTGTTTTATGTTTGATAGCATGGGAATCATAATATATTGTGTTGTGATAATATGTTTAGCATTTTTGCGTCTTGTAACTTATTTTCTTGTAAAATGCATATACCTATGAATTATATTACACCAGAAAGGGTTAAACCTAGTCTAGTTAATCCTATAGATGTTGCTTGTAGAAATAAGTTAAATTCATGCGGCAAGTGTATAAATTTACACCCTATTTAACTTTGATACACATTTTGAAGCGCATCAGATGATGCACATTTCACCAGGTGCAAATCCAGGTGCAGAACTGCTTCATTGAGTCGATTGTAGCAGATTTACAAATGTACTTCAGGGAATTAGGCGTGATATATTGATATCATTTATTTAGTTCATCTATCTATCTTCTTTGTATAATTGAATGAGAATACAGTGCATAACAGTTTTAATTGTGCCTTCAATTGTGACAGCCTTCTTTAAGCATTATGCATGCATGTGATTGTTACCTGGGAGGGGATTCGCACTAGATTAACACTATAACCTCTTCTCACCCCCCCCCCCCCCCCTCATGCCTCCCCACCACCACCATTACCCATGCACTAGTGCTGAGGTCAGGCATAAGTTGGTAAAAGCAGGAGACAGTTGGTAATTTGTTATTAATAGTCTCAAACCTACAGACCATATATATGGGTTAAAGGAATATGTCACAAGTCGCCCAAAAAGTTTAATTATTTTGAGAAATCAGCCTATTTGTAAAGATGAGATCAAGTAGATTCTAATGATGGTAAAATGAATGCATCTGCGATAGGTGGTAGACCTATTTATGATATATATGAAAAGTTAGTTATTGTTCTTGATTGTTAATCACTATAATAAAGTAGTTAAATACAGTTAAATATACTCCTTAGGATAACTCCAGAAACGTATAGATACATTCAATATAGCATCTTGGAATTTGGCAGATGTATTTATACTACTACCAGTGCTAAACACCACAAAAACGAAAAGATTCCAACCTAGAGATCTATAATAGACTCCTTTGAAAAATATGGGGTTTCCGACTTGTTGCTCATTTTCCTGTGACGCATAACATATGGGATATGCAATAAAGGCCCAAATATTAATCAACAGTACAAATATTTACATGTCCATCACTTGATATAATATTTCAACTGCATGCAGCTAGAGTATATACACGCGATTTAGATACATAACTTTGATATGCATTTTGAAGTGCATGACATGATACACGTTTCATCAGGTTCAAAACCAGGTGCAAAACTGCTTTTTTGTGCGGATTGCACTTATGTGACTGGTCAGATGCACTTCTGCATGCAGTGGCAGATTTTTTAATGCACATCGGGATGTTTTCATGCGCTGCCTATGTACCTCCTCCACCTGGCCAGCGTGCCTTTTATAATGTAGGACCAACTGCATGCATTTGATACCCAGTTTAAGGATACCCAAAACTAGGAAGATATTTTATTACATACAAATTAAAGCAATCGTGAATAGAAATGTGTATTTGGCTCAGCATCGCCTTATGCTGTTTCCTGAGTCACTCATCCTGAGTTTATTGAGTGCATACGTGAAGGGGTCACATCGGAATAATCAATAGTTAGCCATTGGTAGATCATGCAGACCGGTGATAACATTGATGTGTATAATATATAATAAATATCAATATATATGAGTCACAACCACAAACTAAGCTGTAAAATTTCTGATGGTAAATGAATTAAAGGTTCATCGCAAAAGTCTTTTTTGTTTTGTTCTTTTTTTTCACAAGTTGTATTCTAATAATGAATATAATTTGTCAGCATTACAAAAATAGTTATAATCCATATTTCATGAGGAGTATCTGTAACGGTTATAAACAAAGAGGAAGCGGGAACGACCATAAGTAACATCGACGAACCAAGGTTACCAGGCACAATCAACGTCTCCCGTCAGACAACGGCTGCCAGTTTCAACTGAAAAGACTTTCCTGGAGAAGAACAACAGAATTTGGATGGGATTGGGTGGGCCCCTTTTATCTTATATCTTGTTATCATGAATGATGATATCAGTGAGTTTTATATTATCTGTTTTATAACTTGTTTTATGTCTTATTATATACCGCAACATATCATGTACTTATTATACAGTCACTCTCATAGCATAGCAATCTTTTTTCTATAAAGGTAACGCCGGCTGGAAGACGGTTATATACCCATCTCACACCTGTAAAACATATCAGACGAATGATGTATTTTTCAACTAATTTGAGATCACATGAAATATCATGAATAGGTGTAATGTTTGACTAATAAAGCAAGGTGAGGCGTATACAAAGTTTAATATGGACTTAAAAGGTTGTGGTTAGGAGGAAAGAGACTTATGGTATGGACTTAGAAGGTTGTGGTTAGGAGGGAAGAGACTTATGGCATGTGATAGAGGACGAGCGATAGCGAGTTCTCTATCACATGTCCATAAGGCAATTGTCTAAAGGGCAATTTAGGGACATGTCCAAAGGACAATTTAGGGACAAAACCGGACCGGAGACCCTTAATGTCCATTAAAGTTATGATGCATATAATAGTATAGTCGATAGAGGTAATGTTTTGGCTATATGTATATTCAATTAGCGATGCACGGGCTGCGTTGCTCCAATTGTCGTTATAGCCAATCTGACCTGAGCAATCGCAATATTTGTTGCAAAAGCATTGCTCCAATCAAATAGCAATCTACCTCTACTACTAGCAATCTCTATTTTCTAGCTCAGGAGACAAATTGTACTAGTCTGCCAGAAGTCCCTCTCTGTCGTACATGGGTCAGATTTTCAGAAAATGTACAATTTGCAGCTATACACATTTAGTAAATTCTGCTAAATTACACTGCAATTTGGTCAATACTAGGTAAATTCGCGTATATGTGGCATTGCATTGATTCTAGTAATCTGTTTGGTTAGGTTGAACTGTATCTTGAACTTTATTTTTGTCTGAAATTTGGGTTATTTGAGAGGATTGGTAAAGGCGAATTGTACATTTTCTGAAAATCTAACCCACATGGGTTAAATACTGGTGCAACACATGTAGAACAGTTTGTTTTTGTTTTGATCCCAAATCCTGATTGACAGGAGTATATATATTGGGTTTTGCCTTTACTTTTTGCTTAGATTTGAATTCCCAGTCACCAAGCAAGGCCCGTTGCCTACTCCTACAACTACAATTCACCCAACAATTAATTCGAATTGTATATCCACAAGTGATCAAGTGATAAACACCCACAGCAGCTATCACCTCTCTCTCAACTTACACTAACCCAGCTATAATAGTGTAGTGGTTATTAAACCTTACTATTTAAATTGGGTGAATTGGGATAAATCGGTTGATGATTTTACATGGGTGGAACACCACTGCAACAGTTATAAAACAGCTTCTGATTCCAAGTAATAGACGTTTCTATGACACCACTACAACATCTATAAAGATGTATTCATGCAAAAGGTTTATAGGAGTCATGATATAAATATATGATTTTAAATATGTATATATATATATATATATATATAGTTGAAATTGATAGTGAAGTACCAACTAAACGACCAGCTCGCGGTGAGTTTGCTTTCTTGTTTTATTTCATGAATCTCAACGTTTCGGTACCATGCATACCTTCATCAGGAGAATGAAAATTAAAACATGGTATGGCTTTTATTATACCAGGGGGTTAAACCATGTAGCTAAAAAAAGAAATTGAATAGTCGGAGGTTCAAGTCCCGTCCAGTATTGCTTGTATTTTTCTACCCTGGATCACGAAAGTAATGTTAAAAACGAAACACTGAGGTCGACGGTTCGAGTCCCACCTTATGCAGCTTCTTTTTTCTACCCAGGGTCATACAAATGTCCATAAATGAAGTAAGCTGAAATAAAAATATGAATGTATGATATTTGTATGATAGTTCAATGTCATAACATTGTGGAAACATGTTTTCCTCCAACAAAATACCGGTCCACAATAACGAGAATGGCTATGAGGAGGTCGGCTACGAGGAGATCTAGACGGCCGGCATCCATTCACCTATGTTTACATAGCGTAGCTATACATAGAACATTTCGAATGATGCCCGTAAATCGGGTCTCTCGTATAATACAAGGGCCCATCAAGGGGATATGTGTTTTCCGATGTATATTCCCCGTAAAACTACGCTATTATCACTCTCTATCGATATCAGTGATACCACTCTACAACTTGGACCGAAGGAATTGTTTCATACGGCCATATTTAAAAAAGAAACAACAAATATGGTTCCAATTTCCATCCCGTTTCTAGGGGGCTCACGAAGTACCAATCAACACTCTACCATTGGTCAGGCTCAGCGCTGACCAACGCTTGTCAACACAACAGTCAACAGCTTTGTGTGGGAGCGGGGGCGGTGCAATAGACTATAGAGAGAGGTTGACTATTTCTCACAAGCAGCTAATTTATCACAGTAAAAGGTAGATTCTGGGGCGATTTACTTCTGGACCTCCTCTCAGAGAGTGTTTTGGGCACCTAGTAATTGTTATTCTCAAGTGAAGCAACACTATAACTAACACTCGACTGGAATGGTGGTAGTGAACACATGGAAAGAAGGAGTGGGTTCAGCGGGATGAAATCTCTCCCCTTCATTCCAACAACATCACAAAGCAAATAAAGCAAATAAGAAAAATTTTGACAAGTGTATTTGATGAGTTGAATTGGCTGAATGAGCTGTGTGCCCCGAAGCAACGGGGTTCACACAAGCCAATTGAATATGGTAATTAGGTGGTTATGTAATGGGAACTAGCCCCTTCGGCTTCAGTTATAATCTCCTCCAATATATATATATCAGAGGAGGATAATAAAAGTCAATTTAGTCCTTGTTAGGGCCAGGGAAGAATGGAGCAACAACACTTTTCATAATCTGTATTCTTATCAGCTCGCATTAAAACCCAAGTTTGATGACATAACGGAGCAACGCAGTCACAGGTGTCTTTATCACAGGTGTGTATCTGACAGGTTCATTCAATAATAGTTTTAGCTAATTGAGCCTGCAATGCCATAACTCAAATTCGGATGTGGGCCGCGATATGGGACCTACACACGGTACCGAAATAAACGTATACCCGGTAATGATAATTTTGCTAATGAATCAAAATTGATCAAATTAGTTTGACTTAACTATGGAGGGGTAGAAGAGAATTTAAGGTCTCTGTTGGGTTTGCTACATGTATATGGGTCAATTTTTTTTAGAATGTACAATTGCGATTTTGTGAGATTTAGGAAGATTGAAAAAAAAATTAGTAATTATAAACTCATATTCCTTCATACTGGTATCATAGATGTCCCCACCACCAAAAAACACCAATTATATTCACTAGATTTCAATATGTCAGTTTTTATTGTAGTTGAAACAAGGTGATATTTTTTTGGGTATACCCGGTATCAAATGAAGTGGCAGTTCCTTCTATCCTCAATACCTCAGGACATAATGATTCAATTTCCAAATAAAAAGTAGTTCCATATAAGGATTAAATTCCTTTACAAATATTCCAATCCATAACTATATATCATATAAGGGTATCATGTGGGACATGAAAGCAAATGGATCACATTTCCCCAAAACAGGAGTGTTTTGGTCGGTAACATATGGTTCAAATATAAATTCAATAATGCTGCAGTTGTTGCCATAAATAGGGTGAAAACATGTTTTCTGGTAACATATACAACTTTTCCATCAATATAGCAACCTATTACCAATTTGCTATGTTTAGTATCCCTGGGGAAATTGGTAATAGAAAGCCATCTTTGATACCGGGCATCCCTTTTCACATATACCGGGCATACCCTGATAGTTCCCCACCAACTTTGCCATCATAAATAAGTCAGAAAGTATTCATATCAATAATAGAAAATGATTTACATCAAAGGAGAAATATATATGTGGCACACAATTGATCTAATTCCGAGTCACTCCTTTGACTAAATATCACCTCACTTGGCCTGAGACAAAACCTTCTCAAATATACCGGGTATCCCTATATATACCGGGCATCCCCCTAAAAGGTACATGTTATCTGACATCTCACTGTTGCTATTAAAATGGGCACACGCACACGAAACTTAGTAAGTACATAAGGAATATGTGTGGTAATCCATACAGGCTTTAAAATCAGTGATAACAAATCAATGTAATGGATCATACAGTTTTTGAATAAAAATATATAGGGGTTGAGAACATCAGAAAAATAAAAATTTCCACATCTCATTTTTAACGTTCTCACATGTTAGAGGAAGGAACAGGCCATGTTAGCGCAAAAAAAATAAGAAGATAAAGTCATATGGGTAGAAGTTATGACAACAATTCTACATTTCAGGGGATGCCAAGGGATACCCGGTATCATGATTTTGATTAAAGTTGAATTTAATTGCATGAAAATGAGGCATTAAGCCACATACATAGACCTGTATAGTAGGGCATGATATGCTCGAAGGGTAAGTTTTATGGTGATTTATAGCTTCAAAATGGACTTGGTGAAGGGTACTAGGATTGAAAGGGGGATGCCCGGTATCAGGGGATGCCCGGTATCAACCCCTCTTTTAATATGCTTAAAAAAGGTATCTATTGTGTTTATGAACAAATTTCCACTTGTACATTGACAAAGGACTTGCAAGGGGCATTGGCCTATAATAGGAGGACCCTACCTACAATAATAATGCTATTTTCCTATCATTTATCTACAGAAAATGATTTGTGAGGGATGCCCGGTATCAATTCAAAACACATTTGTCTTTACATCCCTGCCCTCATAGTCCTAAATGTTTGTTAAAATATGCATATGATAGTTCTGATTAATAAAAACTAACTTTACATGACCCTTATTGAGAAACAATTATTAAATGTGCATAGAAATCAAGTTCAAAGATAATGGTACCGGGCATCCCCTGTTGGATTCTTGTTAACTATAATGCTATATTACTCCTTCCCTTAACCTATGACAGAAACATGCTTCACTAAGAATGATTGAAAACATTTTTTTAAACATATAAATAGTGATTAGATAGCTGACTATCACGCACATGATTGATTTCTAAGCATCTTAACAGTATTTCCACACCATACACGTCCATGTATAATCATCAGTCACTCTCATTCTAGATGACAATGTCCAAGAAATCCAAGGAATACCTATTCAATAACTATATGTGGTGGTTGTCTTGGTTTCCAAAGGAAAAAACAGAGACTTGGTCATATGAAAACAGTTTGAATGTGTGTACTAGTAGTTCCTTTCCTGCCATACCGGGCATCCCTCAATATACCGGGCATCCCCCCCCCCCCCTCCCCCCATATCATTTGCAATCATATCTCCACAATAAATTTATTTGAAAGATTGTCATTTGGTGTGAATATTTGGATAGATACTAGGAGTACATATACAGGATTTTAGTTCTCAAGTTGCAGTGAAAATGGATCTACATTGTGTTGTGGTGCAGGGGATGCCCGGTACCAAATTGTATAAAATCACTGGTCTTGTAAACATTGAAGCACGGCCCTGCTACTGTCTATATTACTGGCCAAATTGTACGAAAATCGCATTACTAATATGTTAAACTGTATTTTAGATACTTTAAATCATATGTTAAAGATATATTTTCACCCAGTATACTACAATCTATGTTTGATACCGGGCATCCCCTAATGACTCCTGAAGATTGGACATTTCAGTATAGGACCGACATACTCTGATGAGAGCTAATAGAAGGCTAAAACTTCACTAAGTTGTCATGAATATGCATGAGATATGAAACCAGGTGGAATTTGATACCTAGAACAGTTACTTTTTTTCAGAATTGAGGTATAATATGAAAAAGTAGTCAATTATGGGGTATTTTTATAAGGATATCAACATTTAGAGCGATTTATTACATACAAAACTCCAAAATAAGTATACTAATGTATACATTTTCGTAAAGCTTAGGATGTCCGCTTTCCAATGATACCAGAATCATTACTATTGACTAATTTGTGTCCAATACCCATTCAGTATAATAAAAATTGCAGGGTTTTTCGCAAATGTACATTCTAAAAACATTTGACCCATATGTAACATAATTTTGTAGACACAATTAAGTCACAGCCAGTCGACCTTCACTGGTTCACTGGCTTAGAGAAGACGGTAGAAATAGCTTTCAATTATATGGTAAATGTGGGCAATTCAGAGGGACTTTTAGCTTAAAAAACTTATAATTAACTCAAATCGGAAATGAGTCCCTATTCAAACCAAGGCTTCTTTTATCAAATAGAAGGGCTCCCAGCCGATCAATAGAAAGACTCCCAGCTGGTCAAATATCCAAGAAAGGTCTACTGAAGACTGGAGAAATAGTTGTGGTAGGAGGGGGTCCGTCATTCCATTATGGTCTTTGGGTCCAGAGTGTATTGACTAATTTGGTTCGAGGACAAGGTAGTGTCAATCCCTTGGTGTCAAGGTTTGCAACAGCCCAGACTGCGTTGGTCGATTTCGAATCGAGGTAAATACAATTCCTGCTTGAATGATATCAGCGCCAATTTTCGGTTGGCACCCTCACACTAGAGCTGCTCCAGGAAGAGTGGCCATTGCTACCCCAGTAGCACACTTTTATTCCTAGAATGTTCCCTCAATGTTTGGTTGTTTGTTAGCTTAATGTTTGCATTTAATATGTGGTATAAAGCTATATCAAAATACGCCTCAAGTAGATACTAGTATACCGAACTTCATGTATAAAGGAACTTTAGTGCATAGGATTGTTTTTCTCATATATAATTAAGTGAGTACAGGCTCCTCTAAGGAGAGTTATTCAGTTACATTTTTTAATATTGGAAAGGTAATTTGATAAGGGATTCTATCCCCATAGGCACCCATGATTGGTCCAAACGTTGGAAATTCTCTATTTATTTATCTATTTATCTATAAAAGTAAATGATGACAGATTTCACACGATTAGACCAAGCCAAAAACCTCGGACCCCCAATAAACCAACCCTATACAAACCCCCAGCTTCTGTCCTAGCTCATTGTTTTGGGTCCTAACAACACCTTGATTTTGATTTATTATATTTGACATAGGAAACAGCGCATTTAATGTGTTCCATGGGTGTTCCAGCATAAACACTTGGACAGTTTCAGTGTCAATCCCTACAGGAAATTCCATTGTATTACATTTTGATGTCTAGTACCTACTTGGATTAGTGCCGTTATTAAGGGTTATGCATTGATGAATGAAGGGACCTAAATAACCACCTTTTTCCAGATGTATCCATATGTAAATATATGTAGCACCCATCAACAACACCAACACACATTCTAATTCCCGATAATTGCGGATAATTACATGTAAACAAAATAACCTCAAATGTCTTCAAACATTTAATTCGTGTGTGTGTCTTTTGAGCATTGAAAACCAGGTCGGGTGCATACATGTGTGTGTGCTCCTCACATATCACTCCAGTACATTGTTCAGCCCATTCGTGTACCTGTCAATTCATCTTCTACTTTGTTGGTGGATGGAAATTTCCATTTCAGGTATAGCGGTAGCATCAGTCAAGAGACTATATATCACCAACCCAACCATTTAACTTCCTTAATGTTCCTTAAATTTCTACCCCCTACCTTTAATATATGCGTAAGTTGGTCCTTAGCCTCAGAGCCATTCAAGAAAATATGAGTACATCACTGCTGATTCCATATACCCTAATGTCTTATCTACACTAATTACAGAGTGTACATAGACGACATTTTGCGCTGGTCTTGTGATAAACTTCACTACATCGCTGGTGAGAGCCATATGAGATATACCCAATAGTATATCTATGCCCCCTCCCCATATATACCAACATTCCGTTCATAAAGGAATCTAGAATGACGAGATGTACTCATATTTACATATACTGCTATTTTATCATTCATACAGTAGGGATGTCATACTTAAACAAGACAAAAATAGCTACGGAAGGAATATTTTAAGTAAGGATTTCTTATGAAACGGGCCCCTGCAGTATTCACTTTCCTGCGTCGTAAAAGATTTGGTAGCATATATTCACCGCTCAGGGTTCAACAAGAAAGCAGTCACTGCGCAATAGGTGTATAACAGTCGTGCTCATAGAAAGAAAGGTTTTCCCACAATGCCTTTATGAATAAAATGTTAGTATACATGGGGAGGGGACATAGATATATGCTATTGGGTAATATATATATATATATATATATATATATATATATATATATATATATATATATATATATATATATATATATATATATATATAAGTCATTTGGCTCTCACTAGCGATGTTCGTACATGTTTATCTTTATTTTTTTTCTAAAAGTTTAAGGCAGCTACGGTCTGTTAGAAATGCACAATAGCTAGGTTACTAGGTCAAGGATTTAATAATAGGGAGTCTCTTAGTCGGTGTCTATTTTTTCTAATAGACCTATAGCTATAGTTCTTAACTGTTAAAAACTGGATCATTGAGCAGCTAATGTTCAATAGCTGTATATTTTTTCACAATATGAACGTTCTCTCTTTGATGATAATTTGATCGATAACTAAACTATTTATACGCTTATTTCCGTTAATCGAACGATATACGGTACCATCTGAATGAATGTCGTGATAAATTATTTTTCACCAGATGAATGTTAGTCTCATGATCGCCCGTATGTTATCCCAAACATCCTTGCTAGTATACATAGATGGTAATGTATTTATACTACAAAAGGTGTTAGCCAGACTTCAAAATATCCTGAGAGCTAAAAAACAGATCAAATTGCTAAACAGACTAAAATCAAAAACAAATGTTGTTGCCAAACAACAGATGTGTTCATCACACCATGCACCTCGTTCCACCTGACGTCCACTCGGTAACTTATCACTATTATTAAACTTTATTTTACCGGTATACATGAATTAGTACTTAAACCACGGTCAGTCTAATGACATCGTGTGGTACGAGTGCTATATTTCAAAGGCAGCAACACGATGTCATTAGACTGACCGTGGTGTAAGTACTTTATAGCACGTAAGGTCGTCAGATTTCTGATTGAACGGTCATCAATCGGCAAACACAAATCCCTCTCTCTACTCAGGTATTCTTCCCTCATTCCCTCAAAGACAGTTCGGGGCTTTGTGTGACATCATCTTTGAGAAGGCCCCCATGATGCCCAGGCTCTGACAGGGGCGGATCCAGGATTTTCAAAAGGAGGGGCGTGGTTTCAAGTTTATTTTAAAGGACATATTTATATGTTATATTCTAATTAATTGCTTGGCTTTTGTTCTGCAACGCTTTAAATATTCAGAGATGCCTCTCACTTATGATGAAAGTACTAAATATTATCAAAATCATCCAAAAGGAATTTTCATTCTGTGCGACTAGAAATTATTTGTTGAATTTAAGGGGTTTTGGTTTTGAACTTTTCTTAAATACAGCATTAGTTATGCCTCCTCGCCATTCAAGGATTCATTTTAAGAGCATACAACTATTTTCCTTAATGCCCAATGTCATTATAGATTATATTTTCAACTTTAGATTTTACTTCTAAATATTAAAGTAACATTAGGAAACTCTCCGAACTCACATTGGCCTGCTTCTGAGAATTATTTAAGTTGTATTAGGTAATAAAGATAACAAAGTCAGTGCTATCTGTACATTAAGGTTTCATGAAATAGTTTGTGTTCTAGTTAGGCCCTATATATTTTGATACTTAAAGGTGCATCAACTATAATCAAACTATTTCATAACCCATTTACACCCCCTCTCACACACCCCTCTGTAAAAACTGAGAATCTCCGAACATTCCAAGGCCATTTAAAGGATTCCAACAGGGTTCAAGGCCATGTGATGATATTTCAGGCCCTTCGACCTATATATATGTTAATGTTTCAACCCTTGAATTTATTTGCCTAAATTCTAGGCTTTTCCGAGCCCCATTATTGGAATACAGTTGCTAAAGTGTACATAAAAGTATACCCTATTTCATAGTAATATAGTGGTATAAGAATGTATTCCTTGTTGTATTTTGGACCAAAATATGTCTAGCTTGATTCTGAAAAGGGGAGGGCGCACATGTATCTCATTGTCATGGGTAATAATAGTCCAGAAGTATGTTTATAGTCTGTCCCCGTTTTAAGTTATCCCTCTTAATTGCCGATACCATTGCATCATTTACCATTTCGTCTCCCTTTCCCTCCATCTCCCAGACTCTCTTTTGTCTCTGTCTCTGTCTCTCTCTCTCTCTCTCCTGTGCTCTCTTTTAGTGTCCCATCTCAGGGGTGCTCTATTTTCCCCTGAAACATGCTCTATCATTTCTAGCGTGCAAGTAATAAATGATTGTTGTGGGTTTGTGCCGTCTTAAATGACAGTTGCTTTGATGACAGCAGAGGCCCTCCATGGGGTGTTTGAAGTTCCGACTTAATCTACCCAAGAAAGGGTGCATATATCCGATATAAGACATTGCCGTTTATGACTGTTTAATTAGAATCGGACGACCTGAGTGCTATAAAGTTCTATATACAGGTGAAAAAAGGTGACAGCAGTTCTTCCGGCTGGGTAGTGGTCATTCAAAGAACTTTCTAAAGGCAATAATCGAAAATAGATAATTACTCTTAGAATTTAGAAGATAACGCAGGAGTGGAATAAAAGTCAGTTTTATTGACACTAAGAGCGCGCGCCATGTTTTCCACAGTACATGATAAAACATGATGTAATGCATAGCAATAAAAGCTATCCCAGCTTAAAAGATAATGCAGGAGTGGAATAAAAGTCAGTTTTATTGACACTAAGAGCGCTCGCGCTATGTTTTCCACAGTGCATGTAATGCATAGCAATAAAAGACATCAAAGGAAGGTAAATAAACAGTTGACAAACGCTTGCTTGTGAGTCAATAAGTCTTTGAGTCTTAGAAAATATAAAAGTCATCTCCACTGCTGTCTCCCGAGTTGATAACCCCTACCAAGGGTAGAGCACAAGTTCCTTGAATGTCATAGATATGGTAGGCGGGGAGGGTGGAGGTTCCAGCACAGGAGGAAGACTGACCCTACTCCACTAGCCAGGGTCAGCGCGGCAGGCCATTGTACGTCCCTTTTAAACACGGATAACCTAATGGCTATCCCTCAGCCTCCCCCGCCCAATCTTTGGCATCTGCGTCGGCGGTAGCCCTCTCTGCAGCGAAATGGGCATTACCTAACACCCCCAGGGCGACCTTCAGCATACGTTGCCCAGCCTTTATCGGATGGATTCCTTTTTTGAGCAACAGATTAAATTCTAATTTTGTTTTGGGTTTTACTTGCCCACTTTAACTATAGCCGAAACGGGGTGCAGACCTATAGGCCGATTGGACTTATAGGCCCAGCCCTGGATTTATAGGCCCCGACTGCAAAGCTGTTGGTCTTATAGGCCCCGGCTTCAAAACTTGGTGACCGATTTTTTGTAGTCAAGTAATTACTTTTATTAGTCAGTTTTTACTAGGGACACTCCACTACTTCCTTTACTGACTTAAGACAACCAATTTAGGATTAGGTTTAGGGTTATTTTTGGTATGGTTTGGTATTCGTCTGGGCCTATACATCCCGGGGCCTATAAGTTCAACGCGAACGGGCCTTGGGGCCTAGAAGTCCAGAGCTGGACGAACGGCTGCCCAAACGCTTATCAAAATAAGCGGATGCTAAAAACCGAAACACTACGCCCGCAGCGCCATAACTGTACAGCGAAATACAGAGGGTGACTCATGGGCTTTATTTTGGTTTCTCGCAGTTATTTTCCTACAAACGTATCCATCCACGCACATCAATAGCCAGCAAAATAACAAAGCTATACTTATGTAAAGTCAGTTTAAGCGAAACGCACACAAGTAAATGACAATCTTCGTTCAAGTTACGTTAACGTATGGGGATTCCACATCGGCCGATCGACCGATAGAAACACTCGACTCACAGCGTGAGGAGTACGTAATGTAACGTCCCGCTTTCCATACCTTCCCACACGCCACCACCGAGCGCTCCTTCCGGTCAGACACTTCCGCCTTGCATGGTCGTAATGGCTTCCAAAACAAACGTAGAGAATCTAGGATTATCATATGGATGTATTGCTGTCATATTAAAGCTAGAAACTCGGCGATTATTCCATTAAAAAGGTAACGAAATACATTGTCTGCTGGGGTCTGGTGGCGGAGCCAGACGCCTGCAGACATCGTCAACCAAACACCGAGTCTACTCGTTTCCAGTGTCGAAGATTAGCCGGGTCTTCCCGGCTCCACAGTCGCCGAAACCATAATTTTAAAAGCTTTGATTATTATCGGTAGGCCTACCAACAACCTTCGAAATAACAAATTTAATCTCACTAAACTAACCATGCAAAACCTATGTCAGAGATCCTATTCTTGTGCGTTCATTTTCTTGACGAGAGGCGACCAATGACCGCCTTAAGAAGGCGGTGCGCAAGCAGGCATATTTCGAACCCTTCTGTCGCCCCGGGCCTTCACAGCCATGTCTCAGTACATTCCACAACTCAACCTGGCAGCGTCGTTTTCTTATTAAACATACCGATAGCCGACATCCTTACCCAGAAATCGCAATGATAGGATGTCCTCTGCAAGTTTTGTCCGAAGAAATAATCGATCTACGCTGTAAAATAGATTTTTGAGTTTTCTATACTAATCCTATGGGGATGAGTTGGGACTGCTGACCGCCATTTGCGCCACCCCGCTGGAGCCCTAAGGGCACCCAGGCCAGGCTTATAGCATTGAGCGTGCTCCCCGCACACACGGTGGTGTGTGCGGGGACGGGGCAGGAGAGGTGGGGGGGGGGGGGGGGATCATTCAACAATCTCCAAGGTAAACGTCAGTCACAAGCACCTCATTTATCACAGGAAAAAACATATTATGGGCGGTTTGATACTTCTGGACCTGCGCGACCTGAGGCCTAGAAGTCCCGGGGCCTATAGGTCTGGTGTTCTCTTAAGCTACCAGCACCTACTTAGGAAAGGGAATTCCCATGGATTCCTTTCTTTGAGCAACAGATTTAATTCAATTTTGAGTTTGAAATATGGTAGAGAATAAGATTAAAGGCGAATGATTCCTTTATAATCCTGACATGAATTGTAGTAAAAGTTTATGTTTAGGGGGTCAACTTAGGACAGGCACCTTGGGAGGCGAGCGCTGATCGCCGACGCCACGCACGCCTATAGTGGTGCACCCTAAGTTAGGGACTAAAACTTAAAGTTGCCTTGACTTATTTCATATGATCCATGATAACTTTATGAGTTTTTATGATATAATAATATATGATATGTCAAATAAAAGAAAAGATTTAGGGCTATCTGTATTTGAAACTGTCACATGCACAATTGCAAGAATTCTTTTTCATATTAACAGCTGTTTCCATGGTAACCGCATCTGAAATGTCATGAAAATCCTGACTTTCTGATGTTTCCATGGCAATTTCTCTTAGGTAAATGGTTCTGCAGCATAGACAGAAGTTGTACATCTTGGAAACGGGGACGTGGTGGGGGTGGGGGTTTTGATGATGGAACTAAATGTATATTTAATGTCACCATCCATCTCGCAATTATGCTTAATGGATTAGCTGTTAAGACAGTATCACCTAGTCGAGGGAACCGAATGTGTTTCGATTTATTTTATTCTGAGATAATTTTTTGTATAGATTGTCAAAATCATGAATTTCATCTGGGTAAAACGTCATGTTTTGTCCTTTCGAGAAGGGGAAGGATTTCTGGAAGAATACGTGACCCAATTAACTACATGTCCCCTATATTAGGTTACCAAATTCCAAGGTCAGACCAATTATTGCCCTTTCGTGATATGTACATACACCATCTAGAACTAATGTGCCCTTTCAAGTTAACCCATATGCATGAGTCTGAAAATACAGCCTATCCTATTCGACCCTCCTCTTCGATACCATGCAGTTCAAGCCACACGTCCACCAGTCGCGGGTGGGTGGGTGGCGGGTGGGGTGGGGGGGGGGGGGGGCTGATGGTACGATAGGTCGGAGTGTTTATTTATTGGATGAATCCAATAGTCGGGCCGTTTTTTCCACGCGACGATCAAATCAGACGGGGGGAAACTGGCGTGTGGGAGGGTTCCGCCATTCGGTTTTTACCTTGCACTCTGATCGTTTTTGTTTTTTAAAAAATATTTCGGAGAAAAAAGTCTTTCTCTACACTTGACCTTTGAATGTGTTACATTATGGTTCCAACAAATGCCCAGGAAAGGGAGTGGCATTTATACGAAAGTGCTATAGAGCTGCTTGTTTTATATTTAAGTTCACAAAGTCCCACGGGCATAATGTTTAAGATAGACTAAACAATTTAAGCAAACAAACAAAAACATCATGAATGTGGTGTTATTTATATAGGGGGTTGATGTTGATTTGTTTTCTCCAGCTTAATATGTTTTTAATTAATTCACTTTTTGTTTAAATTATTTATTCTGCGGAAACGTTACACCTCTGGGACGTTATTATCAATTACAGACTTGTTTGAAAAAGATGGTTTGAACACATTACCATTTTGATTACACGAGCGAGTGTGAATTATACCTCTAATAGAGTTAGGTTTTTTATCACAAATAATTAATAATTAAGAGTACAGAAATCATGGCATTAATAATAATAGAAAAATATGATACAAATTCAGTACAAGATAGTTTAAATGTAGGTAAACATCAATCTAATGCGATTGGGGAGACTTCTGTCAATCATTGATAGCATCTTGGGTCCTCCCATCCTGGATATCAGTGTGGAGAATCTGTTGTTGATTTTGATATCAGCTGATGAGATCAGTGTCATGCTGGTAATGGCTGGGAGGGGGAGTGGATGGCGTATAGGTGTCAATTAAAGGGGCAAGTTGCGAAATGAGATACATTACATCCAAAGGTGTTAAAAGGACCAAAGAATTACATATGGGATATGCATTTCTTGTTGTTTTCTCTCTCCCCTTCCTTTCCCTCCAACTATCTATCCCTCCCTTTCCTCTCCTCCCTCTTCTTTTCTGTCTTTCCTGTTCCCTCCCCTCTCTTCCACCTCCTGCCTCTCCCCCTGTCTTTATCCCTCCTTGTCTCTATCCCTCCTTGTCTCTCTCTCGCCTCCCTCATTTTAGACAAATATTAGGTGAACATTCTCAGCATCTGTACACGCCTGCCATTTCTTCTGTGCCTCATTTTCTTTCAACATTCTGTTTACCTTCATATTTCCGGAATTATTTTAAAGCCAATATGATCAAGTAGTACCTTGAGTTTATACTTCTTTTTTACAGGCAATCTCATTCAACATTTATAAATTGATTTAATGAGATTTGTGTGACAAGGTTTGAACTTTACATTTGAACATCAACATGTCCAACTTTGGCCTGATTAAAGGCCAGCCTATGCTCTGACTAAGGAGAAGAGTTCTTGGTGTAGATAGAAGTTAGTTCAGGTCCAGAGTGAATTCACCAAGAAACCCATCCCCCTTATGTACCAGCCAGTCCAGGTCATGTGACTTCCCTGGATACATTACATTTCCAATGTAAAATACATGAGAATACAATTTAAAACAAACTAAGCAAATACAAGCTGGAACAAACCTTTATCCCTGTCTATAATCCATGGGGACTAGGTAGACTCCCAGTCGCCCATATGCAAGGATTAAGAATGCATTGGGATTAATATCCCCTTGGTAAGGCTAATCGCGTTGCCCCCATGTTCACAAACAACATTTTGTTCCAATATGAATCCCATTTATATTTCATAATTATATCCGCAAAGTTATTCAATGATAAAACATGATTTTATCACTTAGCTGTTTGAATTTAAAGGTTCATAACCTTAGCTGTTTGAATTTTCTGAAGTTTAGAAAGTTGGGATTGAAAGTTGAGAGCTGAGTGTAAAGAGACAGTAAATTTATAGATGATAATTATGATTAGGTATAGATAATATTATGGTGGCCATTTTGGTTCAATTTATTCTGATGTGTTTAAAGATGATGATTTTATGATGCAGCATGCAGTTTGGTCATGTAGAGGTTTGGATCTATCGATAACCCTATATAATCGTAGATATGTTACACATGCCAGTGTACAACTCCATCCTTTTTGCCACAATTAACCTTATTATTCTTAGTCTGTTTGTGACTGCCCAGAATCCTCACTTTGGTTTTCTTTAAATTTGACCAGAATTTGCTAGAGCTCCTCCATATATGCGAATGGTCATAGCTTTGACTTTGGTCCTAAGTGATATGGCCTTGTTCCATATTTCCCTGTCGTCTTTAGACAGACAGAACAGCAACACTAAATTTAAGACTTTATTTTTCCCCACGATTTTTTCTTTAGATTTTTGTTTTAAGACTATCTAATAGGGACGCTTTATTCTTGATGTAGAGGATACTTCCCATACATGATTAGATATCATCATATATACTACCGTATTTTGAAGACTTGATTAAGAGACTTTAGGAAGAGATATTCTAAAATGTATGTTGGCATATCATGATGTAAAACGGATGTTAAATATATATCCAATAACAGTGCAATGACATGTATATACCATGCCGAGTGACAGCACTATAAGGGATTTCTGAGTGTCTGGAATTATGTTACCTTTTATTACTGAATAGCAGGTACCATAAAAAGCGAAGAATAAAAAGCAAAGACGTGACGAAGATTGAACATGAAGGAAATGACTTCAAGCTGTACGGGACGGTTTATATTAAGAAGAAATAGAGGGCAATGAGGGTGAAAGCGAAGTGATTATTTCCGTAGGATTTCCTCATACTCGTTGGATCTACGTCCATATATATCTTTGTCACCTCCATCTACAGAGCTCTAGCGATCTCGTCTGCTGACAAAAGATCCACCAGTAGCGGGTTGACCCGGGCGGTCGACATACTCCAAAATCTTTTGAACTTTAGCTCTACTTTTAGATTGATTGAGCCTTGGGCATCCATCCATACTATCGTTTTCGTAAACATACTCAGAAGAGAAAAGACGCCAGGAGCAGGGTGAAAAGCAGGTAGCTTTATACCTGATCCCTGTAGGTTCTACGGCATCCTCCCTAAGCAGACCCTATACTCCGCAACCAGTTTCTATACGTACTAGACCCTGCCCCAATTGGTACCAATTCGGTGGGACTGGGTCAACGTGTCCCAAATACTGCCAGCCTATCAGTGAGTTCCCCTCTCGATTTTGAGAGGGGCCTATTTTTAGCTGTGGTCACTTGTCATGGCCCTGTCAGTCCCTCCTTCAATAGGGGACTTACATGTAGCCTACCACCAAATGGATTTGTTTCAAATGGGTGCAAGATCAAGTGGAAGTACTTTTCCCTCAAATTGACAAACAGATCGCTATCTGTTGGGGGCCAAAGAAGAAATAGGAAAACGCTGAAATTCAGTCATCAGTAATATTTCTTTTCTTCAGATCATCATGATATGTATCTACTATTATATCTAAGCATATAATTATACTGTATCTTCTTTGTGCCATATATTTCATTTTCCCCAAACCCATATGTTTTAAAATGTTGTATTCACAACACCTCTTTGTATGATATCATTATTTGGCATATCTAGAGCTTTAAACGATGAATACAAGTACCAAACTTCAAGACAGTGCATTGAATTAAACTGTTTTCTGTGTGTTTCTAAGATCTATGAGTTTCTAAGGTCTATATGTGTTTCTAAGGTCTATATGTGTTTCTAAGATCATCCTATGGAGTATATTTAGCAGTATTTTACTAGTAATTGTACACCCAGCAGCAGATTTATCCATTTTATCATTGTGTGTGTGTTGTATAATTATGGGTCTGATCATTAGAAAATGTACAATTAATGACTTTCAAATAGTATTATGAACAAATTTGTTTGAATTGTGAGTAAATAAACTATTTCATTCATCAATAATATTGGTTTTCTCTTCTCTTCCAATTGACTGATTTTATAAAATGACATGGTATACTTCTGTATGAAGGATTGCAGGATTAGAGGGGAAATGATAAGACATGAAAAGAATGAAATTACAATTGTACACTATGTGTGGCCCTAAACCAACAAGAGATTGTTTTCTGAAACCAATCCCAGTCTCTGATAAGAACCATGTATCCATATCTCTTACAAAGACCCGATTTTGCCCTTCACAGTATGGTTAGACTCTATATGACTCTATGTATGGCATGAGTTTTACTCCCCAGTGTGTGGTGGCGCTGCGCCGGTGTGCTTACCACTGTGAGTAGTGGAGACAGCCATCTTAACCTACAGCATCTTTGCTACCACTGCACAAGTATGGAGTAACTCATTGCGGAATATAAGGCCTGCCTAGGGAGGATGGTTCTACGGGTATATAGCCCTGTCCCTCTCTGACTCTTTCAGTTCTCCTACTACATTGTACCACACACTCTAAGAAGAAAGGGTTCTAACAAGAACCCTTAAGGGTTCTTCAGCTTGTCGACATGGCAGAACCCCTAAGGGTTCTACTTAGAACCCTTTTTTGAGGGTTCTAAGTAGAACCCCCGTTTCGGGAATAGGCAGGGTTCTACATAGAACCCTCGATTTGAAGAACCCTTTGAAGAACCCTCTGGCCAAAATAGGTAGGGTTTTACATAGAACCCTGATTTGGCATCCCTAAAATTGCTTGTAATTTACAATGTTAATTCTGAATAAAGTAATGAATTCATTATTCCCTGTTGAATCTAGACTGGTCCTTATAATAGCAGATTTGTGCTCAGTGCTAAGGCAGCATGTTTCTCCACAGAAGCATTTTGCCCAAGAGCATTCAAGGAGAGACTGCATATTATATGCAGTCCCTTTGCTTGACTTTTTCAGAGTTCCTCATCCATTTCCATCACTTAAACTTACCCTTAATATAATCCTCTCCTACAGCTGACATAGGTATCCATTGCAACTTGGTGTTTGACAATCTTGGTACTTCAGTAGTACTCATAGTAATAATATTAGAATTATAAGGGTGCTTTCTTCACAACATTTTTCAACATCAAGCAGATAAGTTATACAAATAAAGTATTGATTTCATTGCTTTCAATATTCCTAAGTTTATAAAGTGTAATATCTATAAGGTATAAATGCCTCATATAAGTATTACTAGTGAGACTTTTGTTTTAATAGAAATTGTAAATAGCATGTAGTAACCTGTGAGGGCACCTAGTGAAAGCCAAGTTCCACGGTACTGCCACCTGGTGAGAAATCTATGAAGAACCCCTATGGTTCTAGATGGAACCCCCGGTGGTCCCGAAGAACCCTCTTAGGTGTCAAAGAACCCTAGGGTTCTTGGTAGAACCATGGGGTTCTATCTAGAACCCAAAAGAACCCTTTTTTCTTAGAGTGCACAGACTGTTTCGAGGGCGCGTCTCCGACATGCGGCAGGTTTTCAAGCCGTCTTCTATTGCTTTACAGTAATATTATAGCAGTGAACATAACCACCTTCGTCGCTGACTGGAAGTGGCCCACTGTTAGCCATATATTAATTACAGTAGATCCAATATGGCGTTCAATATAAATTGTTCTTATAATTAATCAATTAATTCTCTTAGCAATCAACATTTTAAGAATCAGGTCTAAGCGGATGAGCATGGGCCTGAAGAACGCAGCCAGGTCATGCCAAGCTATAGTAGATAATATTATGGTCCTGAGAGGGTTAAAATTTAATTCCAGTCTTGCGTATGTAGACGACATAATAACATTTTCTAGAACTTTCGATCAGCACCTTGATGATGTGTGTGTCAATGTCCCAATTTATTTTAAGCCTATGTGTATGTTATATTTATATGTGTGTCGATTATTTACTTATTTACTGGTCGATCTTATGAACGGTGGTAGGGAGGGGGTCTGACCCTTGGGCGGAGAGAGCTGATGCAATGTCTCTGGATGATGAAATCCCCCGGCGACATTGCATGTGAGCTACTCCGCCATTAACCTGGAGGCTGATGCAAGGGCCAGCGCATGCTCAACAGCCCTGGTGGCTGACGAAATGCCCACTGACCATTGCAGTACGCCCGGGAAAGATGATGAAATGCATCCCAGGTCTGGTGCAATACCTAGAATATATAAGGGCCCCCAGTCACTGTATAGGCAGACTTCTCCTGGAGAGCTGTACTACCGTATGCTGTATGATGATGAACTGACTGGAAGCCCTGCCACCTTGAACACTGACCATGCTATAACTTGCTATACATGAACACTGTGTTATATTGAAGCCTAATAAAAGAAGCCATTCTGTACTCCACGCCTTACCTTATACCTACTGAAACTACAAGCCAAGCACTATATCCCTATTGAGACGTCTAACCAATCGAAGCTACCCCTATTTATAAGTACATCGCGAGAGATCCGAGTAATTAGAGTAACTCCGTAATCCATTAGTAGTAATCCCTAATTGTAGTGTCTACGCTCTACAGACACTAACATGTGTCTCCTTTTTGTACACCTTTCACGTATGAAAAAAAAATGCTTTGAATTTGAATTTGAAGGAAAACTATTCCTATCTAGATCAATTAGATCATCAAAGCATTCTGTATCAGAAGTTGTGCGTTGATTTGACTCTAATTGCCGAATGAAATAATGCGGGTGACCCAGCTGGCCTGCTTGTAAACATTTCACACACAATGTCATGTAGAATGACCCTCTGTATTAGACTTGTCAACACAATGAAATAATTATCAGGAACACATAATTATAGGCCTATTATAATATACTGTAAACGTATTTTCGCGCTGCCTAACTTTACGCGCATTGGCCTACGCGCGGACATAAATTCGCGCGCACACAATCCCCCCTATGTCAAAAGTGACACAATTTAACATAGCTTGAGATAGTAGGGGATATTTAGATCATCAGAAGCCAAAACAAATTGTTCTGACGGTAAATAGCAAAGGGACGAACTTTTCCGCCATATATTTAACCACAGTTACGAAGCCTCGTATAATTAAAGCTGTCTTCTCAGCTAGATCGACCAATACATTCACCAGTTGTTCGATTCATATGACCGTAATAATTGATATGTCACTGCTATTATGTACAATGTATATATTTACAATAATGTGAAGTTCATTCGGTGGGGGACAGATGAGCAACATTTAATAAGTGATAATAAGTGAACCCACCACATCATAATGGATTTGGGCAAAAATACAATAACAAGATGTACTACAATGGAATTCTTTTGAAGTTGTGTAATAATTACCTTCCGTTGTGTACACAGAGACTAGACCAAGAAAGCGACAATATTATTCCTCATCCATAATCGGCTGAGAATGTAGCTTTAAATTACCCGGGAGTTGTGAAACTCTTCACTATGGTGACCGAGGAAAGTTTCGCTTCAAGAATTTCAATATGACCTATACCGGTGGAATCCATGTATACGGTGTGATATTTTACTACGGCTGAGGGCGGTATTATAAAACGGGGTGGGTCTATTTCGTTTAGTGATCTTAGCAATAAAGCTGCGGAATTTAGTTTAAGGTAACCCAAGCGTTAACTAAATTATAGGCGTTCTATGTTTATATGCCACGAATTAACAGGTTCTCGGCGTTCATAGAATTCCAAAAATAATCAAATGTCGCCAACATGTTATGAAGCTCGTAAGTATACATGTACCCAAGATTAATTGTCCAAAGAAACCCTGCATTCCCAACTGGTATAGGTGACAATGAATGCGTTTAAACATAGAATTACCTGATATGTGTATGTAATGCTTGAATGATATCTCGTTACCTAGGACTATTTACTAGGGCATGACATGGGGTGATTGAAATCAACTTCCTATTTTGCCCCTTTTTCCAATCCTCGGTGACCCTCATGTTTACTCTTAACCCAGTTTTCCTGTATTCTGGGTTGGGACTTTCTTGGAAGGAATCGTGCAATTTGGAGGTTTCAATATGAATATCACATGAATATGTATCTTGCAGAAATATCATAACTATGGCTGATATTTCCCTAAAACCTGTAATTAACTATTCCATTTTTAATGCATCCATCAAAACGTTTTGGTGTGTGTGGAGATGATGTGAAAAATGAAATTCTATGTAAAGATTTTAACAACTATATCACTATTTTCATGCATCAGTCGGGAAAGTGAAATCCATGGAACTTGTAAATTTCCCCATCTATGTACATCATCACAATATTCAATAAGCATTATTAGGGCCTGCGTGACGTTTTTGAAAACAACATTCAACGAATAACGGCCTAGTTAATTCACCTCGACCGTGGTTATATTTGTATACGTAATGTATCTTATCATAAGAAAAAATAATGATGTGATGAATTGTTAAATGTACTCACACAACACCCAGATAGCGACTTTTTGGAGCATCCCATGTTGGCAGACTTGGATGGACGAAACTGGACGCAGTTCTTGAGAGTGGAAACCTCAAAGCCAACTCGATAGCGTGTCTACTATTTATGCTACAATAGTTCACCTCGTGCTTGCAGTAAAGAGCCTAGACCAGTTCCAACAGGACTAGTGTATTAAAGGGGGCGTGGCCTGGGGAGGCATGTACACCAAAGCTGAATCTGGTTTGCTGATCGGGAATCAAGAGGGTGGGAGGGCAGAGTGAATGTCCTTATGGCGACACGGAGAGGGGTAAAGAAGGAGAGATGCCTCTGCTTCACAGCTACGAATCCGAAAATATAATGTTCGACATATAAATGTATACAGTCCAATAGTTCTCGAACAGACCGATGACTGGTGTCTTGTTGCTTGCTCCTGTTATTACCCCACGCAGGTACATTATTAATCTTCACGGAGTAATGATAATAGACCTGCCAGGCCGAGAAATCTTGGCGTTGTAGCCAGTGAAAACAGTTCACGTAACAATGATATACAAAGCAAGAGTTGTCAGTAAATGGTTCCTGTGTGTGCCTCCTGTGACTCCTCAGAGTAAAAGACGTAACTCTCCCACTCTGAATCTCACTTATAACTGAGTCAGACTATAGCTGAGGTGATGTTTACCAACAGTCGTAGTCCGTTAGGTACAACACAATCTACGCATGCATGTAGCTCCATGGCCTGGGAAGAACCCCGAGGATCGATGCGATAGATGGTGACTTATGTGAAGTAAAATATTATCCACTATTAGCATTGGTTTACCTGGCAAACCACAGCATTGCCTGGGCATCACATTTGAATGCCCCCGATTACGCGAAGCAGAATTGTATAGAGGAACTTTGATGAATGATGCCGCCTCCTTCAGAACGGACAGGTATTGTGACTGCACTGCTGCATGTGACAGTGTTATTCCCATAGGGAAGGGCGGGGTGATAGCGCCTGCATGGGTGGGAGGTGGGCGGGGCGCCCTAGATACCTTTAAATACCTTTATTATAATAAACATAATGTAAACCATTCAGTGCATGTTTTATGTACTCTATGGCTTATTAAATACGATATTTGCCTCTATAATGGATACGAGAATTGTTCGTGCATGAAAGCATGTTGTAAGAGTATATCTTTATGAAGATGACTTTACATGTGCCTGTAGCTATAAGTCCGATTATTAATTAAATGGCGTAATTGGCCCGCATTGCATTGCCTGGTAAAATTGATCCTTTTTAGATAGAAATTACATATGCATATGAATGAAATTCTAAGTAACGTCCATATATATTATATTGTATTGCTTTATTGAGCTCGAAGAGAGTATCGGATAGTGTTCATTTTTCTTTAAAAGCCTGGAAGATTGACGTTAAAAATTACTTACTTACTGAGATTACTATGCGGAACATACAGTTTCTCTATTATAATATCGATGTTTTTTGAATATTTATTTGTATCTGTTATATGAAGGTTTGCTATGATATGTTTGGAATAGGTATAGAACTATTGTAAATAATATAAGAAGTATAAAGAAAGAAGACTTGAGGCTAGGATCCTAAGATCTAGAATAAATATTATTAATATTTATTATGCTCTAACATACACATGGTTGCTTGGTCCTTGTGGGTCTTTGCTGCCATAGACTTTTCCTAATGCTACTAACTCTTCTAACTTCCTAGGTACACTGAGATGATCCGGGTTCTAATCCACCAGTGTTATATGAAGGTTTGCTATGATATGTTTGGAATAGGTATAGAACTATTGTAAATAATATAAGAAGTATAAAAAAAGAAGACTTGAGGCTTGGTCCTTGTGGGTCTTCGTGATTGGTTGAATAATAAAGTAGGTGAGTGTGCTACCTGGGCTTAACATGCTACCGTAAACTCTGTGATTAATTCCTGGGTAAAGGTACTTTAATGGGTTATGGACCTGTTACTTCATTGAGATATTAAATATAATAATAGTCATAAATGATAATTATGGTAATAAAGTGGTTACCCATTGTAACGTCATTATTGCGTAACATGATGTAACACATCGCATGAGAATATCGGGACTTGTCCACGAAAAGTATGCAATAAAAACCTACTTAAAAACCAGCCATGGTCGAGACACAGTGGAGTTACATTGGAGGCCATGGTTTTTAATCTAGACACAGGTCATACAATGGGCGAAAAAAGTCTATTTCACGCAAAGCTTAAACTAAGCATTAGTATTACTTGTCCTGAGTTATAAATAAGATATATCTACCGACGTTGCACTCAATATATCATTTAATGGTATGAATACACATGGTTATTATACGTGGTGTCCGGCGTTCCACCCGTTACCATTCTCCCCGCCGCCAATTTGCCATCCAGCATTCTCCCATCCAGCATGCAATAAAACTATATATATATTGATTGCAGTGTCTGTCAATTAATGATCACATGTAGTATATATGACAATTCAATTCTATACGTTCAAATCTGGATAAGGGAATGAATTCAAACTCTTAAACTGATTTCTTACAATCCGAGTGCCCACCCTCCCGGAAAACGTGACAGTTCCTTGAAATTATAAACACTATGTTATCATTTCTTTAAGATCTCGGCGGAGAAATATGTATGGAGTCATAACACTAACTTGCTAAGAGGGTTAAAAGCCAGATTTCCCAATTATGTCTCTCCACCCCCCGCCCCGGCAACACCTACTCTCTCATGTCTCTCTCTCTCTTATATATGTCTGCCTCATCTCATCTCCTGCTCTCTCTCTGTCATTTATCTTTCCCTCTCTTTCTCTCTTTCTTTCTCCGGTGAATACTACCCATATGAAGTGTAATCAAAGGAAAAATAATGTTTGTCTTTTCACTCCCCATCTCTCTGTCTGCCTCATCTCTATCTCCCGCTCTTTCTCTCTCTCTCTCTCTGACAATAATCTTTCCCTCTCTCTCTCTTTCTTTCCGGTGAATACTACCTATATGAAGTGTGATCAAAAGGAAAAATAATGAACATAGATCAATTTTTTTTAATTTTCTCAATACACCCGCACCCCCGCTCGCCCCCCCCCCCCCCCCCCACACACACCAGACGAAATGTAACAAAAAATGATGGAAATGGTAAACATACCACACATACAGAGACGTATATATGCATACTTAGAAATGTATGTGAAAAGAAAATGGCTTATATATATATTCACCCGTAATTAATTACTGAATAAATATGAATATAAATATGTACACAGATCAGATATTTTTGTAAACTTGACAAATCATGACAAACCTGGTCCTGAATTATACACAATGTCCACATGATGAGATACCCCACCCTTGCACATCTATATGGTAAGTCCAGTAGGAAATTATATTATATATGTACAGGTATAGAGACCAAAAAAATGTTTCTTTGAACTAAAACACTTTATTTTTTTAGGCGATCATTTTTCTGCAACTGACAAATGTTTTACCATACCATCAGTATTAAATTGCTGATGAAATGTTATAGAATGAAATTAAGATCACAATAACTGCTTAGTACTCATACTGTAATAAGAAATCTATTCAAATTTTGAGCTGGGTCAAGATTACAAGAAAAGCATTAAAGAGGGACTTTCAAATCAATGTAAAATTGCTTAAATATGCATTTACGATCAAATAATTATATAGAAATAAAATTATTAGTTTAATCTTTAATACTACATAACGGGACTCTCTTTTTCTGACCACGTGATGCGACACCCCATTTTATTTTTATTTATTTTTACACCCCATTTTATCGTAGTTTTGCCTTTTGTATACCATTTTCCCAGTAAAATAGGAACGCCTGAAGCAAATGGTCCATACTTTGCAATAGTATATAAATATATCCAAAGTACAAATATGTGACTAGGTTTTATAGAAATAACATTTTAAAATTGTTGACATTTGTCACCCGAACAAATCAGAATTGTCGTCAAATTGGGCATACAAAGGACGGATGGTAATTTACATCTTGCCTGCTTAATGCTAATTAAACAAAGAACCCACATAATATCGAAATAGTGAAGAAATAAATGACACCAAACTGTACCTATAGGAAAATACATGTAGGTTTTTGTTTATTGATACTTAGATGTTGATATAGAAAAATGCAGTTGTGTGCACAGGTTATATAATAAGGTAAATGGTAAGACATTAGCACAATATCATGACGGTATTTAAAACAATACATTCGATCATGATATAATAATATCCATCCTGGACGATACAATGCTCACAAAGGTCAATGGTGGTGACAGCAATTCGATTGTAATGTTTCATTTTATTATATATGTTCAAATTAAAAAGCCTATAGGATGTTCTTGAGATCATTGGTACATCGCTCAAAACGACATGGAAAATAATACGTGATTTGGTAAAGAACAGTATCTAAAACGATAATATTATGCCTGCTATGTATCACTGATGAAGAGGCATAGATAAAAGGATCTCATCAGATTTAAATGTTCACATGGGATGGAGTCTATTTGATTGCTTCCTCAGCTGTTTACATAAATTTTATAGAAATGTCCACCCTTAAGTTTGATTGATTTACTCTATAGAGAATGGGAAACTTGTAATTAGCTCACCTATCTTTTTTTGTTGTTTCTCTCTAGTCATTCATTGAAATACAGATGTCCTTATGAATAGGTTTTGATTGTGTTAGGTGTCTTTAGATTTCTTCAAGTGACTTTGGGGGGAAATGCAACTCAAAATACAGCTTTGAAATAATATAATATTTCCACGAGTTGCGAATAATTATGATACCCGGAAATGATAGCTTTAGGGATTCAGAAATACATGAGAGACGTATGCTCTTATTTTTCTGAGAAACTTAAGTTAACACACAAAAACGCGAAAATACTGGTAGCTTTTTCAGAATACTGCAGTTTTGGTTGCAATGGAAACCAATAGATTTACGATTCATATGAAAAGATAGAATACCAGGGACAGAGAGAATACCAGGGCTCTTGAGGCCTTATATCGACACATGGACATGGCCTTTTCTTAGATGGACAATCGACAAAGGCAGCCCAGTGACAATCGATAAAAACACTGCCTTAGCCTGACAACTCGACAAAGACCTTAATAGTCCTTAGCGACAAAACTCCGTTCATATTACGAAAATTATGTGACAAACGACAAAAGAATCTTCGTAGTGACAAACGCTGTTTCTTGGTACCGACAATTAAGAGAAATGAGGACCCCCCCCCCCCCCTCAGGAGCCTTAATACCAAGACTTATCATAATGATACCTTTGTTATTAGCTAATTAGGTGTATTGCAATATACAGTGTATTGCAATGTACAGACATATTTCATATCATTATATATATATAACATATCCATTATATATATATATATGCGACCAACGGCAGGACGCTCTTTTGCAAGATAATAATATATGTATATATTATATATATATATATAGAGAGAGAGAGAGAGAGAGAGAATGGGATGAGCTGGCAATAATCGAAAATTTATAGGACGAGATTCGTCCACATAAGCACGATGCCGTAGGCAGAGTGCTTATGTGGACGAATCAAGTCCTATAAACTTTCGATTATTGCCAGTGAGTTCCATTCTATATTTATTATATGTGCATAAAATTTGATCATATGTTATCAGATATCACTGAAAAAATATTAAAGAAGTCTCAGAGAGCCCCGCTGCCCCGCTGCCAGCCCCGCTGCCAGCCCCACTGACAGCCCCGTTATTAGCCAAGTTATATTGTTGGCTTAAAACGTTCATATCGCAGCCATTTCTTTAGCTACATTAATAAAATTTATATCATTCAATAGAGAATGTATTGCTCTATTTAATGACGGGATTTTTATTATGTATTTCTCTAATCATAGTACCAGAATCACGGGTGGATTACCGATCGCGGGGATTTGTTTACATCCTTCGCGGGGATTTGTTTACATCCATTGCTCCGCGAAGCATATAAACAGAGCTATTTTTAGACAACTACATTCATATAGGACGCGTCCTATATGACTATTTTTATAGCACCCCACTTATAGCACGTCTCATATAGCATGCGCGTATAATAAATATATATATATACATGCGACCAACAGCAGGACACTCCTTCGCTTCACTTCACTTCACTACTTCTCTCCATTGTATATATTCTGTCCCATGAATCATCTGCCCTGAACAACACTTGTATACCCACATATCAGGGCCATCAACTGTAACTTCAATACTCATGGTGTACCTCAATATTGAGAAAGCCATTTAAAGTGTGTCATACAATAACATTTTACCTTTTATATTCCAAACCCCGATGGAAATGATCGCGTAGTTGATGTGATGATCTATATTTCCGGTACCCTTGGTAAATAAAGGGCACACACAAGGAAAACTGCTGTGAAAATGGGTTTCAAGCTAAAATACGCACAAAAAAGTGTTATTTCATCAAAATAGTATAAAGGTGTGTATGAGTTTGAGGTCACTAAGATCGGTTTCTGGACTTTTTCCACTCATCAAAGACGTCAATAGCGGACATTGATCCATATCCTTCTCCTTGCTTTCTTTCCTATAGCTACTATTTGGCACCTCATCACCGAGAAAGGCCATACCAGCGTTGATCGATCGGTCATTCTGCAGTCCTTTTTTTTTTTTTTTTATCTCACCGTGGAAAATTCCTAAGTAACAGATTAACGCGCCACTCGGTGGCCTATACACACAATATTGTAATTATATCTTCACGATCACTTCTCCTGTCCTCTGCCTGGGTCAGTTTAATACACGTTTGGTAAAAAGGGAAGGTTCTTTTTATCACATAAGGCGCAAAAACAAAATAGCAGCCGCCTGACATCACCACCCCATGTTCTAGTGTTTTTTCTTACAACATGTACTTTATGTAGTAAATTTGATTTTATCATATAATAATTATTCGGTCCGTCCATCACTAATTTTAAGAATGAAATTTACTTCATACAATATAGAGTAAAAAGAGTGTTCATCAATCGGTTTTTACTTAACCCTCTTATCGTTCTTTTCATTATGTCGGGTGGGGGTGGGGGGATGATAGGATTGGGACGCTTGGGGAGAGTGAAGAGACGTAAATAATTAAGTCTTGTATAACAAAAACAGAAAAGAAAAAGGAACAAGACGTAAGGGTAGACCGGTTGGTGGAACATCCCTTTTATATGTCTATTGAATTGTTCAATAAGAGAAGGGACTACCGTCTGGTGTAGCCTGTACATGGTGCCATCTTGTGTACCATTATAGTACTACTATTCTAACACTTGGGTATAGATCTCCTGTCTTAACGAAGATTCTGTTATCTCACTATTCACCCACACTATCAACTCTTTATAAAATTTATACCCCTTAGTTATAATTATGATTATAATTTACAGCACCCTATATCCTTATTACTATCATTCTGTATTCTATTAATGGGGTATTACAATGTGTCGACAAATGCTGCAATGATACTCTCCGATGAAAACCTGATGTTCCATTGAGCATGCACCTACCCAGTACACAGTACTTCGCAGGGCTACTGCCTAGAATAAAGGGCGGAATAAAGGGTGTTAATCCAAAGAAAAACTGCGTTATTATGGAACAATCTCGATGTTGACACAAGAAACATAAATGATTATAAGGTCTTCACAGCCTTAACCAAGGCTGAATGTATGTTACCTATATTCTCTTAAAACCGTAAATATCCTCCTATCTCTCACCCCTCATCCTATCATTGTAGTTCTCTCCTAGTTTCTTCTCTTAGCGAGTCTCTTTCTATTTGTGTTGTTACAGGCATAAACAAGTCACAGTTCATCGAACCAAAAGGTAATAGCCACTCAACCAGATTTAACCATTCAAATGGTTAAAACTGAGGCTCATTTCCTACCAATTATACACATGTCACTGTACTCTGCAAGAATAGATTGTATATTGTCATATTATTTTGTGTATCGATTAATAAACGTTTCTAAAAAAAAAAAAAAAAAAAATTTAAACAGACATCACTCTACTCTATTGTGAGTCGTCGGATCCCTGCCAGAGTAACCATTATATGTACATAATAATATATATACATATGTATACACGATCATGACATCCGAGAGAAAAGGATGTATACAATTTGCATAAATGGATAGCAAATGAATCATTAAAGTAGGGATCTATATAGCTTATATACTTGACATTGGCTTCACTATGTTTAGATTAAATCATGCCTTGGATCGCTTAACTCAATCATCAATCAGTCAAACAAGTAATTCTTATTTTTAAAAAAGGCGTTCCTATAATTGTACTGCTTATTATAGGTAGCTGTACTTTACCGCGGGATAGAGATCGAAGCTAGTCTGTTTGCGTAGATATTGGGTTCTATATTTTTGTGGCGACAGCTATATTTTCAAATATTTCCCACTGGACAAATTCTTTCAACACCATTATAGGCACACACACCTCCAAAACCAATGTTAAAAATGAAAAAAGCACCTCACTGTATTTTAATAGACGTTTGCTCATCCTTGATCAAGGACGCTTCCAAAATTGTTTCCATGGATTTTGCCCTTTTTCTATCAAGGCCTGGAGGACTGAGTGATAGTTTGGGTAAAGAAGGTCGTCCATTGACATTCTTGACTCTGAAGGTGTTACACGTCCGTATCCAATGGCTCTTGGCTTGTTCTACGTCCCTTTTTCTTTTATTATATTCAACATGCTGGTAGAAAAGCATGAAATTATTGACAATTACTGGAACTGTGAAGGATATCACAAGGACACCACTCAAAGCGCAAAAAGATCCAATTAGGTATCCCAATCCTGTTTTGGGAACCATATCGCCATAGCCTACAGTGGTCATAGTTACAACAGCCCACCAGAATGCATGTGGTATGCTGGTAAATTGGTCCTCGGGACCTTTAGTATAGTAAATGAGCGAAGAGAATATAAGCATGCCAAGACTGAGGAAAATCATCATGAGCATCATTTCTCGAGCACTAGCTTTTAAAGTATATACTAGAACCTGGAGTCCCTTATAATGTCTAACCATCCTGAAAATTCTGAAGATACGTACTATTCTCAATACATATAAAGCATCCAAGAATGATTCTTGATATTTTTCTTTTTTATAGAGTGCATGGACTAGTATTTCTAGGTAATATGGAAGCAAAGCTAATATGTCAATGATGTTTAGGCCATTTTTAAAGAAAGCAATTTTGCTGGGACAAAATATTATTCTCAGCAGTAGTTCCATAGTGAAGAATGCATAAGCGACGATATCAATCAATTCAAACGCATGATTCGGGGAGTTTAGAAAAGAGTCAATTTCAAGCTCCAAGTCACTCGGTGGAGTATCATCAGTGCCGTAAATAGTTTCATTTTGCAAATCCCTGCGTGTACGCTTTAAATCCTCTTCAAATGATTTAACACTTCCAAACTCTTTCCCGTCACTCACACTTATCTCATCGTCTTCTTTTAATATCAGACTACGCATGTAGGTAAAGAAATCTGTTGACCTTTTGGTCTTACGCCCATGATTTTCAATTCCAAACTTTGACGTCCCTGTTTCATTGGTAGGAGATGTTTGAGTTGATCTCTGCCTTTCCAAGGTGTTAACAACATCATCCACAGATGCATCGTGGAGGTCGGCATAGTCATTGACAGTCATATTTTGTTTAAAGGCAGGAAGGGTCTCTGCTACGAAAGTGAACGTTGTGAGCAATACCAGAAGCACTGAGACCACTGCGAAAATCTGAAAACAAATTGGGGACAATTAATAGCACTTAATTAATGTCGGGTACATATATAGCCTTTTTGCATGTCAAGTTCACACAATGCACGAAAGAATACCCTATCCGCTGGGCACATTGTCCAGTAATACAGCTGTTGGAGGTTTCGTTATTAATATTTTCGTTATTACTATTTTTAATATTTTCACATAATAACATTATTTTTAGTTTTAGGAATAAAGTGCAATCGTGTCTCACATTATAACATTATTTGTTAATATAAAGTATACTATGGCACTGGTATGCCATGACACGTGGACGTCTTTGTATCGAGCGAAGGTGTTATACATATAATACCATGTATATATATATATATATATATATATGCATTGGGAAGCCAGGTCAGATCTATACTATTTTCTTTGACTATTCGTGAGAGAGATGTGATTAAAACAAACATATTCCTACCTTAGCTCCTACTGACGAGCTATGATCGTCGAGGAAAGCCCATATTGGCGGGCTAAACTTATACCACCAGTTTGTATGACACCCTCCATTTAAAACATTTAAACTGGTCCCAGATACATATGATTTCTTGAACTTGTTGAGGGAACTTATTCTGGCCATGTTGGAATTATAAGGAACCCAACAGCAATCCTCCATCAATTTATCACTTATTTCCCAATAATCAAGTTCCTTTTTTATGGACAGACTACATACATTGCTTGGTAAATGTAATTCCCCGTGTCTGTAAAAGTTCAAAATCATATCAAAGAGATATGGACTTCGGTCAAAGTAATATTCATCTTTAGTCGGTCTGTAATGGGCTTTGAGGGACTCAATACACCCGAGTTTGCTCTGGGGGAATCTTAGTATTGTTTTTCTCATCACTTCAAACTTTGTACCACCGATGTTGAGGGTAAGGGTGTCATTTAGGTCATTTCTCTTTAGATAAATGCTGTCAACTTCTGGAGCTGAACGAAGCTTGCGCCTCCGCGACTCCATCTTGGTGGAAGATCGGATATAACCACAGGAGATCATCTGGAATATTCTTCTAACGTAATCTCTTGAGCAAGGTGTTGAGTAAGTGATGAGGGGCTATTCCGGGCGGGGTGGTTGGCAGTGGGGAGGAGGGAGGTTAAGGATTTCAGATTATTGAACCTCTATTTCTTGACTTTTGCTCAATGTGCTGACAGAAGCTCTGGTGTCTTTTTGAGGTATACATGCTCGATTCATTTATCCATTATTTTTATTTTAATATTCCATTCTGTCGAAAAAATTAAGTTCTATATAAATATTCCATAGTTTGAAGGGCGTGATCCTACTGCAGTTGATAGTGCATTAGCTCAGACATTCCTCTGAGCATTGCCTTTTGGAAGGGAAGTAACTGGGCAGGCATACTATTACTTTGTTCCGGTCTATAATAAGTTCTGGGTCTGAAAAAGAAAAGATACGGAAAATAACCACAGTAGTTGATAAAGGGATTTGGGTGGCATATAACAGAGTTATGATTTATTATTATTATGTGTGATAGTAATTGTTGACATTTTTCCAGCACTATGTAATAATTTTACTGCAATTTTCATTCAAGAATCTAAATCACATAATATCCATCCTATTTATGTATACACATATTTATTTAATTAGATAAAAACAGTGCAACAGTATAAGTGAATAAGTATTCTTTCTCAGAGCTTAAGATTGCTGTCCCAATAAACAACTTCAATGGGTTTATAGAATACGTGAATTAAGGAACTAATTGTTAAGTAATCGTAATTGGTAATTAACTGATCTGATATTATGAAAGCATTTCTATGTGCTTTGCTTGATGACCGACTGACAGGAAACCTTTTAGTCCTTGTCGAAAACCAAAATATCCATGACGTGGCTGATGTTGTCATTCCCCAAGCAAGTCTTTACCTAACACCTGCTGAAGTGATAAATAGTCCTTCGAAACATCACGCTGTGATTCATAGACCATTTAGATGATTTGCTCGTGTACGAACATGAACATAATCCGCCTGCACACCACTTTTATCTTTAAATGAGATAAAAAACTACTGTAAACTGTTATTTTCAGGATGACTCAAAGTCCGTTCCCAATTCCCCAGAATGTTTATCAACAGTCTCGTTAATGTTGTAAACGTGTTCTCTGGGATTTGGTTCAAACATGAGCATTTTGCCTCTGATTGACAGGTACTCATGGATGTCTATAATTAATCAACATTTTAATGCAAACAAATAAGTGGTTGGATACAACCTCACTATCAAGGTATACCATGACCTTGAGGTGCGTTAAATTAGTGTCATTTTTCTTTGTTTTTACCTCATCCAGATTTTAAATTGTTTTGTTGACCTTGAAGTCTTGAACATGCATGCAATACTTTTAACCGATCTGGAAACTTTATATACATCAGACAGTTAGGGATAGTCCAGGTCTGGCGATGGAAAAAAATAATTTGGGGGAACTCTATGAAAATGCTTTGCCAGCATTCACTAGCTACTACGTACTGATCAGGAAATACAACACACCAGAAATACCAGCACATTCCCATACTAATATCCCATAGTTCACCTTGTCAGGGACCGAAATAAAGTAATAGAAATAGATGTGGTCTACAGCATGAGTCCGAGGTGCAAAGCACGTGTGCAGCCCTAGCAGTGATATCCCGCAGAAGTGCTGACGTGCACACGTCGTCTAAATCTAGTGGCCGAACTACAATTGTGACCTGTTGCCATAGAGATTTCATTCTAAATACTGGCCCCGGTTACCGAAAGATTATGTTTTTATGTTAGCCTACAGATAGGTGCTCATAAATAATGCACCACATAGTATGTTCACAGATCATCAATTTTGATTCAACTGAAGGTCAACCGGCTTTTCGTTATGACTTATTTTTGTCGAATTTATTGCGAGTTGCATCCGAGATTTTCATAACTCACAATATTGCATAGTCCTACTCAGCTGTAGTTATTAATATTATTATTCAATGGAGCCCAAAGGTTCGTTTATTTCACAAAAAGCACATGTTCACAAATGACAGATACATTGTTGGCCTCAGGCTCTTTTTTGTTTGTTTTAAAGAGGGCAATATGCAGCTAAATATGTTGGCAGTTATTGCCAATCTAGGACTTTATTCCAATGCGTTGATGTACAAACACATCGATGACAACAAACTTCAAAAGAGATAATATCTGGAAAGACAAGTATATAATATATTCCTTCAGAATCTAGCAGTATCAGTACACTGGGGGTCTAAATATTCCCAATTTCCATCCCCCAGGGGATGGCGTAAACCAACAAATGTATTGATAGTCATTGGCAGAAATGATAATATATAAATGAAGGAGATAAATTCGGGGCATTATTTATCCACCTTGCATTCATCCAGACCCACAAATCATTGGTATTACTCATCCCCACTGTCAGGTCTCAGTGTTTTCGCAGCCCCTTCAATTCTCTAATCACGACGGTGTAATTATTCGACCAGATACCACCCAAGCAGGTGTGATGTACTGCGACTTACCACTGCACGTAAAATGGTCGGGCAATCAAGCGCATTGTGAGTTTTTACCCCGAGAATTAAAGTTCACTTCACAAAGTTATCGTTACTTCACAAAAGGTCCATGAAAAGAAGGATTCTATAAGGTCAAAATCCATTGACTATTGTAGTTGATATATTATAATTATGTTGATGACCATTGTAATCCCTAAATGTCGAACAAGTAATAGCCACGATAGAAATGTACCTCAAATAAATTAGTTAGAGTCATATTAATGTATGGACAAATGTGGCAGCAAAAAGGTTTATTATCTATATTATGATGTAGTAAATTCTCTAACACTCTAAAATCATCATGTTATTGTGTTGTCTTTAAAGGCATCTTGAACATATTGTCCATGAACATTATTCTTTTAGTTTTGTTGTTGAACTAGAACTGGATATGCTATTCAGATATATACACAAGCTTTTTTTGTCATTTAGTCAAAGATAAATAAATAAATCATACTTGCGTAACAAAAATGTTGCACCAATACACGAAAGAGGAAGGACAACAGATTTATATTGATATATATGTGTGAAATATCATCATCCATCTATCACTGTATCACAATATGAACCAAGAATCACACATGATGTGCGGATCACTTACTGTTTAGAAAAAAGTAGTTGCCATAGGAACAGGACCAAAACAACTCCGTCTGGCCCTCTGCTAGTAAAGATGCCTGTGTATATTATTGTACACCCTTTCAGAGGCTGTTTTTACACATGTGTACTACAGAGATGATTGGGTAACGAATGGGACCATAGTATGCTCTCCCCGTACATCTTCCGTCCCTCCATATCGCGCTACATAAAGACCTCTTGAAGAGCATGTTTATCACTTCTACTTGACTTTCTTTTTATCAGATATTGAATTCTCTGTGCGTGATTCAGATATGAATATTGCACATGAAACGCTGGGAAATTGGGATCAGTACATTCTTTGATGTTTTTGTGAAGCACCTTTTCTTTTTTATTGAAACCCAGGGCTATAGTGTCCATCTAATCCCTGGCTTACGAAACTGTAGATGTTTATCTTTCAGCACTTCAACATATATAATCTATGAACCCTTACCAGATACATGTACTGACGTTCAAAGGAAGCCTTTCTCTTGTGTTTATACGTGGGAAATGGTATTAATTTAATTTGTGTCTTTTATCAAGTGGGTGATAAAATCCAGGAACACTTCTGTGTTGTTGTATACATGTATCAGTTATGCTATAGTTCGTCTTCACGAGTAAATTTTCACCTCCTCGCTGAACAGCGTTTCACAAACCTAAAATAAATATGTTCGCCTAAAATGCGCAAAAAGCAATCGTAGGTATCATAAAGGGCAAACAAGAGTTCCAACCTGTTCCACCAATTACTGAGTTCTACAACTAAAATGATAGACTTAATATTGTTTTACATACAGATGACCACGAATCTGGATTTAATCTGATTATTTCATGGGTGACTTCTGAACACTGTTTACCTCAATGGTGAATAGAGCCTCTATCAGAGTTTCATGCGCTGGGTAGAATACTTTGAAAATACTGTAAACGTATTAATGTAATTATAATTATTGCATAAACAAGGTGTGAGACTTCCTTTCTGCGCGAATTTAAATCCGCGCTAACCGGTGTCCATGTACTTAGTGCGCAAAAAATTATCTGCGCGAACATAAATACGTTTACAGTAGACAAAGGCCTTGTTCCACTCACACTAAATAATTCACATCCATCAGTCTCTGTCCTTAGTTCTCTCAAAATTAAAATGCGATCATTTCTTCACAGCCGCTATTATCAGGATAAGTCTGTTGTCAACATATATTTAGTAACATTCAATGAGATGAATAATGAATGGGGAATGGTGCAGAAAAAATCTTGTCTATTTCAAAAGCGCCCCCCTTCCCCCACACCTGGAACTGGGTTCAAGTGTGACCTGTATAAATTGTAGACGGGCCACTAACATTCAGTGAAGGGAAGATACCAGTAGGCCCTAACTTATAGTATAATTAAAGTACCCTAGAGATGTGTCTGCAAGTAGAGCTTTTACTGCAGCGTAATTATGTAAATTGAACAGCTGCATACTGTTTAACTGGACTTTGGCATCCACAGTTGTGCTGAGAAACTCTTTACCAAAGTTGCCTGTGTACATTAAATAAATATATTGCCAATGATTTGCGAATACACTAGCAAGTGGTGCTAGTCAGCAATGACGGGTCAATGATGCCCTATCTACTTCACGCTGAAATATGTTCAACCATGTCTAACAATGTTTCACCTTGCTGTATCTGTTTCAGTTAGAACACCTGGGCTCTATGAATAGTTTACTATACCATCATATGTTATATTAAACAGATGCCAAGTATCACAGGATAATCCTCTACATTTCATTCTGAGTAGAATCTGAATACATGTACATGTGCTGCTAACCAAAACATCTTGGGTCTCACCTATAGACTATAAGGTCCGTTCTGGCATACTCCACGAGGGTGGACATGTCAATATTATTATTTTCATGACTATCGGTATTACTCTGCAGGCTGAATTGATTCTCTTCTATAAACGATGTTGGCATAATTGGTAAAATCTCATTGTATTTGTCGATAATTCAGCAGTTTATTCAACAAGCAAATTACTTAATACTGTCTAATTATATTTCTATTACACCTTTAAAAACATAAAGATTCTAAATGTCAGTTAAATAAATGATTTGCTTGTCTGTTTGTACTTCAGGTAAAAAGGCAGGTATGTTCTAGGCATCGATGATTAGTATTCGCTAATGTGTGGAACTATTCTTAATTAATACTTTAGTGACACAAATGCATGTGGTTTTCCTAGATACCATTATGACATATGCTGATATGGTTGATTTTCATTTTAATTAAATTTCAAATTGGATTTCAGATAACATTTGGAAACTTTGATATAGGAATGTCTCTATGTAGAGGAACAAAAGAATATACAATGTATATAATGTTTCATACATTCCTTCAGGTATTACTTTTAACCAGAAACACTGCCATGTATCACCTTGTCTGTTTTCCTATCAGGTGGTCGTTATTTGGGTCACTGGGAGATTAGTACTCTTGGTTGGCTAGAAAGTATTTTTTATGAAAGCGGAATAGCTGAGGCCGAGATGTCGGGTGAAAACTTCGTCCTCAAAATCCCTTTGCATATTCGAATATCCGACACGTTATAGTATGTGAAATAACATTACCTAAAAGCGACCATGTGTTGTGAATGAATTTCTTATCAATTCATTATTTGTAACCAAATGAATGATGCCAAAATTCAATTAAATGCATGTGAATAGATTAACTCACCTGGGAATAAAGGTCGATTTATATGTCACGGTTTGTGTAGGAATGTATCAAGAACTTTCAACGTGCAAACATTTCTCCTAGCAGCAAATCCTTCCCAATGTGGTGCCCATTGAGACACAACAGACTGTTTAAAACACAATCAACACAAAGGCCGAACCAGTCTTGTTTGGCAGTAACACGTAGCCACTTCCTCGATTTTGTTTCCCTTTTGCTCCAGTTACAATGGCTTTGTCTGAAGTTACTTTTCTTGGTGGAGGTGTTCCTTGTCTATCCACTTAGGTTCCTTTCAGCACACAGGTAAGTAGCAATAATCCGTTGGCTGGCAACTCAGATGGACTAATAACAGCTGTATTTTGGGGAGTCCACACTAAATGTTCGCACTGGGGGAATCCTGTGAGTCAGCTGATGTGGTCTCGGTCTCAGCATCACCGATGGAGTGCTCAGAATTGATGTCTGGAGCAACGACCAAAATGCGTCTGGGGGTTGTTCAGGGGTGTAGGCTAATGGGCCAGGCAAACAGTTAACAGCTAGAGATCTTGTTTACAATATCTAACCCATTACATGTGTTAATTACCACTCATTAGTAGAATTTCTATAAGCTCCATATCTTTAATAACAGTAATGACATACTTAATGATCAAGCCAATTTTTTTTAGGGTTAAGTGTACAAAGTGTTTAGCGCAACTGATTAAGGTAGGTAATTATGAAGCTCTGTCTGCTGTTTTGATCATGATTGACTTAACTTGATCATCACTAGGGCAGTATTGCTTTCATTAAAGTGTCCACATGAAAAGGGCTACAGCCATATATTATAATGACATTCTTAACTTATGTTTCTAAATGTTAACCAAGACTTATCAATGTCTGTCCGGCTATGTATCAACCAGGGAAAATGTCCACTTCATCTCTCTTTTTGATGAAGAATGTCATGAAGACTGATTTCTGTTGTTGTAAATTATGACGAGTCCCCGTACCAATCCCCACCTGTTGGAACTCTGCTTGCATGACCTCAGACCAGCCATACGGATGTGAAGAGTAAAACTGTGTACATGGTCGCGGGGGTGGCATGGTGGGTGAGGGTGGGTGTAATTGAGTTGTTACAGATAGACTGTTACCATGCAGAATATGAGGTAATGGAAAGTATTGCTCCTGTATCGCGTTTGTTATAATTTATTTGGAGGACGAGTCTTCTATGTGACTTTGAATTTGGAAAGCATTTTTTTGACTGGTAATGTATCTAATGGTATGGGAAGTTATACCAAAACTAATATTCAGACAGATAATAAGGGTGCGCCGGTGTAGATATGTGATTACAAATACAGAAAAAGAAATGGTAATGAACTAATGAGATATATCACTGTATTACATTCTGTATAGAAACATGGATTGCATGAAGAATTACCGAACATTTCACTCAAATGATTGTTTGTTTAAATAGTTTATTCTGTGCAAAACATTATGGGCATTATTCTCAGTTACATAGATTTGCTTTGAAAAATATCATCATATAAACATAATTAGTATACAAATTTGTATTTGTATAATATTAATATTTTCTTATATTGCTGAAAATTAGCTCTTTCCTCAAGCGAATAGTCATGCCTTTAACTTCATTCCTAAGTGAGCGGGCAATATTCCATTTTTCCCTGTCACCCTTAGAGAGAACAGCAACTCGGAATTCCCACATGCAATTTTGATGTTGGTGTCATATCTTTTGATTATATCTTTTGAATAACCGTTGAGCACAGAGTCACTAGCAACACAATAAAGTAATATGCATATAACTAAAAAATGTATCATTTTTTTATACTGCAACCTTCATAGGTTTGTCATGGCAAAGAAACCTCTTGATAAAAAAATAACAACAAAGCTATGCTATGTAAACTTAGATTTGCTGGGGTGAAGCCACACGTGGTTATGTCACTCGCCTAAGCGCTTCCCTCTTCCTGTTGACCTTGGGAGTATAAATGTTTCCTTCATGTGGCTCCTCTCCGTCGTGAGTATAGGGTACGATATGTTATGAAACATAACCTTGTTTTCCAGAATCTTCCAGGTGTTTCCTAGCAACTCTGCAGTCGATTCTTAGAGCAGTTCTCTTGTCGTGCGCAATGATAACGAAGAATAACCATCCAATCAAGACGTATTATAGGTCAGGTCGTCAGAATATGTACAATCAGCAGCTCCACACATATAGTACATTGTCCTAAGTTTTGCTAGGAAATTATCGATACTGGGTATATCTGAGTATATTTTGTTCTCATTGAAAGTAGCTGTTCGGTTATGTTAAACTGTATTTTGAACTTAGATTTTTTGTTATAAACTTGGGCTTATTTGGGAGGATTTGTGAAGGCGAATTGTACATTTTCTGACGACCCGACCCATCATACATGGGTTCCCTGAAGGAGTCTGTGCCTGCAAGGGTCTGCGCTATATGGTTATAATATTGGCTCGCGAGGGACCCGGCTGTTGGATGTATGAGACAGAGATATCAGTGTTTGCCACAATCATCCCCTGAGAAAGGGGAACTTCGTGCAGTTAGTTGACGTAGGCCTACGCTTCTGCAGCTTATGACCTGTGCGAAACAAAATACCGAAGAGGAAGTAACTGATATGTACGATGCTTGCTATTACGATTGTGGACCGCAGTTTAGAGTTCTGTGGTAGAAAAGCCTCCGTAAACTCTAATGATCTGCGTTTCCTGGTGGAAACTATATGTGCAACAAAGCTATATATGGCCCATGCAGCTGTTGTTGAGGCAACTTTGTGTTTATCAATGTATGTGCTAAGCTTCACCAATGGACTTTAGTCCTGTTTTCACGTTATTATTGTCATTACCGGCCCCCATATAATAACTCTCTTTTCTTATGTGACGATGTCATTTCTCAATTTTTTTCCAACAATAATGGATGGAAACTTAGCAATTAATTTCAACGGTATACTGATATAAAAGGGTTTGCATAGATTGTTCTTTTAAAAAATCAATTTAAGGTCATAGAAATGTTATTCACATAAACTACACATAGTATTAAGGTAAAATATTTACCAAACGGAATGTGAGATCCTGTCGAACCATGCTGAGAATATTAGCTTTTGCCAGGGAAAAGGGATATTTATTTGGCAAAATTGAAAAAATTATTTCGATATTCGAGAATTGTCTAAATTTAGGTATCATGAATACGGTTTCTAGACGCGTTTTAGTGGTCATTCAAATGTCATCACGTACGTATTTATTTTGAACGGTCTTTGACCTAACATTAATATTACTTTTTGTGTGGGGAAGAAGTATATATGTATAGTGGTCAGTTCTCACTAAATGGGGTCACTAGGGGCTATTTTGGGGTCAAATTTTAAATTAATTGAAACTACTAATTTTTTACACCATTGATTATACACGTGTTTAACAATCCACATCGAAAATTGGGAACACTAATCTTAAAATGCCAAAATCAAGAAAAGCATATATTGCCCTGTGTTGCGTTCCAACACCCTTGGATTAACATTGCTAGTGAGATTTTTAAAAATAAAAAAATTCTGTTTAATATTGTGTCATTAAGAATAGGTACTTAACTAAGAGTATGGCTGAAAATACAATGTATTGTATAATGTTTTGTGCATATTATATTTAGATAGGTATTTCATGTTTTTTAGAGTTTTTCTTGGGCGTTGGAATGCGACAATTAAATTTGATTTGTCATCATTGGTTACCGGCACTTATGTAACATTATTATCATTCAATTACTTAGTTCTGACCAAAATAATTGTCCTTGCACTGCAACCATCTTGCAGATGGCGTTGGAACGCAACGGGGCGTTGGAACGCAACGTTTGCACTTTAATTCAGTCCAGAGGAGCCATAAATTATCCCTGGACACAATTTTAAAAACCATGACATTAACCTTTATATAGATGCTTCAACTGTTTAATTTTCATTGACTAATCTATATATTTGTAAAGACTGTATTGCAAATGAAGGGCGTTGGAACCCAACGTTAGGAATTCCCCAACTGGGATTTGTGTCACTCATTCGGGTCGCATATATAAACACTGTTGTTTGTAGTTCCTTTTTTAACATTTTAATCCAAAGTCAACCTCTTGGAGGACAATTTGGGCATAATAGTAATAACTAAATATTTAGTTTTCATAACTAGATAAACTCATAAAAAGGGCGTTGGAACACAACGCATAAAACTACCCAAAAGAAAAATTGAATTAGGAGTAATACAAAATATTTTATGATCATATATTTTGGTCCAGGTACATAACCAACACATAGGGCTATAACAACAAACAGAAAATATTATTATTCTAAGTACTGTATCACATGGTGATGATCGTTTTCATCAAATTGTGTATATCTTCTGTGAAAAAAGAGTGATTTTGGCATGTTTATTGCCCATAGAATAATATAAGTTATAAATAGTACTGGTGGTTTCCTCCTATTGAGCCTACGGCCAGCACTTTCTGTTTCATACTTCAGCTTTTGATCAATGTCTAGAAGGAATTTGTAGATCCTGTGGAATGTGATTATAGGTAGTACTGTCTGAGGCTGTTCTGTGTTTAATACAGTTGATATACGGTTGTGATTATTAAAACGTTTCTGTTAATATAAGAACAAAACGTTTGTTAATGTTATGTATACTTTCTTTACGGTGTGCCTTGAAGAACATGTTTGTTTTAAACATTTTATTTCAGCAAGACATTGTGTCACTATTCTCAGTTCAGGCTGATCTAAATTATTCCTGGAAAATCATCCAAAAATATGTCCTCTATTACATTTCTACGTCATGATATAAATCCAAATCATACAGCTAGGAATTTGTTTAGAACATAACCATGATACCACTAGCTTAAGGTAGAATCAAAATCATTACCTGCGCCTGTGTCCTATACATGACATACCATTTAGCAGCGGTACAAATAAACTATATCAGATACAACAAATATTCCAGAAAAAATCCAGTCTCAACGAAATGATGTAACAGAGACCATTACACAAGCTCCAAGAATTTGAAAACAGCACACTTGAAAAAAACAGACCCAGGCCGACCCTCGCTAATTCAAAGCTATTCAGGAATATATGCCATCCCCAAAATGTAGGCCTACATACCGTATGTGTCAATAAGAGGATTATTTGGTGCATTAGGCCTAAATTTCCAAAAGCAAAGACACTTTGTCATGGAACGATTTCTGTCAATAATACAATAGGCCTAATCAGCGATGGTAAATTTACAGAATTTGAACACATCCTGATTATTTATCCATTGTAATGTTTAATATATTCCTAAACTTTACTTAATGAAATGTATTGGGAAGACTTCAGGAAAACTGAAGAAATTTGAAAAAATACCCAAAATTGTATATATATTGATGCAATGCGATTATAAGTTGTTTTGAAATCACGCTAGGTAGAGACTGTACTCCAACACCTAGATGACGAGGCGCCAGTGGCTATCCAAGAGATTGCCTAATTCTCCCCTTTGACAACAGGACGCGCCACCAGTACTCGGAGCGGCGAAATTGGACTAGGAAAGTTGGCTACTTCACCCTATTTCGTATGTTTTCGCAGTCGACAGGAAAAAAGAATTACGGATTTGTCATCCTTAACATGTTTGAGAAGGAAAAAGTCAGGGTTCATAGTGTCTATATTGTACTCGTAATGCACATAGGCTGATTTCCCAACGCATGTCTACCAGCTCCCAATGCTTAAGCCTTCTTCCACGCACTCGGCCGTACTCGTGTAAACTTCGGGTGCGCTACCTCCACTACAAGCGCTGGGTACTGCTGCACTATAGGAGCAGCAGTACCCAGCTTTTAACAGCAGGGTGTGCGGGGGGGGGGGGGGGGGGTAGCGTTATATACTATAAAGCCAAGACTTCCCTTCATTCCCATCAAATTGTGACAATAGTCCTACTTGCCACACACACATCTGGATAGAATTGGCAACCAATAAACAACAGTGGTCAGCACTGTAGCTTGGACATCACTACAGTCGCTAAATGCATTTATACTCACTCTTACATTGTGATTGCGATATTGTCACTGTGAATAATACCTTGATGGCTAATAGTTGGATTATATTGCCATTTACTCTTATCAATCATTTTTTACTGTTTATATTGTTTTCAGTTATCGTCTGATATTATTCTGTAATTATTGTTTCTGTGCAATTCTTTTAGGCGGTCGTGATCCAAAGTACATGTATTCCTCAAATCAAGGGGCAAGTTATTCCAGAGTCTATCTGATTTTGAGATTGACGTAGATTCTTTTTACCATCTGTACACTTCTGTTCTTCTGCCAAGATGACCCCTGATATTCATATTCAAATTTCTCTCAAAAAATAAATCATCGCTTTTCCCAATAAGTGGCAGTGTTCTTATGTTCCTTCTAAATTCTATAGGCAGAATTTCTGCACTACAGACGAGCTATATAATTAAATATATAGCTCTGACTACAGTGAATATCTATAAATTACTCAAAATTATAATTTGACTCAAGTGGAATCAATCTAATATATAACCTATACGGTAGGTGTACGATAACATGTGTCAGAAATCCATTTAAAACAATAGTAAAATGTAGTTGGATAGAACAAAATGGCCTTATTATGATGCCTGCCAGTAGGGAACTTGCACGTGAAAATAATGATTCTTATTTTCAAAATTAATCAAAATATATTTCTCCCCTAGTGGAATCGATCTAATTATATAATACACATGTATGTGTCTGATGCTAAGAATGTATTTGAATCAACAATACAACATAGTTTGATTGTGAAAAATGCCTAATTTGCTATTTAAAAATAGGGACCTTGCACGTTTTTTTCTACAAAATAAACCAAAATTATATTTTTACCCAAATGGAATGGATCTAATATAAAATTACAGGTGCCTATGTGTCAGAAATCTATTTAAAAAACAGTAAAATATAGTTTGATGAGGCAAAAAAAAATTGGTGCGTTTCCGATTTACCCCTAATTTGGCCTAAAAGAAAAATGGCCTTATTATGCTACTTGTCAGTAGGGACCTTGCACGTGAGAATCATAATTTATCAGCAAAATGCACCAAAAGTAAATGTTCTACGTAAGTGGAATCAATGTGGTATATAATATGTGTACACGTGTCTGAATATTAAAAATACATTTAAAACAATGAAACATTATAGTTTGATAGAGTACCAAGGCTTTTATTCTGCTACCTTCTAACAGGGTCCTTGCACGTGAGAATTATTATTTCCACAATAACACCAATAACACGTATAGCATATCAGTTGAACTGCTCTGGTCATAAAGTATTAACAACTACAAAATGTTTTACAATTATTCCAAACGTTTGTAGTACCATATTAATACGACATAGCACACTTAAATAAAACTGATTTAACTGACTTAACCTGTGCCCAAATTTGCATCACAAAACAAAGGTTCTAAGTATTTTAAACTCACATGGTTTGAATTTGAACATTTTAAACCCCCTAAAATTGAAGTATCTTATGGGATATTCTCAGTTTCAGGAAGAACTAGAGCTAGTACTGTCTCCTCTCCCTCCCAATCAATAGTTCACTTTTGTCAGTCTGTCAGAGCCTTCTAGAGGGTCATTTCCTTAAAATGTTTGCCTAGTTTCATTTCATTTCCATGCTATTTGAGCATGCCTCTGTCCTCATACTCTGTACACCTACCTTATCCCCTCTCCCATCCTCTATGACCAACTACATCTGTCTTTCTGTCAATATGTGTCTATCTGCTATATCTCTTATTTATTTATCTTTCTCTCCCTCTCTATCAGCACTCCTCCCTCCCCTTTAGATTGACTGCCCTTATGTCATCCCCCTGGATCTTTTTTAACCTTCCTACCTCAGTCTGTCTTCATAGACCGCTCTAATCACTCTTGCTCGGCACAATTTTCCATGCACACAATCTCTTCTTCCTCTCCCCTTCCCTAGCCCTTTCTATCCTCCCTCCCCTTAGTATCTTTTCCTATCCCATCAACCTCCTCCTTCCTAGCCCCTGACTGACTTCCTCAATCCCTTGTCCCCTCTGTTCTGTTCGTCTCCCTTTAAAGGTCCTTGACATGAAAAGTCCTGATAGACATGGAAGAGGAAGATTATCTAGTGAACCACAGAATTCCTTCTCCCTGTTAAGTCCATCTCTGTCTGTGTGTCATCCTCTACTCTAAAGATGTATCACAAACTATCTCCCTGTAATTCTCCAAAATCCACCCCTACTCTCTGTTTCTGTTCCTCTGTCTCTCTTCTGAATGCACCTTTCCTTTCTCATCTTTCTCCTCTTTCTATCTCTATGTCTCCCCATAACCCACCCTTCTTCTCCACCTCTGAAAGCCCATGTGGTGAGGCACTTGAGTTGTGGTGGAGTTTGGTGGGAAATGCAGGAATTAACAGTGCTAGCTCTAGTTCTTCCATGAATCATCGGGTGTCAGGTGTGAGCCAGTGGCTAGTAAACTCTGCCTCCTATATTCTCTGCATATCAGGTAAGGCACTACTCAAAATATTCCCGAAATGGGTGGTCGTTAGAAGTGTCTATGGAGACCCACTGTCCATTTTCTAATGGTTTAAGGAAAAATATAATTTGGGGGCATTTCTTGGTTTTTTCTCAAGGTTTTCTGATGTCATTATGTTTTACTACAACCCCTTGTTGGGACCATTTGGAACTCCGGACAATGAATCAAGTGGTAACAAGTTTACTTAAAAACAAAGTGGGTTCCATGCCCACTCTTTTTAGATCTCAGGTTATGCGTGCAGAAAAATGAACTGAAAAAAGGAAGGTTGAATTGCCGGGAATCACTGTTCTGTGGTCAATAAATATATCTTAATCCCAATATTACCAAGGTTAGATTAGATTAGAAAACTTTTTATTCCAGTCAATGACTTAGATGAACGGGTTCTCTCCAGCAGGCGGGAGGTTTTCAGGCCCTTTAATCTGGCTTACATTGCAATCTCACGATTAAAGGACAATACTACTGCATTCGATGAATGTTGCCAGCTCCCTACTTATTGTTTTTGATTTGGCTCAATCATAATGTTTAACAATAGTACAGGCATTTTAGCATGGAACCCGGAATAAAATAATGTAAAGCTGATTTTTGGATATATGATGCGGGACACATGGGGGAACATTCCCTGAAAAGTCCCCACCTGGGGACCGTGTGCTTTTTGAGATTTTGACGTTTTTGCGTCATTTTCCACAAAATAGCATTGGTCTCTATGGGAAAAAGCACCTGGTTCAGGCCATTATTGCCAAAATTAAGAATATTTGGCATTGTTATTTGCAGGGAATATAACATATATAAAATATACTGTACAGGTTGAGGTACCATAGTAAACATGGACGTATGGAGATTCTAAAAATATATATTTCAACAAAATATCTTTTTTTTAAAATTTTGTTGCCATGGCAACGGTCAGATTTTGGTGAAAAAAGCATTTTTTTAGATCAGGTCATAATATTTGGGGACCTAATTCTCTACATTGTGCATGTTGTGACACGTTTTTTAAATTTGGCATGTTGTTAAATAAGGCCTGAAATTTTCAAAAAGCACCAGCTACAAGTTGGTAGACACCCCTGGTGGCCAGTAGCTGCAAAACTCAATATGGCCGCCAAAAACAGTAAATATGGCATATCTTGGCTTCTATTTGGTAGATCTTCAACTATAATACCATTTTATTGATGTTTTTAAGTATGAGGAATTCATTTCTCAAGGTCATTTTATGTTCCAAGGTCATTTTCAAGGTCAAAATCCAATATGGCCCCTACTGAGTAACAAGAATGTTATTTCAGCACTTGATGTAGGCCTATATGCATTCAATAGCCCCCTTCACAAATTCCGTCTCCAGTGCATACCAGTCTGTCATTCTGCGCATGTGCAGTTCAGTTGACTCACCTAGCTATGCGGGCCAAACCGTGCACCCTCCACACGGGCTCCCGGTGGACGTGCAGAGGTGTGACCACACGGCCGCTGACCCCCTACAGCCCGTACAGGAGATCGTACACCTACGCTTACTTGTTTTTGTTGATACACTGTTACGAAAGTTGCTATATACTAAAATCTAGCGGATAACATGTCCCCTGGTTAAGCATGACCAATCTTAACATGTCATTTGATAATATTGGATAGCTGATACCATTGTACAATCACTCAAATTCTGGGAGAAGAAGGAGAAAGTTAGAAGCCTATGGTTAATACATAAGGCTTCTGTGACCTGCCTGCGGAGCTCATAGTTCAGCCGTTTTCCGCCGCTCTTGGTATGGCACTACTGTCAATTTGTAAAGTACCATATTGGTGTACATATTGATGAATAAGAACAATTCTTTTAGGATCAAGGGTGTGAGGAATCCATATCTTTTTTCACTTTTTTCTTTGTAGGTCATTTTGAATGTCATGATTCAATATGGCTGCTGTCAGGAATCAGAATGTCATATATTTTGGCTGCCATTACCACTAAATCAATGCATAGTACCAGTTTTTCTATGTTTTAAGCTGTGAGGGATCTGTCTCCAAGTCATTTATCATCAAAGACTGAAATCTTACTGAACAAAACTGATCTGGAAGCCATATTAAATTTTGACCTTGAAAAGGATCTATAATGACCTTGAAGCAGAAAATGATCCCAGAAATGGATTCATTACACCTACAAACATAGAATAACTGCTCTTATACATCGCTCTAGAGCTCAAAACATAGAAAAAATGGTATTTTACTTGGATCTAGCAATAACAGCAGTTAAGATATATGATATTCTGGTTCCTAGCAGCAGCCATATTAAATCATGACCTTCAAGATGACCTTCAAATAAAAAAGTGACATAAAAAAAGAGATTCCTCACACCCTTGATCCTAAGAAAATTGTTCTTATTAATGAATATGTACACCAACGGAATGCATATAGGCCTACCACAAGAGCTGAGATAACATTCTTGTTACTCAGTAGGGGCCATATTGGATTTTGACCTTGAAAATGACCTTGGAACATAAAATGACCTTCAGAAGTGAATTCCTCATACTTAAAAACATCAATAAAATGGTATTATAGTTGAAGATCTACCAAATAGAAGCCAAGATATGCCATATTTACTGTTTTTGGCGGCCATCTTGAATTTTGCAGCTACTGGCCACCAGGGGTGTCTACCAACTTGTAGCTGGTGCTTTTTGAAAATTTCAGGCCTTATTTAACAACATGTCAAATTTAAAAAACGTGTCACAACATGCACAATGTAGAGAATTAGGTCCCCAAATATTATGACCTGATCTAAAAAAATGCATTTTTCACCAAAATCTGACCGTTGCCATGGCAACAAAATTTAAAAAAAAAGATATTTTGTTGAAATATATATTTTTAGAATCTCCATACGTCCATGTTTACTATGGTACCTCAACCTGTACAGTATATTTTATATATGTGATATATTCCCTGCAAATAACAATGCCAAATATTCTTAATGTTGGCAATAATGGCCTGAACCAGGTGCTTTTTCCCATAGAGACCAATGCTATTTTGTGGAAAATGACGCAAAAACGTCAAAATCTCAAAAAGCACACGGTCCCCAGGTGGGGACTTTTCAGGGAATGTTCCCCCATGTGTCCCGCATCATATATCCAAAAATCAGCTTTACATTATTTTATTCCGGGTTTGGCCTAAAATTTACCTAAAATGCCTGTACTACAATAACTAATGTGATATCAGAAACTGGATGAGGAAAAATGACACATGTACTCATGGTGTTCTCTTTACCATTGCCACTGTCAACAGAGCAGATGACATAACGCTATGAGCATTACATGCATGATGTAACGTCATGAATTAATGATGTTGAGGAAGATGCTTCCGGTTCAAAGCAAAGGTTGAAAGTTTAGCTGGAGATTACTCCACCATTTAACCCTTTTATTCCAGGTCGGACCGCTCTGCATTTGCTTACCAGTCTAGCTCAGTCTGGTACAAACGTATGAACTACTCTAGAAAAAAGAGGACCACTTTATAGTGACTGACCCATCCTTGGGAAAGAAATATCAAAGGAAAAAAAAATCGCGGGACTTACGCTGATAGACTGGTATTATTGCTCACAACTTGGTAGCTGATAGCTACAAGATTACAGCAGAGGTTGATACCTAAAAACATATCCGACTTTGTGATAAATACCCAAGGACACATAATATCAAAACATAGTAGTGACAGACGAAGGGTTTCAAGAGAAATACAGATTTTCTTATTCCCGCCGATCGTTTGATCCCAGCTGAGTGTATATTTGCCTAGCCTATTGACATAGTGCTATACCAGTGGCACCACCTAGTGTTTATTGTTGAAAGTACATAAATAGTTGTGAATATCCTCTGGTACTATGGAAGCTGCACTTGACCTACAAGCCTTGATTAAAGGGCGTCATGCACGATTATTAGAGGACGAAATATACCACCAAAGACAGATGGACACCTTTGCCCAGCTGTTCTGCCTGTTGAGAGCCAAAGAGCGGTTGTGAAGAAGAAGTTGTGCCCAATGAGAACATGGAAGAGGAAATTGTGCCCAATGAGAACATTGAAGAGGAAATTGTGCCCAATGAGAACTTGACACAAGATGATGGATTGGAGGAACATGAAAAAGTCATGCACAATGAAGCCTCCCTCCCACCATGTACAAGGTGATGTGGAGCTAGTGAGGGACACACACTGCCAGGAGGATGTAATCCAGGAGAAATGGAAGATGTTAGCTACAAATTTCTGCTCCCTAAGTGTCATTCCAGAGGCACATCAGCATTATATTGTGTATTCGCAGTATTGGCTCAATAATGTAACCTTTCAATTTCTCCGGGTCCAGTTTGAACCTGGAGGTGAATGAATATGGGTTTTTTTGAGTATCTAGACATGTTGTCGGAAAGTTGGTTATAAAAGAAAGAGTAGAATTAATAGTAATGTTTTGCTCAGTTATCAAAGAAGGTTATCCCTATTTTTAATAGGATAAATTGAGATAAAATACCAGATAAATGATTTGAGGGTGGTATGTTGTATGTGCAGAGCACAAATGTTTCATGCATTCGAATGTATATTGGAATTTCGTCTATAGATTGTTTATCAGATGTCAGTGAAATGGACTTGAGTACATTACCAATATATTGCATAATGTGGTTCTTTAAACTTCATTTACTTGATGGATTACTTTCTATGATATGTTTTGAATATGATCGGATATTGATTATGTGAGAAAAGACTGGATTCATGTTCTGTTTATATTGTATATTAATTTGTATGATATATTTTGAATATGATTAGAGATGAAAAATGATAATACATGCTACAATTAAGATCCTGTATGACACAGACGCAGAGATGAAAGAGGGCTGGCTGTAAAATTAAGTGTTATCCGCCCCTGAGCTAAGCTTTGTTGAAAGATTGAATAAATACCCGGCGTTGGAAAAAAAAAAGAAAAAAAAAAAAAGATGTTTATGACGTACAAATGTTGATGGATGTTGGTCTTGTTCGAAAACACATTTTTGAATGTTATTTTTTTAAAAAATGATAATGTAAGTCCTAATATCATTGTCTCTTGGTCAAAAACTACTCCTCTGGGCTTATATTGGTTAATTAAACAGCAAAATATATTTCAAAAATATTGCGAACTATGTCATGTTGATCATCTACAATAAAGACTCGATCAATGACATTTAGAATACTCATCTATTAACTCTTGATTAATTATTAAAACTAGACTACAATTTACCAGGTTCAAACCACAGGCCAGTGAACCGCATATGGAAGATCTAGCCATCCTCTGCACTACACTACATTTTCCCAGGGTATAGCTGCATTTGAGAATTATTATGTGTATCTTTACCGATGGGATAGTCTAGCACTTCGAAGGCCGGATCGCTTTTAAAACAGTGGATCCCTTTCTCACATAAATTACGAACAAATGACAAGGTACAAAATAACCTGGAAATTAAAACCCCTGGAAATGACAGACACGTGCATGGTCGCACACAGATTGCAGCTATAGGCTAAAGTTAAGCTAGAGTACCTGATGTGGGTGGTAGATATAAATCGCATTATAAAGTCATTACTGAATATTAACGAATTGACGGACATTGCTTTGCTAATAGATCTAGGCCACCATCTATACCACCTCGCACAAACATCCATCCATGCAGGGATCATTTCCAGGCACTTTACTACTGGGTCGATTGTTGTTTTATTGCTTCCTGGCGTCAAGTCAAGGCGGGAGTTTCGTCAATGAATATCGATCTATTTTAAATTCGGCCTCTTATTAAAATCTAATAGGCTTGATTTTCCCCATCAGCTTCGCGTCTGGACCTAGTGTTTTGGGTAGCACTGATGCAATAGTAATTAGGATATGGGCAGGGAAGTATTGCTCATTGCCGATTTACATGTCTTCTCTCCAGTGTAAGTAAAATAGGGACACCTGCATAGCGACAATTTTACTAATTCAAAGTCTTCCGCCTATTTCAATTAGACAAAAAGGTAAAATGATCCTTGCATTAACAGAAGGAGTGTTTTTATGCTGGTTGTCGTCACAAAAGTTGACAAAGAAGTGACAATAGGCGGTCTAAAACGTTTCATGAATAATCTTTGTAATTCAATTTCTTTGTGATCTCATTATATTCAGGTAGTTCGAGACAAAAACTGGTAGTTTGTGTCGATCAATGGGTTTGTTTCATCACTATCTGTATTCTAGATGTGTAGCGGGTCGAGTGTATGGATGAGAAATTAATGTATTCCAAAAAGCCAAGTGAATGTTCGTAAAATATTTTCACTGAAAGTTGACTCATGAGGTGAACTATTGTCTATTGAGGGGAACTCTGTCTGGTGTTTCCATCGTTTTTGCTAATCATTGAAGCCGTACGTCCAAATGTGTCCTATTTTATTATGTCTAGATGTACTGCACTCTTTACATATGAATTACATTCTGTTGGTTGCAATTGAGATAAGCTATAAGCTCTTCCCTGAAACGCAGGTTTGCTGGTCTCACCTGTCATATTCATCGAACAGAGAGTTCTATACTCGGTTTCTCGTTGTAAGTGTTTGTGCATTGTCCAGAGAGACTGTTTTCCAAAGGGCTCCTGATATCTTGAATCGACAAATCGACATTTTCTTTCTAGAATCGACAATTGGCATTGCCTTTTCTTATGATCGAAAAATCGACAAAGGTAGCAAATTACAAATGACAAAAGAACCTTGTAATTGAAAAGTGACAAATGTTGTTTTGTAATAGTGACAAAAGAAATGGACATCCTTCTTTTGTATGCTTGTATACATGCATTTATAACATAGGATAACTGGCCGACGTTGAGAGGCTGCTGGTGCTCTTTTCTGTGTATAATCCTGATGCGAAGCCTTGCACCAGCTGACCCGAAATGGAGGTAATTAATCCTTTTAATCTCTGCCTCAGGGGATCATAGCCCCACGACCTTCAAGGCAGTGATTAAATATATACGTATGTATAATATGTGCGGTTATGAGTAAACATGATTGTATTAACTTAGCACACGCGAATATGCCTTTGGGTCATTTATTCGAGTAAAATGATGCCCAATGCTTGAAAACATTATGTCTAATGCTTGAATAAGTATACCATAATCCTTTGGTAATGATTGAAGATTAATATCCTAGGCTTGTACATATGCCATGAGTACCGTAGAAAATGTAAGGCCTGAAATTTGTTGACATTACATTTAAAATTTTAATTTGAAATGTTAACCAAAAGTTACATTTAAAGTAAAATTTGTATTTTCTGGCCGCCAGCTTGATTCTGATTTTATATCTATTCAGGATACAGTCTGTTGAATACAAACTAGAAATAACGATAATTATGTAGCTATCAGACATTGGCATCATTCGAGACAATCATTCCAAAGCATCGTTACCATCATTACAATTATTTATTTCATAACATGTTTCTTGGACTAGGGAACCTATGGAACGTGTTTTTGTTTAGTGGCATGTAACGAATATTAATGTGGACTCTTTTTTATTCTTCCTTCCCCGTAGTAAATTGTACCTAATTGCTTAAGCTGATACATCTTAATGGAAATTGGTCTAATAAAATTTACACTTGAGGGGCAAATCATAGGTATTTATCGGCTAAAGGATATCCTCCATTTTTGCTTTACTATGTAAGGAAAGTGTAATATTGTATAATTAAACCTCAGTTCTCGGCCAAGGTAAATACACATCCTCATTCGCATAATATCCCTAATATCACCAATCACTTCAGAAAAAAACCTGTTAGAACATTTATCATTGTGAATTACATCACGCAATAGCGCCACTCTTTAAATATAATATAATGACACCGGGAGAGGCCAAAGGAGAATTTCGTTTGACTGGGGAAATGCGTGAGGTCAAGTATTTTGAAAATATTCGATTATTTGATGGAATACTACGGAATAGGTCGAAAATGTAAAGTCTAATTAACATTCCTGATTTAAATATATTATCACGATCTTGGATCAACAAGGTAGCTAGTGAATAAAGCATAAATGTGTTATATTGTTCATTTTTTGGTTTTCATTTCTAGGATAGAACGTGGAAAGTGGAACATTAATTATATTGTGCTCTAAAGGCATTGATCCCTATGTTACATCATTTCATTAGCATGCAGATGCCTTTCGGTCATTTTAAGTACCGTACCACAAAAAAACATTTTGGCTCATATGTTTTCAGGAACTGAACAATAAGCTCACCGCCTCTTCCTCTGATTAATCTTCAATTTGATATTTCATATGAGAACACTTTATGTGCATCGGTCTCTTTCGTGGTCTATCATATTGTATTCCGCCATTCAACCTGTGCTGTTTCATACAAGGAAAACGAGGATCAAAAAGTATATTGTTTCGTGCTAGCCCCCTAGGTTAACTTATTAAACGCTACTCACATCCTTCCTTGCTCTGTCTGGACTCGTGAGTCTGGACTAGAATGGTAACTGTATCAGATCAGATAGGAAAGGTATGTAAGTGATTGGACACCAAATGCGCTAATGGTTTCCCGGTCGTGGAGTAGGCCACCTAATGGGATACTAATGGTAGTTTGCGGTTTGGGGCGAGAAGCTTAACCTCCGCTTGGGGGGACTCTCTCAACCCTGAGTTTAGACTGCATTGAGGAGAGCCGGGCACGTCATGAAAAATCCCGAGTCATTGAGCATATAATTATAGGTGTTAATGTTATATCAATTATGATCGAAGCACGGTAAATATATCTGTAGTCCTTCCTATTATAAGTCCCAATACCGTTATGCATTATGTCTGGGGTTGATTCATAATGATGTCTAGAGCCTGTAGGTATGGAATATAGATCTATGTGTTTAATGGTATAATAACCTATTGTGTTCCGCTTCAATCACTATTGTTATTTTGTCATTCTCGAAGGAGGCCACTAATTATGATGAAGATATTAGTCTTGGTGGCATTTTCTCAGCTATAGACCTAGATGGGGTTATTTCTGTTTGTGTTTAATCAATAATATAAGGTTAGTATAGAGAAAATGGTGCAAATCATCATAGTGTTGACATAATTAGCATCAGTCCAAGTTAATTTATCAGTTCAAAGAACATTGTATATATTCATGTGGCAAAATATGTTTCTTATGAATAGTCAAATAAAACTTGAAAATTGTTATCTATATCACAGGAGTGTGGGCAACTTTCTCATTCTCATAAATGACTTAACATTTGACTTTGTAAAGCGACAACTACTGGCTAAGTTTTTGATAATAATAGAACATAATTATATTACACATCAATCGTTATCGTGTACGTTCTCCATTAGTTTCTTTCCAGTGGATATCATTATATAAAAAAACTACTCAAACAATAAATGCTTGGTTCCGGAATTAAATTGTTTTATGTTTTCAAACTCCACAGAAAAAGGGAGTTTTATGGCATGTTAGCAGAAAATATATCCGCATTCAGAATACCTTGTGGCCATTTATTAGTCGAGACCTTGGTGCGGACAACTACATATTGCAGTTTTTACAGTAACTCATAATGGCAGCACAGTAGGATTGAAAAGGCGATCATTCAATTAAAATTATATCACCTGCCGGACCCGCAAACAATCCATACATAATGATAAAGAGCTTCTTAATCAGCGTGGCTTTGATATGAACATTCATAATTGCGCTAACGAACGTAATCATGTACATTCCATCTAAATACTTTGGTTGTAATTAATGTATGGAGATAAATTGACTGTAAATGGTTGTGAGAAAGAGGAAGGACTTTAAATCGTTTAAGTGCAGTTAAATACTTAATGAGATTCATATTCCAGAGTAAAATCCTACATGAAAGTCATCTTCAATCCCTCGTGTATACTTGGTAATTTACTAACTGCAGTCCATTCACTGACTTTAATCCCCAACTTGTCTCGTAAGAAACTAAAGTCCATTGGTAAAAAAAACCTGTCTAGTAATTCATTTCTATTGATTTTAAATTAGATCTGTTTAATTGCTGCAATTGAGCTGTAATGAGTGGTGTGTTCCGGTGTTGCAGCTATGTTTGCTGTAATTTTAATTGAATCTGTTGGTGGCCACGATTCGAAATGCGAGCGTTCTATCATTGAAGCTTTATAATTATGATACATTGTCTGTGGTGAAGGATGCAGGTCTGCCCCACCGAAATTAACTAAAAATACGATCATTTCATTATCATATTTTTATGACTGACAGGCCCTTCTGTCAATGAAATCGGTCGCCATAGAGTTTTCAAACAGAGTGATCTACAATTAATCAAATTTATTTCCTGTATAATATATAATATTAACATAACTTGGACAATATTCCTTTCCATTTCACCTGACAAAAAGCGATTCACAACCATTTATGAACTATAGTCAATTGTTTAAAACTCCATTTCAAGCTCGATCAACCAACTAATTATTTTGAATTCTTTCTTTGATCCTTAGTAATGTAGAATGGAAGATTTAAATACTGAAAGCGTGGAAACATTGGTATCGCCTTTAATTTATTTAGTGTTTCATGAAGTTCTGATTTTTATTCTCGAAATTGGCACTATTTGGGACTTGTTGCGGTTCTACAGTGGCAATTTGGGGTAAATAGGTGAATCAAACAATTTGTTAGCTTACCTATTGAGGTAGGGCTCTCCTAACATTTTCAATTCTATAGAGGATTTAAGTTTAAGAACATGAAAGAGAGACATATAATTATTATTGAAACAAGTGGGATATGAGATGATTTGGTTTTGTACCGAGAAGAATAGGCCCACCTCTATTGATATTCTAATTTGGTGACTTTAGGATGGCCTGGGAATGAATAGACCACAAAATAGAAATTTCTTTTTTACGGAAGTTAACAGCTTTTAATGAACTGCTCTATAATTTTCCATCCGTGATAAAAAGGAAGACATAAAGGATTTCTTACAGAAGGTAATTGTTACACGCCCCTCCCCACTCCCCCATACTTAAATGTAATTTTGAAAATGGAAATATTACAGTTATGCTATTAGTTATATATTTCACTTTTTTCTGTTGTCTATAACACACGCTATAATACTCCTTACCAGCAAGTTTCATCTCGAAGAGCTTCTTGAAAATACATAAAACGGGTATTTAAAAGAAAAGAAGCATGGAATGCTAACTAATTAGCGCTAGACCATTGCAGTGGGAAAAACACGAGCATCCATTCTGTGTGGATCGCATTTGGTCTTCATTGATAAGATAATCCATCATTGTATTGGGGCTCCAATATAGTGGCAAATCACCTTGTCGATCTCCCCGGCGGGTTCGATCTTGAGTGACATCGCCTGTTACAAGGTGGGCGGAGTTTCTGCTGTTAATGACAGTCCCTGCACAGACTCCACCTTGATATGCATACAAAGGCCAGAGAGATATGAGGATCAAAATGACAGGCACACAAAGGGGTCCTTTGATCCTAATATACATGTCAGCTGTCCAATAGCTGCATATATATAATAACGATCTCATGGATCTGATCAGAAAGAGCTTGACCGTCGGGGGAGTCGTACCTGTGGAGAGGTCCTAACAATATTCATGAAACAATTGAGTTTTACATATATGCGGACCATTTACTAACCTGCTCTACCTATACATAAGTGGAGAATTACTTTTAAGTTTTAGGTGAAGGACTTGGTGTTGTAGAAGGAGGGTCTCTACACAAATACTGAACATTTCGGATTATAATTTTGAATATTGCCACAAAGAAACAAAGATGATTACAAGCATGATGTTCTCAGTATTATTTTTACTTAATATCGTATATTCATCTTACGGTAGAACACCACATGGATTTGCCGTCAACAACATGGCTGAGGACAGATGCCAAAAAAGAGGACAGTTCCTACCCCATATGTCGGATAGATGTAAGTATCTCGTCTGTGAATATGAAGAAAGTTCCAGCGGTTACGACAAAGGTAAGATGTTTTCAAGAGAAATGCCATGTGCTCCCGGCACAGCAGTTTCACAGTCAGCAATGAGCTCAGGCGGTCATTTACATGGAAATCCATGCACCGAACTGGATGCCACATGCGGCTCGGCCCCGAAAGCCAGTAGTTATGGTAAACCTTCAACAAAGAAAAAATCTTCCTATGGATCGATGTCTTCTGCCTCTTCAATGATAAAAAAGATACAATCTATGATATCCTCAATGGGAGGGGGATACTCCTCGCAACGATCGAGTTCCAATAGTGGCGGCGGCTATGGATCATCGTCTTCCCGCTCTTCTTCTGGGTCTAAAGGGATGATGCAGTCATATAATCAACGATCTAGTTCCAGTGGAGGAGGATATGGTTCATCGTCTTCCTTCCCATCTTCTGGATCAAAAGGGATGATGCAGTCCTATAAACCAAGGAGGCAATCTACAGGTTATTCCATGTCCAGTTCCATGCAATCGTCCTATGGAAGACCACACACTGCACCACGCAGAACCAGTTCTTCTTCTTCATCCTCAGGTTACTCTTCCAGTAGATCGTCCAAAACGCCAGAAGAGATCATTTTCCAAAACCATTTCGTTGACAATCGCTGCACAAGAGTAGGTGAATACCTCACTCACCCAAGCGACAGGTGTAAATACATTGTGTGTGAGTATGCAATGAGTACAATGGTCGGTTATGACAGTCATCAAGTTGGCAAAATATATGCTAGAGCGATGAAGTGTGCCCCTGGAACTCTTGTCCCAACATCTAGGTATTCTAATATGAGAAGTGGCTGGATACAAGGTCCTTGCTCTGAAGTTAATGACGGATATTGTCCTGTTTCAGTATCAGCAGGAAGCATGGGAAGAGGAGGGGGCTATTCCAGCTCCAGCTCCAGCTCCTCATCAATGATGTCTTACCATCCACTCGTCAAGCCAAAGGTGTCTCCATCATCAAACAAGTACACTGTATACTGGGTATAGATATGAAGGGATTGTTTATGTGTTAATAATTCATATTTCTAATCAAACTTAGATTTTAGATTCCCTTATTGATTAAGATCCAAGAAAACATTGCCTTCCACCAGGGATATGTGAATCTTTCCATACAATTTTTTTAAACAGCTGTTCTGAGTATTCCCAGTCTTCGATCGATTTCAAAGGGAATATATATGATCATAACATCATTTTGTCCCTCGTGAGATTGAAAACAAAAATCCATTTTTAAAATCGTATGGGGCGAAATAATTGTATTTATTGGTCAGTTCCATTTTCATGATAATATTTATTTCGTAGCTTACGCCAAAATTCACAGAGCAATTTCGCCCCATTGTACTTCGCGGAGATGGCAAAATTTAAGTTGTTCAAAGTCGGATTTACTCAGACGCTGGATTTGGTGATTCATTTGATCCTTATTAATTATACTAATATTTATTAGTGATTGTATTGCACTTTGCCAGTTTAGTTAATCACACTTATAAGATGAATGCATTTTACCTATCATATATTATGTGCCATAATAGAATTACCAAACTGTAGCCTCGTCATATGTATTCACTTAAGATTTGATGAGCTATTTTATGGAAGCTATTGTATGTGAATATTTCATTACTTTCATTCAATTATATATTGTGTAATGGAAAGAAGTGTTATGCAACATTACGTAATATTGAAACCATATTCAATAATGCTTTAGCTTTTGGTGCTGCTAGAAAGATATTTTTCTTAAAAAAACTGTCCAAAATTACTATTACTTTTTCTGAAAGAGTATTACTTGAATTATGTGGTGTGTGTTCAGTATGTAAATATAATACAGTGTGCCTAGCTTCACTTTATAACCATCATAGCCGAATTGAAATTATAATCATATCATGAAAATGATAATTTGTAAAAATGATAATTTATACATTTGTATATAATATGTAAATCATGTCGCACACTTATGTTACTATATTTTTTGAATGTTTGCCAATATTAATCGACTATGTAATCAGCTTATAAAGTTATCTTAAGTGTTATATCTTAAGACTATCTCACAGGGTCTTTCTTTCCGAAGATCTTGTATCTACATTTCAATTTCAGAAGAAATTGGTTGCAGAATGATCCTTCATTTTCATTTTCAAATCAATTTGAACTATTAGCGTGTTATAGAGATATGATACATTTTGTCTGTCTTCATATATATGTTTAGGATGTGGTTCCTGCAGGTTATTAATGTAAGTCTAATCTTATAATTAGAAATGTTCTGAAAATATTGAGGAAATTGACCTTTCGTGAATGAGTAGTATTATGAAAGGAGGTGAGCTCTATGCTGTAAATAATTGTATTGCAATGTATTCAACCGCAACATTAGTGTATCAATTAATAAAGTTTATTTAGTGACCTTATTCGCTCTCATGTGATGTGTTCCGATCCCTAATTAATCCATTATGAAAGAATCATTCCAGGTTCATAAGTGCCTTCCATATTAATACAATCCTTGGGTCAGGATCAGGTCGTCTAAACGATTGTACATGATCGTGAGTTCCATTGGTCCCTATACTTGGGAAAGAAGACTTAAAAATATCAGAAATATTATGGAAACGCCTGCGTACAAAGGGGACAATAAAAATTGACTTGGGAAAAATGTGGACAATTCTTACAAATAGTATGCCACGATTGTTGTTACCCATGGAAATTTCCCCATGGAAAAAATACACGCAATCCTGTCATAAATTCATAACATGAGAATCATTGCAAACAAGTTTACTTATTTATTTGGAACATATTAATAACAATATTCATCAATATATTAATTAGCTATAGATGGTATAATTCAGTGTAGCATCGATTAATTCATTTTCTTCTTGAATACATGATGAAAATGTCTCCCGGTTGATAAGTTTATATTCAGAAGCTTGAGCCGTTTGGATGTTGACGATTTTTATATAAATGTGAAAGACAATGTTAGGATTTACCCAGTTCCTATAATCACCATGTATCTAAATAGGAATAATTATAGTGCCCATACACCATCAGTATTTCTCTATTCATTTGGGCTTGATCTATGTTTATACCAGCAAGATACAATATTATGTCATGCTTAGACGCATATAAAATTATATACAACTAGGTAACTTTATGAAAGACCTAAGGGTATGAACATTATTATTGGCGGTCAGAAAGCATCAGTCTGTTACTCAAATAAAATTCATAATAGGCCATCTTTTGATAGTGAAATCAACAACATCTAATCTGAGCATATGTTCATTTTGTCAATTCGGAATGTATAGGAAGAATGTTGAAAAGTAGGTGTAACAACTGACGCAATCGATGATTCAGACACCACGATCGAGCCTGCATGGGCAGGGGATCCATGCGATGGAATGTGTCGCTTTAATCGTATGTGAATCACCAGTTTCATGTCCGCTAGCATTGCGGAAACCTTTAGTTTTCCATAACTAATAATTATGATGACATGCAAAGGGAAATTTTATCTGAGCCCTGCACGCACAACGCACCTGAGCTGGGTCACAGTTCTAGCTGTAGCAAAGAGTTTCCAGGCAACACTAAGTTTAGCAATGACAATCGGATGGAAGAGGTACAATTTGATATACAGAGGTCAGTTTGGTTAGGATGAATACATTGACCACATTTATAAAAGCAATTGACACAATGACAATTGGTAATTATATACATTAAGATAAATAATCCATCATCTTATTCCTGGCTGCGGTAGACCAACCACTCATACTGTAAGGAAAATAATTCTGATGTCCAAAAGTATATTTCTCATGTAACAGGGAAATAACCATAAAGAGGCATTGTAATTAATCAATTTAACAGCATAGTCTGAGCATGATCCTCGAAAAAACATACCCCAAGCATCATTTAAATGTTCGTTTATAAATGATAAGTCGCACAGAGCATGCATGTACATATACATATATTCCGATATAGAATGCATATATATCAGCTGTAAAAGTTTCGTCGGTAAAATATCAAATCACTATTTCAAAGACAATTATGTAAAACCACGATGAAAATAGGAATATACCGGACCTATCTCATGTGTTACTTGAAAATCAAGTTTAAAGCCATTAATTCGGGCAAAATGGAGGCCGAGTAGTCATGCACTCATGGATAGTTATTGGGAATAATGGACACCATTGCTTAAACATCAACACGAGCGAACAACGCTTTTTGAGCAACCATCTGCCTTGGGCCCATTTTCCAATGAAACAGTTAAGGCTTGACACACCGTTCATACGAGTATTACTTTACCACAAATACCAATTTAAAATACCACATGAGCTCATTCCATATGATGGTCCATGATGCCTTTATTATATTTCATTACATGACCCGCAATTAAGTTATTACATGGCTAGTAAGTGAACCTCGTGGTGGCGTTTTTACGCCTTGCTCGCCACTTTATTGCGAGTATTCAGTATGTTTCAAGGCAATCCGGTGGTTTCATAAACACATATTTGTTATCAGCTTGTTGGTCCATGAAAAGAAAGCATTTTGGCATGTAGTCTGGACTGTGATATTCATTACTAATGTTTCAGTTTTTAACAAAAGAAACGGTAATGATTGTCAACTATTATTACAACAACAATTATAATTTACTGCTTAGTACAGTGTCGGGGTCAAATAACCTTATCCTTTGCCATGAAAAGGATGCTTAACGATTGTATGCATTGTGGCTACCCAGGTAACAAAATAACGTGAATTCCTCATCAAATCAACGTTTGGAATTAATCAAAATAACATTAGTATTGATGGTTTTTTTGACGTGAAATGCCGTGGACTCAATAAAACGTTTTACAAACGTTTTTCTTAACGTTTTTCTAAGATGTTAAAACAATGTTATTTTAACGTTTGTAATCTAATATTTTAAAACTGACGTGAAACCCACGTTAAGATAACACAGGGATTTGATGTAAATTCTCCATCAAATCAACGTTCAGTCTCCATCAAAATAACATTTATTTTGATGGTTATTTTGATGTCAAATGGCGTGGACTAAGGCAACGTTATGGAAACGTTTTAACCTTCGTAATTCAGAGTTTTAAATGGATGTAAAACCCACATTAAGTAAACCTTTAAATAAACGTTTCCTAGGTAACAAAATTACCTCAAAACTACGTTATAAAAACGTTCAGAATCTATGAAAACAACATATGAAATAAGCGTGAAAATAACATTGAATTGTTTGATTTTCAGAACGTTATTTCTTTTGTTGAATAAGCATGTTATCTACATTGAATTGATGTTACACTAAAAGCTATATCTACGTTTATTCTTTATACCAATGATAAACCATAAATGAACGTTGAAGCAAGGGGCATATAAGCGTTTTATTAATGGTGGGTCAACATCATTTTTTATCAGATTTTATGTCCAACATATTCCATTTCATGTTGTGGATGTTATTTTCACTCGTCATGGCTTTTGGTTATCCATATGGCTGCTTTAAGTAACAGGGTCCTTCTTGTTGAAAGATCGTACACCACCTATAATATAAAATGTTATATAAATTAAAATCAGTCTCTTTCCCTGCCTGTCTCTCACATGTCTGTCTCTCACTGCCTATCACTCACACATCTCTCCCTGCCTGTCTGTCTGTCACTTCTCTCCCTGCCTGTCTCTCATATGTCTCTCTTTCTCTGCCTTTCTTTCACATCTCTCATGACGAAATGTGAGACAGACAGACAGGCAGGGAGAGAGAAAGACATATGTGAGAAGTGAGAGATATGTGATAGAAGTGAGAGACAGTCAGGGAGAGATATGTGAGAGACAGGCATGCATGGAGAGAGAAACATGTAAAGGAAGAGAATCAGATGAGGAGAGAGGGAGAGAGAAAGTATGTATATTGTTTATTTCCAGTTCAATACAGTTACATCGATATGGTTAAATACAATATCGGATGATGGGTACCCCATTCTATGCAAATCATAGATCTACCAGGAGTGACTGGGAGGGGGAGAGAGAGGAAGATTGGGAAATGAAGAGTAAGTGAGAGATCGGGAGAGAGACTGGGCTGGGAGAGAGAAAGAGACTAATTCAAGGCTGGGAGAGGGGTGGGCAGGCAAATACCAAAAGAGACAACATAATAAAAGTGGATGAGGATAGTGAAAGAGAGAGGGAGAGGGAGATAGAAAGGGGAGAGCGAGTTGGAGAGAGAGAGAGAGAGAGAGGGGCGGGGGAGACAGAAGAGTGAGAAAGTGAGAGTATGGGAGAGAGAGGGTGATAGGAGAGAGAGGGGGAGAGGAGAAAAAGAGAGAGGAGATGGAGGGATATATGATAGAGAGAGAGAGGAGAAAGAGAGAGGAGATGGAGGGATATATAATAGAGAGAGAGAGGAGAGAGAGTTGGAGAGAGGGGAGAGGAGAGAGACAGAAGGGAAAGAGAGAAAGTGTGAGTGCGGGAGAGAGGGGGAAATAGGAGAGATAGGGGAGAGAGTGCGAGTGAGAAAGAGAGAGAAGGAGAGAGAGACAGAGGGGAGAGAGAGGAGAGAGAGACAGAGGGGAGAGAGAGACTATCATATAATAAATCACGCTTTTCACTTGAGAGAAAGACAGTATGAATGTGGCCATTTATTAGACTACATAAGTAAATACTTTAAGTTTAAACGAAATATGAATTTCAATACTATGAAGGGCTTTTACAATTAAAGCAATACTTACCATACTTGGACAGAGAAAATGTCTCTGGCTGGGATATGATGTTAATATCTGGAGCTATCAAGAGTAGAAAGAGACCAAGCTCTGCCACGACCACCTTGGGACTGGAGGAGCTACAGGATATGGTCAGGGAAACCCCCATGTGATGTGGTGGGAAGGCTTAGAAGATGTGTAGACTTTGCACTAGGCTCAAAGATTATTCGTTTTAGGAGCTTGTTGTCTTAGTTTAATAAATACACTAATTCAATTGACATTCTGATCAATAAAGGTTAAACAAGATTCCCTTCCTGCTTCAAGCGCTTCAAGTAAGCTTAATTAACAATATGAAAGATTAAGAAACTATACTACATGAAACTACAAATTATCTCTTAGTAGGTATAATTACTTCCAGGTTACTTCTATCATAATGAATCTTCCCTACTAAGATCGGCACTATTAAAATCTGTTGAATACCTCTGTACAATTATTACAGACCTCTCATTTAAATCTCATTTTGAAAAGCAGCTGAGTACGTCTCATTATTATACTATATCAATTTATAATGGATGTCAGTTATTATATATTTCGATCTAGATTATTAGTTTACATCCAACTGTTTAGTCTAATAAATGTATGTGTATCATTTAAATTGTTTTAAGTCTAGAGACCTAGATGTATGGTGTTGTATGGATATCGAATAGTGAGTTTTGGAGTATGAATTATTATTTTTAATATGAAATGATAATATATTCTCCTTGAATATTTCCATGCGTCACCTCTATTAATAACTCTATGTACTAATTAATTAGGAAAATCTACTGCATATTAACATAATGAATCGTGCTGAAATTAAATACATTGGCCTTCCAAGAGAATGAAACAAAATGATCTGGACCTTGGGCAAGTCTACGTAAAGTGAAGGGGCTAGGGCTTGTGTAAACCTGTCCCAGCATTCCCTAGACCACATCCTAGTGCATCAAGTCAATGGGTACAACTGTGATAATGTTGTATCCTAGTTCAGTACAACTAAGACAATGTACAACATGACTTCACTAATTATTGCCCACCAAAGGCGATTTTCCTCTGGCCAAATTGACTTCAAATTCTTTTATAAACTGATAAAACATATGAGTAATTCTCCCAATAGGGCATCATTTGTGATGTGTTTCAGGCAAATGAGTCACAAGCCGCACAAAACGGATTTTTAGATATAATTTTATTTGAACAGATGAGATGAAGCCAATTCCAATGATGGCAACCATCAATCACATAATAAGAAGCGTTTCTATATTCTATGTTTGATAATTTCATTTTTGAAAAAAAGTCTATGCATATCTGAAGTTATCTTAAGGAGTATATTTAGCTAAATACTAAACCGATTCAATGCAATGAGTCAATCTAGTATGTTTCTTGAAATTGCCAAGTACGAATATGACTCTTATAAGCTTTACACATGTTTTCAACCAAAATACCTATCCCATGCATATACATAAATATGCATACCGTGCGTATGCCTAGAATGAATGAGAAATTCACATTGAAAATAAATATCTAGATCATGTACTTAACAGATAAGTATATTTTTTCGGGATTAGAGCATATATTATATATTTGGGAAAAGCACGTTACGGTGACATAAATCATGTGACATCATAATCATGTGACATTATATATATATGTATTGTGTGGACATATTGAGAACATTTCCCAAATAATTTTGCCTCTAAATACTTAAATATAATTTATATTTACCTTCATAAACAAGTATTCAATATACAAGTATTCAAGTCAGGAACAGGAAAACGAGGGAAAGAATGGTATATATTTGTGTTAATTCTAAATATAATTAATTATGTGTGTATATGGGCAGAGGGTCAATCCCATGTCACCATAGCCGCTGCCATTATCATAACCATTACTGAATCGTTATTTGGCTGTAACTTTTCTTCTAATGGGAATATTTTCACAAACTAAAAAGCTTGATGACCCTTATGTCGATACATGTGAAGTGCACAGTGCTTCAAAACATTATGTGCATATTTGTTTTATTTATTTCTAATTTAATTCCTCATTTATGTAGGAATATGTACCATTCATCAGTGCCCTTATCATCAGCATTCTCATCACATACTCTAATAAGCTGCCCTGACTACAATATTCATCATTAATATTCCAAATTTCGTCTATATTATCAGCAATATGTCTAGTTTATGTACGAAAAATAATAAATCAATAGAAGTAATTAAAAAAAATTAAGAATTTTCAGCCAAATGACGACCAATTGTTGGAATTGCTCATATGTCTTTTGTTCCCTGTTCTTTTCCATGAGGCATATCTGACCTAATTACTCAATGGTGATTGTCAATCCCACATAATAAAAGTAACTCAGACATGATAATGCACATAGCAGTCATGTTAGAATCTAGTTCATAAAAAATCCCTTCAGTGATGATCATATGTATATATCTTTGTAAAGTTATATTGTCAGTCAGCTGAAATCAATTCAAACCATATATTAAACATGTTATCTGTTTATTGTAATTTTCATGGAAATTGAACATATGAATCCACCATTTATATTCTGCTAATAATGACCGGTGATACATGTATCTTTGATACATGTATTAAACTATCTCAGGGTATAAAACGGTAGATAGGGTTTATTCATGTTTTTATCAGAAAATTACGAGAAAAAATGCAATATATGACAGTCTTGTTTATTCAAATAAGAGACAGCATTGACTTCTTTTCATGAACTAGATAGATTTGATTGAAACCATCGTTATCAGTATGCATATTCAGTTAGTTTTTCATAATTTGAAAAGTTGAAAGTTTACCAACATAATTATGTTCTACAGACATTTAACGTCTACAGATAAACGTAAATAAATCAGACATTAAACAAACATTTGGATTAATGCATTCACTTTGCAAGAAAGATAATTATTTGACAACGTTTATTTCACCTTCTTTTAATGTCTACAGAAAAACGTTAATAGTTCATATGTTAATCAAACGTTTGCATTATTGCATTAGTTTTTATAATGTTAATATAACGTTTTGGGGAAAGATGATTATTCTGCCAACATTTATTTCACAGACATTTAACGTATATGGAAAAATGTTAATATTTCATATGTTAATCAAACGTTTGGCTTATTGTGTTGAATTTCATAATGTTAATACAACGTTTGGGCAAAGACTGTTATTCTACCAAAGTTTATTTCACAGATATTTAACGTTTGTGGAAAGACGTTAATATTTCATACGTTAATCAAACATTTTGCTTATTGCGTTGAATTTAATAATGTTGATACAATGTTTGGGCAAAGACTGTTATTCTACCAAAGTTTATTTCACATACATTTAATGTCTATGGAAAGACGTTAATATTTTAGACGTTAATCAAACGTCAGGCTTATTGCATTCATTTTGCTAACGTGAATACAACGTTTAGGGGAAAGATGTTCATTGTGCCAATGTTTATTTTACATGCAATTAACGTCTATGGAAAAACGTTAGTAATTCAGATGTTAATTCAACGTCTGGAATAATGGGTCCATTTATGCATCATATGTTTAATGTTTTTTTAACGTTTTGAAAAAACGTTAAATTTTCTGATGTTAACTTGAGGTTAGATAAACGTTGGGAAAAAACCTGTTTGAAAATCATCGTTGAATAAACGATGACATAATGTTTATTTCCCAACGTTGGCAATATCCACCTTAAACAAACGTTAGTCAACGTTCACTTAACGTTACTTGTTACCTGGGTACTGTAAGTATAGCACCGATGTTAATGATGTCTCAAGTCTACATATAAGATAAACATTTCTCATGATATTTCAACCAGCAAAGTCGAATTTAAACAACAAAATAAAATTGAATTATCAATGCCAATGGATAATTACCAGGAACCTACTTGTGTCAATAGAATGTGAATTGCTAGATAGAGACACACAGGACAAGACATATAAGATTCATCAAAATAATATAATATCTTATTTATAAGTAAATAGTAAATCCGAGACAGAAGTAGGAATGATTTTCTTTTTTATCAAACAATTATAATGAAAAAGTTAATTAATAATGAAAATGTTTTTTTAAAAAAATTTTTAGCCAATGAGGCGAAATGCATTCTAAGAGATTCCAATAATATCCGAACAATGCATCCCAATTCGTAAAAAGTTGGGAAGTGGCAGCAGTCTGAAGCTGTTTCATAAATTAGGTTGAACCTCCCATTATGTTGTGTGTTATGAGAACTTGGATGCAACTTAGTTTGTACAGCATAGGTCTACATTTATCAGGTTGTATGACGATCCACAGACCTGTGGTTACTTTACATTGTACCATATTTGTACAAATATATGCCTATTCCTTTTATATGTACAAAAAATGCCTTAGCATATTAGAGGCGCTTGATGTAAATAGCACTTGGAGAATCGACGAGGAAGAAAACAATAGATTACGACGGTATCAGTTAACGTGAAATGATCTTTTCTAGTCTACGGCGACGCAGCGATAAAACCATCCTGCACCAGTAACACCAGTAACATTCTTGACAATTTACACATATAGAAATTCTCCAACACATACTTCTGCGGGAACCCTAACGGAAACACACACGTTTTGGTTGTCTCAACAACTATGACTGATCTCATAGTTCATCTAGAAACAACAGAAAATATATTATATATTGATTCATCGGATACATTTTGTTTAAATCGCCTGCTAATTAATTGCCATGAACCTCTATAGCGAACTCGTTTAATTAATCATTATGTTAAAGAAAGGTGTTCTTGATATAAAAGATGATTAATGAAGAAACATCATAATAGTATATTATTGATTGCAAAGGTTAGTAATTTTTTTCTCAAGGATTATGGGTTGACGAGATTCGTACCTAATTTGATTTTGTCAGTCTCTTTACTGTAAAGCTCATTTTCTGAATCTTCTTCTTCACTGTCGCCGGCAACTTGTTCCATGCCAAGTGGTGCGAAGGCATAGCTACAAAAGAATAATAGATTAAACGATCGAGACTGAGTAGAAAACGAACATACACGAGGAGGAATACCAGCATCTAAATAACAGACAGTTGGTGATAATACATACAACAGTTATATCGAAGTTCCCACAGGTTCCGATAATTCATCATGTACAAACTTTCTAAGTATCATTTGGCAACTAATGCATTTTCTGAAGCCCTCCCAGGTCAAAAACATTGAATGTCACTGATGTTTACTGACGAGATTGAACTCATAAAACATTGAGACGAGACAAACTCCCCAGACTGGCATTAAATGTAATGGCATTAAACGTAATGGCATTAATTGAACTTCCATGGCTATCAAGTTTATTATCCGTCCGAACCGCAAATCAAGATCCGTTATATGGGTCCTGTCGGAAGAACTGTCTTCTGAAAACTGACTCTTCTGCCAGCCGGTCTCATGTATTTCATCATGTTATGTGACTATATCTTGCATTAATCAAAACATCAATTAAATGTTGGCATTAATCAAAACATTTTGTCCGCATTACTTTCAACAACAATCACCCATGTACCAAATGGTTATTAATATAAACGTATATCATCCCCATCCATAGTCCTCATAGTTAATCTTTTCGAAGTACGTTAGACGTAAGCATTTATTTGCTTTTTTAGATTCCTATGCGAATTGTGCTAATCACATGCACTTTCCAGAAATCAAATAAATAAATGCATGGTTTTCTTTTTTCGTGTTTCACAAAGACGATGGAACGCCACATTGATTGGCATGTGTTATGCATATTTACAAGACTCTGAACTTTTCGAGGAATCCTGAGCGATTGTAACCACGCCTCGCAGGTAAACACATTACCACGTTCAACTAACATATTCGCATGGACCTTGTCAATCAAACCGATTGACAGTAATGGAAGTTTTATTAAAATGTCCTTATACATGGGCGACATTGATGCTTAGTTCAAATACCAGATTAAAATAGATTGATTGTCCATAAAGCATATTGTTCCATTCATTATGATAATGTATTTTGTTTTAATTGATAACAAAATACATTACCTGAATGTATTCAAAGACGGTCTTCCCACCGCCTGCCATACATATTACCTTTTTTTAAAACAGATATTTACCAAGACGTGATATGTAAGACTTCCTTCCCAAGGCGTTATTCTTTGGGCATATTTTCCCATTAAACTTTTTAAATCATAAAAAATCCTTGCATTAATCAAAACATTTTGTCTGCATTACTTTCAACAGCTATTACCCATGATCGCCAGTCACATTTATGGATAGCAACTTTAAGCAGCAATAAATCTATCATAATTAACAATTTATGTAACTTTTTCCGCGTTTAAAAATAAATGTACGCGTTACCCATGCAGTATGGATACAGAATCAATATAAACGCATGCCCGTCTCGATTTAAAAGTACAATAAAATATTGGTTCCAACGAAGCTATCGAAAAAATCTGACACTTTGTACACATTGATAAACTTGGTACTTTGACTAACAAGATATAATTATACTCAAAGAAATATTAAACGGTGGGTTCGCGCATCAAACCCTTGAGATACCATGTTGCTTTTTAAGGAAATTCCATTCGGACTGACAAAGATATCGTTTTAAGTTTCAGAAAAGAAGAGTTGACACTACTTGTTTATAAAATAACACATTAGTGAGCTGACTTACGATTGTGCAGTGTCGACTGGTCTCCAAAGAACCATAAGGACAATTAGGAGAACAAGGGCTTCTATTTGAGGAACCGAGTTAAACACCCATTGCAGCTTCCAATTCTATAAGGAAATAAAACGCAATGAAGAATTGCAGTTGATATAGATAGACCTATCCAAATGGTAGAAATAGAAAAAAATGTATATAAACCTGGTCAGACGGAAAATAGTCAATTTGACATTGAAATTGATTTACCACAGTCTAATTTTATCGACAGTGTAAGAGTTTCCCGTCGAATCCCAAAGCCAGGACAGCTTGAGAAAGTATATATTTCGTATTGCAATGAAATGGGCATAGTAAAAGAAGCTTACCGTTCGACAGGCCTGCATCCAGCCTAAACTTAGCCCAAATGTTGTTACATGAGCTGCAAATATGATATTTAAAAAACACGATATAAATGAGTTGCGGTATCATTTTGTTTAAGATTTTAATTTACCTGAGTTCCCCGATATTCCCACTTGGGGATTTTCAACGATTTTCTCTTGTCCCAGGTTGGGAAATACAGTAAGTGCAACAATCGAATGACTATAACCGAATTAGTAATCGAACAAACGAATTACACCGTTAACACATGTCCACGTGGCCGCGTTTTTCTTCTTCTCGTTTATTCGTTTTTATTGGCAGAGAAAATACAATGTGCCCGCCTGCCTTAGGCTTAGTTCTACGAGTTAGTAAGAGGAATTAATAAGACATAATTAGTTGGTTAGTCATTATGCTTTCTATATAGTGAGTCATTTCTAGAGTGGTCGAGGGGCGGGCCCGGGGACCGGTGTGTGAGAATATATTCAATATAATCGAAAGCAGTATAATCGATAGATAGATAGATAGATAGATAGATAGATATAATCGATAGATATAATCGAAAGATATAATCGAAAGCAAGCAAAATAGTTCCCAGCAACGAATGGATCAACCACGAGGTAGAAACCCTAAAAGGTATAGTCAAACAGAAATTCCAACAACACGAGGACCTGAAACTGTGAATATGACACCTTTTACGAAATGACTCTTGACAGAAAATGGGGAACGGGTTTCAGGCTGTTCGACGTAACATTCCAACCAGAGAGGGTGCAGGGAAATCTGTTTGGAGCAATATTGGGCGAAATAAAACAGGAAATGCTAAATGAATAAGCCATAGACCGTTCCTAACACGGCCACCTTATCGTACACTGCTCATAATTATCCTATACATAAAATTTCAGATTGTCATCACGATTATCAGACCGAAGAAACGATAAAATGGAGAAAATGTGACCAGCCAAGCAGAAAGGGGCCTCCAGGGCCACATTTTGGAATTTGGGATTATTATAGATTGTGAATCTGCATGTCCTCCTAAGTCAATAACCGGAAAAAATAGTAGAAAATTCCCAGAATTTACCGAGATATGGGCATTTTTGTAAAGTTATGTCAGTTTTCAGTAGATGATCTCAAATAGGTTGGGGGAGTGACTCATTTTCCTGTGACACATCACATGTACAAAAAATAAATATTGAAAAAAAAAATTAAAAAATGACAGGGATGTGCAGAAGGGGAAATGAGCATTATAAAAGTGAAAGAATTTTGTTGATACTCCTTAGTGAAGTTACAGTCTTTCAAAGTTACCTGCCTCTCAGAATTACTAATATAAACATTTGTGACAGTGACGTCATGAACATTATGTGACACCTAGCGGGAATACCAGGAACTATAACTCCCGCGGGAAGGTACCTTTCTGCTTGGCGGGTCACAAATATTTATCGTAGGAGACTCCAGAATTCGTCACCTCCGCCCTTACCTAATACCATTCACATTCATCGACTCAATATAACAACATATCAATACATGCCTTCTCAGAGGCTTCTATGAAGCTCTCTGCGAATTTAGCATATGACAGACCAGAGCTATATATACAGAGGTATATATAGCTCTGGACAGACTTAATAGTGAAAAACCAGGAATAGTTATATATGAGTCCGGTCTCTGTACGATCACAAAAAAGCACGAGGGCATGGTAAACCTAACCTGGCCCACTACAAATGATACAGTGTCAAAGTATTGTGAACACATGGAATACGTGGAGGCAGTCACCAATCAAGCATTATATCCAAAAGAACCAATAGTTATATTTGGGACAATAATAGGGATGGACTTAGCAATCTACAATAAACAGGAATCGAACAAGGAACAAGAAACCCTCAACGAAATAATTATGAAAATTAATCCTGCAATAATCACCAAAAATGTGTCAAATGGACTACCAACACCATACCTCCGCGACCACGTACATCACAACTGTAAGAAGACCCACAAAAACTACTATCATAGACTAGATGAAGATGCTTGCCATCTCAAACCAAATGGACTTAATCATTGGGCCAAGCAGATCTCAAAGACACTTGAAAAACTAATGATCTAAAAGGAAAACCGCAAGTATCGATACCTAACTTACAGTATTATTGTCTTGCCATGAACTGTCATTATTTAATGGTTGATCAGATGGAAATATTCACATCTTTCGTGTTGATTCCACTTTAAAATCCCTACAGTGTATTTTGTATTAGACAGTATTCTTATACAGGTATTGATACGGTATTTGTATTTGTATGGTATTATGACACACCCCCATACAGGGAAAATGAGAAGACAAACATATATGATCGTTTATCACCCAGATATTTATAGTTAGAGCAGATACCGATCAATAAGAGATATCAAGTTAGATGAGAAACTTTAGCAACTACAGATACCTCGAAGTCTTAGTGATAGATACCTTAGTAAAGACAAAAGTCTTGCCAGCACTGATGATTAACAATGATATTAATGTTAAAATGATTAATTCAGAATGCTTAAACAGAAGTTGATATATGTAAGCAGAGCACAAAGGTTTGCCCCCACACATTGTTGCTGAAGGCATTGCAGCAAACCAAAACGAAAATGTAAAAAACATTGAAGTATCCATCTCAGACAGAGAGGAATTCAATAAAGTAAAAGGTCTAAAAATAATGAGTCTAAATATCAACAGGACCTAAATGCCATGATATATTGGTGCAAAATCAACAAGATCTCAATAAATTATGACAAATCGAAAGTACAAACATTCCTTCCCAAGCAAAACATGAGGTCGAGGTGGGTGATTGAAAACTAATCCCTATTAAATGATTACAGATTGAGCCTGGATGGGAATACAATGGAAGACGTTGAGATATATAAATACCTAGGAGTCGAGGTGGACAGCAATTTAAAACTGCAGTAAACAAATTGATAAATGTAATGAACTATAAATGCTGGCAAATCACCAAACTGAAAGGCAAAATTCCTCAGGAAACACTTCTATTAATTTATAAAGTCATGGTATTACCACTAATAGACCAAACAGATCTCCTCCTCGACTCACACCCCACAACAGGCACAAACAGATTACAAATAATTCAGAATAAAATACTCCGTAGGATATATGGACATTCAAAATCTAAATACAAGAAATTTTGCCAAAGGCAGAAAACCCCTAAAACAAATCACCCCCAAAAACGAACAACTTCGGAAATCCATATTACACAGAATTCCGTACACTTGGAACCCCTTCAAACCATGACACATAGATTACATGACCCAAGAATATTTAAGTTGGTAGCCAAGAAAACTCTTATTTGGTCAGACCCGTATTTCATTGAATAAAAAGTATTATAATTCCTTAAACGTCAATAATGTGTTCACAAAAAATTTGAGTTATTATGTCTGAGATTTATTATAATAAGTTCTAGTGCGCTATATACATAACCTATTTGGTGTAATAGTCAAATCTTATTGTAAAAACAGTGGACTACTTTCGTCCATGACGACTGTAGAATTGTACACTGTTCAACCCTGATTGTAAATACAGAAAACTTGAAAACCTCCCTTAGCTGGAGTCATGTTCTCTGATAGCGATAATTTCGAAAATAAAAGTATCTTAATCTTAATCTTAATATATTCTAATATCGTTTGCAAGTCATTTTGGAATTCTTAAATAATATTTCGTGGGCCGGTTAGCAAGCATGTCTCTTTTTAATTTTGTTTTAAGGCTATTTGATCAAGGTTTCGTGTATTCGGGTTAAAAAGTGGTTCCAGTGGAAGCTTATTTGATAATCTATTGATTTTCGGTCTGCCTCTGTGGCGGGTCTAAAGATTTTTAATGTCTTAGCATCATTTTGCCTGGTTCTATTCTCTCGCGATCGGTCCGTTATAATTATGGTGCTCCGGTCGGTAATTTTCGTTCTCATCATGATCAGCCATTATTAATATAAAGATTCTCTGACTGAGCTGAGACAGGTGATATGTTACATAGCCGGTCAGGCACACAATGCAAACAAATGACCAAACTATATGAGGGGGGTAAGAAATTGTAATGACCAGGAGAAGTTCTCTGATCTGGTAAAAAAATCTGTACTGGTCTATAAACTTTGTGAATGAAGATGAAACAGTATTGATGTGGGAGGTGATGTTTAATCGGTTCCCGTCTTTATTTGTAAAGTACTTGTAAGGACTAGGCGATTAAAATGTGAGACAGCCTATAACATAGTTAAAGTGAATTGGTGTTGATGTAAGCCGGAAAGAAAACGGCAATTGAAGATAATGAGTGGACATATAAGATGTGTTGATCGATATACAAACGTCTAAAGATGTATTGTAATTATCGTCAGTATAAGCAATGCAGTAGTCATGCAATGTTAGTCGGGTATGAAAAGGCAAGATGCCAATATGATATTTATTCTTAAAGGCCGGGCACAGCATATATAAAGGGCCCATGGCCCTTCCCAGCAGTCCTCCCTGTACATTCAAACTGTTGAATCATAACCAACCTGGGATAATATTTTTCCAGATAAAATGAACTATAATGAAACACTTTCATACAAAATTGCTGAACACATACATGAATGTATACTGGTCATATTTTCTTAGATGTGTTATCTTGTCACATGCATAGAAAAGAGCAAATTCAGTTTCTTCATCAAATATTTGTAAATATAAGAACCGTTACTCAGGGAATGATTGACAGGTAGGTATCCATAGCAACCATCCAGCGTGTGTACATACATATACCCCCCACACATGGGCCTCCATGTGTTGCCCCAACCTGCCCCACCCTTCTTAGTGGCACTGAGGGCCCATGCCACTGCCGCGCTCCTGCTCGTCACAACAAAGATAAGAGTTGGACTGGTATGTGCATCTGGTCAAAGTTCACCCCTGCCATATATGGGGTGGAGGGAGGAGTTGGAAGTTAACGATCGACCGGTCGGTCCAGAGACCCTTCTTGTGTCCGGCCTTTAAACAAATGTAATTGCTTCAAGAATTTATTTGATTAGGTTGGGAGCTTCTTGATATGTATAAACTAGAGATGTTATATTAAATAGAATCACTTCTAGAATTTATGACAACGCGACAAAACATTCACCATGTGAACATGCGTATTTTTCTATAAACAGTTTAAATGATGTACAACTTTCAGTAATAAAAAAAATCCACTAAAGTCATATATCACTCACTCCAATCTACCTCCTAGCAACAGGATATACTGACTAAACACAATGGAGAAAACATTGAAATGTACCTGTAATGAAGCAATAACAATGTTAATCAATTTAATCAATCTGTCAAATAATGGTATATCAATACTTGTATTACATTATAAAAAGAACTCACCAATAAATGCCAATATACATGTAGCCATGAAGATGGTGAATGTAATTATCTTCAGTCCCGCATGACGGCGTTGGCGTAGATGCATTAAGGTTCGGATAGAGGAAACCATTATCTGGTTTAGTTAAGGTGATGTCTCTAGTCTCTTGCCTTGTTTCATTATCATCATGTCAAATTAAAAACCTAATGTTGAATTAGGTACGTAGGTTTAATGATGAATACATCGAAGGCCTGATCTCAGGATTTGTGTGAAGTGCTTTCTACTGGCTGCGATTATATTTGAAATACTAAATTGTACTGAGATGTTTCATGCGACTGAAAACGATTTTGAAATATAATCCCCGAATGAAGCTTTACCCTCATAACCCTGTTTCATTAATTCCTTACTTTTCAGATGCGATTGTCTTGAATATTGAAACATGCGACATGCGATATGCGACATGCATAATTATAATATAATGCTCGAAGTAACAAACACTCAACCATTAGTTAATCAAGTAAAGATAGCCCTATACTGGCCACTTGGCTCTGGCTTATCATCATGAACATACACATCGGATGAAGGAACATTATTCCAAGCTTTGACCAAGGATACCCACGCCGCTATAACAGCAAATATGGCAACTTTGAGCCAAAGTGTAACCTTTGTAAACGTAGGGAAGGAATATTGAACCTGAAACAAAAATGAAATAGAGAAGGAGCATTACATATTGTAGGTTAATCCTTGCTCAATCTTCCAGAGCTATTCCGAGAATGTTGTGGAAACATCACACAACTGAAAATGCTTTTTTCCTTCCATGCTATTCTTCCATTATTGTAGATATATGAAAATTTTAAACATTACCAGATAGTAAAGAAATCGTTATCGTTATCATGAAATACTTACGAGGAGGGTTGTATCGGTGCAAACAAACCATGTGATACCCACTAAGAATTGTAGAACACAGACTGACGCCATTTTTATGAGGGACCTCCGTGGTAAGGTTGGCCTGAAAATTAAAAGAAAAATTGCCACATCAGAATATTTTCCAGTGTACAAGCTCTAACCAAATTACGATAGAAACGTTGTCTTTACCTCTAGCTAAAAGGCTTAGGTTTACTCAATTAGTTTTAATTCTATGAATGCAATGAGCACAAAGGATTTAGTATAAAAAAGAAACATCCTATAGCCTCAAGAAACTCATCATAAGAATGGCAGGTGAAGGTACATTTTACTTATTGATCAATTGATATATAATTACATATCTTTTTATATAATTTAACATTGTAAAATCTAGGACTGATATTCCAATAATATAAGTGCTACAAAACACTGTAAAATCCTAGATATAACCATTTGGTGCTCATTAGACTTTTAAGCTAACAAATAGGTTGTAAGAGTTCTAAATCAATATTACCCAGGGTAAAGGACTACATTAATTTAATTAATTAGCACTAAATACTCACACAGAAATGCCATAACCAGTGCTGACAATCATAAGAACCATATTGAGACACGTCAACTGAAGAACCATGAGAATCTTAGCAAACCACATGATGAGCGTCACTGAAAATAAGGAAATTAAAATAGAAATGCGAATTGCAGTACCGCACCTAGAGTGGAGCGAGAACAATAATTTAGAATACCAAATGTTCTCAATCGTCGGTAAAACACTGTGTCATGTTGAAGTGATCGATAATATTAAGTATATGAAAAGGTAGAGCTTCGATCTGAATGATGTAATGAAGTAAATGAGAAGAGTTGAGGTCAAGTTGCGGTTTCAATAATATCTGCTTTATCCTGTGAATCATGCATGTTATATACAAGGTGGTACATCGAGGTAATCCAATAGGAAAGAAGGGAGCATGTCTCCCATGACACAGTTCAGTAATTAACCAATAATAAGCTGAATACTAATTAGCCAATCGTGAGGTTCTATATGGTTGACCAATGGTGGTCTATATGGTCCCACCTCCTGCTGGGACAGCAGCTGTTGTTTATACAAGTAATTAGAGGCATGGTGTGTGTAGATGATAATCAGTAACCTAGACATGCCGAGTAATTAGTAAAGATAACATATGGTTACATGTGGAGACAGCCTGTCGTCTGTCTGATAGTTATGTAATATGGCGGCAGGTGTCTCCTTACCTCTGGACATGCATAATGATTCATATTTCACATTAGTTAATCAAGATTCATAAAGTTATGGAACATCATATCATATCGCATATTAATATTCATATATGTTATGCAATATTACGTAATTAGATTTAAAGATAAGGCAAAAAGAAAAGCGGGTATAACATTCGCCCCCAAGTCAACTATAATCTCGCCGCAGATATGTGTTGACTTTAAAGAATGGAATGATACAAGTGTGATCGCTTTGACTATCTTCGTGCGATATGAAAAATAGAAAAATAAACATACAAAAATACAAATATAAGTACATGTAATAAGTACAGATTATAAGGTTAATCCAATCGGATAACTCTTCATAGAAAAATAGAAATACTAGGTAATACTTTTGGCTGGGCCTTGCTTTGGCATATACCTGTATATAAAGGTGGATTCGTTGTTCAAGTCGTCGTCGTTGGACATATTCATCATCAGTTTTGAGTCACATTAATAACATTGCTACCTTTTAGATCAATCGTTTAAAACATTCTTAACCTTGTTCTGTGGTAAACTGTGCTGGAGTTGAAAAGAGTTCTTTTGCTAATGCATACATGGTAAGGCCATTGTCCGTCTCTGAAATACGAGGATCATTAGCTTCAATATCAACATTATCATTCAATGCAGTCGTAGGGAGGGAAATACAATTATTAGAGCTTTGTAAAACTATGTCCTTTCTTATAGAATCGTCGTTCATTGCTGGAATTATACCGAATTTAGCTCTCCAGGCTAATTTAATCATGTTCGGAAGCCTATATTCTACCTGTTGTCCAAATATGTTAAGGTATACGGGTCCACTCCAGGTGAAGTAGCATCTGGGTGTTGGACAGTATGTGATCTTTGAGTCGATGAGTTTCGGTGCTGTTCCTTCTGTTATGGCATTGGCTTCATATGGGATGGTGAGGAGGGTAGTTGTGTAGTCTCTATTACCTTTATAGATTTTCAGTTTGAGTGTTGAACTCGTTTTCATTGAGCTGTGATATAGACCGAAAAATTCTCTTGCCTTTTTCACGAGAAATTTGAGAACTTTCAGTCCGCAGAAGGCTACTAGTATGATGCAGAGTATCGTGAATATATTATGAGAATCATTAAATGAGAGAAGTTGAGCCACAAGGCTTTTCGGGGTGGTGTACGATGTGGGCAGCTGAGTGGTGATCACGATGGGTGTTGGCTTCAAAACTTCTGGGGAATCAATATTATTAAGGAATTTGTATGCTTTTGCCATGGAAAAGAATCCTGCTGGGGTGGCTGCTGCATTGATTTTATAGATACAATATACGTTGGCAAGTGCTGAGAAAATGGTTAGAATCGGAAAGGCATACCTCCATATTGGGTTGTTTAATAATCCTTCCAATAGGGGTGTTGGTCCGACTACTTCTTCAGGTAGCCTGATAGATGAGGCGTTGTCTAACAAGTTCTTTGCGAAAGCTGATAGTGAGTATGTAGTAGTTTCGTCAATTGGCTGTAATTTGTTCAGGTTTCTTAAAAATCTGCCTAAGTTTGGTGGGTTATAGACAATTGGTGTCTTGTGTATACTGCTTGGGGATATTAGTGGATGGTCTATCTTGAAGGCTGTCAGGAATGGGAGGTTTGTAGTATGGAGTGTGTAATGGAAGTTTAGTGAAGCGTTGCATGGTAGTCTTGTGTTGGGCAGTACTAATCTCCCAATGGCTACTGTGCAGTGGCATGGAATTCCCATTATGGATAATGACTGAGTTCTATGTGTCTGGGAGGGTCTAGAGTGACAAGATATGGAATATTGTGTTTCATCCGTCGATACTAAAAATTCATCTTGGCTGATAGCTATGGCAAATGTCTCCGGTTTCGACATGGGTCTGAATGTGAAGGCACATAGGTCGTTTATACTGTCTTTGTAATCTAGGAAAATCGATATAAGGCATGTTGGGTTTGACTTGTGAATTCTAGGTATTGTTCTTGAACACACTCTTACTGTTTCTCCAGGGCAGGTGTGGAGATCTTCACTTGTCAGCTCAAGAAATAGAGAAGAATCTCTTGATACGGCGATAAATTTGTGGCTATTATGTAATACTGTCGTTCCTAATGTTGGAGTTGAGTTGGTCGATATAGGGATTGGCATGGTGTTCACTTGGTAGATACTAAAGACTGCGTCGGTGGAGGATACTATTATGTCTACGTGTATGTAAAGAAAATGATCGCTGTAGACAAATAATGAAAGTTTTTGAGAATAATAATATTCGGTATTTGTTACCGCGACAGAGCTTCCGGGTGAAGATAATTTTAGTCTTTCATCCATAGCTATTAAATTCTGTTGGAATTCTGAAGGTTTTACTATGTCTGGGGTGATAACACCGGTTGACAATAGTCGGAGGGAATTAGATATTTGATTAAGTTCTTGAGAAAAATGTAATCTGTGATTCAGAGTAGTTAAAGCTTCTGTAAGAATAGCCAGCTGTGCTCTTTCATTGTCGGCGTCGGCTTGTACACTACCGAGCCTTACAGCAAAATGATTTGTCCAGTTTCCTAGTGTTTTGACAACATCAGATATAGTTGCATTTATGACGGATCTATCCTTATAGTATGTGGCATATAGTTTGTCCTGTCTGTCGGCCATCTTAGATAAAAGCTTGGCTGAGCTTATGCCATTGTTCTTTAAGTCAGAAAGTGTGGCATCGATGTTTATTACATTTGTCACAACATTATTAATATCCTCTGTGGTTGCTAAACCGAACAATCCACGGAAAAGGTCTCCCATAAAACCAAATATAGCGTTCCGCTTTGTCCTGGCTTCAGATTTTGTGGAGAGAGGATAAGCTAGGAATAATTTGATTGTTTCTAAAGTTGCCTTAATGTTCGCTTCTATTTCTGTAATTATCTGGTCTATTTCGTTGGCTTCTTGAACAAGTAATTCGGAGAGATCAATACCTGGTTGTTCTGATGTCCTTGTGGTGAAAGGTAACATCTTGGTAGCGAAGGGTTTTGACGAAGGTGGGGATGATGGGAGGCTGTACGGAATAGCAATAACCATTTCTGCGAAGTCGTGTCCATTGACCATTGGTGCTCTTATAGGTTCAAATATGGCTCCTACATTCTGCCTGACCGTCGGTTTTGAGGAGTAGGTCACTGGCAGTATTGCCACGAAGAGTAGCAGGATAAACCTGTAGTACAAAAATAAAGAAAAATGCGAGGCTATAGTAATTGTTCATCGGCAAGGTATATATTCCTTTTGCATTTGCCAGTCATGAATAAAGTGAAAATCGCTCAAATAAAGTGCAGAGTTCCTGGTAGGTCGTAATAATCCTTTGGTTTGACTCTACCGGAAGAAAATAAAATAAGCAATAATAATAATCTATATGTACCTGTCCATCTTTGGATACGACCGAGAATATTAAAATTCTGGTCTGAAATCGTGCACACACTATTAGGCTAGGTGTATTCGGTTCTCTAGAAGTCTGCTGCAGTATCTACTATTACTCTGTTGGAGGTTGGATGGGTAGTGAGGAACAGCAAGCATGCTTTGCCCTTTAAGTAATTGGGCCATAGGTTGGCTATGTCTATGAGGCTTAGCTGTCGGCAATGCTTGTTGTTCTAAGGTGTGGTTGCTTGTTTTCTATTGGGCATTAATGCGCGACATTGAGCTTAGTCTGTCTCGTCCAGCAAGCTTTCCTAATCTCCTGTCGAGGCCTATGTGACAGTTTCGCTCATAATGCCGATATGGGGGTGTGAAATTACCAGTGCGACACATGTGTGTCTTCTGATACAAGCTATTGTTTTGTTTGTGGCTGGCAGCGTCTACTTGTCTAGAACCTTAATGAATATATCTGCAAGTGCACGATAACCGATGGTTGTACGAAAGAAAAAAAAATAATAATAAAAATAAATGAGCAATCATATAATTTCTGCAGCGATTTTTGCCTCTTATAAATATCATACGTGGTGTAGGAGAATATCTTCGAGTTATTTATGATCTCTTTTGGACTTTAGAATGACTCATTCGTTTCTGAACGATGTTTTCTGTTTGTAAAAGGTTGTCTTTGGGGGTTATAGTTCCCTGTTTCATTTGAAAAGATCTTTGGATTCGTGTGGGGCAATGTGCGAGCAATCTTCCCGCGAAGCGATTGTTTCTCACTTCTGTGACTTTCTTTATTCTGTCGATATGTATTGATCTAGTCAGTAATTTTCCTGTAGTTAAATCTCTCAATAGAACTGAGGTGTTTGACTTATATCTACATAGTATATATGGGCCCATGTAGGCGGGCTGCATTTTCTTACAAGTGTTCTTGTGTAATAAATAGGGGATATGTACGTATACCATATCTCCCGGTTGAAGGTCTGATTCGGTGGCTGTTTTGTCGTGATTGAGTTTCATTTTATGATTTTGTCGGGTTCTTCTCTTTTGAGAAGCTTGTTTGGCTAGATCTTGAGCCAGAATAGAATCGGTGAGGTGCTGCATAGCAGTCTTTGTCTCAATCGGTAGCTGTAATTGGGAGTCGGCGATGGTGTTGGGTTGTCTTCCATAAACCATAAAATGTGCTGAATAACCAGTGTTCTGGTTAGCAGTATTGTTAAGTGCGAATATCATATAAGGAAGATAAATATCCCAGGATTTCTGGTTTTGCATGGCATAAGCGCGGAGTGAGTTGCCTACGCTTTTGTTAAAATTCTCACATAATCCATTTGATTTTGGCCTGTATGGGCTCGAGAATATTTGTTGTATGCCGTGTGATTTGCATCCTTCTTTGAATACTTTCCCTGTATAGCTTGTGCCATTATCGCTTTGAATTGTTTTTGGGACTCCGTATTTACCAATAAAATTGTAAACTATCCCTTCAAAAGCTGATTTTGCGTCAATTGTGGCAGTGGGGAATGCAACTGCGTATTTTGAATAGAAATCCATTATTATATGCACGTATTGGTGGCCTTTGTCTGTCTTTGGCAGTGGCCCAATAGCGTCAATACATACTTGCTCGAAAGGAGCCGGTGCAATATCTCTGATTGTCATAGGGGATTTTCTAGTGATATTCGTCTTCTTTGCCTTCAAACATATATTGCAGGTACTCACATATTGTTTTATGTCGCGTTTCATATGTCGCCAGTACACTCTGGGTAACATGGCGGATAGCATCTTCACCTGGCCAACGTGTCCGCTGATGGGATGATCGTGAAAGGAATGTAATATGTGGTTGATCCATCCCTCAGGTATAACTATCTGAAGCGACAATTGTCCGTACTTTTTCCAAGCATCTATAGAAAAATGGAATAATACATTGTTCATGACAGTAAAATGTTGGTGGTTATTTAGGACAAATGTTCTGTCCTTTTTGCATACAGGCAGTGATTCATCGTTTAGATAATCTAACATAGCTTTGATGTATGAGGTTGCTTGCTGATCTTTCTTTAGGGTGACCACATTTCCCATGCTAGGAGGCAATTCTGTGATGAGATCCGCTATATCGTTAATCTCTGATTTTGCCTTCTCTACTAGCGATGCTTTTGCAATATCTGTGGGTAAAGTGTCGGTCATGTATTTTGAAATAGATGCTAATGCGCCCCCAGGCTCTATGTCCGCTGACTTAGGAATAGTATCTTCCGTAGTCGGTATTTCTGTTTCAATCGGATCATAGGCTTCTGGTGGCAAATTCAGAGATATTCGTATTTTATCTCCGAGAGAAGTCTTACTAGCTTTCTTCTCTGAGTCGTTCCCTTTAAACTTGTCTTGGCAATCGCAAAATAGGTGATGTGAGGGAGCTTTGAGAATTGATTTGCTTTTTAGGAATTTCTGAATATCGATTGGGGCTTTAGTTGTATTGAATTTAATGATAGCTGGGGTCTCATGGAATGTAACTCTCCTTGCTATTTTCAATTTCATTGGGGGAGGTGGTGTTTCGTTTTTATCATTGTCTTCATTATATTGTATTCTTGATAATACATCTGGTGGCACGTTTAATTTTCCTCGGACGTGATGGATTGTGAATGAGAATTGTTGTATGTCAAGTGCCCACTTGGCTAGTCTATACCTATTGTTCACGTTCGTTAACATAGGGATTAAGGCGCCATGGTCTGTGTATAATTGGAAGTGTCTTCCTTCCAAGTAATGGCGGAAATGAAGCACTGAATACACAATTGCAAGTAATTCCCGGTCCGTTGTATTGTAGTTCTTTTCATGTTTACGTAGGCATCGGCTTGCGAATGCTACGGGTCTTAATTGGCCCTCATTATCCCTTTGACTTAACACGGATCCGATGCTAATTCCAGACGCGTCAGTTGCAAGGACAAACTCGCGATTAAAGTTGGGATAATGCAACAATGCATCTTGGCAAATGCCGTCTTTCATCAGCTGAAAAGCTCTTTCGCATGCATCGTCCCATTTAAATTTCTGGTCGGATTTTGTAAGGTTGTATAGGGGCTTGATAATGTGAGAAAAGCCTTTGATAAACCTTTTGTAGAATTGGCATAAGCCATTAAATGAGCGTACCTGAGAAACATTCTTTGGTGTGGGAAAATTCTTGATAGCTGTTACCTTCTTATTGTCTGGCTGTATGCCTTTTGGGGTGACTACCATTCCTAAGAAATCTATCCTGTCAAGAAAGAATTCACATTTTGCTCGATTTAATTTCAAATTTGCTTTCCTTAAGGCAGTAAAGATTGATTTGAGATCCTCAAAGTGTTGTTCCTCATTTTTAGATAAACATAATATGTCGTCTAGATATGGGATCGCACATCGGTATTTTAATTTATTGAGAATCATCGTTACCAATGCACAAAATGCTTGTGGGGATGTCTTCAGTCCCATTGGTAATACTTTGTAACGATATTTCTTGTCATAGGATAAAAAGGCTGTGATATCTCTATCTTGTTCTCGAATGGGAATTTGGAAAAATCCTGATTTTGCATCCATTTTGGAGAAAATAGTGGGTTGTAAGTCGCCTATTTGTTCAAGAGAATCGTCGGCTCTGGGTGATATCAACGCTTGGTTTATTAGATTAGCATTTACATATCTTAGATCTGTCACTAGACGATAAGAACCGTTTGATTTCTGAACTAGAAAAGAGCGACTAGCCCAGGGTCCTGAGGTTGTCTCCTCTAAGACTCCTTGTTTCACATAATCCTGACATATCTTATCAAATTCTTTGGCTTTATCGGGTGTCATACGATAGGGTAGGTGGTGACAGGGCACGGTGTCTGGTTTCATATGTAATGAATGTTCGTATAGATCCGTGAGCCCTAGTTGGTCATCTTCACCCACAAATACATCTGAGAATTCTTTTAATAAACCGTCTAATCTTTTCTTCCCTGTTTGGGAGATGACTTGCTTAGGTTTTACATTGTCTATTGAATCAATATTAGCATCATGTGCTTCTGAGGATACGGTTACTATGTTTTCCTCTTCATCAAATTCTGAATCGGAATCTGATCCGGCGAAATCAGACTCGACGATAGAGCAATTGTTTTTGTCTTCAATATCAGATACTGGGGAAAATTCATCGTCGTTTGTTTTTGTATAGAGACCTAGGATTTGACCTTTGTGTACCCGATATGGCTTCTGTGAGGTATTTAGTAATATAATCGGGTGTCTGTTTCGCTCATTCGGTAACACTGCCGATCTTTGTACAATAAAAGGAACTTCTTGCTTCCTGGCCATGTTTTCTACGATACCTTGGAGATTGGCTACTGAATAAAGGCATGTTATCTCAGCTGGAATGGCGATTTCTGCATATGGCGGTATGGTGACAGACCTAACCGCTCTTATAGGTTGATGGTTTGGGGTGGGGTCTTTGGAGAATTTTATGCAAGCTTCGTGATTGTGAAAGAAGTCTACGCCTAATATAATTGGTCTAAATAAAGTGGGAAGGACTGCAAAGTAATGATAGAAATTGATACCTTTCAGCTTGAAGTTGATCCTAGCCAGCTTCTTGACGTGACATACGGCGTTATCTGCAAGATATACTCGAAGAGATGTTTTAGCAAAGGAAATATCAAGTTTAGATTGCAATGAATACACAAGTTTTGCACGAATACATGAAATACTAGCCCCTGTGTCTACAAGCGCAGGAAACGTTTGATTACCCATTGTGACTGGAATACAATAATTTTCAAGATCAATTGTCACAGTAGAATTGGGATTATCTGATTTACTCAATGTAATTTTTGCATCACCGTTGTTCTGAGAAAGATTCTTTGCTATATTCGAGATATTTGCGTTCTCCTTATTAACATAATCATTATCAAATTCGACTTTCAATATCTTGCCTAGGTCTTCATCGTTGTTTCTTGTTATCTGGGATGGGTTGGTGCGGCTTATTGGCCCTAGTAAGTCGCATTCTTCCCGTTTCCCTGGTTCTGCATTTGTTGGAAACGTTGGAACTCTTGGAATTGCTGATATTCCCTCTGGGATGGCTGGTAGTTATTCTGATAACCGTTCTGGTAGTTATTTTGGTACCCCTTTTGATAGTTGTTTTGATACCCGTTGTTGTGGTACCCATTATTCTGTTGGTAACCATCGTTGTTGTGATATCTATCGTTATTGTAGCCCTTGTTTCTACCTCGTCCCCCTCTCCAATTGTTCCTATGTCCGCGGCCTCTTCCTCGGCCGCGTCCTCTTCCCCTACCATTGTTGTGGTAGTTGTTCTGACCATTATGACTCGATATTTGATTTACTTCTGCTGTTGCTATTTCTTCTTTCTTCTTTGTTTCTGTTTTTAAGTCCTGAATCATTGTTGTGATTTCAGCGAATTTCTTCTCACTAGCTGTCGTTATTTCTGCTAAAGATTTCTGCATTACAGAGCTAAGTGCAGCTGTGTCTAAAGTGATATTCTGCTTCTCGTCGGCCTCTTTGGTCTTGGCCATAATTACCGCTTCTTCCAGAGTTGCTGGATTCTGTACTGATACTACTTTCTTTAAGATTTCTCTTAGACCTCTAACAAATCTCTCTATGGAGGCTTCTTCATCTAAACCTCTAGCTGCGACGATTTCTCTGATTTCTGCCGCATAATCTTCTACTGATTCGGTTGCTCGTTGCGATCGTGTACCATGAATTCTGAGGTTTCTTTCCTCGTTAGCAAAGTGCTCTATCATAGCATCTCTAATTTGCACAAAATTGTTCCTACAATTGTTCACTCTTACAAATCTGTCGTACCACGATTTCGCTTTACTAGCTAACAAAGAAGGTAAAGATCTGGCTAAGGCTTGGTCATCGTTAGGGTAGGCCATTCCGATATAATGTTCAAAGTCATTTGTGAAATTTCGTGTTGTACATTTGATAGTTGGGCCGTTGAAAGGGTCTGGTCTTCTAAAGTTAGGATCTTGCGCTCGTAAGGAGGCAATTGCTTGTGCCCATTCTGCTGGCAGATTCGCCACGCCCTCGATTGCTGGGTCGGCTTCTGCCGCCGCTGGCCTTGCTCGTTCTATGGCTTCTTGTACTTGTACTTGCAAATTATTTTGGAAGGCTACTCTTATCCTTTCTTCCTGGGCTGCTCTATCATTATTAATTTGGTCTGCTATGTGGTCATTTAACAGATCTATTACCTGTTGCCTATCCATAATCACAATGTCTCTATTAACAGGTTGATTTAATTCTTGCCTACCCCTATGGTTGTTTCGCCTTGCTCTTGGTGGTCTTGGAGGAGGAATTGGAACCAATCTGTTCCTCAGTTGGTGCTCCAGTGTGTGGATGTTCCAGAAAAATAATCTAGCATTCCAGTAGCGAGCTAGTTAAGTTTCATAAGTCCGAGAATTTAGGGTTCTTCACCATTGAAGTGATCGATAATATTAAGTATATGAAAAGGTAGAGCTTCGATCTGAATGATGTAATGAAGTAAATGAGAAGAGTTGAGGTCAAGTTGCGGTTTCAATAATATCTGCTTTATCCTGTGAATCATGCATGTTATATACAAGGTGGTACATCGAGGTAATCCAATAGGAAAGAAGGGAGCATGTCTCCCATGACACAGTTCAGTAATTAACCAATAATAAGCTGAATACTAATTAGCCAATCGTGAGGTTCTATATGGTTGACCAATGGTGGTCTATATGGTCCCACCTCCTGCTGGGACAGCAGCTGTAGTTTATACAAGTAATTAGAGGCATGGTGTGTGTAGATGATAATCAGTAACCTAGACATGCCGAGTAATTAGTAAAGATAACATATGGTTACATGTGGAGACAGCCTGTCGTCTGTCTGATAGTTATGTAATATGGCGGCAGGTGTCTCCTTACCTCTGGACATGCATAATGATTCATATTTCACATTAGTTAATCAAGATTCATAAAGTTATGGAACATCATATCATATCGCATATTAATATTCATATATGTTATGCAATATTACGTAATTAGATTTAAAGATAAGGCAAAAAGAAAAGCGGGTATAACAATGTATTGCTGTGGAAGGATTGGTCAACAGGAGTTGAGTGAAAGCCATAGACTGAGGGCTACCATTGCAATGATCTTAGCGGCAGCTGATTCAATTTGCATGGAGTTCCAGGCAAGCTATACTTTATGTGCACCCAACCTCCTACCCTACCATCAATCTACATTTTGTAAGATCAGTCCTTTGCACAGCCCCAATCCTAAACAAAATATGGACTTAAGTGTACAACTGCAATCAGCTCGTTATACCATTACCCTGGCATTACAGAATTACTTCATCCTGTTACAACGAGGGTAACACAAAAGGTAACGGTCATTATAGGCGCTAATTGCTCTCACCACGGCAGCCATCATACTTTATCACCGCGCGAACCTAGGTCATCCAGTGCCGGGTCCCCGCGTCCGCGCCAACGGCAGCGTTGCGACACTGGGTGAACACAGAGCCTTCTGCTTTAACTACCTCACATTTCTAATTCATCGATTTTATCACTTTCGACACGCTAATTACCTCAAGCTTGACGCAACGAGATGTAGGAAGTCTGTGTCATCAATTCTTTATATTTTCATGTTGCGTAATATGACATAACTTTAGGTAATGAGGTATTTTCAACTATTTCTAACCTTCAAGGTTTTCAGTTACTCTAACTTGAAGCGAAAAGGTGAACACAAAAGCGGCACAAAAGCTGCAGGACACTAGCGATATGAAAAATCGCTTGTAAATCGCTTCAGTGGACGACGCACTTTAATGATCCAAAGGACAGAACCAGGTAACTTACCACCTCCAGTCAAAGTATTGTCAGATGCATGTTGTACAAACATCAGAGTGGTACTCATGGCACCTACAAATGTAATGAGTCCAAATTATTTAAGACAAAAATTATTTTTATTGTTTTTCATAAGGATATCAATGGGAGAATTAGAGGAATGATACAATAATACACGATGGACACCAGATAAATACATGAATCTCCTTACCTGATACAGCTACGAGGCCCATGGCAATATGTATTTTCAGGGTAAAGCGATGAGAACGAGCCCACACCATTATCCAGATGGTGGAAAGGATTAGGTAGAGAAAAGCCATCACACCATTGAACTGTAAGTAATCAAATTAAACTAAATTACTACATTACATTACATTATATTACAAAAACTAAATTTAATTACATTAACCACAAAGCCCGTTTGTCTCCAAATAAACAGGTATGGAAAAGTGTTGTTTGAAAACATTGCAATGTACCCTTAGCTATGATTGATTTCTTTAATGTCATGAATTATATTTAGATGTAGAAGCGATTAATATCTTACAGGAAGAAGGGGCCAGTCAATAGCAGAAAGATAGCCGTAGCTTCCATGCATCTCCACTGTGACTAGAGTATAAATAGAAATAGAGATTAATATCTGAACTATTCATATAACTTTGATGGCTTTATATTAATACAACCAAGAAATGTTACCTAAGGGATATAAAAACTATTGTTGAATATTTAATGCATTATTATGTCGTCTCCTTTAATTGTGTATTACCTATTATAGTTTGTTTATGTTGAGGGTCGATTTCTAAGATGCGTCAGTTCTTAATTAGATTTTAACAAATTTCACAATTCCCTTTCTATAGTAACATTCATTTCCTAGCGTAGGGGATTATTTGGATGTAATATCATCAGAGAATTATGGAGTATAGAGAATTTTACCATGATTTGTTTAATGTAAACCCAAATGGTCTGAGAGTTTTTACTTTAGCGTTCATCAAAATCCTACTAAATCTCTTCGCTTTTCGCAATCTCAGAATGATAAACACATGTAAAAGACGATTCTGGAAATATTTACTACTCATTTTCCGAAGGAAAACCGACCCGTTCCTTGTAATATGAAAGAAGTAATGAAAGGAAGAAAAATATCTCAATACCATCAGCTTCGAAGACTTGATTGACTTGCGTCGGGACAACCGAGAGCTGAAAATGATACATGCCATCTTCCCACGCTGAAACGACAACTCGCTCTGCCTAAAAACAAGTATACAAAATGTTGCCGCGATCATCAGTAGTAATGCTTTTTTATTTATTGCATGGGAATCACATGGATTGCCTTGACCAATTGTTTATAGAAGTCACTCCGATCCTAGCCTGAATATGTATTTTGCATCCTTGGGTTGTCACCATGTGTTATAGTGCTGATACTTACCAACTTGCTAACTTCCATGTCCCTATTTTGTGATAGAACATCTGGGACGTCGGAACCCTGATATTGAAAGACAGATCTATATTAGTTTATCGAGGAACCATGATGTACTTAAATCGATGTTTTATATCATTATGTAGATTAATAAATACTTACAACCTGATAATATGCGCACATAAATTATAATACGTACGCTTATAATACATCAATGTCTGCAGACAAAGAGGAAATAAAAACAGAATCTCTAATAACGAGGTGCACAATACTCACATCCTTCCATATTATTTTCCTATAGGGCTGATCATTTTCGTTCTGAAATGAAATAATTTGAAAAATAATACTTTTATCATACGCTGGCTCCCTCAGTGTAACGTATATATATAAATGTATCTGCGGAACCTGTGAATGTTATTGATACATAATTCTTTTGAATAGGAAAATAAAGATAGGTTGTCGATAGGAAAATGGGGGACGGGGGGGGGGCATACAATGTTTTGTAACATTTTCTGGTATTAGTTTGGCACTGATGTCCTCAAAATCAGAATGCCCTAAAATACAACCCATTTTTTTAAAATCCCTAGACAGCAGGTCCCCACCTCCTAAATTTGCCACTCATTGTATTTACGTAATATAACAACCAATCGCCAGGTTGGCAGCCATATTATTTTGTTAACGTTTGGATAAGTGTTTTTTCTAATATCAGGAATTTATCATTCATTTTCAAATTTCTTTATAATAAAAGTGTTAATGTATATGTAACAATAATGTACAGCATTGAATGTAAACCTGGAAAAAGAAGCCATTGAGCCAATACCCCCGCCCCCGCCCGCCCCTTCCTAACGAGCCCAATCGAGGATAGCTACCTACGCCTCTGTGATTAACACAACAGCGTTTGTAAAGCATCAATATCAAAAACAAAAGATATGTAACAAGGCATTCCTACGAAGATCGGGATAATAATAATAAATGTGTGCTAATTGTTGTGATAATGATTCGTGATTATGATTAATGTTGCATAACAATAGCGACTGTCGAAGTCATAAACAAATGAAATACATGTGCATATTTTGTCAAGTAGAATGCTCTACCTTAAGTCGAATATTATTACTTCTGCTGCATGAATATATTTGATTGCTCGATATTTGGAAAGCTATCGGGGGCAATTTCCTATCCTCTGTAGCATTATTCCCCCCTGGTGATGTCACGTTGACAGAAGGAGCAGGAGGTGTCGTTGTTGTCATCGCTCTGTCATCTAACATTTTTTTCTTAGACTTCTGGGTGAAAGAAGCCTTTGTTTGGAATTCCAGAGCCATCAGATCTTGGTATTGCTGAAATGAAATACCCCATTTAGAGATATTTATAGTTTGTTTTAACCAAAATATTCAATTATGGAATCCATAATTTAAATCATATCACATAGATAGATAGATAGATAGATCTACATGGTGGTAGGGAGGAATATACCAATCTTGACCTCCCTGACAAAAGGTATTATAACACTGAACTTGAAAATGCACACAATGACCACTGGTGTAAATCCAATTTATTTCGTTCATTGGTAATTTAAGTATCCTCGTTCATAAATGAATACTAATAATGTCCTATACATGTATGTGCTTGACGTTTACCTTCAGGTTGGGGCGATACATTTCTTCCATACAAGAAACTTGCCGGAAGATCCATGTGACACTGACTTGAATTGCATCTTTTCCCTCTGCAGCACACACAACTGCAATTGTATAGATCGAGATATTGATACATGATGTATATATATATGCACCGTATAGAGGATCAAGTTTTAATTTAGAGCGCAAAAAAGCATATCTGTTAAGGTAGAGATGATATAATATGATTGCATAATGAACCTGATGAAAAGCATTGAGCGGTTATAGAAGACTAAGCAGCAATTTAAATTGAATATTTGATGCTCCGAGTAAATAAGAAACTCCTGCAGATTTCTGTATGTTGCAATTTTATTTGCAATAAAAGTAGGGACTGTCCCTACGCGTTTCGACCGTTGCGGGGTGGTCTTCGTCAGGGGAATGGCATGGCTCGTCCAGTAGCTTATTGAGGAAAATAAATTGTGTAGCACATTCTTGACACATGTATTCAAGCATTTTGATTGGATGAGCTAGGGGGGGGGGGGTCGTACAGTGGGACAGGGGAGAGATATGATTGTTGCTAGATATACATACAGGGTTTTTATAGACAATTTAAATGTTGAGGTATCTAACTTAAAGCATGGGCAGGAATGATATTGCAATGCGCATTTATGAAGGTGGTTTGGTCATGTTAGAAGTAGAACAATAGAAATCATTTTATAAATTATTCCCTTCGGATCATATACGCGGAGGCACACTTACTTCTGGCGGCGACGTATGAATTTTTGTACAAGTAGTTGGGGAAAATTGTGGATGTCGAGATCATCGACTGTAAAGAAAATCATGGATGAATTGAGAGGGTTGTCTTAATCCAAATATATATTCAGGTTCATAAGGTTATATGTGACTTGCATTGGTCATAAACTAGATACTACAAATAGAGAGAATGGAACGAGGTGCTAGTAATATTCAATTTCTAGTACCGAGTTCCATTCACTATTTATTATATGCCCCTAGCATAGACAAATATTGATATATAAACATTTGTTTTAGTTTTTTGAATCATCATAATGTACCTAAAAGCTAAAAGAAAACCCAATTCGAATTTTTATCGTACACGTACGATAAAAATATTTTTATTGCACCCTACTTATCGCACCTCTCAAATGGAATGCGCATATATATAATAAATCAACTAATCGGTAAGCTTGAGACTTACGTAGAGCAATACATATATATTATATATGTGTACACGCATTATAGCGTCGTATGTGAAGACTTTTACGAATTTACCATTGATCTCAGCAGACCGCCGTATAATACACATAAATCTGGCATCATAAGAAATCCGTCATGAAACCTAAGTTGGTGACAAAATACCCGTTGATGTTCACACAACTGAATCTAGTTTGATTATTCATTGAATGGGACTGGAAATTGTCCTATAGGTAACCGTAATTGGTCTACCGATTGTTAATCAAAGTGAATCAAAAGTTGTCCGTCTCTCAATGGAGCTTTACAGATAGTCTGAAATCCAACATGTTACATGGGTCAAATATTGTTTTAGACAAACAGTACAGAAAACAAAATTAAGGGGGCGTTTCTAATATAGCATCCAAAATCTACATTCATTCTGTTTTATTATTAATATCACAGCAAACACGGCATGCCCCCGTTCTCCTCTCCTGGCGTCCTGCCGTGAGAGTGAAGTATATCCGATATAATTCATTCTCACGACCAGTGAAGTATTTTTGGCTGAAACTAGCTAAATTATTTAAGATATGGGAAACCGTGAAGCATTAATTTAATCACACGTACATGCGCTACTGCGTTGCCTTTAGCACCAGGCTCAACAGGCTGATGGGTGCCACACACGTATACCCCTTTGGCATAGTTTGGAAATTTAGTAAGATTTAATTTAAGAAGGGTATAGTCTAGAGGGTGTCGATGTAACGATCAATGGCCCACCTGTTTCATGTTATTATAATGTGTACAAGATACCATATAAACGACAGTCGTCAAATAATTTTGGCTGGCAACAATTTCCACCAGAACCGGTCCACGTCGGACACCCGCACTTAAGACACAGGGCTTAGACCCATATATGGACTAAATCACCCCCCCCCCCCCCCCCCCCCACCTCCTCCCATCGCATGTAACACTCACCGAGTTTATCCTGATATCCCATATAGACTGCGTTGTATGGACGCTACGTAAGAAGTATAAGAAAATGGTTCCAATCAGGAGGAAATCGGTGCGGATTGCCATCTTGGAGGGGAAATACACTATAAAGAAGTTCAGTGGTAAGTTGAAGTTGTTACTAATGATCAGCGGGGGAAGTTTCTCGCCCGGAAGTTAGATTGTATACAGAACACCTGAGAAAAGGGCATAAGAATGCTGCAGTGACGGCGTTGTACCTGGTTTCAAAATAGAGAGCACACCTGTGATTATGTTACAGCAGAGGTAGCTCAACGGGAGGCACGCGCGGTGTTCGCTCGTAACCATTGGGAGTGCGCAAGTCTGGAAAAGGACTAGATTTAGTTTTTCTGTCCATTTGCCCTTAAAAACATGTTGTATTTTCTTCCAGGTCAACTTAATAGGAAATCGTAGATCTATATTAAATATTTAATATTGGTAATTACAGGCCAATTTCTACAATACAATTACCGGCCGCGCCCAAGGTACTAGAGAAGGTCATTCATAACTAATTATCATCCTACCTAGATGACTATATAATCTGTTATATAATTACCAATTTTGATTTAGAACAGGAAAATCAACCCAAGACGCAATGGTGACTTAAATGGGGTACATGGGGCTTTCCATAGTATCCACTTGTACAACAAATTACGACCGACAAAAGTGGCACACAGGGACCGACAATCGGTCACCTACTAAGATACACACACTAAGATAAAACAAATAAAACACACGCTTGCAGTATATGCAATTTGTGGTATCAAGTAAGGTAAACTATAACCTCAAATATCATTGTTAACGACATCTTTTTTATAAATGAAAGAATGATTTTAGATGCCTGAAAAGGCTGTTTGACATCCATTTTTCTAAGTAGTTTCTGAATATTTTCTGAACTCTTGTCAATAATATATTTGGTTGGGTTTTTTTGTGTGTGTGTGGTGGGGGAGGAGGGAGGGGTGGGGACAGGGGTCGTAGATCAGATAGCTATGTAAAGACATGCTTCTCACACCCATCAATAATTACATTGTCCTTTGTAGTTATTTGTTAGTTGACTATAATGTCTATAGAAGATTTAGGCAGTTATATATAACGTCTGATTAACATTGGAATTTACATACTGAAGAGTTGACGACGAAATGTGTGTGCCGCCGAATCTTCATTTATTCATTATGCATGTTAATTAATTTGGATCGATTGTTTTACTCCCGATTAACGCTTATAAATACAGTAGAGGCTCGAGTAGTGGAGACAAAATGTTCATTAGGCCAACATCATATATGCAATCCCAAGTAGGAATCATTTCTTTTAAACATCTGTTAACTATATGCTATGGCCCGGTACACAATGCAGCAAACAATATTATAGACTAATGTATTTTAAAATATTAGTTGTGAACTAAGATTGTGAACCGGCTCTTAAAAATTGGTATATTTACAGGTCAATATTATGACCAATTTAGAGTAGGTATGGATACTTGAGGATCAGCTGATGGCCGTTTAACGTACACTCTAAGAAATAATCCTATATAAATACGGCAAAGTTAATATTTCAAGCTAATAAATCACTCGACCCCCTCTTTGCAATGGGCAATCAAATATTCAACATTCCTTTCCGAACAGTACATATATATATAGAAGGAAAATGGCAAGTTGTAGTCTGTATGCTAAATGTGTTGTTCCATTAGCTGTTGTTCCATATCGACGGTTATGGATTACCATAGACTACAGAAGTCTCTGTTTGTTAGTACAACAGTGTCGTACCAAACACCACTCTTAAGCGCCCTAAAACCATATAATTTCCGTAGTCAAATAGAAGAAAGAATGGCATATATATTATTTTCAAGGGGGCTATCTCCTCTTGATATGCAAGCGAAACCTAAAGTTAATAACTCTCAAGAACCCTGAGATATTAAACCCAACAGCAAAAGTCCTGCTTCATTTTACACGCTCTTTTGTTGATCCAGCGACTCGTTTCTGCTTCCAGGCAAATCAAACATTGAGGTTGGCACGCATTAAAGGAGGCAAAACGTAATTAAGGACTCTCCTTTCTATTTGCAATGACTATTTGCAATCTATTAGCCACGGGTCTGTTTGCTTTTAAGATAGAAAAGAAAGTACCCTAACGGGAGTTATCTAAGTATAGTAGTTTTCATTTTATTTATAAATAACTGTGCACGAATTTAGAGAAAATATATATATAGTGCATACTAAATTGAAAGAAAATTTTGATACACAAAATGGTGTGCTCAATTGATCATCTTCTTGAAGAAACCATTAATGGTATATCGACCGTCTCTTTAGTGGTCGGGCAGTATGCACCCCCGTACGTAACACAAATCTATTTCACATGGCCTCAGTAAAAGTTATGCGTGGACCAATCAGTAAAAACAAGCCTGAAGCATAGAATGGACTTCGACAGTGGTCGTGGTTCAGTAACCTACCAATTCATCGTTATCCAGGGCAAGATTCAGTTCTATTCGTCCACGAGATCAGAAAACTTGTATATTTTGAACTAAAAACAACAATTTAGCGCTGATGAACCACAACATATCGAGCCTCTGCGCAGATCATATTAGGAAAAGATATTCTTCGGATTCTAGATTCCCAATTCTGGTTTGTATATATGTATTTCGATAGGATTTATAGACCTGCACCCAGAAGGAAACTACCCAAAGAAGTAAGAGACTATGGGAAACATAGTTGCGTCACTGGATATTACATGACATCTTTTATATACATTAGGTTCAAACATTTTAGAATTAACCTTGAGTACTCGAGGGAGAATACCACAAAAAGTAAGGAAATATGGAAGGACGAAGAACAGATGCTTTGATAAGAGCAATGCGGCAGAATGCGAGAAGGACATTAGAGTTCAACTTGGTTGAGATGAGGCGACTCCATCAGAAGATGAATACCATGAACAATTACCAGAAACAAAACCATCGACTACTCGAGGCTGAAATGAACTCTCTGTCAGATTACTACATATCAAAATCAAGAGATTTGGGATCGAAAACATGTGACGTAAATAATAGTGGGCAATCGATCCAACGGGGTAAACCAAACTTGGCAGACATTAAGGGCAGTGGTAACGAGACAAGTAAGGAAGGAATGAGTACTTCAAAAAAATACACTAGTTCTGTAGTAGGGTGTAAAGTTGATCAGACTCGGAAGAAAAGCCAGTGTAAATATTTTCCCTGTGGATACACACACCCTTTCAAAGGTTACAATCACATGGGACTGCCAAAGTGTCAATGTTGCTCTCCGGTCGAATGTGATCCCATGTCTAGTGCAGCAATTTGGGGCACAAGGTATCCCTTGATCATCAATCGGGATGCATCAGGATTTCTACCCAGTATAGCCCAGAAATCTGAGAGTGCCAAAGCCAGGTTTCTCTTAGGTTTGGAGTCCGAGTCGGTAAGAAGGCCAAAGAAAAGTGCCGATTCGTCTTTTACGGAAAAGGAACTAAAGGTTCAAATGATTTGTCATGCGAAACGAACAAAAAATGAAAAAACAAAACCGGCTGATTGGAATATCAATTATGGACATAAATATTCACTAAGAAGATATTTGCATGGCGCAAAAGCATCTAAGAGTACATGGTTTTAGTCGGCACTCTCCGATAGGCTCTCAAGTTTCCTTATCTTCTTCAAGAGACGTTCAACATATTCTGAGATTGTGGACACACTATTATACACTTCAAGTTCTGAGCAACGAGAGGAAAAGACACGCAAATAATCAAAAACACTGGGTCGGGTAATCAGGAAACTACAATCTGACACAAACCCATCGATTGTTTGCGATCTAAGGATTACGTTATCAATCCTCACGTTGATAGATATTACACGAGTGGTGCAGTCCACAGATACCAAAGAACAGGTAGCCAATAGAAAGGTAACAAAGGTTAGATGATATTGGCATGAATAATTCAGATTAATTAACAAGGAACTATAGACCATGCACGTGCCGTGTCAGACTATCTAACATAAACTCTACGAGGTCTTCAGTGTGCGTGAACACAGCTCAGTGGCATGTTGCGTTCCCATTGAATTTACTATAGGATCGAACGCCATTCTCGCAGGACTATATATAACCTATATATCCTAGGGAGGGCCGGAAAATGATTTGTCGCCCGTTTATAAAAAGAAATATCAATACAAATGAATTAGCACGATGGACACACCGTGAACAAAAATTTGTGAAATGAGCAAAATGCACCCCGACTGCACTGAACTTATAGGACTTTAAAATATTCGAAATTCCCTTTTAGATTATTGAAGGTTTATACATGTAAATAAAACAATGTATTTGTAGCAACACACTAAGGGCCCAGAATCATTTAAGGGCACCCAGAAAGACCTGTCGCTCACAGATGGGGCCGCCCTATTTCGATGAATATGTTTGCAATTAGTATGTACCTGATTGTACAAGAAAATGGAAATAAAATTGTAAAGGTTAAACTGTTCTAGAACTTAGTAGCATGTATAGTATGAATTTTGAAGTTGAAAAGTATAGACAACGCGATAAGACATCGACAGGGTCGACACACGTCTTGGTTAAAAAATTATAAATGCACTGGCCTTTATTTGCAATGAAAAAAAATAAAAAAAATAAAATTACTAGGGCCTATATAAGACATGCAGTAGGACAAAAAAATCTCATCCATGGCAATTGCGGGGAAAAAATGACCTGCAGATTTCATAGGTTAAGGCAAATTTAAAGAAAACAATTTCAAAGTCTTTTTGGTGGATTACAAGGTCCCAAACTAATCTGACCATTTTAAAGTCTATTGCAAGGTGTAGAGCCCCATCTTTGTTGTTAAAATGAGACGTAACTGATCGAGCCGCTCGCAGAAGACATCAGACGGGACTTTCATTGCGTCACCGAACAGTACAAAGACTGAATTTGAACGCAGTGGGTATTTTTTCAATCAAATGTCCATGCTTTACTGGAAATTTGAATGGTTTCGCCATTCGAATTCTCCCTCCACTAAGTCGATTTCAAAAGCAAAGTCTACAAAAATAAATTACCAGTGACAATAAACGAAGTACATATAAATTAGAGTGAATTTGTGTTTGTATTGCTGATTGCGCTACCACAACCGAGTTGACCTGGCAACAGTAATATTAGTAGCATGAGGTGACCGGTCATTGGTGTTCATTAGCAACTTGTACAAGTAGAGTGACAATATTTGGTCAGTCATCCAGCTTTGTCTGTTATCCTTCCCCACAGCACATGAGAGAATTAACCGTTGGATGTGAGCTATTGGTGAGACGTAATTAATGTTAACTATTGCTGAGGCAAGGATTATCATATTTTCTATCGTCGAGATCTGCTAATGTTGTGGTTTCAACGGGGTCTCATGAGGCGCTATAAGTTGGTTGCCATGCATGTGTCAAATAACTCTACACACGGGTGTATGTGTTTCCCCAAGCTAGGATAATATGTCAGGTAGGAACCATTGTCTTAATTGTGTATGTGTGTGGTGGTAGCATTGGGAGTTTCAATCTGTGTGGTGAGTTCGTCAGGTTTAACGTCTAACAATTTTCTCTCAAAACGCTTGTTTCACACGGATTAAATATGTATATTAACACATTCATTGAGAATTGAGAAATTTATTTGGAACTCTCAATATGAAATATTGAGAGTATATACAGCAACAAATATAGATTTATGCAGGCATGGATACATCAGCAAATATTTTTTATTGCAAAGTGTCCACCGGATGTTTATCTGCAATAATGTTGTTACTAACATCATTAGAAAGAGGGGAGTGTGCAGGCGACACAGAATTTGCTCCGCGATCAGGTTGAGATAAACAGAGACCCAAGTCGGATATAGACATATTTTTAGGATCATGCTGGACACATATATCATGAATAGTTGTAATCAATCCAGAATTGGGCTTGGGGTCAGCCCCCGAAATTCCTGGTGCAGGTTCCTGGGAGGTTTTCAGGGGCGGCTCAGAAGGGTGTTTAATGACTGTGTCCTTGTGTAATTTCAATGTATGCCTCCTTAGAATAGATGTATCATTGAAGGCTTTTTCACAATATTCGCATTTAAATGGCCTTGTACCAAGGTGGATCCTCTTGTGGCGTTTAAGTGCTTGTCCTTGTGTGAATGATTTATCACACTCTGTACACTTGTATAGCTTACCAGCCTTTCCAGACGCAGCATCGGAAGCCACGGTAGAAAGACTTTTAGATGATGCATCATCCCTGAATTTTACTGTACCACCATGAGAGAAAATGTGCACGTCTAAATAACATTTTTCTTTGAACTTCTGGTGACATATTTTACATTCGTATTTTTCATCCTCGTTATGTTTTTTCTCGTGGTTTACCATTGTCCTTTTCTGGAGAAAAACTTGACCACACTTTTTACATGGGTACTCCTCTCTACTGGATACTTTATGAGAAACAGTTCTGTGAGAGTTGAGATTCTGCTTTGAAGAAAACAAGCTACCACAGTCCTCACATTGAAACCTATGTTTTTCAAATTTAGTGTCATGAGATCTCATGTGCTGTTTCAGGAACCATTTAGTAGAATATAATTTCTCACACACAGAACATTGGTGTAGTTTCCCCTCGTGTATGACTTCATGTCTTTTGAGATCTCGTTCAAATCCAAATGTCTTCTTGCATGTAGAACATTCGTGGATCTTTTTCGAATGGTTCCTCCTGACGTGTTCATCTAGCGACTTTTTCACTTTTGTTTGATATTGGCATTGATCGCAATGCAGAGTTATTCTTTCCATTAGGGAGTGAGCTTCTTTTGTATGCCTATTTAAATCCTTCCGAAGACTGTAAGCACTGTCACAAAGAGTGCATTGAAAATTCGCTGCACCATGTAGCCTTTTGACGTGAACGATAAGGTCAGACTTTCTACCAGCTTTGTATTCGCAAAGCTGGCATTTCAAATTTACATCTTCAGATTCCATGTTGGAGATTTCCTCGAAAAGCAGATTCTTGTCTTCATTCTTTCTCCCTTCGTCCAGCGAAAAAAGCAAGTCTGTAGAGTCAACTTCATTAAATAAACCATCACTTTGAAGGTCTTTAGGTTCTGCGATCTGGTGGCCAATATCATTGGTCGAGTCTGTTTCCATTGCGAGTGGGTGAACGGGAGAATGGACAGCGATCTTTTTCGATTCGAGTTCAAGAACAGGAAGATCAAGTTGAGGAGAAACCGGGGGAGAAACACGGTGTTCCATATCGGAGGAAGCTTCAGACCAACAGGTTCGTTTTAACATATCGTGGACTTGCTTCACCGCCTCCCATTCTCCCGCTATTTCAACCAGGCCTTCCTTGACGTCAGACAACTTCTTCACGCGAACAATTTTTTCGATATCTATAAACATATTGGAGGTCACTTGCTCGCCTCTTTTTGCCAAAGTATATGTCACTTCTTGAGATATACAGGCTGAGGCCCAACTGAACACTCGGACAGGCATTATGATCAAAATTGGAAAACAATAAATCCTATAGCCTATAGTACGGTACGGTAGGCCCTACCGTAGGCCTTCTGGCCAATAACTTGAATAGGATGGGTTTTTTAAAAAAAATAACGTAAATGTATGCCACACTATTCACTTTGGTAGACAAGTATTGAAGAAAAGAAAACGAGTGACTCAGTCAGTGCACCATGAATGATGATGATAGTGCATGGTCATCACAATTTACGTTTTATAAATAGCCTATAACCCAACTGGCATCGATAGGCCTAGCACTCTCATTGAAGAACCAGCTAGGGCCTAGGCCTAGCCTACTGTAGGTAGTTAGAATTTCTATCCCTCTTATTCCTATCGTCAGACAGGCTCCGCTTCGCGGAGATAGGCACCCTGGCTAACTGTACGCTACGGTGCGGTAGCCTAGGGCTAACTCTGGTATGATAGATAACAGTTTGATAGTGTTTTGAACTGTGTTATTTGAATACGTAGCTATACGTTAGTCCTTAGAGCAAGATCACCATGCACCTTCCGTAGCCTACCGATCATCGATGAGACTGGACCAACCGGCCGGGGCTGAGTGCATCCCCGCCAACCGGTAGGCGTGTCCCGACCGGGAGTCCCGACGGCGATGTCCGATGACCGTGGTTGTTTTCGATCTATGGTTTGACCGTTTCAAAATCCAGCTGGACATATTATGGAGATACTTGAAGACAGTCAAAAGACACTATACTTGCACTTCGGCATGGTGGAAGAATAACCAAGAATACCAGCGCGAATTTTTCAAAATGGACAGAAAATAATTTGCTGTCGCCCTGAAGGGAGCCTAACATCGCGATTCCAAGAATCTCACAAGATGGCATTGGGAGCAGTTTCCTCAAGATCCACAAGGTGGCAGAGCGAATAATAAACAATCCTGTGAGACACAAGAGTACGTCGAAGGTACATGAAGCTTGTTGCTTGAATAGACGTTTATATTGACCATGATTAATTGCTTTTTGAACCAGTTCCATCAATTTTAACGGCTGAATAATCCTACATCCTAATCAGACCCTCTATTTGTTTGTACATTCCTTGTTGTCACCACTTTCTGGCCAGTGCCGCGGCAGTGAGCGATGATAGGGGTTTAACACCATAATGTAGGCTACTTGCAAGATGTAAGATATAGATATAAGATGATTCTGGCTGGTCTAGGCCAGTGGCCTTTAATGCCAGGTCGATTTTTTACTACTGGTACTACTTGGGCTTCCTAGTGTAGGGCTTCCAACAATTTATTTATATTATACGCTCTATTATGTAGGGTACAGATCATTGGGCCCAGGCCCTGGGTGGATCCATAGAAAGGTTGTACGAACTCCCCAGAATAGAGCAGGATAGGGTTTACGCAATGCGTAACCTTTCTATGGATCCACCCTGGACGTTTGGGCCCCAGCTAAAACTCAAAAAGATGTTTGGGCCCCGGGCCTGGATGATTGGGCTCCGCTGGGTCTGGATGTTTGGGCCAGGGGTAGCTCGCAGAATTCAATATCCCTTAGCATCCAACAGTATCCCACGTCATCACTGACAAAACATTCTTTTCATTAAGTTATGATCATTTTTAATTTGAATTGAACGATTATACAATTAGAGTTTAGGCCTAGGCAACCCAGCAATACGGAACATACAAATTATCTATTTAGCCCCATTTGGCAACAGCTGGCACTCATTTCTTAGAGAGAGCGGGGCCAGTCTGAGGGTGGGTGGGGCTCTGACCACAGCTGTAGGTATGTGCCTCCACACACCCTGTCACCCACGGGGTAGGCACATGCATCATGCCCTCAACCTGCACCTACATCCAGCGCATCCAATGACCTGTTAAACATTTGTTCTAATAATTGTTTTCCATAATAATCTAAGGAAAATAAATTAATTTGAAGATAGGCTATGGTGTTGTCTCATATATCCTCAAGTTTGGTGGCAATATTAGATGTTTTTCTGCCTTTAAAATGACTTTTATTAAGGGTACCTCTCTGCGTCCATTGGAACCTGCACCCACATAATGTAAACACAGGTGGCTTGACCCCTCTTCCGGTCAAATTTACCCAGGACCCTCTGCGTTGGCCCCTCTCCACTAGTCACCAAATCTGAATTCGGATAACTCGTATTGACACCACTGGTAATCGGGTATCCTTAGAAAGACATCCATTATTCATCATTGGGGACGGGGGGGGGGGGGGGGGGGGGGGGATTATACACACCCTCTATAATATAGACTATATGCTACAAAATCATACAAATGATTACATTGATAAAATATGGAAGAGTATCACCTATTACCTTTCAGAATACAGTAAATAATGATTAATTATGATAGTGTGTGTATACATTTCCCAATGGCAATGCTGTAGTCCGGGGGCAGAACCCCATTTTTGGGGTGAACCTTGCGTTTTGGTCCATACAATGTTTTTTGATTGATTCTATATCTCTGAAATCTCCTGATTCCAAATCTGCCGGGTGCCACTCTGTATCCCTTGAGGAAAATTAATTATCGACGTTTGAAAAAAAAAAGTTAAAAATATTAAATTTAATCAATAAAAAAATAATTTCACCCTCAATATCCACTACAATTGCTATAATTCTGATGGAAAATAATCTTTATGAATGGATTTATATATATTAAAAGTTAAAAAAATCATCATGACCGCTAAAGGTCACATTCAAAGGTCAAAGGTCAAGGTCAAAGGTCTTTTTGACGATTTTTGCAAATAACTCTGAGGAAATTGCTCTGACATCTTAGGTCAAATAGAATTAATTTTAGGGCACATTATTTCCTATCAATTGATACCAGTCACTTGATTCTACATCAAATAGTGTTATTACAATAGCCTTTCAAATTAATGAGACTATTTCATCTTTCAGCCAGACCCACAGATACATCTCTGTTGGAGACAGATAAATAGGTATAAAATGTTCTTTAAAGTATGATATGATCTTTCATTTGATATATTGTAATATATATTGTTTCTCTGAATAAAACCAAACCTTTTATGAATTTATTGCAATTAAAAGGATATTCTCATTATTGGTTAAATTAAAACACCTCCCACTTACAAATGTGTGCAGCTTGGATTTCTGGTGTCCAGTCACCCATCTATTTCTTCTCATGTAAACTTAAATCTATCATCATGATAATGGATCATAATGCCTTTAAGTTATTTTCCAATGAATAGTTGAAGGAATTAAAGAACCTTGATAAATGGCAAATGTCGGACCCCAACAAACTCAAACTGAATACTTATGAAACCTCTCCTGTCCACTCCATTTTTGGGCTAAACCCCATTACTTTAGAATTAAAGATTAGTTGACTGAATATTCAATATACTGATTTCCCTGTGTATAGGCTAGCCCCTGTGTATGGGCCTTCCCCGTTGTTGGGGGTTAAGCACATTCTTATGGTAATATCAGCCAGGCCCCATGTATAAGTCTAGTGCCTGTGTTGACATCATGAAATAAGGAATATATTTTAAGAACCCGCTGAAATGACCAGTTTGATAATTAAGAGAATCTGTTGGACATACATATCAGATGAAATAACAATTGATTTATCTTGAATAAATCTGGCAATAAACATAACCAGTTTTTCTTCTATATTTATGGCTGGGTGAAGGCAAGCCATTTTCAGTATATTGTAATGAATAATATATAATATGATATGTCCGGCCCTGAATATAAGCCTGAGTATAAATCTGGTGTACACACCATTTGAAAATTATATACATCGAAAAACTGTAATATAATTATCAGGAGTGTTCAATTTGTGAGATAGATGTCAGAAGAATTATTCAAGAATATAATTAACCCTAAACTGTATGTTGAATCATTATTCGCAAGGAATTATGTGAGTCAGTGTAAAAACTAATGAAAATGGGAATATAAACCAGTCCACAATATATATTGCCATGCATCATACATGATATGATGGGACAAGTGTTTATCTTCCCCATCATGTATTTAGATCATTCATAGAAGGAATAGCATTGTTGAAAATATTCTCAATCTAGCTGGATCCCTCATATCTAGGATTAGGTAAATCCAAGCCACAATTTCCATCCCCCAGAAGGTTAAGAGTCCACCCCTATACTACCAAATATACTACCAAATTTTGGTACTGGAGTATAAATGTTTTAGATATCCAGAGATATTGCTCATGGAATCACCAGAAGATTAGATGGAGTTGTACTATTGCAAGAGATACCAAGATATGATCTTTACAGAAAGTCTTTCCTAAATCATGGGGCAGGCATTTGGAATAATTTACCAACCCACATTAGACAAACACAGAATCCATTGGCCTTCAAAACATTAATCAAGGATACATTTCGATAAGCATCTTGTAGTACTACAACTCTACACCATGTTCAACCATTGAATTATGAATACCTAATTATACATCTTTTCATCTTTTTCATATTTATTAACTCCATCTCATCTCATATCCACCCCCACCTCCTAAGCCCAACAATTGCCATATCTGAATATACCTTGTGCATGTAAAAATGCCAGGGTTCAGGCAAATGGCTTGATCCCCAAAGATAAATGGGCAGGCAAATGCCTAAGCCAGTTTTATAACACCTGGATAAATAAAGGAACAAAAAAAGAAAAAAAGCCAGCTAGATATTAGCCTATTATAGAAATGCATAATGCACGATATACTTTTATGAAAATTCAAATCATTAAATCCCCTGCAGCTAACACAGAGAACCTCATATTTTATTTTCCCCGTTCTCCTCAATCACCATGAGGAGAATGGGTGAGAATGGGTAAAGTACACCTAAAATGGGATGAATCAATGGGCATGCCAAGTGTTAATATGCATGTTCTCTATAGCCATTGGTTGCGTGGTTATCGTGTTAGACTTCATAACTGGACATTGTGAAGTTGAGTCCCAGAGCAGACAGCCTTTTCACATTTGTCTCATTTTTGAGTCTTTTTAATGTTTTAATTTCACTAATATCTTCACACAAATTAAAAATTTTCTTCACACTCGATCTGTTCTTCATTATAGATAACAAAATTATCTGTTACCCCTAGAACCGAATAAGTTTTGAATCATAGTCTTCTTTGTACTTATATTTAATCCATTTGCAATCTGTTCCAGGAAGTGGCAAAAGTTATTTAATTTTTCCAAGTGCTATTTTCACATAATCACTTTGTAGGAATGTTTCAAATTTCAAGACTGTGTATTGAGCTACTTTACTAGTAAATTCTAAATATTCCATTAGTTCCTGCAAAAGTGTTCACATCAGGGAATATCCCTTTAACTGCTATAAAATCATAAAATGTTCAATTTTATTTAGAGACATGTGCACAATATACCAATTGAAAGATCAATTGTATTAATGTTTAGCTATATCTTCAACAAATACTCAACTGTGCTTTGAAGAAATGAGGGCCTACATCATTTTTTGGCCAAAACACAAAATAGTCTCATCTTTTGAAAAGCAATTGTAATAAAACTACTGAAAGTAGAATCAAGTGATTGGTATCAATCAATAAGAAATAATGAGCCCTAAAATTGATTTTATTTCATCTAAGATGTCAGTGCATTTTTGTCAGAGTTATTTGCAAAAAACCTCAAAAAGACATTCGACCTTGACCTTTGACCTTTAAATATGACCTTTAGCAGCCATGATGAATTTTCTAAATCTTAATATATATAAATATATTTATAAAGATTATTTTCCATCAGAATTATAGCAATTATAGTGGATATTGCGGACGAAATTATTTTTTTATAGATTAAATTTAATATTTTTAACTTTTTTTTTAAAAATGTCGATAATTAATTTTCCTCAAGGGTTACAGAGTGGCACCCGGCAGATTTGGAATCAGGAGATTCTGGAGATTCAGAATCAGTCATAAAACATCGTATGGACCAAAACGCAAGGTTCACCCCTCCTGCCCCCGGACTACTGTTGGTACAACATAAAATAATAACCACTCATGAAACCAAGTTCGGAGCAGGCGGGAAATGTAGAACAAGTTTGCAGGCAGAGTGATATGACACAAAGCCGAAGGCTGAGTGTTGTATCACTCTGCCGGAAAACAAGTTCTACATTACCTTGCCCACGTAGAACGAGTACCATAAGTTTATTAGTATATGTGCCCTCTTTCTTCCTTAGATGTTTTCATTGTTCATTTGTGTTGTGCTTTTTAGGAGAACAATCAACACAGGCGTAGGGCCTACTCATAGCTCTGTAGGCTAGGACTGTGGTCGAGTAGGCCAGAAAAATTAGAATGTAAACATTCAAGAGAATATGCAGGATTAGTATATGCGCATTCTATAACCGGGAGTTCCATATCTGTGAACTGATGTAGAACTAGTGCTTTATTGGCAGGACTTGTTTTATGACTTGTTTTGTTTCATGTCTAAAGGAAGAAGAGGGCACATATACTAAAAAACTTATGGTACTCATTCTACGCAGGCAAGGAACATGTAGAACTCGTTTTCCGGCAGAATGATACAACACTCAGCCTTCGGCTTTGTGTTGTATCACTCCACCTCCAAACTCGTTCTAAATTTCCTGCCTGATCCGAACTCGGTTCCATAAGTGGTTACTATTTAAACCCACATTGATTTAATATGATGCATTTGTAGATCTGACTCTCCCCTTTCTGTAGATGTTTTCATTGTTCATTTGTATAGATTATTACCAGAGGAATCATGAGAAATGATCTTCGATAAAACATTGTTTTTTTAGTGTGTCTATGGCGTGACATCATAAAAACGTCCCATCGATGTAGGACTAGTTCTACATAACATCACAGATATAGAACTCCCAGTTGTAGAATGCAAATATACTAATAACCACTTATGGAACCGAGTTTGGAGCGGGCAGGAAAAGCCAAAGGCTGAGTGTTGTATCATTCTGCCGGAAAACAAGTTCTACATTTCCCTTGCCCGTGTAGAACGAGTACCATAAGTTTATTAGTATATGTGCCCTCTTCTTCCTTTTAGACATGTTGTCATAAAACAAGTCCTGTCAATATAGTACTAGTTCTATATCAGTTCACAGATATGGAACTCTCGGTTATAAAAAAATGGAAAATTGAAAGGAAGCCACACTTTGGGCCCAGATAAAGCTTTCTGTCACCTGGCAGGCCAGCAGGGATAGCTTTAGTACGGTACCGTAGTCTATGCTAAGCTATGCTAGACAAAATAATTCCCAAATGGTTGATGTCAATGAATACTGTCATTAATGTCATAAAACTGGGGCCCAAACATCCAGGCCGCAGCCCAATGATCACAGGGCCCAAGCGTCTAGAATAGCGTGCGGCACCAGTGAGATGTGTCAGTTCTATGCTTTTCCTAGGTAGGACTAAATATTGTTTCGGTTGTAATTGTTTATTTTGCTATGCCTTAACCATCCCGCCCGGCCTGGCCCCGTCATGCGTAGCCGTGATTATGTCTCCGCACGGTCTCCGCACAGTGCTTCTAATACAAGGTCTGAGGTCTGTGTCAGGCCTAAGAAGTAGGTGGGTCATCACATGGATAATGCATTGTTTGTATACTTGCATCTAGTCTTGAGCCAATCTGTCCATTTCTATGCGTAAAGCAAAAAACTGTTGAGAAGGTACATGATAATGCATCTAAACTTTTAGTAGTGTGAGATTTTTGGCATAGTATATCCGCAGTCACAAACAAGTCCACAGAAGGAGTTTTCGAGTTATTGAGATTCCTGTGAGTCCGGATACCTGATAAAAAGCACTAGGTGGTGTGTGTGGTCACCTGAGTGTTGTTATGGTTTGGTCCTCCAGCCCTGCGGCCGCATTGGGGTTGCTTTGTCCAGAAGTATCAAACCGCCCATAATATATTTTTTCCTGTGATGAATGAGATGCTTGTGACTGATGTTTACCTTACAGATTGTTGAATGATCCCCCCCCCCCCTCTCCTCCCCTCTCCTCCCCTCTCCTCCCCCCTCCTACCCATAGAATTATAATCTTTGGGTTATAATTCTATGGTCACGCACACACCACCGCCGTCGTGTGTGCGTGATGCACGCTCTATTGCATCACTCTAGGCCTGGCGTTAGGGTGCCCTTAGGGCTCCAACGTGGTGGAGCAAATGGCGGTCGGCAAGTCCCAACGCATCCCCATAGGATTACTATAGGAATATCGAGAATCTATTTTAAAGCCTAGATGGATTATTTCTTCGGACAAAACTTGGAGAGGACATAATATAATTGCGAATTCAGGGTAAGGATGTCGGCTATAGGTATGTTTAATAGGAAAAAGGCATGATCTCCATGAGTTCTCTATAGACTTGGGTTTTGACTCTAAAAGCCTGGGGCAACGGAAATGATTCTAAGTATGCCAGCTGCGCCCGCCTTTCTCAAGGCGGTTTTTGGTCGCCGATCGTCCAGGAACCTTGTATGGTACTAGGCTTATCTAGTATTAACTTCTGCAAGTTCTGGCCAAATTAAGACATTCGGTACCAAACACTGTTTATTATGAGGTTTTTGAATTGCTATCCTCTACTGTAAAAGAGGTAACAAAAGGCTACTTCTGGTCATGACCTTCATACATGTATATTTCTGGTCACAGGCTATAGTGTGTAGACCTATCAGGATCATTGAGTAGCCTAGCCCGGGCTCCCAGACCTGCTGCTTCTCTTTGGGTCTGGGGGCAGAACCATACGGTGCCTGGTCAAGTTGGGCCAAAACCAAGTCGGCCCTTGCCAGCTCGGCCCACTTGTGTGCCAGCTCAGCCCACTTCAAAAACAAAGTCAGCCCACATCCAAGGCAAGCTCGGCCCACACCCAAGGCCAGCTTGGCCCAGGGCCAGAATCCTCTACTCATTTCACTGACTTTTAGGATTACCAATTTTAGGGTTAAGGTTGGTTTTGGTATGACTGAGGGTTAGTGTGATTTTAGGCTATTTAGCTCATACATTTTTTCATTTCTTGGTCAATACAGAGGAGTATGGGTTCTGGGTCTACACCTTGGGCCGACTTGACTCAACTGCCGGGGCCAACTTGACATTGGGCCGACGACATACAAAAACAGTGGTGTTTACTTGTCCACTTTTGGACGAGTGGAGATGTAAGTAGAAAAATGCCCTATCCACTTGTTTTTAATGTTCCAAACGAAAGTATATAAGGTGACAAATAGGCAGAGCAAAAGTTAATACCTGATGGCCGATTTTTCTCACTAAATGAGAACGTATTTGTACGTCTTTAATTCAGTTAAATGTGGCGGGTTTCTGGCCACCATGGCCGCGGGAATTATGGGTAAGCGGAATGAATTAAAATCGCTCAAATTTTTTTTGATATTTTGCAAATCTTTTAAGTTTAGTTTCCCATGAACTTGAACAGAACAATGATGAGAAGAAAAGTAATTCCGCCTAGATTTACAAAATCGAATGGTCATATTTTATTGGTGAATAACATCACTGGTGGCGCTACAATCACACAGAAATTTGCCTCCAATGTATAGGCCTACTGTGCCGTAAAAGAAGTAGGCCTACCACACAAATCATTTTTATGATTTATTAATGTCTAATATAAGTAGAGACCCAAGTATTTGCTTCCTAGAAAAGTCGGACCACTCTGATGTCGGACCGGATGGGTTAGTGGAGTCGGACCAGGGGGTTAGTGGACTCGGACCACTGGGTTGGTGGACTCGGACCAAACCATACCATACAAAAAATAACCCTAAACCTAACCCTAAAATTGGTTGTCCTAAGTCAGTAAAGCTAGTAGTGGAGTGTCCGAAGTAAAACTGACTAATAAAAGAATTACTTTGACGATATACCTATCATAATAATGTTCTATTCAAAGCTATGCCTGGTCCGAGTCCACTAACCTATCTTGCGGATAGAAAGCAAATTGTACAGCTAAATGGTTTGAGTTCCAGGGAAGGTACAGTCACCTACGGGGTGCCCCAGGGGACAATACTAGGCCCCATATTATTCACTATCTATATTAACGACCTCCATTCTGTGGTCAAACACGCCCAAATACAACACTATGCAGACGACACAGTTCTATTTTATAACAACAGAGATATTAACAACTTACATAATAATCTTCAAAAGGACCTGAATAATGTGTACACCTGGTGTACAGCAAATAAGCTATCCCTGAATACTTCGAAATGCAAGACCATGTCATTTGCGTTAAGCTACTCTACAAAGAAAAGGCATAAGACCCTCACTAAAAGTTTAGAACTAGGCCACTTGATCCTTGAGGAGGTACATGAATACAAATACCTCGGTTTTACTCTTGATGACCTACTTACCTTCAAAATTCAAACAAAGAACACCCTAAACCTAGTCTCTGCAAAAATCAGATTGCTGTACAGGACAAAAAACTCCTTAACCACCAAGGCCAAACATGACCTATACAAAATGGCTATCATCCCTAACTTTGACTTTGTGACTTCATCTATGATTCGGCACCTAAATCAATGCTACAAAAATTACAATCTCAACAGAACAAAGCCCTCAGAATAATCTTTAATAAATCTAAGTATGAAAACGTTGAGCACAAAACACTAAATATCTGGCCCCTACAGGCCCGTAGAGACAAACATATATTACACATGTCATTCTACCTCTCACAAAACCAAGATAACTTGGATGATAGAAAACTTTCTACCAGGAGCCATGCCCCTGGCAGAAAAAATTTAAAAGTAATATATTCAAAACTATGTGTAGGTGAAAAGGTTCACCGGGTATATCAGGTCGGTGCCAGGCAACGCTTCCCTGACCACGCCCACTCCGCCACGCCCACCCGTTGGTGTGACGTCACAATACTAGCCCTTCGATGTCAACAACAAGTGTGTTCCTTCCCCTCACTCCTCTCCTGATCCCCAACCTGATCACACGTATATTGGAAAATTTTTATTTTTCCTGGTCGTGTTTGGATTCGTTTGTCTGAATCTACCTTCATAATGGGAAGAGCAAAGCAGTGCGAGCCGTGTGGATATGCTCATGAGCCTCCAACAGGACAATTGTGCAATAGGAAGCTTATTGCAGAGGTGAAGTCAGTGGAGGGTGAGAAAACAACGGCACTTACCGAGAGGGTCTCTGGACTCGAGAACATGGTTGGGAAGATATTGTCAGCGGTAGAAGGCTTAGAGAAGAAGTCAAACGAGAAAGATGTGACTCCTGATCCATCTATGGCTTCGTCATCGGACTCAGAAGTTAAAGTTCGTGATTCCAGAACGGTGCATCGTGATGTGATACATGAGGATAGGTCTCCAAGTCGGGAGAGCTCGATTTATAATGTTTCGTCGACAAGCCGTCGTCGTAGAAGTTCATCGAGGAAGCGCTCAGGGCCCTTTGATCGAGACCAGCATTTGGACAAGGGTGAGGGCATTGAATCCTTTGACAATCTCCTGTTGCTCTCCCTCCATATGTTGGAGAAAATGTTGATAGATTGTAGACCATATGAAGAGCTGTCAGGCGTGTTATCCCATGTTATCACAATGTCTGAAAAGAACGCATCTCAGATGTATACGCTCAAGGCCTCCATGTTGTACGATCAGGCCGTACGCACTCGGGCCAACAAGAAAGGTTTGTCAGCGTTCAGCGACGTCAAGCAGGAAGAGGTACTTCGATATTATTCCTATGAAAACTCTAGGAAGGCTGTTTCTTCCAAATCTACTACTTCTGCTAAGGGCAAGTCTTCATCCAACCCTAAGATTTGTTTCAAATTCAACGCTGGAGGTTGTAGCAAAGTGCAGTGTGATTATCCTCACCGTTGCTCGACCTGTTCATCAGCTGATCATGGTGCCAAGGCATGCGGGTCGAGCAAGGTGAGTAAATAGGATGAGGTCGAGAATCAGGTCGGCGCCGATAGTGACATCTGTAGTTTATCGTACGAGTTGGTTACTATGGCGATGGACTCTCCTGTGAAAGAGGTTACTGGTGATGGTAACATGGCGGACTTGGACAAGGTTATGTCGAGATCCGAAGACTTGACATCTGTTTCTCCGCCTGATTCTCCCCTCTTGGATAACTTTCCTAAAGTTTGTGACGGTAACTGTAAGTACGTTGATATATGCAATGCTGTTAAAAATTTTTGCTGTGGTAATATGAATGTATCGCCCGATATGGCTCTTTTCTCTACTCCTCGATCTAGGAACGGTCGTTCCATCGAAGTATTTAGTAGTTGTTTTGTTGGCAAATGCAATTGTGTACATACCCTTGATACCTTACCTGTTCAACTTAAACCTTGCCGTTTTGCGGCTATTTTATTCCACCAAGGATGTTCTATTTTTGATCGCTATGTAGACGTTTTTGACGGTGTTATCGATGGTGTAGACGTGGTGGACACGCCAGTACAGGCGTATGATTGTATAAATTACGCCTCCATTTTGGAGGATAGTGCTCGTAACAAAATGGATAAAATAGTAAAGAACGAGCTTCTTGAAGGTTGTGTATCTATTGTTGAATCTAAACCTAAGTGTATCCATTCTTTGGGAGCTATTTTTAAGCCTGATGGTGGTATCAGGCCGATTACCGACTGCTCCAGACCTGACAAAAACTCGGTTAACTTTCATTGTGATTCACTGGTGCGCAGTTTCTCTTACAATAACATCGACATGGCGATTGATATGGTGGAAATAGGTTCTTATATGAGTATCTAAAATCAATAATTCAGTGATCTATAAATGTCAAAAAAGATGGAATGAACTCCACACAAATGCCCACAAAATTGAGGACAAACACTCGTTCAAGAAATATACAGAGGGGATCCTATCACCCTACTGATTCACCCACTTCACAAACTTTACACCGTAGGGCTGACTGTACTGCCCCCACCTTTAGTTACGGGAAGCTTCGAGGTGTGGAAGGGCAACTTGTTTTAGTGCCTAACCCCACCGCCGAAAACTACCAACATACACTCAACCATTACTATTGCTGTTGTTAAAATTAATGCACTCAACCATTACCATTGTTGTTGTTAAAATTACTGCTGTCACTGAAATTTGCCAAAGATTGCTACTACCGCATAAAATATATATGTATGTATACCTATTGTAAACCCTTCCTCTTGTCATATACTAGTCACTCCCATTGCCATCTCATCACCCATCTCACTTATCATGTAATTAGGTACTAGTCTTAGAAAACCTTAGAAACCATGTAACCAAAGTAAAGCTCAAACAAGAATTAGGTACCCAACGGAAGACCTACCTAGACTATTGTCTATCTAGAATGTTGGATAACCTCACTGTAAAAAACATCTCTTGCAATAAAAGAATTCTTGAATTGAATTGAATTGAACCCTCTGGTCCGAGTCCACTAACCTACTGGTCCGACCTAGCGGCGCTGTGTACCAAAATCCCGGCCCCCCCTTCTGCTGGTGCACCAGAATTGTGGCCCCCCCTATGCCCCCACAACCTTCATAATGTTAACTGCTTCGCCACAGAGCTAAAATGGACTGTATACTTCTTGATTTAAACAAAGCATTTGAAGTGCCTCACCAAAGCCTTTTTAACAAATGTCACAACTACCATATCCATGGGAATGTAATAGCCTACTTTGGATTGCCAGCTTCCTAGAAGCCAAACTTCCACTGCACGGGAAGACATTAGAAACACAAGATGTAATATCTGTATTGAGTTTCCCCAAGGAAGTGTGATGAGCCCCCTTCTATTTCTCATTTTCATTAATGATCTACCAGAACTAGGAACATCAAAGGCTCAACTATTTGTATGTTCACGCATTCAAGATTAGCAGCTTTCTATTCACTCTATAGAAGGATGGCAAAACCCTAGCTACAGTAAAAACAGCAAAATATGTGGCCTTGACATCACAAACCCCCTATCATGGAACAAACATACTCATATAGGGACACCAAGAAGGAAAATAATTCAATGCATTTCTTAGCAGGATGAAGTGCTCTGGCCTAGTAAAATCAATGCACAGTGCTATATAGCACTTTCTTGACCAATCATGGAGTATGCTTCAATATTCACCCATTTTTCTATATTCACCAAGTGACACAGAAAACATAAAAAAGCTAGAAATGGTCTTGAGAAAAACTGCTTAGCTAGTTGCTGGGGACTACAAAACTACCAGCAGGGTGATAAGAATTCTGGAGGAATGGGAATAGACAACACTTCGATAGCATGGGAGAATAGCAAAGGCCACCATGCTATTATATAAATAGAGCAACTTCTTTCGTTCGTTCGTTCGTTCGTTCGTTCTACTTTTATTAGCTATTGCCACGTCAGCGAATTTAATACTCCCCGGTAGTGGGAGGTTCCCAAATTCTGCTGGACACAGTGGTTTTTACATGAAACAAGGAAACAATCTGCTAACAAGTCAACGCCTTGTTAGCAGTCCTCATTTAATATTCAGTAATATAAATTTTGGTTGAAGATACAATATGTTGCGAGAAGATAATTAAATGTAATTGCTCAATTAATGAGCTAAGAAATACCGATCATTACATGTTATATTCTACATGTAAATATACAGGTAATTTTCCTCAGAGACCGCATGGTCAGTAGGTCACATAAGTAACCCACCTCGCAAGCGGTAAATCAATAAATAAATTTATCATCCAGCCCTATATAGTTGTTCCTGGCCATGGATGTAAAGTCACTGGGTTTAACAATACGATGATAAGGAGTGGGCAGACCATTCCAATAAAAAGGTATCTTGTAATAAATCGAATTGCGTATAAGCTCAGATCTTGGATGTGGACAGATCATAACAATTCTGTCTGGGTGATGCTGCCTAGTTCTGACCTCCCTCTGGTCAAGGTACTCAGTTAGTTGTTTCATGCGATTTGCCTGTTGCAGCAAATGTAACCTTCGTCTATTCTTAAGAGGCATTAAATTAAATTGATCGTGAAATTGATCTACACAATGGTATCTGTTAGATCTTGTAATGATCCGTAGTGCCCTGTTTTGTAAAACTTGTAGGTGGTTCAATTTTGTCTTTGCTGCTGAATCATAAAAGATGTCAGCTTGATCGAAAAGGGGAAGAATTGTGACTTTGTATACCTGGGCACTTAATTTTTGATTTAATTTATTGCGAAGGTGTTTAAACAACCAGATCTTGTGAGCTACCTTCTTCTTAACAGAGGCCAAATGTTTTGAAAAGGTCAGAGAACCGTCAACGATGGTTCCCAAATATTTGTAGTCCTCGACCTCTTCCAGAAGGGTGTTACCAAGATACAATCCATGTTGCAGTGCCGCAGTTTTCCATCTGGATCTCAGGGAAGGTTTGCTCAGGAAAGTCATGACCTTGGACTTGTCTTCGTTTAGTGATATTTTATTGAATCTACACCAAGCAACTATATTTGCTAGGTCAGATTGTATTTTGGCCGAAAGCAATGTCATGTCTTTACCTGAGTAGTTAATGATGGCATCGTCAGCGAAAAGCTGCAATTTGGAGTTCTTAACTTGACACGGAAGATCATTAATGTATATCGAGAATAAGATGGGACCTAGGGTGGTTCCCTGAGGAACTCCACAGGTTACTAATTTGGGACTAGACCATAGTCCATTTACTAGGACTTGCTGGACCCTGCCGCTTAGGTAATTAGTGAACCAATTTAATTCTTGCCCCTGCAGTCCAATTCTCTCTAGTTTAGTTAGTAATATTGAATGATCAACCGTGTCGAACGCCTTCCTGAAATCCAGATAGACGGCCCTACAGTTTTCATTGTCATTGATTGCCTTGTAGACATTGTTGAGGAAGGTAGTGACAGCATCACCCGTAGACTTATCAGGTCTGAACCCAAATTGCGATTTATACAATATATGTCTGTCCTCAAGATGATGAAGCAATTTTCTCTGCACAACCTTTTCTATTATCTTAGCGGGGGCACAGATACTGGTAATAGGTCTAAAGTTACCGGGATCTGATTTATCACCCGCCTTGAATAAGGGGGTAACATTGCCCGATTTCCATTTGGCAGGGATGATTCCCGTCAGGAAGGACAACTCTATCAGATACTTAAATTGATCTATCAATGTGACAAGTATCTTTTTCAGCAAAGCACTGCTCATGTGTTTGAGGCCTGAGGATTTATATTGCGGCAATTTACGAATTATTGCTCTTAAATCTTCAGTGTCCAACTGGCCAAACTCAAAGTTTGGGTATGCAGTGTTGTCTAAATTTGCAGTATACTTGTCGTGTTCGGTTTTATTGAGAGGTGTGATCTTCGTGGCGAGCTTAGGTCCAATTGTCGCAAAATATTGATTAAAACAATCTGGTACTTCTTTTTGATCTAGTACTTGATCATTCTGTTTTAATTGGATCTTCTCGTTATGTTTCACCTTATCTGGATTTATGAACGGGGTCATTTTCTGCCAAAACTTGTGTGGGTCATCTTGGCATTCCAAGAGTGTATGTTTTATGTAATCATTCTTTAGATGTTTTGCAAATTTATTTACCTCTTTTCGCAAGTTTTTGGCCTTATCCAGCAGATCAGGTGATTTAAATTTAGTGGCTAATTTGAAGTACCTATCGCGACGTTTCATTAGGTCAAAAAGCTCGCCATTGATCCATTCGCATCTGACTTTGACGTTGTTATACTCCCTGACGGGGCACATCCTGTCCAGTATTCGATAAACAAAAGCCTCAAAATAACTCCAACATTCATCAGGTTCTCTCATTACATAATAAGGGGTCCAATCATGGTCTCTTAAAATCTGGAGAAATATATCTTCGTTGAAATTTTTGAAACTTCTGGTCGAAAAGGAAGTACGAGAGAAAGTTTGATGTTGTTTCTTTCTAACTAAGTAAACAGGTTTGTGATCTGAGATGTTTAGATCTATAACTCCAGATAAAGAAACATGACTTGAATTAGTGTATATATGGTCTAAAATATTGGCAGTGGAGGAGGTAACCCTCGTTGGTTCAGCAATATATTGTTTCAATTGATTCACTTCAGACATTCTCTGCAAGTCTTTACTTGCGCTAGAATTGTCTTTAAAGTTAATATTAAGGTCACCAATAATATAAACTTCGTGATTATTAGAGATCTGGTCTATGGCTGTCTGAATTTCCTGTATGGCCACTTGATGTTTGCCACTAGGAGGCCTATAGACGTTCAAAATTACCATTAAAATTAACTTCTGGCAATACTAAGAACACCAACCTCAGACCTAGAGGAGTGGAAATTTAAAATTCCTCCTCCCTTATTCTAGGCTGCAGAGTCACACAGTCTTTCTTCCTATCTATAATACAGCTGCAGAAAGATTTATTGCCATTGCAAAAAACTCCAACATTGGAGAGGTTCAAGCCAACCTCCAGGCAGTTACTCTAACCATATTAAGCACCTCATTTTTAAACTACATTGGCTTTTATCAGAGCTTGCAAAGAATTTGCTTGGCACCAGCTTTTTAATGAAATACATTCTGTTTAATACACCTGAAAACTGTGTGTTGTATTTAAATTGTATCCAGTATATCATTACTGGTTATAACTTATGTCTGTGATCAAAGTGATATTATTTTGTTGCTGGCAAAACCTCTCAATTGTAAGTGAAATAGTGTAAAATGCACTATATTAATAATCCTAACTAATACAAACAGGAGTAGAGGAAATGATCAACATCCTTATTGTCATCTGCAACAAGATCTGACAGAAACATGACCCACCCCCTGGACCAGATACCTCATCATCACTATCCCAAAGAAAGACCTACATCTGTGCCAAGACAATTGCACCCTAAGTCTCATCAGCCACAAGCAAGGTGAAGCTTAAGGCCATTCAAAAGGTCACAAGCAAAAAGCATAGTAGATGAAAAACAAGCAGGATTTGGAGGCCACACCGCAACAGAACAGAATATTGGGATTGGGATACTATGTGAGATATAACAACATCAACAAGATGTATACCATGTCTTATTAATTTTAAGAAAACTTTTGACTGCATCAATAAAGCTGTACATGCAAATGGACAAGCCCTTGACACCATGAAATATTAAATGCAAGTACCTGGTCACAACTGTCTCAGATGAAGGATGAAAAGAAGATATTCTGGCCAAAATAGCCCAAGCATAAGCAACACTGGTACAGATCAAGCCAATCTTGAAAGGCAGTACAGTGGAACCTCACATAAAGACCACCTCATAATAGAGACAACCCTCTATTAAGACCAGTTTTCCCAGTCCCAAATTATTCCCTCTTATACAATTTATAGAGCCCTCTAAAGAGACCACCACGCTATGAGACCAAAAATCATTCAGTCCCAAGGGTGGTCTTAATAGAGAGGTTCCACTGTCGATATGCTTCTCAATAACTCTTAACTCATCATGCAACAATATCAAATGATGAATTACAAAAATATATCCACCAAGCAAAATATTTCAAGTCAAGATGACATCAAATCCAGAAAGTCTGCAATTTTGTATATTTGCAGTTTTATTTATATTTGATGGTGTTTTATGAGTGTGGTTTGAACATTTTTGATCTATTAATCAATCCTTCATTAGGGAATGGTTGCATTTTAAGTGTTTCTTGGAGGGTATGCAAACAAATGTTCATGTGTGGTAACCATAAAACAAAGTTGAAAGATTGTTTCAAATTTCTTTTTACCCCTCCTGGGCCCTAGCATCCAAAATGGTGGGGGGGGGGGGGGGGGGGGGGGGGGGGGCAGGGGAGGGCCATAGCATCTGGACAAGGGCCTCGAATTTGGGCCCTAGCATCTTAGGTTTCTTGACTCTAGTTTCTGAGCCCTAGTATCTGTACCCAAACTTTCTAATAACTAGTCAGAAGAAAACTCAAATGGTATAGACATCTATCACATTCCCATGGACTTGCAAACACCATCCTCCAAGACACAGTTATTACTGGTCAAAGGAAAAGGGGAAGACAGAAGAAAAGATGGGAAGAGAACATCAAAGAATGGACCAGTCTAGACGAAGCAAGCCTAATACGGTCCCTAGGGCCGGAGGACCAAACCACAACGAAAACAAACAGGTCCCACACTTATACACTTTGTGCTCTTTATCAGGTATACAGACTGGAAGGAATAGGCAATAACTTGAAAACTTGCACCTGTCTTTCCACCATGGAAATCCAATGCCAACAACCTCAGGCTATTAAAAGTTTAGAAGCATTTTCATTTGGCTTTCCGACAGTTTTTTTGCTTTACACACAGACATGGACAGATTGACTCAATACTAGATGCACATATACAAACCATGCATTGTCCATGTGATGACCCAGTAGTCCTACCACCAACCCACTTTCAAATGAAACAAGTGCTGCAGAATCGTAAACATGGCTATGCGTGAGAGGGCCAGGCCAGGTGGGATGGTTAATTAATGCATAGCAATATAGACAATGACACAGAAACGATATTTAGTTCTACCTAGGAAATGCATAGAACTCACACATCTCACTGGTGCCCGCACGCTATTCTAGAAGTTGAACGACAAAATTGCCTTCTTAGAAGAAGGTGCAGCCAGCATATTGGACCCCTATCCGTCACCCCAGGGCTTTACGGTTGTGACCCAGACTTAAACAGATCCTGTACAGATCAACCTGTTTTCATATAAATTTATACATACCGATATTCTACTTTCTTACCCAGATTTGGCAACTATATTAAGTATCCTCAATGTTTTGTCCGAAGAAATAATACATCTATTGTTTACAAAGGATTATCGGTATATCCCTATAGGCCCCTACTATTCCTATGGCGTGTTCGTGGCACCGCCATTTGTAGCCCTGGGCCACGCACTTGAGCGTGGCCAAGCGCGCACACAACCTCTCAGCCAATGATGATGATTGAAGCTGTCATGTGATCAGGAGACTGGAATTAGGTCATAGGACGATTCCTACAATGGCTTCCAAAACAAACGTAGAGAATCTAGGATTATCACATTAAAAAAGGTAACACAGTGTAGAATCTAATTGTCTGCAGGCATCTAATTGCTATGCCATCAGATTGCCAGGCAAAACCTTTGACAACCCTTCTTTCTGAACAGCAACACAACGTTTAGTGGCTGGGTCTCCCAGCTAGTAAAGGGTCTGGGATGGCAGGCACATATCGATGTTGTCATTCAACAATTTATAACGTTAACTTACTAAACTAACCATGCAAAATCATTACCGTAGGCTACACCTAAACTATCTGGTGCAGATACTTCTGGACAAAGAGGCCCAGCACATTTTTGTGGAACAAAGGTATAGGATTCTGTGAAAAATCAAAACCATTGCCCCATTTCTATGAATACATGGCCAAGTTTGCATCAACTCGCCCATTTACATGTTAAATCTTTATAATTCTTCCAAGGCAACACAATTTTGTACAACTTATTAAGGAATAAGTTGTTGCTTTACGTTCTACATCAGGAGATATCTGTGTTTAAAGAAATGCTGCATTTTAAATGGCTCTCTCTTTAATCACTGGTTATGAGCCCTGCAAGAGGCATAGAACCTGCACATAAAGTGCAGGGATATTCGTTAATAAGCATAGGGACAGAGGGAGGGAGGGGAGAGGATCATGACAATGACCATGTACCATACATATACAGTCTTCTTACTAAGCCAGCAGCGCCCCTCTTGTGCCATACTTCTGGACTTTCAGTCTCACAAACAGCCACCAAAGACTGACAAAGATTCTGGCCAGTCCTTCATCAGAGCCCCGATGAACACAGGCTACAGCAATGATGAGACCGACCCATGCATCATAAAATCAGAGTGAGGTCATCTGGACACAGTGCCAATATATAAGGTGTGGAAACAAATAACAAATGTTCCCAGGTCAAAAAACGCAAATTTCGCGGGACCTAAAAATTGTGTGCACCAGAAAAATGGCCCCCCCTTAAACTTGCACACCAGAAAAGTGGCCCCCCTTAGACTGGTGTACCAGAATCATGGCCCCCCCCCTATATGGCAGCCCCCCCCCCCCCCCTGGCGTAAATAATGAATGCTCCCTTACCCAGTCCAAGCTTACAACGGTCCGAGTATACGATGGTCCGAGCCCAGAACGGTCCGAGTTCTCCAGACCCCAAGTATTTAGCCCGAAAATGGCTCCATTCTGAAGTATTCAGTGGGGGCTTCGATTTTACCATAGAAAATCATTGCTTCGCTCTCTGACTGTCTAGCGACGCACTAGAGGAAAATAGAGTGGAGACAGTCAGAATATCTTGGGACTATGAGTAGCCTAGCCTACTAAAGTCCCGGTCACCGATTATGCATATCTAATAAGATAAAATAAAATAATCTCTATAATCGGATCGATCAGTATTTCCTACCTCTGAATAATATGTAATTTTCATATGTGAAAACGTGTTGGCCTACATGCTAAATTTGTCAGTCATCAGGACTGATATTTTAATAGTCTAAGTCTAAGTTAAGACTTTTAAAGTGAATGCAACATCTTGTTGTTTCCCTTCGTTCGATTTCTTTTCCTAGATATTTATAACTTTGGATTGAGTACCGGTACACATAAAGTCGGAGAGTAGTCGGGTGCCATGGTTAAAGCAATGATTCTGTATACTACTAGGGTCGTTTTAACGCGGACCAAGCGTTAACTTTTAGTTCTGTTGTCTCTTTTCTAAACTAGTATTGAAGACAGAATAACACCATCTCTATACTATTTAGTATTAACAAACATGCTAAAATAGTTATACGGTAATCGCCAATGGAATTCATAGTAAATATGGTGATATCTTAGAAGGGCAAGAAGCGTATATATCTGCAGAAGTGAGCTGGGTAATACCCCGCATTTGTATGCTTCCTCCGAGACAAGAGGGAGAGAAGATGGATCTCCAGAATAAAGTCTTGTTCCAAATAAATATCAGTTTTACATAATACCGGTGTTTGTAAGAATGCCAACGGTATTACAACAAAAAATAGTATTCAAAAAGTTAATGAGGTAAATAATATTATTTAAAGATCTAAGGATGATTATACTTCTTCACATGAATGTGTAAGAACAAATCCCTGTAATGTGCTTTAGCTGGATAAGTGGATTGTATTTATAATATATATATCAACGAAACTAATAAACAAGAATAAATAGCTTTGAATCTTTGGTAAGGATTTATATGCATAGATCTATATTAAGTTATCATTTTAAAAATAACACAAACTAGCACTGCTAATATGCAGTTTCCAAAGTTATTCCACATGGACCTATATAATAAAGAGTCCTCACATTGCTTGTACGTTTCTTTCCAGGAGCGTTTCAAGTATAGCACACAAAGGATGACCATAGTCGACCCTTATAATGGGATGGAAGGATACTCTGTCATCATGGTGGTAAGCATCTACTGTTTGTCATAATTCGCCATCAATATGGTTTCAAAATGAATCGGACTCTATTTTTACCGGATTGTTATCCCTTTCTTTACTAGGGTAGCACAGGAGCTAGTTATCTTATGTCAAGTTCACCCAAATGGCAGTTTTTATCTGGACCGTCCGGTTCTATGTATAGATCAAGGATATGTCTTTTTTGCAAAAACTCCCCCACAGTAAGACTATTATTAGAACTAAGTGGCACTTTAAACCCGTAGGGCTCTTGAGGCCTTAGGGACTGTTCATTTTTAACCATTGTGTGTGTGTGTACCCATTGCGCACATTCGCACTGGGCCACCACATTATAATGCACAACTTGTTGCGCATGAAAATGCACACCTTCACAAGTTATTTTGATTACAACTTGTCGCACTGTTTCACAGGCAGCAGTGTAGCAGGTCAAAAAGCGCTACAATGTAGCGCCTCAAAACACAGTACTAATAAGTAATATGTGTACCATAAAGCTATATGTCTATAGCAATCTTATTTAATACAGTATGCACATCAAAATGCTTATTTATGTGCATGATATTTGGCTCGATTTAGGGAAACTTTTCATTGTTATGAATAGTTTTTTATGAACATTCAGGTGAAATGATTATCCAATTAGAGTATCCCAACAATAGACAATATATAAACAGTGATAGAGCATCCTTGGAAACACATCCATTTATTCATCATTTTGCCCCAGTGTCCACATGGGTGTAGGCGTCTATCATTCTCCCTTTGTGTGGTGTAGGTTGTTGGTTGTGGAGTTGGTAGGCCCACTGGGGTAGAGTACATTCATATGTAAATCGTTGGGGGTGTTTTGTTTTTACACATCTTCTACAATTGCCCACAATTGATTACACAGACAAAATATAAGAGAGTATCACCAAATACAATTCAAGATATATGATGGCTAATTCCAATAGTGCATATTATGTCAAAATACTACATGGGTTGTGCTTTTAATATAGAAGAATTAGTAATAATGACAGGCTTGCCTGTAGCGCCCTCTAGTGCTAAAAATGCACAATTGACACTGTTTGGTTTAGCGCAGTGGGGTTTATGAATACAGGGCGGGAGAGGTGGGTGTAGTGAGCGACAGGTGAGTGTGAAATGCCAGTTATAGATAGGGGAGTGAAGTGTCATGTATTGTAGCTTTGTGGTGCTTTTTCACGCACTGTTTAGGAAGCACTGGGAACTTATATTATGCTACATATAGGGAAGCTTGTAGCTTGACCAGTGAGTGGACTGCTTTTTATTTGCAGGTCGCACTGGGGCATACACTTTACATAGGCCTTGAAAGCTGTGAAGCAGAATGGGTGTGCGCATAGGGTAGGGGGGGAGGAGAATTTTCAGTGGGGTGGTGGGCACCACTTTTTGTGCAGACTCTAAAAGTGTGTGTGTGTGTGTGGGGGGGGGGGGGCATCTTTTTTTTCACAACTACAATGATGAAGGGGGGTCATAACATTTTGCACAAGACTTTTAGGGGGGGTCATACAATTTTGCACACTCCCCCCCCCCCCTCAGTGCTTAATTATGAACAGTCCCTTAAATCAACATATTGACATGGCCTTTTCTTAGATCAACAAAGGCAACCAGTGACCAACGACATAAACACTCTCTTAGCCTGACAATCGACAAAGACCTTACTAAATTCGGCCATCTTACGAAAATTAATGTTTTTTGGTAGCGACAAGAGAAATCAGACACCCGCCTCAGGAGCTCTACCCTGGAGGGTAATGGGGGGGGGGCACAGTTGTGGCAGTGCCTTTGACGAACCATGTTGAGAAACTAAACTTGAAGTGAATGACAGAATCCTAGTTGAGGTTTTAAAAGTTAACAAGTGTCTTGCTGAATTGTAAGGTGAAATTGTACTCGTTGAGGTTGTAAGGTAGAATGAGCGTGTGCCCCAGAGCTGCGGGGTTCACACCTACCACAGGTGATATGGTAATTAGGTGATGTTGTAATATGGTAATATGAACAGGCCTCATCGGCATATTCCGTTATTCCACGATTTGGCCATGAGAGTGAAGTATATCGGTGGTGCTGAGTGTGGTGGTGCCGGGTCGGAGCGGGTTGCCCTGCTCTGTCCCGGCGCTGCTAGCCAGTTACCCGGGCCTTTGGCCTAGTCACCCGGTTCTCCGGGTACAGCCGGCCAGGCTGGGCGCGAGCTGGTCATTTCTCCTGCTGCAGGGAGTTTTATCACTAGATGTCACTGTGGGGTTTTGTTAGTCATATTCTTGTATTTTACTGCTAGCTGTTCTTTATTGAAGCATATGTGTGCATATGATTCTTTATGTTTAGTGAGAAAGTCCCGCCGGAAGTGTCCGCCGGCATATCAGGTTACAAATCCAGGGTTCCCAAGGTTGAGAAGAAAGTTCAGATTGCAGAAAGTATTAATGGTGCAGGGCTGATTTTTTTTTAAGATTTAATTTAACGGTACCGCGGAATGCTGTTAGAAGTATGAGTTTCCAGGATTTTATTTCTCTGCAATAAATGAACATTTAACTTGGATTTCCCACACGCCCTTTCATCTCCTCTTATCGGGCCTTAATCGGGCCTTAGTGTGCCTTATCTCCTTGCGCGCCGAGCTCCGACCTCCAAATCCAGGACCCAGGGGACCCAGGGGACCGTCGTCATCCTTCCCCTGCTCTCTTATCTCACCTCTCATTAGAGTGTGGGCCAGGCGGCCGTACTCTTATCTGATATCAGCATGTAGCCTGCTTCACTTTAAAAGTTTTTTTGTTTGTGAATTAAACATTCTGAATCATGTTTAAGCATATTCTAACTGTCGTTAAATCATTTTGATATAAATTGCATCATTGTGGGGCTTTTAGAAGAGAAAATATTAAAGTTTGTGAATACACACACCATCACCCTCTCCTCTCTCTCTCTCTTCCCCCCCCCCCTTTCTCACTGTCATCCCTCCTCTCTCTCGACTCATTTTCGCTGCTATACTTATTTTCTCTTATTTTTTAGTCTTCTGACTAGGCCTAAAATAGACTCTAGGGTTCAGAAGACAATATCATAGAATAAATTATAAATATATGGTGACGATGTTGATTGGTCAGAGAACAATTCTCTCCATTTTACAGCTTTTAGAATAGCCAAATAAGAAAGACTAATCCATTGATAATTACTTCTTTCTCCCATAAGCCCCCGCCCCCACAGATAATTAACTGTAGACGAATCTCATAAAAAGCATAGAAAGATTCATATACACTCCTTATTTAATTCTCTCCATTTTACAGCTTTTAGAATAGCCAAATAAGAAAGACTAATCCATTGATAATTACTTCTTTCTCCCATAAGCCCCCGCCCCCACAGATAATTAACTGTAGACGAATCTCATAAAAAGCATAGAAAGATTCATATACACTCCTTATTTGATCTAGAGGCTTTGAACCTAGACTAAAAATCCTGTTAAAATCTGTTAAAAGTACTATGGACTGATATTACTGATCTCATAATATCACATTCCTTTGCATGTCTTAGCTCCCAAGGTCTTAGTAAAGTTTGTGTACTTTGAGAGAATATATTTCGGGGGAAACCCATTTACTTTGTGACATGTGGTTCTGACCCCCCCACCCCTAATCCTCTGTCCATCACCTGCTTGCATCCTGCGGTACTCATTTTATTGCACTCTCATCAAATTGCACCTCCCCCATTAGGCGCTCCTAGTAATAATGGTTAACATTATTCGATACAGTTCATAAATTTAACAAATAGGATAGACAGGAATCCACTGCCATCCTGCTTTATCTCCCTCCCGCCAGGGTCTCCACTCTCTCCCTTGTATCCCTTTGACACTAATTAGGTGATAACAGATAACATCCTAGCACCGATGTTTGATGCCAAGATAATTGTGACCATGTGTGGGCACTGTCTGATGTCACTTCTTCTTTCAACTTTTTTTTAGATGGGTGTTTGAATCATTGCCGTGTGATGTATATTAGCTGTAATAATTAATATTGTGGTCGATTCTCTTAAGGTTCTCTCTCTCTCTCCTCTCTCCTCTCTCCTCACTCCTCACTCCTCTCTCCTCTCTCTGGGACATCCTCCTCCTCCTCCTGGGTGTATGAATGTATACATGGTGTATGTATGTATGCATGGATGTGTATATGTATGCAGGTGTGAATCCCATTACTTTCCTGGCATCGCTAGTGCCTCTGTCCCCAACCCCGACACATATGCTTTCATCTAACTCCAATAAGAGTTAGTATCCAAATCTTTTACACTTTTTCTTGTCTGTTTGCTTATAGTTCTTAAACACCATTTTTGCCTTTTATTTCTTTATTCATATACTTCTCTCCTGCTGAGTTGAAGTGTTCCATCTTCTACTTCCCCATACGGAAAAGATGGCCCAGTGACCAGGTCTAAGGGGACACCCAATGAACAGTTAACGCACATGCAATGACTAGTGGGAAAATTTCACATGTAAATGAGCTAATCCACAGGTCCTTTTATGGGCACATGGGCTAGGTCCTCCAGTGCACACACATGGGACAGGTTCTTTAATGCACACACATGGGACAAGTTCTTTAATGCACACACATGGGACAGGTCCTTTAATGGACACACATGGGACAGGTCCTTTAATGCACACACATGGGTCAGGTCCTTAATGCACACACATGGGCCAGGTCACATGATCTTCAATGTTCCACATGTGTTTAGAGAAGCTTTCCTTTGTCTAACCTTATTTTACTTGCATGCTTAATAAGGTACCTCTTACCTTCTGCCACAGTCTTAGTATTTACTGATGATATTTGTAAGCCATAAACATACTCCAAGCCTTAATCCAATCCTTGAGAATGTTCTACCTGCTATGATATATTGTGCAATTTACTGAGTGAGAACACCAGTCCATCTGAAAGCACTAAGGTAGCAACACTCTCAACCTGAGCCATTTCCTACTTCAATATCACTTCTGTAACTGTCACTTATGCCTTGTTATCCTCTGCCTTAATTGTCACTCAGGCTTGACCTTTAAATGTCATCCAAATAGAGTGAGTAGCAGAAAACTGTAATAATCCAAACTGAGTCAGTTCATAGTCTCTAAGTCTTATGATGTTATTCATTCAACTGCCAACTGCCAACTGTTTGAAATGGTAATCTGACCTATATGTAGAACCAACTTCCCCTTCCTGTTTGACCCACTGGCACTGGTAAATCCACATCTAATGAGCATGTTATAGAATTTTATTTATAGAAGTTCAATCCATACATAATGCCCAGCTTTGGAATTAGGTTATGTTGAATGAACACATAATGAACATGAAGTCCTACCAATGCACATACACTGGTCAGGTTATGAAATTTGCATATGTTGATGCTGTTGAAGGCTTTTCAATGAACACTTAATGCACACATGGAATGGGCAGGGAAAACCTGGGCATTATGTCTGCATTATATCAGCATTACATGTGGATTAACTTTTCATTTCTGTATGGGTCTTCAACTGTTGGCAATAAAGCAAACCCAGCTAGCAAGGACTCGGAGATCTGTGTTGTCTATTGTTGTTATTTTCCATCAATCGCCGGGATAGTGAATAGCAGACATTACATATTCAACCAACAGGGAATATAAAAGGTTAGCCTTTGCCGTCCTATTTGCGAGGATCAGAAAGCTAGCCCTGTTTTTCACCTCGTTCCTGGTCAAGGTTTTACTTACATTGGTAATGTATATGGACGTTAATTGTTTTATATGTGCGGAATGAGATGAGATGGAAATGGTATGAATGGTATAGTATGGTTATTAGTAATATTCTCACATATTTTAATGGCGTTGGTGCCTTTAGATGATAACAATTATGACAATAGGATGCAAAATAAAGTGTCAACAAAAGCCATTGAATGACATGAGTAGCTCTTAACCTTGAGTACAGTTCTTTCTTTATACTACGACTTGGAAATAATGAGAAAATAGCCATTTTTACGTTTGCATCATTCTCGCAGAAGCAGTTTTTGACATTCATGTTTGTTCTGAATGTGCGGAATCCTGAGTCACGTCTAAGAATGCTTGTCTGTGATTGGTAATATCTTCCGTGTTACATGCATACAGGAATAAACACACTATTTAATGGGTGTATTCTTCCTGCTTGACGTGAATAACCCATTCAGAGAACGTCATAGTATAATATGAGATCATTACATGATTAGATTGGTTTGCACAATTTAGTGTGGAATGTCTAGTGGTAAATATTGGCTTCTTCATGGCTGGGATATAGAACTTCTAGTCAATTTTATTTATTGTATGGCTAGACGAATCGCAGCCGTGTCTGGCTGATAAGCTGTAAGGGTTTACATATTAGCTCAGTACCACACCGCTGGAATCAAGGCCTCGCACACCAGACTACCACTGGATGTGAACACTGACAGACATTTCGTTTAGCCACTAGTTGAGTGCCGTGTGCATTTCATCCAATAGAATGAAGCCATGCTTCTACAACCAGGCACCTACACGGGGACCATTTCAAAGTAACCAATGTATATCATGGGAAATTCATGATTTGTAAGATTCGAAATTTCAAACTTGTTCCCAACATTTTTTTGAATGTCTACTTACATTTTAATCAGTTGGGAGTAGTGTCAATTTTTTTTATCTTATGTTACAACTGATTATATAGATAGATCTTTGGAATTATCAACACTTGGTCATTTTTATACCGATTTCTTTACCCCGAAAAAAACCTTGTGTCAACAATTAGGCAACAAGAGCAAAGGCTGTTAACTAGAGTTGGAAATGGTGTGGGATCTGTTCATAGGACCAAGTTGCCCCCCCCCCCCCCCCCCCACCATGTTTAAATTGCTTAACCCTATCAGGGCGAGTAGTGCATTTATGCACTATTATTTGGGTCATTTTCCCCATAATATTGCCTATAAGACATGCTATTCATTTAATAAAACCTGCTATTTTACCCTCTTCCTCCTATGTCAATGTGTTCCAAATGTTGTAAGGACCAATAATCAAAAAAATGTTCTTGTGCCTGGTAGATGCAGAAAATTTGGTGTCCATAATAGATTGTGGCTAAATTGGAAGAATTATAACTCTATTTATGCAATATTCATTCTTAAATTGGAAAAAAACTAAATCTAAATTTATTTTTTTGAAAAAATGCCATTCATTCAGTTTTTCATGCTGAATAAAATGAATGGTCGTAAAAGTTGATGGATTTTGAAAATGGTTCCTTTAGAATGGTTTCCATGGCAACCAAACAGCCTGTTTTTTTCAATTGAAAAGGTGTATACCTGGTAAATGGTTGCTATGGTGACATAAAACATGAAATTTCTAAATTACAACTCATAACAAGTAGAGCAGAAAATTTAGGTTCATGTGCAATTTACTCAGTACAAATCGCATTTCTTACAGCAAAATGGTGATAAAAAGACTATGTGGCATTGTCCCGATTAATTTTCACTGTCTGGACATCATTGCCTTTTACATCATCTATCTCCTTTTAAAAAGTCACTTAGGCTAAGTAGTTTAGCTCAAAATTTAACAGGCAGGCAACTTTGAAAGACTATAACTTCACTAATATTTGGCGTATTAAAAAGATTTTTTCGTTTTTATAATGCTTGGTACGGCCACAATAAGGGACAATTTAAGAGACAACCTCCCTTATCAGACCCTCTGCCCTTAAAGGGTTAATATGCCTTATGGTAGCTTAGAATGGCCAAATAGGTATGGTGGATGTAAATGATAAACCAAATTCGTTTTGTTTATCATTTGTTTAAAAATGGTCACAGAGTCTTTCAATTGGGCTCGTTTTAAAGCACATTTTATTACCTTTTTTTATGAACAAAGAAAATGTTTTATTGGATTTCCAATCTTGCTGTATTTTCTGACAATGTATCTTGTAGAACAAATTTAATGTTGTCATCAACCCCTAATATTTTTTGGAATATTCAGTGGTCATTTATTGATTTATATTGCATCATTATGTAATGAGTGAGTGTGTTCATTAACATTACCCCTATATTATTAAGGAAAGCCCTAATTTTTATTTTTTGTCATTTGCTTAATAATGGTGGCAGTCTTCACACTGGGCTCGTTTTACAGCAAATTTTATTTCCTTTACTATCAACAATTAAAAAAAATATATTATATATGTATCTTGTAGCAATGAATTGTGTTTTTATTTTATTATTCATTAATGTTGTCATCGACCCCAAATATTTCTGAAAACGCCCTTAACAGTTGGTCTGCATAGTCAATGGGGCTTATTTGCCCCATGTGACTGCAGACGGAATAAAGATAACAACCTGTTTCAGGTGCGCCTATAGGCACAAAATTGCATCCAGCTTCAATGCAGTGCATATGACTACACTTTTAGTCCCAGTGAAGCCAAGAACACATCAAAACCAAATGTTCCTCCCCAAAAGTACTTGTTATCCAGTAGAAAATTATGCACCACCAGCTAAAGGGGGCAAGCAAAACTCATTTTACAAGTACATCAGGTAGCATTCATATGGTTTCCTACTTTCTGTCCAGGTAACACACACTGGTTTCACCTATATACAATTACCACTTGTACATTATAACTGCAAGGCCCACACCATCATTCCATATCCCTATCCCTATCCCTATCCCCTATCCCCTATCCCCTATCCCTATTGTTTACGGTGGTGGGGGGAGGCAGGCAATTGTTAAAATAATCTTTCTTTATCCGCTCTATATTATAAGATCCTAGTTACTTTTAGAGTTCTATAAGGGCTTCAAGCCTATTACTTATGGCCAGCCACCACTGTCTGGTGGGACACGCTTTCCTGGACAAAATGGTATCCTGTGTCAGCTGAAAGCCGCTAGGCAAAACCAAAGCTCAATGCCACGCCCCCTTTCCATAGGAACTGCCTACTTACCTATGCGATTTTGCTATAAAACCTCTACAGCCTAAAAACACCATAGGAACCTGCTTGTTTTGTCATAGCTATGGTATTTCCGGTCTTAAACTTAAAGGTCAAGTGTAATGAAAATTCTAAAAATTGAGATAAGGGCTGATTTACATTTGTGGTGGTGGTATTGATGGCATCCGGGGTGTAAATTAAAAAAAAATCCATTAATGCCCGTTTTTCACAGCTTTTTGATGAATAAACAAATGGGGCTCAGTTTGCTAGAACTGAGGTGTGTATTCGCACCCCACTGCTGTGACGTCATCTCTGTCCTGCTGGGTCTAGGCTAAGGCTAGCTTTAGCCTGGCTAAGCATATTGTCACCTAGCATTAAGTGTTAGATGTAGCGAGGGTCATCTTTGCATGCTCTATAATACTTTAACCCAACCCACTTTAATTATCATCCTTACCTATCATTGAGCTGGGAAGAATTAGCTGGAAAAGTTTCAAGGAATATAATGGATGTACCTATCATAAACAATGTTTTAAGTAATGGTGGTAAGTGTGCTTTCATTTTAAGTTCTTCTAGAAACATAATATTTCATAATAATGAGTTTTTCCCCGAAATTACTGGTTAGTATTTTTTAAACAGTGGTTTGGATATGAAAACATTCGTTTTTAGAGGTGCTGGCATGAAAATAAGCATTTCGTTGGCCTCATGAAATGTTCAAGAGAAAAAATAATAATAATAAGATCTGATACAAATGGTTATAGACGTTTGATACAAATGGCAATGAGACCTTATGTATCAATGTTAATGTGGAAGATGTGGAAGAAATGTCGCGAAGACCCACTGACACTGTCTGTTACCCCCTGGTGTTACCCCTGCCGCCCCTGAAGGGGGAGGGACGGGAGAGGTTTGTGGTGTTACCCTTGCCGCCCCTGTAACCTCAAGGTATGATTAATAATTGTATTCATTATTCTGTTCTGTCTACTGAGTGTTGTTCCTGACCATTTGGAATCGTTGATATTATTAATACCTCGCTGATTATCATTAATAAGACACAGCTTTTCTTCTTTTTTTAAATAATTAAATGAAATTTGTCTAAGTAGTCCGATTTAATACATGAGCATAGGTTCAGAGACATGATATGACACCATATACCACCAGAAGATTATCATAAGTTAAGGGACTCACATTAGGGATCTTTGAACGGATGAATATAAATGAAACATTAGGCATGGAAACAAGTCCAGCCCCCGCCCTCTTAAATAACAATGTAGCAGCTACATTGATATTACATACATAGATTGTTATTATATTAACGTCAGATATACTCGGCATTCACACAAACCTAGCCAAGGGTCAATCAGGACAAACACTTCAGGCACTGGGGAAATACATCAATCAACTAATTAAAATCAGAAAATGGAAAAAAAAATTAAAAAATCAGAAAATGGCTGGGATTATAGTTTTGGGAGGTTTGACTTAGAGTAGGGCCTATTAAATGTTTAAAAGATATTTATGACTACTGGGGAATATAATATTAATTATACAGATCAGTCCTTACAATTTTATAACATGTGAATAGGCTGTGATCTCTGTGTTTATGCGTATTGTTGGAGATGTGTCAATTGATACTAATATAACCCCTATATATATAACTAGTACTTTGAGATTAGTACATCTTGAATAGCCCTGACCATGCCTCTATAATTGGACGAAAATTATTATGTTAAATTGAAGTTTGAGTAGGGTAATGTAATAACATAGGCGCAGCTTGGGGAAACACGTTTACACTATCCAACAGCGCAATCCTTTACCATACATAGTTCCTGAGAATTTGTGGTTGATATACACTTTTGGTGGAATTGCTTATAGATCTGTGAAAAGCATTGTCCATATTTTCGTCTGTAGCCCTTAAATGATTTTGTAACTGTATTGGAGAAGAAGGAAATAATCTATTCAGCTGTATTAACCTGCTGCCAAATAGGCGGGTGCATTTAAGTTGCGTCGCCGAAGTACCAACATTGCATTGCACCATACATACAACTAGTGTGTGTGCTATCTACCTACCAGTCGCGTGGGACATGGATGACGTCACAGTTCGCTTGACCCGTCCAAAGATGGCCACTCACCCTTGCCGCGCTGGGTTGCAGTGGCCTAACAAATGATAGTGCTTAAACACTTCCCACTGGTTTAATTTTTTAGGTAGGATGCTATAACTTTGTAGATCATTTCAAAATATCCCTCCGAATGTATTAAACATCAAATAAAAACCTTTACATTTGACCTTTAAGGACAGTTTATGCTTATGATGCTTCAATAAAGAATGGCAACATGAAAAAAAAATTAATAAAATTATATTAATAAAATAACCCACAACAACCAACACTTTGGGATTATTCCTCTACCATACATACAACTAAGAAGAGATAAACTGGGATCCCCGCTATATAACGACGACAAACCCCTCTCGTTATACATGAAAAAAAAATGACAGCAAGCTGCGCAGACATTTCATTTAGTTCGCCACACATAAACATGCTCCAGAACTAGGCCCGTGCAATGACATCATAGAAATTGGGATTCCCCCTGGCACCTCAGTGCTAGACTACAACCCTCCCCTGCCCTGCGAACAGTCTGAGACACAAGCTGCTATTTCATTTTTCGCGCATTGTGCCGCGTAGACGCTATGATCGTGGGCATTGTTTACAGTAAGGGGGAAGGCAGGCAATATTGAGAAACAAAATATCTGTAATAGCCAACAAAAACAGCCTAATATTATATATATCTAAATTACATTCGCAAGGCACCTACTAGCAGCCACCACTCCCTGGTGCGACAAACTCTCCTGGACGAGACATGCATGACTACCGCTTTTTCCGTGAAAAAGGCGACAGGCTACTTCCTCAGCACCAATTACGTCATACCAGATACATCGAAGAGTGCACTAGAAAGAGAAACGCCATTTATTGCCCATTTTTCAACATCACTGTATAGGAATCGGCAATGAAAACCACCGCAATCGCATCTTGAGACATTTTCCTCTCAATTTCGCCAGGAATCGATGTGTCAATACTGTACACTAACAATGCTAGACGAACGGCTGCCCAAACACTTATTTTAATAAGCGGATGCTATTTCTGAAACACTACGACCGCAGCGCCATAACTGTACAGCGAGATACAGAGGGTGACTCATGGGCTTTATTTTGGTTTCTCGCACTTATTTTCCTACAAACGTATCCATCCAGGCACATCAATAGCCAGCAAAATAACAAAGCTATACTTGAGTTAAGTCAGTTTAACCGAAATGCACACAAGTAAATGACAATCTTCATGTAACTTACGTTAACATTGCCGTGAATGGGGACTCGAGGGGACTCGAGACCCACCGATAGAAACACTCGACTCACAGCGTGAGGAGTACGTAATGTAACGTCCCGCTTTACATACCTTCCCACACACCACCACCAAGAGCTCCAAGAGGAGTCTTCCGGTCAGACACTTCCGCCTGGCAGAAACAAAACAACGTGACAGTGGTGCCACTCACTGCTGTCATATTCCATGTAGAAACTCCGCGATTATTCCATTAAAAAGGTAACGAAATATTGATTCTTCTGCTAAAGTATCATTGTCTGCTGGGGTCTGGTGGCGGAGTCAGACGCCTGCAGACATCGTCAAGCAAAACACCGAGTCTACTCGTTTCCAGTGTCGAAGATTAGCCGGGTCTTCCCGGCTCCACAATCGCCGAAACCATAATTTTAAAAGCTTTGATTATTATCGGTACCAACGACCTTCGAAATAACAAATTTAGTCTCACTAAACTAACCATGCAAAACCTATGTCAGACATCCTATTCTTGTGCGTTCATTTTCTGGACTCCAGTTTAGCCACCAGAAAGATGCACAGAACGTTTGAATGTAAGACCCACCTATGATCAACCTTTTTGAAGAATTTTTCCGTTGTCAAAACTTTCTAACCAATCCCACAAGCTGGCTAGCAAGGCTTACTTAAAAATACTTCACATAAAGTTTTTGATTTGAAGAATGATTAAAAAGTTCTCGCAAACCACGCATTTGAAGCAAGGGGAGTTTAAAATGGCCGCCAAAACAAAAACTTGAACGTAACAGCCAATGCCACTGCTGCTCTCAGCCAATCATATGGATCAGATGCGATCATGTCACCGCCCTAGCAAATGATGTAATAGCGCCGGAGTGAGGAAAGCCCCAATCTCTGATCAGAAAAACAACTAAGGACTGTCACTCTCATATCAAAAGTAGAAACTCCGGGATTATCCCATTAAAAAGCTGATACAATATAGAAACTAATCCTAAAATCTAAATGTCTACAGTCCTCTTATGGAGGTTCCATAAGATCGACTGCAGACCTCATCAAGCAAAACACCTGACTACCTTGTTTCTGTGACAAAGTTTAGTAGCTGGGTCTCCCGGCACTGCACAGCAAATGTGACTAACCCTTAATTTTAATGTTTAGACGAGACAAATTGCCTATTCCCATCGATATAACAAATACAGGGAGCTGCGGACTTAATCTTACTTAACTACCGTAAACCTACAATATCCTTGCGCGGATACTTTTCTGGACACTTTATAGCTTAGTCTTCGTTCAAGTCTTGGAAATTGATCGGTCATTGATATTTTTCTAAGCGTTTGGTAAGTGATTCCATAGTATAGAGGTTTTGTACAGCATATGTAAAGGGCCCATGGCCCTTCCCAGTAGTCCTCCCTGTACATTCAAACTGTGGAATCATAACCAACTTGGGGTATTATTGTTCTAGATAAAATGAACTATAACAAACCACTTTCCTACAAAATTGCTGAATACATACATGAAACTATACTGGTCATATCTTCATGAATTTTTTATTTAGTCATATGCATAGAAAAGTGCAATTTCAATTCCTTTATGAAATATTAGTAAATAATGTAAGTACCGTTACTCAGGGAATCATTGACATGTAGGTATCCATAGCAACCATGCAGCGTGCGTACATACTGTCAATACATACACACTAGACACATGGGCCTCCATGACGAACCACCGCCCACACCCGACCACTGCTGCTGCTCATCAAAACAAAAATAAAAGTTGCTCTGGAGTGGGTCAGGGTCAAAGTTCGTCTCTGCCATATTTATATAGGGGGCAGGGAGGAGTTGGAAGATAACGGTCAACCAGTCGGTCTAGGGGCCCATCTTGTGCTCGGCCTTTAACAACAAATTTTGCATAATGGTGTTTAAATGATATTTGTAAGCTATTTTTGTATTGAGGTTTATGCCTAGACATTTAAATTGTTAGGCCTACTGTATAACACCATTATTTATAACAATGCCACAGTTTTGCGGAGTACAGGTACTTGTTTTGTTTGTGTAGAGAAGCTAAAGTGGTTTTCTTCATATGCTTTTAAGAAGGAACATATTTTGGATTTCAGTCTTGTGTATATTCAGGCCACTGTATTATCGGCATAATTCTCACATCATTGTTTTGGAGAATTATGACATCGAAGTTAATGAGGAACATTAATGGTACTAAAACTGATCCTTGTGAGACCCCAAATTTTATTGGGTTTTCCTGTGAAAAATTGGTATTTGCAAGTTGGCCTACAGCATGCAATCTATTATGAAGGTAATTTTGCAGTGCAAACGATGATCTATTGATTTAGATTTGGGCTCATGAGTTTATGATTGACAGTCTTTAATGCCTTAAATGTCTATAAAAGCAGCCATTTGGTAAATAATTCCAGGATATTCGTTATTTGTAGGGTCAACATCCGACAAAAGAGACGTGGGTCAGCGGCAGAATGTCAGAAAGACATCATCAAGTCGCCTGAAGATTCTAGATCTTATCGGGGACTCATGTTGAACAATGGCTTAAAGGTGTTGGTTATAAGTGACCCCCACACTGATAAATCTGCTGCCTCTTTGGATGTCAACGTTGGTAGGTTTGATTTATTTAGTAAAATATAATTCCCAAGAAATTAGGCCAAATATGGCATATCATATCAGTCTAAAATTTGAATTTTCTCATTATGTGGGCATATAAATCTTTTGCTTAAATACATTAAAGTACATAAAAGGTCATAGAAGATTTTGATATACATAATTCACCATGTACATAATGATGTTGAGCAATGAATTGAAGAGTGAGTAAATAGCCTTATACGAGAAATGTAATTTTAAGAAGTAATGGTAAGTGAAATGTCTGAAGGATCACATGAATTATAGATTCTGAAACTTGCTAGGTTTATTGCAAGCGTAAGGCATTGCGCACGTAGACTTTCCCAGGTCACTTCCTTGTAACCTGTCGGTGGGCAGGAAAATTTGGTTTCAACCACTCAAAGCAGGATAGAGAGAGGAGGTACAAGGAAGTGACCTGGGACGGGAAAGTCTATGTGCGCAATGCCTTACGCTTGCAATAAACGGGGTGATATCGCCAGTGAGTATGGCAATATCCTCATTGAGCGGCAGATGAATCCCTCCGCCCCAGGAAGTGACCACTGACTGACCGGAAGCTGGGCTTGGCCAATCACAGCGCTTCCTCCAGCACATCGTCCATTTTGAAGCAGGGTCTGGAGGAGGTCAGATGTGCCAGCACATCCCGTAAAAAAGACGAACATCTTATATCTGACCAATGTCTACACGCACCTATATTGCCCTAGCTGACGCCAAACCAGCCAAACCCAAAAAGAAAGATAAGAAAGTGAACAACGAACAAACAAAAGTCACAATGGAGGACTATCATTCCCCGCCAAGCCAACAAGAACAGTCCTCAACGGACGAGGGCAAGGCACACAACGGAAAGAAGCTCCCCAAGACTCCTAAAACATCTAAGAAAAAGAGACAGACAGTGGTCGACAAACTCTGCCGAACCGTAGTCAAACTCTCTAACTCTAAGACCGGACAAAGAACTGAACGCAAGCCGCGTAACAACAATAACACCCCGGGATTTAACAAGAAACGCGAGTGGAACACGGCAAGCAGGCCCCGCGACTCCACTCAAACCCCCTCAGACAGGCCGACAAAAAACTAAGTACACGTCCCCCACTACACCAAAGGGACGATAAAATCAGTGAGTTACATCTCTTTAATGCTAAAACAATACCCCGCCTGATATCTGTGGACAAACCTGTTGTGAATCCGTGTTACGCTAAAACATCAACCCACGGTGGCCATGACACCGGAAGCCACCAAATACATCTTCCGGCCAGGAAGTAAACAACAAACATGGCTGCCAAACTTCCGCCCAGGCCATCGCAGCTACCCGTGCGACTACAAATATGCCTAATACTCGGCAAATATCGGGTTCACAAGCCAAAAACTCAAGACTTTTGTCTAGTCGACTATTTAAGGAAATCATTTCTGTGAAAACTTATACAACCAGATATACTCTTAACCTATGGTCGATGAGCAGTAAATCCTAAGAAAACATTGTTATGAAAGGCTTGCAAAATATAAGAGGATCACTCTCATAAGATAGAGGTTAATCCCTTTGCAAATTTATTACCTGTATATACACCTTTTATGAATCTAACTATCCTAATCTAATGCTAAAACAACATTTATGGGTCACACTCTACATAAGTGGTTATCCCATCATTAACATTAATATTATTACTATTAATATAATTAAACATTCTCACTAAAATTTCCTTGAATCACTCAAACGACTATGTACAAATGTATTTATGTTCTTCAAAAGCTGGGTTACGCCAGAACATCCTACCACCATGGGAGGTGCTGGACCCAGTGGAAATAAAATCTTTAAAAAAAAAAAGAAAAGACAACCAGACTTGGTAAATAAATACTTAGCCCCCGCTTGCATAGGAGGGTCTACGCCCCGTGCAGCACCAGCTACGACTCGATACTTGGGCAAACTTAGTGGGAAAACTGATACAGTACACCCGATGGCTATTCGGCCCGGGACTGCCAGCACTTCCGCCAGCTCAATTGTAAACAAACCTACCGACAACACAAGCATCTATAACTGTGAAACATCGATCGTGAGTACAAAAAGGCCTACAAAAAGCGTTTCTAACCCTATACATGAAAGTAACTCGCCTAACGAGAAGGGTAAATTAGGTCAAGTGTTGAAGCATCATAACAACGAAAGTAATGCAAAAACTCACAGTGTCAGGGGGGAGTGGTGAACCCTCCCTCCCCGATGAACCTCAAGATGTTGTGTCAGCCGCTGAAAACTCATCATACCTCGATCACTCAGAGGAGGCACAAAACCCACCTCCAAATATACACTTCAACAACTACAAGTCCTGGCCATTCCCAGCCCTGTGCTTACCCGGGAAGATGGCAGACATGTACGAGTCTGTCCGAGCTAAGGGCCTACCGAACTGGAAAGGAGCCAAGGTAGAGGTCCCCTCCACACTTGACATAGCACAATGGGAGAAACACTCGACCGGTCACCCGGAGGACCAGGCTATATTAAATGGAATAAAATATGGCTTTCCCCTACAGTACCAAGGCGGGCCCATGACAACAACACCAACCGGAAAAAACCACCCGTCAGCAGTAGCTTATCCAACACACATTGCTGCCTACCTGGATGCTGAGTGTAGGATGAATGCCATGGCCGGACCATTCAAAGCCCCACCGTTTGTACCCTGGTACCATCAGAGCCCACTAATGACAAGTCCAAAAAACGAGCCAGGAAAGAGACGCATCATCGTAGATCTCTCATTTCCAGACGAAGGGATAAACAAATGGGTTGCAAAAAATCAGTACAACGGAGCTCCAGCTACTCACAACTTACCAACTGTAGCGATGGCTGGCCAACTAATCAATAACCTAGGACGAAATGGCGTCATCATGGCCGTCTTGGACTTATCAAGAGCGTACAGGCACTTCCGCCTGTGCCCCCTAGACTGGCCCCTAACCACCATAGCCCACAAGGGAGCTATTTATGTCGACCTGGCCCTTCCATTTGGGGCCAGAATGTCATCATTCGTAATGCAAATGGCAGCGTCCTATATATTGTGAGAGCCCTTGCCTCCAATGGCATCATATCTTTGATGTATTTGGACGACATCATACTACTAGCTAAGGATGAATCGACCATGAAACACAACTTCCTATACACACAGAACCTACTGACATCGCTAGGTCTACAAGTAGCAAAAGGAAAAACACAGCCCCCAAACACCAAAGTCCAGTGGCTGGGTATAATCATAGACTCAAAAAACAACTGCCTCTCGATTCCACCCTCAAAGATGGATGAAATTAAAACTTGCTTGGCCCTGACATCCACCAAGAGGGTAATCTCAACGAAGACAATGCAAAGTGTAATTGGCAAGATCGCGCATCTTGCTAAAACAGTTGGCCCGGCCACTCTCTTCATGCAGCGCATGCTCTCCGCTATGAGGAACGCCAAAGGAGGCCCCATCACCGTTACCAACTGCATCAGAGCTGACCTAGAATGGTTCAACAGGTTTGTTGAAAAATATAACGGCACTGCCATCATCCCCGAGAACATTGTGTCCAAGACCATCTGGGCAGATGCCTGCCTCACAGGAGGGGGGGCCACGGTTGGGAAACACTACTACGCCCACGTATTCAGTGCAGGGATCACGTCCAAAAAGCACATTAACCAACTGGAGGCACTGAACTGTGTCGCCGCCACCCGCCTCCTCACAGGCCCGGAGGACCGTGCCAGAACGGTTCGGGTCTGTTGTGACAACCAGGCGAGTGTGGAGGCCTTCAAAGGAGGGCGTCCCAAGGATCCAATACTTGCGGCCTGTGCCAGGGCACTCTGGTTTGTGTCTGCAGAAAGGGAACTCACCCTCCAGTTCGTCCACATACCAGGCCGGCTCATGGACCTCCCCGACGCCCTTTCCCGTCAACATACGTCCCTGTCATTTACTAAGAAAGCTAATGAAATTATTTCAGATCTCTCCCTTGCTCCGATCAATTCCGATCGAGACCAGGAAGATGGAGTCTCACCGGCCGGGGACAAACGCCAACAGAGCCTGTGAGACTGTACATAGCTTTCTGCTCAGCCCTTGGGATTTGCTACAAAAGACCAAACGCCTCACAAATTTGCTGGTATATGGAATACCTTGCCATGAACCAACTTGCCCCTGCTACAATAGTGAACCATCTCTCCTCCCTCCGGACGTTCTTTAAGATGTCGGGCCTACACGACGCAGGTCTCCACGCATATGAAGTGAACATGGCCGTCAGGGGGATTCAGTTGTCAGTAAGGCACGTGCCAGCACCGAAAGAACTAGTCTCCCAGAAAATGCTCTTGGACTGCATTAAAGCCTGCAACCGATCTCATATACCCAACATGGCGAGAGCTGCCATCATCATCATGTATATGGGGTTCATTCGCCAGTCAAATTTGTTCCCTCAATCGGTCAAGACTTTCGATGCTACAAGACACATGTGTGTAGGAGATGTTGATCTCCTCCCGGGGGGCGTGAGGCTGAGGCTCAAGTGGACAAAAACCATGCAGTCCTCACGCACCTCCGTTGAGATATTCCTACCAAGAAAACCCACGAGCTCTATCTGCCCCAGAAGGGCTGTCGCTGAGCTCCTGATAGACCATCCTGGCAGCCACCCAAAGGCCCCTCTCATGGCCTTCAGGGACCCTAACCCCATCACCATAGCCTACATGAGGAAGGAGTGGGCGGCCATAGTGGCTAGGGCTGGGTACTCACCCGAGGTCCACTCGATGCACAGCCTCAGGAGGGGCGGGGCGTCGTTCGCCTACCACAAAGGGGGAGCCTCCCTCAATGATATCATGGCACATGGCACCTGGAGCTCAGATGCTGTGAGATCATATATCCGCCCAAATAGGTCTGCCACCACCTCGGTACACAAGGCACTGAAGGCCCTGTGATACTAGTGCTTGGGGTGGTGGTGGCCACGCCCACTTCAGTGCAACTAACCTTCACTCAAGGACTCATACCTCAACAACAATAATTACCAAAGACAATAACTAAATATTCCTCTGCCCCTTCCCCTCTCGGGGGGCGGGGCCCTTCACCATTTAAAATTACCCCATACGTTCTTTAATAAAATATCAATATATAGAGTTCATGTGTTGTGTGCTTAATGCTAGCAAGTTTCAGAATCTATAATTCATGTGATCCTTCAGACATTTCACTCAACAGTTCTGCAAGATCTGTGATGTATATTTTAAATTGTGTTTAAAAAATATATATATAACTAAGCTTAACACTTTCAGTCCTAGATGGAATGTCAACGAGTAGAATAATTGAGGATATCTAATTTCGAAATAGATGTTAGTGTAAATATTGTTTTTTTTTTATCTTGCTAGGTCATACATCTGACCCAGACAAATATCCCGGCTTGGCCCATCTGTGTGAGCACATGCTTTTCATGGGGACAAAGAAGGTAAGACTACAGCAAAACTACAATTTCGGGTAATATTCCACACCTTTCATTATTATGATTAATGTCTTTATTATTTCACAATCTGTGACTAATGGTGTCAGACGTAATCCTTTTCTACAAAGATGCTGGTGTTGTAAAATGTCCCGAGGTATATTGAAATTATGTTGAATTAAGACTGAATGACAGTATCACTTTTTTTAGATGATTCACTGATGAGGACAATTACAGTGCCTGTTTTGTTTATAAAATAACCAAATTGGGTATCTTATTGGAAAACATTAATTTGGAAGGCCTGATGTGTTTAACCTAAAAAGTGAAGAATGCCAAGTTTTTTAATCATATATTGAGTGATGGATAACTTGGATACGGCACAATTATTTTCCTCTGGTCGTATCAGTTTAAAATTCTAGTAAAGAAAATTAATCTATCCATGCTCCAACGGTGGATGGATTAAATTGCCTTCATTACATGCTGATGCATGTGCATTGATTTCAGTGAGTCTTCACAACTCCATTTATTGAACAATGGTTACATCTACAATAAATCATCAACATCTTATCCATCAAATGTGTTGTACAATTATGAGCCTTATAGGAGGAAATATCTCCATCTTGAGAACGGTTTGATAAGAATGTGACAATGTGTATAATCAAAGACATCACACATCAGCACCCTCTAAAGCTTCGGTCTTTGTACAAGTTTGAGAAATTCTAGAGACACCTACGCAAAATTACTCTCTGTAAAACATTTGTATTTATTACATGCATGGTGGAATCTGTCTGATAACTCACTAGTGAAATACGCACTATGCGTAACTCACTCTAGATACGTTGTTTTCAGAGCAATGCAATAAATTGGCAATAATATTTTTTACAGGGTTGCTTTTGTAACATGCTGACATTGTGATTGTGGTTTTCTTTTGTCGTCTGAGTATACCTCCCTAATCTTACTAATTGGTGAGCTTTCTTAATGTTTTGTCATTACTAACAGTCCGAGAAGTTAATGACTGTCCTCTGGGGGAGGTGCATGACATTGACATTATTCCTCCCTTGTCTGAATAGTTAAGGATGCGAGACACGATTTAATGTATATTAATTATAAAATAATATAATACTGCAAAGCAGACTTTCTACCGCCACGCCAAAAATTGGCTGTAATGATGGGATTGGATACCGTTTACTGGAACTGGGCACTGGAACTGTGCACCGGAACCGTGCAAATTAGAAATTAGACTGGTTGAATAATCAAATAATTAGACTGGTTGAATGATAGAATAACAACTTAATAAATCCGGTCTCGCATCCTTGTGACGTTAGACACCCCGTTGATATCATAATAGAACGTCGACTGAAAACAAAATTAGACTAATAATCTAATTAAATTCTACGCTATCTTGTTAATTTTTATAGGCACAGGAGGTAAGCGACTACAAGATATTTTTATCTGAGCACGGTGGGAGTTCCAATGCGTATACATCGATGGAACACACTAATTACCACGTCGATGTGGCAGCGGAATTCCTTGGCGAAGCACTTGCAAGGTTATTAATTTTTTGCCCAATAGTTTTAACATGCTTTCAATTCAATTGGCACACATTATTTCTTTTAAAACACCCACTACCGATATATTCGTCTTGTTTTTGACGAATTATCGAACTAACTAATAAGAACAAAAGTGATGTACTTCCTAAAAAAAAATGTAAAAACAAACAAATTGTTTCTCAATAATGTAAGAGTGTAACTAATAAGAAATAGTTTACAAATAAGATATTGACGCATGAAATAATTAACTTCTGTCATTTCTCTCATCTATTTACCGGGTAGGATATATTTATTTACACATGATGAAGGAAAATGTGCCTGAAATTTCTAATTCAATAACACCGAAATCAACTTTTTTATTTCCTCATCTTCTATCAGATAAGAAGTACACTCACCCTGAGTAGTCGGTATAAAGCGATATATTCCCTTACCTTATCTCTGGATATATACATGGCATTATTTCTTGCATTCCTCCTCAACTTCTCCAGGTTCTCCAAGTTCATTAGGAACCCTTCCTTCAGCCCTTACGTCGTTGAGAGAGAGATCCAAGTTGTCAGTGCTGAACACGAGAAAAATGTTTTCAATGACCAATGGCGCTTATTTCAGTTGAATAAATCAACAGCCAATCCCGAGCATCCTTACAGTAAATTCGGAACAGGTAATTACCAAATCTCCTCTTGTTTTATTTCTATGATATCAATTACCCTGAAAGTGCGTAAGAAAGTTTTTTTTTAATACTTTTCCTCCTCTCATTTCAGGCAACCGAGCCAGTTTATTACACTCTGGTAAAAAAGAAACCGTCGAAAGTCTGTACCAGGAACTAGTTAAGTTTCATAGTACGCTTTATTCCGCCAACATTATGTGCCTTGTCGTCTTAGGAAGGGGTATGTTGTGTTATTAGTAGGTAGCGTATAGGTTTACATGATTTTAAACATAGAAGACTGTATTACAATATTGTTAAATAAAGCAAGTCTCAAGATTGTAAAAATAATAAGAAAAGAAGGATGAATGTAGATTAGAGCAGGATCAGGATGTAGAGGAGCCTACTACAACTATCCACATCTCTGAGAATAACTTGATATTAAAGTGTCTTAAATTTCCCCCAGCACATAGCCATACAAACCCTGAATAAGTAAGGTAAACAGTGACACTTCTCATGGAATGTATTTAATTTTAATGAGGTGTTGAATGAATAACCTCGCACTCTTATTTATTTGAAAACTGTGAAGTCATTAGTTAGATTATAATTTTGGTAAATGTTAATTGCAGAAAATATCGTCTTCTTGTGATGTCTCCATTAAAATATATAGAAATTCAATGTCCTTATATACACGATTCTGACTCTGGAACTAGAAATGTTGTTTTGTGTACTTTCAGCCCTTTTCTGATTTTTTTCTTATCATTTCAGAAACGCTAGAAGAACTTGAAGAAATGGTTGTGCCTTTGTTTTCCTGTGTCAAATCAAATAAATTAAAACTTGAGCCATCACCGACAACACCTTATGGTCCCAAAGAACTAAAAGTGAGTAAGCCGAGTCATAGTTGAGTTTAAAATAACTGTCTCTACTGGAGATGTAATTCCCTTGGGGATATATCATTCTTACATGTATTTAAAAGATCCATAGCCTTCAATATTATATAAATCCTGTGCGAAAGGTATCCTTAATAGAACCCCAGACACAATAGAGAGACAGTAGATGGAGAACAATAATTTTATTGAATGAATAACATGATATAATTATGATATAAAATAAAATTATTGAAGGATGAATTGATTAATGAAATACATTAATCAATGAATAAAGGTAAATATATTTTTTATTAAAGTTATATAATGTGCAGGAGGGAAGGTGGAGAGTAGATAAAGAGGAAGTGGGTGGGTGGGGTAAAAAATTAGAGGGTACGTCCGTCCGTCCCTGAGGTTTGAGGAGAAGTGGATGGGTGGAGGAAGAAGAAGGAGGAAGGAGGAAGTGCGGGCGGAAGTGTTGAGAGGGGTAGTGGTTAGTGAAGTATCCTCTAGGTGTCATCAATGATCCGCCATTTGGCAGACGCCTCATGACCAGACCATTAATAGAACCCCGGACACAATAGAGAGACAGTAGATGGAGAACAATAATTTTATTGAATGAATAACATGATATAATTATGATATAAAATAAAATTATTGAAGGATGAATTGATTAATGAAATACATCGATTATCCTTCTCTTTCCTGGGTCCCCCACTGCCCAGTTCTTTTTCTATGAACTGGTCTATGCTAAATGGATATTCCACGGCGCTGGGGTGATTGGGGATGTTGCATGTGTCACTCACAGGCCCTAAGTATCCTAGCGGGAAACCCTACCTGAGGAGGTCGACCAACTCTCTTCCCTCCTTTGACTTTGACAGGTATTTTTCCCAGGCTTCGATGTTAAGCTCCGATGGGACCGGTATCTTAGCTCCCAGGGAGTTTGGCAGGCCTGTGGCTCTGACTCGCCTATATATATCTGGCAGCGGGTCAGTAGTACTTACAGGAAGCATACGAGAAGGCCAGTTCGCCTTCCTATAGTTGGCGAATGTGTGTGGTGACAAGTCAATTGACACCTCAGGACTATCAGCCTCACATATCTTACGTATGCTTCCAAAGTCAATGTCATCATTACATTGATCAGTATTATTGACACCAGAGCTAGAGCAGGTGTTACTCCCGATGAGCTCATATTCAGTAGGGTTGGGGTATGGGACATTATCGATAACCTCACATTTACTATTTTTATCTAGATGGCTGGTAAAACCCTCATAGTCATATTGGATATAGTCCAATTGTGCGTTTATCTCCTTGTGTCTGATATGTCGGCTCTCACGTATGGGCTTTTTCTGCCTGAGCGCATCGCGAGAGCCAGCATGATGTATAAACACACTGTCATTCCCCTTGGTCGGGGATTCTCCTCCTATCATGTCACTTTGTACCTTGGTTTGATTTTTACGTTTTGTCACCTTATTATCTTCCTTGCATTTCCCGCCACCTCTTACTGAGATGGAGGGGCTCTGGCATTTTTTGACGCCATGTATTCGTGGTGTGCTTGCTGGGACATATGGGGGCATGGCACTCTCGGCTGAGAGCTAGCAGGGGGGGGTGTGTGGCCTTGCCTGGTCCCCCTGTAGGCGTTCACATGTGCTGACATTGTGTCCCCCGAAAATCCTCTTTGTAACAGAATAGCAGTATCTGCAGCCGTGTGCGAATTTTGTACCATTCTCAATGTGGTCGCGTTCTCATGCGGCAACCATGCATGGAGTTGAAGTCCTGGCAGATCACCTCTTTGCTATGTTGACTTGTGGTGGTTGTTTCCCCCTTTAGCTGTGTAGGTGGTGCCACTGGAGTGCGCTCTCGCTCGCTGGTCCCCGACTGCCGCGTTCATGGCGCGCGTAGTTTGAATTAGGTGTGTATCCGTCCAGCTTAGCTTCCCTTTCTCTATGTCGTCGAATAAGTTTTGGCTAAACCTCCTGACAGAATTCCATGGTAGCACTCTTATGTCCGCCAGTACATCCTTCAAATGTAGTAGGATGTAATTATCGTCCTTATGATCGACCCTCCTGGGGTCTGTGAGCATTGCAACAATAGCCTGGCAGTAATCCATAGATTCCAGGTTCGCCCTGTTATCCAACTTTTGTTTCATCGTGGATGCTCCATCCCTTTCCACAAACATATAGGGTTTTGTTATCAGATTGTCTATGAGAATGTCAGAAGCAATGATACCCTTACCCTCTGATCGTGGTGGACGGTAGTTCTCACGTGCGAATTCCATTTCAATGAACCCATCGAGATTCTGATGTGTGCGTAGGTCTTTTGGTGGCGGGAGAACCGAGCTATTCTTCTGAGGAGGATTGCTCAATTTTTCCTGCTGAGGGCTGGTAGGTTTATTTGCGAACAGGCCCATTATTGTTACCAGCTTTCCATCAATGCCTTTCATGGAGCTTTCAAGATCCTTTAGTCGGGACTCATGGTCTTGACTGTTAGAACCGTTTGGGGTAGCGTCCATCCGGGCATCCGAGAAAGCGTCCCCCTTTGGCTTGTCGTTTGTGTCGGGTTTCTTTGTTCTTTGGGACGTTCTCACATTCTTTGGGGTCGTTTTTGGTACCCTTCCTTGAGTCGCTCCTTTCTTAGTATTGTTTGATGTAGGAGTCTTGGTAGTCTTCCTCGGGGCCATATTTATTCTTGTGTCTAAATATGGAGGCGGTGGTGCCAAGTATAGAGATTGATGTCAAAAATTAGAGGGTACGTCCGTCCATCCGTCTTCCATGGAGGAAGAAGAAGGAGGAAGGAGGAAGTGCGGGCGGAAGTGTTGAGAGGGGTAGTGGTTAGTGAAGTATCCTCTAGGTGTCATCAATGATCCGCCATTTGGCAGACGCCTCATGACCAGACAATTATTGCATAAACAAGGTGTGAGACTTTAAATCGTGCGAAATCGTGCGAATTTAAATCCGCACGAAAAAGTGTCAAAGTACTTAGTGCGCGAAAATTTATCTACGCGAAAATAAATACGTTTACAGTACTTTATATATATATTATTATGGTTTCGCCTTTCGTCTAGTCGCTGTCCCATGAGTTGGAGGAGGTCTGCCCCTTCCAGGTGAACGTCCCAAAGATGATGAACCATCATTATGGTGATGTCGAATATGCCATTTTACTATGTTTTGTGTGTTGCTCATAAAAATCTAAATTTTAATTCAACTTTCCTACGGTAAGTATCTAAAAATTACAAAATATCAAGAATAGGCGAATCGTCAGAAGCAAATCGTCAAGTTAGGAAGTTATCTTTATATAAACTTTTCATATTTTCACTTTTCCAGACCCCTTATTATTCCTATAACAATATGTTATAATCTGTCCGAAAAGTAGTTGACACGTGATTCCTTAGTTCCTTTAAGGGGAGGGAAAAGTGGGGGACTTTTGACTTTTGACTTCAAACCTTTGCCCCCTGAATTGCCGTTTGCGACTGACCATGGCCGTTTGCGACCGACCATGGCCAAATATGCAGCTGTATTGTATTGCGCTGCCTCTGTTCCATGTGCAGTAGCTGTTGTTTTGCTTAGATGGAAGGAAGAGCTGATTATACTGGCCCTGTTTCCCCATGGTTGATTGCAATGAGTGATTCGCTGGGTAAAGGGTGGACAGGTCCTTGTCATAAATAGAAGTCAAGAATCTCCCACTTTTCCCTCCCCTTAAAGGAACAAAGGAATCATGTGTCAGCTACTTTTCGGACAGACTATAACAATGACTGTCCGATATGAATCGGCCTTAATTTTCCCAAACTCTACTGTAAGAACCATCCTTTATGACTGATTAACTGTTATATAGTTTGGCGTATTCTAAAATTGATCTCATTGTTTTTGTTGGAAAGGTGCAAATGCAAGTAGTTCCCGTGAAGGATATGCAGAATATGCTCTTAACTTGGCCGATTGTTGACATGATCCCACTTTACAAGATAAAGGTAATCATAAGGAGAATGACGATTTTGTTCCCGTGATGTTTCTATTTATGTATGTTGTGGACTTTCTTTATCAATTTTATCAACCCACCTCATGTGAATATCATAAAATGTGTATTTGTCTCAGTCGCAAATACTATGATGCCTACATAATTGCAGAACTTATTTATTTATTTTATTTATTTTATTTTTGGTTCCAGCCTGCGCATTACATAGGACATTGTATTGGGAATCAATGCACCGGTAGTGTTTTCTCTGAATTAAAAAGAAAAGGTAAAATAATCTGATGACTTTTAAACTGTGCTATATTACTCTTACACACTCTCTGTCTGTCCGACTCCCTCTCTCTCTCTCTCTCTCTCTCTCTCTCTCTCTCTCTCTCTCTCTCTCTCTCTCTCTCTCTCTGTCCGACTCTCTCTCTATCTCTTTCTCTCCCCTACCAGTGTTAGTTATCATTATTCCTATACTCTTGATTAAACTTCATTACCGCAACCCTGTGTGTTGCTCATAAAAATCTAAATTTTAATTCAACTTCCAGGTAAGTCTCTAAAAACTCCCACAACCCTGTGTGTTGCTCATAAAAATCTAAATTTTAATTCAACTTCCAGGCAAGTCTCTAAAAATTCCAAAATTAATATTTATTAGTTTACCTCTATGGTTTCCGATGTTGCTACATCAACAATTTTTTGCAAATTTATTTTTGCAAACAGTTTCTACACAAACTCTTATAGTGTGACTCCTTCTGGACGAACCCTCTTTTGTGTCAAAAAAATGTTAAGAAGACCATTTTCAAGTAGAAACGTGGGTTTTCTTATGTACTCTTGTGGGAAATTCAAAATGTTCCGTTGCGTTTGAGATGAGTGGAGAAATCCAACTTTTGTTAGACTGAACCGGAGGTTGAATTCTGAAATTACAAAATGAAGGGCTTTTAAATTAATTCTTGTGCAGGTAAAATTGTTTTATAATATTCGTTCAAAATTGATTGGATAAATTATACTAATTAAAACGCTTCCAGAACATTAATCAAGCCAGAACTTAAAACTAATAGTGCCCTAATTAGGTATTCTTTATCATTTGTACGTTTTATCGGGACCAGAGTTACTGAACTTGGCTAGGATTGTGCAAAATGTTTGTCCCGTGCTTATCACGAATAAAAATAAAATGGACGATGAAAAATGGACGTTAAAAAACTACCGTCCTTTATAGCTTTGAAATCTAAATTATATTTTAGTTGGTATGGTGGGTTATTTGGGAAAAATAAATGAAAGAAAACATACTGGTCTATTAGAATGAAGGAAAACGTACACACTCGTATCAAATACTTTGTGACAATGGAAAATGTATTTCTTTCTCTACTTAAGACCTCTTATACTATTGCGTCCGCTGCTTTACAACTTTCTACAATACATCATTAAGAAAGAATTCGAAGCCTTGATTAACCATTTTAATTTCTAGGTTGGGTCAATAGTTTTGCTGCTGCTCAAAAGTTTGGAGGAAAGGGATATATGTTTTTCTGCATTAGCATGGATCTTACAGATGAAGGTTTTAGTAAGTAAAGCACAAATGACACTACTTTTATAAATGCACTTCCTTTTTCGATTAACAATTCGATCGATGAAAGACAATTTTAACAAGTAACACTAAATTAATCTTAAATACCAAAAAGAAGATATATTCTATCAAAGTATTTGTGTTATTGATACATCATGACTTTTGCAGATAACACAGATTCGATTATAACGATGGTATTTCAATACCTCCATCTAATTAGAACCGAGGGTATCAAAGAGGAGATATACAAAGAATGTGCGGTATGTACCAGGATGATAGTTGTTATTGTATAAAAATGATCTGCTATATTTTCAAATTGGAAGTTTTCTCATTGGGAGTTTTCCAGCCATACATGGTTCATCATGTAATATTAACCTTTTCGATACTTCATTATATCAGAAATGTATATGTTTATTGAATAAAAGTTTTATATATATATATATCATACCTAGGATGGCTATACTTTTTTGAAATGATATAGACTGAAACCAATGAGTTAGTTACGTTGTTTTTTTATGGTCATTTTTATGTCCACGTACTAAATCAACTCTACCATGTATCAACGATTTATTATATACTTCATCAACATTCATATTATAATTGTAAAGCGGCATTTCAAGGGTCGGTGTAGTTTTTAATACAAAACATACTTTCGCCTTTTTTTCAGGAAATCAAATCGCTGCGGTTTCGGTACAAAGATAAAGAGCTCCCAAGAGATTATGTGAGCGACTGCTCTGAACTACTTCATGTAATTACCACATTTCCATTTTCCTGATGCTCCAAGCGCTACAATCATAGCTCAATAGTTATCATAATGATCTGGCCTCACCTTTTAATCAACTGAAACAAATATACTTAGACTGTCTGGCATGTAGGGAATTCTCATTGTCCTTACTGGCTATGTTATTTTTTAATTACGGTACGTCACGCTGTACATTACAGGTATGAAATAGCTTTTCTTGCTTGCATTTTGGCAGCCTTTGTGATATTACACTTTGTTCCAGGTGTTCCCATTTAGAGACGTGCTGATTGGCCCCTGGTTAATGATGGACTTCCAACCACATGTTATTGCCGATGTATTATCCTCTCTCAATCCGGAAAACGTCAGGTACATTTGTGTAGCTATATCTCACTGTTGTCATACGTTAAAACATAAGACCATCGAACGTCATTACACTCAAACTTCAGGCCTGGTCAGAGAGAAAAACCTTTGGACTAAAATGTACCATCAGAATGAATAAAACCATTGATTGGTTTTAATACTAAATGTGTGGAACGTTAGTGACACTATTTAATCTGTCAGACTGTTACCACCATTCTCGGTTTGGCGTGAGTTTCGTAAATTCTCTAATAAAAGTGCAGTTTGTATTACAGTTGCAGTTCAAAATACAGCAAAGAGTACACCAACCATTATTGTCTAATAATTCACAAACATGTGCATTGGGTCTAAAAGGGCCCAAACATATTCTAATATTAAGTATGGTTTATAATTCCACACATTTTGTTTATATCGGACTAAGTCCATACCAGGTACAACTCGTTAATTCGGATGGCACATTCTAGTCCAAAGTTCTTTTTTTTACCTAAACAGCTTTGATACATTGACCTAACCTGTTTTTGTTCTAGAGTAATGATCAGGAGTCCCAAGTTTTCTGGCGAAACTAACCACGTGGAGAAATGGTACGGAACTGAGTATAGCATTCATCCAATTCCAGAAATAACCCTTCAGGTTGGTATTGAAATTTTTATAATACCATTATTGCTATACGATCGGTTTTTTTTTACTTCTTGACAGAGTAAAAAAAGGCCTGAGTCACCCTCCTTCCTCCGGAGACAACTATTAAAAGTGAATGTAATTGTCATTCCTACCATTGTTGGTATTAATACTATCTTATTAAGCTTAACAGGAGACTATACACTCCTAGAACACTAATGTAGGCATGTAGGACCTACACCACACCTATCTTATTATGCTATCGCCAAGCGAAGCTTGATGCGATAGCAATTTACGGTTTCTGTTTGGGGAGGAAAATCATAAAATTATACCCTGCTGTAGGTACGACCTTTTGTTTTGGCTGTTGCTCTGCTGTTTATGGGCCGATTTTGCTGTAACTTTCGATTTAGATCCAAATCATTATCTGAACAAGGTACTAAATAGCACTCATTTTTGTTAATACAAAGATTTTAATCTACTTAGAAGCAATACCTTGTTTTATAGTAAAAACTGCAAGGCTATCTGGCCCCGATCTCAGATTGTTAGCACTGTAGATACTTGTGTAACATGTAACTTATAAAGGTAGTTAGAGGGTTTGTCAGGAAGAATTGCCAAAGACAGAGGACAGACACCGATTTCCACATATAATCCTTGACTGTACCGTTATTGTATGCAAATGGGAATAATGTTACTTATATATATATTATAATATATCCATCGTGTAAATTTGTGTTCATCTTGCGACGTTTCAATGCATGTTTTACGGAAATCAAAAATCTCAATGTTGCCGTTCAACAATTGTTTTTATTGTACTAGTAGAGTTTCATGTCCAATTTTGCATCATTATAATTTCTCATCCACAAAGGTTAGCTCCTTTGTAATTTTAGCTTTCGTCTCTCGATTAAAACATCTTATGGTATGTTTGGAATCTATCATAACTGATTTAACTTAATCTTTTCTCCTCACATAGACATGGCGAGGGGCTGGTCTAAACAGTCACTTTACTCTTCCCCCAAAAAACGAATTTATTCCGACGACTCTATCGTTAGAAGAGCGAGAAACTGAGGTAATTCCTATGAAACTATTTCTTCTTTTATTCAACACTCAGAACCAGAACTCTATATTAATTCGGCTGATTAACTTGAAACTGGTTGTATTTGTCCTCTTTAAATTTGTTGGAACGGGGCTAGGGTTGGGAGGAGGGGAGGGTCTCTATTTCCCAAGTAGTAGCTGTATTGTTTTTATAATCCTATTTAACGAAAATCAGCTGGTATGGTAATGACGTATGAATATCATGTAACAATGCTCAATAAATAGTCTGGAAGGCTAAAATGCATAAAATAATAGATCCACCTTACAGGGAACTGTGAAAAACATCTGTACCTGACCCCATTAAAGCTACAAATGAAAATATGTACAGTACGGTATTATCAATTGACAACACTGTATAGATGCACCTATCTTTTTCATAAATTTCGGGGCAGGGGGAAGTCTTGTTGATTACCTGCAATCATAATTAATTTTTCTGTTCAAATAGCCTATGAAGTATCCGGTCCTACTAGAAGATACGCCATTCCTGAAATTGTGGTTCAAACAGGACAACGAATTTCTTCTCCCAAAGACATACATAACCCTGCTTTTAACGAGGTAATGTCTCTTATGCTTGATATATCGCGTTTTCTTGCTAAATGCATTATAGTTGAGGCCATATTAATAAGTGTGTCGGCTTAAAATAGCCTTTTTCATGGTACAGTTTAGTGATTCTCTTACCAATTAAAAACGTTCAAGAGAGCAATGTATTTAGATGAAAGTGTGTGTTTGGGGGCTGTCAGGGAAATTTGTGTTGCCAAAATTCCCGAATCCCCATTCTATTGCAGAAGCTGAGAAAAAATAATTAAAGGCAAACGCTACTATCTAGTGGAAAATGAAAATAAATGTCATTTTTCTGAAACTTTGGTATTTGATTCTTGAAGTGTTTCTGGTCATAGAGATCAATGGGTCACCGTGCTCATTTTTGAATTACAGTGCTTCAAATTTTGATGTCTCAAAAGAGCCAATGAAGACCAAAAGGGGGGCTCATTTTGCAGTACCTCGACTTCATAGTTCATATTTGCTATTTATATTCACTCAATTTAAGTAAAATTAACAGTTTTGGCGAGGGTATTATTTGGCCAATAATTATATGCCTCTTTTTTTTTTATAGAGTGCATGGTTATTTTTATTCTGAAAACAACAAATGCTTGATGCAAATTTTAAATTAAAAACTCGAAAAAAAACACTAATTTGATAAAAACAATTTTATTCTTCTCCCCATCGAAAATAAATGTCATTTTTCTGATTCTTGAAGTATGTGTGTTCATAGAACTGAAAAAAAATTAATGGGTCACTGTGCTAGTTTCTGAATTATAGGACTTTGAAACATGGCTGACAACCCAAAAATCTGCTGCTTTCAAAGTGTTCTATGCTTCCTAAACATGTCTATTTCAAACAGCTACAATTATTTTTTTAACGCGATGACATACATTTTCTCCCCTATATATGTGTAGAATATTACCTGTACTACATATGTAGAAAATTTTGGGACATTAGGAATTTTCCTTTATTTTATTCCCAAAATCGTGCAGCACTTCCCAATAGACTTGCATACTAAATGGGTACAACTGAGAGTACCAACAGCTAGCTCTGTTTCCCAAACATGTCTTTTTCAGACAGCTATAAAAAACAAATTTAACGCGATTACATATTTTTTCCCTTTTTATATGTAGTATATAACCTGCGCTATATGTGTAGAAAATTTGGGGACAGTAGGAGTAGCCATTAATTGTTGGTTTTATTCTATAAAACGGGAAAAAATGCGCCGTTTCTCCATAGACTGCAATGCTAAGGAATAGTACGTAAAATGCCCGTATATGGAAAAGTTGGGCGTGGCAGTGAATTGTAGCATTTGCCTTTAAATAATTGATTTATTTGGGATTTTGATTAATGTCATTTTTGTCCGTATATATTTAATCATAGGACTTAAAACATTGTCATTATGATTGTGGTTTTCTTTTTATATATATATATAACAACTTTTATTCAATAAACATATACATCAATATAATGAATTATCGAAAAGGGAGCGGTCCCTCTCAAAGTATCAGTTCTTCCTGGGGTCTCTTATAAAAAATAGCATAATGTGATAAGTGACAATACAATTAATGTAAGGTAGTACAAAGTTAGTTTAAGTAGAGTTGCATTCCTAATCCATTTACCGAATACAACTATAGGATTAGAACATTCCCTAAATTATCTCGTAATTATCTAATTCGAAGATGTACTTCTTCCAGACATTCAATTATTGTAGTTAAGAATAGTTATATAGAAACCCTTCTACTAGGGAGACTTAACATTTTCAAAGGGTACTAGTTTATCAGGAAATCATGAAATTCACATTGTATTCGTTTTGTGGCTAACCATTTTACAGTTAGCTTAATATTTTACACAGCAACAAGTGACATATCAGTTATATCAATTAACATTTAACAATATACAAAATTGGTATTATTATAGGTCAGTAAAATAAACTCCCATGAATTTGAGAGAAAACACTACAGTGAAGACTGTGTAAATCAGTATTTCCATATTCCTGATTCGGTACAACTTATAATACATATTTCTTGGTTTACCGGTATATCAGTCTTAATTTTCTCAGGACTTACATGCCTTTGATGTTGACAATTCTTTCGAATTAACATTTGCTACTAAGGAATAATGTAGCCTTATCGATATGAATATATATACAATCATGAAATATTTACCCCCAATGGTTACCCTTGATTATTTTCATTCCCCCTCTCTTTTTATTGCGATGACTCTTTAAAAAATGGATCAAAGTCATGGTAATATACATTTTTTAAGTAAAGTCTGAACTCTTGTACTGGACTGTTTTGTATCTTATCAGGTAAGTTATTCCAGAGTGTAGCAATTTTGTAAAGGTAAGATTTTCTGAAAGTTTCGTTCTTAGGATGAGGAACCTTCATTTTCTTTCCCTTCGCTAGTCTCCTTAAGTTGACTCCTTTCTTTTCTATATAAGATTCGTTTAGTGATCTACTATATGCCCTTTCCAATATATGTTTTTCTCTTCTATTTGATAATGATGGAGTATTCAATTTGACATGAATGTCTTTCGTACTCGAAAGTTTGGGTAGTTTCAGTATAATCTTAAAACATGCATTTTGCAGAGCTTGTAATTTTTGCAGGTATATTTGTGGGGCTGAGTCATAAAACACATCCCCATTATCTATATGAGGGAGAATCATCGTTTTATATAACAGGGTCATAGTTTTCTGGTCACATAAACCATATAGTTTCGAAAAGGCTTTAACCTTGGGCCTGATCACATTTGACTTCCTTTCTAAGAATTTTTTGAAGTTAAGATTGTTATCAAGTTCTATACCTAGATATTTATAATAGGTCACATTCTCCAGTTCAGACTTTTCTATATGGTACCTACAGTTTTTTGTTAACTTAGGTTTTGTACTTATACACATTGACTTGCATTTCTTTATATTCAGCGATATCTTATTGTTGTTGCACCAATATATAATGTTATCTAGGTCCTCCTGTAACGCCGAACCATCTCGCTCCACCAAGTCCCTACTTTTAAATAAGACCGTGTCGTCAGCAAATAACTGAACTGAGCTATCTTTGACAACTTTACTTAAATCATTGATATAAATTAGGAACATTAATGGTCCGAGAGAGGTACCCTGTCGTACGCCACAGGTCACCTCTCCCGGAGAGGAGAGTATGCCATTAGCTAGTACTCTTTGGGTTCTATTTTCTAAATAATTTTTAAACCAATTCGAGGATCCATCTATGACGCCATAATCTTGTAATTTGTTAAGGAGAAGTTTGTGGTTAACCATATCAAACGCTTTACGGAAATCTAAAAATATAAGGTCCACAGCTTTTTTGTTTTTAAGATTATTATAAACAGTCTCCAATAAGTGATCGTGCGCGTCTACTATCGATGTTCCTTTCCTAAAACCATATTGATCTTCGCCAAGAAAATTGTTATCTTCTAAATAGAGGATAATTGTTGCTGAATACAGCTTTCTAAAATTTTTGCTGGGAGCTTGATACAGGAGATGGGTCGATAGTTTCCAGGAGTACTTCTAACACCATCTTTATACAAGGGTGTGACTGTAGCATTTTTAAAGTCATTTGGTATCGACGATGTTTTAATAGATAAGTTATAAAGAAACGCAAATTGTTCAGAGAGGGCTAACATACATGGCTTGAGGATTTTGGTTGGGAGTAGCTCAATTCCCGACGCTTTGTTATTACCTATCTTCTTTAAAGCTAGTTCAACTTGAGACCAAGTAATCTCCGAAAACTCAAAGATTTGGTCATGGGTTTTATCTGGTAGAGTATGTATATTAGGGTCTGATCTATTGTCAGTCTCCATTTTCTCGTCAATAACATTCGCCAATTGAGGCCCAATATTAACAAAAAAATTGTTAAACTCATCAGATATCGCTTTCCCTTCAAGTTTTTCACCATCCGGAGAGTTAAGTTTGATTTTATCTCCTTTATTAGCCACCTTGTCGGGTGACATTAGAGGTTTTATGATGTCCCAGAATTTATTAGGGTTTCCTCTATTTTCTTGTTTTTGCTCTGGGCCTGAGGGGCGTCCCCCTCTCCACTACCATTGGTACTCCCTGCCTAAGATATCATTGAAATAGCTCACCATTTAGCAAAAAAACTAGGACAACTTAGACAAAAGAAAACTTGGCACCAGGAGTCATGCAGAGGGTCGCAGAAATTTAAAAACCATTACCCCTAGAACAACAAAAATTCAAAATTCTGTTATATACAAATGTCAGATTGGGTGGAACAACCTCAAGACTGAGTTACACAAAATTGAAGACAGGTTTGCCTTCATTAAACATGTTAACCATACCTTTGATTCAAGGTGACAGCCTCAAGACACGTATTTTCTGTATTTTGCTCTGTGTTTTTTATATGTACTTTCCGCACGTTTTATCTGTTGACACCGATGTCCAGTAATTATGGATACCCCATGATTGTACCACTATTATTATTGTTATTATTACTAGCACTAGTACATGCAACATTTGTAATTATACTTCTTTGTGAGATGTTCACAGGAATGATTGATTAAGTCCGGATTGAGTAATTAATCAGTTCCTTGTTTCCTGATCAACGTCTCTTAATATTCATAATGTCTAATATAACCGTAGCTTAGTCAAATGTAACCAAGAAAAAAGGTAATCAAGAAAGGCATGTTCGGGAAGACCTCCTCTCGAGAAGAACGTAACCTCTTTGTCAAACATCTTATGGCAAATAAAGAATTATCTTATCTTATCTTATCTTAAGATAGATGACTGTTCAGTGTTGTACCTCTATAAACAATACAGGCTGTGGCTGGTTTTAATATTAAATTGATCATCATCCAGCAGGGCGGTAATCACCTTGACGAGATGAGAACGCGTGCCATAGTTCTTGATGGCATGCCAGATATAAACTTCACACTTAGTGGTCTATAGTACCAGACCTTGGACATCAAAGGAGCATACACTTGCCCTTTTTCAGGGGTTGCCAACTGCGCATCAATATATAAACCCTTTCCCCGGTGGCAGCCTGCTGTTGAATAGTACTATGTCTTATGCGATTTTTTGTATATTTGCATTTGTTATAATACCTGACGACGTATCAAAGCTTTAAAAACTGCTACTGAAGTATCACGAAGTTGCAATTATGATATGTTATAAAAGTAGTAAGAACAAAGCAGCTCGTCTTAGCACATAGAAATATATACATATAGTACAGGTCCCTATCACATGTATAGAAGTTGACGACCTTTATCTTAAATAATTCTACCTGTTTCTTAACTGATTCGAATGTATACGTGTAAATGTCATATATACTCACTAAAGGACGTCATCGTGGCTCCACTAAGCTATCACGTGTACGAGGACTACTTTTAACAGTAGCAAATAGTTTTATTATTCACACACAACCTATTCAATGGCAAAGTGTTTTGAGTTCACAACCTTTGGTTGTCATATATATAATATATTGAATATTTTTTATGGTGGATATTTATCGTGAGAGAAATGTATGTATAAATATATATCGTGGTGACACCTCAGACTGTTTACTTCGTTACCAGTGGTAACAACTGACTCACAGAAAGCTCAGCTGTCGTCGAGAACAGAGGTGTTTATATTTATTCACGTGTTATACAACCGTTACATGAAAAGGACATCTAATTCTACTGCGTAGGTCTTCCATTTTACCCTTGAAAATAAATTAACAGAGTAAAACAATTAATGGTTACACTCTCATTTCTTCTTACATTCACAATTCCAATCATTCAATAAAACCATCGTAATATCCTATATAGCCCGATTCTTTAACTCCCAAGATATGGTACCCTTTATACCCTATTGACATTTAATTTCGTCTTTTATTGTTATCTCATCCTGTTTATTTTAAGGCTACTAGATAAGTTGTCATCGGTCAACTAATCAAACACCTATAACTCTCAATATTAGATGGTTTATGATAGATAGTGTAGTGTATTCTGTAAACAATGATATTCTATTTTTGTTGAACTTTTCCCAACTGTTCGAACAATGATATGAAAATTATTATTATATGAAATTTATCAGTATTTGTCATTTCTGAAAACCACCTCAAAATTTGTTCTTTCAGTCCGATAGTTCCGGATTCTTGCCTTAATTCAGCTTGTTTTGATGTGTTTGGTATGATGCTAAGGAGCTGTCTCGGTGAAGGTTTAGGGGTTCAGTCTCTCCCTACTGGGAAAACGTAAGGCCCGCCTGGGAGTTGTATGTGCATCTTGAGCCCCCTGAATGACCTGCATCCTAATGGTTAGGTTTATATCAGACTATTTTAATTAACAAACTAACACCGATAGTTCTGGTTTCATGTTTATTCCAACAAATGTCCGGAAATCTCCTTTCTTCCTTCTGCTTCGTAATATTACTTTTAAAATGTCTCCACGTTTAAAGTTGCCTCCTCAACTAACTCGCAAAATTCCAAGTTCTCCCCAGATTTAATTTTGGCTCTGGAAATTGGAGATTTTGATATTAAAAATCAAGAGAAAAATGTGTTTCCCTCTTTTATTCTCTAAATTTCTACTTTAGCAGTTGAATGCGGACAGTCTGATAACATTCAGTCCCCTTTGACTTTGAGATAAGTTTGGAAAAAATTTGCAATAAAATGGAAAATCCATTTTTTGTTCAAGATTGGACTGTGGGTGAACAGTATGATCGGTATACTGTCCGCTCACAGGAAGTACTGGACAGATTTGAAATAGTGTCGAAAATAGGTCCTAGATTGGAATGACGTCACAATCTTTTCACCTTAATTGGAGTCCGCAAATTGGAAAATTTATTCATCGATTCTGTATAAATTCAGGTCCATCTACTAGAAATAATTAGTCAAAATACTTAATTTTGTCCGACCCATAATGGTTGACGGAAAGAATTTATGGTATATGATGCTTCTTTTTTTAATAATCTTTATTAAGGTGTCATGTTTATGCATGTACAGGTGCACTCTTGCTACAAGTAACGGTTTTCGTTGTGCTCTGAAATACTTACTTAAAATATAGAATTGTGTGGTTTGAGATGATATTTTAACATTGAAAAAGTTTAAGAAAGTTTCAAACATGGGAGCGGCATAGCAAATGTGAATGGATATGTACATAGCATGCGAAGTGGGGGTAAATAGTTACAAAGAAAGAATTGCGAAAATGTCGATTTTTTTCTTGAAATCATGCAATAAATAGTAAGTTTAACATAGTGTCTAGTACTATATAACAGTACGCGTGTCATTAGCCCAGAAAGCAATCCTACCTGTGGCCTTTTTGCATACTGGGCTTATACAGATGAGTACAAATAGTTGGGATTGATTATTGATGGGTCACTTAATTTTACTTCGCAGCTGAATGTGACCAAGTACAAGAATCAGTTGCAATTTTATATTTTATAATGTATATAATATAAACATTCTATTACTGTTTTGCCGTTTTAAAATATTCACGACTTGTGTCAGCTTAATTCAATTAATTTCCGTTTCCCTTTCAGATTTCAGTTACATATAATCGATGGTCAAGTGACAGTTATTGTCATGTATTGTCAATTAAATTATCAGCTTATAAATAACAATTGACTACTTGTCATGTTAAAGTGCAACTTTATGATTCAAAATTGTTATTTTTACTTGTAACATTGAAAGTATAATGTAATATAACATGTTTATCTTATTAAATATTCTGAACAAAACATCAAGTTAGGTAGGTAGAAGTAATTGAACGTGGCAATGTCGGCTCCCTTCCCCCTCGAATGCTACCATGTAACTGAAGAACGTTACGTTCTTCAGACGTAGGTTTCCAAGACCTCCTTAGTCCCTTGGCGATGTCATAGTGACATCAACAAGGGGTGCGCTCGTTGCTAGGAAAAGACTCCCAGCTATGTTCATCTCATTGTAAAAGTACATACAAGTGAGAGAAACAAGGAAAACTGATGTATATATCCTCAAAAATTCCCCCACAAGAGAATTGATGATAAAAGATAATAAAAGTAAGAGTTTCCTTCTTCCCAATAAGAATATTATTGGTTTGGCACTACATGGTTTCGCTAATAATAGCTCGTCAGGCCATCGGCATCACGATGCCGACAGGGGGGGGGGGTTATTGTGGGAAATATACAAATATATTTCCAAGGTTCTTCCCATTATTTTAGGGGGGAGATAAATAGCAATATCTTCACAAAAGCCCAGGCCAAGTGGTGGATATTGCTAATCAGTATGCAAAATAGACTATTTTGAATGAGATCATCACCCAGTTCCTACAAAACCAGGTGGGGTGTCAACCGTAGGTCGGGGGGGGCTTAGCCCCCAATTATTTTTTATATTTGTTATTTTTTAAGATTACTTGGGGGTCAATCTGTGTCAAAAAAAAAAAAGGTAGGTAGAAGTAGGTATGAGGTATGATAGAGAGAGCTTTGGTGTTTACAAAAAGCAGCAGATAGGAAGGAAATCTTCATTTATTACAAGTGGGTTATCAAATGAAAATGAAAAATATTCATATTGATAACAGAAAGTTGGAAACAAGAAACTATGACCAAAATAGAGTGAACTTTTGAGTATACCCTTTCCATCAAGTGAGAAAATGAAAAACTCACTCTACTATAAAATTCCAGTATTCTGGAATAAGTTACATACAGAGATGCAACAATATGTAGATGCTACAGAATAAAATATTAAAATTATCTGTACTGGAAAGCAGTATAATTTAAGGTTAACTCATTATATATATACACCCACACAAATATTTTGACTGATTAGGCACCGGGCTGCAGTTGTCATCGATGATAGCAGCTATTGTACCTGCATGGAACTAATGTAATACCAAATTATGTATAACAGAGGCTTGAAAACCTCATCAATTTAGAGAAGAACTCCCTGAATGTCCATATTAATTATGGCAATAACAGTTTTCAATCAATCAATCAATACTTAATTGGTGCGTACAGTCCGCCTTGAACGGGTGGAAATCCACCTTCAACTTGACACTGATAGCCTTCCTGTATTACCGGAGGTTAGCTGAGAATGAAGTCTCTTGCAAATCTAAATTATAGTTCTAACATTTCCGTCTGGAGCCTACACATCCTTTATTTCCAATGTCATAAACATATCGTAGTTAGGCCCCACAAACCGAGGTTATCAAATCCTTCAGTGTCAAATGATGTTTATTTGATTTATAAAACTACCAGCCGAGTCAGTCAAGATATTTTTGTGAGCGTATTTACAAAATCATGGTTTGCCATCAACTTCTTGGAAGTATATGTATTACTGCATGTGGCAAGTTTTACAAGGTGGTTCACAAACTCCTAATGTATTTGTTTATTTTTTTTATGGGAATTCTACGCTTTTCTAGAGGCCAGATTGCTTTCCTTTAAACCCCAAATTATTGTCTGGCATGATTGACTGATGAGATATAGTTTCATCAAACTTGTTTGTTGTATAAAATTGATCTGTATTTGATACTCATATAATGGAGTGATTATAACCCCTTGATTAATAAATTCAATATTAATTACAGGACATTTGGTCCTAGTGTGTCCCTCTGTGTGCCTGCGCCAGTTTCTGCACCCATGTCCAGTTCAGTAATAATAATAATGAAATCTTTAATCGGTTTGCATTGTGTCTTCCAGTACGTGCCCGGGCATGTACTGTTATCAGATTAGTTGCAGAAATTAATTCAATATAACAGTAACTTTATAACTCTTCAGTAGTAGTTCTACAATAATATATCAGAAAGTTCAGATTATTGGTGGCATTTCTTTGACATAAGCCTTATATATTAATTTAAATTACATTGGTATACCTACGCGGACCAAAATATGCAAGACAAACGCTTATCATATATTTCTTTTATCATTTAAATGACTAATAGTGGGGAATAGACAGTGGGCCGTATGGGGGATTGATGCATCTTTTTTGTTTTCGTGACCACCATCTAGGGGATAAGTTATTTTTTGTATGTTAAAGCAGTATGACCCTAGGAACAACATACTATTTTTCACAAGCTCCACTCTTATTCATTTTTCTGAAAATTGACCTGCAATAAGAACATTTCTATAATTACAAAAAAAAACCTGAGAGGGACACAGATTGACATGAAATTGGAGAATTTGAAAGAAACAAATTTTTAGTTGGGGAGGAAATCCTTAACTTTGTTGCAAATTGTGCACTTGGTCATAGATCTTTGAAATTTAGCATGGTGTTAGAGCAGGCCATGGGATTTTCAAAAAACACTCGCTAGAAGTTGGCTGACACCCCTGGTGGCCGGTAGCTGCAAAATTCAAAATGGCCACCACCAAACACAAAATGCGCTATATCTTTGCTTCTACTGACTAGATTTTCAAGTATAATACCAATTTTTGGATGTTTTTGAGTATGAGGAATTCATTTTTTTGTTTTTTTGTGTTTCAAGGTCAAAATTAAATATGGCCCTTGCCATGAAAAGGCAGTGTCTCCTCTAGGCTCCTGCTAGCACCATGTCTGTATGACCAAGTCCCCATGTGCAAAGATTTTTAATTCAACATCTATGTTTGAAGTCATTTTTACTATTCAAAGTCAGTTTAAGGTCAAATGCTGCCCATGCCCTTAGCTTTCTATTTTTGATAGGAAGTGTCAGTTCATCACCATCAGATTGAGCACAATATTAACTCTTCATATTGTTACATAATGTTATGTAACGCATTGGTCTTACCGGACAGTGGACAAAGCAGCAGGGCATGGCTGGTTATGCTAATTAGTTACACCGCGTGACGCAGTGGCCATTGTCATGAATAAACAGTTAGGTTTGATCGGTAATACGATTAAGTCATGATACATGCTAGCTCTTTGTTATTAATCTTATTAATTAGCGCGTAAAAGCCCACACACACAGACACGAATTAAAATCTGCCACGAAATTGGGACTCACGATTACTAGTGGATCTAATTACCTGTCAAACCGATATCAACAGGTGTGCACAAACAATGTCACATCAGGGAGGACTAGGGTCACATATGGGGTGCCACAGGGAACTGTGCTGGGACCTCTATTATTCCTCCTATACATAAATGATCTCCACCAGGTAATCAAACATTCGCAAATACAACTTTTTGCAGACGACACTGTGTTATTTCACTCGAGCTCCACAGAGAGCATCTTAAGAAATGAACTCCAACAAGATTTGGATGAAGTAGGGAGGTGGTGCAGGGTTAATAAAATCTCAATCAATGTCAGCAAAAGCAAGGCAATGAACATAACTCTCAGAAAAAAGAAAGAATCAGATACCAATAAACTGAAACTCAACTCAACGGAACTGGATTATGCCACAGAATACCGATACCTGGGCTTAGAAATTGATGAAGGCCTAACCTTCAATCCCCACATAGTATCAAAGATTGAACAGGCAATCAAGAGACTTAAAGCCACGGCCAAAATTAGCCATGCTCTTACGAGTAAAAACACACTCTTGATTTATAAAACCATGGTACGCCCGGTGTTCGACTTCTGTGACGTATTCTATATTCCGGCCCAAAAGAGACATTTAGACAGACTACAAGCCATTCAAAATTCATTCCTTCGACTGGCATTCAAAATTGAAAAAACAGAAAGTGTCAAGGATCTCCACCGCAAAATGAAAATACCATTCCTCGATGAGAGAAGAGACTCACGCCTTCTCCTACTAGCCCATGAGATGAGCTGTGATGACAAATACCTTGACAACAGGAAAATAAATCTTCGTAATCTTGCCAATGGAAAAACGTTAAAAATCCCTATGACGAAAACCGAGAGAATTAGAAAATCCTTTTTAGTCCAGGCACCATCCCTATTCAATAAACTACCACAAGCCGGTAGAACCTGCCCCACCATCCCTGACCTCAAAAGATACCTTGAAGAAAACTTCTTTTCATACTCGGGAATGGAGGGCCCAGCACAGCCAAATAATAATAACAGTCAGTGACAAAGCGCTTGTTCATTCTTTCTCTCTCCCCAACACAAACTGCTGTTGCATTATTGTATTTTTATATTACTGATATTACTGTTTCTGTAATTATAAAGACGGGCCAGTGTTCGCCAGAATGCTACCCACAACTGTAAATACATCAAGGGAGTGCGGCCAGGGGGTGAGACAGTGTTCGCCAGAATGTTACTCACCGACTGGCTACAACATCTCCGTATATTCACATAAATCATAAAGATGTGCAAACTACCTGAAAATTAAAGGTGGAAGACGAAAAACTACCGGTACTTATGCTATACAAGGAAAATGTCCACAAAACTATTGATTATATGAAAGATTATAATAATCTACTCAGAAAAGTGGTGAATTCAAAACTCACACAACAAAGCGAGTACATCTCGCTCTATGGCACCTAACTTGCCAATTTATTGTCTTATTGTTTTATCTTGTTTGTGATGTTATTGCTGCCATATTAGTTGTCATACTAGTGTAGTCACTTCATTTAGCTATATATCAAGTACTACTGTACCTGTTTAATAACGTAACTACATTTTTCCAAAGGGGACCCTCAGGAAGAGCTATGGTTTCATAGAAGAGCGGCACCCCCTTTTTCGGTGTAAAATTTGATGTGTTATTGAAAATGTACACTTCCGGAAATAAAGCATTATACATACATACATACAACCAATTCGTGGTGTGATTTGTGTAAATCATGGTCCCAATTTTGGCGCACACATACACGATTTCAGACATTTTTCTGAATTTGTGTCGACTTGGCGCACACTGGCACGAATTTGCATCTAGTAGTTGCCACGAATTCGGTAGTAATGGTTCCCACGATTTTTGAAAACCTCTATATACAATGTGAAAATAAAATTCTTTAAACAAAAATAAATTACTGAATCGTTATTTGGCTGTAACTTTTCTTCTAGTGGGAATATTTTCACAAACTAAATAGCGTTTTGACCCTTATGTCGATACCTGTGACATACACAGTGATTCAAAACATTATGGGCATATTTGTTTTATTTATTTCTAATTTAAATCCTCATTTATGTAGAAATATGTACCATTCATCGGTGCCAAATGTTGTCAAATTGGTGGAATTGTTACATCATAATAACTATATTTATGTCCAAATATAGATCTGATATGTAAGTTTAACCATGCGAAAATTCATTGTTATCACTTGTGTACTTTTCCACATATTTTCATTTAACTCCTATGGTGCCAAATTCGTGGCTCACCAAATGGCTCAAATTCGTGGCTCACCCACGACAATCGAATATATTCGATTGTCGTGGAAGCATCCACAATCTATCGTAGACACTAATGTTGAAGCCACGACAATTTGTGGCCAGACCCACACATACACGAATCAGAAAAATAATTTGGACTTGCCACGAAATTCAATGCCACGAAATTTTGAATTCGCAGCACACTGAATTCGTGGCAAAATTCGTGAACAATTCACTGAATTCGTGGCAAAATTGACCAAATTTGGGTTCACGAATTTTCGTACGGAAATTCGTGAACATCCACGATTAATCGTGGATGTCTACACATAACATTTCGTGGGCCGAATTCGTGTATATGTGTGTGTGGGCTTTTAGTCTTAATTAGTGATTAATTAATGAATAAGTCTTAAGAAATACAAGACTTATCACTATCCAATAAAGATTTATCCCCTCTCCACCTCCGGTAAGATACATTTGATTAAATACCACCGTTCTAAATCATGTATCGCCTATCCAGGACTGGGCGCGAAAATCAGCTGAAATCACTTATACCATAATTGTTCATTTGGAGGGGTTTGTGTCGTAGACTTATAATATGTGTGCTTTTATTTTTATTTTTACTCTGTTCCATCTGACATCACCCCATTCCATCTAATTTTTCCCTGTTTCACTTATCTGCACCCTGTTCTATCTTCAGCTTCGCCGCCCACAGAAACTGTTTTGAAGAAGCACGAGGGGAGCTGATGGTGGATCTGCTAAATGATCACTTGGAGGATCTGTCCTACCCAGCACAACTAGCTGGTTCCATCTTTGATATCTTCTGCACATCACGTGGCATAACAGTAAGGACAATTGCCTTATATAATGTTAAATAAAGGATATGTATAAAATCAAATAATGAACTCTATTCTAGTTCCCAGAAGCTATGGGAGTGGCCAAACTCAGTAAGAGTTTACTTACTATTAACTTTTACCACTTGATGTTCGTCAGGGCTTCCTTTTAGATTATCTCGCTAAAATCGTCACCAAAAGTCTGTAGTGCCTCATTCTTTGCACCTTAATTTGCTCAGACCCTTAAGGGCAGTCCAGTAAGCCTGGTTCAGTGAGCTGTAATTTGGTTGGTTTGGTTTGGGGGCTGTGAAGCTCTGTGACAACATTTAATCCTTATTTCGATTGAGACATTTAGCTGGGATGCGCCGCATGATTTGTTCTAAAATAGCATATCAGACACACAATAAGTTTAAATGTATGTATTATCGAGAGTGGCGAAGCCATGAGCAATGATGCGTCCATTTTCACTTCTCACCACAAGTTGCATTAGCCCCAAGTTGCATTCCATATTCATATCACTACCATGATTAGATGAAGTTTAAATGGTGAAATTACCTTGTCATCGTCCCCGACATTGTTTAGGCCAACATGAAAGATTAATATTAAAAGGTATGAAATTTAAATCGCCATGTGATACATATTGGTGTGATAATGTTATGGGTGCAAGAGCCAACAAAACCATCCACATTTCGCTCTTTTGTTGGGCAGGTATTCAGCCTTTAAGGAGTTAATGATATATCAATAGTTAATCATAAACGATATAGCTCACGACACTGCTAAAAAGACATGTTCTTACCGGTGACCAGCGAAATGCCACCCAGTAAAAAGCTACTTTCTATCTGCAGATGACTGTTCAAGGATTTAGTGACAGGATAGAGCACCTTAGCACGAGTATACTTGAGAAAATCATTCATTTTCAAGTCTCCCCTTCAAGATTCGAACCTATTAAAAAAAAGGTATATATAATAGGAGTATAACTTTTACTATAAATTACAATTACTATTAGGTCAATTATCCTGGAAAATGCCACATATACTATGACCAAGATGTTTGGCATGAACTAACTGCAATGTATTACAGATATTATTTAGAAAGTTAAAGTAATGAAAACTCACTAAAAAGTGTGCAGTACGTCATTATTATGCTATTCTCCCTATTAAAGTATTTACAAACCAGATTCAATTCTTACATTACAGTATGTCAAATTGTTGGGTAACTTTGATCGTGAACCCCCTTTCAAACAAGCAAAGTACATAAGTAACTGTCTTCTGTCAACGAGAACATGGATGAAACCAAGACTTCTTGAGGCGGCCAAGGGTGTGTATACAGAGATTATCTTGCTGTCTGCCATTATTAATCTACATTTGATAGGCGCGGCGGAACAGAATATATTGGGCGGGGGAGGGGGGGGGGGGTAGAGGGTGACTTTGCGCTAACCTGCAATACATGTATAGTATAATAGGATCGAAAGATTTTAAACATTTGGTTTAAAACATTTTAAATTTTAATCTTAATGGGGTAGCCTATACTTTTCTTCCTCTGTATATATACTAGGCCTTAACGGTTTATATTTTCTATGCCACTGGGCGACTGGCTCTCTACATTCGTTCTGCCACATTGCCGAATACGTATAGCATGTATGTATATTCAAACAAAATTCCATCCCAGCCCATAAGCCAATCGGTTCTCATAAATTAGTTCTAAAATAAATGCTATTGTCTATTTCATTTAGGATTAACGGCAGACGTAATCCAGACCTTTGTACAGGAAGTATTTTCTGAGATCCACATAGAAATGTTATCCTATGGAAATTTAACGCGTAAAGTAAGTTGTTCCATTTCAAACCGGTAAAGGATTAGCTCTCTAACCCAACATCATCTGGGTCTTTATGGTAATGGAGGGAGCAATACAAAAGTTAATCAATGAGTTAAAACCAAAATGGTGTTAAAGCATCCATTGGGAATTAGGGCTGTACAAAAATGATAAAATGATGCCATAGTAGCATCACTTGTATGGATCAGGGACATGTATAGATGACACATCAATAAAAAGAAATCCTGATTCAGCAAAGTTGGGGTTTTGACAATACACATTCAATTATTCCTGACTATTAGGCATGTCATTATCGATCACCAACTCATTTTCGTAATTAAATCCCAAATTATTCAGAAGGATCGTCATAAAACCATACATAAACAGTGTAAAGCTATGTCCGTGTCTGGTTACTGTTATCATAACAGTAACGTTGAGCCTAACCACCAGCAAGAAACTGGATGCGTAGGTCTCCTGGCGGGCATACTAATTACGTTTGTTTAATAATAACCTCAAGCGACTTAATATCCACAACAGAAATGACGCTACTGCAGATAGACAAATCCAAACCAATGATAAATCATTATCACTACAGCTAAGTATAGTGACATGTCCCACTGGTATTGCATCATATGTTGGGATTTATATCTCTTGAGCCCAGCGCTTTTTCAAGGCCCGGTGCTTTTTAATAAATCATGCTCGGCCTCCTGCGCTTATTCAAGCCATAATCTATATTTAATGTGAACTGAAATAAAACTGAAAACTGAAATAAATTAGTAAGTGAATCTCTATTATTAGTATTAAACTATATTAGTATTTAACTTATGAAATCGCTATTATTAGTATTCAACTTATGAAACGATTCAAATGACTCCATTGCAGCAAGCGGTCCAGTATGCTCACACTTTTGAAGAGATGTACAGGGGAAAATTCTCGTCTAAAGCTCTCCCTAACCCAGAGACCCACCGGCCGGCTGAGATAAAACTTGGTGAAGGTTAGGCTGAAAATAGCTTTTTCCTCGTCAATTTAAATGACTATTTTACAATTCAATTATTAAGGAGGGTAGTCGTTATATGTGTTTTTATGTTTTGAGCCTGCTTTCTGACATCACTTTGTGAGGTACAAGATCTGTCCAGCCCTCATGTCACAAAAGAATACGAATCTAACAGACCACATGTCTAAGGAAGGGCTTACATGGTATGGGCGGACCTTTGAATTCAATGATGGACAGTTGCAGTTAAGGTGTCACCATCTCTAAGAGCCCTTTTGATCTATAAGGAAATAAAACTGCAACTGCCATTACCCTCCAGATGTCGCAAGATATCATATGTGCCATGAAATAATAATCCATTTCTCGATCTTAAATATCTAAAAATCTACAATACAAAAAAGTAAACACCTCATAGATATCTTTTTCCCGTGTGGAATTTCAACAAAATGGCGTAATTTAAATATTGGGTTTTCACTTATTTCATAGGCTTCCACTACTTACTACACCATTTTGAGGCTCCCTCTGGCTCTCCTAAGGCAATCCTTGTTCAGTGGCAATGCGGTGAAGAATCAACATCAGTGAATGTTCTTTCTGAAATGTTTGTGCATCTAATAAACCAACATGTTTATGATGTTTTACGCACACAAAGACAGTTAGGTAAGACTAATATGATTAATGTATGGGATTATAGTGGCAATTCTTTATCGATGTGTTTAGTTAAGTGTTTAGTTAAGTTATTCATAGGATAGATACTGAATAGAGGCTGTTTTACCGTATAAAATACATTTTAAATCTAAATTATACCTGGAATCGGTTGGGTTTTTTTTAAAGTTTAGTATTTCTGAAGACTCAAAATCTTGTTTTCAGGCTATAAGGTCAACGATTTTAATATCTCTAAAGTTTTAATGAATTATACGGTGGTGGCGGCTGAAATGTTTTGACACTCCCATTCTCTCTCTTCCCTCTTTCCCTCTTCCTCTCCTTCTGTATCCTTCTCTTTCTCTCCCGTATAGCTACATAGCTCAGCGTTCACCCCTCCCCTCCCCTTGGTTGGAGGGAGGCGGGTATGTAGCTCTATGTTTCTCTTTCTCTCTCTAGTTTCTTATTTGCTAAACTAAAATGTAGCAAAAATAACTGGACAAAATCCTCCAAAACTTTGGTCAAATGACTTTAGGGTGGGTTGGAAAAGAATGGAACAAAACGTAGAAAATCTCTAGTTTTTGACGGACGTTAACTCGCATGAAAGCTTTAAAATATTGTTTATAGGCCACAAAATACTTAACCTCTGTACGATAATGGGGTCATTTCTAAATAAACTAAGGCTTTTAATTGTGTCCAAGAACAATACTTTAGGTCAGTCTCACAAATTTATTTAAAACCATATTGTCAATTATCTTCGACAACCTTTGAGGCACAGCTGTGTTCATAGTGGCAGCTCACATTCTTATCTATTATTTAAAGTGAAATGTTACCAGCCGGGAGTAATGTATTAGTCCTTAATAATCGGTGATCGATGATTGCAATCCACTAATTTCAATCCATCAGTGTGTTCCTCGTGGTGAACCGAGCCCCATGTTGAATTTGTATTAACTAATATTATTATACGCATTATATATTTATTGAACGAAATGGTTGCCATACTCGCTAGGCAACAACAACAGTTGCCCAGGTGAGCTCAGGTAGAACGTTCGTTTCTGAGGCTCAGCCTCAGTTGTGGTGGCACTACTCGGGTGTGTCACATGTCCAAAAGTATACGCATTATAGATCTGACTCGGGGTTATCGCAAATGTTGTTTTTGTTTTTTTAAATATTTTTACTGGCCACATCATCACATTTTAATAGACATATGTGTAAGTGTTAAGCCACTTATGGAATTCTGGGGATTAGTTTAAGGCAACCGACATTAAAATGGTCCATTTAAGATTCATTAAAGGCATATAAAAGAAATCAGGTAACTAACGAGTGTTTCAGTCCCGTAGAGTTAGATTATCACACTCGTTACTGCCCAACTCGTGCGATATTCACGCTCCTTCAACCAACTCGTTAGCTACCCTATATATGTATCATAGCTGGGCCAATTAAAAAACCCAACCAGGGACATTGTGTCAACCCAACACAAAGAATATATTATAATATGTAAAGTATGTTTTACACACCACGAGATACCAGCGTGGGAAAGTATACATATGTATAGCAATGTAATACTCTATTCATATGGAGAAAGTCATTAAAGCAATAACTAATTTATTTAACAAAGTAGCATCTACCTAACGAAAGTGATAGACCCGCTATTGTTTCATCGAAAATACATGAATTGAAATTTTGCATATCCTGCAATCGGGGAGGTTATTACACAACACTTTTAAGCATAAATGAAAAGCTTTCACCAATATTTTAGCTGGTTTATAATGAGTCGCTATGAAAAGAATATTGTAAACTAATCACGACATTTTAATAATGTTTATGTCGTAGGCTACATCGTCATTTGTGACGTTCGGGGCTCAAGAGGCGTACGGAGTGTGAGGCTACTAATCCAGTCTCATCTGCCTTTGCACAACCTTACAGACCACATCCTCAACTTTATGAAGGAAACACAGGTAAAGTTGTTTCCGTGTGACATTTGATTAACAACTACCACGCCTTGTTGATTGGAATATTTTTGTCCATATTTCCGTCCCGCAGCCAATTAGTAAAGTTGTAGATTTACTAATGTGTTGGACTTGGACCATGGTTCTCAATTATCATGTTTCTTGTTTATCGCAGTATTGAAAGGAAACCGGCATACATGTACAGATTTATCACATGTAATATCTATAGGCGTTTACATTAATTAAAATCCGTCCTTTTGTCATTTCTTCTGAATCTTTTCCTGATCAGCTCTTTTTCGCTTTTCAGCAATTTCTCGAAGGCTTGTCTCAGAATACATTCGAAAACCATAAATATGCTCTGCAACTCTTGAAATCCGAGAAACCCAAAAGGTTGATGGACCAATCCGCCCAATATTGGAGGGAAATATCAACATGCCAATATCAGTTCGATCGACGTAAGTAAAAGTAAAGTAAAAGTACTAGGAACATTATTAGATGTGTAGTGAACCGCAGATTCGTGGGCACGAGTTTACGAAATTCCGGAAAGAATCACAAATACGAGGAGATTCGTTTGAACCTGGTTTATTTCCCAAAGGTATACAGTTACAAAGGTATTGTCACTGAACAAGGGTGCTTAATTTGAACAACAGAAGTATCTCGGTCCGCGGTGCGGCTCGAGTCCGTAGTGTTAAGCGAAGCCTGGATCCCCTTGCGGAGGTAGTAGTATGCTCCGCCTACCGCCCATCGGAGGGTGTCTGCAGTGTCGTCTGCACGGTGGTGAATGTCGCCCCCTGACGGAAGTGGCCGGAACTGGTGATCTGCTCCGGCTCCGGTAGAAGTGCCCCCGCTGTCGTAGCCTGGTTGGTGTTTGGCGATGTATTCCGGGTGGCGGACCCACTACACTGCCCCCTCACTAGTTGGAGTTGAGGAGGTCCACGATAACTAGTTACGTAGGGTCTGCCGTGGCACCAAGGAGATCCTCGTGGCTCTAGACCCTCGTGTGCAGCGGGGCATACGTAATGCCACTCCGCCGCACGGATCCTAGAGCCAGGCTTACACTTGCCCCCAAGGTTTGTAGCCTTCATAGGCCTAAAGAGGCCACCGGACATGCCTGTCCATCCCGATCTCGCGGTGCAGTACAATCGGAAGCGTACATTCAAAGCATATTAAAAAAATTTAGTGCACAAGCTTTATTATTAAAAGCGAGACCAGCGAACCATACTAGTCTTGCGGATAAAAACACCACCTGCGAGGAGGAGAGCCCTCCCCTCGCTGTGAGTTGAACCCACACGAGACTGCTGCCGCGGGGAATCGCAGTGCGAATCCCTAGCCCTATTGGGGAGTTCTAGAGGAAATCACCCGTCTCCTTCGCTTCAGCCTCACCCTCCGTTTTGGAGATGCCATGAAGCGAAAGGTTCCCAATAAGGGCTTCGTCGAACGGGTCGAACCGCAGATCCGGGACGGTGACTATGTTGTCTTCCTGTCCCAGATCATCGTAGATCAGCTCCGTATCGGAGTCCGAGTCCTGCAGCAGCTCGTGCTCTTCCCTGTCCGATATTTCTACCGACTTGTCAGAGCCCGAGCCTGCTGTCGCCAGAACGTCCACGGAGCTGGTACGCTCGACTGTGAGAGGTAATGGCAACGGGATTACCCGTTCCTTCCCCTCAACCTCCTCCGTACCCATACCCGTAGGCGCGGTTTCGGGAAGAGGTGCCACTGGTTCAGTGACCAACAGATCCTTCGCTCTTGCTCATCCTGAACCTGCGATAGGACCGCCCCCATGGCTGTACCACTCGCGTCCGTATCCAGAATGAACTGGCCGGTTGCTCGCGGATATGCCAAGACGGACGTGGAAAGCAAGGCTTTTTATGTAGCCTCAAATGCATCATCGAGCTCACTATTCCAAGTAAGCTTATACCGTAGTACCTTTTGTCCGGCTGTTGCAGTTTCCTGCAATGGCCGTACGAGATCATTAAAACTCGGAATGAACTGACGGTAATATGAAGCGAAACCCAGAAAAGAGCGGATATCCTTCACTGTCAACAGAATAGGCCAAGTTACCACCGCTCGCGTCTTCTCCGGATCTGCCCATATCCCCTCCTTAGATACGATGCGACCCAGGTACTGTACCTCCTTACGAAAGAGGCGACACTTCTTCGGTTTCAGCTTTAGGCCATACGCCATTAACCTGTCGAACACTAAACCCGTGTTCGTAATAGCCTCATGGACCGTTGCGCCATAAATGATCACATCGTCGAGATAGACGACACAAATCTTGCCATTAAGCCCCCGGAGAACCTCCGTCATCATTTTCTGAAACGTGGCCGGGGCGTTGCAAAGGCCGAACGGCATCACCTTAAACTGGTATACACTGGTATAAATAGTGAAAGCCGTTTTTCCCTTGCTGTCCAGATCCATAGCTATTTGCCAATAGCCACTTTCCAGATCTAGGGTACAAAACCATGCATTGCCACCAAGCGCATCTATCGTCTCCTGAAATCAACGCAAACCCTAGTTGAACCATCCGGTTTTGGAACAAGAACGGTGGGGAAGGCCCACGGGCCATTTCCTTCCTCGATCTTATCCTCCGCTAGCATCTTACTGACCTGGGAGTCCAGAGCCTCCTGCTTCGCTAAGGGAACTCGACAAACTTTATAGGCTTAGTGTCACCCGTGTCGATGGAGTGTAGAACTCTGTTCGTAAACCCCAATTGTTCACCTTGCAATCTGAACACCCGCTTTTTCGCATATACTGACTAGCGCACCTCTTTCAAGGTTTCAGTATCTGCTACTTCAGTGCCCTCTATGATAGATTCCAGTTCAGAGATGCTAGTAATTGAACAGCTATCAGGGGTCAGCTTCCGCTTCCCCCCCGTGCTGGACTCGTTCACGGACTCGGCTCTCGCACACGCCAAATGCGAGTAGTCACCCGTGAAATTTGCCGCAACCTCGTATGCGGATGCCACGGGCGTCCCACGTGGCATGACTATTGGAAGTCCCGTTGAGTTCATAATAGGAAGTTTGTGGCAGTGAGCAGACGATACATATGTATCGCAACCCTCCACGAAACCGTCTACTTGTAACCCTTCATCCAACTCCATGATATAGCCAACATCGTTCTCGGGTAGTGACACATCCACAGACGCGACCTTCACCTCGAACGCGGCCAACCGCACATCCTCCCATAGGAATGCGGTCGATATCGCACCTTTCCGTCGACAGAATACGTGATTCTTGCCTCCTTCCAGGAGCATCTTCCCAGGCCCCATCATGCTAGTATCATAGCGCCACATGAAGTCTTGGCCCAGCACAGCCTCCTCCCCGCCGCCTAGACCACTGACTACAAGACAAGCGTTTGGATACGAACGCCCTGCGATCTCAAAGTCAAAGACCGCATACCCCATCGTCTCTGGAGCACCACCCGCACGTGGTTTGACCCGAACCCGCGAAGCAAGCAGGTCGGGCTTGCGGGCCAGCGATTCATAGAACTGTTTAGACACTAGTGAGGTAGTTGCGAGCGTGTCGTATAAAAATTCTCCTCGCCTAGTACCCACCCTGACAGGCACATACCATCTATCCACTATCGTTACCACGTCGATAGGAATAGAAAGATCACGGTTGGCCGCAGAACTAGTCAAATTTTTAACACAGCGTTCCCCACCCACGGTAGAGCTAACCGCGAGCAGCGCCGTGCCAGCGTCAGTACAGCGACCATCCAAACACATTCCACGATCGCGCGGGATGGCTCGAATGTTACTAACCTACTCCTTCGACCAAAGTTTCGTATCTGTGGGCTTCGACGGGTCCATACCCTCCACCACAACAGTTTCCTCTCTGTTTTGTTCTGCCTGCCTACCTGACCTCCTCAGATCGTACGACCCATATGGAGTTTTCTTGCCCAAGCGAGCTACGAGAGGATTTCCCCCTTCGTTAAGAGTTCCGTCGAACTCGTGGGTCTCGTCACCGCTTCCTTGCGAGACCCACCTCAATTTCCCTTAGGCGGTTTGTTTTGCTCCAGGGAATTGTCTTCCTCACCCTTTTCTTTCGCGATGAAAGCGCGAAACTTCTTGAGGTGATTGCAATTGGCCTGCAAGTGGGTTGTCTTCCCGCAAAGCCAACAGGCAGGCTCTGGATGAGTCGCCTTTGTGTCCTTCTTCCTGTAGTCAGTCTTTGTGACCGTCTTCTTGGAAGATTTATACAAAGTCTTGGTTTTATCCCACGACTTTTTCGTGCCCTGGTCAGACTTTTTACCGTCTCCCTTTCGCACATCCTTCCTCAATGCCTGGAAGGCCGCGAAATCGGCTATTAAATCCGATTCCGAATCAGAGTCAGGAACTTCTTGTGTGGTAGTCGCCTCCGAAGTTTTGTCCTCAGACGAGTCAGATTCAGACTGCCTCTGCTTCCACAGCTGCGTAAGAAGCTTTTCGCTCCTTGTCTTTCTTCTGACCATAGAACTTATATCCCCTAGTTTTAAATTTAGAGGACTGTCCCGGCGTGGAACCCAAGACACGCTGATATGCTGCCGGGCCACCTGCTCGCACGAAATCCGTTGCGAGATCTACGCAATCTTGCATAGACTTTGGGCTATTAGTTTGCACCCACATGCCAAGGAACTTATCTTCCAAGCCCGTGCAGAAGATACGGATTGACTCCTTCTTCATATGTTCGAGGTACTGGCCCTTGTACACACGTTTACACAAGGTAAGCAGTGCCTCACCATAGTGTTGAAGTGATTCACCTGGCTGTTGAAAACGTCCGTGGTATTCTTCCTGGCGTTGTTCTTCGGTCTTTGTGTCCAAGTTGACTCGAAGCCTCGTAACTATGTCACTTAATGTTAGGGATCGTGAATCTCCCCAAGTTGACTGGTTCACATGTGAAGTCGCCATTATCAGTTCGCTCATAAGCGTCTCTTCTGTCCAACCGCAAAGTTCGGCGTAGTTTATCGCTGATGCGAGGAACTCCTCCCAATCTTCTCCATTACGGAAAGGTTTGAGATTTTTAGGCTTAGGATTTTCTCCCTTGCCCGTAGATCTGTACAAACGAACGAACGAACAGGGCGGTCTTCGTTGTATACGACACTAGATTCCATTTCAGGCATCATCGAACGTCTACTCTTAGTAGTGCTGGTTGCCCCCGTCATATGGCTATCTGGCTCAGGACCAGCTAATAGACCTCGTTTGGGCTGTAGGTCATTGTCTAATAATGGAATTGAAACATTAGTCAACGAGTAGTTGAGACCATTATCCGACGGAGATGAGTCCACAAAGTCAACTCTTCTTCCTGCAGTCTTGAATCCTGCCGGAGTGCTAGGCAAGCACGGGGCTCGTAGTTCCGTGCTATCCGTATCCTGCGATTGCATCTGCACACGCGGATCCGGGCTACCTGGAGGCAGCAGCGCGGAATATCTTCGATCCAACATGTCGATCAGATATTGTGGGCAAGCCGCATATTCGTGTAGACCATGATATAGCCGTTGTACACGCTTCAATGAAAGTCGTTCTTGTAGCACCCATAGCAGTTCGAGTGTTCCTCGAATCTCACCTTCAGCGATCTCGCTCGGTGGTTTTCCCGTCTTATCATAAGAACAAAGCACGGTAGTCAGATGGTCCATCATGACTTTCGCGTCATCTTGCTGCCCCGGATGGACTGCAATTTCCGCGGCTGTCTTAACGGCTTCCGGCGGCTTAGTATCGGAATCTTCCGTTCCCTCCGCCTAGCCTGTTTTGACGTTGTAGCCCGCCTGCTCTATGAGCTTGCGAAGATCGTCCTCATTGTAATACGGGCGCAATCCTAACACCACAGCTACTAGTTTCTCAACCAAGCTTTGTGTTTCCGGATTGATGACCAATCCATTGGCACGCATATCGTCTATGTGTGCAACTACCTGCTCTAGTTGAGCAAAAGAGTCGTTCGCAAAAGTTTGCGCATCGCCCTGATGTTTCGTCAACATCTGAGCGAGAGCCTCGCATGCCTGCTGCTCGGCCTCAGCCTTGGCTGTCACCTTGGCTGCTTCCTCGCCAAGAGTCATCGCCTGACTCTTACCATCGGGGATCCTTTCGGGAACCTCCCTACTCGGTCCTAGGCTCACGGCACCAATGTAGTGAACCGCAGAATCGTGGGCACAAGTTTACGAAATTCCGGAAAGAATCACAAATACGAGGAGATTCGTTTGAACCTGGTTTATTTCCCAAAGGTATACAGTTACTGTCAGGTACTGTTACAGGTACTGTCACTGAACAAGGGTGCTTAATTTGAACAACAGAAGTATCTCGGCCCGCGGTGCGGCTCGAGTCCGTAGTGTTAAGCGAAGCCTGGATCCCCTTGCGGAGGTAGTAGTATCCTCCGCCTACCGCCCGTCGGAGGGTGTCTGCAGTGTCGTCTGCACGGTGGTGAATGTCGCCCCCTGACGGAAGTGGCCGGAACTGGTGGTCGTCTCCGGCTCCGGTAGAAGTGCCCCCGCTGTCGTAGCCTGGTTGGTGTTTGGCGATGGTTGACAGCCTCGATGTATTCCGGGTGGCGGACCCACTACAGATGTAACAAGAAATGGCCTTCGTCATCTGGTGCTACCATGCTACTGAGGATTTTGGAACATTCCTCAGCAGTGTGTTACCAATACCTCCCTATTCCCCCAGGGATGTTGCTGACATCATAAAGAGGTGCTTGTCTCCTAGAGGTATTGTCTCCTATCACAATTATAAGACAAATGAATTTAAATATATCATGGTGGAAAGGCATTTAACTCCCTCCATTGCTAAGGCTAGTGTTGACCCCCAATAGTTTCCAATTCAATGGAAAACACTATTTACAAATAGGAGGCACTGTAATTGATACTAGAGTACAGGGATGAAAGTCCTCAGTATTTCTGCTGAAATCAGTATTTTTAAGAACTAACTAGAATTGTCGAATTTCCACAAAATTCCATTATTTCTAACCTAATATTTAAAAGCTCTCAAATTTTCAAAAAAGTAACAGTTCAATGGAAAACACTATGTTTCACTAAGCCCATATGCGTATTGAGTCAATGAGTGTTATTACATTTTTTTTTTTTTTTTAAAGATTTTATTTCCACTGGGTTACATCGCCTCCAATAGGAGTAGGCTATTCCGGCGGAACCCAGCCTGGGTTAGAAATTTACATATGTACAAAAGGTAGTCAGGAACATTATATAATGAGATAAAAAGGTAGAAGATAGAAGACAACCTCTTGCAGTGAGAGAGACTTCTAATTGTTTGCACCGAACTATTGGTAGAATCAATGTTAAAGTTGAATAGGCATGCAAAAAGGATCAAGGTCAGTACATGTTGTCATAAAATTATGAGAATAGACTATCATTTCATGTTAGGACCGTACCATTGGGAAAAAACAGTACTATACTAGACAGAGGCGTAAGAATTTTTCAATCACAATTTAGCTCATTTGCTATTTGTGTGAGAAAGGGAATATGTAATAATAAATTACTGTAATAAACAAAAACAAAGACAGTACTGCACTTGTTGGTGAACCTCTGACTTGTGAGAGTGACCTAACTAAGTGCTGATAATGCAATATAAGATTAAAGTGAGATTTAAAGCAGAGTTTGTTTTAACCATTCTGTCTGGAGAGATTTAAATGTCTCAATATTTCCAATATTTCTAGACTTAGGAGTGAGTTGGTTCCAGGCCTTGGCTACCTTGTTAATGACAGAGTTCTCCCCACATTTAGTTTTATATAAGAAGGTGGATAGAAGAGGGGCTTCATTCGCTCTAGTTGGGTTATTGTGATTATGGGATTTGTATTTATCTGATTTTGATCTTAAATAGCAAGTGATTCGTAAATGACTCTCCCTCCTATGAAAAAGCAGGGGAATTTTAAGATCTTTTTTTTTTTTTTTTTTAAAGATTTTATTTCAACTGGGGAAGACATCTCCCAGTGAACTGGGTTATTCCAATGCGCCCAGCTTTTTGTAACAGTGATTTAGTTAGAGAGATATACAGTGGTCATTATGGACAGTCATCTACTTGTAATGAAAGTTCGGTGGCTGGTTGATACGTAACATAAATAAATAGAGTAATGTAGATATCAAACAGATATGAGCAGATGTATAGAAGACTAATTATACATTAGGAAATAACACTCCAGGGGATAATCACTGTCTGAGAGTGTGGCCCCGTTGGAAGGAAAGGTTGTACACAAGAAATATATTGGCTGTTTCGTTTGTACAGGAGAGTGAGAATGATCAAGTGGTTAGGTAAATGAGACCAGGATAATCACTAAGAGTGTGACCTGGTTCAGTTAATATAACTATTTCAGAGAAAAATAGATATATTAATCTATTGTGGAGATTAACCATTTGCGTTGAAGAGATTTGAAAGTTTCTATTGTACCAATGTTTCTAGCACGGGGAGGTAGTTCATTCCAAGTTTTGGCAGTCTTTATATAAACTGAGTTTGAGCCTATTTGGGTTCTGCATCTGTATGTTTTTAAGACAGGGGCAGTGTGAGCTCGAGTATTTCTTTGTTCATGATTAACTCTAAAGTTTGGGGATTGTGCTCTTTTAAAACCGAAAAGTTGGAGGTGAAAGATTCTTCTGTTAACAAGGAAGGGAATTGCAAGATTTCTGTGATTTTCGATCGTAGGCTGGTTAGTGTCAGCATATAATATTGAGCGGAGAACTTTGTTTTGGAGTTTTTGTAGCTTATTGAGATTGCTTTGGTGAGAGTTATGGTATATGATATCAGTATAGTCGAAATATGGGAGGATTTTACTTTTATACACTAGAATGGCAGAGGTTTTGGTTAGTAGGTGTCGAATTCTCAGAAACAGGTATATTTTGTGGGAAATAATTCTGATAAGGTTCTTAACGTGTGGTTGGTGGGATAGTCGATCGTCAAGGGTGTATCCAAGATATTTATAGGTGTGGACTAGTTCAAGGCTAGTTTTGTCAAGGGTAAGATCTATGATAGGATTTTTCTTGGAATTGTTAATAAGCATCAATTTAGTTTTTGTAGCATTGATAAGAAAACGATTGGAGGAGCACCATGAAGAAAGGTTATCAATATCTTCTTGCATTTTAGTAGTAAGAATTTGGGTTGATTTGTCAGATAAATAAAGAACAGTGTCATCTGCATACAGCAGGTAATTACAGTGTTTCAAATAAGTTCCAAGATCATTAATGAATATTAAAAACAGGAGGGGTCCAAGAATCGAGCCCTGGGGTACCCCTGTCTTAACTACAGCAAGGTCTGAGGTATGATTGTTAACAAGGGTTTTTTGAGATCGTAGGGAGAGATATGATTGTAACCAGAGGTGCAGGTTGCCACGAATTCCTATTTTGTTTAATTTTGCTAAAAGAATTTTATGATCTACCATATCAAAAGCCTTTCTGAAATCTATAAATGTAATGAGGGAGGGAGTTTTCTCTTCAACAGCAAATGATAAATCATCGGTAAGGGTACTAACAGTATTTGTTGTAGATTCACCAGGTAAAAAACCGGCTTGGTGAGTATCAAGGAGTTTATTGGAAGTAAGGAAATGCAGTATTCTTTTCTGAACTATTTTTTCAATCAATTTGCTGGGAGTAGGGAGGAGAGAGATAGGACGATAGTTATTTATTTTATTAATATTTCCATTTTTAAATAGAGGGATGACTGTAGCTATCTTCCAGGTTTGCGGGAAAGTATGTCAGGTAAGAGATATGTTTATACAGTGAGTCAGTTCTGGGAGTATTACAAAGAAGGCGTCCCTTAGAACTAGGTTGGACATATTGTCAATGCCAGACGATTTATTAATGTCAATGGCTTTTACTAATGGTAGAAGTTCGATGTCACTGGTGCTAATGTTATTTAGTTCTTGCTCTGAGTTAGGTAGGGTGGATGACCAAGGAGTATCTGGAGTGTTTACCAAGAGATTGTCAGCAATGTTCGCAAAATATTGGTTGATAAAGTCTGGAAGTTTGGCGTTAGAAATGGGTGTGTCAAGGTTATCTGTCAGATTGATCATAGAACTGGTCGATTTTGAGGGAAAGATTGAATTAATAATTTTCCAGTATTTTGGGGGGTCTGCAGTATTAGTTTGTGCATTCAGAAGAAAATTCTTTTTTGCTTGTAAGATTCTACGAGCTGCTTCTTTTTTTAACCTTTTTGCTTCCAATAAACTTTCTTGAGTACCAAGACGTTTTGCATTTTTACGTGCAATATTCTTGTTCTTAATTAGTAAGAGCAGTTCACGAGAAAACCAGGGATCATTTGTCACCCTAACTTTGATGGATTTAACTGGACACATACTATTAAGGGTTGTGGTAATAGCATCAAGGATAAAGTCCCAGGCCTTGCAGGGATCTTTGAGATCTTGGAATGAATCCCAATTAAAATTACTTCTGAGTCTCTGTTGAAAGAGTGTTTGATTATAGTTACGGTAAGTTCTCCCTAGTTTTGTTTCATATATTTTTTTTGTTTTTAATTTTTTTCTTATCATATAAATCGCTTCATGATCACTAATATTATGACATAGGGTTCCACTGTCAGAAACATTTTGACAGTTGGTTAAAATCAGATCAATTAGAGAGGAAGTAACTCTACCATTTCTGATAGCTATTCTAGTGGGATCAATAATCAATTGAGTTAGACCGTTTTGTTGTATGAAGTAGGTTAATTTCTTTTTATCAGGGCATTTATTGTTTGAGTAGTTAATATTAAAATCCCCTAGGAGAATCAGCTCTGGTGGGGAGGGTGATGAGGTGTTATTTTCAATGATATTGTTGAGAAATTCAAGGGCTGTATCAGTATTGCCTGACGGAGGTTTATAAAGTGCAGTTACCAGGATTGGCTTCTGGTTTATAGGGAGGAGGCGTATAGATAATGATTCAAGATCAGGGGAAGAGGACTTAAGATCAGAGGGGCAGGTAAAGTTGAGGGAAGATTTTATAAAGCAGAGTATACCTCCTCCTTTTTTTGTAGCATCTGAGTTAGGGAGAAGAGTTGCTCTGTCGTGTCTGACCATATTGTACCCAGGAAAGGAGATGAGTTGGTCTGGGGTGGAATCTGAGAGCCAAGTTTCGGTAAGGGCAATAAAATCAGGATTAAGAACAATAATATTTTGTTTGATAATTTCAAATTTGTTGGTCAGACTTTGGCAATTTAGGTGATAGAAAAGAATTCCATTCTTTTTGTTACTAATAGACATTGCAAAGCTTATTAACAAAGGGGGGGGGGCAGGGGGCAGGGGGTGGCTTAGTGCAAACGCAAAGCCTAGGGCAGACGGATGTAAGAGAGATGGGAATCCACTGATGGCGACACACCCGGGGGTCAAAGATTTAAGTGGGGATTGATAAGCGAATGGAAAAGGATAAGAATTATGAAGAGTGAAGAGTATCAACCAGTTATTACAGAGTATTTACAGAAGAGGAACACTCAAAGTTAGAACAGGTGTAACACAACGCATCCATTTAACTAATATACAATCTAGCAGCGTTCATCCCATGAGACAAGCAATCCAAATCACTTGTGAGTCAGTGTGAGGATATATAGCTATCTGGCAGATAATAGGGACGAATAATAATCAGAGAGTATTTAAGATGGCCCAAATAATAAACATATCCTAATCACTTGTGTATCAGTGTGAGGATATCAGGATAGGGCGCATAGTAGGAAGATGTTAAAGAACATGGAACAATATATATCGATTATTTGCAAACACTGTATCTGATATAATACAATATAGTATAATACAATACAATTCAAAATCATTCAATATAATACAATTCAATTCTCCGAATCACTAGTGAGTGTGGGGAGAGAAGAGTCAGGGGAGAAGAGTCAAATATAAGATAGGAATTCAATTTAGTTTTAAGTTTAGGTTTGATTTGATTTCTTTTTCCAAGTCACTTGCGAGTAGTGTGAGGAGAGAAGAATTTTAACTGAGTGGGAAGTAGTATCAGACTACCTAATCACTATTTATGAGTGTGAGGTAGAGGGTTATTATTCACAAATAGTGTTTATATTTCGGTAGAATGTAGAGAAAAGTTTACGGACGAATTTCCTATTAGTTGAGTCTTCGTAGTGAATCCCATCCGTGGTGGTGGATAGGTAGCGGTGGGCGATGAATCCCTTTCTGATCTTATGTACATGACTCTCGAAGTTGGGGGTAATTAGCCTTTGTCTCCTATTTCGCTTCCTAATCAGCTTGTTCAAATTTAAAATGGCTGTGTTTAGGTTATCTTGATCGATTGGTGAGGTGTTATCGGACCAATTGTAGGTTGAGTAAGACAGGCCAGTAATTTCGCAGATAATTACTCTTGTTGCCATGGCTTCCAACTTGGGAAGGGAGAGTAAAATCTCGTTGTATACCAGGGAAGTTAATGAAGAGGTATCAGAGGTGGCCGGAATAATTTGTCTACGACCTTGTTTGGTTGAGCAGTTATTTATGCCTCCGCTAAAATAAAGCAAATCGAATTGTCTCCATCCAAAAAGGATGACGGCCTGGTCTGTGATTCTAGCACAGTCCCCTCCAGGGACCGCTACACAGGTGATGTCCAGATCAAAGCAATTATACTCAGTTGCGGATTCCTGAATTAGTTTATCCCATCTAGAGACCCGAGAGTCTCCTAAAATGAGTATTCTAAATGGAGGCATTTCAAGACAGAAGAACAATAACTAAGTTATAGTTCAGGACGGATATTCCTTTCTCAGCTCAAAAAGTAGCTTTCCAATGGTGTTTCTGTCGTCGTCAACACTCTCTGCGGTAATTTGACTTGCATTAGACAATGAGAAACCACATCCAAAAGGTGATTCGTAGGTTGCCTCATATAGCATACCTGGTTTCAAAGAAAGCAGGAAAGCCTTTAGGTCTGGGTGCGAGTCGAATTTGGCCTTTGCACATTTCTTGAGAATAGCCATTGAGTCCCAATCTGTTTTCACTGGAATTTTACGGGCCAGTCTTTTAATGGTATAGGGGTTTTTAATAACCTTTAGTTTATCAATCAATTCTTGGTTGGCTTGGGCGTCAATTGTTTTTTGCAGCTGGTACATTTGCTCTGAAGAATGCACCACGGTCCCGTCATCCATAACCAATTCACAGTTATACAGATTTGATAAGGGGCTCATATGCCCTTGAAAGGCTGTGCCGTCAGGCGTGTCGTAAGTTGAGGCATTGTGACGAGTAATCCCGAGGGGTAGTTTATCATACTGCTCTGGCAAATATGTTTTCCCATCGATTACATAAGAGGTGCCTCTGACTACAGCCTTTTTTCCGTGGATCACTCTAGCGGCTGTTGAGAAAGCCCTTGCTTCCTTCTCTAATAATTGGTCGTTCTCATTCAGATCGTTGAAAGCACGAATGCCATTTAGCATTGGGGAATTTCTATTATTAGTGATTGCTTTGAACAACTCTATTTTGTTATTCATAGTAAGAAATTGCAGTCTGAGTGGCCTGCCATATTTTGGAGAGCCATTGGCTTCATGATCAAGTTTAGCGGCATTGGCTAAATCATGTTGATAGGTACCCAATCTGACAGCCCCAGCTGTTTGAACGTATGAAATGTTCATGTGAATATTAGTGAAGAAAGAGTCAATGGTTTTGGCTATATCTTCCCGATCTGGGTCCTCCTCTATACCCTTAATGATAACACAAAGGTCCCTGGAATTCTCTTGCGATAAAGGAATGTTATTGGTAATTGGAGTAGAGTTAGAAAGGGGGTTTTCCTTAGAGAAAAGTGAAGCATAGCTAGGCATGTTAGCATTGGCGTTGTGTGTAGGAGGATTTAGAGATTGCTTAGATTCTAAATACAGCATGCGAGATTCGAGCGACGCAAGCCGGGATTCCATTTGTGGGATACGAACACAAAAATCACTTAATGTACCACCAAGAGATAAATTGTCCTGATGTAGACGTTGGTTTACCTGTTGGAGATCCTGGAGTTTTGTATCGATGGTGTTCATTCTCGTTTCAATTACCGAATTAGTAGTAACCAATTTAGCAATAGAGTCTTTGATCACATCAAGAGAGTTGTGTATCTCGTCCATTCCACGTGCGGAATGATGACTATTTTGATTATTGTGAAGGTTTGGAGGAGGGCTGACATATTGAGGAGGGGATTGATGAAAAGTAGAGTGACTTATCTGACCAGACGATTGAGTTGTTGTTGGTTGAGAGCCTTGCATCGACGCTTGGGTGTTGACAATAGACGTCGAGGAAGAACCATTACAACTAGGGAGGGATGTCTGGGAAGATCCAATGCTTTGATTTATTGGTGGAGATCCTTGGATAGAGGAAGCAGGATTAGAGGATCGAAGGATATTTAGGTTGTTGAAGTATGCCATTCTTCTAGCTTCCTCATAGCGATACAGATCCATAGAGTATGAGTCCATGTAGGCATTCGAGGGCCTATGAGTGTCCGCCATTTTTAGACCACCGGTAGTGATCAGTTGTAGAGGGGTGCAGAGAAAAATAGCAGTAATGTCCACAGAGAAAGCACGTTTGAGTTCAAAAACACGGTAGAAATGTTCCCAAGGGAGGATACTAGGTTCCTAGCAATAATAATCCTTGCAAAAGCAGTTTGAAAAGACAATTGACTTTGAATTGAGTTGTCTCAGCGGAGTAACGATTCACACACGTCCGTCCATCGTGACTGCCCGTGCCCTATGCAATTCTGAGGTTGGATAGAGGGGTTCAGCCTTAACTATTGCTCTAAGAGCTTTATTCTGTATTCTCTGTAGTTTGTTAAGGTTGTTGAGGTGAGTGTTATGATAAAGAATGTCACCATAACCGAAAAAGGGGAGGATTTTACTCTTGTACACTAGAAGTGAAGCTTTCATTGTAAGTAGGTGTCTAACTCTAAGAAAAAGAAAAATCTTGTGAGAGATAATTTTGATCAGGTTTCTTATGTGGGGTTGAAAAGAAAGTTTATCATCAACAAGTATTCCTAGATACTTGTAGACATGAACTGTTTCCAATATTTTGTTATTCGGGGGTGTTTTTGGATTGGGTTCTGCTTACTAGCATTAGTTTGGTTTTAGTGGCATTTATCAGGAATTTGTTTTTGATGCACCATTTCTCAAGGTTAGTAAGGTCATGTTGCATATTTTGGTACAGAGATGCTTGGGATCGATTTGAGTGGTAAAGTACTGTATCGTCAGCATATAGGAGGTATTTAGTGTAATCTAGATGGGCACCAATGTCATTAATGAATATTAGGAATAGTAGAGGCCCAAGAATTGAGCCTTGGGACTCCGGATTTGATGAGAGCTAGGTCTGATAGAGTGTTGTTAACTATAGTTCTCTGGTATCTGTTGGATAAGTAAGATTTAATCCATGAGTGTAGTTTTCCTCTAATTCCAATGTTGAAGAGTTTAAGTAAAAGAATATTGTGGTCAACCATATCAAATGCCTTCCTAAAGTCTATAAAGGTAATAAGGGTGGGAATTTTCTTTTCATAGGCATATGCTAAGTCATCAGTGAGATTGGTGATTGTGTTAAGGGTTGATTTTTGAGGAAGAAAGCCAGATTGATTAGGGTCAAGAATGTTATGAGTATAGAGGTAGGATAGAACTCTTGAATGCACAATTTTCTCAATCAGCTTGCTGGGGGTAGGTAATAGGGATATAGGACGATAGTTATTTATTTGGGTTGAATCTCCACCTTTAAAAAGAGGGACAACCTTAGCTATTTTCCAAGTACTTGGGAATATTTGGCTGGTGAAGGAAAGGTTTATACAAAAGGTCAATTCAGGGAGGAGGGTTGCAAAGGAGTCTCTAACTATAGCGTTAGATAAATTGTCAAGCGCTGATGATTTAGAGATATTAATTTTACTAATGAGACCTAGTAATTCTATCTCATTTATAGAGATTTCGCAGAGATTGGAAGGTTTTTCCTGATGGGGGGTGGTCCAAGGGCTATCAGGTAACCCAGTGAGTAGATTGTCAGTAATATTTGCAAAGTAATTATTTATGAAATTGGGTAGATCACTCTTGTTAATTTGTTGGTCATTGTCATTACTCAGGTTAATTTCATTTTGTGGAGTTTTGGAGGGGAGGAGGTTATTGATAGTCTTCCAATATTTTTTGGGGTCATTGGTGTTGTTTAGGTTGAGGTGAATGTATGTTCTTTTGGCATTTAAAATAAGTTTATTGGTTTCTTTTTTGAGGCGTTTAGCTTCAATGATATCTATTACTAGTCCTGAACATTTAGCTTTTCCTCTCGCAAGGTTTTTCACCCTAATGGCATCTAGGATATGCTTAGAGATCCACGGGTCGTTATTATCTCTGATTAAAACATTCTTTATAGGGCACATTATGACATAGAGTTTAAAGTAGAGGTAATTGCATTTAAAATGAAGAAGGCAGAAGCCTGACTGATTGCTAAATGCACAGCCAGGTGGCAATACTACAGCGGGGAACGGGTTAGGTAGAGGGAAGAGAGGCCCATGGCTGGGGTCAGGGAGTTAAAGTTAAGATAAGACGAAGATTATTCAATTATTGATAAATCAGGGGGGGGGGGGAAGAATAGATAAAGAAATTAAGGAAAAACACTCAGATAGTCCACAGCGCCATTGGACCACTGTGTGGGTGATTTGGGGTAAGAGAAGGCAAAGGGAGATTGACATAGGTATAAAAAATGAATATAAAATACCTAGATAGAAGTAGAATGTAATCGTATTTCAATAACAGCAAAAAAGAGAACATCTGAGACTTTAATACCTAATCACTATAGATTGAGTGTGAGGTATGTGTTTAACTATAGCAAGATATTCAAAATTGGGAGACGTTTAGTGTTTGGCAATGCGCGGTCTACTGCGAGACAACGTTACAGGCTTTCTATTTATATGCTCATGTATTCGAGAGAAAAGTAAGGCGAATGGGTCTTCCATACAATTGGGTTTCTGGTTTGTTTGCCATTTCGTCCGCTATTGTTTGGTTGTAGTCGCCTAATCTAGTAGCGCCTGCCGTCTGCACATATTTGATCGTTAATTTCAGATTACTGAATAAAGAATCGATAGAATCAGAAATTATTTCATTTCTGGGTTCACCAAGACCTTTCACAATAATACCTAGATCTTTGGGAGAGTTATTAAGAGGATCGTTGGTAGAGATTGGATTTAGGTCTGAATTGACGGCTAGATTTACAGTGTTGGTTTGGGGTCTAGGAATTGGAATTGACTGAGATGGAACTATGGATTTGTTGAGCGGGGGCCAGGCACTTAGTTGCGCTTCCAACATTTGAATTCTATTCTCATGAAGCGACAATGCAGATTCTGTTGCAGGTAGACGTTGGTTGAAATCTGCCATGTTTGAACCAATAAGATTCTGGCTGGCTTCTATGCTATTAATTTTAAGGGTCAATTCAGTAAATTTCGTCGCTATGACACCAAACCTTCGATCATATTCATCAGTTTTGCTAGCAACAGCAGATAGCGATTGCCTCATTTGGTTTACATAGATAGTCATCGAGTCCATAAAATCATTTAGTTTGGAATTGATATTGGGATCATTCGACACTGAGTTTGGGTGAGAGAAAGGTACAACAGATGATATAGGTTGACTTATCTGGCTTTGCGTTGGGATTGTCGAGTTGGAATGCATCGATGAGCCTGCTTGCGAGGTGGTGAGCGATGTAGACATGATACTACTTGAATTTTGGGTTGAAGTATCCGGCTGAGGAGACTGAGTAAAGTTCATATTTCTTGCAGAAGAAGCTGGATCTGCAAAACAGCTGGAAACCTGGGTGTTGTAGAAATCCATAGTGGCGAGATCATTCAAAGCAAACAAGTTTAACGCCTGAAGATTTGTGTTAGACCTCGACGGTCGTGCAGAATGAGCGTTATAATCCATTTTTTCACCCTCCAACGTTAAAATGTAATAGTTCGGTACAAACAATTTTAGGTCCAGAAGGCACACAACACAATGAAATTCCTATGCAAAATCTAAATAGTCCAGTACAAACTGAAGAAAGTGTTCGGTCCAAAAGGACTGCGGTTGTCCTAGGTGTATATAAAGGGTAGTAGTCGATCGGGCGCTTTGTAATCCCTATAATCCGGCCATAGACTCGCTGCTCAGCTAGGTACGTCCGACCATGTCGAAAGCCAACTGCCAACTTAGTGAAACTGATGTTTAAATGTTTCATTATCTCCCATATATGTCTTATGAGATGAAACTGGTGTATATGTGTATGGAGTCTTATTACATCTTAGTGAAACTGGTGTCTAAATGTTTCAATTACATGTCATATGTATATGCACTTACTTGTGTGTTGTTCAATTGTCAGTCACATATACCTATGCTACTGAATTAAAGGCTCCCATTCACTGTTCTCCTATACTGGGAGTAGCACCCTCTCTTGCAAATGTATACATGGGCCGGTTTCTATTTCCTCTCTTAAATAAGTCTAGCCTAATGATGGTAGAATTAATTCCACCAGCCCTATACCTGTATTTTGGTAGCCTTCCCGACGACCATCCCACTTGTATATCACACCGTAGCAAGGTTAGTATTGTGGGTAAATCTTTTAATTAAATATTAATTATCCCACTTGAAAAAGTTGGATCTTTTGTTTCTGTTTAGGTATGTTCCTTATCTCTACATCACATGGAGGAGTAGGGAGATAGATATCGAACCGAACATTAATGGAAATAACCCCCAAAAAAAGATAGCAACCACTTTGTAAAAAAAAGTCTTCTGACTGACGCCTCATATTCATTTTAATTCAATGTGCAGATAAAACAGAAGCGGAATTCCTAGCCAACATTGATCTCAACAACGTCTTAGATTTCTATAAAGTAAGTAATTGTTACATTACTTATCTATGCCTAGTCTTTAATAGCTGTGCATGTGTTTATCGTATATTTTGTGTCAAAACATCAGAACTAGTCAAAGTGTAGATGACTTTCCTCAATTGAATATGCCCTCGCATGGTGTCTGGCTTTTCCCACGCCACTATTCTCCCCGTAGACATTCTCCCCTCCCGCCACTCATTCTCCCTGCCACTCATTCTCCCCGCCACTCATTCTCCCATCCGTCATTTTCCCCGCCGACATTCTCCCCGCCAATATCTGTGTTTTAGATAATACATTGTAAGGTCAATTCCCACAAAGTTGGTACAGAAGATAGTACAAATAAATTCCGCTTAAATGATGGTTAAGTTTAGCCTCACTACAATTTTACTCTCTTTCCTTGCTCTCTCACTCTCTCTCTCTCTCTCTCTCTCTCTCTCTCTCTCTCTCTCTCTCTCTCTCTCTCTCTCTCTTACACTCACTCTCTCCCTCCCTCGCATCACCACCAGTCTCCACCTCTCTCTCTCTCTCTCTCTCTCTCTCTCTCTCACTCACTCTCTCTCTCTCTCTCTCCCTCGCATCACCACCAGTCTCCACCTTTCTTCCTCTCTCTTCTTAGTCTGCCCTTCGTGTCGTAGGGATATCTACTATGACTTGTGTAAACAGACTTAACAGGCACCGATATCTGATTAGACTAATTCTTATTATTATTATACAACTTTTATTCAGTAAACATATACATAATATAAATAAAGAATAGGGCCATAGCTCCCTCTCCACTGGAGATCTACCGGGTAGCCCTTTAACAAAATATAATGGGTTTACAGAAGATGGAGAATAAATAGATAATTCGAAAAATAATCAGTTATTGTCTATGTCCATATATCGTTTGTTTGAAAGTCCGGTGTTTTATATTTATATTTACCACCTCTCTTTTCTTCAAATTACATAAACTTAAATAACCTCTGTAAACATCCCTGATAAGGGGCGTTGGAAATACGTTGGTCGGTCAGCTAGTGGGGTAAATTACATATTTCATATTTGCTTGGAAGAGGCATGTTTCTTAACTGACGAACAAATTAGTAACATGGTTAATACCTCAGTAATTAATGTCCTATAATATACTTATTTACAAGCAAATGTGATCATAGTGTGAACTTACTTTTGCTCCTGCTGTAAAAATGTGAATTCTTTCAAATTGCAGAAATACTTCACCCCTGAGAGCGGCGACTATCGGTGCATGGCAGTCCTGATTCAAGGTAACGCCAACATATCCGAAGATTCCATTCAAACGCCACTCTTGGGCGAAACATCAGGATTCACTTTTAATAAGGTGGGAATCATGCACTTCTTTGAACTTATATCCTTTTTCCGATATATAATTGATGAAACTATTGTTAAGCTGTGATTCCACTGGATCGCTTGTATATATGTGCTCATGGCTCGCTCTTGCTTAGCTTATTCATAGTGCTTTTTTCATTCGCTCTTTGTCCGCTAATATGTTTAACCTAATATGTTTAACGCAGTACAATCGCAGAGTGATTCTACTGGTTCGTTTGTTTCCTTAAAGGTAGTCTCCACTGGCTGCGGTAAGCTCTGCGGTAAGCCTTGCGATGGTTTGTGCTGGTTCTGTAGATGGTGAGGAATGACGAGGTCCATGCCTACATGGTCAGTGAACGATGTAGGCCACTCCACAACAACACAGCACCATCGCAAGGCTTACCGCAGAGCTTACTGCAGCCAGTGGAGACCACCCTTTATGAAACCAATAGTAATTTCATTGATTCGCGCTCAGTGCACTATTGACGCACTACTAAAAGAGGCCGAAAGAACATCCTTTAGTTGCGCTCAAATCAAACATGTCAAACTTTAGCGGAACGTCCTCTGTGCTTCTACCCGACGGGCAAATGAACGCGATTTTTAATGCGCAATCATCTCGCCATAGTTCTGTGATGAGCGGGGACGCTTTTCACGCAATAATTATTGCGCAATGATCGCGAGATAGTCACGCTAAGGGTATAACGCAATATAAATGCAAAAATTAGCAAATTCTTATGGTATGGGATATTCATATGCTACCGATTCCTTATATCAGTAGCATCTGAAATAAATGAGACACTTCATGGCAGTTTCATTTTCCTTGCCTTACAGGGGCAGTATATTTTTACTCACAGAAAGGTTTGAAGGGTAATGTTATTGGTTGAGTAACACATGTTTTAATACAAACATAAATGAATATGAATGAGAACTTGATCCAACACAAGTGTGAGACAACCAAAAACATTGGAGGAAATAGACGCAATGGATTTCACATAATGGTTGCTGATGGTATGTCCATTTCACTGTGATTCAATGCTATAGGTATCACACTTCACTAGTTTGCAGTCAATCACAAAATGATCGCAGTGCAATTAGGCAACATTCAATTGCACTCAGTGCATGTCGGGTAAGGAAGCGCAATTAGGGATTTTTAAGAGCGTATAGAGAGCACAGTACCCGATTCCATTAGACCGCTCAGGTTTTGCTTTTACTTTGTTTGTTAGGCGCCCATGGGAATAAAAAGAGCGGCCCATGAGCAGACCAAAAGAGCGATCCAGTGGAATCCAGTATGAAACCAGAGCTATATGTATAGCTCTGATGAAACGTATTACGTCTGTGAAATGTATTAGGAACGTGGTCAGCAGCTATAAGTTATTAGGAAATTCGCTGTCATGCTATCTTTGTCATTCAAAAGTGCGTCAGAAGTCCTTTTCTTCTTTTAACAGTGCCTTTATTCCTATTGCAGATAGAGGATCTCGATACTTTCAAGAAAAGATCTTCCATGTGGACCCGTGTATAAGATGTCATGCGTCGTGTGATTTTTGAGAATTCATTTCAAGTTGCCAAAGCACACATTCATTTTGATAACATGTTTTACTGTAATGTATATTGGAAAATAAAAACAAAAAAATCCACGATAAAAAAGGTCATACGCTTTATAATTATTAAGTGTGTTAGCCAATGCCAATTGGTCTTGAAGGTCATGCACCCAGTCGGGTCATCAGCACATCTCAGGTTTTAGTCATCCATTGCAATCGATGATATATTTTACATAATTACTACTACCTACATCGACTGATGCGCGATCTCTCTGGAACAATTCACATTAGCTGCTAGGGCGTGTCGCCCTGGAGAAGTGGATTATCTCTCGATGAGGTCCTCCTGATACAGAGCCAGGAGACGATTAAATTTAAGAAACTCTGTGGGCTGGAACTTAGAATAATCGTAGGATATGCAAGGATCCAAGTACTGTACGTTCAAATGCACATATATTATAACATAGAACACGTGCATGTTTTCTTTTCAAATTCAAGTTGTGCACCCAAAATTCCTAGTTTCGATGAAGGTTAAAGGGTGATCTCCACTGGCTGCGGTAAGCTCTGCGGTAAGCCGTGCAATGGTTTGTGCTGGTTCTGTGGGTGGTGAGGAATGACGAGGTCCTTGCCTACATGGTCAGTGAACCATGTAGGCAGGACCTCGCCACTCCTCAACACATCACCATCGCTAGGCTTACCACAGAGCTTACCGCAGCCAGTGGAGACCACCCTTAACATTCCAATTTGCCGTTGACATTCTAATAGTGACAAATACAAGACCAGACTATCACAGGTTTTGTTATCATTATTTATTCAGGGAATGATATCAGTTGACACAAATCAATTACCTGTACCATTAAATTTAATGTAATGGTAATTGATAATACTATAGATATTCTAGTCAAACCAAAACTCATAGATACATAGTACAATGGACCAGCCATGCCTTCCAGCACCGTCGTACCTTTTGTTCTTTTTTTAGCTAAATCCTGGTTAGGGCGCCAATTTAATTTCGTTAATTAATTGCCAGGGTTTTTGCTGTACATAGAAACTATACCCTGATTTATCACTGGGGATGGTGACTTGTCCCAAGTTACCAGACATTTACAACCTCTCATCCATACATGGCAAGTTACCAGACATTTACAACCTCTCATCCATAGATGGCAATCAGCTATACATGTATAAAGCAAGCAAACGTCATCGAAATAATATTAGACAATACCTTACTGCTTCCTACCCTTCTATGCATCCTGATTTACATATTCAAGACTAAATTCAAGTCACTATCCAGTCGAACCCATAATCTTTGGCCCAGCATTTCACGAGCCAGCATTGGGGATTGCATTTCCCCGCCTACCCACACCTATGATGAGGATGTGGGGAAAGGGTGAACACAGAAACGGTATCCAGATCGTTGCTGGCCAGAAAAGTGACCATAAGATAATGTGAGGTCATTCATACTAAAAGAAATAAAGAGGGTATAGATTCAAGAACTTTATCCCCACGAAGATTTGAACGACAAAAGGCTTTGTTGGGGCACGGATAATGCATCTCTATATGGGAATGATCGGTGGATGTATTGGGGGACTTATAGGAGAGGAAGGCACGAGCAATGGAACGCTGGAACAGAGCAGATGGAGTACTGAGTGAGGGCTGCAATGCATGAAGGTACCAGTAATAGAGCTCCGAAGGATAGAGCAAAGGATATAGTATTAAAACATGTTACATGTATCCGTTGTCCAGTAATGTCCGGAACATGGCAGTAGTTACGTTTCCCAGAATCCAGAATCCAATATGTAATGTTCAATATATCAACAGCTTGTAGTTTGTATCACTAGAGTTCATGTAGAGCTTTTTGATCAGGCGTTACTTAATTTATACTTGGGTGATATGACCTTGAGTCAATACAACTTCAGCCTGCCTATTTCCTCCAAAATCCGTGTCTGAGTAGTTATATCTTATCAAGTGACGTCGTACGAAATTAGATGCCTGGAAACAAAACAAAATAAATTAATGAATCTTATAACGGGAACTAGTGATTACCTTTTTGAAATAAATAATCCATGGGTGTGTGGGTATCCATGATTTAGGTGTACGCGACTTAAATATAGCCTAACGTTTAGAAAATGCTTCAGAACGAACCCACTTAAATTTGTTTTTCTGCTAGTGTTATTGAGTTGCCTTTTATTCAACGTTTAAGATATCATCATTAGAGTTGATTGTTTATTGAGAATAACTATTTAATACTAAACATGGTAGATCTGTGTTTTTGTGCTATATGTCCCCTTTCCCGATGAATGGCCTAATAGTTTTCGTGCTTCTCACCAATTCTGTCAATTCATGATCCAAACAAACATCCAAATTTACTTACCTCAGGATAGGTACAGAAGTATATGACGGCGTTGTAACATGGGGAAGCTTTGCATAGCAAACCGGGAACAATCCTTATAATATAAGGCACATTATCGGGTAAGTTATGAGTAAATGCTAGGAGTGCCATAATTCCATAAGGCAACCAGGATAAAATGAAGGTTCCACTCATGAAGGCACACATTCTTGCTAAATTCTTCTGGGCATTGTGTACTTGTCCACGCATCCCCATGGTCAATGATATCTTAACGAAAAGAGAGAAAATCTGCTATAGTACATGTATTAATAATTAAGAATCCTTCAACTTCCATGAACGGGCAAAGACTTAAATGGCGTATCCACTTGTACACGTCAAATTGGTACCACCGTCGGCCCTTGGCCACCGTCCGACGGTTGCTACAGCGGACGGTGGCTGTGGATGGTCCCCGGTATCTACTTGCACGTCGAAATATGCCAAATATTGACCATCAAGCTCACGTATTAAATATATCTATGCACTTCGAAGCTCATCCTTTAGAGTATATTTAGCTACTTATTAGTAATTGTCCACTTATTAGTAATTGTCGAGATGTTAGTAAAATTCTATTCTCAAAAGTAAAAATATTAAACTTAAGATATAGAAGTTATCACTGGGGATTCTATTCTCAAAAGTAAAAATATTAAACTTAAGATACAGAAGTACTTAATTGGTGTATTAATGTTTACTTTCATTAGAATGTGCTTGATCTCATCATGATGTTATCTCCAATTCATTTTCTCCCCTACCCCTGGAAATCTTTTGAACACATAGCCTACCCTTAAATTATGGAGAGTGCATTTGACAATGCACTCAGAACATAAGAACACTTTTGATGGCCATAAAAACAAAAAAACATTTGGGGTGGGGTGGGGTACCGTCGGGCGGTGACCCTCCCATCCAAATTTAACATTTTATACAGTATATGGACGGGACGGGTTCCAGTATATGGAAGGTCGATGAGCAAGTGGATATCGCGCTATACGGTCTCAAAAGAGAAACGACCACCACCATGTACCTTACTGGCTATACTCAAAGTAATATCATCAATGGGAGTGATTAAACTGGGAGTATTAGGACATTATTATAAAATGTAGAGGCGATGTCCCACGACGATCGTCGACCACAGCGGCGGAAGGAGCAAACCAATCGGAGCCTGACCTTGCCGTCGCCTTGCCGACGTTGACCAGCTCATATATAAAGGGAGCGCCTGCATTCAAATGGCCAGTACGCGGAGAGCCTCCGGCAGGAGCACATCGACTAGAGACTTTGAAATTTTTATATGTATCTTATTGGAGGAAAGAATATATCTGCAGCCAAACCTTGTGTCGTGTCATTTATCCAGCGTATAGAGTCGGTTGTTGGGACAAAATAATTCAGAGCAGAACGAGGACGAACACATAGATTATGATTTGGATTCTGATGAGGCATCGTGCTTCTGCGGACGAATCTTGTCCAATAAATTTTCGATTATTGCCGGCTCGTTGCATTCTCTCTATTTATAGACAGAAATATCCATAAAATGCTGGTTTTAGCTTGATCGGTAGTTCTTCACCAGTGATAAGTCTTGGTATTTCTTAATGACTTAATTAAGTATACGCTAATTGATAATCAATTAGGACTGAACCGCTAATTAACAAGACAACTAACCAGGAGCTATGGTATATGTGTGTGGTCCTCTTGGGCACTCACAGCCAACTGCTTTATTAGCAATGGTCACTGCCCCAGCAGCGCGTCCCCAATTGACATAGGATGCAGCATGTATTCTATATTATTAGAAAAGCATCTCCTGCTACTGAATAGCAATTTTCAAATCGAATCAAATGTCTCACTTTACATTTGAATGAACAGTTCTATCATATATATCAACACAGATCAGATATTTGAGAATGTAAACTATATAAAAATGATATGCTGATGATAAATATATTTTATTCTTGTGTTTCAGATGGGGATATTAATCAAAGGACTCACGTGTTTAACTGTGAACCATATACGACTGTAGGCGAAAATCATGATGGCAAATGGTAGGATGAAGCAGAAGGTGAAGATGCAAATGAGATACGATGTCCCAGACAGCGATCTATCCTCCCAATCGAGAGAACAAAATATTCCTGTTTCGTGGGGTACATAACGATTCCAACCCACAATAGGTGGGATCGTAAAACCTACCGATAGGAGTAAGACAGTAACTGAAACGATAGAATTACAACCAGGTCATTAATTATTCCATGTGGCAATCGATTTTTTGTTATTTGAGGAATGTACGCAGAGCCGATATGAAATCAATTGGCAATATTGAGATACTGAAGCATAATAACAAAATGCAAAGCTGAGCACATGTATGTGCACAATGTATATATTGGGTGGGTTTATCTTTGGGCAGGGTACGTGGATGTAATATTCGTGTAATAAACTTACCTGCACTGCACAAGGCGTGTCTATACGTGAGCTTACTTATATTGAATGGACGCACAACGGAAATATATCTGTCGACTGCAATAGCTGCCAGTGAAAACAGGGATCCTAAACCTGTATGGATAAGAATTAACCCCAGCTATATATGAGTAGCCTACTTGAGTTTGAGTTAAACTGGTTTAAATTCACAATAGAGGTTTGGGTTCTCTTGTCTTAATTATTCATCTCCTATACTATAGATCTGTATACCGGTAATACTAGGTAATAATAATTGATAATACGGTGATAATTAATCATTATATATAATAATAATTTACTAACTGTATATATGATCATCATAAAAATATACACACATATACAAGGTTGATAAAAAATACCAACTCAACTGATTAATGTAAAATTTATTTTTGGGTACCCAGGGGGTGTCTAGGATATGTGCACTACTTTCGGATTCTCGTTTTTCCCGGCCTACTTAAATTGCTACTTAAGGCCTATTCCCAGATTTCGCAGCACTCGTAATCGGCCGCTTTGCTCGATGTACAAGACTTTTCGCCTGACAGTACACATCATTGGACAGGAAATCGTCCAAGCTTTCACTTGATATAAGATATGTTCCTGAATTTGTATTATTAGTCTTTCTGGCCTACCTTTCATCCAGACATTTTTGTCTGGATGAAAGCAAAGTCTTAGGTCTTGATAAATATTACTTCGACCGCTCTTTGCCATTTGGGGCAAGAGCTAGCTCTTTTGTAATGCAGAGAAAGGAGTAGTATCTTTTATGTACTTAGATGACATTATTATTGTCTCCCACGGGCAAACTTCTGCCTCAAGGGACCTCGACACCGCTTTGTGCCTGCTGGACTTCCTTGGTCTTGACATCTCACACCACAAGACTCAAGGCCCTGCTAAGTGTGTAGTGTGGCTGGGGATTACAATTGATGTGGAAGCTAATTCCCTCTCAATTCCTCCTCTTAAACTCCAGGACATTCTATCCTGCTTGGCCCAGGCTCACGCCAAAATCTCAATATCAACAAAGCAAGCTCAGACAGTGATAGGTAAAATTAATCACTTAGCCAAGATTGTGACACCAGCAAGGGCTTTTATCAACCGCTTCCTGGCTGCCCTCCGCATGGCAAAAGGAGGCCAGGTATCGATCTCGAAGTCAGTATCAGCGGACCTCGCCTGGTTCTTGAAGTTCTTGCCCGATCATAATGGTAGAGCAATTATACCTTCAACAGAGATTGCAAGGACAATCTGGGTTGACTCTTCCATAACAGGAGCTGGTGGTACCGACGCGATAGGATGGTATGCATTTAAGTATACAGGCTCTTATATCTGCGACGACATAAATCACCTGGAGGCAGTAAACTGTCTCACTGCAGCTAGGCTCTTCTGCTCCCCTCTCGACAGCGGCAAAGTCGTCAGGATCTGCTGTGACAATGCAGCAGCTGTTCAATCGCTGTCTGGGGGCAAGGCCCGCGACCCAAAACTTGCAGCATGTGCAAGAGGTTTCTGGTTTCTGGCAGCCCATCTTCAGCTCTCCTTCAAATTCATTCATATTCCCGGAGTCTTAATGGACCTTCCCGATGCCCTTTCTAGGTCTTTTGACTCCGATGAGTTCAAACTGAAGGCCGCTTCCATCATTACTACTAAGGCCCTAAAATCCCGAAAGATGTCCATGGATATGTATGATATCTCTGACTTTTTCTAGATGAGATACAAGCTTCTCTCGCCCGAGCAGCCGAATCCTGCCAACGTCTAGCCTTCAGGCCGGGTAAGGTCGCAAATCATCAGTCTGCCGTAACACTTTACCTGGGCTTCTGTGCTCTTCTCCAGCTGAACTTCTACGACCCTAAGCCGTCAGACACTTTCATTGGTGGGGGGCCATGGCCCCTGTGGCCCCACTGGTTCCGACATCACTGGCCTATGCGAAATCTATCCCTCTGCCTGCGCTATTTGGATATAATTTATATGCAAATAGCGCAGGCAGAGGGATAGCAGTAGGCCTACTCGTAATCAGCCGCTTTTCACCTGACAGTAGCCTACACATTATTGGACAGGAAATCGTCCAAACTTTAATTTGATATAAAATATGTTTCTGAATTCGTATTATTAGCCTTTCTGGCCTACCTTTCATCCAGACATTTTAGTCAACAACTATGCCGATCAGGACGCAATATTTTAGGACGTAACGTCACCTACTGCCACATACTTTAGTTACGCGTCCTTAACAACGCTTTTTCCCGCGTACAGAGCTCCGTGTGTGTTATATATATATAAAGATTTTTATTCCAAAATTCCGTTACATACATTTGACATTTCATCATACATTTCATAACAACATTTCGGAACCGGGCTTTAATTTATCCTCTGAAAACAGGTCTTACAGATAGCCCAACATAATAAAATAAGGTAAAAGTTTGTGATGATTAATTATGTGATTGTTCGAAGTTTTGTGATTTATAGTCCATCTATAAAGTTCTTGTTTGAGATTCAAACTATGGTCACTTTTGTTGTCTTGATTTTGTCGACTTGTTTTCTTTGATGGATTTCCCTACAAATATAACTGTTTCAATTGTCCTTCCTTTTGTCAAGATTAAACCAGTTAATTTAGTTTACTTTCAGAGTTATTTCCCATTATATCGAGTCGAGAAATTTTTATTTGTATTACATTTACATGTTTTCTCTGCGTATTACATAACTATATCCAAGCTACATTAGCTATCGGATTATTTTTACCAATCTGCTTGTTCAATGTATTAAGATTACTTCTAGACATGGTTTCACTTTTACAGCGGTTGTCTTCAATATGCTAAGAACAATACATTCATTAAACACTAAAATTAGGTTCGGTATCCGAGAGTTAAGTCTCGTTTTGTTATTTATAACAAGTTAACAGTTCCTACCTTAATTACTGTAGGATTCGAAATTGTAAAAGATCATCAGACATAACGTCTGGTAAATCAGTTCAACTGGATCGACTGAAAAGTCAATAAGGGCCCCCCCTCCCTCACCATCAATGTATCGATATTCACTTTTCCTGTGCTTTTTACAATTCACAGATTTTTCCCCCCATACATGTTTTCCCTTGCAATGAATTTTACTTGGACGGTTCGGAATTATCATTGGTTTTCAGAAAGAGATCGAATTTCAGGTGGTAACTTTGTTTAAGATACACTTTGAAGTCTTTTCTCGCCTGAATTAATTGTACTTTCGGCTCAAGCCTGTTCCACAGAGTTGGTATAGTATATAAATATGATCTTTTAAATAATTCATTTCTAGGATGGGGGTAAATAAGTTTTTTCCCCTCCGAGAGTCCCCGCAGTTGGACTTTCCTTTTGTCTACCTTCTCTTCATCCTTACTCATAACGAAGGCCCTGTCCAAAATATGTGTTTCCCTTCTCGTTTGAAGGGATGTAATATTTAATCTGGAATGGATGTCCTTTGTGCTATAGAGTTTTGGAATATGAAGTATTATTTTTAATGCAGAATTCTGCAGTGTTTGCAGTTTCATAAGATTTTTTTGTGGAGCGGAATTGTAAAAGATATCTCCATAGTCAATAATTGGTCTAATCATAGTCTTATATATTAACAGTAGTACAGATTCATCACATACTTGATACAATTTAGATAGGGCCCTCACTTTGGTTCGAACTAGGTTCACTTTTTTCGTGAGGAATTTATTAAAGTTCAACTTCTTATCGATTTCGATACCCAGATATTTATAAGATTCAACATTTTCCAGCTCTTGCCCTTTGATTAAATATCGAGTTGAGTTTTTGACATCATCCCTCGATCTAATAGTGAGGCTTTTACATTTGTTAATATTAAGTGAAATTTTGTTTTGGTCACACCACCGCACTATGTTAGTTAAATCATCTTGCAGTGTACAAATGCTTGGGTCTTGCAGAGATCTTTCATAATACAATACCGTATCGTCTGCAAATAGTTGTATATTGCTGTGATTGACGACTTTAGGTAGGTCGTTAATATATATACAGAAGAGCAACGGGCCTAATGCCCGTTAGTCATTCTAATGTGTTAGTCATTCTATATACAGTTAGTACGGTTCAACTTGTAATAATAATAATAATGCATGTAAATATAGCTTTAACTCATTCCTTAGCTACTAGTAATATAGTAATATCTTCGTGGTTAAAAACGCAACATTGATTGGTTATTTTCCAGACAAAGGGTAAAAGCAATTAATTGACCCAAACTTGTGAAGCTTAAGAGGTATAGTGCCGTGGGTGTGTGTGGGAGGGGGGGGGGGGAGAGGATGTGGACAGGAAGGTAGGAATGGGAGGAGGAAGAAGGAAGGGATCAAAGCGGTGGAGGAAGAAGAGGAGAGGTGAAGGACGGGGGGGGGGGGGGGTAAAAGATAATATCTTTGGGAATACTTTAATAACTTTACATTTAGCAGTTTTCCACTTCTAATATAAAACCTACACAATTAATAAACTCCTTATCGATTTGCTTCTGCTTACATTTGATACATTCGTTATAAAAAGAATGTATATTTATTCAACCATGTTATACTGCAGGAAATCGTATATAATAGCACGTTATAAATAAAACACAATTTTATTATACAAAATTATTTACTGACCTCCTTGAAATGACATGAAGCCGACGACATTACAAGTCACGGTGCCCGTTTGAAGATTAGCTCCCGCAATGAGTAGCCCCACTTTTGTCCCAGATGATAGGCATATCATAATATCATAGATGCCCAAATATAACAGCAGTACTCCTATTGGCGATCTCATTTTCGGGTTCAGTGCAAAAATTACGATGAAGCTGAAGTTTAAACTCAATCCAATGAATGCGACCAGAACAAGGTAGGCAATAGACAAGCCGTGAAACATTCCCTGTCGAATGTTGTTATCATCAGTTGTCTCAATTCCTAAAGTCATTTTGCCTTGACTCAGATTTGAAAACTCCTTCACATTAGCGTCGAAAGTGGCTATAATTTCCGCCATCTCCTCCGCCTCTGTTGTACTATGCTATAGAAGCGTGCTCACACGTCAACTCAATATATCCGAATGCGAATACATAAAAAATGCATAGCTAGGCCTTTATTCATTTAAGTTACTAGATAGACTACTACGCACTACATACCAGAGGGGTGGAGCTCACTTCACCACCTGCGTTGATGGGATGTTCCAAGACCATTTGCTAGCGAACATCACCTCCTGATTGGAGGCGGTAGAGTCCTGCCAGAGAAAAGGAAAGTTAGTCTTGCTGGTCGCTAGAGCGAGAGAGAGCAGACACATGCACATGTATGGCCGGAGAGCAAGACAGAAGAGCTATTGCGGGGTGGGCGAGAAGGTGATTGATGGGGAGGATAGTATGGACACAAGGTCTGCATGGCGTTATTTCACTTGCGTTATGCTCATCGCATTCAATACATTAGATAATTTCATAACCTTTGTGGAGGTGGTACATAAAGAACAGAGAACAATGTGTTGTGGTTTCGGGCTACGCCGTCCTGAATCTTCACTGACACTGCCGCCTCCCACCCTTGATTATTTTATTTTCAAAATGCCACCCTCCCCATTTTCTGTAATTGAATAGTCGCGGGATGGGCAGGGCTACGCTGTGTGTTAAGTATGTTTCGAAGTGCGTGCCTGGGGAAGAAGTTAGCGGTATTAGAATCTATACTTATAATCGAAGAGGTCGTTCCAGACATTATCGAATTCTGTGCTTAAAAGTGAATTCAACTCAATTCAATTCAAGTTTTCTTTATTCAGCTGATCTCGTTGCACAAAGGTAGTTCGACGTCTGGTTAATACAAAAATAAATTCCTGATTAGATCTGATTAGCCAGGTCTTCCGGCGAATGCCTAGAATCTTATTTCTCTTAACTTGTTACAACAATAACAACATGTTTTTGCGAAAATAAATTATAGCTATTCAACAATGGATGGATAAAATGTTATGTGATGAATGATGAATTAATTAACAGAGAATGAATAGTGAGGTTTGATGTCGGATGGTCAACACTTCAGCAACTTTGTCATCAAGTGAGATATCATGAATTAACATTCGATGAAAGCCAACTAATTATTATAATGAGAGATAGATATGGATGTACCAGGACCTTTGACTCATTAAGTGGCGGCTAACTGCAGATGACGCTTCACAGGCACTAGAGCAAGTTAGACTGCGTTTGCATAATCAACAGTGCCCCAACTGAGGTTTGACATTTCAGGTCTTTAAAATAACATAGTTTCATATTTTTCTAGTAGTACGGTATCAAGAAATATAAAGAGGTAAATATATCGGCGTTACAGGTGACCGACGGGTTACTAAAATCAAAGAATCACAGCAACATTTTGGTTCTACTTCTAACTAATTACAACCTACATATGGGCATGAGTATAACTAGATATGCCATACGACACAAGCGAAATGTTAGTATTCAATCCTTTAACAGGTAAGGGTGTACAAAGACAGCTGACATGATCGGATTTCGACTAGATGTATCAGAAAGAATACAATAGTTTATCTGTATATTGCTTAAATGTCAATTTGTCCGAGATTTTATGGAATGACAATGTGTGGCCAATTCCACCAATTTGACAACATTTGGCCCCCAACCGTGGAAAGTGATTAAATGGGATACAAATAGATTACCATTAAATAGATAATTTTTTTGATTGGATGGTTCTACCATTGGAACCACATTTTTGGCATTTGTACCCCCAATTGTTTTATTTTCTTTTTCCCAAATCCCATTTTGGGGGCAAAAATCAATTTTTTGAACTGTCATTACACCGTGGAATTGCTAAATTTCTAAATAATCATCAAAATCCAACATTTTTCTTTATATGTTGTGATAGTAGGTTACTTGTATTTGATTTGTGTCAAAGAATTTAGCAAAAAAATGATTTTTAGGGTGAAAGCCATAAAAAACAGGAGCATTTTAGAGTGTGTTGTGGTTTCTGCATGGTGTCTATTAACGAACCTCTATTTGCCTAAGGTGGAATACATTTTTTTAAAAAAAATGAAAATTATCAAATTATCAAATTATAACAAATAATGATAAAATGCATAGGATTTGATATGTAATGGACATTAAATGTATTGGTTAAAGTTTTTCTTGGACCCTAGCAGAGTGCATAGTGCCAAGAACCTATGGGAACTGGCGGTATTGTCTATTAACGATTCCCATATCTAAGGCTTTTTATGGTTTTATAAGGCAGTATTTTAAGAATGAACTTTAAATTTGACATTTATTATTGATTTGGTACAATATCAGTCTATATAGATCGATAGTTATTATTTCTGCCTAGTTTTCACATGATTTATACAGCAAAATGGCCCCATGTGTCTATTAGCGACCCATTTGTCCATTAACAAGTGCCTTCGGCACTTGGATTGTAGAGGCAGTTGTGTTTCTACTTCTTATAGGAATCCAAAAATTTACTGGACGTTTATTTTAATTTGGGAGAGGGAGGGAGAGAGGGGGGTACAGAGAGAGAGGGGGAGGAGAAGAGAGGGAGAGGAGAGATGAGGATGACTGATATAAGAGGGTTTCATGGGAAAAAAATGTGCATCCCCTACATCTATCAATTTTCGTTCTCCTCCCCCTCCCCGACTACCTCCCTTGCTCTCCCTCCCCTTTTATTCCCCCTCCTTAATGATAATAATAATGAGTAATGTGTGGACAGGTACATTTTTCGTAAAAAAAAATCCCCCACACACCCACGGCACTATACCTCTTCTTCCTCCTGCGCTCCTCATCCTCCTCCCCTTGATATAACCATATTAAATGTGTTGATAAGGGTGTTAAGCAACCAATCTTACTCATTCCTCCCCTCACTCTGCCCTCCCCCAGGAGGAGGTCGAGGTGGGGCAGGAGTAGGAAGAGAGATGGAGGAGGAGGACAGAGAAGGCACTTTAGGGAGGGGGAGGGGGAGGGGGAGGGTGTTTGTAACAGGTATGGTAGTGAGAGAGAGAGAGTGAGTGTGTGTGTCTTCTGTGTACAGTGGCACAACCTCTGGTGGAGTGGTGGAGATCGTTGAGGGGTCAGTTGTATACTCCATAGGCACAGGCCTATGGGGGAGATTGGCATTTATAAGCCTATGTGCGAGATCTCAACTGTGCGAGATGGACCCTCGTTTTGGTAGCTGCCTAGCCTGCTGGTGCATGCGTAAATCTGGGCCAATTTATATAAGAGGGAACAAACCCATTTGTCTATGAACGTCACCTTGTGGGTCAGAAATGAACTAAATTTTGCGGCCATTTTACGAATTGATTTCATTATGAATAATAAACAGATTTCTTTCGAAATTATGATTTCAGACCTTATTAATATGTTAAAATGACTCTCTGATTGTAAGGAAGAGAGGAATATTTGATATATAATTATAGGCAATAAACTTGCTGCTGCCGTTATCATTGCCATTACTGGAATGGTTATTTGGCTATAACGTTCCTTCTAATGGGGATATTTGTACAAACTAAAAAGTGCTGTCACCCTTATGTCGAGGCCTATCAAGTACAAAATAGTTTAAAACATTATGTGCATATTTGTTTCATTCATTTTTAATTTAAATCCCCATTTATGTACAAATATGTATTTAAGCATTCGACATGCTATTTTTGGCATTTTTTTTCATATTTGGGATCTATTTTTCGAACCCCCCCCCCCCCCTGTGGAAGATTTACTAATAATCAGAATGGTTTCAAACCCGGCAGTTTAATGCGCATATATATAAGGTTGATAGACAATAACGTTAACAAATCAACTGATTAATGTAAAAATTATTTCTGGGTACTCAGGGGGGTACTAGGGCCCCAAATGTTGTCAAATTAGTGGGAATAGCCATGTATGATTTGTTTAAATATACTGTTTTGTATTTCATGTATTATGTGTGTGTATGTCGTAATTATCAAGCACAAAATATAATACATAATACTAAATATCTAATGCTTTCAGAAATTCTCAGCTTATTTCAGTAATGCACCCAACATGAAAACACATCACTATTGTTGGAGTTGGCATTTAGTTACGTCCTCATATCATTGCCCTCTCCGGGCATTACTTACATTGCGTTCATGGTCTTCAGCCCCTGCAGTCAACTCTGCTCATGGGGCGTGGTATAGTTACAACAGAAATCTATCAGTTAGAGAAGATATATCACAAATCCAAAAGGAAACGCCCAATTCTTTTACCAGGTGAGTTTTTAAATTCCTCCATATTGTGACACATACCCGTGCTGGAAAAACAATTGATTGGGTCATCTGGAGCACTTCTGTGACCGTTGAGAGTATAGGTTTGTTTTTCAATGGATTTGTCATCTATGAAGGCTAAATAAAAAATTTAGCCGGGGTGTACCGGCAGAAAGTTCGGGCTAACTCCCTGAGAGCCCCAAATCCAAAATGGCCGCCTTTGATCAATCGGAGAATTATTTTTTCAATGGTTTGGCCTACAATATTGTTCAATATATGGTTATTAGGGTTTTGGGGGTCAAGGAATTCATATTTGAAATTAGTTTGACGATTTGACCTTTATTTGACCTTGAAATCCAAAATGGCGGCCCCGGACCATTCAGAGAACTATTTTTTCAATGGTTTGGTCTACAATACTGTTCAATATATGGTTATTAGGGTTTTGGGGGTCAGGGAATTCATATTTGAAATGACTTTAATCATTTGACCTTGATTTGACCTTGATTTGACCTTCCAAGTCCAAGATTACCTATCTGGACTATTCAGAGAATTATTTTTTCAATGCTTCAGCCTACAATACTGGTCAGTATTATGGTTATAAGGGTTTGGGGGGTCAGGGAATTCATATTTGAAATTAGTTTGATGATTTGACCTTGATTTGACCTTGAAATGCAAGATGAACACCATGCAACATTCGGAGAATTATTTTTTCAATGGTTTGGCCTATGATACTGGTCCATGGTTATTAGGGTTTGTGGGGTCAGGGAATTCATACTCAACATTAGTTTGATGATTTGTCCTTTAAATCCAAGATGGCCACTGACTTTCAGCTCACAAATATCTTGTTTGTCAAGATTGTCATATTACCTTGACGACTAGTAGAATCTAACGATCAATTTTAATGAGATGAACAAAAATCTTTGAATATAAATACAATTTAACAATTCTTACATTCTATTAGACTGTTATTCATCATCTGAATCTGTTGAGTGCCCAAAATCACTGTCACTATCGCTAACACTCTCATCACTGCTGTAATCTAGATGGTCACTTGGTTTGAGCTGTAGGGGCAAGGATGGCAGTGTGTGGCGTACTGGTCGGCACTTGCCATTCAGGTTTTCCCAACCATGACCAATGGATGGATGCATTAGCAAGTTATAATTGAGCTGGCAATATGCAATGTAGTTTGTCCTTTCCACATGGTGGTTCAATGTGTCATCATCAGGTGGGAGGCGAACTGTACTCTTGTTTTTCAGCTTGTGCCACTTTAAAGCTCTGGCCTGCCCACAAGTAACATCAATCCTCTCTCCATAGACTTTGGAGAGGACAAAAGCTTTCATATCTGCTTTTACTTTGTCCTGTAACTCCAAACATTCTCCTACTTCTACCAGGAGCTCTCTTGCCTCAGTATCGTCAATTATCTTCTGCAGCAATCGCTTTTTCGCATGCCCATAGAAGCCTGATGTGTGGTTGCTGCCAGTGATCACATGGAGAGGTATGATGATTTTTGCCACATCCTCTGTAAGCATTGTTTGGCAATTGATGAAGTGATGCTTGCGCTTAATCAGAAGATCACAAGCTAGTTTATGTGACACATAAGCTGCTTGGACATAGACGTCAGTGTCCTCACTGTCAATTACCACTGCTTCTGTGTGGTTCTCAGTTCTCAGCTTGGCATGGGCAGAGAGCAGCATTGTATCTGCCTCTGGATGCTTATATCCGTAGTCCCTGTTTGTCACACCTGTCCTCAGATTGGTTGATGTCTCACCCTCACAGTATATAACACTACCTGCTATGCGACCAACTTGTGTTTTCATGTGTTTCATCAGAAGCTTTTGTAGTCTAACCTTGTTTGCTGAATTGAGCATGATTTTGCTGAACTCAACTGCCCCTGGGAATATATGTCTTCTGGCTTTGGAAAAACATTTGGTATGTGTTGATGTTTGGCTGCCCGTCGATCATGCTCATCATCCTTGATACTGAAGGGAAGGTCATATTTGTCATTGACTAGGATGACAAGGTGTGCATCAGTGTGGCGTGAGAAGATGATAGCACAAATTTTATGTAAATAGTCACTCCACCGATAATTTGAGCCATCCCTCTTCCTAGCCTCTCGGTCCTCAGGTGTTGGGGTAGCTAACCGCCAGATGAACCCCATATCCACAAGGCTGATGTGGTTCTTTGGTTTCTCAGCAACTGGGTAAATAGCTGTAACAAATTAGATTTACTTGTCTTCCGCATTGAGCCATCTACATTGTACATCGATAGGCACTCTTCAGTCACACGCCCCTCAAGGGCTGACTCAAGTTGGATCAGACCAGACCCCTCTACAAGGTCTACCAGAGCTGCCAGTCCAGACCTCTCCATCTGCGCCAGCTTCATGGGTGCACCAGATGGGGCACATACATGGTCACATGCAAAATTCAGTCTCTTATTCTTATGGATAGTTGCAGTGAGAGGCTTTGTCTTGGTCAACACTCGCTCTTGCAGGAGGGTTTCAGCCTGAGTCTTACCATCTATCAGTGCTATCTTCAGGTCAGAAACAAGCTTATGTGAGGCAAACATGCCAGATTGTAGTGATCTCAGTGTTGGTCTGGATTCATCGAATGGCTCAGCTTCAAACTCGGTCATACATGCCTGCAGGTCCTGGATAGCCTGCTCATCTTTTTTCATTCTTGTTGGTTGACACTCAACATGCTTCCCATGGCGAGGCTGACACTTTAGATTCCGATTCACAGTAGCTTTGACCATTGCAACATTGTTTACATTTCTTGTTGTTGAGAACAACTGCTTATCATTTTGCAGAAGGTGTAGCCATCCTTGTTTGAGTTTTGAGTTCAGATTCATAGTTGTTTCTATCCAAAGGTCATTGGACCTTTGGATAGAAACACAAGTAGGCACGTCCTGTCATTGACTGTGTGAAGTGATTCTTGAAGAAGGACATTTGCTCTTCTGAGAGCAGAGAGAGCATTGCCCAATAATCTGGCAACCACCTACCATAGTCATGATTGTTATATGCTATCAGTCCAGGCAACATATCATATGTTGATGATAGGTATTCTGAGAGATTTTGTGTGTGACAGGCATCAATATTTTGGGCAAGAGGATCGGTCATTTCCAGGAAAGAGACCCAGAAATCTCCCATGTCTGTGCCAGGTTTCTCATAAACTTTGTGAATCAGCTTCTTTATGTCATCATCATCCTGCAGATTATTGTGTGCCTCATATAGAGCTCCTTGAGTCTCAGTGAGTGCATTGCGCAAAATGTCAATGTTCAACTTGATGTCTTCTGATAGTTCCCCTTGCACAACAATTTTTCTCAAACGGTTATGAATAAGAACCTCTCTCCATAGCATAATACAGCGCACACCCAGTCTGTAGTGTTTCCCACGTAGTGCCTGGTCAACAGACCCCTCCATTACAATTCCAGCAGCAACCAGAATGTCTGCTATGCCAGAGCCCTTGAATCTTTTATAAATAGCATAGATGTAAGACATCTGCAGGTGGAAAGCACCAAGAATTGGGATGATTTCCTTGAACAATTCTGGATTCTCTGCCTTGAGCTGCACAATAGTTTTGTAGGTGGGCATGTCACCAACAAGAAATGAAAATGGAATACTCTTCTCTTTCATAGCTTCCACTTGTTTCAACATAATGTCATGTATCACTGACTTGCTTGGCGGTTCATTGTAGGTTGTGTGGTAATATGGCTTGCTCTTGTTGGGTGGTGGATAACGGCAGGACTGGGCACCACTGTATGCTGGAACCTGCTGCTTATCAGGTGTTGGTCTTGTACTGTTATTGTCTGCACGAGACAGTGCATGTATTACAGAACGTACCCGCTGTGGAATTGAGCCATTTACTGGTAACTCTACCATGGAACGAACTGGTGGCTCACTTTTGCTACCATAGGGGCATCTATATGGCTGGACCTGCATCAGCTCTGAACACCTTCACCTCAGTTGTGCTGTGATTTCCTTCTTCACCAGCTTTGCCTGATGGCTGGTTTGCCATCTGCAATCTCCTGTGGACAGGTTGATGAAGCTTTAACATCTATCAGAGCCCAGTGGTCATAAAGAAGCAGTGTGTCTGCATAGCTGATGCAGAGACCGCTCTTGTGCAGAGTTTCTATGAGATCTTTACAAGGGTCATGTACATTGACAGGGTCATACCATGTACATTGATTCCCATGTTGATAACAGTGGTTGTGCGTTGTCCTGTTATATAGTAGGTGATCATTGATGCTAGGCTCAGTGTGGTAGGACTGAGATCAACCTTTTTTATCTGAGGCTGCTTTAGCCAGGTCAACAACTCACACAGTTCCTCACTGTCTTCAAGATTATCTACACGAGGTGGCCAGGGAATGGTTGATGTGTCTTTTATCTTTTTAGAGAGACGTGTGGCCAGATTATGGAGGAGCTGCTCATTGCTGGTGCCAAGGGATGACATAGCAGCCCGCATAGCAGCCTCAATGTAGTCACCACCACTGCCAACATCATAGACCCCACTCACTCACTCTTGTTTGCTGGACCTCTGTCTTTGAAACCAATTGTCTGTTGATGCTCATCAATGAGTATGTCCTTAAGGTATGATGATTTGACATTGCCCACTTGATAGCCCTATTATTTGACAAGATTTGTGCTAGATTGGGAGAGCCCCCTATACCGGCTTCTAGCTCTCTCATTTGCCGCTATGCTGCCTTCTTAGCGAGTAAGTTGAAGTTTAATTCTATAAAACAATATTTTGTTATTGTCACCTTGATGCATAAGGAATGGGGCCTGCCGAGCCCATGTTCTACTAGCTTTCCCTTCTGCCAGACCTTAAAGGGCATTAGGAGAGTACTAGGAGACCGAGTTAACAGGAAGGAGCCTCTGACACCAGAACACCTCTGGATATTAATGAGGATGCTCGATCTCTGAAGCACCAAGATGCCATGGTCTTTGCTGCCACCCTCCTCATGTTTTACGGGCTCTTGAGGAGATCAAATGTCCTCCCACCATTAGGGAGCTTCGATGAACTCAAACATCTCAGGAGAAAGGACATCTCCTTCAATCATAGTGGTATGCAGTTAACCATCAGGTGGTCTAAGACTGACCAGTTCCGGACCAAGGTGAGGATCTTACCCTATCCAAGATTAAAGGGCCACCCTCTCTGCCGACAGGTGCAGTATATGCCTGGGAGAAGACCGGCGTTACAAAAACAAATATACAGGCATCTTGACTTCGACTTAGTTTGGGACCAGCCTCCCAAACCCCAGTAGAAAGCTGTGATCTGATTGGTCGATCATATATAATCTAGCTTTGGTTCAATAACATATCAACAAAGGCTTAGTTTTTAACAAAATCTAACTTCAAGTTCAAGATGATATTATTTTGTTTTCAAATCACTAAAAGTTTAATAACTCAATGAATGTAACTTTGTATAACAAAACATACATGAAACATGTATAAATTATGTATACATGAACTAAATATAGGCTAGTGAAGCACGCTCATGACAGCTCTAGGCCCTGCCAAGCACGGCAGCTCCCTGTGACAGTTGTCTCTTATGATTTCCATTTGTAACTTATAATTTTGACTTTATTTATCATTAATTTTACCTGTCTGTAAAGCTATCAACAAATACAAATGTATAGCTTCAAAAACCTATTCAAGATCGAAGTTCCAAGCCGATTCCAAGCAGACAACAACAATATGATCATGTGACTGTATCAACCAATGGGAGCCCTTGTTACTAGCCCCATCCTTCACGCGTGGATTTCGTGATAGATTACCACACTCACTCCCGCCCATACAAACAGCATGTGGTACATACATCAACGTGGAGTAAAACTATGTATAACCATTAAAAAAACACTCAAAAAATCGCAATTACCGCGTTATGTAAACCATGGAGTATGTGAAAATGTTTACCACCTAGGCAGCTATGTATTGCCAAGATATCTTTATGTCACTTATATTATTTATGTTATTTTTGATTTAAGGGCACAATGGAAGAACTACAATGTAGATTTGGATGTCCCATTCATGTAACTGTTACTTATTATATGAATAAAAATTCTATATATATTATATATATATATATATATATATATATATATATATATATATATATATATATATATATATATATATAGCCAGCATGGCTGAGGAAATATTGGCCATCCCTGAGCTTGTCTGATCTAGTTCCCTACTCCCCGTTGGGTTTTGGGGGTTTCAGCTCGGAGACATCCTTATAATAATAAGACTCAAAAGACTCAAAGACTCACAAGGTTAATTACTCATCAAGCAAGCGCTTGTTAATTATTACCTAATATTGCTTATTATGTAACATTACTCATTGTTGCCATTTATACTTCTGTAATGTCTGCCTTATTATGTAATCCTTTATACCTTGTATTGCATTTCATGTTATCATGTAAGCCATGTAACACGGCGCGCACAGACCCTTAGTCGTCAGAAATAAACTGACTTTCATCCACTCACGTGTTTCTTTTAAATAGGCGCTAAGACCATTTATTCGGAAGAACTCTACACTGCATGTTCATTTTTTACTATTTTTGTTTTTGCCCCCACTCATGTCGACCTGAACGCTGAGTTCTTATAAGATCTCCCCCAGCTCATTAATCATGAATCTCCAGACTTTGGTCCCACGTTTTATTTAAGATAATTTCATTAAATTCAATGGCTCTAAGCCTTACTTTGAACTCATTAATAAAGGCTATGCTACAACTATTAATGATAAATTACCTCAGAGGCAGAATAGGCTGGCAATACAGCCAGTATCCATGCACGCCAAAAATGGCGTGTAAAGATATAATGTTTCCAACTGGGATGCCTCCCCCCCCCCTATAACTAACAAGGTCAAGGAAGGGATTGGCATAAGGTCAACTATCGCTGAATAAATATGTATACATGTGAATGTCTCGTTAATTCATTGCCATCACGCAAAAGTACATATAAAATCACTTTTCCAGACACAAACATTGAATGCCGTTGCACCTATGGGTACTATTAATGCTGCAAATGTGTAACTGACGATCTCATTCATACTCTAGCACTTCTGGGTGTCCCTCTGTGGAACAGAGGCAAATTAAGCAAAGTGAAAATTGGAAGTATTATCTTGCATCGAAAGGAACTACTGGAATATATATGTTAATTACATTACTACGGAAGCAAATCTGAAGATTCGGATCAAAACCACACACAAAAAATGGAGAATGTGACTAGTTCCATATCAAATGTCACTCTTCCATTATTACCTGAATATTTTTCGGGTTCTACCTATTTACTCGTTGGAATGTTCCTTCTAGTTTTGGGGGTATCTAGTACAATGGCACAGCTGTCTGTAATTGTGCTCTTTATTAGGAACAAAGCACTGCGCAATCCAATGAATCTCATATTTTTCAATTTGGCAGTTAGCGATTTGATCGTGGCATCCGGGGGATGCATAACCCAGAGCTTTGCCACGTTAGGGCGCTTCTACCGTCAACCAGAGGACCTTGTGTGCAAAATGTATGGATTCACGGTCTTCGTCGGTGGTAAGAAACGTTTTTTATGACTAAAACATTTATATAAGTGGCCCTCACAATGCTATTATAATAAGTTATGTGGTATATTGGATAATGTATGTAGGATATGTGTGAGTGTTATTTATGTTTAGTCCATAATTATGTGGGACCAGGGATTATAGAGTTATAAATGCACAAATAACTGTAGCCTCTCTCTAGACTAAAGTATGTTGTGACCTACTAATCAGATAATTCTCTTTAACACACAATATCGGTGTAATACTAGTCTTGTGCAATATTTTTTGCATTATCTAAACCTCATATTATACCATTATTTTCCATATTTATGAAGACAGACAACTCAGACAAGATTACTATTACCAGACACTTTTATTTTCTTTCTAAATATGGTAATATTTAGTGAACGACTGAACATCATAATCATAAATGATAAGTTAATGTTTTGTTATATAATCATCAAGCTGCCTATTGGCTTTCCTCATTCTCTTGGGTCTTGGTTCTCCCCCCCCCCCCCCCCCCCCCCCCACTGCTCCAGGCTGCTGTTCCTCATCGTCCTTTTGGGCAGCTTGCTGTGCGAACAGTCGTATTTCTGAATAGGAGAAAGTTAACGTGGTAGCTAGTATGCTAGTTAATATAACAGTGTGCATCCAGATATGCAACATGACAACTTTCCTTATACTACTCGCAGACCCAGAGCGATTTTCTATCTTACTATGGTATGTATGATATATGAGAAAACATAATAGTGAAATTCTAATGCATTCCTGGTACAGGCCGATCTGAATAAATCTTGATTTTTATTAAAGAGCAGAACCTCCTTGCTATGTCTATTTATGCTTGGACATTGCCCCATCTTTAATAAGGGCAATATCAGAGGCAACGCAAACTATCATAAATCACTAAGTTTTAGACCTTATACACCGTATACAATTGCTTAAATATATGATTTTTCATTTGATGTTTTTTCATGAATTAATCAGGGCCTAACTCATAAATCGTTGTGTTCATAAAGTTAGCTTTTAATGTTTCCAACATATTCTAGAAAATAGAATTCATGTGAATTTATTCAGAAAAAAAATTAGAACATACTGTTTTCTGTCTTTGTTCATCACAGTTTTACCAAGATGTTTGATCCCTCTCTCGTTGATATTCTCTCATTTGGTCCCTCTCTCGTTGATATTCTCTCATTGATATTCTGACGATTCACTTATTTATAAGGTACAGGAATATAAAAGTAAATCGTGGCTGCCACATTCCTACTGTAGTTGATAGATTTTGTTATTAAGTACTGAACTTCACTATGAAATAAAATGATGCATGACAATAATATAAACCTTGCATTCTAACGTAGCCAACCGCCCATATACGAATGCCAGCATGTGATTCTCGTCCAACCTCTCCTTGGCCGGGACTTCAACCAACGACCCATAATTTAGAAGCAACTTCGCTCTCTGTAATTATAATTGGGAAGACAATGTGACATCATAGGATAGGGTCGGGGGATTCCCCTGAATGTATATGGTTGGCTACGTCGCTTTCGATTGGACAAATAATTCTGACTCTACTATACTAGAAATGCAGAGGCGGGTTTGCAGACTAGTTCGATGTAGGATTATTTCTACTGAGAAAAACATAGATTTTGGACTTTGTTTTCAATATTCCTCATGTATATAGAGCCGTTGTCGACGTTTCATAACAATTTCCCATATATTGTTATTTTTATGACATCGTCCGAATGAATATTTGTTAGATTTAAAAATAAGCAATGTGCCTTAGGCCTACCTTGGTCTTGATATTAGAAATAAAGTTAAAATATTGTGTTGGTGATAGTCTTCGATGAGACAATTTCCGTCGTTGACTCTTTTTTCAAATTCACTTGCTAGATTTGGTCCCACATTTACAAAGTCGTTATTTACTTCATTCGTAGCTTCAACGACCCTTAATGAGACCCCTTCAGAATTAATTATTTATGGGCCTCTTCATTAACTCATTTGAATTTACTAGCAGACATATTTGGTTTTAGTATCTCACAAAGCTTATGAGGATCCTTGTGTAACATAATGTGTAAGACATAAATGAACTGATGACAAAAAAACATTTAAGATACTATAGGGGACACAGATGTACATAATCTATGAGAAACTATGAGTATAATTATTACATTCTTTAAAGTTCATTAAACTTTATATTTGTTATCAGGTGAAGCGTCGCTTATCTGCTTGGCAGTCATTGCATTTGAACGGTACCTGACGGTAATAAAACCTTTTGGGATGGGCAATCTGACGTACAAGGGATCTTTTATTGCTATAGGTGAGTCCCTCGTTCTTTACGAACGATAAATAATGGACAAGAAAATATTTCATTAAGAATCTATCGCAGGCGTTATTAACAGCTAACAATTAAAAAAAAATTGTGTCCGTCCATTACTCACATATGGTATATATAATTATGTTCATATATATTTATATCTGCGACCCTGTGGCCGGAACCAGAAGTATGCTGGCAAGCGTACCTAGCAACTGGACTTGAATTTCCCGCGAAAGACATTCAAAAGCTGTTTCTCAGTCGGTGCAGACGAAGTTTTTTTGGGGGGGTTTTCTTGATTTGAAATGAACTGCCTACCGAGCCAAAATAAACCATAGTTATCAAGCCGCCTGTGTTCCTTGGTTCGTTTGATATATTATAATATGGATTCGGTCTGGCTGGGAGGTCAAAATCGCTGCGCAACAATGGATCCAGAGCCATGATATGAGCATGTTCTGGGTTAGAACCCTGTAGGGTGTTTCATATCTGTGCGCGTTCGTTATTCCTTATGGTAGCGCAACGATCGATGGGTCAGATATAACGATAAATTTCCCCATACGTTCATATTGCCTGAGTTGCAGAGCGACTGCAATATTGTAAGCGACTGAAACCAACAAGTTGTAATGAGTAAATTGCCTTTATTGCCTTTATTGAGTGCCTTTATTAACTTATAAAGGAACATTTTAAACCCAGTTTGTGTACTTTTCCCAAAAGTAAGACATGTGGTATGCGAAAGCAGCGTATCCCACTCGAGATATACATTAAAAATGCGTTTATAATAAATATGTATATCTATACATGTACACTTAAAAATATTAATATCTATAATTTGACTTATAGTTATACCTAAAATGACGTTTACTAACCACCACACCTATACTTTCTAGTCTTTTGCTGGCTCTTCGCATCCGTATGGGCAATCGGTCCTTTGTTTGGATGGAGTCGTTACATACCAGAAGGTCTCCATACTTGGTGTTCAATTGATTGGAATAGGGATGACGCTTCAACCAAAAGTTACATTGCAATGATATTCATTGTTAGCTACACCTTTCCCGTCATCCTTATCGTCTTTTCCTACGGATCGGTGTGGTCAAAGGTTAGAGAGGTGAGACAATCTTTAAAACATTTAATCAATGTAACCGTAAATGTTACATAATGAATTATATCATTCGATATTTTCATGTTAAAATTGATTCTTTTGAACAGTATTTCTTTGTATTTATCTCCTTTGCTTGTTTAATAAGCCGGTGTCACCAGTGTGCGTGTATGTTCCAGATGGCAAAAGCTGCCTCAGCCACAGAATCATCTGTTCAGGCGGAGAGAGCCATTTTGAAAATGTCTGTGACGATGGTCAGCCTTTTTGTTTTTGCCTGGACACCTTATGCCTTAGTTGGCATGTCGGGTGCTTACGGTCCCCCAGGAATGATCACACGAACAATGGCCATCTTCCCATCATTGCTTGCCAAAACATCAAATTTGTATAACGCGGTGATTTACATCGGTATGAATAAAACGGTTAGTGTGTGTATGCTACCCTTCTACATTATAAACACCCACATATCATACAAGTCTCATTCACGCATCAAATCTTATACGCCAAATAATATTGATCCATCGAACTTTAGCTAATTGAGGCTTTTGAAGGCATAGCGACCCTTTTGATTATAATAAATATGGTCTCATTGGTGATATGCTAAACAAATATGTGGACTTTTTCCAAGTTGCGAGCACAATTAACTTTTCCAAGTTCATATCCTTGTTTCTGTTTGCAGTTCCGTAAAGCGTTCTTTATGATGGTTTTGGGAAGAGATCCTTTCAAGAAAGAAGATGGCGAGAACACCACTGCCGGCGCCACAATCGGGGGTGCTAATAAAGTTGCCCCTGCAGAGTAGAACTCCAACGTAACTATTATAAATGCACACAAATATTCATCTATTATAGCCAATGTTATCAAACAATTAGCGATCATTATGAAAGGGTTAATCAGGATGTGCTAACTGCAGATTGTTATGTAACATGTGGTTGGGCGCGGCCAAATGAATGTTTCACCCTCATGATTATATGCTCAACCTTTATAATCACTGGTGTTAACTATGTTGTTTTTCAACACTGCATCCTAATTATAATCCGCATCTAAAGTGGACATAATATTTATAAACATATTAGTCATACCACGACGTGTCTTTAACTGTATGCGCGCTTCGTAGAATATCTTCTAGTGCAAAAGTATGTGGTAAGACATTGGGTAAGGAGCGCTTTTATTACTATGATTGATCGTGATCATGCAAATAGATAATTCTATATATAATATATATGGTAAACTTGCATGGATCCTTCCCTGCACAAAATGTTTGGGTATAGCACAACCAAGTACCTATCCCACCGATGACATCTAATAATAGAGTTATTCCCTCAATTTGAAAACTGCAGAAACATATCCGACCTCATGCTGGCCAAGTGTTCAAGCTATACTGATGATTAAAATAAGTCTTATATTTGTATGATTCTATTGAACATGGAGAAGACTTGGCCTGCTTTGTAAGGTTTAGACCGAACATTATTTGTACCTGTGAGTACTATCTCATCAGTTCATCTTTCTCCGCACTCTTTACCGTGTCTGTGAGTACTATCTCATCAGTTCATCTTTCTCCGCACTCTTTACCGTGTTAGCTTAAGCTCTAGATCCACTGCTCCGATTATCTCGAACATGCAGGCCAGTGAGTTGATGGTATATCCGTTAGCCGAGTGTCTCCCATAAATATAGGGTGAATCGAATCGTCAGGCCGTGTTTCCATTAGTCACCTGCTGTTCCCTTTGGGAGCATCAGCTTAGTGGATACAGAGCTTTAAGATTTATCTAAATCCACCATCCACACTTGCCAAGGATGACCTCCCCATGCAAGGGTAGGGCGGAGGCTGTGGGGATTGGCAGTTGGACTTACTATATTGACAGGTGTGCACTACTGAGATTCCACCACAGCAGCATATGTAATGGTATTTCGTAGATGCATACATGGAGCCCCGCCGAAATCCGTTCCTGCCCTCTTCCCTATATTATCCCTCGATCATTGGTTTATTGTTATTATCATGGAATTTTTATTCATGTCTTCATATGCAGTTACATGATGTTCTCGTATGCATTTACCAATTCACAATTCATAAATGGGCAGACAGTTCTACACCGTAGATCTTCCACAGTGTCCTAAAAAATATTTAAAATAGGAGATAAAAGATTGATGTTTGCATTTCTTAATTATTAATAATTCAATTTGTTCGACCTTCAACAGTCTAACATAATTCAATGTGACAAGGTGATCAACCAGTTATGATATTTGACATTATAGCAATATAACTTACATCAGTTTACTCGTCGAAGTTGCTTTAGTTTTGATCAGACTTAGATAAGCAGTACAGTTTGGGTGACTTGATTATATAACTTGTTCTAACTCCACATTGTGGCTACATCAAAATGCCGGATTTCCATAGTATTTCCATTGTAATAGATTCCATAAGTATTAAACAAACTCTTCTTCTCAACGACAAAAGGACTTTTAAAGAAAAGTCTTCCCACAACCTACCCTTGAATGACAACCCATCGATATCTCGATCTTATTGTAAGGCATTACACACCTTTATTTATAAGTTCCAGTACAGTCCGGACTTTCATTTTCATTTTTTGGTGGCAGCTTTCTCGCAGCTGATTTGACTTCAAATTCTTGTATTTGTAAACATATTTATAACATGAGTTCTCTACTACATCTAAACGGGACACACAAACGGATGCATCTATACAGGTATAGGGACAATACCAGCCGATGTGCCTTGGTGTACAGAGCGCAGGACTCAAGGTCGTGAGGTTGGGAGTGTGAGCCCCACCAAGGATAAATGGGTGTTTTCACGACCAGTCCCATCCCAGGGTGCTTGTCTGCTCAATTAATAATGGGTCATCCTCATATGAATGCGACTTCATGCCCCGACTACATAGTTGCAAATTGGCGTGCGAATTGGCCCTTGCAACAACTTGTGCAAGTTCGGACGAATTCACAGACATTTTAAAAATAAATCACAGATGTGTAGGGACAGCTGGTACTGTACTGTACTGTACTCAGCTGCAAAGGATCGCAAGTGCCACATTCGCACCAGCTTTTGAATTGCAATTCGCAACTGTGAAAGTCAGGGCATTAGGAGAGGGCGAGAGTGGCTGTGATAGCAATAGCAGGCTGGCCCATGTCCTAAAGGTTTGAGCCGAAATGGAACGCTGCAGAACCGTTATGCACTATAGATAGTATAATGCAAAAATAAATACCCCACCAGAGTGATCCCGTGAAATAAAAGACAGGGATCATCAAGGAAAGAAATATATGTATAATTGTTATTAAAAGACCAAAAAGTGTTGGAACATTTGACTGATTGAAGTATTATATACTCATCTATTGTTTTTTGGGGGTCTTTTTTGTACTCATTTCTATCATAGGTTGTTATTATTACAGTTAATTACCAAAATTATCAAAATTTGCATTATGCATCTTTTTTCACTTGTCGGCCAGAAATATACTCAGAAGTTTGTCGCAATATAGCCTACTGTGGAAATTGATAACCGTATGTCTATAAAATAAGCCATTAAAATAGTAGGCCTATAACTAGGTGTTTTTTGTTTGTTTTTCTTTCCAACGCCGGAACAATTTGTCAACAAAGAACACTTCTTACGGGACTGATCACATCGAGAATTACATCTAGTCCTAGCTCCTAGCTCTAGGCCTAGCTCTCATCTCTCTGTCGAGTAGGTGTTTTATGTAATATGCTCTGAGATGTTTCACACGGGTCTTTGCGTATAAGATGATAATGCAATTACTGGGCGTTAATTAACCAGTTACAACCAGGTCTGACGTATCTGACTGCATCTATAGTTCAGTATGACGAGTGCATGATTTATGGTTTGACGTACGGTGCTTTAATCATCATCTATGAAAATATATTAAGACAATAGAATCCAGCTATGTTGTTATACCTCCTTGTGTCATATATACATGTATATTATTATGACTCATAAGGCTTAAAAAATGAATTTTGAGATATCATCATATTATCTGAAAATATTATCTGAAAAGATGAGATCAAGCAGATTCCAACGATTGTAAACATTAGAATATGTTTGGGCCCTTTTGGACCCCATAGACGGGTGATTAATTATTAGTGATCGATGACATGCTTGCGATTGGTTGGAGGAACAGAAGCAATGATAGTGACCAGTTTGCTAAAACAGTAGTGGTGCGCCCTAATTAAGTTAGGGACTAAAACTTAAAGTTGCCTCAACTTATTTCACATGATTCACTATATGTTTACGAGTTTTTATGATACAATAATACATGATGTATCAAATAAAAGCAAACATTTAGGGCTATCTGTATTTGGAACTGTCACATGCACAATTACGAGAATTCTTTTTCATATTAACAGCTGTTTCCATGGTAATCACATCTGAAATGTCATGAAAATCCTGACTTTCAACTCTTTCCATGACAATTTCTCTGAGTTAAATAGTTTTGCAGGATTGGTGTATATGTCAAGAAACTGCCGAAGGCACAAAAACATGTAAGTTTCTAACCCTTAATCTGTATATCTATAATGAGTACTTCTATATATTCTCCTGACGTTGCTTCCCATTATTCCCATTATCCATTAGCATTGCATTAGCACATATACAAACTCTGGATTGGCGATTTGGGCTAATTAACCCGAGATTTATTCCTCCATAACACATGGGCATTAAATAGCATATGTATAAATTCATGAAGAAATAGACAATAAATCTATAAATATAACTACTAAATATACACGTTCAACACAAAAAAATGTTCAAGTGCGACTGCTCTGGTCGGGGGAGACTGGCCATGGGCCATATAGGTGCTGACGCCGATGGGTCAGCTGTCCATTTTTCTATGCGTGACAAAAAAGTTAGGATGACCCCAGATATGCATATTCAATAATTTTCTTGAAATTTGGTACATGTATTCATGCTACTAGCAGCACTATACACCCCCCAAAAAAGAACATCACAAAGAGATCTTGGAAATAAATCATTTTGAAAATATCAATTTTGCGACTTATGACTCAATTTCCTGTGACCCATCACATACATGTAGCATATAGTACTGTCGATCCGGAACGTGTGAGAACATCCTTAAAAGGAAACGGCGTCTTTTCCTTTTGTAATCTAGCCATTGCGCACAAATAGTTGACCGTAGAATTCGTTTCCTTTGGAAACGCACAATATATACATTAACTTAAACTGATTATAAAGTTAAACAGAAAAATAGTTCATTAAATGATTGATTAACTTAATAAACTTATAACTTGTTAATGTTGGCATTTGCCATACTCAGAAAGACTACACCATATTCAAGAATTGATAGGATGTGTGTTTTTAATATTGTACGCGCCATCTTGATTGTAATATAGCCCCTGATTTTTCTAAACTGAGTCATTTTGTGTAATACTGAGATTTTCAGTTTGTTCATATGATCGTTCATGCTTATCAGTCGATCTATTTTGAACCCTAAGTATCTTATACTGTTTGTAATTTCTGAACCGTTTATATAGATCTTTCTTAGTTGGTTGAAATTATTTTTTTTAAGAGATGGTTAGGTTAGAAGGGTTCTCAGCAAAAGTAAATAAAAAAAAAGTTGGTAACAGGATATGTAGCCTCCCTCCCACCCTGTCACGTTTTAGTGTGCGGACATTTGGCCTCAAGCCGTCTGCAGGGCCTTATTGAGTCCAGACTCAAACGACCTGCAGACAATTATATTCAATACTTTGTTAATAATCCCGGATTTGGCTGGCTTGGCAAAGAGTGCTACATATAGGGCCCTATATATATAGCAGTGGTATAGTTGTCAACAAGCAGTGAGTGTGTGTGCGAATGGGAGGTGGATGAGCATGGGTGGCGACCGTGGCCGGGCAGCAGTGGATAAGGGTAGCATGGGGCAGGAATGGTGCTACGTTCAAAAGTTCTGTGAAGCTGTTGCTGGCTAAAACTGACCCTATCATTGTTTATGTTCATAAATAACTTATAGATTATGGGCGCAAATCCAAGGAAAATGTCTTATGATGCTATTATGTGAATATCATTGACGATTTCTATCTAGAGTGATGTTGAAAAATGGGCAATAAAATAGTGTTTTTCCCCTTAATGCGTTTACCGATGTACTGGGTACAACGTGCTTAGTTCTCAGTGTGAGCTTGTCGCTTTTTTCACGGAAAAAGCAGTAGTTGCGTCTCGTCCAGCATACATAGGAATAGAATTTCTGACTTAGCAACCTTTACTCAATATAAGTAAGACTCCCTAGTCTAATATACATGACTATCGCATCTCTATGACACAGACAAATTCAAAGAAGGGTCCAAACATGGATTACCCTTCGCCTTGTTCATTGAATCTAGATATATATGCCTTTTTGAGTTTATTCTTGAATATTTGTTTATTGTCAGATGTTCTCAAGTTTTGTCCCAGCTCGTTCCATACTTTTGGCAAACGGCCAATGGGAGTGCGGCCAAGAAGTGGAACTTAAGAAGGGGAACTATAATGTTGAAGGAGAAACTTCTCAACCGACATGTGTCACGATCAGTATTCATGGCTACACTGTGTTCATGACAATTTGAAGCTCGGTAAAACCGAGTCGACACAAAGAAAAAATGAAACACTATTAATTATCGATCTGTGTGTACACAATATATAGTATCTTGTCACCCCAGTTTGTATTTACTATCTTTTTTACCTTCATTTAATTAATGTATTAATCAAATCTTAAATCTAACTCCTACTAATTGATGATATAGCCTCACGGTAGATTTATCTATATTATGTTATAATTCTAGATCACTTTATTGGCCATTGTAGTTGTTTTGGCTCAGATTTGGAATCGGAGCACGACAACAAACAACTCCTGTGGGAAAATTGTTGCCAGTTGATTACCCACACTGTTAAAACGGTGTTACCTTCCTTTGGCCAGCCAAAGCTTACGAATATAAGTAGTTCTTGAATAGATTCTTGGCAGGCAACTGGTATAGTGAGGTGCTCATATCTTCAAGCCCTGTTTTTTCCCTTCAATCTTGCATAAGACTCTTAGGTGTAATGTATATACGGAGAAGTAATTATCGTGTGACTTCTATTACCTTGCTGGACAAAAATAATATATTAATCATATAGGCTATAAAAGTAGTTAGTCCTTCTTAGGAAAATAGGATCTGTGCAGGAGAAAAGCTGTGTGATAATGCCATGCTCGAGGTATACTAATTATGATGATACATGCAATGGTAATTAAGGCTATAGTTTGAGTTAAAGATGAGGATGTAATTACGAAACCTTAACAGCGGTGTACCGGGGATGTGTTATCATATATATATAATAATACATTATTGCTAACAAAGCAACAACCACGCTCCTGTCATAATTAAATACAGGGGTGAAAGATAAACGTATTCAAATATATTCAATAACAAACTATAGCGAACTCTGTAATAATGTCTCCACATCGAATTGACATATTAAGTCTGATTATGTATAAGACAATAATCTTTCGCTCTCCAATAAAGACGTACCCAGTCGCCAAAATAGGATCAGTTGATATATTTTCGATTTCATTGTATGGAGAGATTATGCTTTCGAATCCATCGGATTCCATCCCATTAAAGAACCAGGGAACAGACGCAAGTGTACATTATCAAATCCTCTTTTGGCAACGTTCCCTGGCTTAGAGGCTCATGGTATGAGTAGCCTTGATTGGTACTAATGTTATATGAAGAACTTCCAATGGTGAACGATACTCTACTTCGTATGTATATATATGCCATAGTCCCAGTAATAGCGCTGTCACCCCCGGGCCAAGATGAAGACTGTGCCTTGGCATTGGAACCACAGGAGACTCCATTCAACAGACATATTCAAAGGTTGTACATCAAGGCTCGTCAATAATAGGCTTTCATATTTATTGATTGAATAATGGTGGTGCACTTATCACTCGTACACCATATGCAGTTCGTCAGTTTTTGTATTGAGATTGATGCGCTAACTATAACCAATACACTGGGAGCTATTCAGACAACCAGAAAGGAACTCTACGAATCGGAACCTCCAGCACAAAGGATCTGGTTGTGTAAATCATTGTTGATTCTTTAATTGCAAGATATTAGAATACATTATAGAGATTTACAAAAGGATTGGAACAGATTCAAATGCGAACCAATAATCTGCCACCGAACAATGGGATTATTTGAAAAGGTTCTCCAGTCTTCTAGACAGGTAGGGTCTGCTGCCCATGAAAAGAAAAAAAGTAAGAAAGACCACAGTATAACTTTTAGCATTAATCAAACCTGCCTGGTTAATAAAGCGCCTTTGTCTCGACGCCCTCCGCCTAAACAGGCTTGGAGTAGTTCAGATTCAACTTCAGGTGTTGTCAAAATAGACGTTGGTGCCTGTTCGAGTCAAGAGGATATTTTACAAGATTTAAGCAGATTATGTTTACATCCAGACGGAAATAAGCCGGACCAGGAAACATTAGATGATCCTGATGGAATTTTGAGCAAACCTACAGTATTCAAGAAAAGGAACAATAGCAGAGGGAAAATAAAAGGTGTGGATGAACTAACAATCAAAATGAAACGCGAAATGGGTTTATCTGTTGATACCAGGGATAGGTCTGTAAGTACTGGACATACGACGGACGGTAAGGATTGTGTAAAGGAGGATCCTCCTATACCTAAACCTAGACGAAGGACATCATTGAGCCGACCAAGTTCAGCTGAACCTTCGCTAAGAAGGGCAGTCTCTGAGAAAACAGCAATGGTAAAAAGATCTGCGTCCGAACGCCGACTCGGAGAAAAGAACATTTACTCAATGGCCTTTGAAACTGACGAAAATAAGTCCATCGAGGACATGTCTCTTTTTAAATTTTTAGCCGCGAATGAAAATAGTTTGAGCAACAGTAGAAATCCACTGCCATCGTCCACATCCCGTCGCATTCCTACTCTGACCACATCTCGAGCTTTCATAGCGCCCGTAAGCAACCGATCGAGTAAAGACAACATAACTCTCGAAGATATATTGTCAGCAGCGGGAATAAATGAAGAATCACAATCGGGGGAAGATTTAGAGGAAAATGACCCAGAGGACGCGGTTCCGATACCGCCACCAAGGACTAAAAAGCGACCCCCTTTGATGATCGACAAATATCCGAAAGGGGATCCCCGTAGAAAGTTGTACCGTCGGATTAAATGGAAGAAAATCTCGTCTGTAAATTATGACCAATATTTGCCGAGAACTAGTTTCTATAGTTGCCATGACAGAGCTTTATTAGCTGCTAATATTGATCCTAGGGATCTTTCAATCAAGGGGAGTACTCCTTACAATAAAGAAATTAAACCCGATAAGAATAAAGAAGCCAAAGAAGGGACAGAGAAAGCAGTGAGTCCTCGTAAAAGAGCATTAGAAGCCAGAAGAAAGTCCTTAGCTATAGCAAGGGATGACCCCATCGATGATGATTATGGGTGCAAAGAAGGATTCGTCGTTCACCACAAACCGATACTTGATTACTTGAAATTTGTGGTGAAGGCACCAGAAGAGTATGTGGCTCTGAGGAGGAAAATTGCCGAAGTCTCTCCGGAGAATTCGATTGCTTTGCAGGCCGAGGCCTTTAAGAGGAATTGTGGCAGTCATCAAGAGAACATCCTCGTGCAGGCTGCGTACGAACTTGGAACCAAGTTGAGCCTACCAATGTTTGCAAAGTATGAAAAAGAAGATAAACTGAGAACAGCTCAACAAAGTGCCGCGAAGGAAGCAGCAGACTCCCATTCGACTAAGAGAAATTTGAAGTATATACACGAACTGATGAAGAGCATATCCCAGGGCAGGGGGCCTTCGAATATGCAAAGCAAAGGTCCGAAAATGGAAGGTTTTTCAGAAATCGAAAAGAAAAGAGCGAAAGCGGAGATGTTCGCGAGGAGCCTTACAACTGCCCAGTTGGTATGTGCGAGAGATGCAGCTCTGAGGGAATTAGGCGAAGACGCGAGTGTGCGTAAATGGTGGGAGGTAAATAAAAACTGTTTATACCTGAGAAGGGCGAGGACAGATGATAACGAAGAAACGTGTTCAATCAAAGAATATGAATGTTAGCAATTTCTTTGTAATGATAGAGAGGGAAAGAAAGAGCTGTGGACAATTGTATAATTACACCATGCAGTTTACCATCTGTATACATGTATCTTTGTGAATAAATACATATAGATTATTTGAATAGAATCTGAATTGGGATGCTTCAAAAACAAATGTAGCTCTGGGATATATACAATATTCAGGTAGAAATTGGAGCCTATCAGGATCAATCCAACATCTGAATGCGCGCGTAGAATTACCATGGATGTATGTGAGTTATGTGGTCAAATATACATACAAAATAATAAGATCATCGAGCCTACTGATTTGAGAAATAATGAAAGGTTCAGCAATATATATCAATAGATGTGTCATGGAATGGTATCGTATATAAACTATCTGCACTGATATAATTGATTGGTGAGATATGCTTGGGTTAAATTGGTTATCTTGTATGAGCACGTTAGCGCTTTTCTTTTGTGTAACGTATGAATGTTTTTAACCATTTACCTGGTATTTGTCACTATTTTTCTATTTATGCTTTTCTATGTCAGATTGGCGCATAGGTACAGTATTTCCGGGGTCTTTTTCCATTTTCTATCATGTATAATAGACATGATGAACCTTTTTCCTTTTTTTATTATTATTTCTTCATATTGTTCTATTGCGAGTTTAAAGCTGTATGACTGAGAATAGCGTCCGCTAGGATGAAGAATAAACTAAGTTAAGTTCCGCTAGGATGAAGAATAAACTAAATTAAGTTCAGAATAAACACCTGAACAACAAACAAACTGTTACCTAACGTTGGCCAAAGAGGATTTTAGGAATATTATGTATACATGAGCACACTGGTAAATGGGACTGGGCATCAGAAAATGAACAATCGGTGGCTCTACACATCTAGTAAATTCTGATAACTTAGGCTGAAAAATGATAAAACATTAGGTATACATCTGAATATATTTGGTATTACATTGTTTCCAAGTACCTGTTCCGTTATGTTGAATTATATTTTGAACCTGATTTTAATCTTAAATTTAGATTATTTGAAAAGATTGGTGAACACGAATTGTACATATTTTGACGACATTTGACCTGTGCGCGTGTCATATACGTGCAAATGAACGTAAGCAGTACATGTATACATTCATGATTGTGTACTTCACCAACTGCGCTGTTTCGGTTACCTTAATTAGATAATCTCTATCAAATTCTCCATCAAAGTTTCACAATCCAGCATCCTGTTAATTATGTCAACCACCACCCCCGCCCCCGCTCATATTATTATTGCAACGGAAATGGTGAGTAGGCCTATGATACTGGTGGTGAAGGTTAATTACGGTATGAATTGAGAGTAACAGTGAAATAAATGTATGTCACAATGAATAATGGGAGAAGTTATTGTCAATAAGTCTATCACATAATTATTTTCAAGGTGCGCAAAAATAAAACAAATTGAACGCCTAATATTCCATGCATGTACGCATCCACGTTTTCATTTCATTTTCATTTTCATCCACGTCAATCGCCAGGTGGCACCTATCTGCAACTAAATGGAGTGATTGATAGATCCTGTATTGTAGCTTTAATTTGGCACAAAGGGTTAAACACATCTGAAATAAGTCCCAGGTCATTATCTGTGTGCTCGGTAAAGTCAAAACAGTTTGGTAATAACACTAACAAAGAGAAAGCTAGGAGAACATAAGTGGCTGGACTATGACATCTTGTGCACAGCAGCTCATTGTAGCCTATACTGTTAAGTTCTAGGGCGAGAGCCATCCCAAGAGAGTGGGTTATTCTCATGAGGAGCGCTTACGACACCCCCGATGAGGGGAAAATATTAATCGAGATTGCAGATCAAAAAATTAATATTCTGAATTGTTCCTCAAAAATGGTGTATCATGCCTTAGTATGTAAGAAAAAGCTGAATAAGGCTAAGTTTGACAAATGGCAAAAAATATTGAATATGTCTGATAAAGAGTTTGAGGAAGTAGACTGGAAGAACATATTCGAAAGAATATATCTGGTCACAAATGAAACAAGATTACAGTCCCTTCAATATAAGATCCTGCACATGGCTATACCGTGCAATGAATATTTGAAAAACATAACTATAAGAAAAAATAAACAATGTAGTTATTGTAAGGTAAAAGTGGACGATGTAAGTCACTTCTTGATAAATTGTCAAAATGCCAAGAACTTATGGAAAAGTTTACTAGAATGGATCTATGAGATTGGTTATTTAAACAAAAGGAAAGATGATAGAGATATTATTAGAAAAAATGGTAACAGGATAGTCATCGACCCGGTGCAAATAATCTTTGGTATAACCGAGGAGAATGATAACTCCAAAGTGATAAACTGGTTGTTGATACACACAAAATCTTTCGTACATAGGCAGAAACTGTTCTACAACAACGACCTTTCCTTTAATCACTTGATGAACGAGCTCAATTCAAGAATGAATGTAACCATAAAATCTTTGTATCTTCATCCTAAAAAAAATAATAAGACTCTCCCTTGGAGAAGAGTGAAGGAGGACATCTCCGAGTATCTTGATAATATAAGATCATAGCATATAAGGGGTAAAATCCCTCGGAATTGTCTTAAAAGGCTGAATCCTAGGTTTTTTCTTGAGTCTAATACGACCCCCCCCCCCCCCCCCCCGATCAACCTTTGTAGTTCTTCAGAAACCCACCAGGTGGACCTATGGATGTCTAAGGTAGGGGTTAAAGGAGGTAGTAGTCGAAACTAACTGAAGCCAGGTGGCGACACTAGATATTCACCTTAGTACAAACTGTATTACACAAATCATGTAGGATCTTGATCTTAAATCCATTGTCTCCCAACTATATCGTTTTTATTAAATGTTATAAAATGTTTAGATTTGTATGGCCGAGATGGCAGGATACGATGAATAAAGATGTTGTAAAAACAAAAAAAAAGACTGCAAAAAAAAAAAAAAAAGTCTCCCTCTTTTATGCAACCTTTAATATACAATACAAAGTACAGTGTATTTTTCACAGATTTTGAAAAAGAGCGTGACCAATCCTCATAATACTTTTAACTTGATTTGATTTGATTTTAGATTTATTTATTCGGGAAACACATACATTTCGTCAGAGACGATATTCTCAGTAGAGCCTGAGATTGATTTACAGCAGTTTACATGTGGTACAGATAGTAAAAATTACAAATATTATTACATTACGATGAAAGAAATACTAATAAATGTTATAGATAATGATACTGAATCATGAAAAATACATCTTACATGCATGATAATCATAAATGAATTTAATAAGTAGTGAGTATGGAGTCGAACAACGGGTTGGATTTAATTGACCTCTCGCCGAGCGGGAGTTAACTCCTCCCCTCTGTCCCGCTGACCTCATTTTGTGCACCTCCGACAAACACTGACCACGGGCCACGCATGTATACATGCCTCTATAGGTAATCCAATGGTAGAAAGGCCTACAGTACAGTTACAGTAGTATCTTTTGGTGAACGATTTCTAACTTCTGATTGTACACTTTGCCAGAGACAAATGGAGACATATTTTAGCAAAGAGAAGTGGGCATACATATATTGTGAAGATAACTCGAATTTCTGTTGAAAAAAGGAAAGTTTGAAATCTAAAACCGGGCTGTTCCCTCCTTATTCTAGATTTAATATGGGAGATGTGGTGTCTGCGGATTTATACCTCTTAAAGCCTGCTTTCCTCTGGCTTTATAGGGACATATTAATACAAAATAAATGATACATAAATTACTCATTCATCATCTTTGAAATCAACAGCAAGAGAACATCAGAGCACCCTCAGAATTAAACGAGAGGGTTAGAGTATCTTCTAATGTCTCATCTGTATGCTCACAGCTAGGGGACTAATGTCTAATGATTAATACACATTTTAATCATTATATGACTGATTCACACGAAATGGGACCAAGGGGCATTTTAACATTTGCCTGCAAATTTCCTTGTTGCAAATTTGATAAAATATGGAGCTCAGTACAGATTGATTCAGTAGAATCGAATATTTGTTTCTTGTTAAACACAGTTACAGGGGAACATTAATACTATTTTCCTTTAATCTACCCCCGCATCCAAGCATTACATTCAGAAAACCCCAATATATATTTTATCAATATTAATCCATATTGGCATTATCGCATCAAATGAAATATTGTATTGCGGGTGACGTCCACGTATTTTGTCATGGCTAAAATGCCCTAAAGTCACCTTGTACCTATGTCGGGTACAATCTCTTTATTGATTTGAATAAGTAATAACTAGGGCATGTAGCTTTAAAATATAGTAATAATAGGTTTAAATACTTATGATACTTGTCTAATTCTAGCTCACTTTTAATATTCTGAAAACATGACGAACAATAAGATTAGGCAAATATCTCCTGCCCGCTCACCCCCTCCTATCTCTCATCTCTATCTGCATGGCCAAGCTTTAATCCAAGGTAAACATACAATATTTCCTTTAAATTATGGATAAAAAACACAAATAGCGATCTCTTAAATCTCATATATTGGTCATCTGCCCAAGAGTACGTTTTAACCGTTTTTAAAACCACAAATCAATGTACATATTGCCCTCCATCAACGCTACTCCTATGTATCCCCATGGTATTCCTATACACAGAGAGGGTGTCAACACGCTTGTTTGTCGGAGGTCCGGCCAGCGAGCCTTGGGGTGACCATGTGGTCAGTATTTGTTATGCGTTTCCTCGCCTCTAATTGGTTACCGCTGCTTGGCCCAAGTAGGTCGGCGAGAGGTTAATTGGGATATACTAAAAGATCTTCATGTTTTAAGAGCTATCTGAAAGCCTTGTCTGTTTCACATCTCGATTTTGTTATAGGAGATTCCTTTATTCTATATGGGGCTATAAGGAAGAAATTATAACGATCGAAAATCGACAAAAGCCAGCGAAGTGGCCTTTTTAGGTATATAGTATAGTAATGAATGCATTCTTTTTCAATATTGAAGACTTTACAAAAGGTTGGTGTACTTCTGAAGAGGGCTCGGGGCTTCCAGTGCACACCAGAATTGGCAATTAGGGGTACTACATCAGAACAACATATTGCGTAATGTTTGGCTGGAATAAAATATTTACATAAAAGATCCGTAGAGGCCAGATTTTTTCAGATGATAATAGATAGGACCTCCTGGAAGAGCTACGATTAGCGCAGACGGAGACCATGCATCCTTTTTTCAGACATCTATATGACCGATTCTCACGACTGGTAGGCATTTGGGTTTTTGAGCAATAACAGGGTAAAAATCATAACGGATTTAAATTTGATGACACTGGCTGGGTGTAACTAGTCAAAATATGTTATGGGAACCCTACTTTCATGGCTCTATCATCAGCAATAAGGAAGTTATGGAAAAAAACTAGTGTTTTTTTAATGATATTCATATATTTAAATAAAATTATTACTTGGAACTGTAATGATAAAAAATAGCAATATTTTGTCCATTCCTTCTATGAATATTGAGCGTAAGTACTTGCCAATAGATTCTAATAATTTTTGTGGTTATAGATTCAATATGTCTCTCTTAGCTATAAGGGAAATTTGTGCGTCACCGTACGTCACGTTTTTTATGAGCCTCTATCAACAATAAATATAAAGCAACTATATACAGCTAAAGTATCATCAATAAGTGTTTTTCACATAGTTTTAAAATCAAAGGATAAATTCGCATAAATATTTAGGATTGATATCTAAAAGATCATCCAAATGCCATCCTGCTGATTGGGGAAGTTAAATGCATCACCGTACGTCACACCAATAACCTGTCCTATCTATTTAGAGGCTAAAGAATAACAGTATTGTTCTAGATATTCAGTAGAAATATAGGTTAGGTTAAATCATAAGGATTAGATTGACAATTTTTTGTCATTTTCCTGACTGTAGGGTATGCGTCACTGTACATCACGCATCACCGTACGTCACGCTCATCTCTTAAGCTACTTAAAACAGGTAATAACAAGCCCAAATGAGTCCATCTTAAAGGATCAACCCATAGTCTTATCATAATGACTGATATCATATTTCATACCTTCTAATGTATAGGAAAAATGAAAGGAAATACAAGCTATTAGTTAAAGTGTCATAAATGGAGAAGTTTTTAAATTAAAAAACGCAAAAGTTTAGGATCATTTTACATTATATATATTTACCACAATATATCAAATTAGTATCAAAATCTGAATAAATAGGCCTGTTTTTTTAAGGTAAAAAAAGAAAGGTTAATTGTTCGATATTAAGCTGCCAAATTTCGGAGAGTTACAGCTGGGTACTATGTTAATATGTACAAGAAAAATCAGCAACATATGAACAAATCTATTTTTGACGTTTTTTCAACTGCATTTCGTGAAAATGACTACTTTTCATGAAAATCGGTCATATATATAACTCTGTACTTGTTTACTGGAAAAAAACTATATACATACATACATCTTTCCGGATATTACAATAGCGAATACTGAAATATTATTATATATAATGTACGTTCATCTGAGGCTGAAAACGACACCGTTCATCTGGATGTGGAAAAAGTTGGGCGTCTTTGTAATTTGGGATTTTTCAGGAATTCACAGCTCATTTGTCCCCATTAATTGTAATCTAATGGACAAATAACGGATTATCCAATTGAGTTCAATTGTATAGATGCAGCTTCTTATTGCAAATGAATTATATTCTGTCATCAAGCGTGTCCAGAAAAAAGACAAAAGACTGGCACGTTAAAATAAAACAGTTCCCCCCTCGACTCTTCGTAGCTCTACCTAGCGTAGGCCTACATTCCGGTCAACCCTATGTTCTATTTACTGGTAACTTCGTAGTTCCTAGCATTGTAGATGCCCAGACGGCAGGAAACATTAAATAAAAACGTTGTGCAAAAACAAACAAAAAAATAAAATAAAACAGTTAAAATGAAACTTTAATAGATAGAAGCTGACTAAGACAAACCAAAGATTTGGCAACCGAAGATCATTAAAATCTCATCCAATATATAAATGTTTATTATGTTAACAATAACAATTTATAGGAAATATTTCATGATGATACATAGCTTTTGTAAATGGGCGCTGTATGCATGCAAGTGAGGATGTTAAGTTTTACTGGTATTTCCAAGTTTCTGTCAAGCATGTCCTTATCGCAGCGCATCGGAAAATATAATATATACAAATGGCATTGATATATATGAATTTAACTAGATTAATACTTCAAACGTTAGGAGCGCATTGGCTCCACTTAATATAATATCCGGATATGAGCATCACAATGTACCAGAGCCAGGATCTGCAATATCTCAAGTGAGAGATGATTAAAACCTCAGGCTGTTTTGTCAATGCCTAGAGCATGTTGTGTTTGTGGATATCCCTATTGCAGTTGGGACAGGAGTGCCAAGTGTCCTTGCAGGCATCCACACAGAAGGGAATGGGTGCGCATGGCCATGCCCTGTGAAGAACAAGAAATGGATACATTAGTACATTCATCCTAAACCAATTCTTTACGAGGCTGCCGAATGTTTTGCTCCCTATTTTATCATTTTAAATGTATTTAGTCGTTTAATTTATTGGTATTATTTGGTATTATATATTGGTAGAGGACGAGTTATCATTAAAAGAACTAAGGTGTGAAATCATATCATAAGTAGTGTAGTTGCCACTATGGTGGTGCTGCATGAGTAGTATATAAATAGACCGCTGCATCGTTCAGAGACATTCCTGGCAGGACAATAAGGAAATTCAGGGTAATACCTCTAGTCAGGCTAGCAGCCCCTGTCGGTATAGAAGTTCGCTAAACAACGCTGAACTGAACTGAAACCGGTCAGAGTCATTCTTGATGTGGACCTCAGAGAATAAACACTTGTATAGTACAATTCTGTCGTGTTCACTAAAGACACGAACGGAAACCCCTTCGTGTCTTTGTTCTCAGAATGCCTCGAGCTTCGCGGGTTCTATGCCAGTGCATTGTTTTATATATTAAACAAAGAAAGTTTCATAAAGGTTAATTGCACGGGATGTGTAGGCCTACTGCCGGAGAAAACGGAGAAATCCGGAAGATGTACCCGAGAATTGGAGTGATAAAAACGTTTTCAAACAAATCCAGATATGGTGAGTGGAACAAAAGATAAATGCACGGGGGGGGGGGGGGGGGGTGCTATATATTCATGAATATTGAAAACGGTGAATTTCCACCAGGCTATTTCATGCATGCACTTTTGATCAACCAGCTGCATTGTTATAACATTAATTTGATTAGCTTTTAATATGGAAAACAATTATATGAGGATGTTGCAAAGCATCTTAAATAAGTTCAGTAATCAGGGGACACCTACCCATTTAAGTTGTATTACTACATTATAGTTTACTAACTCAATCAATACTATTTTCAGTAGTCGCGCATTTTATAGGTTGTTTAATGTATTCAACCCGATATTAATGGTATTACGATCCTGTATATATACAGAAAAGGATTCCCTATATTACCAATGGCCCGACTTTAATGTATTCTCACCCAAAAATGCAAAGACCTCCAGCGATCAACCAAGTGGCACCTCCAATCTCTTTCCTGGTGGCTGTAACGATGTTAGCTTGGCAGAATGGACAGATTATCTGCGTTCCAACATCTCTACACATAAGGGCGTAGTTGGTCACTGGTTGCATCAAAACGACACCAGGAGCAGGAGGAGCGTATCCAGGCTGTGCAGGCTGTGCAGGCTGGAAACCAGGAGGAGCAGAACCGGGAGGAGGACCAGCAGGATATCCATAAGGGGGTGGGGCTTGAGGCTGCTGACCATAACCGGGTGGAGCTGTGTAATTGAAAGTATTACTATTTAAAGATTTAAATTGAACTAGCATTATAATGAAATGTTTTTAATACTAGTAGATCATTTTAAGAATTTTCATTGTTCTAAAATTACCTTTATTCCAAATGTATAGATTAAATTTTCATCTAAAATCCCAATTGAACCAAATTTAGGAGACACATGAGAAATTAAAGAATCTATTGTAGTGATTTTGACCTAGCGTCATACTAGTTCACTCAACGATTCTATTTCGACCTAGCGTCTTACTAGTTCACTCAACGATTCACTAACCAAATTCGATTCTTATCAGTCTTAGCGTTCAGAGGTAGGTTTAGTGTGATAACAGTTAAACATACATTAACGGAACCTTGCCGGAGCATCCGGAAGGACCAACACACACGTTGTGGTACATTATAACAGTAGGTAGGAATAATCTGTAATATAGGAATTACTGGTATTGACCCATGTAAGTTTTGGCGGGAATCCGAAAGTCCCTTAATTTCTGACCAGCACAGCCCAGGCGCATGCAGCCAATACTAGCCGATATGGTTAGCTGGTAGACAAACGCTCAAGTCCCAATCAATACTTGATTGGCATAACCCATATTCACTATACTACTATGATTAAAACTCTACCTAAATCAACTCTGAAAATACCTGACATATAAATTTTGTGTAGCATTTTTATTGGCAACCCCTTACGCGTTTCGCCTAGATATGTGGCTTTATCATTATCATAATAATTACAAATAATAATGACAATATTTAACCGATAAAACTGATAACAGTAGGATATTATTTATTAAAATAAAAAATAAATGTCATTTTTTGTCCAATTGCTGAAACATAATTCTTGATGTTTTCTTTCTTATGTTTAGCAAAAGGTAGGTGACCATATCTATAGGCTTCATACATACCTCGCTCCATAGTTACCCGTAAGATGCTAGTACTTCAAATCGGATCAAAGATCAGTTCTTAAGTTCTTTTTTTGGTCTTATGCAAACTTCATAAAACGATTACCTGCATTGTATCCTGGCGGTGGTGGTTGCTGCTTCGGGTATGCCCCTACCAGAAAGAAAAGAAAATCATAAAATCATATTGCAACTAAAAACAAATTAAAAGGATTTAAATCAGAAAATAGTTTGTGATGAATAATACAATCTACAATACTGTTATATCATATTCGCAACAATGACTTGATGGTGATTAGCCACATTATAATTAATAATCTAATTATCTACGATCTATAATAACTCTAATTACCTTTATTAAATTAATTAATCGCAGTATTATGCACGTCTACTAAAATGGATCAGGAAACAGCAGAGTACATAGAAGGATATAGATTATCCAATGAGTGAAGGACACACGTATATTACCACTCATGTGGATCTGTTTCAATAATAAACTTTTCAGTCGGATCTCGTGATTCAAAGCCTCTGGTCTCTATTTATTGCTTCTCCTACAATAGCTCGCCAATATATACAATATTCTAAATACATATAAAAGTTATAATTCGAGATAAAACAATAATTAATAAAGGTTCCCTTAATTTTGTGAAAAGGGATGTCCTATTACATTATATAATTATACAGGTTTCCCCCAATGGGACCACCAGAATTGGAATTCTTCCTAAGAATCCATGAGGTCAACTTTAATAATACCACCCAAAAGACACCCTCTAAACATAACTTATCTTTAGAGCAGAAAGAAGCCCTAAAATCCCTGACAGACATCAAATCTATTGTCATCAAACAGGCAGACAAGGGAGGTGCTATGGTAGTGTGGGGAAGGGATAAGTATATAACAGAGGGCCTCCGACAACTGGACGACCCAATGTTTTATAGAAAGGAACAATTGGACCCAACTGTCTCTTTCAATAGTCTTATCAACAACAAAATACAGAGCATGCTAACCAACAACGAAATCAATAAACCGATCCATGACATGTTGGTTACACCTGCTCCGAGAACACCTGAGTTCTACCTTCTACCCAAAATCCACAAGGGCAAAAGACCTTGTCCGGGACGTCCCATAGTATCAGGTAACGGTGGCCCTACCGAGAAAATCTCTGGTTTCATCGACCTAATCATGCGACCCCATGTCCCATCAATCCAGTCCTACATCAAGGACACCACCGATTTCATCACGAAAATCAATGACATAGGAGACCGCTATCCAGACGCAATCCTAGCAACCCTGGACGTCACCTCCCTGTATACAAACATCCCCAATTATGAGGGTATACAGGCGACCAGGTCCTTCTTGGAGTCCAAACACCCCATGAACATGGGGGGAGTCAAGAACTCAACCATCATAGATCTCTTGAAACTGGTCCTCGAAAGGAACAACTTCAAATTCAATGATGAACATTATGTACAGGTTGGTGGCACAGCCATGGGAACCCGTGTCGCACCTATATATGCTAACATATATATGGACTGGTTTGAGTGGAAATACATCTATTCATATGCAAAACAACCAGTAATATATGGTAGATACATTGACAACATCTTCATAATGTGGGATGGGCCCCGCACAGAACTGGAGGAACTTGTCAAGTATCTCAACTCCATACACCCTACCATCAAGTTCAGTGCTGACATCTCTGAAACTTCGATTAATTTCCTTGACACCACCATCATAAAAGGAACAAATGGTAGGCCATATATACGGACCTCTACTGCAAACCCACCGATGCCAATAACTACCTACACTTTAGCTCAGCTCATTGGCGACGCTGCAAAGAGAGTATCATTTACAGTCAATTTATCCGCATCAGAAGGATCTGTCAACTAGACAAAGACTTTGTAAGGCACTGTCTAACCAAGGCCTTACACTTCCTATGCAGGGGATACCCACTAGGAAAAAATAGTGGAAGCCTATGGCAAAACTAGCCTGATGCAAAGAGAGTCCTTATTAACACCCAAAACCAAGGACCCAGCAACAGTGGGGGACACATCCCCATTGATTGCCATCACAACATTCCACCCCTCGTGCAATGTCTTCAATAAAAGCATAAGGGATAACTGGAACATCCTCGGTAGATCAACAACCACCAAACATTTATTCGAAAGAAAACTTGTGGTTGCATATCGTAGACCCAAAAATCTGGGAGACATCCTCGTCTGAGCGAAACTCCCCACTGTGGCTACTAACGGTAGCAACCCCCTGGATACAAACTCCTTGACAATGGAAAATCCCATTGTCAAGAAGACATGCAAGAAGAAAAACTGCCGCTATTGTCTAAAAATAGACACTACTGGGCGTATCAGATCTGCAGTCACTAACAGGTCATACATCACACGACAAAAGGCCGACTGTTGGTGCAATAACCTGATCTATTGCATCACTTGCAGGGTTTGCCACAAATAATATGTAGGGAAAACAAAACAACGGTTCAAAGACAGGATATACCAACATTTCAGATCGATCCAACTACCCGACCTGCCATTACACAACACTTCTGTGTCAAGACACTTCAATTACCCTAACCACTCAGGTGAGGAAGATATTGATCTATTTATACTTGAATTTGTCAAGTGTGATGCCGCCAAGGAGGAATCGGACGACCTAAGAAATTCTCTCGAACTAAAGTGGATCCACCGACTGAAGTCCATGTCTCCACAGGGACTTAACATCATGGATGCTGCCACTTGGAGGACTGCCCAGGGACCTTAACCACTTCCTTTGACATGCTACAGCCATCTAGCTTCGTACCAAATTTTTACATTCCACCGATGGCTATCAGCATAATCTTAGGAACGTATATAAAAAGGGCCCCTCCAACGACACATCTATGGCTGATACATACTCCAGTATCTTGACTTGGTATGACACATTAACATACATATCAATATTACAAACATACACGGTAATTTAAAGGTGCACACTCAGACACCTTGTCCCAATACGAAGAGGGTTTCCCTACAAACCCCTCTCTGTTTTCTCCCCCCATGCCAACACCTATGTAACATGGGACCAAAACTCTGACACTTGTCAGACGTATGGAATCTACTGTGTTTTTATCTCTTGTGATCAAATAAATAAAACTCATATTTATTCACATCAATTATTGACACACCACTTTCATACTATGCAGTCTTTGGAGATACCAGGAAAACCCCTTTTTCTCTCTATCTCTGAATTAAACCTGTTGAGAAACCTGTCTCAAAACACATCTACATCCTTTGTTATCCCTCTCCCAGAGGTTTAATTATAATGCCTGAAGAGCTACATTAGCGAAACCATGTTGTGCCAAACATTGCCCCCAGGCAATAGAAGGAGTGTACCAGATATAAGAGATCTCCCCATTGAACCATTAATGCTGAGATATCTTATTGACAGAATTACACTCATTAGTTGACAGCTTTTATTTGTATCAACTAATTTCACCTGGACACCTATCCAGGTAACAAGTGCACCTCTTATGACATCATATCAACGTCGTTAAGAGTCCCGTGAGGTGTTGGTTACCTCTCGGCTGAAGACGTTCCTAACGTCCAATTGCATGGTAGCATTCTTAGGGAGCGGACCCGTCGCCTCGTCTCATTAATTATACGGGTTTACTGCTAAAGCCCCGAATACACAGTCACGATTTGGGAATCAGACACGATTTCAGGATCTACGATTAATCGTGGGTGCTTATTTGCCTGAAATCGTGCCTATTTTTAGACCTACACATGCACGATATGGTAAAAAAAGTGAAATCGTTGGTAAAAAGTGAAATCGTGGGTGGGTTGGCAGTCAAGATTTGATCTGCGATTCTGAAATATAGAGGTGAGAAAATTGTTTAAAAAAACGACCCTAGAAGCCAACAAGAAATTATTAAACTGTAAAAATAAAATAAAATATAACATTACTCATTTTTCTGTGACACATCACCTATTTTTTGGTGTGTTTTTTCTCTTTTTAATTGTCGAATAAAATAAAATAAAATATGAGAAGAATGAGACCTAATGTCAACATGTCTAGAGGGGAAACTCTGCATTATAAAAGTGAAAGAATTATGTTGATACTCCAAAAATTAGGGAAGTTATAGCAGTTGAAAGTAAAATTATTAATAATTAAATTCTTTTATATTGCCAGATCGCAGATGGACCAACGATTTTCGAATAAATCCGAAAATCGTAAAAGCACCTACGATTTGTCGTAGACCTCATTATGGAAGTCTACGATAAATCGCAGCACCATCTACACATGGACGATTAATCGTAGAAGCAGCGGCGATTTGATTTGAAATCGCAGAAGACCCTTTTTTCCCCCTACGATGAATCGTACATCCAAATCGGCGCTGAATTGGCGCTAAATCGGCCCTGAAATCGTGCATGTGTAGGAGTTTTGGCACGATTTGGGACCTACGATCTGATGTGCGATCTCAAATGGACAATTTGAAATCGTACGACGGATCGTGGATGCCAAATCGGCCCTCAAATCGTGACTGTGTATTCGGGGCTTAAGTTTTGAGGATGACCCTCAGCGTTATGTTGATTTGGAATATCTTTGGTACCTAATCTAGAACGTAAATATTCGGTCAAGCTTGCTTACCTTCCATTTTTAAATCTGGAAAACTGCAATCAAGAAAGACAACCACTCTGTAGCAAGGTAAGGTATTCCTGGCAATGACAAATTTAATGCAATTAAACACTTTTATAAAAGTCAGTGAAAAGCTCATGCGATTAGGCATGAAATATTGCAGCTGTGAAATTAGACAGCTTTTGTTTACAATCATTGGGAACGATGTGTTACCTAATCTCATGGGCTGCATAATGTAAAGATAGCATGAAGTATTGCAGCCGTGAAATTATGCAGCTTTTGTTTACAATCAATGGGAACGATGTGTTGCACAATCTCAGGGGCTGCATAATTACATGTGAAAATAGCATGAAATATTGCAGCTGTGAAATTAAGTAGAAAATGTGTTGCATTATTTAATGGGCTGCATAACTTCATGCTTATTACGCATGAAATTATGCAGCGCCATTTGGCTGCATAATTTCACAGGCTACATACTTTTATAGGACACCAGGCCAGGGCCCAGGGGGGCACCACCGCAATTGTGACCTAGGGAGCTTTTTTTGAAAACCAAACACTGATGTATATATAAGCTCGTACCCGTTTTTAAACAAAACAAGAAATAGCTAACAGTGATCAGTTTACATTTATTTATTTATTTCCGGTTCATGTAGAAGATTGCGTTTCCAAGGGAAACGGAGATTGATGTCAGTTAAATGTAAAGTTCGAGAGGGAGGTATAGTAGGTGGGAGAGGAAGTGGAGACAGAAAACATGAAATCCCTATCCCATATATGACTGGTCATTCCATGTGATTCTGTTGGTCCCTTTAACACCTTTGCATATGAGGCATCTTATTTCGCAACTTGCCACTTTAATTCACACATGGTCTACCCTTTAATTCACACCTAAACGCCATCCCCTCCCCCTCCCAGCCATTACCAGCGTGATTCTGATCCCATCTGCTGATATCAGAATCAACAGATTCTTCACACTGATATCCAGGATGGGAGGAGCCAAGATGCTATCAATGATTGACAGATCTCACCCCAATCCATTTAGATTGATGATAACATCAATCTAAAAATCATTTTATACTAGCTGAAAATATATGGGCAGAATTTAATATTTGTGTTGATTACGCTGTCAAACAGTACTTAAAATGTGCTAAAGCTATTTTACTTAATACTTAAGTAAAATCATATTGACATACATTTAATTTTGATTTTTTTTTGGTTTATGCTAAATTTAATGTAATTATATCGATTATTTATTATTTAAGATTCCTCACGGTGTTTAGCATGGAAAGACTTCCTGAAGTCATGCTCCATATAACTTGTCTATATTATAAGTGGTTATGGTTGGCTGCTTGCCAGTTTATATAAAACGCTCTGCCCAAAAATGTTATCGAATCGCAAAGCACAATTCTGATCGAAGTACACAAATTAAAATATTTCTATAACATTTCCTTTTAAGGGGGTCTAATAAAAGGAAGTCAAAAACATAAGCAACAACCTTTTTACTTGTTACCGAAATGATCATATCATAAGTTAAAAGCGATGACCATATGCAGTTGGTAGAATTTCCACTCGATATTTCTTCATAATACTTCTATTGATTTTGGAATTTGTGTCAAAACGTGAACTGTCGAGTGTGTATGAAATGTCTTTTCCAGGATGTACATTCAAGGATGTACATATATGTCAATTAATCCCCTTGAGCCTTTTGACATCTGAATCAGTCTTGTGGCATCTTGTTTGAAAACACAAAAAAATGTGTGAGCTACACATACATATGAGCACTATTATACATTCTATGTATCCATTTTGTTAACCGAAACCAGAGTTGTACATTGTATATTTATAACTCGGCCGAAACTATGACCTAATTCCTTATGATAGAAGGTGGCGATGCTCATAACCGTGACCTGAGAGGACTTCCCTGTCGTGACTAAGAATTCTGTGTTCCAAATTTGTAAAGTTAACTTAGTGGTAAATGATACGATGATTTGGCATTGAATTTATAATGATTATAAATTAAATTTGATCGTCGATTTGATGTACCCTGATTGTACTTGGAAATGGTATTAAAATAAAATTACGAATTTTCAAAACGTAGATATTTTCCTATAAAAACTATTATGCACTGATTCCAAATATAAATATATATATATATATATATTTGTCTGTGTTTGCAATCTTACCGTCCATGTCTATTTCGTTCTAAACATCCCAGTAATTCATGCAAGATATTTTAGCCACTTTAAGTTGAACACGCAATGAGGTTAATCGTATGTGAGAACCTGTACAGGTATACTATACTCTAATATGGTGAGTTATGCAATAGCCCAAGACCTGTTTACTTGCCGACATCAACAGTGTATTTACAACTAGCCTATGAACTGCAATCGTACGCATACGTACACTACTCGGAATATGTCCTCATATGATTATGAATCACTAGAACGTCAGTATGAGCAGAAATGAAAAGAATCATTCTAAAATGTGTGCTGCTAATCGTAAATAGACATAATTTCCCATAACATACCTTGTGAGCGTCCTACTTTGTCAGCGTTCTACTTCCAACTTAGATTCAAGTCTGCTTTTCAACTGCTGGTTGAGATTATTCCAACACCAGCGGCTGACGTCGAGCACTTTCGTGGTCATGCAGCATGCTTACAAAGACCCAACCCTTGTGCTACTTTAAATACAAATGTATCAGAGCAGGGAGTAAGAGCACCACATAACACATACACCGAAAGTAGCAGTCTTTAAAGCAACAGGTTGAAAATGCGTCGGTGCACGGGCGTACATATGTGACATAAGTATAATTATAATGTATACTATAACTCAAAGGTGACCTCAATGTGCCCTTCACAACAAGATCAAAATTACTTTAACTTAAGAATAACCATCAACAAGCGGGGCTAGAATGGGTCATATTGTTTGGAATCAATATGCCTACATAGTGCAGCCAGTATGGAGGTCAATCAATCGGACCTATTACTAATTCATTTATTTCATTTTATCTCATGGGAATTGTGTGTTATTGCTGTCTATTCCTCTGAATTATCTAGGACTGAGTTGTTTTGTATATACTCTTTAGTCCATCCAGTTTTACATGTACTTACATTGTTACCCAACTATGAATGATTATCTTAAAAACATATACGTGTACCATAGCACAAAGAAATATTGATGTCAATCCATAGGCTGAGTGGTACCTACAGTTTATTATATTTTTTCTGAGCTTTAACACCACACGGTGTTTTTTCCGCAGAAAATTGGGGTTAACATGCCCTAGCCCCCCCCCCCCAACTCTGATGTAGGTAATGGATATATATGTGACAGGGCAGCCCATGCAGAAAGATGGCTAGAATACTAGAATGAGCTGTCATGGACTACCATAGTCAGTCTCCGCTCTCCTCTAGACAAAAGTTGTTTGATTTTTTATTCAGCGCTTAGCAATACATATTTTAGCATCGATAGGGGTTTTCAGCCAAACGTACATATACGTTAGATCAACCATTATAGTGACAAAAGGCGGTACATAGGACATGATGGCTTCGATATTCTGGTATACATGCCAGTCAATTATTACGAGCCGTAATTAACCAGGTACATTGTATGGAACCCAAGAAAACAGATATGATCGATATACGACATATAGATAGCCTACTGCTAGACCATTACCTAAGACAGATACATTATTTCATATAAAATATTGACACAACGACAACATAAGGACAACTGGCAATGTAACAACGGTAAAATGTATCAGGTATAATAATATAAAATATCAAATTGAAAGTACGTATTAACTAGTTAATATGTTTAAAGGGAGAGCTCCACCAGACCACATGCTTATTGCGGCTAATAGACTTGGATAGTTATTGTCATATTTTAGGTCGAATGCTACGAAAGCAGTGCACTTTTGGGAAATTTGAATAGCCCAGAATCGTTTTTATTTCTCATCTATTCTATAGTGTAAGACCTCGAGCTTCCATGGTCAAAATTATATTCATTAAATACTAATATTATGCATGAGGATTTAACTGAAAAAAAACTGTATTATGCGTAATGCTACGAAACGACCAGTGTTTTTGTGGCTGTTAAACTACAAATTAGCCATTAAATATATATATATTGTCTAACGTTCTATTGTAATTTATATCGAAAACAAGTGGTTTGTTTATATATATGGCATCTAAAGAGGCTTGTATTCATATTTTTCATGCCAATTTTTAATTTTTAAAAACAAATAGAATATCTTGAATCACTTTCACTCTGACTTTATGTGTTATCTTTCATTGATATTATTTTATATAATTATGGATTCTTTTCTTTAAGCTATAATCTAATCATGAATGTCGGAAAATAGGCTTTTATTTAGTGCATTGTTTGTTGAAACCGACCTAGTATATTTGAAAATAGCAATAAATGAAAAATCGGTTCGTAGCATTACGCATGGGTTAATCATGTTTTTATCATTCCATATGCTTATACTTGAGGAGCATAATTTTACCATGTAATTATCCTGATGAAGGTATAATGATACCGAAACGTTGATCACCCCTGAATGAATAAAACCTCCTTCATAAACTAATAGCTGTGTCCTACTTGTGTTTAGAGTCGCTTCAATCTCTTTGAAATTATTTTATATAATTATGGATTCTTTTCTTTAAACTATAATCTAATCATGAATGTCGGAAAATAGGCTTTTATTTAGTGCATTGTTTGTTGAAATATTTGAATATTTGAATATTTGAAAATGAAAAATCATTTCGCACCATTACGCATGGGTTAATCATGTTTTTATCATTCCATATTCTATGGTGTAAAACTTGATATAATCAAAATGGATTTCTGGAATATTTGATAATTGAATTATACCGATAATTGGTGCTAAATTCTAACATAATTATATGTAAATTTCATTATATTGTTATCTTTCCTTCTCTCCAGGGCCCCATAATTTCACTTCGAAATTGACAGTTATCTATAAAAAGTCAACAACAACGCAAATATACATTAATCCATTACAAAATATCTCGTTTATTCCTAAGTAGATCGTGGGGGGGGGGGGGGAGAATTTCTTCCTGAGAAAATCACTAAAAATGATTTAATTGTGTCAAAATAATCCACAATAATAATGCATTTTGTAGCTTTATGCCGTTTCGTAGCATTACGTCGTTTCGTAGCATTACTCAGCCAGGTTAATATTTTCGAAAACTATTTGTCATTTTTATCTTAAAATGGTGTTTGATTCATGAGCATTAAATAAATTGATAAAGAAAATTGATAACCCACGCTGATCTGTGTACACAATATAACAAGTTACCTTGTCTATACTGGGTTATGGTGAGAATATTTCCTATTGCTTGATTCAAAAGATCTTTTCGGTTTAATGTTGAACTGTATTTTGAACCCCATTTTGGTCTTCAGTTTGGGTTGTTAAAGGCAAACGCTACTATCTAGTGGAAAATGAAAATAAATGTCATTTTTCTGAAACTTTGGTATTTGGTTCTTGAAGTGTTTCTGGTCATAAAGATGGAAAAAAATCAATAGGTCGCCGTGCTCATTTTTGAATTACAGGGCTCCAAAATTTGGTATCTCAAAAGAACCAATGAGAACCAAAATGGGGGCTTATTTTGCAGTACTTCGAATTCATAGTTCATATTTGCTATTTATATTCACTCAATTTAAGTAAAATTAATAGATGTGGAGAGAGTATTATTTGGCCAATAATTCTATGCCTCTTTTTTATAGATTGCATTGATATTTTTATTCTGAAAACAACAAATACCTGATGCGAATTTTAAATTAAAAACTCAAAAAACCCCACTATTTTTCACTATTTTTATAAAATAATTTTATTTTTCTCCCCATCGAAAATAAATGTCATTTTTCTGATATTTTAATATATGATTCTTGAAGTATGTGTGTTCATGAAACTGAAAAAAAAATAATGGGTCGCCGTGCTACTTTCTGAATTACAGGGCTTTGAAACATGGCTGACAACCCAAAAGTCTGCTGCTTTCAACGTGTTCTTTATTTCCTAAACATGTCTATCTCAGACACCTACAATTATTTTTTGAATGCGATGACACACACTTTTTTCCCTATACATATTTAGAATATTACCTGCTCTATATGTGTAGAAAAATTTGTGTCAAAAAAAGTGAAAAATATGATTTTTAATTAATAAAAAATTCTAAATCATTAGGAGATTAGTAAAACTATACATTTTTAGAAACGTCAGAACATCAGCAATCCAAAAATGAATGATGTCATTTGCACCAAAGCTTATTTTGTGAATTATCAATATTTTTGCTAAAAAAGTGAAAAATATGGGTTTTAATTAATAAAAAATTCTAAATTATTAAGAGATTAGTAAAACTATATATTTTTGGAAAGGTCAGAACGTCAACAATCTTAAAATGGATGATGTCATTTGGACTAAAGCGTATTTTTGCAAATTATCAATGTTTTTCTAATTCTAAATCTGGGTACAAAACTAATATTTTCATGGCATTTGGACTTTATAATGCACTGGCATGGTGGACTTAATTATTTATTTTTTTTTAAACTTTTATTGACAGATTTCACATTCGTGATACGTTTCAGTGTCAAGTATACATAAATATTACAAATATTGCTTCTCATCATTCTTTGAAAAAACCTGATAGTCGATTACGTTTAGATTGATACAATTTATCATATAATCAGATCGATTTAACATTACACAATTTTAAACATTTATATCTTCATCTCACTTCGTATCGTTTTCCGTACACATTTTTTTTTGCCTGAATTTCTAAAAGAGAAAAGCCTCAAGAGCTTATTTTCCTTCTATTTACAAGGTTTACCGCTAATATCTTTAAAATGGAATAGCATTCCTATTAATTTGAACTCGATATCACACCGGGGAAACTATTCCCTCACAAAAAAGGTCATCTTCGACATTTTGAACATACATAATTTCTATACAATATCGATCAGTTTACAAGCCAGTTATTGGTTTGCTTTAAGTATCTTTTTAGCTTCGGCCATGTTAAGTTCTTTTCTTTTATTGGCAGGGAGTTCCACATCGTGGGACCCTGGAAGTGTGGAGATTTTCTTAACTTTTCTGACTTACATGGTGGAATAACAAGATTGATACCATTCGCAAGCCTAGTTGGTCTTGCCATAACCTGTATATTTCTGTGATTATTTTTTCGAATAAACATTAAACCCATAATACTGATCTTGGCTCTTTTATATAAAGGATCGATATGTAGTTCTTCGTACAGTTCGACAATAGGTCTATATTTATTGAAGCCCTGTTGAAATACAACTCTTATTCCTCTATTAAGTACACTCTGGATTTTTCTTGTGATCGATTGATTTGTTAAGTTAAATACTATCAGGCCATATTCTGCCAAGGATAAGATATGAGATTTAAAAATCTTCTTCGCTATACCTATATCCAGAAAATACCTAAGCCGTGATAGCTGACTTATTTTACTTTGCAGTCTACCTCTCATAGTTCTGAAATGATCATTAAAGTCTAAAGATTCATCAATAATAAATCCTAGGTATTTCACATTTTTTTCCACGGATAGAGGGTGGCCATTCACGTATACATGCCCTGCATCTCCTTGCTGCAGTCTCAATCTTCTCAAACGAATTTTTGATCCGATTAGCTGAGCTTGACATTTTTTTGCATTAACATTCAATTTGTTCTTATACATCCAATTAATTATATTGTTTGATACAATCTGAGATGTTCGCAGAATCTCCAAATAATTAGAACCAGTGATCGATATAGAGGTGTCGTCGGCATAAACTGTCATATTCACCTTCAGAGTGTTATTATTACATAAATTTTGATTCAGGCAATTGGGTAGATCATTGATGTAAATAATGAAGATCAAAGGCCCGATTAGGCTACCTTGAGGGATGCCTACGTTAATCTCTATAGGATCAGAGGTAATACCGTTTAGTTTGGTTTTTTGTTTGCGACCATACAAATAATTTTCAATCAACCGTATAATATTTGGATTTACCTGATAGTGTCTTAATTTCTCCTTAAGAATTCCATGGTTAATGCTATTAAATGCCTTGGCAACATCGAAATATAATGCCATGCTGATATTACCCTGGTCAATGCCCTTCAATAAAGAACGATTTGTAGATCGTTGTCTTCTGAAACCACCTTGTGCATCATTAAAAATATCATTCACATCCATATGATCTCGAAGAGCCTTACAAACAAAATGCTCCAGGAGCTTGGATGGTAGGGGCACAATAGCAATTGGTCTGAGGTTATTAAACAATCGAAGATTACCTGATTTCGGTATGGGCACTGCGGTATATTCTTTCCATTCATTTGGGATCTTACAGGTCGATACACATTTTTTTAGCATCTTATAAGTAATATCATTCTTCCTAATAAGGACAAATTTTAAGATAGCACTGCTAATCCAATCGAGACCAGAATTTTTATTAGTATCAATGCTATTCACATGATCAAGAACCTCTTTTTGAGTAAAATAATTCTAGTTACAGCAGAGATTTCATTCTCGTTCGTTAGATATTCTGCATAACCTTCATCTTCCTGATTTATACCTGTATTTCCCATCTCCTTAAAAAAGGAGTTCAGGCTATTACTTGCTTCCAGGCCTGTTAAAGTAGCACCTTCGTGTATACAACTTTCAGGAATTTTTTTATTGTTCTTTCCGACCAATTTGTTAATTTCGTTCCAAAACTTCTTGCTATTACCTTCGCAATTATTTAAAAGGTTCGAAATTTCCCTCTTCCTTGCATCTCTGACTAATCTAGAGACTCTCCTTCTAGCAAGTTTGGCCTGCTCCCAATCAACGTTAGAGTTAGTGAGTTTAGCTATGCTGAACAAATTATCTCTTGATTTTATTTCATCGATAATGACTTTACTAAGAAACAATTTGCCTCTTTTGACAGTTCGGTGTTTCTTCATTGGGCAATTATCCCTGAGAAATATTTCCAAAGATTCTTTGAACCTTTCCCAACAATCGTTGGTATTTGATTCCTCTGATTGAAAGATATACTCATCTGTTACGTTATTATCAACATAATCCTCTAGTAACTCCCAGTTTATTTTATCGAACCTTCTTGAATATTCCTCTGTTACCGTTCAAGGATGAGTCATTTTTTTAATAATCATGTACGTGGGGAAATGATCTGAAAGATTCGTGTTTAGTGTACCATATGTCTGTACCATTCTATGGTTTGACGCCATGATATCAAACAGGCTGCTTTTTTGTCTACCTTTTCTAGTTGGGCTAGTAATATACTGTCGTATTCCCAATTCTATCAAGCACTGACTAAAGTTCTCTACGTGGGTATCCTTAATATCTAACAGATCCAAGTTTATATCCCCACAGAGGATGACATAATGATTTCTGTAATTCGTATTCAGATATTCAAGTGCCTCACCCAATTCATTTATGAACATTTGTTTGTTTACCGCTGGGGGGCGATATGCATTCAGGAATACTAATTTCTTTCTGCGACCAGGTTTAATTTTCAATATTTGCAACTCAATATGGTCATTACTAATATTTCTCTCACTTAATTCCCAAGGGTCTACCGTATAATCTTTTGAAACAAAGACGCATAGTCCTCCCCCTTGAATTATACTCCCATCATCCCGATTACCTTGGTCTAGGTGATATAAATTATATCTTTCATTGAACATTAAATGAGAGTCCAAATCGATCTCTGTTAACCAACTCTCCTGAACTGCGAGTATATTCACCTTGTTTATCAGGAACCTGTCATTAATCTCTAACATTTTGTTTCGTATCGATCGTGTGTTCATGGAGATTATGTTTATACCCCTCCTAATCACAACGTTTTCTAGATTATCCGATGCCATCGGTTGGAATGAGATTCAGACATATAGAATTTTCTTGGCAAACTTTCTCAATTGATGCGTATACATCTGATACATGGTGGCTAAACTTCATACAGCGGTATAAAATACAGGTTTGGTACATGGGCGTGTATAAAAACAACATATCAATCCCTTCAGGGTCGGGCATCGTAGTAGGCATGAATGGCATACACGATGAAAGAGAACTTTGTTGATCAAGCGAAACTTGCTCGCAAATCGTCAAAAAACAAGCGAGAACCATCAACCTTGGTTAAAATGAACATATATACATTCTACATCCTTCATCAATATTATAACCTTGAAAGATAAAGTGCTTAGACAACATACCCTATTTATTCAGATTCCATTAGCTCATAATCCGTTTTGTTTTCCCAAGTCCGCCATTTTGCGACTGTCATGCACCAAATTTAATAATCAATCCAAATTTCGGTCTACTTTTCATGTAGAACGTGAATACCTCCTACTGACAGACATATTATTATTATTATTATTATTAAGTATTTAATAATCAATCATTTTGACTGCTCTAGATGATAATGTAGAGTCAATACGAAATTTTCTACGATATTCATTTACTGCCGACCAATAGTATGACCTTGACCTTCATACACCTCGTGGTGAACTACACGTGTGGCACGAAAGTAAACAACAGCTGATCGATGTGTGGGTTGGTAACATGTCAATTTTACATATTAATACACAATGAAATCATTTCAAACATCACATTAACCCTTATCATGGCTTCACAGTAATATCAAAGAGATACCTGATATGCTTTGTTGTACAATTCTTCGAAGAATTCGGTTGATTTAATTTTAATCCAGCTCTGTGCTGTTAAGTAGGTCAGTCCAGTTCTATGTATTTCGTATGTAGGCATAGATTAGTTTCAATATGGCGCTGAGTCCGATGATATTATATTATCAGAAAGCTGACTTATTCGCTTTATTTTTATTTCGACCTCTTTTTGATAGCCACAGTTCTCTGTGTGATGCTTCCAAGGTACGTCGAGAAGTGTTAAGATCAACTTTGACAATTTTACTTGGTCTGAAGTCAGGCAGCTGGTGGACATATGGTGTACTCGTGCGGGCGACTTTCGGTGTTTCATTCACATCTGATAGAGTTGGTTCTTCGGCATCCATGTCTTCTTCATCCGACAAATCGTTCGAGATTTCTTCTTCAAGGGAGTTGTCGGCGACAGCATGGTCGGTAAGTAGGGTATTTTTCTCTAAGGTCTTTTCTTCATATGAGGGGTAGTTGGGAAAGTATCGGTTATGATATCTATCACGCGATTTGGGTGTAAGAGCACTTGGCGAGATAGGCGCAGGGGGCGGGGACAAAGGGACGATATCATGAACCTCATCTCTATATCGTTCCCTCAATTCCTCTCTGACTGCCATGGTAATCTTTCCCTGCCTATTGTCTCCTTTCCACGTTTTGCAGGTCAAATGTTCCGAACCCAAATAATAACCACATCCCCATCGCCGATCGGCCGTGGCCTCCACGAGCTCGATATCTTTCGTAGCGAATAGTAGGCGGTGTAGGTCTTCATCGTACTCGAACTTTGCCTTTATGATTGTTCGCATATAATTTTCTTCCATTTTTTTTCCACTCAGGAGATGTGCTTAGCTTTTTTCCTGCATCCTTTATTTCAAAGGGGTCACGCATGTTGTGGATTCTTCTCGCTGCAGCGATATGACCGTTTTTGAGGGCCTTGAAATAGGTGAATGAGTGCTCAACAGAGGTGAAGGTAATTTTCTTTACCTTAAATTCAGAATGATACATGCAGGCATGCAGGCATGCAGGCATGCAGGCCCTGATAGGCTAAACAGCCTCCTACCTTAATTACTTTCAGTTTATCAGGTTGCAAATCTTCTGGCAAGCAATCTAGTTCGTCAGTTTTGTAAGGAGTCCCTTTGATGATTATTTTGTCCCCCTTGACTTTGGCTAATGGGTCGATTTGTGATTCACAGGCCTTTTTGGCAATGAGGCGTAACATGTTGCGAGAACTTCTGACTTCGGCCGATACATCTTCCTCAAAGTTCCAGTATCTATGTGCTGGGAATTCGTCTCTGGGGAATATCCTTTCGTCAAATATTCTGCCCTTATTAAACATGAAAAATTTCTTCTCATGCATGGTACGGAAGATTACTACTATAGGATCAGGTTTCTTGCGGTGATGTCTTCCAATATATTGGTTGGAGATGATGCGGTAACAGTCGTCTAACCCTGCTGCGCAAAATTCAGGAATTGCAAGACTAATGATTCTTGCACAAGTAACTTCCACTTTTTCATCGTGGTTCTCCCTGACTCCATTGAAAATTACAGTTTTTTGCCTCATTTTGGTATCGATCTCATTGTTGATCATTTTTTGCTTTTTTAACTCATAGCACAGATTATCGATTTTTGCCTCAAGAGATTTTACCTTGCTATCAAGCTGGGTAGTCTTTGCTTCCAATTCTGTTCTGGATTGTATTTCTTCCTTGTGGGAATCCGCAATATCAGAAACAAAACTCCTGGTATCTTCTGCGAATTTAGCTAGGGAGTTGTGGCCTGCTGCCAAATCATTGAAGTTATTCACATTTAAATCGATCGGTTCGGCATTTAAAATGTCATTTCCTCCCTCCTCAATATGTTTTTCCATATTTTTAGGTAATTCCTTAGTAAGACCTGGATAAGTAGAGTTGAAAGGCTTTTTGCTATTAGGTGAGTGTCCAGTTTGGCCGCTTGCTGTTCGTTTTTTCTGAGTGTTCATTCTGCTATGTAAACAAGGCACTATGGCTGTCGTGCATCATTACCGGTAGCTCCCTTATTATCGTCCACTCGGGAATGATTTTAGTGAAATCGGTGTGAGAGATTCACCAAAAAGTTCAATTTTCAGTTGAGAGTATTCTACGAACCTTGGTACACTTCACTAATCCAATGGTTAGCTTCTTAAAAACGTAGGTCGATGGTTGATCAACAAAATTAGCTACTCTTCTAGCACAGCGTCATGTTTCAAATTTTCGCGCGCATTAGTTTGATACAGTATCCCTATTATACATAGATATATTGTAAGATATTAAGGTCAAATGGGGTCACCACATAAAGATTACCCATATAAACCAAGGTACGGTATTTGTTAAAGATTACAATAAAGTTGCAAATTATTGGCATTGGTGTCAAAGAAAATTAATATTACACATCATAGAAAACATGCAATAAGACTACTAGTTTTCCATGTATAAATGAAGGGTCTGTCTTCAATTTCTGCTGGAATTTATTATATATCAACCTGTGAATGCATGGAACACTGGCACAGCCTTTGCACGTTCCACACCAAGACATGTCCATCCTGGCTTTATTTCCACAACCCCAGATGCCAATGAAATGAATGTATTTCTCAGCAAGAGTTCATAATTGGCTATAACTAATATTAATACATCTGTGTCTGGGGAGAACATCAGCTGTGCGTCTGAGGGGTTTCTCTGAGATGCCAACACTGCCTGGTGGATCAACAATGTGTCTGCTTCTTCATGGTTGTTGTCTTCAAAATGTAATGGATTGTTTCTTTTAGTATATCCTGACGCAGAAAAAAATACTACTTTGTGTGAGTCTTTGTTATATTTGAGGATCTTGGTAGCAAGATATACAGTAAGGTCAGCATTTGTTTGGTCATGAGAAAGGAATTGACTCATTGGAATATTTTTGATGTTTGTATCATCTTTTACCTGATACTGGATTGGATCCTTTCTCTGTCCTCTCTTCTCTCTTGTGGCAAGCTTTAGGGAATCAGCTCATCAAAGTCTCTTGTCAGAGATATCAGTTGGTCATTAAACCATTCACTGAGGTCCTATACTGTCACTACTGTTGCTGGCTTCTTAGTTAACTTCTGGACAACTACTATACCATCCACCAGAGCAATCTTGCAACTAACTTGGATATCCATCATCTGTAGGAATTGCACAAACTGAGTCTGTGGTTACAGGACAGTCCAGCAGGAATCCAGAATTTTGATGTGGGCTATCTGCACTTTTTTCAGCCCATTGATTAACTTTGATTTGTCAGTGCATGGCAGATTTGCTCCATCCAGGGAAAATAGTGCCCTTGGGGTTAAAGTGAACTCCATGGCATAATTCTGGTTGATTTCTCTGTTGGATCTTGCAAGGACCTTCAACCTGCCATAAAGATCCTTTGTCTCCTTCAAATCCAACTCTCTTGAGAGGCAGGACATTTCTGGTGAAGCCATGAAAAATCGCTGTCTAGCATTTGCATTGTTAGAAATGCCAACCAGTCCAGAGCGAACCTTCATTAGCTCGTTCAGGTGTTCACATGCATGATCTGCACCAATAGACAAAAATGGAATGTCACTCTTGGATACTGAAAGTTTGCCTATTTGAAGTTCCCTCCTAGTCTCAGAATGATTGGTTCTCAAGTCCCACATGTCTGCAATGTATCTGGGGAAATACTCAGGGGACAGACACAAATAATTATATTAATTTAGGCCAGTTTAAGCGGATTTTAATAGTTTTTGTTAATTTAAAGAGATAAATTTTATGAGACCTGCAGATTTTTCAATTGAAACTTATCATGCAACATACCTCCTGATCTTTTTTGGTCATATATTTAAATATTGGTCATAATGTTAACTCTGACATTAAAAGAAGTGAAAAAAAGAAACACAATCTTAACGATGCCAAATTTGAGTGGCAGCCTTTTTGGTTTTGCATATTTTTGTACATTTCCATGCACCAATTTTCTCCAACTTTTGATATGTCATTCAGAACATCTGAAATTACTTGAAACAATCATAAATAGGCTGTTTACCATGACAACTTTGATTGAATTGCATGATTATTTTTCATTAAAATATTATTTTTCACTTTTTTTTTTACAAAAACATCAATAATTTGCAAAAATACGCTTAACCCTTTAAGGGCAGAGGGTCTGTTAAGGGAGGTTGTCTTTTAATTGTCCCTTATTGTGGCCATACTAAGCATTATAAAAACGAAAAAATCTTTTTGATACTCCAAATATTAGTGAAGTTATAGTCTTTCAAAGTTGCCTGCCTGTTAAATTTTGAGCTAAACTACTTAGCCTAAGTGACTTTTTAAAAGGAGATAGATGATGTAAAAGGCAATGATGTCCAGACAGTGAAAATTAATCAGGACAATGCCACATAGTCTTTTTATCACCATTTTCCTGTAAGAAATGCGATTTGTACTGAGTAAATTGCACATGAACCTAAATTTTCTGCTCTACTTGTTATGAGTTGTAATTTAGAAATTTCATGTTTTATGTCACCATAGCAACCATTTACCAGATATACACCTTTTCAATTGAAAAAAAACGGGCTGTTTGGTTGCCATGGAAACCATTCTAAAGGAACCATTTTCAAAATCCATCAACTTTTACGACCATTCATTTTATTCAGCATGAAAAACTGAATGAATGGCATTTTTTCAAAAAAATAAATTTAGATTTAGTTTTTTTCCAATTTAAGAATGAATATTGCATAAATAGAGTTATAATTCTTCCAATTTAGCCACAATCTATTATGGACACCAAATTTTCTGCATCTACCAGGCACAAGAACTTTTTTTTGATTATTGGTCCTTACAACATTTGGAACACATTGACATAGGAGGAAGAGGGTAAAATAGCAGGTTTTATTAAATGAATAGCATGTCTTATAGGCAATATTATGGGGAAAATGACCCAAATAATAGTGCATAAATGCACTACTCGCCCTGATAGGGTTAAGCGCCAATAGCACTATGCATGTTGCGATTGCTGACGTTCTGACATTTCCAAAAATATATAGTTTTACTAATCTCCTAATGATTTAGAATTTTTTATTAATTAAAAATCATATTTTTCACTTTTTTAACAAAAATATTGATAATTCACAAAATAGGCTTCAGCCCAAATGACATCATCCATTTTTGGATTGTTGACGTTCTGACGTTTCCAAAAATGTATAGTTTTACTCATCTCCTAATGATTTAGAATCTTTTATTAATTAAAAATCATATTTTTCACTTTTTTAACAAAAATATTGATAATTCACAAAATAAGCTTCGGCGCAATTGACATCATCCATTTTTGGATTGCTGACGTTCTGGCGTTTCTAAAAATGTATAGTTTTACTAATCTCCTAATGATTTAGAATTTTGTGTTAATTAAAAATCATATTTTTCACTTTTTTTTTACAAAAATATTGATAATTCGCAAAATAGGCTTCAGCGGAAATGATATCATCCACTTTTGGATTGCGGACGTTCTGATAATCTCCAAAAAATGCCAACGAAAATACATAGTGAACCTGACTAATACCTACATAGAATGTATACGAAGCTACACAATGTATCTTACAATGTATGGATACAGGTATACATACAATTTATGCCCATACATGTATACTTACATACAATGTACATGTATACCATTATACGCGCTGCTCATGTTTATGTCACTGCTTTCCTTATTAAACAATCCCTGCAAGGTTTCATTAATTTGTGTACTTTCCGAGGATCTGTTATAACTCTATAATTACTGCTGTCTAATTCTATAAACAATTCTCTTAGGGTCTCATTCAATTTTGTGCTCTTCGAAGGGAATACCCTTTTCGGGAACCGAGATTGGGGTGTATTTTAGGTCGGGATTTGGGATTTAAAAGGGAGCTAAAGGGCTTATGGGATTCGGGAAAGGGATTCAGAGCCAGATTTAATTTGTCCAGGTAGGGATTGCAAATAGAAAAACGGGATCGCAAATTGAAAACGTGCGGGATTCGGAAAATATGGGTATTATAAAAAACGGGAAACGGGATTCAAGGGGATGGTTTGTAAGGGTCTCCTTGTGTACTCTTCTGGGATATTTGTCTTCCAATAACTATAGGTCTATTCATATTAATGATTGTCTGTTTATTTGTATGACCTCTTTATTGCAGTATCTACAGTTACATCAGAATATCATTGTCAATTAACATCATGAATAACACATTATATCCATGCAACAAAATGGAAATAGGTCTTCATCCCCCTGGAACGTTTTTAAAAATTTGAAGGGCGGGTCTTTTGTGAATGCAGCTCATAAAAGATACTGGACAAGATGGGAGAAACTATATAATGACTTATAAGATCAGAAACTTTTAAAACCTTTGTTATATATTGATCGCAACGGAGGTGATACAATGGGTCTCTCACTATGTAATAAGCTGTGTAAAGCAGGGTGCTAACCTAAGCGCTTGCAGCGCGGAACGACAGACAAAGAAAGTCACAAGAAATCTCATCGTATGCGACAGATTTAAATAAATGCTAGTCAAAATGATATGTTAACTAAAGAAATACCAACAACGATTTCAGATTTTGAGATAAACCTTTTATTCAAAGAGTGTGTCCGGTAAACAGAAACTGTACCTCTTACGTTAGGTATACATACATTAGAATAATTGCTAAAACGTTGTACAATGCTCTTGTCCTTAAAAGGAAGCCAAAAATCGAGAAACTGTATGCGTGGAGAAATATCCTAGGCCTAAGTGAGTGCGAAATTGTGAACTTCGAATGGAAGAAAATATTTAGACATCCATATGTGGTCACTAGGGAGACTAGACTCCAAACACTACAATACAGGATCATACATAGAACAGTGACCTGCAATGAAGTCCTAAGTAATATGGATATTGTTGAGAACAAAAAATGCTCCTATTGTAGCGCAACAGATAGTATTGAACACTTTTTTGTACATTGTAAGAGGACCAAAGAACTATGGCAGTAGGTCTTAAAGATGATATGTGATATGAATCACCTACGAGCCACTAGGAGTGGTAATCAAATATTTGTATTTGACAAAGGTATAGTGGCGGTGAAACCTGTTGACATCATTTTCGGGATTGAAAATCGTGGTACCAGCGAAAAAATAGTAAACTGGATTATCCTCCAGGTTAAAGCAATAATTCACAGGCAAAAGTTGTTCCACCAAGGCTTTTTAGCATTTAAAACAGTAATTGCCGATCTAATTGCTAGGAATAGGACGTTGCTGTACCAAAACAAAGTCCTCAATGTCCCCAGAGATGTCAGGGAGGCCTGGAGGAAATTGTTCGCCGACCTCTCCAGTTTGCGGGTATAACTGAAACAGATATCAACTACATGAGATAGAGTGTCCCTCTATTTTTGTACGCATTTGTGTAGTCCTTGTATTTTTTGTACGTTCTTGTTTAGTGCGAGTAGGAAAAATGTTGTGTACCTTTAGCACAGAGCCTTTTTTTCATATGTAACCATAGAGAGAGAGTATTTTTATAAATAGCCCAATAGGGAAAATAAAGAGTAGGAAGTCACTTTTGATAACATGTGAGCAAGGAAAAGGTTGAGTTGTATTTTCTAGATGTCACTCGCCTTAGGAGAGAGTTCTTTGTTGAGAGACTGAATAAAAGTGGTTCAAAAACAAAAAAAAATACATTAGAATAGAATATGTATTTCTGGTATCTAGTCATGACAGTCGTGGTACCTGTATAATGAGTAAGAACATATACACAAGACAATAGAACAGGTAATAGCTAGATAAACAAATGATGCAGAAACGAGAGAGTGCTTAATGTAATTGATGTGTTATCGGCCCCAGTTGATAGTTCTTTGTTGAGAGATTGAATATTGACCCAACGTTCTGGGGAAAAAAAGTTTTAGTTTTCTTTTGTTCTGATACCAGACTCATAATCATGAGTCGAGAAATATTATTATTTAAGGATGATCGCGGGTATTTCTCAGTTACCAAAAACGGCGGAGATTTTACGACATTGTCCATGTTCATATTTATTTATTTTTTTATCATTTCTTAGGTTAGTGATGTTCAGTTATAGAAAAGAAACACTTTTGAAGATTGAACAGATTAGTATATGTTTTTTTTCTTGTTTGTTATTGTTTTACGACACCGTAAGCCACCTTGTTTACATCAAGATTCTAAGCTATTCTACTGAGCGTTTTTATGAAAATCGGCTGGGTTTTTTTAAAGAAAAAAGGTTTAGCTAATGGGTAAAGGCTTCTGACATACAGGGGCAAAAGTATAATGGAAAATGGTAAGCTGACATATCAGTTTTGAATGATAATGCCCTCCTGTCAATCCAGGCGGAGGTGATCTGTCAGTCACTCTCACCCACTGCACTGTCAAGTTTTGGGGCATGCAGCTCCTAAAGTAATCTGGAAACCCCCAATTTTCTTGTTATTTTCAGAAAATATATTCCTTAAACTATGATATACTAAAGAATCAGCCAACTGTATTTACAATTTATGGTTTAAAATGGATAAAACATTTTAAAAACGCCCTTTTCTCCATAGACGGCCATGTTAAATTAATTAAATAACTTTTTATTTTCAAACGGAAATAGCAAAAAATCTAGTTCGGGAACCCCCCTTTAAAAAATTATATTTGAAATCAGCATGATTTGGAGTACAAACTGTGAAAAAATCAGGCTGATCTATTTACTTTGGGAAATACCCTCGATCATCCTTAACACTACATACTTTTACTGAGAACAGAATTCGTAACAACTCTCTCTTATAGGAGATGAGAAATACAATATACGGCGATCCCATATATACTCAACACTTAAATTAATTCAAGAAGACATGTCCACAGGTAACAGAAATATGAAAAAATATAATAATGATTTATTTCTCTCTTATCATTATTATATTTTTCAATAATACTTTATAATTCTACCTACACACGGATTTACATACCGTCCTATGGTTTCTTTTAAATAAAAGAACTGTATTATACAAATATATATATATAAATGCTTCACATCTGGGCCCTGTTGTATAAATTATGTTAATAATCAACAGAAAAATCATTTAACAGCAGAAACTTTGAACTATAATAACAGCAGATATACATGGCTCGAAGAATTATATTTTTGCAGTCAATAACTCTAAAGGAATTCCAAAGGGAACACCTGAAAGGGGTTCCTTAGTTTTCCACTCTTGTCATGTTTAACTCAGAGGAAAGAATGAGGCAAATTAATATGAGGGAAAACTCCTGAGGCTAATTCCTACAGAGGGAACCACTACAAGTGTCAACATAGGAAAGTCCCTGCATCAAGAAGGATCACTTTCTAGGTCACGCCTGTGAACATAAAATCTACTCATTTCAGGGTAATCTACATCACATTTAAAGGCATAAGAATCAAAGTATCTAATATAATTTGCCCACTTTACCACTTTGAATTGTAATTCTCCAAAATCCACCCCTACTCTCTGTCCTGATATGAGCTGCCACCTGGTGGTTCGAATGTACAATGTAACTGAGTGATACAGTGGTGCCACTAGAGGGCTACAGAGAGCCACACATACTGGTCAAGAATAAAGACACGAGCTATACTACTAGAGACGAGTTGAGTCGCTTCTTTACATGGTGCCAAGGAGTGGTTCGTTGTCCGAATTTACACGGGAGATCTGAGGATCATGGAGGGTATCAAAGCCCCAAAACCTCTGAACATTACTACTGGTAATGTAGCAGAGAGTTGGAGGAAGTACAAGTTCCAGCTGGACAATTATTTAGCATCACTGGACATAGCTGCTGGCCAGAATCGCCGGAGGGTAGCCATCTTGCTCAATACGATAGGAGAAGATGCCGAGGAGATTTATCAGAGTTTTGAGTGGCTGCCACAAAGACAAGATGCGGCGGGAGCCGATATAGATGCTGAGGATCCACGGAACTACCAACAAGTGTTAGGCAAGTTTGATCAGTATTGCAACCCCAGGAGGAATGTGACATATGAACGATTTCAATTTCTCAAGTGTGATCAGGGAGAGGGTGAAAGTGCTGACTCATATGCGGCGCAGCTTCGCCTCAAAGCCAACACGTGTGAGTTTGGGGACCTAAAGGATGGGATGATCAGAGACAGAATGGTCACTGGACTAAAGAACATTAAAACATTTCAAAAGTTATTGGAACAGGAAAATCTCACACTGGAGACAGCCCTGAGGATCGCTAGGACAGCAGAAATGGCAAGGACTCAGGTGAAAGTGGCTCACCCGAGTGAGACGGAGACCATCGGGGCCATTGAAAAGAAACCGTATGGAGCCACGTGGAGAAGGGGACGCGGCGTCCTCCAGACCACGAGGAGAGGACGCGTACGACTGTAAGAAGTGCAGCACGCGGCATGTTAGACGCAACTGCCCTGCTTCCGTGCGCGCTGTTACAAGTGTGAGGAGAAGGGACACTACGCCAAACTGTGCCCTAAGAAAGTGAGGATAGTTAACACTGAAGGGGCCAGTCAATATGGTGAGGAGAATGCAGACAACACATTCTGTATTGGACTAGTTAATACGAAGATTCGTCATGTGAAATTGTCAAAGCATTGTAGATGGGTCCACATGCTACAGATAGGAGACTGTACTGTTCCAGTGAGGCTCGATACGGGGGCCGGAGCTGACTTATTGAGTTCTGATGATTATGCCGAACTAAAGGTGAGACCTAAACTTAGGCCTGTGAATATTGAACTAACAGATTACAATGATAAGCCCATAGAAGTCAGAGGAGCATGTGTTCTAAGAACAAAGGTGCACGGCCGGGAGCACCTTGTAAATTTTGTGGTAGTGAAGACAGGACCAAGCCTACTGGGGGCAGACAGCTGTGAGCGGCTAAACCTGGTCAAGAGGATCATGGCAGTGGAGGAAGGAGACAAATCAAAGCTAGAAGTGCCCGAGTGTACTCTCCTGGAGGGGATAAAGCAGTTGTCTTCCATTCCTCATGTGTACGACATAAAAATGATCCCGGAGGCAGTACCTGTCATTAAGGCGGCGAGGAGAGTTCCCATAGCCCTAAGGGATCCACTCAAACTCGAATTAGAACGTATGGTAGGGCTGGGAGTGATTCACAGGCAGGAAGAACCGACTGAGTGGGTTAGTGAAGTGATCACAGTCAAAAAGCCAAATGGAAGCCTGAGGATCTGCCTGAATCCCAGAGAGCTAAACAAAAACATCCTGAGAGAACATCATCAGCTTCCGACTAGAGAAGAGTTATTTGCAGATTTGAAAGATGCTCAGTGGTTCTCAAAGCTGGATGCCTCACAGGCATTCTGGCTAGTCCGTCTCTCTCCTGCCAGTAAAGTGCTTACCACATTCAATACACCGTTTGGTAGGTATGCCTACGATAGGCTGCCATACGGCCTCTGTTCTGCTCCTGAGATATTTCATAAATACATGGAGCAGATGTTTGAAGGCCTGGTGGGTGTACGTGTCTTCATGGATGATATACTGGTGTGGGCAGCAACAAAACAAGAGCACGACAACAGGCTACAGAAGGTGAAGGAGAGGATCAAGAAGTAAGATCTTCTCATGAACTGGGAAAAATGTGAGCTGGGCAGATCAGAAATCACCTTCATCGGAGAGAAGCTCACTAGGGGAGGAATAGAACCGGATGGCAGTAAGATTGAAGCCATCCAGATGATGAGAACACCAGAATCAAAGGAGGATGTACAGAGAGCTCTTGGCCTGGTGAATTATGTAGGCAGGTTCATACCAAACTTGTCAGCTAAATGTGCAAATCTAAGATCCCTGATGTGTAAAAATACCCAGTGGAATTGGCAACATGAGCATGAAGCGGAGTGGAGGAATCTTAAAGCTATCATGGCCTCTAAACCCGTGCTCGCATATTATGACCCCAGTAAGAAGATAAAGGTGTCAAGTGATGCCTCTCAAGACGGCCTGGGGGCAGTGTTGTTACAGGAACAGGGAGGTGAGTGGAAACCAGTTGCTTATGCGGCTAGATCCATGACATCAGCGGAAAAGAATTATGCGCAGATTGAGAAGGAGAGTCTGGGCTTAGTCTTTGCTTGTGAAAGGTTCCATGCATATATATATACGGCAGGCAAAATGTTACCTTGGAGACAGATCATAAGCCCCTGATAGCGATCATCCACAAGTCGCTGAACGATATGTCACCTAGAATTCAGCGACTGATGCTTAAGCTACAAAAATACAGCTTCGACTTAATCTGGACTCCAGGAAAGTACCTCTACATAGCTGACACCCTGTCAAGATCCAACAGGAAGGATGGTAACATTGCAAGTGTGACTGAGCACGAGGTGGCAGCACACGTAAACATTGTATGTGAAAGCATTCCAGCCACAGGAGAACAGTGGGACAAAATCGTGTTAGAAACTGCACAGGATGAAGTGTTACAAATGCTCATGAAATGTGTTAATGAAGGCTGGAAAAATGGGCAGTGCCCAGCGTATTCTAGTTTTAAAGATGAGATATCAGTGGTTAATGGACTCCTACTAAAAGGACAGAGAGTGATCATACCAACATCTTTAAGACCAGAGATGTTGAACAGACTGCACGTCGGCCACTTGGGAGCTGAAAAACAAAAGAGAATGGCCAGAGAGGCCATTTACTGGCCATCCATGAACAATGACATCGATCGACGGGTACAGATGTGTGGGACGTGTCTGAAGTTCAGGCCTAGCCAACAAAAGGAAACATACTGTAAAAATGAGAGTGTTGAAGGGGTGGGGCCATGGGAAATAGTGGGCACAGATCTCTTCCAATGGTGGGGGAAAGATTATTTACTGGTTATCGATTATTGCTCAAACTACCCAGAAATTGCCATGTTGGGGTCCACAAAGTCGGAAAGTGTAGTGCGCCATTGCAAAAGTATATTTGCGCGCCATGGTATACCAAGGGTGGTAGTCTCAGATAACGGCCCGCAGTATGCTGCGAATGAATTTTGTGAAATTTGCTCAATCTTACGGTTTTCTCCACAGAACATCGAGCCCTAGGTATGCCCAGGCAAACGGCAAAGCAGAGAGGGGGGTGGGTATTGTTAAAAACCTACTCAGTAGGGCCAAAGAGGAAGGGGAGGACCCATACCTCGCTCTGCTTGCATATCGAAGGGCGCCCATGGAGTCGGGATATTCTCCAGCGGAGATACTTATGGGGCGTAGAACAAGGGGAAATCTAATCGAAACACAGGGAGCAAAAGGCATGTCACGAGGTAAAGCGTATGAAAAAAGTGTAGAGAACTACAACAAGGGGGCTAGAGACTTGCCTAGGTTAAATGAAGGTCATCAGGTTCGCCTGTCGTTAGGCGGTAAGAACTGGGACACTAGGGGTAGAATCATCAAGGAAGTAGCCCCAAGATCATATACGGTAGAAACAGAAGGGGGAAGTGTCCTGAGACGCAACCGCAGACACATACTTAAGCCCAGGTTTGGTGAACAGGTACTAGAAAAAGATGTATTCATTGAGAGAGAAAATATTGAGGTTGTACCAAATGAAGATGCTAGACCCAGAATTGTACCAAATGTTATTCACAGAGAAAATGAGGTAATGAGAAATGTGAACAGAGAAAATGATGTAACTGGAAATGTACAAGCACCTAATGAGAATGGCATAGCGAATGAAAATGTTGTACAGGTAGATGATCTAAGACCTCAGAGAAATGAACTAATGTCACCCAGGGTAAACCCATACATTGAAAATCCTAGGAGGTCGGTGAGAGAACGAAAACCGAAAGTTATCTTTGATGCATAAAATCATATCTAGATGTGTAACGGCCAGATGTCTAATAATTCACTATTACATGTATAAACAAAACTAAAGGGAACATGTCCTGATATGAGCTGCCACCTGGTGGTTCGAATGTACAATGTAACTGAGTGATACAGTGGTGCCACTAGAGGGCTACAGAGAGCCACACATACTGGTCAAGAATAAAGACACGAGCTACTACTAGAGACGAGTTGAGTCGCTTCTTTACACTCTCTGTTTATGTTCCTCTGTCTCTCTTTTGAATGCACCTTTCCTTTCTCCGCTTTCTCCTCTTTCTATCTCTATGTCTCCCCATAACCCACCCTCCTTCTCCACCTCTGAAAGCCCATGTGGTGAGGCACTTGAGTTGTGGTGGAGTCTGGTGGGAAATGCAGGAATTAACAGTGCTAGCTCTAGTTCTTCCATGAATCATTGGGTATCAGGTGTGAGCCATTGGCTAGTAAACTCTGCCTCCTATATTCTCTGCATATTCAAGAAAGGGTTGACAATTAAGGGTCTGAAGCTTATATTTCCTCTGTCTCCTCTCCCTCCCAATCAATAGTTCACTTTTGTCAGTCTGTCAGAGCTTTCTAGAGGGTCATTTCCTTAAAATGTCTGCCTAGTTTCATTTCATTTCCATGATATTTGAGCATGCCTCTGTCTTCATACTCTGTACACCTCCCTTATCTCCTCTCCCATCCTCTATGACCAACTACATCCACCTTTCTGTCAATATGTGTCTATCTGCTATATCTCTTATTTATTTATCTTTCTCTCCCTCTCTATCAGCACTCCTCCCTCCCCTATAGATCTACTGCCCTTTTGTCTTCCCCCTGGAACTTTTTTAACCTTCCTACCTCAGTCTGTCTTCATAGACCCCTCTAATCACTCTTGCTTAGCCTCTCTTTTCCATTCACACAATCTCTTCTTCCTCTCCCCTTCCCTAGCCCTTTCTATCCTCCCTCCCCTTAGTATCTTTTCCTATCCCATCAACCTCCTCCTTCCTAGCCCCTGGCTGAATTCCTCAATCCCTTGTTCTCTCTGTTCTGTTCCTCTCCTTTTAAAGGTCCTTGACATTGGAAATCCTGATAGACATGGAAGAGGAACATTATCTAGTAAACCACAGAATTCCTTCTCCCTGTTAAGTCCATCTCTGTCTGTGTGTCATCCTCTACTCTAAAGATGTATCACAAACTAAGCCTACCCTTAAAGAAACAGCTAAACATAGACAGGTAGAAAATAGCCCTTGAACATCAAATTAAATAATCATGTAATTCATATCGGAGTATTTTATTATAAATCGGTTTTGGCAATAACCAACCACCAGGAACCCACTGGAAGACTTGGAACCTAGGTTTCAAAACTGGGCCATCCTTTTTGTAGTCATCATCTATGCAAATAAAAAAATGTCTTGAATTGAATTGAACTATCTCCCTGTAATTCTCCAAAATCCACCCCTACTCCCCGGCCCCCGCACTCCATACACATAATGGCTACGCATGCTTGTTACCATTTTAATTAAGATAGGTTTTTAAGATAGGGGTCTTTTTGGAAAACTTCGCATGTCCTTGAAAACCTAAAAAAAGGTGGCTTTTGGGGGGAGGACTTCGCAAAAATGGAAAAAACGGGTCTTTTTAAAGGGGGATTTTGCAAAAATGAAAAATTGGGCTGGTGAAAAGATGAGTTTGTGTCTGTCATCAATGATAGGGAAAGTTAGGATGAGCGATAATCTACGGGGCAAATTGGGTCTTGGTCTATTGATCTTGCATATGTGTTCTCCATAAGACATGGGCACGAACACTAAAGTGGCCGACGTCTGCTGCTTTCACGTCAGCCACTTTGAGCGACGTCAACGTCACCTCCAATGTAATATTTGCTTTGATGGGATAATAAGGGTTTAGTCTTTCTTTTAGTCACTTATAATAAATACAACCAAATTTTATCAACAATCAAATGTAGATACATTTTATAACATGGAGATTATTTAATTTGCATGACCTTCGGTAATTGAATGAAATCAAACCATTCTAATGATAGGTTTATGGTGACTATGAAAATAAATTTAGATGGCCCTTAAATCAGTAGAATGCACACAAACATCACTCATTTTACTCAAAGATTTCCCAGGGGAGCATACCCCCGGACCCTTTTTATATGATGGTTTACACTCTCTAGGCTGTCAAATATTTCTTAGGAGAATCCTAATCAGAGGTCTATGATTTTAATATTCTTTATAATTATCTCTAAAATGTTTTAAATTTTAACAAGCGAAATGTTGTTGGAATTATTCCTGTAAAATGAAGAGCTATTGTGCCAAAATAAAGACTTTTTGGGGCCTGCTAACAACATTATTTTGTCAGTAAAAATTGGGCTAATTAGTCAGTAAAAGTCAGTAATTTTGACGTTGGCTGGGCCGCAGGAACGATATACATATGTTCTAGTACTAAAGTAAGCATGATTGTATCAAGTTCTACTAATTGGTCCCAAGGATAACTAGTGGATTTTTCTGATATCATATAAAGTTTCCCAAAACGGCCCCAGATTTGGTATGTGGGTGGTCGATAGGAATGCCTATGAAGACCCACTTTCAATTTTCTAATATTGTAGAGGAAAATGGGATTTTTTTTTTTGTATTTCTGGTTTTTTATCAAGGTTCTGAAAAGTCTTCTTTTTTTTCTGAAACGTCTTGTTGGGACTATTTCTCACTCCAAGTAATGAAAAAAAATGAAAATAATTCTCCTGACCCCCCATCAGAGTGCAATAAAATATCAATCAATGCCTTAGCCAGGGCCACGACTGCAATTCAGTATACTACTACCCTTGGTGCTGGTCACAGATATATTTCACTCAAGGCAAGGTTGGGGGGAATAAAGGGAGTAAACATAACTTTTAGCATTGCCCTCACAATTTGCTAATTACACAATTATCAAAGATTATTTAGCTAAATGTGAGCAGATCTGATCGAGCTAGGTCTTTCAGGGCCATACATTAGTGTAAATATTATTACATGAGGGGGCCTGGAAATGCCAGTGGATAGGACCGTTTAAAGTGTGATAACCTCAGTCAGCCTAACACATGGTTGCATGGCTAACTGACAAGACATTGGTTTAGAAACATCAGGGATGTAGGTTTGAGGCTTCCTCAATCTGCACCTTTTTCATGAGCTTTTTGCTCATGCTGGAAAATGAACTTTTTTATGTACAAACCATTTATTGCAGTGCCTAGAGTGACATCAGAAAAACAATGTCAATTAACATGAAATAATGAAATATCCCTGCAACAAGTGGGGGAGGGAGGCTGGGAGGGAGAGGTAAGAGAGAGATTAATATGGGGGGTACAAATCCAAAAGTGTGTGCAGCCGTCCTCCGTGGAGAGGAGAGAGAGAATAAAGAGAGTGGAGTGGGGGGAGAGAGACAGGCGTCTACCTTAATTTCTGTGATATGAGTGGTACTAAAGTCATAATTAAATTAGGGAGAGACAGAGGGGGAGAGAGATAGGAGAGAGAGGAGACAGGGACACACAGAGTGAGAGGTGGGTCAAGTAAGGTGTCGAAGAGATATGATATATACTTTTATAGTATCTGTTTGGAGCAAATGACTGTAATACTCACGGAAACAAAGGGAGTAATTTCTTAAACGAAATTACTGCAGCTATGCCGAAAACATGCTAAATAATATCGTTCATCAAAATTTCATATATAAAAATTGCATGAATGGTATAGAGTCCCCTTAAAATCCCATACAACGTGGGCCTCTGCGGGTGAATGTCCCAGGCGGGTGGCTCTCCTGACATGCATAGTCAAGGTATTTCACATTAATTATTGTACAACTCTGTCTTTGTTTCTACTTTTTTTTATCTATGCTATATATCTAGTGTTGTACCTGGGGTTATACTATGTTACAATTGATCTTGGACACACATAGAAGACTACTAATATCACAAATTATTCTGAATCTGTTAGAAAAGGAAGGCTTCGGCATTTTATATTCACATTGCTAGAACCAACGACTTAAATTTCAACATTGTATAACTCATTATATAACTTACGTATACTTATAAATACATATTGTGTATTACATGCACAAGAAAGCTTATACCACTAACAGTTTTTATGTAGAATAGGTATAGCATTAGAAATTCTTGTGACCAAGAGGAGGAGAATCAAGAAAGGCATGGGTGAGAAGAACGCTTTTAAAGATTTAGCTCCTTTTAGCCTGCCATGAACTAGCATCCTTTGACAAATAAAAGAATTCTCCTATCTTATCTTATTATTAGGTATCAGATGGGTGAGCTTTGCAAAGCCTTAATTGCCTTATTTACAATCTCTGTTTTAGGTGGAATGGAATTTCGTTCCCTGATATACCGAAAGACGTCCTTATAGGCATATCGACTCGACGGCTCCGAAATCCAGTTATAGTCCACACAAGATCCGCAACAGTTTCAAAGCTACCCACCTCCCATCTATCCTTTGGATCCAGATACAAACGGACAGGCCCAATGACACACCAGGTTTACCAGGCCACTGCCCCTTTGTGAAGAGTGAATTGGTACCAAATCTTTGTATTAAGGTAAGTCTACTGATGTCTAGTGATGTCTAGTGATGTACTCTTCAGAGTTTGTATTTGCCTTTTTATAATTGATTTCGCACATTAGAAAATCAAGACACTGGAATTGACTTTAGAATTGAAGTAACGTTAGATATAGTAGTAACATTAGACAATAATGTTAATGTTTCAATTTTGTTGGAGATATTTTCAGTACTGGTAGTGTTATATTTATCATAGCATTTTCAATTCCAACAGTTTTAGAGAACGACATCATGCAGTGATTCCAAACTGACATTCGTTCATTCAGGTAACAAGGAGGGGACAGCTGCACGATTGGATTTCTTTAATAAAACACAATCCGTTTGCTTAGATGGACAGCTTCTTCAGGCCATTCCAGACATCATTTTTTATTCAAAATATGTAAAGTACTACCCTTCGACGATTTGCGGTAAATCGATTAGGCCTGACCTTGTGAGATGTTTCCCAACAGCTGCTTGGCATCGATGGGGCGTGCTCGATGGACTTCCCTTATTTGCTTTACCCTGTTTTTCAATGCCTGCATTCAACCTTTCTTCCACCTGAGCCTTGCGTTTGAGATCTACAAGTGTTCATTTTCAGGTATTTGTTTGATTATTATTCCACATTTTCTTTTTTTGATTGTAGAGCTAGGGCAACGATCTTAATAAAGTAATAATCTAGTTAATTATTGATCTTCCAAGTTCCAGGTATATTTTTAGTGTACGAAATGGTCAAATTACTTAGGATATTCATGTGAGCAATTAATTATCAATATTCCTTCATGCAATATTAACCTTTGGATGACAGTTTAAACGAGGTCCTATATTACGGTACATTGTGAATATATTCTTATTATTCTTTGCTGTGCATACACGAGACATTAAATAGGAGACATCGTGATTTTATTGTCAAAAGAATTATGCAAGTTTTTGCTCGTAGCTTATAATAAACTATGGTACAGATACCTCCATAATGATAATTAGTTTTAACATATTCAATTTAGAATTTAGTTAATCAAAAGGCCAAGTTAGAAAAGGCAAATTGGCAAATCGGTTCTCGTTGGAGAATTTATGTTATATATTGCAAAGCTATTGCTAGACTAGCATTTGATGTTTGATACGATAACCCTTGTAAAATACTTTTCCAAACAAAAAGCCAAATACATCGATATTTCAGACAACAGCAAATTTTGGGTACAGACAGGAAAAGTGATACGGGATTTTCTTCAGCAACAAGAGGAACAAAGCCAGAATATAATATTGATACAGACTGGTGCAGGTGTGTGGTTTGAATATAAGTGTAATTTGCGTGACATCAGACACATGAATGTGCCAGAGTCGACCACTTCAAAGGAGAGCTAGCGCGTGCGAAGGCTTAAAAAGGCATGTCCTGTTATAGAAGTTTCTTTCGGTGGTGTTATAATGCGCTCTTGGTGTAAACGAGTGATATGTATGCGATAACAAACAACAGGGGAGCTGTTGCTAAATATATGTGTTTCTCATTGATCCTCCTGCGCTGTCAGAAGACCTTTGATTCTGCATCGAATAATGAATTTAAGAGTTTAAATGTGAATATTAAACTGCTCCTGTAACATAGTGTATCAGTTCAAGTGTTCATATGGTTCTAACGTTTTTTAATTCATTTTTTTTTTCAGGATGGCAGTTTATTAGCACATTATATAAATTTATGTAATTGATGGATTACGGCATGACTACCCCAAGTCACCTTGACGGTGGTCTCCCCCGAGCTGGTTCCTGACTCTGCTACATTTAAGTCTATTGTTATATTCATTCTTGTGCAGAATATAGGAAACAAGCTATCCTGAGTGAACTATCGAAAGAAACGTTGCGGATCATTGAATATGATGTGCAGGACATTATACATTCTCAAGTATCGAGCATAAGACAGAGGCTAAAGGCAACTGCCGAGTATATAGTAATCATTGTAGGAAGTGTCCCACCTCTCACCCAGATGCTACCCATGGTAAGATGGTAATTCTCCTTCTTTGAACCGCTAAGATTTAATCTTGAACATTTAGGCCTATTTGTTGAACTTTGTACACCCGAAGGCTATATAAGCACATTGTACAGAGAAGTGTTATGTTTTATGTGGCGCCGTGTGGTATGATTTCCACAGTATTGTTCAAGTGTTGTAGGAAGGATATTACAATTCTATACTTGGTGACCCTCACCCGCATTGATATATTTGCATATATATATCTGAAGTTCCATTGCGTGTATTATTTTGATAACGAAAACATCTTTAATTAGCCGAGAACATCATATTTATGTCGTTTTTTTTCTCAATTTTGAATGCATAATTAATCATATATGCATGGCGAATTTTCGTTGATATATTTATTTGGGTTCCATTCCTGTTTGTTGGCTATCCATTTGGACATACCATCTGAATGGATCCTGTACACATCATCTTTGTAATTGTGAGGGGTACCGTCGGTGGTAGATAAATAATGAACAGCAAATAATCATTTCAACTATCACAGGTGCGTTCTATTCCTGGAAGTGGAAGGAGATGTCACACCTTCATGATAGTTACCAACAGCGACCTCACCGCTCTCGCCCATGTGGCGGATCCAATGGATGAAGTCACTATATTGAATATTTCATGCAGTGCGTGTGGTGAGATGGAAGTAAGTCAAGTATTTGATTAACCGGCTTTGTTTTCGTTCTGGGTCTCCTCCAAACTCAAGTGGCCAGTCTCTTCGGGTACAGCTATTGGAATTAATGCACCTGCAGGGATCCAGGATTCAGACATTTGATACAGCCCCCCATATTCCTTTCCCTATGCCGTATTGATGAGGAAGGGTTGGACAGGGAATAGACATATGGTCGCCAGGGTTTGGCATACATAGTGAACCACATGTCGGTACTGAAAATTACACCGCATTATTATTCAAGTGCATTAATTCTCTTAGTTTCAGGAGCGTCCAGGAGAGTAACCGCGCGAGAATTTGTGTAGGGTAAATGCTTGGCTGGTTAGTTTATAGACAAAATTGACTTGTGGGCGTGTGGGAGGTGGTTATCTCCCGCGGGCGTAGCAATATCGTAAGGGGTGCATAGCACCCCGACGATTTGCGTAGACCAAGTGTTTTGTGACTCGGTGTTTTGCTTGACGAGGAGGTGCTAGTGGCAGAGCAAAGCAATGCCTGCATTTACCATGACGTCATAACGCACCCCCGCCCACCCGGGGGCTATTTTTTAGTCTGGCAAATCCGTCCCGCTCACCCAACTACCTATGTTTTCACTGCCCATGGGAGAAACCAAGTACGGATTTGCCATCCTCAACATGTTTAAGAAGCAAAACGTCGGGGTTCATAGTGTCTATATTGTACTCGTAATGCACATACCCTGATTTCCCAACGCATGTCTAGCGATGTCCAGTGCTTAAGCCTTAACCTCCCTCGGCCGTACGAATACTCGGTAACACTCGGTTACCTTTGTGTAATGACGTCATAGTCGCGGGGATTCCCCACCGGAACCCTACCCAGAACGAGGCCCATGTAATGACGTCATAGCAGCAGGGAATCCACAGCACCGATCGGTGTGGTGGAGATTAAAGCTAAGAAACGAAACGATTTGGAAGGCGTCGGGAGACGCCATAGGAGGGAGGTGGGTGGGATGGTGGGCAATGTCAATGTACAAATAATTCCATGTTTAGTAAAGTAAATAGCCCAAGACTTCTCCTGTTGTGACGATATCCTGCCGATTCCTGGTGCCACATATACTCTAGACGAGGTCTGCAGGCGTCTTTATGGCAACGCCATAAACCCCTGCAAACAATGAGACTTTAGCAGAAGAATCGATATTTCGTTACCTTTTTAATGGAATAATCGAGTTTCTACATGGAATATGACAGCAATACAGCCATGTGTTTTGTTTCTGCCAGGCGGAAGTGTCTGACTGGAAGGCTCCTCTTGGAGCTCTGGGTGGTGGTGTGTGGGAAGGTATGTAAAGCAGGATGGAACATTACGTACTCAGCACGCTGTGAATTGAGTGTTTCGGTCGGTCGATCGGCCGATATGCAGTCCCCATTCATGCTAGTGTTAACGAAAGATGAACGAAAGTTGTGATTGACTGATGTGCATTTTGCTTAATGTGACTTGACTAAGGTATAGCTTTGTTATTTTGCTGGCCATTCATTGTACTGGATACCTAAATTTGTAGGAAAATAAGTGCGAGAAAGCCTGAGCAGACCCTGGAGCCCCACTCTAATAATCGTTGTACAGTTATGGCGTGGCGTTCGCAATGTTTAGGTGAATAGCATTCGCTTATTAAAATAAGCGGTTTTGCCACCGTCCGTCTAGTTTTGATTGACTGAAATAATATCCCAGTTTTGTTTATTCTTGAGGTGATACCACGTGTCTAGAAAAGCATATGGGCACCAGTGAGATCTTTGTTCTAACTTCTATGCTTCCTAGGCTGTCATTGTTTATATAGCATATAGCTGTGGTTAATCTGTCCCATCCTGCCCCCCCACCACCCCCCCACCCCACCCACCAAACTTATATATATCTATATATAATATACGTATTTTTTTTCAACAGTACATCATTAAAACATTTGTGAGAAATAGGACGAAACCTGTCATTTCATTCTGTTGTTTCATTCTTTCTGACTTAGGTGTTATAGAGAAAAGGTTTTGGGTACCTTTAAGTGATCTAAGGTTTATCTCCCTTTTATCAAGATTTGTATTACATTGTGCTAACTTGACAGCCTGCTCTAACAGGTGGGTCCTTCTCCTGTGATTGAGTTAGGTTAGCTCAGGGTTTATGAGCTGTGTCTGTATTTGCATGTTTGTCTAAGTTTTTAATAATCTGTATTGCTGTATTTTGTACAACTTGTAATTTTTTAAGATCAGATTGACATCCGCCATTGTATAGTAAATTGCCAAATTCAAGCACAGGTCTAATTGCCATTTGTATATATTCAATAGAGTATTATCATCTGTTGAGTGTCTTAAGTGGGCAAGTTTCTTTACCTTCACCCTGGCTGACCCTGCTCTAGAGGCAATGTGTTGTTTGAAAGAGAGGTTGTCCTCAATAATGACACCCAACTATTTGTAGGAACTTGTACATTCTATCTCAGCTTCTCCTATAATATAAAATTTGTTTTGAACACTACTGTCCTTATCTCTTCCTTTCCTACCAATTTCCATAATTTTACTTTTCTTGATGTTCAGCGAAATTTTATTATCTCCGCACCAAATATTGACTCTACTCATTTTGAATTTCTTTCGATAGAGTGTCAATGTTTATATCAAAGTTGTAAATGACTCATCTGCAAATAGGTTAATCTTGGAGTGTTTAATCCACCTGTATAGGTCATTCATGTATACCGGGAACAGGAACACCACATATCACCCTTTTTTGTTCAGATGTAATACCATTAACTCAAACAGCTTGATACCTGTCCTGTAAATAATTTTCGAACCACGCTATTGGTTCCTCACTCACCCCTATTTGCCTCAATTTTAATAGCAATCTTCTGTGTTCAACCGTATCAAATGCCTTGTCTTTTATTTACTACTACTTTCGCGCATAGTCGTTAGGATGTCACGGCCCTGCACTGTCAAAGCTTGATTCATTGGTGGGTCCTGTGTATCATATAGAGGGTGAGGCTGACAAAATTAATAACGAAATAATAACGAGGTTATTGTACAGACATCAGACAATTTACACAATAATGCATCTAAACTCAAAGCTTCTTTAGGTGGTTGTGAGTGCCTGCACAAAATTATGAGAGAGGTTCACTGGAGGAATTTCCGAGTTAGTTGAATCTCATTCTTTTCCATATACCTATAAAAGAGCACTAGATGGAAGAATGGTGAGCCGTTATTTGTTGTTATGGTTTGGTCCTCCGGCCCTATGGTCCGCATTGGGTCGCCTAGTCTAGAAAAGCGTACAGGCACCAGTGAGATGTTTGTTCTAACTTCTATGCTTCCTAGGCTGTCATTGTTCATATAGCTGTGGCTAAACTGTCCCATCCCAGCCCCCCCCCCCCCCCCCCCTTTGATTTGAAAAATATCTTTATTCAGGACTAAAGATATTACATCACTGATGCTATTGTCAGAATTGCCTGATGTTACAAAAAAACTGTTACAATACTCTAGAACATATTCCGCGAAATGACAATGCAGAAGTAAATAGTGATATGAAGAGATAATTTTGATAGTACAAATGATACACCACTTAAAGGAATGTACTCAATTAAGTAAAGACAATATTTCAAAGACATGATAAGAACTGCCTTCAAATATTGATTTGCGGGCATACATATAATATCAAAGCAAACAATAGTACTGCAGGTTTTAACCTAGGCAGTGATAGCATGACAAAAAAAAAACATTTGTTAAAAACATAAGAAGAGCGTTGTGCTCTATCAGAAATCCGTTGGGTATTGCATATTTATGTCACAGAAACGAGTAACATAACATCAGCACTTGTACTTTCGTTCAAGGTATAAAATTGGAGAAACAATCCAACAAAGCGATCAGGTCAATCTATTGCATATATATGGAAGTCTGTACACGGATATGTAAAAAAGACAGTCAAACTCTCACAAGCATGCAACCAAAAGAGACAAAAAGAGGTTGCTCAAATGAGCTCAAAAAAGATGGAAGCTTCCGCTGCGACTCTGTTAAGGTGTTCACGCTGACTGGCACCCGCAAAAACGGTGATAAAAAAGAGAGATTATTGCTAATGTAAGGTATAAGTTAGTGTGCAGAGTTAGCATGCAGAGTTAGCTTGCAGTGTTAGCTTGCAGAGTCCTGAAAGATATCAGACTGGTCAAATAGTGGAAGAATTGAGCGCAGAGCCATGAGAACATCACAGCTCTGCACTGTCAAAGCTTGATTCATTGGGAAGTGGGTTCTGTGTAGAGTGAGGCTGACAACATAATAACAAAATAATAACAAGATTATTGTACAGATCTCTGCAGACAATTTACATGATAATCCCTGTAAACTCAAAGCTTCTTTAGGTTGTTGTGAGTGCCTGCACAAAGTTGCGAGGGAGGTCCACAGGAGGAATTTCCTAGTTAGTTGAATCTCATTCTTTTCCCCATACCAGTAGAGAGCACTAGGTGGAAGAAAGGGGACCCGTCATTTGTTGTTATGGGTTGGTCCTCCGGCCCTACGGTCCGCATTGGGTCGCCGAGTCTAGAAAAGCGTACAGGCACCAGTGAGATGTTTGTTCTAACTTCTACGCTTCCTAGGCTGTCATTGTTCATATAGCTGTGGCTAAACTGTCCCATCCCGCTCCCCCCCCCCCCCCCCCCCCCCACCCCTTTGATTTGAAAAATATCTTTATTCAGAACTAAAGATATTACATCACTGATGCTATTGTCAGAATTGCCTGATGTTACCAAAAAACTGTTACAATACTCTAGAACATATTCCGCGAAATGACAATGCAGAAGTAAATAGTGATATGAAGAGATAATTTTGATAGTATAAATGATACACCACTTAAAGGAATGTACTCAATTAAGTAAAGACAATATTTCAAAGACATGATAAGAACTGCCTTCAAATATTGATTTGCGGGCATACATATAATATCAAAGCAAACAATAGTACTGCAGGTTTTAACCTAGGCAGTGATAGCATGACAAAAAAAAACAGTTGTTAAAAACATAAGAAGAGCGTTGTGCTCTATCAGAAATCCGTTGGGTATTGCATATTTATGTCACAGAAACGAGTAACATAACATCAGCACTTGTACTTTCGTTCAAGGCATAAAATTGGGAAACAATCCAACAAAGCGATCAGGTCAATCTATTGCATATATATGGAAGTCTGTACACGGATATGTAAAAAAGACAGTCAAACTCTCACAAGCATGCAACCAAAAGAGACAAAAAGAGGTTGCTCAAATGAACTAAAAAAAGATGGAAGCTTCCGCTGCCACTCTGTTAAGGTGTTCGCGCTGACTGGCACCTGCAAAAACGGTGATAAAAAAGAAAGATTATTGCTAATGTAAGGTATAAGTTAGCGTGCAGAGTTAGCATGCAGAGTTAGCTTGCAGTGTTAGCTTGCAGAGTCCTGAAAGATATCAGACTGGTCAAATAGTGGAAGAATGGAGCGCAGAGCCATGAGAACATCACAGCTCTGCACTGTCAAAGCTTGATTCATTGGGAAGTGGGTTCTGTGTAGAGTGAGGCAGACAACATAATAACAAAATAATAACAAGATTATTGTACAGATGTCTGCAGACAATTTACATGATATTCCCTGTAAACTCAAAGCTTCTTTAGGTTGTTGTGAGTGCCTGCACAAAGTTGCGAGGGAGGTCCACAGGAGGAATTTCCTAGTTAGTTGAATCTCATTCTTTTCCCCATACCAGTAGAGAGCACTAGGTGGAAGAAAGGTGACCCGTTATTTGTTATGGTTTGGTCCTCCGGCCCTATGGTCCGCATTGGGTCGCCTAGTCTAGAAAGGCGTACGGCACCAGTGAGATGTTTGTTCTAACTTCTATGCTTTCTAGGCTGTCATTGTTTATATAGCATATGGCTGTGGTTAATCTGTCCCATCCTGCCCCCCCCCCCCCCCCACCCCCCACCCACCAAACTTATATATATACATTTAATATACATATTTTTATTTCTCTCTCTCTAAATTTGCTCAAAATACCCCCCATCATTGCATACTTCATAACCTGAAGTAGACTGGGCCAAGTAGAACTGGAATAACCCTTCCCAGCAATGGGACAGTCCTACAGGATGGAAATAATGATGAAATAATTGACATGTTATCATGAAGAATTAAGTATGAGTAATTCCGAATGATATTATTCTGGCAATAAAAGCAATAAAATAAGGCGAAAATTGTATATAAAATATCATGCTCAAATGCTATTATAATTTGCTGATTTTTGCCCCAATATTGGGTTATACCCTTAGCGTGACCATCTCTCAATCATTGCTCAATAATTATTGCATGAAAAGCGTCCACTCTCATCACAGAACTATGGTGAGATGATTGCTTAAAAAAGACTGATTAAAAATCATGTGGAATTGAGTTCATTTGCCCGTTGGGTATGTGCCTCAATTTTAATAGCAATCTTCTGTGTTCAACCATATCAAATGCCTTGTTTTTTATTTACTACTACTTTCGCGCATAGCCGTTAGGATGTCACGGCTCTGCGCTGTCAAAGCTTGATTCCTTGGTGGGTCCTGTGTATCATGCAGAGTTAGCTTGCAGAGTTAGCTTGCAGTGTTAGCTTGCAGTGTTTGACCAAGCTTCAACATTTGGGCCACAGTACTGTTTGGTAGTTTGTTTGTAGTATAGCGCATAGCCGTGAGGACTTCACGGCTATACGCTTTCAAAGCTTGATGTATTGGTGGGTCCTGTGTATCATATAGAGGGGGAGGCTCACAAAACTAATAACGAAATAATAACAAGGTTATTGTACAGATGTCAGACAATTTACATGATAATCCCTGTAAACTCAAAGCTTCTTTAGGTTGTTGTGAGTGCCTGCACAAAGTTATGAGGGAGGTCCACAGGAGGAATTTCAGAGTTAGTTGAATCTCATTCTTTTCCCCATACCAGTAGAGAGCACTAGGTGGAAGAATGGTGACCCGTTATTTGTTGTTATGTTTTGGTCCTCCGGCCCTACGGTCCGCATTGGGTCGCCTAGTCTAGAAAAGCGTACGGCACCAGTGAGATGTCTGTTCTAACTTCTATGCTTCCTAGGCTGTCATTGTTTATATAGCTGTGGCTTATCTGTCCCATCCCCCCCCCCCCACCACCCACCCCCTCAACACATTTGTTGTTGTTGTTGCTACTTTTATTTGCCTGGTTAAAATATTGACACTATCGGTGGGTACTGAGCTCCCTACATAGGAAGAATTTCAAGCCCTACCATCTAAACCTTTAGTATTATTTGAGCAAGGGTAACAATGCTCCCTAGGATTGACGACACTAGGGAAGCCTTCGCAATGATTGGTTTGCAAAATTTTATAACTTTTGGTGCAAGTGCACCATGCCTAAGATGGAATACAATACAACTATATACAATTCATATTAATATACTTTACAATTAATGTAAATTTAGTAAGTATAAATACTAGATATATATACATCATGCTAGCAAGTTGAAGGAAATATAACCTATAATACATATACATTTGACAGGTAAACCATATGTGGGTAAAAAGTCAGATTTGAGTGAGGAACCAAGGTTGAGGAGGAGGAGGAGTTAGGGGGCGGGGAGAACAATTGAGGAATGCTACATTGTATTAAGAAGAAGAAGCTGACTCAATATAGGAAATTACCATCGGCCAAATGGTGTTCAAATGTTACAAATAATGTCCCTGCCTGGTGTTTCATAATGTATGACATTCGCGGGAATATTAGTATTTGTGGGAACATTTCGCGGGAACATTCGGTGATGGGACTGGCCATGCATGTTGTCTTATTATGTAATAACCATACACTCAGACAGGGAGGCATACACTCAGACAGAGAGGCGCCATGGGCTGAGAGGGATAGAGAGTGTACTCAAAGTCGCTACAAATTTTTCTCCAAGTCGCTACAAATTTTTCTCAAGTCTTCAACTTATGAAACAGAATTTGTCCCAAATGGGATGTTTTTCTACTTAATTCCTATGTCCCTGATTTTGAAACAGGCCCCAGCAGAATGCCTTGTCTTTTATTTACTACTACTTTCACGCATAGCCGTTAGGACGTCACAGCTCTGCGCTGTCAAAGCTTGATTCATTGGTGGGTCCTGTGTATCATATAGAGGGTGAGGCTGTTAGCTTGCAGACTTAGCTTGCAGAGTTAGCTTGCAGTGTTAGCTTGCAGAGTCATGAAAGATATCAGACTGGTCAAATAGTGGAAGAATGGAGTGCAGAGCCATGAGAACGTCACAGCTCTGCACTGTCAAAGCTTGATTCATTGGAAAGTGGGTTCTGTGTAGAGTGAGGCTGACAACATAATAACCAAATAATAACATGATCATTGTACAGATGTCTGCAGACAATTTACATGATAATCCCTGTAAACTCAAAGCTTCTTTAGGTTGTTGTGAGTGCCTGCACAAAGTTATGTGGGAGGTCCACAGAAGGAATTTCCTAGTTAGTTGAATCTCATTCTTTTCCTGTGGAGCACTAGGTGGTATGTATGGGTGACCCGTCTTTTGTTGTCATGTGTTGGTCCTCCGGCCCAGGGGCCTGTTTGGGTCGCCTAGTCTAGAAAAGTGTACAGGCACCAGTGAGATGTTTGTTCTAACTTCTATGCTTCCTAGGCTGTCATTGTTCATATAGCTGTGGCTAAACTGTCCCATCCCGGCCCCCCCCCCCCCCCCCCACCCCTTTGATTTGAAAAATATCTTTATTCAGGACTAAAGATATTACATCACTGATGCTATTGTCAGAATTGCCTGATGTTACAAAAAAACTGTTACAATACTCTAGAACATATTCCGCGAGATGACAATGCAGAAGTAAATAGTGATATGAAGAGATAATTTTGATAGTATAAATGATACACCACTTAAAGGAATGTACTCAATTAAGTAAAGACAATATTTCAAAGACATGATAAGAACTGCCTTCAAATATTGATTTGCGGGCATACATATAATATCAAAGCAAACAATAGTACTGCAGGTTTTAACCTAGGCAGTGATAGCATGACAAAAAAAAAAACATTTGTTAAAAACATAAGAAGAGCGTTGTGCTCTATCAGAAATCCGTTGGGTATTGCATATTTATGTCACAGAAACGAGTAACATAACATCAGCACTTGTACTTTCGTTCAAGGTATAAAATTGGAGAAACAATCCAACAAAGCGATCAGGTCAATCTATTGCATATATATGGAAGTCTGTACACGGATATGTAAAAAAGACAGTCAAACTCTCACAAGCATGCAACCAAAAGAGACAAAAAGAGGTTGCTCAAATGAGCTCAAAAAAGTTGGAAGCTTCCGCTGCCACTCTGTTAAGGTGTTCGCGCTGACTGGCACCCGCAAAAACGGTGATAAAAAAGAGAGATTATTGCTAATGTAAGGTATAAGTTAACGTGCAGAGCGCAGAGCCATGGGAACATCACAGCTCTGCACTGTCAAAGCTTGATTCATTGGGAAGTGGGTTCTGTGTAGAGTGAGGCAGACAACATAATAACAAAATAATAACAAGATTATTGTACAGATGTCTGCAGACAATTTACATGATAATCCCTGTAAACTCAAAGCTTCTTTAGGTTGTTGTGAGTGCCTGCACAAAGTTGTGAGGGAGGTCCACAGGAGGAATTTCCTAGTTAGTTGAATCTCATTCTTTTCCCCATACCAGTAGAGAGCACTAGGTGGAAGAAAGGTGACCCGTTATTTGTTGTTATGGTTTGGTCCTCCGGCCCTATGGTCCGCATTGGGTCGCCTAGTCTAGAAAAGCGTACGGCACCAGTGAGATGTCTGTTCTAACTTCTATGCTTCCTAGGGTGTCATTGTTTATATAGCTGTGGCTTATCTGTCACATCTCCCCTACCCCTCCCCCCTCACCAGACTTTCGCGCATAGCCGTGAGGACGTCACGGCTCTGCGCTGTCAAAGCTTGATTCCTTGGTGGGTCCTGGGTATCATGCAGAGTTAGCTTGCAGAGTTAGCTTGCAGTGTTAGCATAATAACAAAATAATAACAAGATTATTGTACAGATGTCTGCAGACAATTTACATGATAATCCCTGTAAACTCAAAGCTTCTTTAGGTTGTTGTGAGTGCCTGCACAAAGTTACGAGGGAGGTCCACAGGAGGAATTTCCGAGTTAGTTGAATCTCATTCTTTTCCGTATACCAGTAAAGAGCACTAGGTGGAAGAAAGGTGACCCGTTATTTGTTGTTATGATTTGGTCCTCCGGCCCTACGGTCCGCATTGGGTCGCCTAGTCTAGAAAAGTGTACGGCACCAGTGAGATGTCTGTTCTAACTTCTATGCTTCCTAGGCTGTCATTGTTTATATAGCTGTGGCTTATCTGTCACATCTCCCCTACCCCTCCCCCCTCACCAGACTTTCGCGCATAGCCGTGAGGACGTCACGGCTCTGCGCTGTCAAAGCTTGATTCATTGGTGGGCCCTGTGTATCATATAGAGGGTGAGGCTGACAAAATTAATAACGAAATAATAACGAGGTTATTGTACAGATGTCAGACAATTTACACAATAATGCATCTAAACTCAAAGCTTTTATATGTTGTTGTGAGTGCCTACACAAAGTTACGAGGGAGGTCCACGGGAGGAATTTCCGAGTTAGTTAAATCTCATTCTTTTCCATATACCTATAAAAGAGCACTAGGTGGAAGAATGGTGACCCATTATTTGTTGTTATGATAAGACTACTACAGTAACCTTATATACTCCCTGCGAGGATAAAGGGAATATAGAAATAAAGATAAATAGTAAAATATTTGATATTCGTGTCTGCACTAGCAAGGCTATATATGGCGCCTTAGTAGAGAGTATAAAGGTAAAGAGAGAAAAGCTAGACAAGTGGAGGAATCTACTTGGTTTAAGCGACGAAGACTACTTAAAGTTGCAATGGAAAGATGTATTTAGTAATCCGTACAAAACAACAAGCAAAACGAGACTGCAGGTTTTGCAGTACAGAATTCTCCATAGAACCATAACATGTAAGCTTTACCTAAAAAATGCCTCTTTTCGCGATCATCCTGGCTGCTCTTTTTGTGACAGGAGAGACGATATAATCCACTTCTTCTTGATGTGTCCCGACACGGAAAGGCTCTGGTCAAGTGTGTACAATCTTATTGAATCGGTGGGATATCTCAACGAGGATATAGGGGGCAGAAAAGTAATAGGAAGAAACCCTCATGGGGCCTTGTATGTCGAAAAGATTAACATTATGTTTGGTTTTGATAAAAAGGGATCAAATATAAAGGTTATTAACTGGATTATACTCAATACAAAGGCCTTCATACACAGGCAGAAATAGTTTCACCAAGGGAACTTGGAATTGTTGAACAGTAACAACGATTAGGTGTATGTTTTATTTGCCATTGATAGATAATATATATTTTTAAGTTTTGATGCTCTATTGTCCAATTACTTCTCATCCTAGTGATGCAGTTCTGTCATGAAGCCATGCAAGGCCAGTGACACAAGCGAAAATACTTTTGTATAATGTGTAGAGGTGTACGGTAAGGGTCAAAAGGGGCGTGGCCAAAGTGCGATAGAGCATTAGGTGAAATGTTTGGACCGGAGGGTTGATTACCGCGGCAACGTCAAATGTATGGGGGCATGTAGTTCTTCGGTTGTGTGATGTGTACAGTATGGGTCAAAGTGGGAGGAGCCACAGTATCTGTCGACCTATATCTTCATGTTTGGACTAAACTATTGCCACACCCAATAGACCGTGGTAAGTGTTGTAGACGAAATAATCATAATATATCATGCTCAGCAGGAAGAGAGGCATATGTAAATCTAGATGTTGATATGCCAGGTGAAGCGAAAGTTTTGTTGACATATTGAATAAAGTTGATGTAAAAACAAAAAAAAAACACCTTATATTCACAAATTGCTTCTTATTCCATTTGTGATGTTATAATTACTCCCTCTTCTAACATCTGAATTTTATCATTTGTGTTTGCAGTCCGATGTAGTATAAGATACAATGTTAGTATACAATAAAGCTGTGCGTTTTATGACATTCAAATCTTGACTCTAGAATCCAAGGGTTTAGCTGTGTCAGTAGAGTAGCACCTGCAAATGATTCACTTGCTTTATTCATTGACGATCAATAAGCCTTTACCTAGTAAGCCAGGTGCCACATTTCTCACAATCTAGTCGTAAAATCTCTAGCAAGTATCGTTGGTCCTACTGTATTCGTTTAGGTCCAACAAGCTTTTTTATGATTCCAGGACAATGTGTGTCAGGCAGACTTGGATATTTACAAAATAGATGTTTCGGACGAGCCCGCTGGAGATCAAAATACTACCAGTGCCTTGCGAGAAAATACTCTTACATATATTGGTAGATGGACGGGTTTCGGATCCTTAGATCTAAGGTTTGCCTCTACATTTGAAAAGTCAGATTTCATGGGAGTTGTATTTACTGTAACTACAACACACGTGAGTTTATTTGCCATCCTAACAAGATTATTGATTAGTATATCCCCTAAATAAACATATTAATTATTGTTGCTCTATTCTATCCAGAAATTCTATCGACATAATTATGTTATGATATTATAACTTAAATGATATGATTCTATTAAAATTGATACGATGTTAGGTTTGATTCTATACATATTTAGTACTTTTATAATTATTTAGTCGACATTTTTCTTAAATATATTGAGGTCTGGGGCCCCCGTTTTGAGTGTGTTTAAAACATACAACACATATCCCAACCTTATCGATTTAAGAATGATGCATTATATATGAGAACCTTACTTGAGGGTTTAAACACAGTATTCATTCTATTGATTCGATTCGAAATCAGTGATTATGACTTCCCTCTCCGCTCCTCCATCACCATACACACACACCAAACGCCTTGCAATAAGGGTTTCGTAATCACTGTCCCCACTTTTCTCTTGAAGGAGGTTATGCAGGAGATCAATATTTCCATGTCAGCCACTGCATAAAATATTTGACACCGGCTATTAAATGTCTAGCGATAACAAAGGGTTATTAATTGAGGACCGAGAGATGACTACAATTTGTGGCGGTCGTAATGTTTTCACCAATCAAAAAATATTTAACTTCGCGTTTTATGAATATATATAAAGTTAATGAATATCTGAATTAGTCTTCACCGGTATCCATGATTTAATATGATAATTCCTCTTGCAATACATAGATTTCACATGACGTCACCCAGTAGGCCGGGGTATCGCAGTGGCTACCATGTCTGGGGTCACTGCTACGCTTGCCGTCTATGGCGGGGGTATCAAAACAAAGTTGATAAACTTCACAAGAGTAGATACTTGGGTAATTCTACACTAAAGGTAGATTATCTAACCTATCAAGAAGGTATTGTTGTGGCAGATTAAAACTGGTAAAGGTTTAAACAGCCAGAAAACGATATTTTCAAGTATCGCAGCATACATAGCCATCTAACTGGACCCCAAACATGGCCAGGGCCGTGACGTCAGTGAAATCTATGTATAGTTAGGTTTCCGTGAGGCACCAAACGCATGCAGGAGTCTATAGCCAAAATTAGCTAATATAAAAGTACCATGTATTATAATGTTTACGCGGGTGAGATTACATGTGCGTGTGCTTGTGGGGGTGATGCATGGTAGTGGAAGGGGATGGGAAATGTGAGATGGGGCTCAATTTAATAGGGGGTAAGTCCTTTCTTTTGCATGCCGTACATCAACAACGTCGTATATTTTTTTACAACCGAATCGTTAGTGGCAGTCTCGATTTCTTTATTGACTCGATTGCATCAACAGGCCCCAAAGTTTACTCAGAGGCGGTTCTTTTTATGTGCGCTGCATTGCGCCTACACTGTGACATTTGCATATACTAACGTTGAATTGAGTGTGCATGAGATTACCATGTTCGCATGGGAATGTCCTCAATAAAATTTATTTAAAAAAAAAAAAACGTTACTAGCGTATTACTATATAGCTAGCCTAGCTTTGATGAACGGAGTGCGTGATATAGCTCCCGTATGGCTGGCGGCAAAAGCGCCTTTGACGTAACAGCCATTATTTGATTCATATACTAATAGAGAATTTAATAATTCTACAGTTATTTCCCAAATTCAACATGCACAAGACCAGGCATTCAATTCATTAAAAGACATAATTACAGGTGTTGGTATAGATGGATTAGCATTTGGATAATATGATGAAAAGGGGGGTTTCCCATATAATTCGATCCATGGGTATATATGATAATCGGAAATATATCTAAGCGTCAATGCGTCCTTAATGATAACTAATTTTATATCGTTTATCTCTTTAAAAGCATCCTCCATTTCAAATCCAACATCAACTACCCGATGGGAATGGGTTCTATTATACTGGAATATCATTTGAAATTATGAACTCCCTCGCCAAACATCTTAATTTCAGGTAAATTGCTTTCCTGCTAAATTATATATAATATGTATTAATAAACATTGGTAGAATTAAATAATTATTATTTCAAATGGCTAATATATGCGTACTTGAACTTAGTAATTCTTCCTGATACAGTTATCGCATCATTGAACCCACACCACGATCTTATGGTACATACGAGTATGGGACATGGAATGGAATGATGGAACTTCTGGTAGAGGGGGTAAGTATGGATGAGTAGAATTCACCACGCACCAATTAACACCTCCTGCTACTGGGAGCAAAAATCGTTCATGTATAATTCACAAGTAATTACGCCTTCATATATATGTGCTAACCAATGTAATGCCACAGCACAGGGGGTACATTTGTTGTGATACTTGTTGGGAGATGAGTAGCGAGTTATTTGTCTCCGCAATCAAGGCTAACTAATGTGTTTTGTGATTACTTCCCCCACGGAGTAATTATAAACCTCCCTTGACCAGACCTAAGTATATGTCATAGTCTCAATCAGACACAAAATATTGAGCGAAGGTTGCAAAATCTCTCATGGTAGGCCTATTCATACTTATGGAATTAAATAACCATGTCGCTTTGTTACTGGGGTGGCTGGATATCAATATACTTATTTCAATTAGTCAACCAAGCTCATGGCGTGATGAAATCCGCAATAACATGGTCTTGGAGATGTAATCAGTCATGCTCCTTTGTATAGATTTTTTATTAGACAAAATACAAGTTAGGTTTACATAAGAGACCTATACATTTCAGGTAGCTGACATGGGTATTGGGGCCTTCAGTGTGACTGAGAGGAGAAGCGAACATGTAGACTTTCTCTGGCCTTTTTGGGAAGAGCCATCAACCTTCCTCATTGCCACACCAACAACGTACTCGTTTGGTTCAGTTTTCACACCATTCAAACCGGTGGTATGGGTGTGTTTAGCAGCTGCCATCCCTTTGGTGGCAGTACTTCTGTGGGGATTCGGCAAAGTCAACCCCTATGAAAAAAATCGATCGTATTTCTCTCAGCTTCACTCGTGTATTTATGACACATTCGCATCTATTTGGCATCAAGGTAATCATTAGATATATTAGAAAAATCGAAGATTAGGGCGGGGTCTGAGTAGAAAACATTATGGTAAATACTTTGAAAGATATTATCCATTCATTCAAAGTTAAAGAAAGTATGTCTGCAATCTATAATTTTTAATATCGTGTACCTAAAAAAAGAAAAAACCTAGGAATGGAGGGGGTGGTTGGAGGGGTAGGCACGCAGTATACTGCATTTGCCCGTTGTATGATTATTTCATATGGATCGTAATATATTATAGCCAATCTTTGCTGATCTCCAATTCCATCCTCTTTGTGTCCAGGCGCCCATGAGGAGCCATACAGTCACGCTGCCCGAATCCTCTCCATCAACTGGTGGCTGTTTGGTGTCATCATCACAACCCTGTATACTGCAAACCTAGTCGCTTTCCTGTCTGTCCAAAAGATGGCGCTTCCTATCAACACACTGGAGGAGCTAGCAGCTGACAAGAATTACGGAGTCGTTATGGAAAAAGGCACCGCCCTTGCACAGCTCATGATGGTAGTATTATTATCTTGAATCATTAATTTTATTTGTATAACTTGAGCTAACCAAGTGGAATAGCATAAGAAGTTTACTTAAGTATAATAACATGCCCTGAAGTCTGACACTAACAGCTAACCTTTAGTATTATTAATCATTAAGTTATTTAGTATAGGCAGGCGGCTGGAATAAGGTTGGTTCAGCGATGCTATGTATTTTTTCCCATACTGCCAATAACAAATTAAAAAAAAAGAAAAAAAAGAGAACAATACGTGAATCAAACATTACGGTACGGGAATCACCTGCTAATCAAACTTTTATCGTCCATAATGTGCAATCCTTATATCAAGAGTTACACATGACTAAATGATATTCCTTTTTAATTGTACTAGTTCGTATCCGTCCTGGATATTAGTATGTAGACATGGCATGACCATTATTCCAAATTTGCAATATTGTAAATAAGGTGATTAGTGACAAAAAGTTCGGGAGATTTTTCGCTTGCTTGTGGTTTCAACGAACCAACCAGACTAATGGTTTACGATAATTTATCTGTCAAACGTCTATACCGGCCATTTCGTGAGATATTTGCAATTCATTCAACCTCTGACTTTTATGAAATGACGTGAATGTGGTAATACCTGTTTTGGATTAAAACTGCTTTTTAATAATTATGTATAATACAAAATATATTAATTCTAAATGGCATATTTACGTATCTATGCAGGACTCAAATGCAAGTAGGCCAACTTATTACACACTGTGGAAGAAATTCTCCAACAGTCATGTATTTGAAATGCAAAATGTATCAGCTGAAACGCTCCTTGCGCTGACGTCAGAGAAACAAGTTGCCATGTTAGAGGAACTAACCTTGTCAAGGCTTTACATCGAAAACCGTTGCAAATTGTCGATATCAGATGAAAGTTTTTTCAAAGCATATTTAGCATTCCCAGTGCGCAAAGGCTTCCCTTTTACCAAGCTTTTAAACATCAAGTAAGTACAACTCATTTTTATGGTTCTGTAGTTTCATAATACATTTAATAATTTTGAAGACCTTTCCAACTCAAAGCGTTACACATGACTAAATGATATTCCTTTTTAATTGTACTATTTCGTATCCGTCCTGGATATTAGTATGTAGACATGGCATGACCATTATTCCAAATTCCAAAAAATTGTAGTAACCTGATAATTTCTCCATCGACTTCATAATTCAGTTCAAATGCACCAGAAGATAGCCTTCTGGTGCATTTGAACTGAATTATGAAGTCGATGGAGAAATTATCAGGTTACTACAATTTTTAAGGACTTTTAAGGATTGAAAACCAAATATAATGTCTCTTAGAGGCCTATGAATTTTAATGATGCATGGGAACCCGTTGAAAATAAAATAAAATGGATGGATGTGAAAACTAGAAGCCAATGATAATTCCGTAGGTGTTATTCTAGAAAATCAAATCAGTCATTTTATCCCAAACAGAATAATGCAAATGGTAGAAGCAGGGCTTATTCTACGCTGGGCGGACAAACACTGGCCAAGAGACAACATTTGTAACAGAGAGGGAGGCCTAACCTCCACCAAAGAGCACGCAGTGACGTTTCTGGAGACAAGGGGTGCCTGGAACCTTCTAATTATTGGACTGAGTGGGGCAATAGCGTCCTTCCTTCTAGAGTGGGTATGGAAGAAATATGGAAGGAAGTATAATTACTTTGTTGACCTGCACTGTCGTGAAACCTGATTGGTTTATCAGTGGGTGGATTTAGTTCGAATAAAATATAATGTATCACTATTTTCGTTACTTATCATTTAACAATACAATCCAACTGCCAATTATTACTTAAACATTTAAATGCAGATCGGTTTGCTTTATCTTGATAATTAGAGAACAGAATTCGAAAGCCGAGCTTGTACATTCCCCATGCTTCGTTGTATACATTTAAACTAGTATCTTGTATTTATCGAAATTCAGGAAGATTCAGAACTGGGTGTAAGACTTATCTGTGTGAGTCAATGAATAAACTCCCGGGAGAGAAAGGGACTAGAGAGGAAAGTTTCAGCGGCAATGACAAGTTGAAAATAAAACGGCTAAGTCATCGGAGAAGTTTGAGAAGTTTATTATCTCATTTCTCTCGTCTACCAACAAATTTACATAAATTTCTAATGGATACATTAAAGCACGGTGTATCCAGACATTCTCACATAATTCACACAAATATACATGTATCCATCTGCTAGTGACGAAGGACAACATACAGCTTATATACAAATAACATTGTGTTGATATAGAACAGCTATTGTATCAAGCCCCCAGCCTTGCCAGGGGTAAGGAATCCTTCGTTGGGACCGGCTTGGAACTCTTGGAATCTCTGAGAAATACGCTGAGTCATCTTCATATATTTCTCCATACAGTGGGTAGAACAATCAGACTGTAAAATAAAGCACATGCTATAAATACATTATAGACTTGGAAGCTAATTGAAGAGAGTATGTATAATGACTTCTTGTGGTTAGAGTGACAACTGGTAGCACACCCAAACCGGAAAACTAATCATATGCCAAACATACTAATATAGTAAACGTATTTATTTTCGCACAGATAACTTTTCGCGCACTAAGTACTTTGACACCTTTTCGCGCGGATTTAAATTGTCGCAGCAAGGAAGTCTCACACCTTGTTTGTGCAATAATTATACCTTTCGCAGTCGGTGCGCGAAAAAAAAATACTGCGTGAACATTAATATGTTTACAGTATATAATATAATGACTTCTTGTCGTTAGAGGGGATAATGTCATATATATCTAAAGCTGTCTCTACACCAGTCTTGACGAACAGCACCCTACCAGCGGAATAGCTCCGCTATGTTTCTCAAGTCACGTGACCGGTGCCCAGACCGAAGGGAGAAACGACGTATATACAGACCTTGCCCTATATCGACCTGTTTTCATGCTTTTTTTTTTGCTGGAACTTTCTAACCGATCCCAGAAGCTAGCTTGACATGAGTGGAGCAAGGTTCAAATAGAAAAATGTTTATTTAATGAATAATTAAAAAGTTATCGCTAACCGCGTATTCGAAGCGAGGGCTGTTTAAAATGGCCGCCATAACAAAAAGTAGATGACAAGCAACCAGAGAAGAGCCACTGCTGCTCTAAGCCAATCAGATCATGCGATGCGATCATGTGACCATGGGCACAATGACGTCATATATAGTGGCAGGCCGGGGAAGCCCTACGATCAGAAAAACAAAGCTCATAGGCTTTTTTGCAGGTAGAAAATCCGGGATTATCATTTATTCCATTAAAAAGGTAACAACATACAGAATCGAATCCTAAAATCTAAATATCTGCTGTCATCTTATGAGGAATCATAAGATGGACAGCAGATCTAGATAGCAAATGTTGACAAAAGTTCCCGATGGTAGCGATGCAACCAAGTATCATCGGCATCTGTCCTGAGTATCAGCAATGCCTCTACAATGGCGATTTCAATCACTGACACGCCGGCGACGCACATGTAAATTCAAAAAAGGTTTGAAATCGTTGCCGACAGTTGCCGACAGCTACAAGTGTCGGGAGGCCGTCAGGAAAGCCTCTACATTATTTCCGACAGTTGGCCAATAAAAGCATCGGCAAGTATCGCCAACTGTCGGTGATGCACAATCGGGACTGGTGTAGAGGCAGCTTAACAAATTAGTTTTAGCTTCGAGGGGGCTGAGGCATTACGTCAGATTACGTAACAGTATATATGTTTCGCATAATATATTTCAGGGATGAAATTGGGGTTATGGCAAAAAATACTGAAATATTTCTGGCATCAGGAAAATCACCTTTACGCAGGGGTGGGGGTGAAGTGATTATGATAATTTGATAATGTTTTGACAGTTTCGACGAAATTCGGCAAATCAGATTTGTGCGATTTTTGTTGAAAACTTTAGGTGAAAAATAGTTACAAATTTATTAGGAATTTCTAGAATAATCATTGGGCAACTGGGTACAAAAATAACTGGTTACAACTTTGAACTACACTAGGAAGACAAACCGACTTTCGATGAAATATTAAAGACAGAAAATCTATGACAGGAATTTTAATATCCATAGCAAAAATAAATCTTGTGTGTATTTCATGAAAACTCACCTCAGAATCTAAGACTTTCCTCGTTGTGAAATCATGTACACACGCTGTGAAACACGCCTCGGATAATTTGTTGTACGACAAGAGGAATTCGCGGAACTGGAGCAAGAATATTTACAAATGTTGTTAGAATCCGGAGGAAGGAGGAAAGGTGCACACAGCTTGTCATAACCAATATAGGGTGGGTGAGTGACTGAGTATGCGGAAGATAAAATATCAAAGTCGCTATTGCTCATGAGATTAATGTGAAAATCAAGGCTGCAATTTTAATAAAAAAGAAATAATGTAAAGAACTGTATCGATATGTATTTATTTTAAAATCAATAGATCCATTAAAAGGAAAGAGTAGCGAGATATTTGAAAGCAACGTGTTGTCCAAGAGTATGTAAACCAAGTTCTCCTTTTATACAGATACTTAATAGCTTTTATCATTTATACATTTAAATAGTACTTACCTGTTTCATAGTTTTTTCTGTGTCAGAGTCGAGTTGCATTTGGGCCGCCATCTTTGAAGCTAGAATAAAGAATGTATTGAACTCAGTGTCAAGTATCAGTGGTATAATTGACGAAAGGTCTCATTTAGTAAAACTAATGGCATCAGGTATTTATTTTTTGCTCTGCACATTTGTCAACGTATATACTTTCATTGGGAACATCAAAGATTCAATTCAATTCAATTAAAAAATTCTTTATTGTATCGATCTTGATTTACAAAGGTCGTTTGTTTCTGACACGTGGACATGTCAGCTCTTCCTCTCGAGTGCCAACGTTATTTACTTAGAACATTTGTTTTGTTTTGGTTACAATGAGAACAAGTACACATCTTCGTCTCAACGAAAGAATATTAGGTTGTCAAATATAGGTATGGAAATGGCCAGTGTCAGGAACAACCATCAAAGGAAAATAAATATATGAACGTCTAATCTAAGCTTGTCGAATTAAATCTAACCAACCTTTTAATTAGTAGACCTATATCTTATACAATTTCACTGATCGCACACACATGCTGCCTCATGCTGTTGACATGTTTATGTTCTGGTCATGTACACAAGGGGCCTTGTCAGGCTTAGAGCGCCGATCGCTTATAGCAACGATAATAAGAATAACAATATATGACACCAGCGACTGAATATAAATGTCTGAATGTTTAATCTAACCTTGTTTTCAACCTCATATGCAAGGATTATTGTGTAAAATCATTGGTTTGTTCTAAAAAACGCATCAAATGTTGACACGAGTGGGATCGCTATGCCTATGCTATGGCCGGCAACGGCAACAAACATCATCACGGAGATTCCCTTAAAAACGCATTATCGAAAGGAAATAATTATTTAAAACTCTAAGTATAACATGTATAGAAGCTATCCGATCAATGATTATTTTCAAAATTCTTCGAAACGTTCATAATTCAGAGTTTATTTCAATGATCTGGCCTGACAAGGGATATACGGTAGAAATCGATTCGCGCATGCGCGTCAAAATTTGCTCTTCCGGTTGGTTAGTTCATGAGTTTGCCACTGGGTGTCTCTCCTCTCAAGCGATCATATTTTCAATGTTTTGACTGTCAATTCCTATATGTGAAATTGACGTATGTATTCTAATGCCTTGACCCAAGTTTAAGACACCGTTTTTTTCATTGGATGAGCATAGGTGACTATATAAGAAGCAGAGGCATATGGATGTATTGGGTTGGTAGCAGTGGTGGGCTCTCCCAAGCACTTGAATTGAGTCAGGAGAGGCCGAGAGGCCATCTCTCTGGGTACCACTCGGGGCAGCTCTCTGGGCAGCACTCGGGATGACGGGGGACAGGAATGACCGGGGGGACGGGAATGACTGGGGGGACGGGGATGGGGATGGGGATGGGGACGGGGATGACGGGAGGAGGAAGAGGAGGAGGAGGCGGAGGAGGATGAGGTGCCAGATTGGATCTGGCGAATTTCAGCACGTAAATCGGGAGGTGAGGAGGGCGGCAGCATGGGGCTGGGCAGGCCGGCAAATGGCAGAATTGCCGAGACAAGGTCCGAAGGGCAAAGTGATAATAAGAGAACAGAAGAGTAACCCCTATATAGGGATTAAAATAACTTAATAATAACAGGTATTTCAACTTTGTATGAAGTGAGAAATATTACAGATGAGAGACAGATGAAAGGTGCTAGCAGGCAATTCTAATTTTAGACTTTTGTCATTGTCGGATAACAATATGAGTTCAAGTTCATATACAAGTAGAGTGTAAAGCTCATTGGACGGAATAAAGTGCTGGAAAAACGTACAGTCATACCCAGTATTGAGTACATTTCAGGATAAAATGATAGTAAGTAGGTACACGAGTTTCAAGGCAAGAGCAGCAACAGCATACTATAATAAGCATCATAATACAGGTGATATTGACAAAGATGTAAGGTATACGAGAGGAGATAATAGTAAGTAATCAATGTTAATTGACTGGTTTAAACCATCCCCACCGCTGCCATGGAAATAGTCATACTTTGGATTTTCATAAGAAGAGGTTCTGGACTCTAAACCAGGTATTAACATTAAAAGTATTGCTCAGAATGGAGCTAAGAGCTGCTGGGTGTATTTTCTGAATGAATAGCTATCTTCTAATTTATGTGCAGCCGTTTTTAAATTATTCCATCTCAGATTGATAAGTTATAGAGTCAGTTATTTTAGACAGCTTTGAGGTCAGAACAGTCATGTTTCTTTTCCCATTTGTATGACTTCTAGTTGGTAAGTCTCTCGTATCGATATTACTTTCATTTTGAGATAAATAAAAAGCTATATCCAAGATATGCTCGTTTCTTCTTATTTGAAGGGGCCATAGATTTAGGGCTTCATGTTCCCGGTCCACATTATCGAATCTGGATTTATTGAAAAAATTTCTAAGAGCTAAATTTTGCTGGGACTGCAATTTTTGTAGAAGGGCTTTTGGGGCAGAATCATAAATAAAATCACAAAAATCAATGTTTGGGAGTATGGCTAATTTATATATATCATGTTTGGCTTTACGGGTGAGAGAGTTTTTGGCTTTATAAAGTAATCTGACTTTGGAGGTATTAAATCAATTTTAAGGTGTTGTGGACATGGGGCTTGAAAGTGAGTAGATCATCGAGCATGAAGCCTAAATATTTGTATTCATGGACCGAATCTAATTCTGAGGTACCAAGAGTGAGTGGTAACACAGAGTTTGACAGTTTTGACCTTGCCACATGGCTATGGCAGAAAGACATGGTCTTACATTTCGAAGCATTAAGAGATAGTTTGTTTTTGGCGCACCATAAGTAGACATTATTTAGATCATTTTGTAGATTGTGATGAAGATCGGAGGTTAAAGCATTTTTCTACATCTCTACTCGGCCAGAAATGGCCGAGTAAAATGCCTTGAAAGTATTATATTGCACCCTGTCTGTGTAACGACCCTCAGTAAGCTCGGAGTGGAGCTGGCAGTGACTTTAGGTCTAGACTCTACCCGACGGGCAAATGAACGCGATTCTACGCGATTTTTAATGCGCAATCATCTCGCCAGAGTTCTGTGATGAGCGTGGACGCTTTTTGCGCAATGATTGCGAGATAGTCACGCTAAGGGTATAACGCAATATTAGTGCAATAATTAGCAAATTCTCATGGCATTTGGGCGGGATATTTCATGCACAATTTTCACCTTATTGCATTGCTTTTTTGTAGAATAATATCATTCGGAATTACTCATAATTAATTCTCTGTGGTAATACATCAATTATTTAACTTCATTTTTGTCATCTCTTTCCAATTCACCATGTCAGCAGGTTTAGTTACCTGTAGGTGACATTAGTGTGCGTGCACTTGTACAACAGCTACAGCACACTTATAGCACCCATAGCATTTAGGTATACAGCAATATGGGGTGTTTCGATTATTGCCTGTTTTAAAATTAAAAAAATAAATTACACTAATGAACTATTTTAAGATATTACTTGTAATGTTTCTAATCAAACATATATATAATGTATAAATACTACATAGGTGTATTAGCGGCACTTTCATTATAAAACAAATTGTAATTGCACCCCAGTTACCAGTTGCGCCACCTGCTGACAATGACATTTATATAATTAGGAAAATCTGAATTTAATGACTTTTAATGATTTTTATTGACCCGCGGGAACCATGTTAGTATTTACACGCGATTTTGAATGCGCAATTGATATCACACCCATAATAATAATGTAATCATGATAATTTTATTTGAACTAAGTTAGGTGTAGAAAATACTATTTTGGAATGAATATGTGTGTGATCGTTACAACATTTAGTACCTTAAAAACAAAGAAATACAGATACTTTTAAATAGCATTTAGTTTTGCATGTATATTCAAATAGAAAATACAAGTTAATACCCCAAAACGTCTCCGAAAGCCTTTATTCCCTCACATATGCATATAATATTCCTTGCACTGGTGTGGGCATATTTTATCTTACATTACAACATGCAAAATATCTCATCTCAAAAGTGTTCATGTCATTTCTTTCTTCCCAATCATTATACTTGAAAAGATGAGATCAAGCGGATTCCAATGATAGTAAACAGTCTAATAATTTAATAAATATTTCTAGATTTCTAGATTTTAAGTTTGATATTTTTTCGTTTTTGATAAAAAAAAGTTTCCAATATTTCTGGGGGTTGATAAACACTAAAGTAACTTAATGTAGTCTGTATGAGGACCTTTAATATGAAAGGATATTTTACATAGATTGTCCTGAAATTTGATACATCGATTGATATAGCTATAAGTGATAAACTCTCCAAATATTAGAATATTCCAATAATATGATCTTGTGAAAAAACATTTTGAAAAATATCAATTGTGTGGCTTATGACTCATTTTCCTGAAACACATCACATGTAATCAATGTAGAAGAAATTAAATAACAATGTAAAGATGTAATTAAATTGTAAGATTTTGTTTTGTACTTGGCGAATGAGAATTATCACTGTGTGAAACTTTGTCCAATAAAGTTTATTAAAAAAAAATCAACAGAATGCAGAAATCGATCCTAGGAATTATTATTAATATAATCGATGTACAAACATAAATGAATAAGGGAATTATTACCCAAATGCAAATTGTTAAAAGTAACTAGTTATGTTGTAATATGCCATGGCCTCATGGGAAGACCAAAGATTGTTTTGACTTGTGGACCCATTTCTTCAAACCATTGATGTAATTGTATAAGGAGAAATAAAAATACTTATATATATATATATTCGGTCATCTAAATACTACTTTAGATTTGTGTATCCATAGGCTTTGACTTGGTGTCAGAGAGTGAGTATATGTGCCAGTTGAGCGTCAGTGGGTGTGAATGCCAGGTGAGTGAGCAGTGCAAGGTATTGCGTCAAGTTGTGGCTTCATTATGATGAGTATTTAGACGTGATTTTGAATGCGCGTTATATGCGCAATTGAGATCACACCCATATTATTGACTTTTGAAGAAAACATGTATTTGTAGATAAAATTGGTTAAGTAACACATGTTTAATACAAACATAAATGAATATGAATGAGAACTTGACCAACATAAATGTGAGACCACCAACAACATGGCAGGAAAAAAACGCAATGGATTTCACATAATGGTAGCTAATGGCATACCCATTTCACTGTGATTCAAAGCAATAAGTATCACATATACATCACACTTCACTAGTTTGCAGCCAATCACAAAATTATCACAGTGGCATCACACTCAATTGCACTCAGTGCCTGTCGGGTAGTGGAAACCCTGCAAAGCTAATATTCGTTTGCCTTGAATAGCTTGATATTAATTAGTTACAATCCAATATTTAAACTGACACTGGAAGTGGGATCGACCTTCTAAATAACAAAGCATGTTTTCCAAGATCACCAATTTATTATTTTATGATTTATAAACACGTATTTAGCAAGTGGGAAGGTAGGTGTATATGTCTGAAACAGTGAAAGGTTTCAGCTATGTCTATGACATGATAGGCTATGTAAAACACATATTCTATCATAGTATGCACTTTTCATCATCATGCTGTCATTATTTAGAGAAAGACAGATTTTCAACTGGTGAAACCTGTAGTTAAAAGAGGCATGGCGAGTAGGATGATATAGTCACCAGCCAAGCAATACACCGGCAAACCCAAGGCAAAGTCTCGGTTTGGCAAAGGCAGAGCATGGTTTATGAGCGATAAAAAGGGTTTTCCCACTGAAATCTAATGTAACTTTCTGAGCTCTTCCAAGGTTAAAAGACACATGATTATACTTGGTTATAGCATGTGATCTTAATATTATTGACCAAGAGTTTTAATAAGTATAGCAATTTTGATGATATATATTCAGACATGTCCTACACGTAGAGTGATATATACGTAAGCCTACCTGTCAAAATCTGTTAATGAGTTGTCGAAACCTGTCAGGACATGTATACAACTCGAAGTCTGTGAGCGTGTGGCTGAGAGCGTACAGAAGCCGTATGCTGATTGGATGATCGTTTCGGCGCTGAAGGTCGGAGCTCAATGAAAAAACAATAAAATTAGCTCACGACAGCTAAAATCAACTTACAAATTAACCAAGCATTATCTCTATAAAATAGATATTATATTTGATTACTGAAAATAAAGGTTTCTTATCTGCAGTTATGAATAAACGGCATCAAAATGTAATTCGTCTGCTCTTTTCATGAACCAATCACAATTGAGTTTACAAAACACTAAAGGCAGGTATGTGTTGAACTATGGCGGCGGGCAGTACAACTGTAAACAACCAAAATCTCCAGTAGAAATTCTTCTAATTGGACTCAATACAGTTGTGTTTGGCTTTCATTTTCACGGATATACAAGCATGGAATACGGATGCTGTGTCCATCCCATTTTCTGAGTCCTTCAACTGATTCACTAAATGATATTCAGTCATGGATTCTGCCGACGCGGACCTAGTCGCTTTTCTCAACGCTGAGGACGAGAAAGAAAATAATGTTAAAGATGAGAAATCCAGCATCAATGACCTTCTCTCGATTACGGATGCCGCTGTCCAAGCTCTAGAAAAACCTAATCGACAGCGACAGAGTGAGAATTTCCGTCCATTATCCAGTGTCCAGCCTGTATCTTCTCAATTCCTTTCATTATCGCCCACCAATCTAAACGATTTGTATGGAGATGGTGGATTTGAAGGATGGGGTCAAGCCCAAGAAAGTGCACCGGGAGTTGCTCGAGGCACTGACCCCCCGGTAAAGGCACTTATATCAAATACAAGAAAATGTCAGGACGATTCGATTGGATCTCGAAGCATGTCACCCTCTGGTGTTTTGATAAGAGCAACCACTCATACACCTCGAGGACAGCCCTCTGGCTCTGTCTCTGATGTTTTTGCAAGTGATCATACAGCCAAATCTAAACATCACGACCAGTCTCTTCTAAATGCGAGTGTCTCATCGCGAATTAGTGTGACAAGTGAAGGTAGCCTATCTAATTCAGGCTTCATAACTGGTGGTGCTAAAAAGGTTAAGCTATCATCAAAGAAACTAAAGGAAATAAAGTCCCCATTTGATAGTTTTATTTCTGAACACACTTCCAACACTCAAGGACAGTTCAAGATAACCGATTGCCAATCCGCTCCATCGATTAGCAATGTTGAACCACCTCTCATCAACAATAACAACTCAAATGGAAAATCCTCAAAACACACCTCTAAATCTTCACAGAAACATGCGGCCCTTCCACAGGGTAAGAGTATCAACGAACCCCTCAACAGCCCAGATAGTAATGCAACATCAGGGATAATTCGTAGTGCTAAGTACACATCCGCATCGCAAAATGTCCATGTTGAATGTCATATCACTGGATCAGAGATGGCTCAACTTCTGTCCAAAAAACGGATAGAGGATAATGACAAATCCACCAGTGACGAAAGTCAAATTACTGACAACCAAACATACAAAGATTTCCAAAATGATATCATCATAACAGATGTGAGGGGTTCAAACAGAAATCAAATGCTTAATAACTCCACAAGTTCCTCGAAGAAAAGTTTCAATCCAGATTTAATGGCCACAACATCCAGCAAAATAAACGCTGAGACAGCTTCCAACATGTCTTCTAATAAAAACTTTGGGTTCACTGACACTGGGTCAATGTTCATTGAAGATGTCATTGCTGGGGCGGCAAGTGAAACCAATGAAACGCCATCGATTTACTCTGAAGGTAAATGATAGAAACAAAATTGCATCCTTGTGCGAATTGTCCCCATTCACCCCATTCGTTTGCTAGAATTGGCTAAGAGTCTCCCCGATTTCCCTGATAAAATAAATTGGGTCCACGTTACGAATAGTTAATCAAATTGCTCGATGTATAAAATTAACCTTTTTCTTTCCAGATGATGCGTTTAATAACCCAGAAATTATGACGATTCCCCAGTCTGTTGTTACCATCACGGCTCAAGATCGCATGAACGGTATAAATACTTCGGGTAGTGAAGCTAGTGCCGAAAATTACCCACTGGCTCTTCAGGATAGATTTGGGAAGGTATGGAGGCTTGTTTTTCCTTTAATTTTTTAATTCGAAAAGAAAACATGAAACTGTTACCACAAAAACTAGGAGTTTCTTGACGTATTTTAAAAAAAGTAAAATTGCTATTTTCCCCAAGGTTGTGACAATTACATTGTTATTGAGTCATTCATAACATGACAATTTTTCGCAAAGTTTATATATATATATGATCCAAAGATAAGATCCTGAATTTGGTTGATACTATCCGGGATATACCTAGTTAATATTTAAATCCATGATAGAATGTTTATAAGATATTAAACTCGAGGCATCAAGAAATCATTATACTACCCCTGCACTCTGCCTGAGGTAATTATTCGTTTCCAAACATAACACATGCCTTCTCTCTCCTAGTATCGACCTTCCGGCATTTTACGACAGGGGGCACCAGTGGATAGCTCTGATCCACAGAAGCATCCTCACACCAGCGATTCAGACGTGACTGTCACACAGTATAACCTCAGTGAAAAGCAGAAGCAACTGAGGAACAACTTTGTGAAAAGGTAACAAAAAGATGTCTACCGTATTTGCTGTTCTCTATTAATGCTTTTGAAAATCAATTATACCGTATTTAATTTCTCGTTTGTTTAAATTCATTGTTTAGATAAACGTAAGTCATCGGGGTTTTAAAGATTGAAATGAACTGATATTGCAGGAGTAATATAAATGGTCCTGTGAAGAGAGTGGTGCAACCAAAAGTGATACAGACCATGACTCAAGTTGGTACAACACAATCTGTAACAACTTCTAATGTCGATCCTGTGACCACTGCTGCTGTGGCTGCGTCTGCTGCTGTAGCTGCCACTCAACCATTCCTTCAGGTAAAATTAGATAAATATTGAACTTGAAAGAATAATCCATTGCATTTATTTTTTTCATGTTTTTTTTTTATTGTTTTAATTGATTATTCTCAAAGACATCGATATTATTATTGTAATTGAAGGCCCAACATGACGTAGAACATAGAATGGCAGAAATCCTTGAAAAGCTTTCGCAGATCCAAACTGGCAATCCCACTTTATCCAATTTCCCTGGCACGGGACTTGGAGGCACAGGAACATCGGCTGGAACAGGGGTCTCGGGTGGTACCGCCGACAGCTTATCGGAGTCTTCAGCTGGCCTTAAGATTTTAGATCTTGAGAGACAACTACAGGACCTTACACAACGAAGACTGGACTACCTTGAGAAGATGCACGACCAGCAAATGATGGTTCAGGTAAAGGCACCATTTGTCTAAAAAAATATCTATTAAGTCTGATATGCAGTTGTGAGTTACATGCTAAAATGTTTCTGGTTTGAGGACAGTTTAATCAGAGTGAAGTAAAGTATACATACTAAGTGATCTACATTAGCACCCTTCAGACATTCACAAACTTGTATCAAGATGGTAATCGTAATACAAATACGGTTGTTTCATTTTTAAGTAAGTAGAAAACACACACTCTATGTTACATTATTCCCTGATGATATTACATTTGTTTAATAAAGAGAATTGTAGGGACTCAACAGAATTGAATGAAAAATGGAACAACCAAACTGTTTAATTTATCGACCTACTACTTGTATAAACAAAAGATCCTACTTGTAATGTGAATCCTTATAAAACGACGAGTTTTCATTTGTAGCCTAAACATTCTTGCTTTTCACCAGAGTCTCTCCATTTAAATGGAGAGTCTCTGTTTTCACCTAGCGGTAACTTGATTTTACCAGAAAAGCAGAGCTTAAATTCATTGTTGGCAGGTGGCGTTAATGTGTTCTTCATATCTTACTCGCAGGCGCAGCTCCTCTCCGTCACTCGTCAGCCTGCCACGTCCTCTAGCGAAAAAGATGGGAACCTGGCAAGTAACTGGCCTTCAGAAAGTCGCTGGAAGCCCTCAAGTGTCACCAAGCCTAAGCACGCTTCCTATAGATCAGTGACTGATGATGATTATTACAGAGATCGGAGCAAAAGTAAAAGTAAAGATGAGAAAGAGGTCTCCGTCTTCGACACCCCAGCCCCAAGGAGAAAGCCCCCGACACCTATGTCATTTGATGGTAACGCTAGCTCTGAAATGAAAAGCACCCCTAGAAGCCCCCAGAGATCCAGGTCCAAGAGTCCTAGTAGAAGGAAGAATAGGAGTCCTGTCCGTGAGAAAAAGAAAGGTATTATACGTACATATACTTGATCATGTCTACTTCTTAATACCTGCTCAGAATTTCGAAAAGTACTCATACCGGTATATTTCTGGGATGTCTCCCAGTGTAGCCCCCCTTCCTGACCTTTTACTACCGCCCTGATTGGCACTGGCGAAAATGAATGATAATTAATATCCTGTGGACGTTATGTGATATATGAGATCAGGGAAGTATCTCTTTATATACCCCCTGATGAGACAGGCTGTGATGAAAATTGAAACTTTACACCTTTCGACGTCTGCCTCTTTTATATAGCCACATATCTATGAACTTTGTATAGAATTCCCGGTATGTTTCATCTTTAAAGATTTATAAAAGCAGCGCAGGGTTTGGTGTTGTTTCTTATACTTTTTGTAGCTGGGAGATGTATCTAAACGTGAATTTACATAGATATTCACGCCTTCCTACTTTAGATAATTTATTTCTGCTACTTTATTTCTGTCCCTTTTGTCGAAGCATGTCCTATTTTGTGAGTTTGATCTTAGGGGTTGAGAAAAAAACCCTGATCGCTTAGGAGAACCTCGCCAACTTTAATGTTATTATAATGGGCGTATTTCACATTGATTCTAGAACATAGCTATACATCTTTGGGTGCATCGTTCTGTCGCATATCTTTCATATATTTTCTTCAACAATATTTTAACTTATAATTTTATGTGAATTTTCATTCACAGCATTTGGGCTATTGGAAGAGATATTATCTAGCCAAGATGAGACACCACGCCATTCTCCTTTCGCGTCTACACCTCCAGATTCTCTCCATTCCATTCGCAGTAGATCAAGGTAAGGACAGCTATAGTGTCTTTTGATCACAGAGGATCAAATCCCTTATCAAAGATTCAAGCTATCCCTTCCTACTTCCTGGATTACTTCCTCGAATGACTTACTGGACTTGTCCCTGACATGTCCTAGGCCTCCGTAACACTTTGCTCTCCGTAATAAGAGCCCCCCCCCCCCGCCTCCCCACCGCCCCCTTTTTTATGAAGTATCAGAACTGAGTAAAAAAAACCATACACGTGTTTTTCAATAAAAACTCAGAAAGAACCTTTTTATACTTGAGACTACTTTCATTTATTAGGACTTCACGTGAAGGCACACAGTCTGCCGAAACGTTGGTTTAAAGACAAAATAAAAGAAGTAAAAAAATAGAAATTAAATGTATTTCATTCGTCGACCATCAACTCATACACGCCATTACTATTGTAGTCTACCAGCAGTTGGTAGTATATTATCCAATTTGATTTATTAGGTGGAGTAAAATTCACAAACTTGAGTCGTTGCTATCGGGTTGAGTAATTATTTGTGTTCTCTGTTTTTGAGTTTTTAAAAATAGTTCTACTACCTCTCTGATACTGTAATTAAAATGATTGAAAAAAGCACTAGCTGGAGAAGTTATTTTTGGTGTATATAGCTTATCGTGAGTTTGACTAATTTACTTGAGCAAAGCATGTTTGATATTCGGCAATCCTTTCGTGTTGTGAATAAGCTCTTTTCACTTGGATATGTACCCACCCATTTCCCCATCTTCAGAAAGCGTGGGTTGGAAAACCTTGTATCTAGAAAAAAAACTTACCCTTAGAAATTACTTTTATTTCATTGCTTATGGCTGTACTTACCAGTCAGCCAAAGGAATGACAAGTCAAAAAGCTTAACGTACCTTCATTAGTACAGGATACTGCGTGCTTCCACAATCTCACTCTCCCCTTCGCTGTCACAACCAATACCCTTTTTACTAGCTGACTATTAATCATCTTGTCAATTTCTTAATGAAATCCCGGATGCTTTCTTTAGTCACATGCTTCCCAGACAGTTTTCACACATGATTGACCGCTCAGATTCCTCTGGCCTCATTGACAAAAAGCCCAGCCCGCCCCTCGCTTAATGATTTTGACATGATATCGGTGTGGGTAATATGAATGGAAGGGTGCTTCTGACTTTGATATCTAAATACTGTCACGCAATCCTTCCTCGCTGCCCACTGAGCTCAGGTTCTCAAATAAAGCACCCAGTTTCAGTACTTTTACACCTAATAATTACCTATCACGCTTCACTGGTTATTGTCAAGCTTCATTGACTTAGTCATATACAAATTTTAATCCGATATAAATGTCCTCCCCTTTCCCTCTTAAAGTATGGAGAGTAAGAAGAAAAAGTGCTGGGATTTTTATGCATCCCGACACTGATGGGAAAAGGCAGCCGTTATGCAGATAAAAAATGTAGATTTCCTCCGCGGGTACTTGAAAGAATAGAAGTTGGGAGAAGAGTCAGTTGCCAGTGCATGCCAACGTCTCCCATCCTACCCCGCATCACTGGCAAAACAGCCAATAAATTTATTTATTTTACCACTAGAAATTGATGCGTTTCTCTCATGACATGCCGATCTGATAAGGTCAATTGGGTCTAATATATTCTTTTGAAGCCCTTACTGGGAAGAATTCTTCTCCCTGACAACATTTACTCTCTGGGGAGTCTCCAAACATACGTTCCCATTTTGCAAAAGTTTGCCAGGATCCAGTCTGCGATAAAATGGATACAGTTTATCTTTTATCCTCGACCCACCAAATGAGATTGGACAGGAAAACTTCAAACCGAATTCGCCAACAAACATGAAACTCGCCTCCTGGAACTTAGGGGCGAATCTTTGCACGAGGAATGGGAGCAAAAAACTTATCGGTGCAGAAAGTGTAATGAGTGAGAAGAGGAGGAACAGGGGAGGAGGAAAAAAAGCTAACAAATATAATCAGAAGTCTGCTAAATTCACGAAATCCAGCTGGAAACGCCAGCAGACCTCAGTTGGGTTTATGTCAGAGAAAATGGTCTTGCAGATATGCGTAATGAGGGAGTCGTGCACGGGGCCCTGTCGAGTGGCCACAAGTAATAGCAGTCACGCAATAGGCAAATTCTGCAACTAGCCTGTAATGCAAATACAAATGCATTGCGTGAGGCTTGAGCGGGGCGCGCGGACCCCAGGCCGGCTCGGCTGTAATTATCAGGGGATCTGCGTGCCACGAAAACAAGCCAGAGATGGCGGCGACTATCAAAAATTGTGGAGGGAAATCAAGTGTGTGATGGCTGTGGATGGCGAGACAGGCGACTTGAGACAGCGACATGCAATCGCCTGCCACTACTACTACCGCTGCTGTTCCTACCGCAGCTACAGCAGAGGGAGGAGGTGGGGAGGCCGATGGGTGGTGATGGTGGTGGTGTAAAGTGGTTATAGAACTTTATATTTCAATAGAAAGCTCTGCTGTGTGAGGTAGTTAGTTAGTTGCCTTCTGGGGAAGTGTGAGGTTTATGGAGAAAGGGATTTATCAGTGTGTGGAGTGCACATAGTTTAATGGTTAATGGAGGAGGATAGGAGGTATTTATTGCCACTTCATTTCTAAGATTAGAACTTGGGTTTCAATCTGAGGATAGTGGTTTTGAAGTGTGTAGAACTTTTTCAGCATTTTTGATATCCTTGATTGAATGAATTCATTGAAGAATTTTTTTTAACTTAACTAACATGGAAGTTCTTTAAGAACGAAAAAATCACTAAACTCATCAGAAGAATGATGCAAAGAAGTCTTGATGGCATACTTGCATGGTTGCCTGTGAGAGAATTTTGCATTTATCTACACTGCCAGTGGGGACAGTAAGCCTCCAAGATATGCACCAGTTATGCCTAAAAGTCGACACAGATAGTCTATATCAATATATTGATAACTATTTAAAATTGATTTACACATGTTGTCAAAGACGTTGCTAAATATCAGCTCGTGGTGTATTCTGATTAACTTTTCTTGGTCGTCCGGTTTGTTTGGTCGTCCGGTTCAAATCATTCCTACGATTAGAATACATATGATATAGGAAATATATGTTTAAAACGTACGCGTATCCTGTTAACTGGACATATGTATTCATATCTTGATACGTCAGCCCCGGTCTGTATTTCTGGATCCCACTTCCCTTATAGGGGTTCTGCGCTTGGTCACAAGACTCCAGCGTTTGTTTGCGATCATGCGACCAGGCTAGGCATTGCGACTTAACCGAGGAGCTCCGCTAGGTCGCTAGGCCTATGGTGATTGCTGGCGACCGTCGATTCGATCGCAATAATTTCCAAATAATTAGATCTCCGCTCTCAAGTCGCTTGACCTTGCGAGCTAGTGAAGTAAGAAAGTGTATATGGAGGTCGCGTAAGCCTTGACGTATGATGAGGTCCTAACCATTGGCATGAATTTAAAGTGGATATTTATCAAAATCTCCTAATAAGTATAGATATATATTGGGGCTAATTGTTTTCATTTAGAATTCTGTGAGCATTGTCCTTACTTGAGTTATAACTTTTACGAATCTGTGAACCGAGGATAAGAAATCCTGATTGATTAGTTTGCCACAATGAGCTAATTTAAAGAAAGGTGTTGTGTAAACTGGTATGATTAAGTAAACATTGTATATTCAGTCATAAAAATGGGACAGGCGTTAACTTTCGGAAGATGTAAAAGTTAATATGGCTTTCTATGTGTACTGTAAACTAATGTGATTAAGTATATATTTATATTTATAGTTTACTTCATTGCCATCTAGTGGCGATGAGTAGGACAAAATGAGACATATATCGTGTATACATGTATACATTGTGTAATTACATGTATAACGGGCGTAGTCCACTAAGCCGATTCTCATGCGATTCTCACAGAATTTAGTGCAAAAGAGTCCTCTGCGGCGCAAAATCGCATGAGAATCGGCTTAGTGAACTAGGCCCTTATATATGTAGTTCCTAGGTAGCCAGGGTTGATAAATGATCAGGGTTGATAAATGTGCTACAGTATAATTATTTTGAATGCATTTTGTAGAAGCATTTTGATGAATTGACTAATTCATGGCGATCACTTATTCTATTTGAAGACACATTTTTATCTGACTTTTAAAACTGGTCCTGGTTGGTGCCTAAAGGAATTTAAAGATATTACTATTGAAGATATTTTTTTTTTGAAAGAATAGAAATATGGTAGCATCGGAAGGAGAAAGATCAACGCAATTGAAGATATTACCATTGTAGATACATTTTAGCCAATATATAATGTAAGAGTTTGCTTAGCGTGTTGGTAATTTTGAATGCTGGGAATTCTTGCTATTAACATTTGTATCATACTAGCTCCCTTCAGATCTTTTAAAGCAAATCTTTATTCGAGTTCGGTAGCTTTATTCAGGTTCGGTAGCTTTTACAATCAGTTAATGTAGTAAAATAGAATATCATCTGGCCCGGATAACTAAATAAAAAAGAGAAAAGCAAACCATCGATTTGGGTATTTCTGAGCCATTCCTACCGATTTCGTCAAACAAAATAGAATATATCTATGAAAGTGACGATATTCAGTGTGAGTCAGTTAGTTCAACCACATGCATTCTTCTAGAAGGGATATCTGAAAAAATAAAGTATTCCACAATCATATGAACTTTGAGAGGTAACTGAAAAGAATATCTACATCTATTTGATTTATAGTCTGCCCAGAATAGATAGTTATACCATATTAATCACTATTTAGTCCGCAGACCATCTGCCATTGGCGAATTGTGTTTAATAATGTATCAAATGAGGAAAACGGCTTAACATAGAATGATAATACTTTCAAGCTAACATTTCCTAATATATGGGATTTAAATTCCCAGCAAAGTCCTGAAGATAGTTCCTAAAATAAATTCCCTCTGTGCTAAAAATCAAAATCAGTGTCTGCCTGAGATTATGGAAGGCAAGACGACGCTTCTAGAATCCAGCGCCCTTGATGATGTGCTGCAAAGTTTGCTCCCAATGCCTCATTACTATACATCGCATGCAGGCAGATATTTGTTAACGTCTCTGCATTGTTTGAGATAATTATGGTGTAAATGAATTTTAATGAGTGCTTTAATTGCCTGTCAGAACGTGAGCCAAACCAGTATTAAGAACTCCTCTCTCCCTGTATTTGAATGCATGGAGATGCAGGACTCTCGAGACTGCGGCAGGTTTGGGAAATTTACTTGGAAATAGAAAGGGGAAAAAAGACACCATACCTCGACACCATTCGCTGAATTTCTTAATTTTCTCATGCTTGGGTTTCGGGCTTTTGCGAATCATGATTGAGGATTGAGATATGCATGATGTAGTCCTTCTGTTAATTCCCATGTTGGTTTTGATAGATTGGCGAGTTTTATAATTTCCTGCGTTTCACTATGGACAATTTTCAGTTCGCTTTTTCCCTGTCTATTTATTTAGAAGTCTCGTGACAAACTCATATCTATTCACCTGCTTCTGTATTTTTTGTCCCTGTTTAGCCAGCCCATCTAAAATCCAAACATTTTTTTGTGGAGTTGATTCTTGTTCAATCTATCGTACAGTATTATTCACAGGGGAGCCACTACCTCAACCCGCTTCCCGTCGACTGGAACCTTCTGCTCAGGAGACCATACCAGTCGCATACCATGCAAGTTATTAATTAGTATGTCATTGTTCGAATGATCAATAATAGTTGGAAGCAATTAATAAAAATCTGTAAACTACCACTCCAGGATCCATACTTTGCCTTGCATGGACCACACCCACGGAAATCGCGGCAACCCTTGTCAAAAAAGCAGTGGCTTTAGGCGGTGGCGATAACCATCGATTCTGCATGAAATCTGTAAATGGCTTTTGGGTGTGCGCCCAAGGCCCCTAGCCGGCCCCACTGCCGATAACTATATAATTACCACGAGCATGACAACTGTTTGTTTGTCATCCAGCATTTGCTCCGGTTCACAATCTCACCCTTTGCTACATGGTGTTTTGTCATGCACTTGGCTAGTTAGTGCGAGTGGAGGGAGAAAAAAGCCCCGCCGGCATAGTACACAGGCATAAAAAAAATTGCGTGATGTATAATCCATTGAATCACGAGGAGTGGGGTCTATGTTCTTTCATTACGTATAGAGACTGACGCACTCTTACGCCAGCACCAGCAGAAATAATTCCTTCCTCTCCTTATCTGGCTTCGTTTTAGCCAGCCTTATTAACAATTCCGGTCGAGACAACAAAACATCAACAAATAGATATGAAGACAAAAATCAATTTCTATAAAATGGAAACATTTTCTTCCATGGTAGCTTCCGTTTTTATTAGCTCAAGATTGTAGTTTCCTTCATTTATTCCAAGATATACTTTTTTCGCTAGTAATTTCTTACACCCTTGTATTAACAATTTGGGTTTAAAAAACAACAAACAACTAGACTTGAAAACAAATACAATCTCTAAAGTTTTTCTTCAATGCCCCCTTCCTTTCTGATACGTTATTATGATTTCCCTTATTTCTAAAAGATTTGGTTCTCTCTCATCTATGATCTTAATTCACTTCCTTCTCTGTCCACACAACCCCCCACCCCACCTAACCCCCAATAAGCCCTTGCCTCTAAGCCCTTGCCTTTAGAAGGTGATCTTTGTTAGTTTGGTCGGCGGCAACACGAGGTTCACTTCCTCCTTGCGAAGCGCTTGTCGCGTGCTAGGTGCACTTGCAGGATTTTCGACATAACTTCGATCTCATGTCAGAATTGAGTCTCTTCCACCGGTATATTTTTCATCCTCAGTTAGTGGACTATTTCAGGCCGTATGTGGCCAGTAGTGGCTTGGCTATTAGACATTTCCAAATGATTTTGCGTGACAAACTGGTGAACGATACCTAGGGGTTCTTGTATCCCATTGCGCTGCGGTACTGCATTGATCAAGGAACTTTTTCTTGTGCACTAATTTTGGTTTACGAGTATTCATTAACACTACACGAGGCTGAACGCAATGTAGTATTCGAATATACTCCATGCTTTAATATCAAAAGGCCACACTCCTAAATAGTTTGTTTTTGCCTTTTCCATCCAAACATAGAACTAGACCCAGTCTAGTTCTATGATCCAAATAAGCATGATCACGAGATAAATATATTACCCGTAGGGTACCCATGACATATAGATTTCTCTCAGACGCAGTTTTCTTTGATTTTTGTTTTGTTTTAATTTCATTAAAGGCCAATAATGTATTTGATACATTTCAATAGAAAAAAACTTATCCGCCAAGCTGTATACGACTGTACTAAGTCAACTTATTTCTTTGTTTTAAGGTTTTGTTGGGTAAACATTACACATAAGTGTGAGGTGAACGAGGCAAGAAACATCTAACCTGTTATTTTTGTGTACATCAGTCTGTCCGTGGGCGTTTATATACCCCATTTCCCGCTCTAGCTTCCTTGGTATGAAAGCCGACTATTGGTCATGTTGTATACACTTCTGGTTGGTCCAAGGACCCGGAACTTTCAACTGAGCGTTCTCTACGGTGGCTCAGAATATGTGTCAGTGATGTAGGAAGCAGGGGGTCCACAGAGGCCATGCCCCCCTCCCCCACCAATGAAAGGGGGGGGGGGCATAGTATGGTCCCCCCCCCCCGCCCATTTTATCTTCATATCAATTTTTGAAATGGTGAAAATGAACCAAAGATTCCTCCAGATAGAGAATGCCCTCTCTCAGTAATATAAAATGCCAGTAAAGTTCTGTAACTAGACGTGTTGTGGCCCCATGCGAAAACCATTTTCGCCGAAAATAAACACTAGCTTAGGACAGCCACCCATGCCTCTGGTCCAGAGACCCTAGCATCCCACTTAACTCACTTTTCTTGCTTAATTTGATCTTAGCATCTCTAATTCTTTCCCCAATCCAAAGGGAATGACATCAATAATCAAATGTGAGTTTAAAAGATAACCAAGACCCAGATATGAAGATGTTAGTGAAATTATGAGACCGATGTAAAAAGGCTGTCTGCTCTGGGACTTGACCTCACAATAGAGAATAATTATGTTTGCAATGCTAAGCCTATGAGATTTTTGTGCAACATGTCCACACAACATCATCAAACTGTAAAGTGTGGCAGCGTCATGAAGCGTGGACATTTTTCTGGCCAACATTTGTGAAAATTGTAGTTTTTGGTATTTGGGGGGAAACATTGGAATGGGTAACTTTTGAAATTCTGAAAGTTATCATGTCTATGTATTCTATGTCCTTCATATTGTCTTTCCTCAAGTCAGAACCAGTTAATGAAATTGGGTTCAAATAAAGCATCCAACAAAGGCAAAACTAGATATAAGTTTTTCTAATACTGCTGATCATGGAAAACCTATGACACAAATTAGGTTGTTACTATATTGGCAAATTTCCATATTGTGTTTAGAGAAAATGCACATGGATCCATTTTGCCTAATATCTGATAGGTTGACAGACCATCAGTCTCATTCTGAAACTGATGCATTATCCCGTGTAATTGTGTTCAATTACATGGCATTGGGGAATGGCCAACATAAGTGGACAAGCAATAAGTAAATTTCATCATTAAAACAGCCATACAGGGTAGTTGTGATATAAATTTGGAAAACAAACTCAACTGTCAATCGTGCAACTCGCGATGACACACAACCTTAGACCTTGTGTCATAGGAACCTATTCCCAAATCAACTTCTCGCCGTATTACATATAGACTATACAATGTTACTTTGTGGGACAAAGTTGCCCCCCCCCCCCCCATGTTTAAATTGCTTCCTACATCACTGCACTGTGTGGATGTAGCCCTTTACCTTGGTTTGGTGGAGGAGGCGGGGATATAAAAAGAGGGGGTGCCCAGTGCATTTATCTCATGTCCTAGAACGTTACAACTAAATTATACATACACATGTAATTGTCTTAAATGATCCACTCAGCCCTAGAAGTAGGTTCCAAATTTATTTCCCTTTTGTCAGTAGTATAACGAATGCCAAACCTATGCAATAAAACTAGTCTTATTTTAAATTACTAATACCAAATACAATGCTGATGCAAATCAAACAGTGAGCTAATTGTTACATTTAATTGTTCCAGTCAAGACGTATCACTACTTATGTAACTTCCAAAATTAAAACGTATGCAGCTTCTGAAACTTTTACATAACGCACTCACTATCTTAAATCATACAGAGCATGGCAGTTATTTCTTGTATTTTGCTGATATATTTAATGATGAATGTATATAATATATACAAATATAATATATGAAAGAAAGGAAGGCCCCCAGTGGCGTGAACCTACTCTTCTCTCACTTGTTCTCAGTCCGATCACGCAGCGGAATATAGCATGTATACTGTACACCACACGGCAGCTTAGTAATCAGGAGTTTAGAACTTCTCTTTAAGCCCCGGGTCATTTGCTGTAGATTATTTTGCTTTCCTATGACATGTTTGCCAGTAGATAGCATGCTATACATGTCAGCAACTCATGTTCTTGCATGTAGCATTCACATCACATCTCGGACGCACCTGCTGGTCGCCATCAGAGCCCTGGAAAATTCCCATAAAACCAAGTCACATAATACACAGCTTATTCTCTTAATATTACCGGGTCATGCACATGGACGTTTGCCTTCTAATGCGGGGTATATACCTTTATGCTTGGTTTGAAACAATCGTGTTAGTAGTCGCTAATGGTCTCCTTTTTGGGGGAGGGGTGGGCGGTTCATATTACTAATGTTTATTCGTCTTTAGTCTCCTAATATCTATTATATCATTGAATGCCCTTGACTTTTATTATGGGAATTTTCAGATAATTTTCATCTTGCTTTTGGATAAGTGGTTGAAGGAATTCTTGTTCCAAAGCTTCAATCCTCCCTAACCGATTTATATACCTTTTGTCACATTTATTTTTTACCGCTTTATTAACCGGATATGCTTGGGTGCTGATTGTCAATATCTTCTTGAATCTTCACATTAATCGTTTCTTCCTTTTACCTTCGTTTGTGCAAGCACCTCTGCCTCTATTTCTTGTGTATTAATTCAGGTGAAAACATTTGTTATTACATTTTAAAGAATTTATAATCTTTATTCAGGCAGGGGTTGTGGGTTGCATCATTTTAACATAACAGCATATCCATTAACTACCTTCAGACCACCATTGCGGTGACTAATAGTGGTGTTCCACTGGTTCGTGCTTGTTGGCCAATGGCTTGGATGTATATCAAATTATTTTGTCAGTCAATTCATTATTAGATCATTGTCCCTCTCCAAACCTTAACCGAACGAAACCGACTACTAAATGTAAATATACATGTACATATACTTTTCCAACTCTACTTTATTTTGATGAATCTGTCTTCTCTCCCCCTGCTCCCCCCCCCCCCCCCCACACCACACACACACACCATCTCCAGTTTTGATCTATATATAATTGCAGTACGGATATGCTTACCAGTACTTTCCCTCTGGACTGATGTCAGTATTGAATAATAGTAGGAAGGCCTTCAGATGGACAATGTTTAAGTTACGGTTTAATAGTAGCCGCCAACGGTAATTTCTGCCAAAAATGTCATCATGTGTCTGGTCTAGCTGAACTTTTCTCTCCATGGACTCCATATCCTTTTGATCAAATGTCAAGTGCCCCAGGATTGTGGCATTTAAAAAAATAGAAAAATCTATCAATAGTTTCGTATGTTATGTGACATTTTAAATCAAAGACAACCGACGTATGGATGACCGTTTTTGTTTCTCCATTTCTTCTAGTATTCTTCCTGAATTAAAATCACATTCGGAGCCATTTAAAGATCATGATATGACATTTAAGTGGTCAGCAAAAAGTATAAAGTCCTTTTCTACCGCCCAATACTTCATTCAGTTCCCTGTAATATTTATTCAGTGGATTTACTTTTCAAACTCTAAGCATGGGTATTCTATTGTGAATTCATTCTGTATTCTGGCAAAGAAAAACAAATACTTCCTATGGTAAACCGGACTCCATTTATTCCAGACTCTACCTGTTATCTTGACGGATTACACCCTATCTGTCTGTGCATCAGACTGACTGATCACGTGGTCAGGTCACATGGTCTAGTCATGTGGTCTGGTTCATCATCCCTGGATGTCGGGTTTACACTGCTCAGTCGCTTGTTGCAATGATCCCTCGTGAAAGCGCCCAAAACACGTGCACCCGACGATGCCTCAAAACATCATGATTTAATAAATTGTCTGAGTCGCTTTTAAATCGCCTTCCTATCTGCAATTGAAATGTTCCATTTGAGCTTTGAAAAACCTGGAGCATTCATAATGAAGGCCTATGAGGCTAACCGCGGTCAGGTATTAAAAGGCTAAACCTGTAATTGCTTTATTGTTAGGTTTCCAACTGCGTGTTCTATACCGACCTGGAGAGATATTGTTAATAGCAGTGCAAGTTTACCTGTTATTTGAGATAGATATTAATTGCTTGATTTGCCCATCACATATTATCTGGAAAGCCGTATGTACGTGTTGATAATTATAGAATTCATTTTACACCTAGCAAATTTATTCTTATACGGATGTATATCGATGTATCTATTTTTGATAGTGAAACTTTCCCATTTCGAAATATAAGCACGCTCCCTGTGTGTGTTATCTTTAGCTGATATGAGACACAGGTGTTGAAGGTGGATCGTTGGAGTGGGGGGGGGGGGGATGAAAGACATTTGTGATAAAACATTACTATTTTTCCGTGTAAGGGCTTGCTGTAAAGTTCTCTCAATAAGTATAAATATAGTAATGTGCCTAACACACTTAATTGTTTCATTCAAAATTGTTTCCAGAAGCTGGGTATCTAGGGAATATTCCCAGTCATAGATGTTACGTTTGGTGAAAATTGGTTGGTTATACATGTATTATTTAACCTTCACCCCATAAACTTATTAATATTGAAAGTCGATCTTTTTCTAAGTGTGTTTCTAGTTGGACTTTTTACTAATTCATATATAGCCTATTGTTGTTTGTTGTCTGTTGACTAAACACCTGTCATCCAAGCGCGCACCTATACACATAGCACGCATGTAAACCACCAAATGTTGAACACTCACATAATTAATGCTAACCCCCTGGTATAAAGAGGCAGGTTGTGGTACTATTGGAAGGGGAAGTCATAACATTCCACTCCACCCTCTTAACATGTCTAATTATCCTCTCCCTCCACCCTGTTCAGGACAAGCTTAGACGTATCTACACATGTATACCTATTAGTGATGCGCACAGCCTTAATATACACACATGTACTCACGTACATGTATATCCCCCCCCCCCCCCGCCACACACACACACCCCCACACACCTGCCCCATGTAAACGTGCATGTATTCACTTCTACCCATACCTTTCCAGGCCAGCTTCACCACCCTTCCTTCTATACTATGGAAGGAGGAAAATTTTGTTTTATTTTTTTTAAAAAGAAAATAATTTTTGTTTCTAAAGTCATTGTGCATTTCGTTTTTCATTTTAACTTTCGTTTCAAAATCACAGGTCACTATCTTTTTAATTTTCGTTTCAAACTCAAATGTCAGTATCGTTTTGATTTCCGAGATTTTAAATGAGCAAGAGATCTCATGAGATCTCACTGGCAAAATGGCGGCGCCTATGGGTGCTGCCATCTTGGATTGGTTATGCAGCAGAATGTTCCTGCAGCATAATGCTGCTCATGCTCAATGCCCATTGCAGCAGTGTGCAATGCAGCAGTGTTTAGTGCAGCAGTAATAATATTGAAAGTGCAGCACTGCACTGTGGTGCGCAGCACTGTCCAGCACCTAAGAGTGCAAAACTATAAAGCATATTAGAATGTTTATTTAGAGTGCAACACTTTATAGAGTGCAGAACTTTCAGCACTTTGTAGCACATTTCAGCACATTAGAGTGCAGCACTGTACTGTGTCGCACTTTAGAGTGCAGCAAATTGCCGCACGTTAGAATGTTAATTCAGCACATTAGAGTGCAGCACTTTAGAGTGCAGCACTTTAGAGTACAGAACTTTTCTAGTCTAGGTCCAAACCCTCAGATCAGATAAGAAGTTAGTGATTACAGGCCATATCGCTAATTGGTGTCCTGGCCTATAAATCGGCATTTTAATGGGAATGTAATGACACTTTGCAGTCTTAATGGAAATATAATGGCAATTTGCGGTTTGAGGGGAGAGGCTTTCCCTTCCTTTGGAGGAACTCTTGCAACTTTGGGCCTAGACTGTTTCAGTGCTTCACTCTCATATGTTGTACTGTGCTGCACAGATTAGTGCTGCTCTATACTGCACAGCACAGTGTTGCATCTGATGTGCCATTCAATGCTGCATAATGCTGCTTGACAGTGATGCGCTGCATTGTGCTGTTCTCTGCTGCACAGTTGTGTGCTGCACAACACAGTGCTGCTCTGTGCTGTGCTATGTTTGATGGAAATGCCCTATTCATAGCACCATTATTGCATACTCGTTTCATGACTAGAACTATGCACTTCACATGAAGAAAGAATCCTTCCTTGTGCATGAAATCTCGTGAGATCTCACCTCGTTTAAATTTAAGTCTTGTTCATAGGGATCTAGATTCCCTTGAAATCAAACTCAAAACGGAAATGACTTTGGTTTTTAAATGAGACGGAAAATGATTTTGGAAATGAAACCAAATATCACTTTCCATGTTGGTCCTGGGTATGACCATAAAGTGCCTTTCTGTCTCTTTTCTCTGTCTCTCTCTTCCTTCATTTTCTCTATCTCTATTTCCTGGGTATGATCATAAACTGCCTCCCTCTCAGCTCTCCCGCCCTTGATATAACCATCTTAAATGTGTTGATAAGGGCGTAAAGCAACCAGTCTCACTCACTCACTCACTTTCCATGCGTGAGCACTCTCGTCTTTTGTACTATGCAGGGCATTTTGTTTTGAGAATTCATGCGCAAGGAAAGAACGAAATCTAAATTTATAACTTCATAAGTACGATATCCTTCTCTAAACTAGATTGTATAGATGCTCTGATAGGTACTGTGTAATAAACAACCAACATATTTTTGTCTCTCTCTCGGTCTCGGTCTCTGTCGCAATCTCTGTCCAGTACTCCCCCCCCCCCCCCGCGCCCCTCTCTCTTTCGTTCTCCCACTCCTCTCTCATTTTAATTTATATTAAGTATTTCCATCTCTCACACATGTATATATTCTCCACATGTCTCATACATTGAACTCTACTTCATTAAGGCGCTCCTACTCGTCATATTCTTGCAAGTACCTCTTTAGGGGATGTTACCCATAGCGTTACACAATGAACACGTATTAACATTATTAACGCGTATTAAAATCTATATTATTTTTGTTGGTATATTAATTATAAAATTAGATATGGATGCTACGCCATCCAGCAAATGCATGGAAATACATGATCTGGCTCATGTATCCGCCCCAGGCAGTGCGGAGTGGAGGGCCTGCCTAGGGAGGATGGGATCATGCTAGCTTAATCCCTATATCGATGGGAAATAAAGCAATTGTTAAACAAATGAATACCAAATGTATATTATCTTTCATTTGGATTTGGAATAATTCCATTGTGAAGTCAATTATTTTAAAAGTAACTGCTGGTGGATATATTGGAGGGGCTGAGTATAGGTAGTTTTTTAGATGGTAGTTTTGAGTATTGGTACTTCTCCGAGTGGTAGTTTTCCAGGGTTGTAGTTTTGATTATTGGTACTTCTCCGGGTAGTAGTTTCCTCGAACCCTTAATACACTCACCTCTCCTACTCGCACTCATACACGTTTACATACACCTTCTCCACACACCCACTGCACCGAGTCTTTGCTTCCTCCCCTCACTCTTCTTCTCCCCAGTTCGCGTGCCTCTTGATGGGTGTCTTTTTGGCCTTAGGGCGGACTCGTCAGACTTTTGCCTGCAGCCAGCTGTCATGCTCATGACACCTTCTTCTCGTGACGCCTGGCTCCACTCTGCCTCCCTCCGCCTGCTCTCTGACCAGCGCATTATCCGGAGAGCATGTTGTCACTCATTTGATGTGTCATTTGTGTTGGCGGAGTCGGCAAGAAAATGTAAGGGTGGGCTGCAAAGTTGACAGCAGTTATGAACCCCTTGTATCCACACAGGTGAGCATTCTAGAGCTGCGTGTGTGTTCGCACAACTGCTTTGTCAACAAGCTGCAACGCCCACTTCCCACCTTCTTAGGGTCTTTTGCTCCCCCCCCCTCTCTCTCTCTCTCTGCTCTCTTCCTCTCTCCTTTCCTCCTTTCCTCCTTTCCTCCCTCTCTTTCTTCTTTCCCCTCTATCTCTTTCTATCCCTGTCTCCCTCTCCCCTATCACTCTCTTTCCTCTCTCCTTCTCATTCCATTTAACTGGCTTAGCAATCATCATTCCATCTCGTCTGCGACATTAAAATTCGTGCCCTTCCGTCAGCTAAAGTTCTATATTCCAGGTGCTAAGGGCGCCGATGATGTTAGCACCTCGGGGACACTTTACCCTCAGGCTGGCTGACTGATTGCCAGGCCAAACTCTCCTCTCTCCTCCCAGTTTTGAGTCCGAAACATGAAGAGATGCTTCTTAATGCTCCTTTTTTGTTTGAAGTTATTTGCTAGAAGTTTTACTCCTGAAAAAGGAGTTTGTCACGCTTTTGCATGCTATTGCTTTTTCCCTCTTGCGTGCCTGGCAGAAGACAGGACAGATGTGCAATCGATAATGGGATTTTTAGTGTGATGTATTTCTGACTCGATGCAAATTACCGAGCACACCTTTAATTGGGAAGCTAGGAGAAATTAGTCAAATGTATAATCTGTAGTGGAAGGAAAGGCCTTTGCTGATCTTTGCCATTGGATAAAGCTGTGGGATTCATGTCCATACTTTTGTTTGTAGCCAATGGTTTTACTTAGATAATTACATTTAATTCAATTCTAAACAGATCAGTGATTAGGCTGTGATCTAAGAGAAACTCCTGGCTGAGAATAAGCTAGACTCTCTGCGACCACCACTTTTGAAAAAAGCAGCCATCGGCTATTACACGAGAATTAGAGCAGTCGTACCGAGATCCTAAACTAACGCAACAGTACAAGAATCGACCTTTATTGCTGTCTCTGCCCCCGAAATAGATGCTCGTTCAGCTTTTTCTCCAGTCTCAGTACTACCGTATGTTAGTAAGCAACGTAATTAGCCAGTGATTACTGGAACAATATTGTCTAGAAAAGAAGATATAAGCACATTTACCACCAGCAAGGCCTGTAATATGATTTGTATCGATCGCCATTCCCGCTATAGGTGTGTGTGCAAAGGGTTCATGGGACCATAGAACTATGATGGGACAGTAGCAGGGAAGCAGCATGGAACAGCCCCTACATGCGTAGTTACATCAACTGACACCAGCGGCGCTACCTACTGCATCTGCCATCACAGACCAAAACAATAGGCAACTCCCTCCGATCTCCGATCAGAAAAACAAAGCTTTTGCACTTACAAACTCTGGGATTATCATTCATTCCATTAAAAAGGTAACCAAATACAAAATCTAATCCTAAAATCGAAATATCTGCAGGTGACTGATGGCGGAGCCATAAAGTCAACTGCAGAGCTCGGCAAAACACCTGACAACTTGTGTGCTCTATATAGAAAGAGCCGGTTCCCCCGGCCGTCCCGCTGGTTTGCAAGGGCCGTTTTTCCGACGATCATTTATTCTCACGGGACGTTGGGTGGAGGGGAGTTCGTCGGCAACTGTTTTTAATTGCAATGGGCAGTTAAATGTGTTTAAGTATATGTTACCATTGGAATTCTACATTTGTGAAGAAAATCGTCGTCTATCGTCTATGCACCACTTTCGTCTAAGTGCAGTGGTAGTGGTAGTGGTAGTGGTAGTGGTGGCAGTGGTGCTGGTCATGCTATGTCACGGTTCGTTGGCCAGCTGAGTGGGAGCTTAGTGTTAGTGGTGGTAGTGGTGGCAGTGGTGACAGTGGGTGTATGTACTAATGTAGGTATGAATGTACATGTACAAAATGTACATGCAAACATAGTTACACCTTACAACTACAATCTGAGTAGCTATTATTATTGTGGTGACCTAGTATGTAGTATGGTTACAATCATTTAAACATGAAAAGTTTACATCTGTTTTAACAAATGTATAATTTGAATATTTTGAAATTTAGAATGGTTCTTCTATGTATGTATGTATGTATGTATGTATGTATGTATGTATGTATGTATGTATGTATGTATGTATGTATGTATGTATGTATGTATGTATGTATGTAACTGTATGTATGTATGTATGTAACAGTGTGTATGTAACAGTGTGTATGTAACAGTGTGTATGTAACAGTGTGTATGTAACAGTGTGTATGTAACAGTGTGTATGTAACAGTGTGTATGTAACAGTGTGTATGTAACAGTGTGTATGTAACAGTGTGTATGTAACAGTGTGTATGTAACAGTGTGTATGTAACAGTGTGTATGTAACAGTGTGTATGTAACAGTGTGTATGCTGCACACTAGAGTGCTGCGCAGCACAGTGCTGCACACTAGAGTGCTGCGCAGCACAGTGCTGCACACTAGAGTGCTGCGCAGCACAGTGCTGCACACTAGAGTGCTGCGCAGCACAGTGCTGCACACTAGAGTGCTGCGCAGCACAGTGCTGCACACTAGAGTGCTGCGCAGCACAGTGCTGCACACTAGAGTGCTGCGCAGCACAGTGCTGCACACTAGAGTGCTGCGCAGCACAGTGCTGCACACTAGAGTGCTGCGCAGCACAGTGCTGAACACTAGAGTGCTGCGCAGCACAGTGCTGCACACTAGAGTGCTGCGCAGCACAGTGCTGCACACTAGAGTGCTGCGCAGCACAGTGCTGAACACTAGAGTGCTGCGCAGCACAGTGCTGCACACTAGAGTGCTGCGCAGCACAGTGCTGCACACTAGAGTGCTGCGCAGCACAGTGCTGAACACTAGAGTGCTGCGCAGCACAGTGCTGAACACTAGAGTGCTGCGCAGCACAGTGCTGCACACTAGAGTGCTGCGCAGCACAGTGCTGCACACTAGAGTGCTGCGCAGCACAGTGCTGCACACTAGAGTGCTGCGCAGCACAGTGCTGCAGACTAGAGTGCTGCGCAGCACAGTGCTGCAGACTAGAGTGCTGCGCAGCACAGTGCTGCAGACTAGAGTGCTGCGCAGCACAGTGCTGCAGACTAGAGTGCTGCGCAGCACAGTGCTGCACTCTAGAGTGCTGCGCAGCACAGTGCTGCACTCTAGAGTGCTGCGCAGCACAGTGCTGCACTCTAGAGTGCTGCGCAGCACAGTGCTGCACACTAGAGTGCTGCGCAGCACAGTGCTGCACTCTAGAGTGCTGCGCAGCACAGTGCTGCACACTAGAGTGCTGCGCAGCACAGTGCTGCACTCTAGAGTGCTGCGCAGCACAGTGCTGCACACTAGAGTGCTGCGCAGCACAGTGCTGCACTCTAGAGTGCTGCGCAGCACAGTGCTGCACACTAGAGTGCTGCGCAGCACAGTGCTGCACTCTAGAGTGCTGCGCAGCACAGTGCTGCACTCTAGAGTGCTGCGCAGCACAGTGCTGCACTCTAGAGTGTTGCACAGCACAGTGCTGCACACTAGAGTGCTGCGCAGCACAGTGCTGCACACTAGAGTGCTGCGCAGCACAGTGCTGCACACTAGAGTGCTGCGCAGCACAGTGCTGCACTCTAATGTGCTGCGCCGCACAGTGCTGCACACTAGAGTGCTGCGCAGCACAGTGCTGCACTCTAATGTGCTGCGCCGCACAGTGCTCCTCCAGGACATCAAAGATACATCATTCATGGCACTTATGAATATATGACGTAACAAATTCGCCAATACTTTTGTACGTCAAAAGTTCTATGATTAGAAGCATATCCTTGTTTCAGGATCTATGAGTTTTGTGTTTTCATATATAGTCCCATGACTTATAATTATACATGTATGTATGTATGTGTACATGTACTTATTTATGTATACATTTAGCCCATTGCAATTCTATATGACGTTAGTCATAGCCGTGCATCTTGTTCTTTATTCATATAACCTAACACTAACCATAGCAAACCCTATACAAATCGTAATATCTCACGGTTATACTCTGGACGAGGTGCGACCATCCGCTTTCCGCATGTCCTTCACTTTCTAACTGTACACCCCCGTCTATTCTCGACCTTTTCTCAACATTTCTCCCAGTGAAAAACTTCCTAATTACCGAAAATAGTCCTTATTGCCACTTTACTACACTTAGGCTCCATGTGATTTATCAAACTGTTCTCACCAGCAAAACAGTCTCTCGAAATCCATTGGCTAATTTTAACTAGGCATGTTTACTTCGCCATCACAATAGCTGCAGCTTTAGGCGGAACCTTACGATAACGCGCCGGCTAGCCGAAGTGGGCAGGGCTTGGCAGACCCGGTGGGCGGGGCTTACTTGTCTTAACTAGTCATGTAATTAGTTTAATTAGTCTATTTTACTCCGGACAGTCCACTACCCGCTGTACTGACTTAGGACCACCAATTTAAGGTTAGGTTTAGGGTTAATTTTAGTATTTATTTCTAGTAAGTAACATTTGACAGCACTCTAGTTACAACAGCCAATCACGTCACTGAAGCCACATTCTGTCAGCCGGCGCGTTACCGTAAGGTTCCGCTCCTTGCATAACTGCATGGTTCTTCCCTTGACCAACATATAGTTCATGCCCATAACACCAGGAAACAGCTGGGCTAATCATATGCTGCCACGTCACTGCACCAGCAGTCCACAACGAGGCTATAGCTAATGACATCAGAGCGCCGGAATGGGGAAACCCTATAATGTCCGATCAGAAAAAACAACAAAGGACCGTCGTTCTCATATTGAAAGTAGAAACTCCGGGATTATCACTTTCATCTAATCCTAAAATATTAATGTCTGCAGTCGTCTTATGGAGGCTCCATAAGACTGACTGCAGACCTTGCCAAGCAAAACAACTGACAACACTTGAACAGCCAGACCATAAGTCGAAGTTTAGTTCCTGGGCAGGGCTTGAAAAAAAATGTTTAGTTGCCCGGGGCAACTAAAAAATGTCTCTGGGCAAGTAAGATTTAATGTTAGTTGCCCGATTGGGCAAGTGAAAATTTCTACGGCGCCGATTTCAAAGCCCTGTTGAGGTGTCTACTTACAATGAAACAAAATACAGACAGATCAGTGTGATCTCGTTTATAATTCTGAAAATAAATTTGGGCAAGTGAAAAATGATGTTGGGAATTGGTGACAATTGGTGACCAGGTCATGATTGTCGACGGCTTGTCGGTGACCTGTCGTAGACCCCTCCCGACAAGTTCTAAAATGTCAGGAGGGGTGACCGATTGTCGGGACCCTAAATTTTTGTCGGGACCCAAAATTAATTGTTTTTTTCTGTTTTTTTGCCCAAACCAAAGGTGCTTATGATCTCGATGAGCCTCCTGTTCACTTCTATGAAGTTTAGAGTATATTTGTACATTTATTTCTATCGTTTCAATTGATTTATATAGAATTATTGCCATTTTTACCATTTTTACTATTAAATATGGTATAAGGTGGTCATATTTAGGCAGAATAGAAAGATTTTCTTCTCGTGGAGAAAATAAAAAATTGTTGCTTCTCATACCTACCATCATCCCTCCCCACCCTCCATATTACCTTTTCAGAAACTCATCGTTTTTAGCGTTTTCAGACAAAGAGCGGCCGTCACAGCCAACTAGTGGCTGTCTCTATATATATATACATAGTACTCACTGACGTCACGGCGCTCGCCGCGGCTTGCCATAATGTGGGTCAACTTTAGCTGGACATGAGTGCTCCAAGCCTCAAAAATGCAGTTTTCACCTCCGAAAGTTTTAGAGAATGTTATATAAAGTATGCTGATAGGTTATATGGTCATTTTGGAGTGTGTCATGATGGAATAATAAGTATAATTGCCATTAGCAAACATTTGAAACGGGAAATCCTGTCAATCTAGTGTCTCCCGCTATCTATGCTGCCACACATTATGGCTGCCAGTGAGGAGAGCCGCTGACTGGGGTGACGTCATGTGAATACTATGTATACAGGTATATCACTGCATTCGGGCTATACAGGCTCCTGGATTTCTGTGACGAAACTGGATTTATTTGTGGGACTTTTCTTATTGTTGCTATCATTCCTGATTTGTGCAAGAGCTATCCCCGGTAGTACCCACATGTTGGAAACTTATATCTAATATCAGTGTTCCCGAAAACCTTTTTGTGACGCAGGCCAATGTGGCCGGCGTCAACAAGCCTCATGCCGGCCATTTGTCACAGACGTAGGCCATTTGTACCTTTACACAGGCCATTTTTAACACATACGCATATAATTATATTCCCAATATATCCCTGGTCCTTAAAAACCTCCAATCAAAATTAACTAACCTTTTAATGTCCACTCAATTTACAAAATAGATAATTTCCATGTAATGTTATATAGAATATATAGAATAGATTATATTAATCCTTATCCGATCAAATCAAATATTACATTGGAGGTGACGTTGACGTCGGCCAAGTGGAACATGGAAGGAGCAGACGTCGGCCAATGAATTTTTACTTTTGCCGACGTGCCAACGTCTTTTCTGGAACATTGAATATAGACAATTCTTAGACATTATTATTACATCGTCGTCACAGGTGGCAATAATACAATGCTAGGAGTAAAATATTACTTAGTACTAACAAAAATTCATACATATTTCCACTTTTTAATTCGAAATAGTCGAAATAATCACTAAAAATACCAATAATTAATCATAAATCAATAGAAATGATAAAAACAAATGTACAAATTAACTCCAAACTATTCACCAAAATGGTCATAAGCATATTCAGCACCAGGAAAACGCCCACATATCGAAATAGGCAGTAAAATATGGCCAAAATGGCCCTAAATTAATAAAAAATCAAGTGAAATGATAAAAATAAAATTAAAATAAATGTACTAATGTAGTGCGAAATGTTCACATGTGTCAACCAGAGGTACCTGAGATAATAACTAACTTAGGTAGGCCTAAAACTTTCATCGAAATTCAGAAAAAAATAAACAATCTCGCACCCATAGACTTACTATAGAAATTCTCTCATGTGGCCATAAAAACGCTAAATATTAAAATATTTTCAAAATATTTTCGTTCATATGATGGGAAAAGTCCCCCAGACTACAATCTTAAAATATAAAATCCTTATAAAAGTTAGCCAGCTTGGCAGAACAATTTAATCTCTTGTGCTGACCAATTGTCGGTGACCAATATAGCCACTTTTTGTCGTGCATGTAAATACCGGGGACCGACAATCGGTACCCTGCCATTGTCGGTCACCTCTGTCGGTCCCCCTGTGCCCTTTTTGTCGGTCGTCTTTTGTCGGTCGTTTGCCTTGTATGTGGAAGCCCCATTTAACTAAGACGCTCCTACCCTCGCGCGGATACTTTTCTCGGCCTGCGTGGGGTGGGGGTGCGGGGTAGGGAGGTAGGTGAAATTGTAGTCCCGCCTGGGTTCGAACCCACAACATGTTAGTCATGCCATTGGGCCGACCCATTGCTTAAAGGCCACGCGGCCACCCGACATGTCCAGCAAATATTGCTGCTTCTAATGCCCTATTATTAATTGGTATGGGCCACAGCTATATTCAGGTTGATGACATCATAATAGGATAGGTTGTACGCTGGTTTTGTTAGATTTGGAGATGCATTGGCCCATCCTTTCGCTATGTTTTAGGGCCCTGCTATTTGGTTGATCCGGAATGAGAAAATAATTTGATATGTTACAAAATCCTAGGTTATTAGCAGCATATAGTCTGTTGGCTCCACAGTCTTTTTTTCACTCATTCTTCTTGCCTACTTTGTTCACAAGCTGAAATATTAGAACTAGTTTTTGCGTTTTACTTGATCACATTATTACAAGCCCGGAACGTTATTTTATGCTTTGGAATTGCTTTCTCTGTGGTGGGTTATACGTTTAAGGTGGTTTCGTTTTCTACTGTAGGTTTTGCAGCCCAATTACATACGGAATTCTTTTGCTGTCTCACACATTGTCTTCATCGAGATTCTTACCCTTCCAAGACTCTCTTTTATCTGTCATAGTATTTGGTTCGATAACTTCGGATTGTATCGATGTACTGTATTGGAATTAGTAGACGTAATCATAATTGGGGACACCAGGTATTACTTCAAATGCTTCGTTCATGAATATTCTCAGGGAGCAATGTATATTGAGTTTTCATTTCATTCAAAGTTTTCAAATGAACCCGGCACTATACTTAACACAAAACTGTCTCTCAGGTAATGGCAATGATGTGTATGTGTTTGTCTTATTCTGCCAAATGATCAATGCCCCCTTTGTTCTACCCTACCACTTCCGTTAATCACGATTGGTTGGTCGTGAATCAGGATGACCTTTTAAGCGAATCAAAGAAAGCCTTGCAATATATTATGAAAGTAATCTTCCGTTCGGCTAAAGGTCAAGAGGACATTTCTACCATTTAAAAACTGAATTAGTTCTTTACCGAGGAGAGAATAGCAACTGAAATGGAGATAAGTTGTCGGTTGGGAATGAATATGCCGTGGGAATTGTTTGGCCAAACTGAAGCATTTGGGGTCGGCCTCAGACATCGCTTCTAGTTGGAGAGCAATTTCGAATGTTAATTCAGAACCTAGAAAGTAATCTAGGATATTTTCTTTTGGAAACAAATCTATTGGGAACTAAATCACACGAGAAGGAGCTGGAAGAGATAGAAGATTGCATATGAGAAAAAGCTGAAAGCGATAGAAGATTGCATATTATTATTAGGCCTACTTGCTGTTTAGAACATTTTCTTGGAGCCAATTGACTATTCTGGGCCTGCGCATCGAATACTTCCGGCAAGTTGTCGTGGAAGCTAGCCAGATGGCGCCACGCATCACGCCATCCAGCAGTGGCCATCTTGCATGACATGTAGCGAGATGGGCTTTGCTGTTCCTTCTTGCATGATGATTATATTCACCTTGCGACTCCAGATATTAACAAGTGCATTCGTGTTCTCTGATATATTAAAGTCTTGTCTTGTCTTTTCACCGCCATGCTATTTCTCCTCCACTTATCCAACTACAGTGTGGTTCTCACACATTGCAAGTTAATCTTTCGGGTCGAAGGTTACCGAGGTCATGCACTTGATAATATCCCAAACAACCTATCTATTACCTGAGTGAATATTTCTCTATGGTTCTACAGCAAGATGAAGGCCTCATCTATAACTGCAGCAATCACACCGAGTCCCTTTTCAAGCAAGAACTCAGCGTTCCTCCACCCACCCACCCACCCACCACCACTAACGCCCCCTGGCCATAAAACACCCACCCCTCATACTTCCATCTACCTCCAAACTTTTCTCTCTCTCTCCCCCTCGGGGGACAAACACGAAAAACCCAGAGGGAAGCTTAGAAAAAAACATTGATAAAAACCGGGGTATAAAAAGAATCATTCATCTTCATGAATTGAACAGCATTTGCATGTCGCAGCTTGGAGGGGAGAGAGAGTTGGAGACTGGTAAGTTTCCTGGGGCGGCCGTCCAGGGCGGAGTAAGTGCAGCCGGCTAAGGAGAAGAGTCATGCAAGCTCTAGTCAAGCGGCAATATATCATGTGTATGTCTGAAAAGGAGATGTGCGCCGGTGTTGGCAGCCGTCCCGACCCCCTTTTCTCTGATCGCAGTCATCTCTACCATGCGATCCAGTCACGCTTGATTCCACACAGCCCTAAAGCTTGCACGCAACCTTCCTCTCAGCTCTGAATTTTGGTAACCTATTTAGTTCTCTTGCCCAATCCTAACCACCATCCCTGATCTACCCGCATACATGTATCTCTCTCTCTCCCTCACTCTCCCCCCCCCCCCCCATCTTTCCCGCTCTATCTCTCTTTCTCTTCAATTTCTCTCGCGCGCGCTACGCAACCTTCCTACCAGCAACAAATAATTGCAATAATAATAGCAGCACTGTTCTTCATCACCCCTTTAAGTTTATCTATGTCTCAAAACAAATCATTCAACCCGGCATTCAACCCTTCTTAGACCTTCCTCGTCCTGTCCTTCGCTGGTCTGCTTTTCCTAGAGGGGAAAGTCTTAAAGGTCGGACACAGGTACGCAGGGTTGATAGAACTGTTGTGTCTGTGTCCTTCTGTCCCTCCCTGCCTGCCTGCTTCTTCACCCGCATGCCACACTTTTCTCTCTAATCCCTCCTTTCTTTTCATCTGTCCCACTTCCCCCATGCTCACTTTACCCGTGGCTTCTCCGTTTACCCACCCATCCCAACCCCTTCAAATCACACCGACACACGCCACCACTCAAAGTTATATAGCTTAGCGAGGGTGTTTACTAAAAAGACGTTTTGGTTGGGGTCAATACCTCCTATATGGGGGTTACCCACATGCTAAGTGCTTGATGTAAGGCTGTCTTATGGGAGCCGATACGTTCAATTAGACGGGACTAACACTTTATTGCGTTACAAGCAGCAACGGATTCTGCATGAGAGCACTAGTTTTTAAAAAAATTCCACTGCCAAGAATGCCTAAGTAAAACTCCCATTTGTTACTACTACTCATAAAAATGGGAAGGGAAAAAGGCAGTCTCGCCTGTCTCCTATTAACACGGTTTTCCTTGCCCAATATTTCTTATGGGCTACGCGTTGGCATCCTAGTACTGCGGCCTTACTTAAGCAGTACTAGGTGAAATTGCATGATGTAAAGAAGCCATGGAAGGAGCAGTTGGTTTTTAGCCTCCATATACGGGCGATATATTGTTGCCAACAATCATATCCAAAGGAGTAATGACTTAGTGTTGCTAAACACCGCACTCCACACTATGGCAACAACAAGTGTCCAAAATCCGTATGTCGAAGCAAACTTTCAAAATAAGGGCCAAAGTCTCTTTTAAATAAGGAAATTAGCACACCGAAGTGATTGTATGATATGCCTTGAGGCCATGTCGTGTCACCTACTTGGGATGTCTTACGAAATACCCTTCCATTTCGCCTGCTTGAACGCTTCATCTAAATGACCATAATTCAAGTACGTACTAACATGATTCTATATGTAGATATCTGATCTGTTAATAATCATGTTCTAGTAAAGTTCTGTAAATCCTATGTAAGAATGGTCAGATATGATAGGAAAAGTGTACATAATCTATCTGCATGGCTTCTCACTGGCACATCTGACTTACATCTGACTTGAATATTAATATGATGTAAATGTACGTCTGTACATACCTGATAGATATATGAAATTATTTGAAAGTGGCCATTGTGAATTGCAGAAATCTTTTCACTTATGATGTGCATAGAACACCTGTTCTATCTGGTCTCAGCTCCCATTTTGATATTCATTTTTCAATCGTTTACACTCAAGTTTATTTTCTTCAAAATTTAAAGTGTTTGTATCTTTCAAATATTCCTTTCACTGGACCCTTTTGGAGCAACGTCATAGTAGCTATTGGTATTCATAGCAATTTTGATTTGTTACTTCCTGAAATGATAAACAATGAAAGAAAAGGCCTCCAGCGGAAAACAGGGGGTTATAATCCAATTAATATTGGCACTTGTCCTATACTCTTCTCTAAGTAGTGTCTATCCCGAAAGCTGTCAAGGGCAGTAGCATCTTCCCTCCTCCTTCTGCATAAATACCCACTAACTCTGTAATCAGGAGCATCTCCAGTTTGTGGAGTGTGATCTGGAATAGAGCCACTCTTCGCACTCTCCACATCGCTCCCTCCTTGTAGCTGCCAGCTTTGTATCGACCCTGCGGGAGGGAACATCGTTCGCCTGCCAATAGGTTCCAGGGGTAAACCTTTGAAGGCAGTTTTTGGGAATTGGCCGTGGCACTGTGCACACCCAAGCCGTCACAGATCGCCCTCTGTGACCCATTCACCCCGCAGACACGACTCTTCTCTGGGGTGTTGTGTGTGTCTCAGTGTGTGAGTGTGAGTGGGTGGGGACAATGATTTTTTTCCTTCCTTCCCCAACACCACCAGCTCACTCGCGAGCATTTCTTTTGATAGAAAAGGTTTAACAGCATTGTGGCATTTCCAAAGCACCCCATGGGATTGGTTCGCGTTTTTAACCCTGCCTGGGACAATGGGATTTTAAGTTCATTCGCGTGATGACGTTTCTTTTTGTGCCGCAACTTTTGAACCTTAATCACGGGTGTCTGGTGGAGAAAATGAAGTATTTGGAATTAAGGAAGTCTCCGGCGCTAGATACGATGAACCTTAAAGATCTTTGACATAACGGCCCAGTAGACAAACGAAAATGATGTATGGAATCGCATCCTTTCACATTTTATGACGTGCTCCCTTGGTTGCCAAATTGCCGGCGGCACTATCTCTTCCCAGTACAAATGGCTACACGAATAATAGGACTTGTTTTTCTTTGCCTTTAGATGTGTTACTTCGGCATTCTCCGAAGTTACCTGATAGCCCAGCAGGTGTTGCCTGCTGCTCTGACTTGCTTTTACCATGTTATACAGAATTGTACTTGGGATTCGTAGGCCTTTCGTTCTAGATCCTGCACGTAATCAAATGGATTTTATAGCTTCAAATGGCAAATGTTTTTTTATTGTATGCTGATATATACACCACATTTGCAAATGGTTCTTTTATTATATGTTCATATATACATATATATCCCACTGTCCATGAAAAATAGTGTCAATTTTGGTTTACACCTTGAAAATATATAATATAGCAATCCTATCAATCTTCTTTATCTCACATTCTAACACCCTGTCCCCCGACTTTTGTCTCATTAACTCTCTCGCGTATTTATATGGGCATCTGGTAGTATATATGGCTGATATACAGTTGTATATAGTTATATCGAAGTGTGGCAAACGGACTCACCTGTTTCAACATGATCAACCGGAAGTGACTATTGCCTAGCGACGGGCCAACGCTAAAGCCCGCCGCATTCAAAAGCTGCCTTGCAGTCGGACAGTCGTTGGGTTTTTTCTCTGTCATTATGCCTTATTGTAAAGCTTGCCAACATGATCATTCACATCCTGGAGAAAAATCCTGCCGGTTTCGGACCAAGGCAATTGAAGTGGCAAAAGCTGCCGGCAGTTCTGAGGACCAATGTAAATTATTCCTTGATATCAATGTTCTTGGCTCTGACGAGTTGGACGTCGAGGAGACACCGGCTGCTGCTGTCCACCGATGAATCGCTGTCCGCACTTGTTAAAATGGTACATACCCAGCAAGACACTTTAAATGCCATCGTCATGGCTCAGGCTGCTAGTAAGACGTCGTTATCCACAGTCATTACACGTTTGTCTTCACTAGAAAAGGGGAAAACACCTGGTTCTTCTCCTTCGACGACTACTAATGTCGGCAACACCGGCTCTCAGCAAATTCCAGCCGGCTCTCTACTCAATCCTCCTCGGACGGATCCCACAGAACCGACGGCTGCTTCGGCGATGGCCTTCATCGCTTTGTCAATGTCACAGCTTTCACTCAGCTTGGATCCCTTGGTATCCCATCAGCAAGGTATACCTTTACGGCCTGAACATCAGTATTTGTGTATTATTAAAGGATCGCCCATCAAATCTGCTGACTCTTCCAAATTATCGCTCAGCGAATTCTTTTACGGCATGTCTTTAGTCCTGGACCACCTCGCAGAAATAAACGTCAACGCTAAAATATCGTTTGATAATATGATGGGGCGAATCGTATGAATATTTTCTTTATTCAGTTTCCTGCCTTCTTGGCTTCATACATTCTAAGACATGTAATGACGATTTGGTAACCAAAGTAATTAGCTTAGGTGATCATAATGCAAAGGGCGATTTTTGTAAGACAACTGGCAATGTGATAGGTGGTTATCATACCTGACATTTGTTCAAGATAAAATAAGAAGACCTAGGATTTAAACAGTTCTAATGTCTCATTAATGTCTCCCTTAATGTCTCCCTTCAACCTTCTCCACTTCTTCACTGCTGACGTTATTAACTTTTTGTGCGTGTATAACCACTGTTGTTCTCATTCTTAACTCACACATTAGGTATTGGGGGGTGAATGCCCCTTTCTCAAACAATTTGACTCTGTGGATAAACGCTTTGATTTGCAGGAATAACCAATTAATTATTTTTGTATTGAGGTTGACATGCTCTATCCCAAACATTATGTGGGTGTTATTCAACACAATTTTTCCTCTCTCAGTATTGACCAATTTCTTACCATTCCTACCTTCATTCAGGTAGCCAACATCCCTTATCCATTTGAGAATATATTCCCATAACCTATAGGTATTCTTACATAGAATAAAGAAATGGACCACATCGTCCTTCTTCTTACACAACGAACACTTATCATTGGTGGCGACGCCAATGTTGGACAAATATTCTCCACATGTGATAGTTCTGTGAATTAGTCTTTATTGAAACTGTTGTAATCTTGTCTCTGGGGTTGTTATACATGGTAGTTTAAATGTTTCTTTCCAATCAACCTTCTCGAATTGGGCGTCGCTGAGGCGTAGATCCGCCTGCCACTGATCCAGCTTCTTTTTTCTTACTTTTCGGTTAAGAATTAGCTCGCTGTATATTTGTTTGGCGTTAGCTTTTAAGATGTTAATTTTGGTACCTCTTATGTTAATGTCGATTGACCCCTGTTCAGCCATTTATCAGGAATTGCAGTTCTTAGTTGAACTCTTTGTAATGCATTAGCAAGAAAGCTAAAGTACTTTATAATGTCTCTGGTTGGCATAATAAATCCATTTTCTTGCACAAACGCACAGTACTTTCCAACCACAACAGATCAACACTCAAGTTGATATATTGCCCCGTTTATAAGGACTGCCCCCAATATGTATGTCTAGTTACCATTATTTACCCACAAGACACAGTAATCAAACCGAGTTCTCATTACATGTAATGTTAGATCCATAATTGCAATTACACTGCATAGATGTTCTCCCTGCATACTTGGCATGACTGGACATGAGGTTCCCTTCCAAGCCCCTTCCTCTCGCTTTTAATTGCAGAGTTATTTCTTCTCAATCATACCCGACATTAAAGCACTGGAGATTTGTCGCCGGAAACTGTATGAATTTCCCCCTGAGCTCGTTCGGCGCGGTTGCAGCCCTCTTAATACCTGCATCATTATGTATGGTCACACGTCATGTTCGTGTGAAAATATAAGTCAATATATACCTCGATGGGTGTATAATTACAGCGATTTTCTCCGCTGTACCAGGGTGTTATCCGCCTAGTGTATGACCACTTAGTATTCCCCCATCAAACTATTTTCTTTTTGACGACCCCATCCAAGGGGAAAATAATAGTAGTAACCCGTATTTTTGATAGGGGAAAATTAGATTGTGCATGTATTTATGAAGTGAAATTGAGGTAAAAATTAATGTCTATGTTGGTGTAGTGTGAGTTATAAACGATTATTTTGGGACGGGCGGATGACGTCCGATTCTCATCATGTACCAGACTTGTGCATCGGTATTGACTGAAGGATTTGCACTCTGCGTTGGTGTACTTTCTTTAGACAGAAGTCTTCAACATGATTGTAGTGCCCATTTTAACAGCATATACCAAATTCCAGCGACGATTCAGTTATATCTGGAAATAAAATAAAACCATTATCCCGACCCTAAGAAGTAATTCTTTATGAACAAATACACATTATTACGCCATGTCTCTCTATTAAAGAAGGGATCTCCAATTAATTTAATTCGAACTTTTAACATTGGCACTTTTGTCCCTCTTGCAAGTTGTTTTTGGTGGCGAATACTACCTTGATTCAACTGATATTGTTGTGGACTTTCAAGCATAGATAAAACATAGCATGAAAGCCTCCAGCCCTAACGGTGGTCATATGACACAAGATGCACCTGTCATTGGCTGTAGCCATGGCGACAATTGTCATGTGACATGTGTGCCTTGCGGGCAGTGTCGAACTTTGGGCCCGCTAGAGGCGTTGCGGCATTGTCTGAGCGATTGCCGTGCGAAGAGTCACTCGATGAGCCAGCAACTTTTACATCTGAGATTGAATTAGTTGGCGGGGTTGTGTCCTCCTGTGTTATGCTGGAGTGACCAGAGCCTGGAGCAAGGCACACTCATATCCAGAGAGTCCTCCAGTGCCTCCGGCCAGCGTTACATCAAGGTGTCACAGGCGCTAGAATGATGGGCGCGAGGCCGGCTCGTGTCATCCGCCCCTAGCCCTCTCACTCACTATCATTGGGTTTGCGATACTCCACTTATTTGATAATAGATCAGACATATCGAGTGGGTTTATCTATTTCATATCTCACATTCCATTGTAATGTGGTACCTTAGTACATGTATGGTTTATCCTCATATATTTTTGTTGATAATATAGTCTCAATCACGCAAAATAGCCCTTGAGGCTATCAATTTTTAATCCCCCCCCTACTTTTAGAACAATGGCCGACCAGTATCCCATTCTGCCCTATAGTGTTGACCACTGTTCACCGCTTGCTCGGCCGTGATGCTCCAAAATGACCGCCATTTCCTTCAGGCAGTTTCCATGACAACCAACCAGACGCTTGAGGCTGCAGGTGTCAAATGGAATCATGGGAAGGTTCCCGTCATGCACCTCGCTAGTCACGTGATTACAATAGCTTCTGACCCTGCCCCCTGGTGTATGATCTTAGAATGTGCATTAGTGGGCAAAATGAGTTTTCTCTCCTAAAAAAAAAATCCCGGCAGGTAGATTATATTTGATGGAAACATTCTGAATATATCATTTTTCCACGTATATTATATTAGTATCTTCACCACGATCCTTTGCCTTACTTTTGTTGGACTGAGATATGACAGCAAACGTATGTGCTTAATCTAGTTATGAGGTACCAATATGAGCCTGTATAAAAGCAGTGTTTTTTACCGGAAAGCATGGACCAAGTTTCCTCCATATATCGCTGATATGGGGTATCAATCATACAGTACTTTCTGAACGCTTCCATGATGATTAAACCCGGCGGCGTTCGGTAACGTCAGAAGTTTGATTGTGTTCTTTGTTTTCACCACTTCCCCTGACCGATTCCTTGCCTTGGGCACTGCCAGCGTTATTGATGCTTGCCTCAGCCTCGGGCTAGCTTTCTGATGCATAGCATGGTCCGGCCACAGACAAAATTAAACTGGAGTAAATGGACACAGGTCTTATAATGGAGTTGGCTGTGTCCCAGGGGTGCACGGCACAGCTCGGGGCTAGGGGTTGGGGTCAGGACTGGAAAGCAAAAGGCTTTACCAAGATATGGCTGGAATAGCGATGTGAGAATCAGATCCCTGTGCCACGGAGAGCCTTCTATACGGGTAATTTTCCATGGATAAGTCTCCCGTGGAAATTAACACATAATGTAACGCTGCTTCAGAAGACGGATTTACATGGTTAACCCCTTGATATCTATGAACTTTCATTTATCGCTCTCTGTCAACACTGAGAAGAGAGGCTGTAGACTATAAAGTCTGTTTTCATGAAAATCTACCTCAGTTCATTAGATATTATATACGAGTACACGTATGAATATCCCCGTTTGGGCATCGTTTGCCTTCATTAAAATGCTATCCTTTCTAAGGATGCCATCTTTGGATTCAGATATTGATAGAGGCCATGACAACTGTCATTTATAGGTCCCGTTTCCTAAGGCATGGTATTTATATTGCCACCTTTGCGGTGGAAATAATGAAAACCCCTTATCCGTTAGTGTGAGTGGGTCGCAGTAGGGGGCGGTACGATGAGTGACAACCACCTCATGCTACCTGCGGCTACCGACTGCCCTGACAATGACCCTGGTCCAATTTCCTACCTGACCCCCCCAGTCCTGGTGTTATATCTAAGCTGAAGAAAGCCCAACCTCCGGGGTTTCTTAAGATGGAACTTTTTTCGGGGGATGGTAGGGGTGATAATGAATGGACATGCCCAAGGGGTAAAACCCGTACCCCTCCTCCCCTTTCCCATCCGCCTTCTTTGCCTGAACTCCTTTATCACTGAATAGCCTGCCCGCAAGAAGTTTTAACATGTGTGCCCTCGCCATGCCAGCGCAATGGGATTCAATAACTGTGACAATGGTGACCCTTGGACGCTGACCCTCTGGATGGGTAGATCCAGGGAGCTTGTGGATCCCCCAAGGGCGGCCCCTCTGCTTGTCAGTGTCATAACATAGTAATGGATTCCTGGCATCATTCACATGGGAGGGTGGGAGGGCCTGGCGGGTCAAGGGGAATCAGCACCCTGTGCTGAGGGCGCCAATATGGTCCTGCTAGTATAAATCTCCTAGGCAGCATAATTGAGTAGCCGTGGTCTCTCACTGCTCCTTCACCCTGACCACTGGTCACTGTTTTGATCCAATTTACAGCTGGATCATGCCACAAGCAAGCATGGGTATTATAAGTGGTACACAATAATCGAAGTGACATTCATCTACTGCACCCTTTCATTATTCAGACCCTTTTATGTATTGCCAATGGCTTCCGTCAGGTAAGAATAAAATGCCTTCATTCATTTATGTTTTAGACGCATACATACATTATGCATTTGTACACCTATTCGTATGACACAATGTTTCTTTAGCAGAGCCATATTTTCGGGTGGTGATGTTTAAGAGCTCACTGTTTGGGGCTATTCCCAGCGGAGTCATCGGGTCGTTATCAAATACGACCCTGACTTCAGGGACCCCAATGAACCAGGGGATATGAGGTCAGAAGTTCGAAACATTCTATAATCCTCGGGCTATTAATCGTGATAATAGTCACTTTGAAGTCAAATTCCCTTTTTAAACATGCCACTGGTTCTCCATACCTTTGCCATGATGCTCGCGCTTGTTCCTCTGCTTCACTGCACCTCTTACCCCTTGCTTAAACTGACCCCCTCCCTTGTAATGCATGCACCACCTCCTCTACTACGACCACCCCCACCCATCAAGGTGTTAATACAGAATGACCCCCACTCTGACTCCTCCTCAGGCCAGTGATATACTCGGAGTGGGATGGCTCAGTGCCCGGGGTGGGGTAGCTTGTGATGGGCAGCAGGGGTGATTGGAAGGGAAGGGTCGGGTCAATACCCCAGCCATCGCCCGAGGACCCCGGCCGGTGATTAGTTAAGCCCTGGGGTCCAGGTGTCTATAAGGTCAGGCCCTCCAACCCGGATCAACACCTTGCTCCCGGCGCCACAAAGTAGGTTTCCTAGTCGGTCGTGAGAAAAGAGGACTATCCTGCTTTTTGCTTTATTACTTGGCGAATGGACCAACATATGTGTGTCACACGAAACATTAAATTAATTGTTTAAAATAAAACTGGAGTGGCAGTTCTTGTTTGTCGTCGGATCTTTTTTATCACGCTATACAAAACTAGTCTTTGGCATATACTATGTGAAAGTGATTTCTTACTGTATTTGGAATCTCCTCAGACATAGTAAATATTATATGAGCAATACATTACAACAATACATTTTTTGTTTCCCACTTTTGGTTGAGTATATGGAACAGTGTCATATACTACTCACATCATACCATTGCCAGACCTTACACACAGTCATTGTTTTAATAAATAACTTCATTTATGTGAATCCACACTTGAGGCTATGTAAAATACCAGAATGCTTCCTCCTTTCCCTTTGCCAGGCTCTTGAAACAAGCTGCCCTTCAAACCCACCCACTCTACCTCCTCCCAATACTTGATAAATCCACCCAGCCTCCCGGGCAATCCACCCACCCCGTATCTGTGGATCCTCCTGGGTCGATCCCATCCACCAAGGTCACCCTGGATGGCCTCCTGGCACCCGACACAGGATATATGGTAACTATAGCGACTTGGTATGCTGGTCACGGCCCCCGTGAGCCAGGTGAGCCTCTGCCAGCCGTTTGGTTTGTGCTCGCATGGTGCTGTCCCAATTAGCTGTGTCGCTCGCCCATGATGGAGAGTGTTTGCGAGCATATCAATATGCGTTGCACGCGTTGCGCCGGTGTTGCAGCGCCAACTCCGCCGCCGACCTGACAATAGCCCCAAATGTATGGTGGCGATTGTTTACGTCAGACACTAGAGGCAGAGTCTGCTTGAGGTTGAGTGGCACCCCAACAAATTTCTCCTCTGATGGGATGGGTAGGGGTGGAAGACGGAGCAGTTAAAGTTGAGACGAAGTAATGTCACCATGCAGTCATCTATTCTACTATACTACTATTTATTTCTCGTGCGTACTTTGTACTTAATGTAAGAGGTTGGGATGTCAGTCGATGTGCATGCATACACACATGCATGTATCCATGCATGCATGCATGCAAGAATACATACATACATACATACATACATACATACATACATACATACATACATACATACATACATACATACATACACACTTTAGACATACATGTACATACATCCAAACTTTGTGTTCATAAAGGTGTACGTATAGGGCAGTACGTGTAGGCTACCATGGGCAGACGGCATGTTACGTGCATGATGTATATACCATATTGAAATTTATTGATAACATGTATTGAATACATTTACATGCCAGTGTTGCCCTATTTGCATATGTTGAATATGCATGCGGGGGATGGAAAGGCAATCTGTTTTGATTTTGACGTGCTCAAATTTACTTTGCCTTTGTCTGCATGTTTTGAAATATGACTGTTGTGCCATCGCAGAAGGGAAAATGCAGGTAATTTAATCATCTGGTAAGGGAGATTTATCAAAAGGGCTTTTGATTCCGACATGTATACTTCAGTGCACGTTAGATGGTGTGATTAACAATATGGCAGATGCCATATGTTTGAATTAGATTCATTCTCTGGAGAAACGGTGTCCCTTTTTCTCAGAAACTTGCCTGTTTAAGACCGATGCTTGCTGAATCACGCACGTTTATTCGAAAAGTAAATGTAGAAATTTTTCACGTTACCCGCACGAACGCTTTGGACACGGAAGATGTATGTTAAAACAGGGACGCGTGTCTCGATTTTAATGTAAAATTATACACACGTGCAGTTTTGGTATTTGAGGCGAACATTTTATGTTATCTTTCTGATTTCCTATTGCTTTTGGTTTAGGAATTGTTTTAAACATTGCACTGTAAGGTTTACATAAAGCTATACTTGGGAGTCCTCGTGCAAATCATTTGCACAGATGATAATCATACTCTATAGCCATTTGTGATAACTTTTAGTGTGTCCCCTCAGATATTTAGATGAATAAATCGGTAAAAGACCTACCATGTTCATTAGTAATGAATTATAAAAGATATTATTTTAAATAAGGCAGACTTGATAAACTGAGATGTTAACTTTTAAATTGACGCAGGTAAATTAGATAACCAGTAGACAAGAGCATCTTTTTGTAAAATCAAAGTTGGGAATTCTAACAGACAGACGAGGTGAAAACTAGACAATCAAGGAAGAACACTATTAATTTCTACTGGTTAGATATTATTTTGGCTCATTCTTGCTCGTGCCTTTTTTTTCTCATCATTTGATGTTGATAATAGGAACAGATTTAAATGTGCTTATATATAAACATGGCTAACTCTATATTCATAACCTTTGTAAAGATTTATTATCTTATATCTTTTTTTTGTTAGCTTCACTTTACATTTTGTTTGACTTACGTAGAACACAATGGCTATGGGAACAACGCGAGGAATTGTCATACTGACACTCTATTTAAAAAGTGAACCTCTCTAATGCTACCACCCTTGGGACTGAATGTTTGGTCTCATAGCGAGGTGGTCACTTGTTGAGTGATTATTCAAAGAAGTGGTCGGAATGGAACATTTCTAAATTGACGATAATAGAAACGTGATGTTCTTGGCAATATTATTTATTAGACCGATTTTGCAGTACTAACCTGTATTACAGTATACACAAAATTCGAATTATATACGAGGTGTTATGTGCACTCTATGGAAGAGAACAGACAATTGACTCTACTCAGAAACGGCGGAGGTTTTATAGCAGAATGAATCCATGGACAGCTGCGAAATCGGCTGACCATGGTGCGAATTTTCTTCTTTTAAATAAAATTGTTTGTGTCCATGAAAATCAAAAGGCATGCAAAACTTCCAAGTCTACTTAAGAGACATAGCCAACTTAAGTCTGGGGGAAGTGGTCGCGTGGCTTCTCACACCTTCACACTCACTTATTTAGTGACAGACTAGCTTTTTTGCCACAGTGGATTCATTTTGATTGACATGTATCACCTAGGAGGGCTGGGCGGGAGGAAACTGGTCCTTATTCAGGGAGGATTTGGCTGTTAGGGACTGCCGACTGGGAAATGGTGGTCACAACGTGAGGTGGTCTCTATATAAAGGGGTCTCTATTGCGGTTTTAAAAAAAAACCAACCCAACAAACCCCCATCTAATAGAGGGAACAAATTCGGGACTGAGAGGAACTGGTCTTAGTAGAGGGTTGGTCTCTATAAAGCAGTGGGCTTTATGCAAGGTTCCACTGTACACATATGGGATGGTTTGTATCCATTAGAGGCGGGTGGGGGTGATTTCTGTTTGTTCTTTGCAGTGAAAAGTTTCGACCAAGCTGCTAATGGGAACCCATGGAGTTGGAACTTCTAGATTCGAAGCCAGCCACTGCACCCCCTTGTTTGTGGGAAAATTGCTATATAGAAAAAAAAACGAATATACATATATATATATATGCACTTTGAGAAATCGCCTCTTACATATTCATCACACCAACTAATATTTCTTTAGCTAATGCGATACCTCTGTAAGGCGCAGTATAGGCAGAGTTGGCAATTCACCACCAAGTCTGCCATTTGACGCTGAGTGATAATATGCAGAGTGATGAGCCAGCAAGTGACGACAGCTGAGGCCTATTATGCATGCCATCAAGCCCGGACTGATTCCACACCGGGAATTACACATTCCTCTCATGCAAGTTATTTCCCGTCAAATAAAACAAATAGCAAAACTGTTTGTTTCCCCGATCAGGAGACCACAATGAAGACAGACATGTGTGTGATGGATCAGATCCACTCGTGCCTCTTCCAGGCTTCATTTGCTCTCCCTACTCCGGTAAGTTACTGGAGGAGATGCTGGTGGTTGGGAGGAATAGAAGGACAGGGAGGTGGGCTGGGTCACATAGGAGGCACGTCCTCTCCAAGGTCCCTATTGTCAAAGCGTTCTCGTGATTTTTGTAAGAACAGTGGGTGAAAAAGATGGAAAACTAGTCCATTTGGACATCCTTTTTCCATTGCTGTTCAGTAGCATAAATGTGATGGTCTGTCACGTGTATCTAGAACACACTACTAATGTCATAATAATGTCAGAAATTGCTCCAGATGGAGAGTTGGATCGGCTTACTATGTCAACGTTTAATCAATTCGTAATTGGTCCCTGTATTCATACACCAATTCTGATTTAAATATATTGTTGGTAGTTGGGGAAAGGCACCTGCAGTTTGTGAGTTTTTATTTGTCAAGAGTATTTCCTACAGAACCTTCCCAAAGGGTTGTTATATAAGAAACGTTCTACCACCATTACAGTCATATAGGACATACTATAATAGACAGAAAATACCTTGATGTGTTTTTTAAACCTTTAATAGGCTTTCAGGTTAGGATAGAATTGTGGTTCTCCCGTGCTTCTAAATATTAGAATTGCTCTTTCCTTTTTGTGATGTTAAAAGATGTTAGATGATTGACACCTATCTGGCCCTTATTCAGAGCATAAGTAGATCCAGACATACATAGGAGTATGTAATCCGGTTATAAGGTTATAAGATTTACTATTTACATCGGGGTACATTAGGAATAACAAGTATGTTGATAGATTGTTCAAAGGATTTCATGTGGGATCGCTCACTGGATAATGTTTAATATGCAACTAATGTATTCCTAATGTCATCTGACACCAAATAAATTGTATGATAGATAAATACAAAAAAGTTACCCCAATGTGTTTTCATACGGTATTTAGTTGTTGACTCCCAGACGTAAGCATATCTGATATATGAAACCTCCTAAACAGGCATCTCTTGAGTTTAGTCCTGTATTTAAGAATTCAGGAGAGATTTAATCCGGCCATATGAGGCCAAAAATAAAATAGGTGTGTTTCCGATTTATCTGGCTGAAAACTAGGTTGGGGGTGGTAACTTTTGTTTTTGTTTGGAAACCACCTCCTAGGAACTGAAAAAAATGTCTTTTTCATAACAATAGTTATTTTGAACATGGGAAATGTGCCTTTTGACAGTTCCAGGTTAGGAAAACCCGTTTTCCTGCTTTTATAAGCTTTTTTTGTAAAAAAAAAAATCCAAAAAAAGTAAGATATGATGGGGCTAAAAATCAGGTATGGTAAATTTTTTTTAGGTAGGGTAAGGTTTTTCTAGGTGGGGGGGGGGGGGGGGGTAAATCGGAAACACACCTATATTTTTTTTTGGCCTGACCATGTTAATAGTTACCAGCATATTCTCAGACCCATTTGTCAGCTTGTCATTCTCGGCATGTATATATTTCACTTACTCCGACTCCTGCATGTCAAGAAAGCCCATTGCCAATTCCCTAATGGCCACGAGTGAACGAGCAAGAATAAGCAATGGGTTGTGCGCAGAAAAGGGCCATCTTTCTTGACCATAACCAGAGGTGCTTTGGCGGGCTTGAGAAAGGCGATTACGAGAGTAAGGATGGCGTGTGTGGTGGATGTAAAACGAGGCAGGTGTGTGGGTCGTGTGGTGGAGGGTGGGCGGGTCCACACTTGGAGCGTGGCGAATCGTCTTCATTCCCAATCTCATGATGCCAGTCCATGCATATCAAGTGCTTGAAAGTTTGCTGAAATGCCATTAATGCTGCTGATTTATGTGGTATGTCCGTTCCTCTCTCTCTCTGCCCCCGCCCCACTTTTAAGCTCTATTGAGTCAAATTCGTGGCCTCATGTTTTGTGATCACAGGCAAATGTGTTTGTTTATCACGAACACTTGCACCTGTATATTTCTTTTTGCATGTCAGGTCCATAAAAAAAGAAAATCTATTGAAGAATGTGCGCACGTATAGTCCCCTTGAAAGTGCACTTTTTCTTAACATGAGCACCTAATGCATGCATGCTAGAAAAAACACATAATAATATGATGCCATGACCACATGCTATCTGCCATGTACTCATAACAATTAATGGCGAATTCTTGTAGTTCTCATTGTTATCTAGACAAAGATGTTACTTTTCTCTCAGTCCTTCTTGGCCGTATCATCTATCTCATGCATTCTCGCCTGCAAATTGTGTATTACAACCTATAGGGCGATTGTGATGTCCGCGCTTGTATCTCATAACTTTGAAGTGTCCTGATTGTTTTTAATTGAACATGGGAGTGATTATCCACTGCTCACGAACGTGTGTCCACCCGAGCATCCAATCCCCTCTTTTTTACAGGTGTCTAGACATCTTCTACGTTCATTCTGATGCCAATTCGATACACCATGTTTCATTTCATGTTGTCATCAGTATGGCACCTCGGACAGCAAACATGCGATGATTATCATTGTTATGAAGGCCTCATTGCTCCTCTGTAGCTGAACAAATGGAACTTATATAATTTGAGCTTCTGCTAATATCGGAAGGTTATCTCCTTAGATATTATCATCCATTTAGTAATCCAATTGAAAGTAGACACTATACGTTTGACCAAAGAAAATGTAAATACAAATAAGAGATTGTAATTGTGAAAGGGTGGCGTGAATCCCTTTCATTGTATCTATAGATAGTTTTTGCTAATATCGGAAGCTTATCTCCTTAGTTAGATATTATCTACCAATCTATTTTAGCAATCCAATTGAAAGTATGATCTAAGTTTAATAAAAAATAAATGTAAATACAGGTAAGAGATTGTAATTGTGAAAGGTTGGTGTGAATCCCTGTCATTGTGTCCATAGATCGCGCTACGAATCGATCTATATAAATGTACATATACTTGAGTTTTGAGTTATTCAGCGAGTAAAACACTCGTATATATAGATAGTATAGACACTTATCGCAGTTCATATATGTCTGTGCATGTCATCATCTCATTACCCGGCCTCTAGCTCATTGTGGTGGGCATGGATTCAGACATCTTTTAATTAGGAATCTCTGAAGGCTGGTTTTCAGATAACTTCATTAATAACACCCTCCCCTCCTCTCATCATCTCCCATCACCGTCCGTGTGCATGACGTGCCTACTCTTTATAGTTTTCAGCGCAGCTTAGAGGCAGAAAAGAAAGAGGGAATTCCTGCGTGCATGCATGTGTCGAATTACACTGCACTGATTAAAAGCTTGCCTAAGTTTCCTGAACGCTACAAAAATCAGGAGCTATGCGCCATATAGCAGGTTGTCATGCAGCCATGGCCGCCTCCTGGGTCGTGTTTGAGGTCCTCCTGGGTCGGCCCGGATGGCCTCAGGGCAGGAGGGCCTGATCCCCCATGGCCCAACTCCTGCCCCCCACTCCTGGATCCGGATTCTAGACTAGGATCCGGGACAACCTCTGGAAACGTGACCTGTACCCTTAACATTTGCTACCTTCCATGCAGTCCTTTATATCGAGCCGCCAGGCCTAATCTGCCATTTTCATATTCATCCTCATCCCTTTGAATAATAAGCCAATTCTACGGCGGATCTCGCTCCTCGTGTGACAATAAAATGAAATGAGATACCGGTATTGGATAATAGGAAATGTGGACCATGCTCTATGAATCACTTATGAGAATCAACACTAAAACATATGGATGCTCATCACATACACTTAATACATGCTTTTAAAACACTGTACTTATTTATGACTGTCTAACGAACTTTTGCCATCATAAAAGTTACTTTAAATGTGTAATGCTTTGACCTTGACGCGACAAACTTTGGCCCTGCACTGCAGAATTATATTCAGTAATTGATGTAGTCAGGGCGCGAATAAACTCTGCACCCCCTTTCCGGGTTGTGACATGTGCTTTTCAAAGGTTGCCGGGGCCAAAGATTGAAGGCAATACGACACATGCATTCACTGGGCCAGCGTCAACAAGCAAAATGTCAAAGCGATTAGAAAAGGCGCACTAGGATTACCTCCTGCGTGCCCAGCAATAAGACACTGGGAGGGGGCAGGAGTATAGCCCCACCATGACGCGCACGGAGAGTAAATTTGCCAAAATGAGCGGAAATTTACTAATTAAGCTCCCATGGAACGCACCGACTTTACGCGCATGCAAGGTCATGGAGGACGTATGGTGCAACGGCGTTTCACTCAGGGGGCGCCCCTTTTGCCACTCGCGAGTTACTCTCTTGGCCACTGGGTGTCGTGGGGGTTGTGTGCCACATGCATGCAAGGTGTTGTTGGGGCAGGCAGTATAGCAGCAGGCAAGATATAGACACTATAGCTAGTCTTGGACATATGGCGGTCATCTCTATATTCTTTGCTGTTTGTCTGTATAGTATAGTCTCTCTCTCTGTGTCTCTCTCTATCTTTCTCTCTCACTCTGTGTGTGTCTCTCTCTCTTTCTCTCTGTGTCTCTCACTCACTCTCTGTCTCTCTCTATCCTTTTCTCTCGCTGTCTGTCTCTCTCTTTCTCTCTCACTCACACTCCCCCTCTGTGTATGTGTCTCTTTCTCTCTGTTCGTATGTCTGTCCATCGATCTAGTCATCATTATTCTCTGTACTGTCTCTCTGTCTGTGAACACGTGTCTGTCTGCCAGTGTGTCCTCTAATCTCTCTGTCTCTGCATTACGTCTCACGTCTCCTGTCCAGTCGCTTTTTTCTTTCTCTTCCTTGTTTTCTATGTGCATGTCATGATGGTCTTTCAAATTGCTCTGATCCTGTCTCTAAGCATGTAAGAAATCCCCCCTGTCTACCCTGACCTTCTTCACACTGGATAGCAATGAAATTCGGCTTATATAGTAGAATCCGTGGCTACTCACTACTTTATAACGTTTTCTCCCAATTCATACTACATAATGTGTGCTAGAATTCAACGAAAAGAGCACATATAGTTTGGAAGTACTTAAGTCTGAAGAAATGACTGACGCTTGTGACACTGTAAAGCTGGTAGCTTAAATAAAATGTGCGCCTGGGCTCGTCCCCTCCGCTGGACTGTTTTGTATGTGACTAAGCACCGCTCCTGAGACGTACGGACCAATTGCATCGAGCTGCCATATCGTCTTGCTCTTGTCTTCCCGAAAAGCAGGCTCGCAAGTTTCCCCATCTGGCATACGCCCCAACCTCTTGCGTCTTACTTGGCATTCCCCCCACGCTTATGGCTATTGACCAAAACATGTTTGACATTTATTTATGGCCTCCCTGCGGGCGAATAGGCCCCGTTTGATAAGCAAAATTACGTGCGCCGCTGCTTAGTATTCCGGCCGTCCACTGGCTCGAGTTTTCCTCATTTCCCCCAAGTACAATGAAGTGACTAACTGCAAATGAAAATGACATGGAGAGTTGGCGAATGATAAAATTTTTGTCTGCTGGTTTTCATCCCCCGACACTGTGACGGCCGTCCCGTGAGGGGGGGGGGGGGGGTCGGACGGGCCGAGTATGCCCCACACGATCCCCGGTTACTGGCCGTGAGGAAATGTTAGATTTACGCCTCAAATAGGTGTTCATTGCATGTCCAGATGGGATTGCGGGGGGCAGGGTTGCGCCGAATGATAAATAGCCCAGCCGGAGCAGGGTGTGTTCGTAGTTTGTAAGTAGTGTAGGCACTTGGTGGTTTGGCGCGGGAAATGTGGTCTGGATATCAACCAAAATTATGGCGTCTTCCAATTGGCAATTGAGATACAATTGACTGTCATCGTTACGCACGATACCATTCGGGTTATGTGAGGAATATATAATACTGGGATGAGGGGCGAAAGGGACTGTCTGCAATTGTCGACTCTCCTTATGGTCACAAGTATAGAGCCATATTACAAAATTGCTCATGCATGATTTAGTCATGAATGGACATGTTATGTCAACAAGGATTAATTAGTTTGGGTAGGGAATTATGGGCGAAAAAACAATAACCAATATTCTTAATTTAACAGTGAGCTTGAAATGATCATGTTGATAGAGTTAACCGAAGGCGTCGATCGTTCTCTTGTGTTCTCAGAGGTGAACTATATGGTTTCCCATATTCCAATGTCTAATTTTTATTATGCGATTCAACGACCATTACGAAAGTTATATAAAAATGCGACCCAGTGAATGCCAATTTCTGGTGCCTGAACCATCCTTTTATTTATGTCACCCTTTAATTGAGATTTTGTAATTGTCATTATTTAACTTTTTTTTATAATGCCCATATGCTTCTAATTACTTGAGTTAATGTTATTTTACGTTGGTTTCTTAGCCCGCCAATTAGCGAGAGCTCCTCAAGACAAACACACTTATGACACTTAATTTTTATTTCAGCCAATTTAACGTAAAGTGACACTTCACATTTTTTATTTAATATTTTACCCACTTGGTTCTACGTAGTGGCACTTTGTCCTCACCCCCATTCCGTGTCCATTTCCTTAGACAATGACCAGTCTGCACCACCTTTATAACACAGCAACATTCACTATACATCCATACAATCTCTCGCCTCTTCCTCTCTCCCCTTTACCTGCCTAGTTTAAATCACCACAACCCCCTTCATTTGATTGCATGTGGTATACTGCTATGAAAACAGCTGTGACGTAAAGTTGACAAGTGATAGATCTTGTTCATCCTCCATGCACGAATACCTCATCATGTTCCCCCTGGGCCTAGTATACTGATGATATGCGACACGAAACCAACAGCAGGTGCGATTCCCATCAATTGATTATTGATATGGTCCCCAGTGCCTTGCAGCATACTCTGATATATTTTTTATCAATAAATGAAATCGACGCATACATGATAAGTGCGATCTTAATCAATTATGCTCTTAACTACGTGAGACTTGGTAAGTGAATAAAATATAAAATACGTATTTGAGTTGAAGTTGGTGATCATATTAATGAATGGCTGTTAAGATTTAGATATTACTAATAGCAAACCAAGAGTAATATGTGTGTGTGGGGGGGGGGCGTACATTTAGAGAGTACTAAAAGCAAACTGAAAATAGTATTGGAGGTTGAGTGTTAGATATCACTAATAGCAAACCGAGAATAGTACTGGAGGTTGGGGGTTTAGATATTACTAATAGCAAACCGAGAATAATGTTAGAGGTGAGGGTTAGATATTACTAATAGCAAACCGAGAATAGTATTAGAGGTGGGGTTAGATATTAGTAATAGCAAACCAAGAGTGATATTTGAGGGGGTTAGATATAGCAAACCAAGAGTGATATTGGAGGGGGTTAGATATAGATATTACTAATAGCAAGGAAGGGGTTAGATATTTTTTTTTCTACAAAAGTAAACTTAGAAAATATAAATCACTTTTCAGTGGTGAAATTGCATGGCATTTCGTTTTCTATACTTCAGACGATTTTATATTTGTTAGTGTTCTATTTCTTAGCGAGGTTACACATATCAATATACCTACTATATACAACAGTGGAGTTTGAAGTCATATTTGTTATAGATTCTGAGCTGATAGTGATACCGCTTTTGATTTAGACAGCGATGCAAGAATACTAGAAAAATGACGTACAACAATGTACAAGGTTATGGTGCACAAGTGTTGTAGACAATTATAGAAGAAAAGGATAGACATAACACTGATAAATATGTTCTTTTGAAGTATTTAGTTTTTGTTGAGAGAAGAGGTAGCTTTTTAGGCTAACCTTAACAACCTTGTGGTCCTTTATAGAGCATAAGCATACAGGCAGTTTGTTCCAGCCAAGAACTTAACAAGTAAAGTAAAAGATGTAGTTATGTTGAAAATCTCCGTATAAACAAGGACTCCTGTAGTTTCTGTATATGTTGTTTTATTGTTGCTAGATGAAATAGGGCTGTATCCCTACGCGTTTCGGTCTAAGCGGTGACCTTCTTCAGGGGAATGACAAAGTGTATTCAAGTGAAGTAAAGTAAAACACTGGGCTGAAGCAATTGCAGGTCTTACAGTTTAGTTATGGTTAATAATTGGGAACTCACATTATAATACTGGTTTCTGTGCAATGATATTGCCAGAATCCATCAAGTAAATTCTTTCCCGCTCTCCCCGGGGCCTACCCTGTGCGCTTCCATATTGCCACATGTATGACACTGGCTAACTACCGGTCTGCTCTGGTCAGTGTGTGGTCACGGTCTAACAGTAAACAGAGTGTAACAGTAAACAGTCAGTGTCCACTATATGGTATGTGTGGAAAGCCATTTATAAACACATGACTGGTCCTCATGAATATACTAACATACTCCCAGGTCTACCTTAAAAACTTTTTCCTCGCGGCTTTCAAGCATACTATTACTTTAACATAATTTCATGTAATGAAAACTAAGGGTAGGAGAGACTAAAACCAATCTTCCATGTCATTCTTTCATTTGAAGATGATTGTAAATTATGTTGTATATCAGGGTAATGATTTTGTAAGAAATAGACTGCAAGCTGAAAATATCATACATGTATGAGAGCTTATAATAAAACAAACAGACAAGTGTATAAATTGTTTTCCATAGTAATGCACACAATGCTGTCAACCTGACTAGTCAACAACAAGTTGGTAGTGATTGAGAATGAGGAGGAGGAAGTTTATTCTTTGCACCTTCCTTTATTCTTTTATGAAAATGTAAAAAGAAGAGATCCATGGGGTCTTTTAATTCCTCATTAGTTCTAGTGTAATATCCATGGGCCTCACAGACAGGCATTGTTGAAAAGAAGTGATTTGAGCGCACCAAAATATTAGTCTAGAGTGCAGAAAGCCTATATCACAATAACACTACCTTACAAGTGACGGAAGTTTGCCTTGCTAGTCTGACGTCATTCATGCATAGAACTCTGGGAATATCGTAGCTGCCTGCGTTCCGGATAATAGCAAGTTTAATTACTAGAAATGACCCTCCAATGGTTTATAAATGAATGAAATATATATATTACAACCTACTGGACATCATATTATAGTTCTTTTCAACCTCTGAAAACGCATTATACGCAGTCCACTGTCTTGCAATGCTGGTCTTTATAATTTCTAGGTACAAAGTTATTTACTATTGGCGATTAAGCTTGCCTTGTTTGACGGGTGGGCACTGCACCCTCACCCTGAATATATACTTCTTTGTGTGCTATTTTTGCTAGATTGAACGATAGGCGAGTTCTAACATTCATTATTCCTAGATATATATATATATGACCCATTCTCACAAAATGGGATCACCCCCCCCTCCAAGAGGATGAATTTTTCATATTAGTTCTAGAGAAATTGCCTTTAGTACATCACAATTTATGCATCATGACACATAATGGGTAAATTTTGCCACGTGATATATGAAATATTCTTCATGTGAGAGCCTTTCACATTTGATACCCCATTTTTTTTGTCTTTCCATCGCCACCATGTCCAATTCTGCTGTTTTGTCATATTCTAGTTAGTTATGGATATGATGTAACCATATTCTGATAAAATTCGATAGAAAACATATCTGACTTGGAGAAAATACTAAAAAATGTGAGGAAAACCCATATTCAATGCCATCTCATGGTTAAAGAAGGAAGGCTAATTTAATGAAAAATAGGTTTTGTCTAATTATGAAATTACATTACTTTTCAAATACACTGGTGAATAAATGAACACTCTTGAACTCTATTCTTTTCTATTTTCTTACAGAAGAATACAGGGCTAAAACCTGGATGCATTGTAATAAGGGGAAGAAGCTTACATTGAACCAGTAAGCCTGTGAATGTAGGCTACGGAAAGACAAAATTGCCTCTCATATCATGGAAAAAACAAGATTAAATTTATCATCTAAGCAATAATGACTATCTGAGTACTTTCCATGACTATCTTTCATTTTATCATCATCACTTTTACCACTCATCAACAAAAGGCACTACTAAAACCACATCTTTAGAAATGGGTAGTTTCATTTACTAAATAAATGTTGAGGGGGGGTCACACATTGGTACACAGAGTAAAACTTCCATTAGTATCCAATTGGCAAGGTACAAATGGACTTAAACTAACTTTGTCTTTCCATAGCATTTGTCTTTCCACAGCACTTGTCTTTTCATAGCCAGAGCATATATTGCTGTAGCTCCACAGCGCAATTACCCATTATAAAAAAAATTGTTGAAGGGGTGCAGGGGGGATAATTTAACACTCTTATCAAACCTGCTCTATTGTTTATTAAAAAATGCGGAGCTATTTACTGTAGCGATGTAAAGACAAATATTTTTTACCACACCAGGGTTTCAAATTGTTGTTCAATCTTGTATCAAGGGTATTATATTTTTCCATCAATTTTGTTTGTTCTCAACAAAGGATAGTTCAAGGTTTGTGACCATAGCATAATATAACAGTTAATACTTTTTACTTTTTATATAGTCACTGTCATATTTGGGCTACGGAAAGACAATCTATAATTTGACCATCACCAAATGTGATATATTTTTATATTTTCAGCTAACTTCAGTAGTACCTTTTGTTCAAATTTTGATTTCAACTGTATTTAATCATATTGGGCATCCAAATGCTCACTATGTGATTTATCTATGTAATGGTATTGGTTTAATTAGATTATCTGTAATAAATTTACCCAAAAATTGACAAAAAATCATGGTTTTTCATGAATAGAGATATTATTGTAAAGTATGCAAGACTATATATGGCTAGATAGAACTTGAGGAGACCTAGGCAATAGAAGTACCTTTGATAGTATATAACAATATAGTAAGCATTCCTTAAGCATCCTATTTTAAAGGGGGTGATCCCATTTTGTGAGAATGGGTCATATATTACTAATTGAATGGAGGGGGTTATATATAGATATCACTAATAGCAAACCGAGAGTAATATTGAAGGGGGTTTGATATATAGTACTAATAGCGAACCAAGACTAATATTGGAGGAGGTTTGATATAGATATTACTAATAGCAAAGCGAGAGAAGTATTTGAATGAGCATATTTTTAGAAGTCAATCCTGGATCGTAAACCAATGTCAATAACAAAGGTTCAAACTATTTTTTTTATTAGTCCAGACCTTGTGATCCCTTCTATCAGGGCGATGATAAGATTCAGGAAGAGATTATCGTATTTATCGAGTACTTTTTGTTTGCATTAATTTTAGTTCGTTTTTAAACATGTAAACGTGACTTGGAAACCTAATCCTAGAACAATTCTTGCGTTTTCATGTGTTATGCCTAAAGGAAATAAGAAACAATAAATTACGCACTATAGCACTTTTGCCACGAAAGGCTTCTCTAATCTGAGAATTAGCTGCTATCAAATTCACATGTCAACACCCATTTCCAGGGCCATATAGATTATATACCTAATACTTGATAGATAATGAATATGTAAATACACAATATACATATTAATTCGCTGTAAATTGCCCCCTTTTAGAAGATGCCTGCAGTGTAATGAGGGTGGACCCCCGTGCGTGTTTGGTGCAGCACCCCATTGGGGCCGACCCGGGGCCCTTTCGTGTCGCATGCATTTTTGGTACCTCAAGAAAACAGCGTCAGCTTGGAGCGCCCTTCCCACTGCTCGCTAGCATGCAACTCAGCAGTGCAGCCTTACCATAATCCAACACCCCCTCACGCAATCTATCCCCCCTCCTACAAAGAAAACACCCGTGACACTCCACCAGCTCTTTTTTTCTGTCCGAGCGAAGGAAGTTTTCAAAAGATGCAACTCTCCTGTCACGCTAAGCCACAGCGGAGACTTTTCCTCACAGTAATTGTCTATCAGGTGCAGAATAACGCCAGGTTTTTAGTGTAATCTTGGAAGGAAAAATCATTTTCATGATGCTGGTGTTGGGTTCTGTTTGTATTGATTGCTCTATATAGGATGCATTATGTTGACCTTTTTTAATCCCTGCACGACAGTTATATATCAGGCATTAATTGAATGATAAAGAAACGTGCTTTCTTTATTTCTTTATTTCATTAGTAATTTTTCTTTATTTCATTTCATTTACCTTGCCTTATTTCTGTTCGTTTCCCAAGAACCACCTTTCTTCAGAGTCAGCAGAATTGCTCATTTTCGCTCTCCATATATATATATATTCCATCGTATCAAAATTTTGCCTGTCACCCCTTTTAGTGTGTGATTTCGATCGTATTTGCCGAGCTCCTTGCAGAACTGAATAGGAGGGAATCTTGACTATTTATGATCTCCATTGTTAGAAAACGATCTTCTGTAAGGCTCTGTCTCTATTTTTGCTCGCATGATGTGATTACGACATTTAGTATTAATTAGTCACGCAGGAAATATGACACGTGTTCCACCTTAGAAAACGTATCTTGAATTCCGCAGCATTTTGACATAGACCTTGGAACTTTGGCACGGGTTTCCGAAATGCCAGCACATGTCTAGGCATTTATTCAGTTTTTAGAGTGCAATAATATTGTCAGTTCTTCTACTCATCCTATAAAAGTATGGGAATGGACGGTTGGCAAACAGACATGAGATTAGGCAATTTCCATCATGGAAACCAGCACCGTGCGTCCAACTTGGTCCAGCAGTAATACCATACTCTTTGCCCATAGTTTCCATCACAATTATGGACAACATGCAACAACTGCATTGATGCCATTTGGCATGGCAAGATGCCTTAATTACCTCTAACCATTGGCGAATGGTTGGACCTGATCGTATTATTATCCTCTAATTATTGCGAGGTAACCATTTCCTACGTCTAAGCATGGTCGTGACTTGGAACAGTTCTGAGACATCCTCTACTGATTTCCTTCACATGTTAATACTCGTTAAGGCGGATATTAGAAGCCTTTCCCTGTAGCTTCCCTAGTAGACACGCTAGGGAGATAGCCGTAATGGTCCCCTGCTACCCATGCCTTCACTATAAAACATATTGCATCATGTCTTCCCTGAGAATCTCTTAGGCGAGGTTCCCCCGTATGTTTAGAGACCCCTTAAAGTTTTGTTACACCATTCCCCGATTAGCTACAGATGATACCACCAGCGTATATATATTTCATTGCATGGGGTTACTGTCAGTCCAGTGAATGTAAATGAACCAACATTGTGCCCACGCAGCAAGTCTATAGGCTTAATTTACAAGTGGAACCTATCAGACCCAGTGTTTTACCTTCCTCCTACGATAATTAAATTCGGTGACACAGGTGAATGCAAATGTGGCCTATCATTGGCAGCCCCACTTAGTTCATGCTTGATGTAGAACCCGGTAACACCGCCTTATCTTAGTACGTGGGGATATAAGATGCATCCCAACTGGATATACAATTTTATGTTCTGTCTGTGTCGCTTTCGCCTTACCTTGAACGTATGGGATTCTGATGTTATAATTAAATTGGGACTAGGACTAGATTACACCTAGTTGGCCTTTACCCTAGTAATAAGTGGATGCATTGTGCGTTGCGTGGCAGTATAAACTATATATATATATGTCTACTGGCTGAGAGAGGGTCTATAAATCGTGTATGCATCATACAGGTTCCACCTGTATTGGTCACTTGTCGTCTGTCCAAGATCAGAGATTCCCCCCCCCCCCCCCCTTCCTTTCGGTAGAGCTCCACCCACCCACCCATCTCACCTGCACATCCCTGTGAAGACAGCTCATTTATCAATTCCTGCCATCCCCACATTTCTCCTGCCTTTCTACACCCCCCCCCCCCCCACACACACACATACACCCTTCCGTCCTCCCCCTCCTCCTGCATGGTTTTCCTCCACGGTTCTGTGGCACCATGGTAACCAGCAGGTGGGCTGGCACCCAGGAGGTCCGAGACTCCAGTGGTGTCCCGCACGGCAACTCGTCATCAGGGCCCCCGCAAGGCCGGCGAAAAACAAAGATAGCTAGAGCGATCAGATTGTTGCATGCTGGCCAACAATCCCTCTCCTCAGACAACGCCATGTTTGCTCTGAAGTCTAAAGTGTTGTTTGACTGTGAAAAAAAGGTGAATCACAAGGAATATGGAGTCCTGCAATCGTCGATCATATTGCCCCTGCCTCCTTTTATTGGGGTGTCAGCCTGAGTTGCTATGGCGACTTTTACAAATGGCGCTTGGACACGCGTAGAGGGAATTAGGGGGAGGGGCGGGGATGAAAAACAAAGATAGGAGACATGCGACGTTCAGTTAAATGCCACAATGTAGATCCTTATTACGAATGCCTGTTAAAGTTGGTAGGTGCGAAGGACTGGAGAATATTGATGAGACTATCATGTGGTGAAACTCTTGTGTTGCCAGAGGATGTTTCGTTAATGGAAACAAGCATACAGCCTGAGCAACGACCCTACTTATCCCCGTTTCCCACAGAATTTATTTCGTACAGTCTATAGTAAGAGCTTCTGTGGATTCCTTTAGTTCTTGGTTCTATACAATGTGTTTGGACATCGCTCATAATGCTCTTTCTACGTTCTGAAAGGTCTACGTCAGTTGAAATGGTGAAATATAATCACAGACAAAGTTTCCACGAAATTTTGTACGACACAGCATGACGGATTCTAAATGTCAGTGGATGAAAGGGCATTTCAAAACTCACATTCAACACTTTTGAGATCTTTAATGTTATGTTTATTGCCCACCTACAACTATTCATTCTAATTCATCTCTACTTTTAACTCGAAGTTGTCTTTTCCGGGTGATTGCATTTGTATTCATCTCCGCAAGTACACTATCGGGACTAAAGTCATTAGAGTAAAAGGGTAGCTCGTGGCATGTGGATGTTTTTGTAATTGATATAAGGAGACCTCGGACCTCTTCCCCTGAGGTCCTCTGTGGGTATATATACGTGCTTATAGATCTCTTCAAAACATGAGGTTGGCTCATTATCCTTTCTCATGGCTATTATGAGTTCAGATGGTTAAGGGGCACTTGGCTCGCCACAGTCTATTCAGTCTTACCTGACCCATACATATATACGTAATCGTAGTGAATGTCAGTTTTTAGCGTGTGCATGCTAATGGGTCTTCATGACTTGTAATCATATATTATGGATACCCAGAAGGTTAGATTATTTTACTCTGGTAAATAAGTACAGGTAAGTAGTGCTCCCGCAATTTATGCCTTTTCTTGCCTTCTTGCACGTTTATAAAAACAACATTGGGCCTTACATATCTGTCGAAAAATAATAGAACCAATATTGGGGGAAACTCTTGTCAATATTTCTTTTAACTTCCTTAATATACCTTGTATCAGTGATTATTTGCACTCACGGATCTTTTTCCTTTCTCTTTCTGTGACATACTGCATAGTGTCTCATGGTATAGCATTACTTACGTAGGTCCGGCGACACATGGAAATATTCGCGATATGTGGATATGTGTATTTTCCATATTGATTAGCTTGAAATGTAACCCTATTAAATATCGAGAAAGCCTGAATAAAAATATTTCAAACAAATCGACAATAGGCAATTTTTCGCAATTATTTCGCATTACTACGGCATGTTCACACGTTATGCCAGTAATTATGATTATGAACTACCATTCTTGGTGTTCACCATAATGTGTTTGGGAGTGTACACATAATCCCCAGGCAGAAATCACTGGGTATCAAACTAAGCATGATATAATTAGCGAACGTTTCATCTACAGTCGAAGGAATAAATCACAGACAAATAAAACCTTTCTATTCTCTAACGGGCAGGGGATAGCTTTAAAAGTGGACTTCTCTAATCTTGTAGATCTGTCGCAATAATCATCAGGCTGTGATTAGAGAACCTAACTTGTGAAGTAAATTAAAAGTAAATCAATACATCCCTCCCTGTGTCCCTTTGGATGCACGCGATATCTTCCATTATACTTTCTAGAGATACCCGTTTCAGATTTCACACCCAAGTTGCCGCGTATTAATTCATACTTTTGTTTCGGAATTGAATTAATGACTCCTTCTCCTGGGGAGGCAACGCCCGGATGTTGCTACTTGAAAGGAAATCTCTAAAATTCTTGCTCCTGCAGGCAAAGTGCTTTTCTTGGTCTTTAGATTATCCAGAGCATATCACTCCATAAAGTTTTGAAACCTGAGAAAGGTTGCCTTTTCTAAGAAAGGGTGCTTTTGTATACATGTCTACATATCTACAGGAAAGATTAATGCAATGAATTCTACGAAAGCATGAATACACTATTGAGTAATCTCAATTGGAGAGGAAAGAGAATTGTTTTGATAGGCGATGTAAATATTGATATGAGCAGTGTGAACAGAGAGGCCGCAAAAATGACTGAAATCATGATAAGATACAATCTGACAGGTCATATTAAGAAAAGCACCAGGGTTACACGAACGTCTAATACTCTAATCGATATATTATACAGTAACTTGAATGTACATGATGCTAAGGTTATTGAAACAAATATCTCGGATCATTTCTCGATTTATGGTCGTATAAATGTCAGGTATAAAACACCACTGATAGAAAGAAAATACATATGGGTAAAGACTCAAAGGAGAGAAAAAATGGAGGAGGACAAAGCCTACCTAGCAAACAAAATTGCAATGTATCGAACAGATGAAATAGAACAATCGTCTAAATCTATGTGGTCGAACTTTGTAAATGATATTAAAGAAGGTCAAAAAACTTTCTTTAAGGTAAAAAGGGTTAGATTAAAGGGTCAGTCAACGGGTTCATGGTCACTTTTAGGACAAAAAACTTCATGGAGGCATAATTACAACACCCAAGTCTCGATTTTTTTACTTCCATTTATGTCTAACTTATAGTCACTTACAGGCATAAATTGGGAAATCCTAGTTGAAAAAGTCTGTTTAGCACAAGCGGGCACTGAGAGTGCTGTGTGACATCATAAAGCTGCACCAGAAATGAACATAATATCTCTACCTTCCCCCTCCAATCTCCCAGCAATTGAAACAGTTTGTTTTGGTATGCACACCTGTGTTGTTCAATGTCCTTCTGCCCACCCCACACTCCTTCTTTCTAGCAGCAATTATGAGAGTTGTTTATTATGTTCATTGCATGTACATTTCTAGATTGGTGCACCTTTATGACGTAGGCAAACAGTGGTGCCTTGAATGGAGTGTTAAACTGTGGAACTACGTTTTCACTCATTTAAATGGGTAAAACTCACTAAATAATAACTTGGATTAAGTAAAACCGGGGTGGTTACATTTCAATAATAGCAAGGAAATGGATTTGCTCATAATATTTTGGGGTTTACTGACACTTTTAAAATGCCCGACACAGGCCTATATAGACGATGAGGTGCGGTATAAGATAAAAGAAAGAGACCAAGCCTTCAGAGCTGCTAGTCAGTAAAAATAATGAAGACTGGTTGAGGGCCAGAACACTGAGAAATAATGTTTCTAGGTTGATTCGAAAGAAAAAAAGAGAGAAAATGATAAACTCTGTGCATGACAATCGAAACAAGCCTAGAGAATTCTGGAAAAGTCTCAACAATATATACTCTAGAAATTGTGAAGAGAAACAATTTTTAAATGAATTTGGGGTGAATGGTATAACTGTTAAGGGAATAGAAGCCGTTGAAGCAGCAAACATGTTCTTCGCGGGAATAGGAGGTGGTAAAGATAATGTAAAAATCCCAGATCGAATAGACATAAATGTAAAATTTGATATAGGGAAAGAACTCGATTGTGAAGAGGTGAACAAATCTATCTTAAAAGTCGACAATCGGAAGAATTCAGGCATCGCAGGAGTGGATAACCTTATTCTAAAAGAATCCCTAATGGGGAATATATTATTCTTTTAAAAAATCTTAGAGAAGATAATAGCCTCTGGTGTGATTCCTAGTGAATGGAAGACTTTGTCGATTACTTTGTTGCCAAAAGCGGGGAATAGAAAAATCCTTGATAATATTAGAGCTATAACGATCGTACCGTCCACTAGCAAGATTCTCGAACGTATTCTGTATGATAAGTTATATGACTTCTTAGAGGAAAATGATTTCTTCCATGTATCACAATATGGTTTTAGAAGGGGTCGTTCGACCTTTGGTGCCACTCACGAATATCTAGAGCAGATTTTCCATGCATTGGATGATAATCAATGTTGTTTGTCAATTTATTTCCATGTAAGGAAGGCTTTTAATTCCGTACCACATGCCTTATTAATTAGGAAGCGGCAAAATATAGGAATCGGTCCGACTTATGTAAATATTATATCGAATTTTTTGAATAATCGCTTACAGTTTTTGAGGCAAGACCAACTATGTTCCACCAAACAGGTTGTAGCGAATGGGCTACCTCAGGGGAGTATTCTCGGGCCATTGCTCTATATTATCTTCTGTAATGACCTAAATAAAATGAATTTTGAGGGAAAATTGATAGCCTATGCAGATGATGCGGTGATCACGATTGTAGGATGTGAAGCCAAGTTACTGCAACAGAAAGAGCAATGTGCGATATCTAATTATAATGAATGGTGTATTACAAATGGCTTAGAGTTAAATGTAAATAAGACCAAATACCAACTTTTTTATAAAGGAAAGAAGCCTGAATTAGATAGGATTGTTCTTAAATGCGATGGTAAAATGATAACCCGATCTCCAACCTTTAATTATTTAGGGGTTACTATAGACGACTGATTATCGATGAACCCATGTGCAAGCCTGACTTATAATAAAGCTTGTGGATCGCTTGCTAGCATAGGAAAACGAAGAAAATATATGAATGAAAATATATCTTGGCTATTGTGTAAAACCTATACGTTACCAATTCTGGATTATGCTGGCCCCTGTATGTCATGTAGTAAAAAATCATTGAACAAGCTTCAAAAGGTGATGCTTCGAGCCCTCCGAATGTCTTTCGGTAGAAATCTGACCAGAAAAGAATTGTTTATAAAAGGTGGGATACTTCCCTTAGCAATGAGAAGAGAGGTAGCACTGTTGAAGATGTTGTTTAATATACAGAAGAAATACTGTAATAAGAATGATCTGCGAAATTTACGTGATAATATAGGTACTAAATTCCGAACATTCATCCCTAAGAGTAAGAGAATGCGGAGAAGCTCCTATTATAAAGGGCCAAAGCTGTGGAATAGTTTGCCAAATGAGATAAGAAACTGATATGAAAAGGATGAGTTTGCCTCAAAATTGCTAAAATACTACTAGTCGAAGGTTGAGGAAGGTATTGATGAACATATATACTGGAGATATAACTGTAATATGAACTGTTTTTATCGGTCCCACATGTTTTTAATCTGAAGCAAATGCCCTTATCAGGGTTAGGCGATAACTTCAGACAAAACATCATAATATAGCCTTGTTGTGAATACAAATATAAACAATGAATTGTACAATTATGTGGATAATAATGAAGATGTTTGGGATGTATAGTAGCATAGTAAGATAATGTTAACAAGAGTGATATGAATATCGATAATGAACTGTTTATGTTTTCTAAAGGTATACGAGGAAGCAGATTTTGATAAACATTGTGATAACAACGCAACAAAACATCGACAGAGTCGACACACGTATTTGATACGATTGTTAAATGTAATTGGCTTAATTTTGTAATAATAAAAAAAAAAAAAAATATGATATCACATAAGACCTTTTGCAATTAAGGCATTCCAGAATTGGGACATTATTGTACCTTGGCAAAACATTAATTGCAGTACGAGCAAGCATATTTACATGTTTATTTATAGATAATCTATGTATGAATGACAATATTTCCCGCAGCCCCGATATTAATGTGTATTGTCTTTTCTGACGTCCATGAATGTCCCGTGTCCATAAACCCTAGTACATCAGTCTGATCGCGTGACAAACTGTGATAGTCATTATGTATTTATATATTTACATGACCCAACTGACCAAATAATCTGCCAAATTGACCCGGAGGTTATACTCCAGTGGATGGTTCACCTTGTAAAACAAAACTTACGCCCGACTTTGCACCCTATTTCTCACTTAGCCTATCAATTACTAATCATATCCCGATCCAACTACTGTTTTAACCAAAAGGGTCTATACTTTGGGTTGACTTGAAGACTTTCTTATACCGAATGGGATTGTTAGAAAAAAATATCATATTGCCAAAGATGTTTTCTCCTATATTATTCGAAGATGTAAAGTAATCTCAATAAATATATAAACAGTCCAGGTAGCTTTAAATTTTTGTTAATTTTGTAGTTGTTAACATACATACATGTCCCTACATGTTTGGGCCTGGGATTGCAGCTATTTCTATTAACGAAACTGGAAATATTTTTGGTATTATGTGATACCATCGTGTACCCAGTCATCCAGGATATTGAAAAAGAGGATAAATTGATTCATTTTTTCCTACCCCTCATAATTGCTTTTGCCATTTTGTTATAATCGGGCGCTGTCCTCTCAGGAACTGCTAGACACGAGCTTAGAAGTTGGAACAACATCTTGCCCTTGGTTTAACCAATTAAATTCTGATTTCAAAACACGTCCACCTTTCGTGATTGGCGAAAAATAAACGGTGATGCTTGCTTTCCCCCGTCTGGATAATGAGGGATGATAAAGGGGACCGTCTCGCTGCCTAACTGAATATTGTTCTTTGGGGGAAAACATGGTAGATAAGAAGGAAGTTTTTGACACAGGAGTTGTCTTGTTGTAGCAACATGCTGTAATTGGACATCTTTGGACTCGTTTTTTACATGCCATCAACATTCATGCAATGTTCTATATCAATACTCGTGTACGCGACTGTGCACAGAACTTTGCATTGATTAACGTTCGTTCCAAAGTTAACTATTTCTGGATGAACTTTCATTGTTAACGCTTGAAAAGATCCCCTCGAACTTGTATTAAAAACCATGGAACATTGGTATTATATTTTCAAATCGATACTTAGTCTATATAACGCAAGAGGTACAGGCCACCCCAGCTTGGCATCAGCGTCGCTGTATAAGTGCTATACGCCCTTGCGATATATCATGCAAACTCACATGCGACAATGGTCTACCATGGCCAATGTACCTACTGAAACCCGATACGATCCGGTGGAATCCAATACCCACAGGCACTGGTATCAAACCTCCGCGCGTTTTAGGTACGTTCACGAAATCTTTCATATATCGCCTGATTTCAGTTTTGAGAGCTTTCTTCCATGCGATCCTCGTATCGCCATGTTTTAAAAGGCATGGCGTATTCATGAACCGCGGGAACAGGAGCGGTGGAGTACGTGTTATTGGTAGGTTGTTGTTAACAGCCTCCAGACGAGTTTGATGCTATGGTTTTGATGGTAGTCAAGGCCATGGAGTTTTCCTTTCTTCTGTCTAGAATTAAGTGTATTTTATATCTTATTTGACGTAGCACTGAAGTACGATAACTTTCATCGGCGAATACACATCATACATCACTTGTTTATTGTGATAAGAAATCTCTATTAGAAATATAATATATTTCTCGACATAGAGGGTATTTAGTCAACATATATAGGCAGGGATGACGCAGTTGGCTGAGGTGTTATATTTGGACCCAGAGGCATGTGAGAGGGTTGTGAGTTCGAACCCAACTCTGGTCATACAGGTGAGCTATTATTTCTCCTCCACCTCCGTGCTTGTTGACTGAGTTATCAAATGCCTGTCATGTGTATAGCTGCCTGTGGCACATGCTAACCGCTAATATTGGACAGGAGTTAGTGGAAGGCCAGCTATAGGCCAGCAGGTAATAGGTTGAAATACCATATTGTATCTATCGAGGGCTTGAAGTGTGAAGCGATGCAGAAAAGGTCACTCCGCCATGACCTTTGACCTTGAGTGAGGTCGATTGGCCAGCAGCTCCAGACGCGTCTATTGAGGGTGGCGGGGTTCAGCCTCCACTAGCAGTCATCACTTGGGTTGAGTAGTAGTACAAGGAAAAGGCATTGAGGCGATGGTAAAGGTGTAAACTAATGAGTGTTAATATAGAGTGGAGGGGCCAGTAGGATGTGTTATAATCCGCTGTGTTTCTTTGTCAGAAACTTGCAAAGTTCATATTCTTTCCGACCTGATTTTCAGAAAATTGCCTGCTGGTTGAGGGTAATGATAGATGACTTATGCTGGTACACAAACACGAGTGGGTGGAGAAGTAGATTGGGGGAGTGGGGTGATCCGAGGGTTTTGCAGTTTTGGTGCGGAAGATCTGAAATATACAAAGTTAGGAATAGACACCGGGGATTTATTGTTATCTATGAAGAGTAGCCATGAAGTTTAAATCTCAACATTATTTGATTTGTATGATTCTGATGATGACGGTTTAACACTTAGGGAGCTAGCAAAAAACAATATTCCTGAATATATCACATATTGTAAAAGAAAATGTCTCGTTGGCTATAATTAATGGACATGGGTATTTTATATTAAGTGTATAACAGGGAGGTGTTTTTCCAGTTGGGGAAATGATTCCCCTCGGACTTCTTTATTTGAGACTGATTGTGTGTGGAATGGCATAGGTATTAAACAATGGGGGCATGGACTCGTATAGTAAGTTGCTTGGCAAACTGGTGAGATGTGTAGTTTTGAAAGCAGAAGTGAAAGAGAAAGGGATGTATGGAATGAAGTGCGGTAAAAGGAGGGGGCGGTGGGGGGCAGAAGCCAGAAGTGGCAGCAAATGTTGCTGATGAGTGTTTTTCTCGGCGGCCAGCAGGTTGCATGTCTGGCGTCCGCCTCACGCACCTCCGTCAGATGGAGCTTTGTTGGAAAGAATCGCCAGCTCGCGTGTAGGCGCGCAGTTACCGTGTAGCCCGCACCCACGGCCCCCCTCCCAGCCAGGCCCCTCACGGCACCACACCATTGACATCCATTGTCCACACACTTTGAAAGCAGCCCACGTAGTGTCCCATTGCATCGTGATGCTAATAAATTTGACTTGGGATGCGTACGAAATCCATTTGCGTCCGTCTTTTGTCTCTAATGCATATAAGTGAAGCACGAGATCCTCTCGTAGACAGTTATTGGCGCTGAGATGCAAAGTTTGTAATCGCAGCCATGGGAATCAATCGCATTTATGCCGCCCGTGCCGCGATGGAAGGGCTAATGCGAAAAGTTGCGTGAGACTCTGCTGCCGCGCGCCATAGGTGGGGATCCCAAATTTCCTTGCCTGATGACCAGTAATCAGTTTACATTCGGTTTATTAACGTGTTCGACAATCATTCCATGTCTTATGCTTCATCAGTGGCCCTCGTCCCTCCAACATGGTCCCCTCCCTCCTTCGCAGACCAAACCCTTGCCCCCAACTCTCCCTTCTAGGCCTCTTGTCCTCATCAAACACTCCCCTCCCTCACTTCCCTATATCCTCCAATCTAGGTAAGATTGAAGAGAGGGGCATGCAGGGGTGCTGGCTAAATTTGGTCGCAACACGCTCCCCCAATTCCCACTCTTTATCTTCCGCCGTGTACTCTCTTCCCTTCCCTTGCACTGCTGTCCTTGTAAAGGTTTTCTGTCGTCTCGAATCATCCGTTTCGCAACTCAATTAATCGCTAACGAGTTGACACGGACGCAGAGGACAGTCTGACGTCAATTCCTCCTCCAGGGATGGTTGTCAATCGCAAGTAGATTATAGGAATAGGGAGAGAGAAGAAGGGTTTGGTGGCTGTGGTTTCACCAACAAAGAAAGGGGAACCACTGCGGAAGGGGAGTTAGAAGTAAAGGACCTTTTGATTGGACCTGATTGTCTCAAGATTGATGATCTGAAGGCATAAAATGAAGACGAACGCTCTGCTTGTTCTTGTCTATTCACGGCGAATCATGGTAGCATTGGTTAACTGATGGACCCGCCGCTATCTCTTTGAGTTGAGTTTCACGAAGAGAGCGCCACCAATTTACCACGTATGGCATTCACATCGCTCAAGGATGAATAATTGCCAGCCCGATTCTTTTAACGTTATGCCACGTAGAGATGATGGAAACTCTCCGGTCTTGCGATTGGTCGCAGGCCAGATTTTTTTTAGGGGAGAAGTTGGCCAACTCGAAGCACTGGAGGCTAAGTCGGTAAAAACAGATTGTTGTTTTTTGCCAGGCATTTTTCATGTCAGATTCGGGAAAACTTAGATATCATTTAGACGTTTTTCTTTCGGAAAAGTTGTTGTGGGTGAAATAACTGATGATAGGTTTGTTACGTATACCATCGTCAATATGTGTCGGCGGCTTAAGTTGAAACATGCCCTTGATGTAGGAAGAATGTTTTCTCGTAGGAAACGTGAGGCTAGTATTTCGTTTATACTATAAAGTGGACTATTTCGAAAAAACCTGGATATCAGCTGGACGTTTTTCTTTGAGGGAAGTTGGTGTGGGTGAAATAGCTGATGATATTATTATTACCATATAAAATAAAACCGACTGGATCAATTCTACATCTTTTGTAAAAAATCTTTTATAATGGACGCTTTTGCTGAATTCGGTTTCCAGCTTTTCTAATGCGGTAATGATATACTGCTTCAGTGGTTGGCTGCTTCTCTCCTCTGGCTTGTGTTTGTACGTCGCCGCATTCGCGACTTGTCCAAGTTCGCTGTTCCCGTGATTAAAATTCTGCCACACGCTCCAGCCAAGTACTGAAGCAAAATAGGTTTCATGATTTTTCCACACATCGTGAACTTAGGTCAGGCTTCAACTTCTCTACATTCAGCCCACATTTCATGGCCGCCCGCGCCAAATGAGCATCGCAATTTGAAACAGGGCTTTCACTTGTACGACTGACAAGTATCCCCGGACCGCTATACTTTCCATTCCTGTTCACACGCGAGCAGGGAAAAAGGGGCCAGCGAAACAGGTCCTCACTTAGCTGCATACCTCGGGGCGAATATGCCCATATTGCCCGGGTTATCTTAATGTTTAGACAGAAGGGTGCGATGGAGTCCTTTCATGACTGTCCCAAACAATGCATTTCGCTGTGTCGCCACCAATCGCAGCACGACAGGCTGAATTGGCGCCTCATGGGCAGACAGCAATCTGGCCACTGAATCCTAGATGATCATTCCCTCACCTCTTGGTCATGTTTCATCCGGCAAAGCATGCGAACTCTTCATTTAGGTATCAGAGGAGAAGAATCTGACCTTCAACTTGCTCCAAGTATGCTTCTGAAAACACAACTTCAACGAGAGGGGAATCTTAACTTTGCGCCGTGGATATTTGGTGATAATATGCGTATTCATGTATGTATACACATATTGATGAAACGACTGGCAGAAATTCCCACTCATGCATGGCCTCAAATCCTTATTTTACTCCAAGTTAAACATTACCGTAGTCATATTTATTTTTCCAAAAAGGCCCTGCCATAAATAATCAAGTAGTCAACCAACCATTGATGAAAATGGTGCACGTGTTTCCTAACTTAAAACATTTTATTGGACCCGTAGAATGTTAAATGGAAATCGGAAAAACAGCATCCAACTACCATAAACTGAGCGATTGCGATACAATTATGGGCAGGAAAACAGCAGAAACCCCAAAGTAAAGAACATACCGTATTTTTTCATTCTCAGTCTGGAACAGTGAAGATGAAATTAAATTTACATGGACATGGATGAAATAATATTCAGTGCCATTGGTCATAAATAGTTCTATTGGTCTTTTCGCATTACCCTTCTGCCAAATAACATTCTGATTAATTTCAAGTGAGTTATGGTTTTGGTTTGTTGGTAGGTGTTGTATTTAACATGCAAATAAACATGTTCTGTAAAATGTAATGTCTTCTATTCTCAAACATGGAAATCCCCAATAGGGCATTTAAAAAGAAAATACTGCATCGTATGTATCGCTTCTGTGAGACATGCTTAGGACATGCACGTTAGCAATTTGGCACGTGCTTAGAATCATGCTGACTGAATGTAGCATATGCGGCGCTTGCATTCCCTGCAAGTTGTGTAACGATTTGCATGTTACCACGGCACGCCACCCATGTTTGATTCCCTCTCGAAAATTGACAGCAAGTACTCATTTCCATGTTGATGAAAACCTCTTAACACTAGAGGTAACTGGTAACTATCACCTCTTATGTTTGGACGATATTGCCGCGAGTGGTAGCTATTTCTGCATTTGGTGGCTAATTTAGCTAGCGTCTATAAAGGATTGACAGTAGATCATCCTGCAGTACAAATCACTGTCCTATAGTTGTTCTGGTAGATCCGTGTTTTTGTTCTGGTGTATGATGTTCTCGTACCTGTAAGAAGAGCTAGAACAGAGCCAAGGTTGCATGTTCCCGATGCATTCCGTCCAAACGCGAATCTATAGGGAATATGTTCCGTACTAAAGTGGAATTAGATGTGAAACAAAAAAGTTTGCTTGTAAATGCATCGTATAGTACATGTTGCCATGCAAACTTACATGCGTTTACTCTTAGATCTCCCCCACTAATGATACCCACTGTAATTTAGAAACTTTAATGTAACTCCGAGTGGACATGCCATATGTATATTTATTACAGACATATTTAACGCGAGTTAGGTATTATCATGCAATGTGTATCTTTTATCTGCGAGGAAGCTGTGGGAAAGTGGAGAAACGCTATCTCTGCTTTGGGACAGTTTCTATTGTATCGCCAGCGCATTGTTATAAGACTGCATTTGTTGTTCTTTTTCCCATCGTTTTACTGGTTTGTTTGCACATGAAACTCTCGTTAAATAATCATTTGACCATATGGCTTTTTCCTTTGACGTGCCCTACCAGATTTAAAGTATTCTCGTTCTCATACATTCCTTGGCTCCGTATTCTTTTTGAAATATGTTTTAAAAAATGTGCTTTCATACTAAAGGCTTTGAAACATTACTTTAAATTGAATCATTAATTGTATAAAATATCCCAATCTAGTCTCTTATGTTTAGACTGAAGCTAGCTAAGCTCTGCTTGTTCCTGATGCTAGGTGTAAGCTTAGAGTAAATTTAAGACCTTTTAATCTAAGGTGTAAGATTATGTTTGTATGAGGGGATAGTTATAAATGTACTTGCTGTGTAATCTTGATTTGATCGCTATCCTATTAACCGCAAATTTTAAGTTTTCACCCGGACCTGCAACGGTACTACCAGTCAGTTTAGAATATTCAGGGAATCCAGTTGGAAAACGGACGTGGAATTTCTTTTTTCTCGAGAGCAAATCTGCCCGAGGCTCTAAAACATTATAAGCGTATATACTCGAGTGCCCACATCCTGCATACCCATTGTCAATTAGAGAGCGGCCAGCCTGAAAGAAACGCCATGCCACAGGCCTGAGTCAACTGACCAATGTCTAAATGCCGATGCTCTTCTGTCACTGGCTCGCGCATGGACAACATTTTTGCTGTGGGGCTTAATTACAAGGTGACTTCAAAGCCCCACTTAAGGGACTTGAGGTGGACGCTGTGAGGGGTATGGCTAATGAAGACCGTGGGTATATAAGACCTACGGCTGCAGATAGCATTGTGCGGTGGCGTTCTGACACGATAGCTGTTGACCCCTATTGTCGGCTCTATCAAAGTGGTCCTAAAGATTCCTAACAGGCAAATATTGTTTTGTGTCGTGTACCGTTTTCACGAACAAAATATGTAAATCACTTACCAGTCCCTTTCAGCAGACATCATGCACACTTGGTTTCCCCAACTTCAGTTTTACTGAGCCTAGCGGCTGTATTTTATTTTTAAACGGGGCCGATTCAACATTAAAGTTTCAAAATGGTTTTGTATGGAGAGGGATATTAACAGAAAGGGTGATTTTTTTTACTATTCTTTTATTAACCAATCATTCATTCATATTCCTTTTCATCACCTTGAGTGAAGAGGTAAGGTCTCGGCCTTTATCCCAGGATATTAGTATCCAACCCTTATCCTTTACCTTCATGAAGATTATCCCGAATAAATGACCTCTGAGCACATTGGGTGGAGGGACTCAATTAATTCAGAAAGTTACCAATCTCCTAGATATGCCTAGGGTGCCCTTAATCCTGATCTCCATTGCATCCAATGAATGCCAAACACTCAATCTGCCAGGCCTCTGACTTGAGTGTCTATTTGTTGTCCATTCTATGGAGGCTAGCAATCAATTTGTTTATTGAAAGACTCCAGTGATATGTTTGGCCAACAAACGTGAATTATCGAGTTATTTTGCTACATATATTCCCTGGTTGAATATTATCTGGCAGTCATCATAATCTTCATGGAACTTGTCTAAATACCATAAATCTCCATTTCTTTTCTTTTCTTTCTTCCTTTCTTTCCTTTTTTCTGAAAACTGTGGTGTCTGGTTTTCCTGTTTCTCTTACTAGTTCTTGATCTCCGATCATACATCCTTTATAAAATGTATTATATAAAGTTAGAATTAATTCCTGAGCTTACTTTTGGTCTTTTCCTGAGCAGATTTACTCCTTTGCCTCTTACACCCCTGCCCTATACTATAGTTTCCATGCTTCTCATACCTACACTGTTCGACCTTTTCGTCCTTACAAGGGAGAAAATGATAAATCAAATACCACATCATTATTATGATGGCTCTCTATCTGGTATGGAAGATGGGTCTGCTTCCCTGGGCGCTTACTTAAAGCATGATGTTATCAAACCAACAAAATCAACTGCCATTTTCAATTCGCAGTTAATTTTTGTCTTTTCATCGACATTCTTTTTCTTATTCTCTTTCCCCTATAAAGTTGCTATATTTTGATTTCCCCTCTTTCCTTCTTCTCCCCGTCCTCTGTCCTTTGTTCTGTCCTGCTGTCCTTGCTTGCCTTGATCTATGACCAGTGTGCATCGTTACGATCCGCAGGCTAATTTATAATGCACCGTGAGTCGCGCGGCTGCCAGTCTTAGCGCCCTCCTTGATGGCTACATTGAGCCGATTGATGAGTGCTACCTGGCTCGCCTGCCTGATGAGGCCTCCAGTGCTTCTCCACCGTTCCTCCTGAACCCAGGTCACACCCTCTCCTGGTGTGCCTTTCGATCATGGGTCGGACGGCGGCTGCGCTCGGTGAATACGGTCCGCTGTGTCTTGCATACCTCTCCGGGACGGCCAGTCTCAACGCCCAGATAAACCATTCACGCTTGACTGCACACGTCAGGCCCTTAGGGAGCCCCTCCAGATGGTTGGTGTTTTCACTGGAGTCCTCCCTGGTGGTCTCTGGCTGGACAAGGGCTTTATAACCTCGCAGGGGATATGAGCAGTCGGTGCTGGAGGGTAGCCTGTACCCTCCCGGTGTCCTGAGATATGATACTTCTCTGTTTGCATTAATGATTCTTGACACCATGGCCCTACACTTAATTCCACATTGTGAGCACTCTTGTTTTTCATGCCCTCAGTCACTGAGAATTTATGTTTGGTTACTGTTCAGCGTGTCTCCAGTGTGCTATGCTCACATAGAGAGATATTTATGTTCACTTTCGAGCCTTTACACATACTAAAGGTCCACTGCGTGTGCAGTCCCGGACCAGGGAAGCCATTAGCGCAGTAGGCGTCCAATTTCTGACATAATATTCTTATCTGATCTGAGAGGCTTTGAGCCTAGACTGTGTTCGCGTTCTCGTTCTTCTCTTAGTATAGTACTAGTATATGGAAGAACAGTTCTCGAATTAAGTGTTTACATTTATTTTCTTACACCCAGTGTTTTCAAACAATAAAACATGTTCCTTGATATTCAAGTTATCCTTATACTGAAGATTATATATACGGGAATGTTTAATTTGTATCTGACTAGAACAATTGTAAGTTTTCGAAATATATATGTAGAAATATTCCTCTTTTCATGGGTATTGTTCTGTAAATTATTATTAGGATTCAATTCACGTGGACTTTTGTCCTAGGCTAAGCTCATTATTCCCATATAGCTTCTTTTTATCTAAAAGTTTCCGAAAGGATTCAATGTTTCCTATCCCAGCACAAAACTTTCGCAAACCTATTTTTGAAAACATTTAGTTGAAGTATCATTTCTCCCCGGAATAGTACCGGTATTATGACTCCCTCCCATTGGAATGGTTGAATATTATGTTTCATTTGATTTTGTGTTGGGTTATGACGTGACATTCAAATTCACACGTGTTTGTAAAGAATATTTCTTGTTATCATTTCAGGTAAGAAACTGACCAGTCAATAAATATGGTGTATAGGGTGAGAACCTTACGATCGTATTACTCGCAGATATCAGAAACTCGCTTTGGGTATTAAAACATCAAGTAAGTTATCTTTCTGCACTTTTCTCATAATTTGATACCGAGTTATTGGGCAAAGTCCCAAAATTCAATCTCTGTAAGATACTTAATCTCAGATAACAGGTAAGGTGTCGAGGGATCATACAGCAATACACGTATTGGTGGTTGAAGGCCATTCCTATATAGGTTTATCCTCTTGACATGTCATTCTCAATAAATGCATTCTATAAGTTGTGTAGGGAAATAGTTTTGTTAATTTATCAGAAACTAGGATAATGTACTCGTGGGAGATGAATGTATACTCGGTCATATATCAACCCTGATTTTATTTATTTGAAGTCTATATATACTGTAATCACACATTCACCTTATGTTCTCCTTCCAACTTGCCATCTCACTTTCGCCTAGGACGCGCTGTTTTTCAATGGTCCCAGTGTACGACCCTAACGGTAGTGTCTATAGACTATATAGTACAACTTATTTGAAAGTTAAAAATACATCAAATAATACCCTTCACAAAGCTTGGCTGATGAAGGGGATTTGGCCTGCTATATTATTAACTGTGAGCCTGTGCTGCCACCTCGTGCACTGAGGCAGTGGGTCTACTATACAGTATGTAAAGAGGTGAACAAGTGTCCCTCCACTTGTACTTACCCTAGGGCAATTAGCCAGCACTCACCTCCCCATACTTGTTACAACAGACAAGTGCAGTGCCGCACCACCTATGGATGAATTACCCGCTGATGGTCAATATAATTCTCGCATAATTGAGAGCGAGTAGTATATGGCAAAGGTGCTGTGGCACAGGCTTCGACAGCCACCTTAAATGTCTCATACAATATAAAAGTGTGTCCCTTATTTAAAAAAAAAAAAGAATCACGGAAGTTATAATTTGACGACTGTATGATATGTGATTTCCATTACTCTTAGCAGTTATCGGTTTGAGGTAATACTCATGACATGAGATGAATGATGAGGCCTGAATGAACTGGTTTCATTGCATTTTGTAGCGTTGCTAAATTGCACATCGAAATTATAATTTACCTAATCAAGTCTTTTTCATGAAATGCATTAGGAATTTTCAATATTCACTTGTAATATTCTGGAAGTGTCTTAACGCATTAAATCAACATGAACAATGGGGCACCTCTTTAATCACAACAAAGCATATTGGACATAGAATAGAGAGGGGGAACATGCGTGTGTGTATGATTAAGGGGGTGGTGGTGTAATAAGCCACCTATTAAAACTTTAGTAAGTTGGTTGTGTATGAGTTGACCACAGGGGGAGGGGGAGGGTGGGGGTGGGGGCGGCAGAGAGAGAGAGAGGTGGTCTGTGTAGCAGCAGTACGTCCATTACCATGGGCCGGATCACACCAGTATGCTGCCAGCATGAAGGGTTGGCCAGAAAATGACCAGTTGGCCCATTAACATTTCGCTCAGTCTGTCTGGGGTCTTAAGATCTTCGGGGAGTTTGTCTACCATCACTGGCGCTGCATGCAGAAAACGTCATTAGTAGTTGGGAGTCGTCATCTAGGGAAATACAAGGCTGGGCGGAGTTAAGGCACCATGCAGCAGCCAGGAGACAGGAAGACGCGGTCCTATGCCACGCATACCAATTGCTACGACCAACGCACACCAGAATACAACACTTTTTGTCCAGCCAGATTCCACCTTTAGGCATTTATCTACCTACTCTCTCGCTCTCTCTCCCTCCCCTCCCCTCTTCTCCTCTCCTCCTGTCTTCGCTCTCTCTCTCTCTCTCTCTCTCTCTCTCTCTCTCTCTCTCTCCTTCCCCTCTCCCTATCTATCTATCTATCTATCTATCTATCTATCTATCTGTCTCCTTCTCTTCAACTGAACATTCCTATTCCTACCTAATCTTCCATCCCTCCTCTACTTTTCACTTGCATCCTAGTGTTCTGGTGCTTGTTGGTGTAGGCCCCTCCCTGGTCCTCTGACTGACTAATTGACTGTCTGGCTAACCGACTCGCCACTCACTTCAGACTTATCTTGATACTGCACTGTTTCACTATGGAAAACGAATTATTGAACCCCACTGTGACTTCCAGGTGCTTTAATTAAAAAGTAGATCCTGAATCACACTTCTGTACTTATTGTCGTTACATCGCATTGCTACTTATTGTTCTACTTAATTAACACTTAGAACAATTTTAAGTGAACACGGGGAGTATTGGTCAGTCGAGCTGACTTCGTCGGCAAACTGCACTATGCTTTATTGGGCCATCACTGTACATTAATTAGTATACATGTTGCACTAGTACTGTATAAACAATAGCCCTGATAGAGGATTCAGCAGAGAACATAATTATGGTGTGTTGACTGATATTTTGTCTTATTTTGGGAGATGTTTGTAAGGATGTCTCTTGGGGATATAAAGATTTGGCGTATATGATAGACCACAGATTCCACGCACATTCAATTTATATATATGTTTATAATTGACTTTACCGCTAAGCCATAACTTGGATTGAACAGATTCCAAATTCTGCATAATAAATATACATTGTCAGACATGACCGATGTCAAGCTAGGAATTTTATATATTATGTTTTATTGGCCAAAATTAATAACACATATATGATTCCCTTTATTATCTCGACACATATGGCCCTCTAGACAATACTATCGTATTTTGCCAAAAGCACATCCTTTACATTCATTCTTCTGCCTCTGAGACATGATATATTATAGAACGATAAGAAAACTATCACTGTCATCTGGAAAATCTGTATACATGGGGTTTATTTTTGATACCATAATTATTTTCTTCAATTTGTATTACAAAATAAAGTAGTCTATCGAGAAACGTCTTTTTTTACTATCTGTTGCGATATGGACCGAAGAAATAATGTACGTGTGCAAGCTACTAAACAAAATTCATTTCCAGTTTGGCGTGCTTGGATATTGATATCAAATGCAGGAGGGATTTATTACGGGCATATATACTGAGCTGACATTTTGCTGGGCTTAGCCCGTTGCACTTCATCAATTTATATAGCGATCCCCTCAATCCCTTCTTGTGGGAATCCACTAAAAAGGAGAAGTAAGTCGAAGTCTATAGCAAATACATTGGCCACATGTCCCTAGATGAAAAGAGATACCGATACGGTTGTGTAGGCGTCTGTGTGTTAAGGAGTTATCACAGAGGTTGTATCAATAATATAACAAAACTGGGCAACCGCAGCTCTTCTATAAGCAATGAATCGCGATAGGCTTAAAAGCTGTCCCCAGTTATTTGATAATATCGAGGGTTGAAAGTGTATTCACTAGAACCACACAGGGCAGGCTTGCGAAGCTTCCTTTTCTCACGCATGTATGATAAACATGCCACCAGCAAGAGTCGTGATCATGCTAAAGAATATGTTTGATGTGCTCTCTGACAAAAAAACATTCCCTGCTTGGATATGGGATTGGTTGTAATACTATCACTGTCCCATCAGAACTCCTTTTCACTGTTCCCTTGCAAATACATCTCCAATATCCACACTTCTCCTCCTCCCATCTTTGTACTTTGTGTTTAAGAAATGTGTTCCTTTTCATAATTATGACAATGTTCCCTGAAGAAGAACGACATTTTTCAACGTGTGTTTACCCCTGGTTTCTTTTCAACCAATGCCCTAAGCCTTGCATACATATACCGGTATATGCATTCTCATAGTTGGTTTCCCATGTCGGGATAGTGTTATAAATCCCTACCCAGCCCCCTCTTGCTTGTATTTGTGAATACATCCCTCTCCAACACGTTTCTGTTGTATTTTTTTTTGCCCTGTGCAGATCCCTCTATATAGATAGTCTTGAGAAGTGGGGGTAAAAATAAAAGCCCTATGCATGTATAGATTACTCAGCGTGAATATATCACGAAAGAGTTTGTTCCAGTGACTGGTGATACCATTCTAAACTGAACTCTTTTCCTGCCTGGGGCATTGTTGTTGGGGTGGAGACCGACGAAGGTCTCGCTTCCTATTCATAAAATGCCCCGGAGGGGATGATTTCCAAAATAGGTTCCAGTCCTGAACACATTCATGCAATGACACGCTCAATATTTAGTCTCAACAAATACCTTTCGCGTGACTTTCTTTCCCTCTTATAAATGGGTTCAAAACATCCTTGTGAATGCATCCTCGATTTGCAATTTTTAATAGGGATTCGTCATCGGCTTGTTTTGTAATTGAAGATGGCATTCAATCTCATTCGTGTTAATTGTCAAAAGGATATGGCAGATGTCTTGTGCCAGGCGGTATAATACATATTAGCCCCCCTCTCGCATACCAATCTGTGAACTCATTTTTTGTTGAGAATAGTTTGAGAGGTGCAGTAACAGCAAACTTGTCAGCCTCTGGCTAAAAGAACAAACCACCCTAGCGTCGCAACTCCGTGACTGAATGCTAGGGGTAACCGAAGACACCCCGCCACATAGCATCACACCCAGGGAAATGACTACCAGTAAAGAACCCCCATTCCTGGGGCGGCATCACCCCAAGGCACGTGTCTCCTCGCCCCACCCTTCATTCCCACGCTGTAAACAGCTCAGAAATCATACATCATGCATATAATCACGTTGCTAGAGTCTAGTATGTTTATAACAAATGACATTAACTCGGCGAGTTGGGTGGGTAGAAAAAGAAATAAGGCCCAAAAAAAATGCGCTATCTCGCTATCCGTCATTTATCCCTTTGTAAGCAAGGTCTCACACTTTTTTCTCCCCAGTCAACGCTTGATATGGGATACTTTTGTTTCTACCCGATTTTTCACACACAGTCAGTGCATGGTGGAACCATGACGTTCACTGTGTCACTGCCACTGGGAGTGTATAAAGTCATGCATCAATGTCAGAGGCTATGGCCCCTGGAGTGTTGGTGAAAAAGTATATATTCATATATTTGTTGGTATGTATACAAACGGCCAGATGTATTTGAGAATGATTCCTCATTATGAGGCCATAAATGACGAGCTGTGAGATTTGTGAGTCGCTCGGAGTCGCTCAGCGGCTTTGGATTAAGAGCTCCTCGATCGCCCCACCTAGTCGGTCCCTTCTTATTGGACACGTTTTCCCATTTTCCGCATGCTTGCCGTTGTGATTCCAGAAAGGCTAGGTCCAATCCATCGCGCTGAAAGATTGCAGATCCATGCTTGCCGCCGTTTGAAAGGGGTAGCATGAATGTTGAATAGATTTCTATTTTTACCATGTCTCATATCACAAGCCCATATCGCTCGTCACTCCCGATGATCGCTACCTAAAAGATGGATAGTATTTTTAAGAGTTTCTGTAATAGGACTTTCTGTTGTATACAGGATTTATCAATCATTTTCATACTTATGGCTAAGTTATTGTTAACTTCAGGGTTTAAACAGTGCACGAGGGGCAGTGATCATTTAGAGATCTCTTTTTTCCATATTGATAAAACACATTGTTACGATTCCTTGTGCTATACACCACCGGTATTGTAACCGCGATTACCTTTTACCAACGACGGGACAATGTTTTTTCTTTTTTTGGGGGGGGGGGGGGGGGAAGCTTTTGATTGAAAGGATTACTGGAAAATCAGATGCTGTCATATGCGCGCGCACGCAGGAAGTTATATGAAGAATTGCGGGCGTGGTGCCACCTGATGGGGCGCATGTTTATGAAGATTGACCACATGGGCGTGGGACATGGAGGGGAGAGAATGAGGCACTTCAGACTGGCTAGAAAGGGGGACGGGAGGAGGGCCTGATAGCCTCGACTAGTGACGTTGCTACTTCTCCATGGTCGCAGACATGATGGAGACAATGGTCTGACATGCTGTAACACTGTACTCTCCATCCTCGCCGCACGTGACTGGTCATGCATTACACTCTAGGTAGAAAATTCACATTTTTGTTGTTGTTGGAGCAGTTACAAATTAATTTTATAGTGTTTGTCCAGCACTGCTTTATTAAGATAAAAGTTCTTTGTGTGAATTAAAATAAATGTTTATTCCATATTAAATTCCTACAGAATTTAAATTAATTTAACTAAGAAAATATAAGAACTATATCCATAAATGTAATAGTCAGTTGGCCATGATGATTCTGCATGTGTGCTTGGAATTGTATATCCAAAACATATGCTGACTTGTTTTTATTTCTGGAAATTTTGCTATGAGTCATATCTATTTTTAGCTTGGGGATCCCGAACTTGGGACCTAAGAAGGGACAGAAATCGGTCAGAGCCGTGGGAGAAGGATATCTGTGTATAATATACCAGTCAGGAGTGATGGCATCTTTCGTGACATTTTCTATATTGTTTACTATAAAGATGAGGAGAAAGAACGGGAGGATGTTGATATGTTACAGAGAGCTAAATGCACTTGTCAAAACTTTCACTTTCACTTTCAGTATAACCTAGTCATCGATTTGACGCATGTTTCAATCAATCTTATCAAGCTGATCTGTATGCAGTTATAGTCAAAGTTTGGTATAAAACGCAATTCTCGATCAATCACCACACCTGTTTCCCTATGCGCGATCAGTCGTCATTCATCGCTCAAATTTCACATCTAAATGTAACTGAATCACCGACGAAATCCTCTGTGAATCTATAAGCACTTTCTTTTTACTCTGTTAAAACCAATTGTTGATTTTAGTGAGCCTAGTACATTTGAACGATGAGCATTTTCGTTGTAATTTTGGCATACGTAATAATCAGCTGACTGAAGGGGGATCACTCTCGCTGACAACTAACTTCATAATCCTCCCATCTTTGGAATATCCAGTCAAAATATTCCTGGGATTTGCACCGTCACGAGCTGTGCCTTTTTGATTGCTTAGTTGGTGGAAGTTCTTGAATTCAAAACATGGATCTTCGACAGCGGTAAAAAGGATATTTTCATTAGGGATTTTTGCCCCACCTTGTACTCGCTGCGGCGCCGTACCGAGTGACAGCAAGCATGGCACGTTCACGTGTTGTGACATAATCAGGCGCAGATCAAGCCAACATTTTTGTAGGCAGTGTGTGACATGGAATGATGCTATGCCTGGCAGTAGCACGTCAGACCAGCTATAGTGGCCCTTACCTCCCTATAATGATCCGTCCCCGGCCTCCCCCGATATGATTGCCACCCTCCCACTCTACTACTCTCATTTGCCTCCTCCTGTGTATGTGTGTATGTATAAGGGCGCATGGACATCCCCTCCCCTCCCCCTCCCTTCCCCATGCCAAACACATGTATAATCATATCAATATGAAGTTGTCTGGGGATCAAACTTTCTCCCTCCAGTCGACCTTGTCACCATCCCAGAGATCACTAATTATGTAGAGACAGACGGCATTGTATTATGTGGGGCTGTAGATAAGGAATGGCAACAATGTCAGGGATGCTTTATTGGCGAATCGTATGAAGAAACGAGAACAAATGTCGGCTCTAAGAGCTCACCACAGCCTTCCTCGTCATAATTGTTGGTTCAGATCCCGCGCGGCGAAAGCCAATGTATACACAGGGCTGATATGATAAAATAATGAAGCTACCTTTTCCTCTAGTTGATATTACAGCCTTCCTGGTATACTTAGCTAATCATATATTTATCGCGATTCCTATGTTCGATCAGATATATTTTTTAAATTAAAAAATATTTGCACACCAGAGTTTAAGATGAATCAATCAAGATTGAACCGTTTATAACATCTGTCACAAGTTCATTCGGTCGCTTTATATTTTAATGCTATACTCGATGCTCTTTAGTATGGGACTCTGGATAGTATTCCCTTTTTATCTCAACACTCTTTTTACTAGCTTTTGCTGCCATGGTATTTCCCCTCTTCTCGCTGTGCATGTGAAATACCCACACACATTTTTACAGGCAAGTCATGTGAGATTGCGTTTGTCTGGTGCAAAATTCGGTCAATCGGGGGCGTTCCGAGAAAAAGATGGAATATCGCCTGCAACATAGGAAAGACTAGAAGTTAACTTGCATTGAAGCGATTGTGTGTGTGTACATATTTATTATCATAATCGAGATCCCTATAATTCAACTTCGAGTTTTCTTACGAGGTATCAGTTCCAATGTTGATACTTGAAAAGTAAGCAACGTTTCAAAACCAAGTCGACTGCACCTGTTCAAATGAATGGAGAGAGGACATTTCTTAGTGCATAGCTCCTGCTTAAAAATACATCAGGGCACGCAGAGACTTCCTTCAAGTATGCTAGAAATAATACGGCGAAGACCTCCAGGTTGATTAAACATTTTTGTGCCCAGGTACAATCTCATATTAGTAAGACAGAGCAGGGACTTGTTGAAGATATCAAAGGAGCTCGGTCCGGGCACCGAAGCCCCACCGACACAAATGTATGCACGATATCAAGATCACACAAAGAAACTCAAGTGAAACAGGCGCCATGGGGCATTTTGGGAATGTGTGAAAAGAATTTTTAAACTGAAAGGGTCATTGGCGGGGGACAGTGTTCCTTTAGGTGGGAGGATACCCGGAGAGTGATCGGTCTAGTAAATCTTACTCGAGGGGGTCTCTCCTGGTGAGGGGTTCCTATTTCTTCTCTTTCTTGATAATTATGTGAATTGATAAAAACGCTTGGTATAATTCCTCCTACCTATACCTAGGTATGGATAGATTAGCCAAGGTTGGATGGGCGGGTATGTCTATAGAAAATGATAGGTAGTATAGAAACCTCGGGGGGCTCGGGGGGCCCAGGGGAGCTTGTATTTGTGTGGCACTCTTGAGGGGCCCCAACTTGTTATAACTGGCATCAGGCACCACCCAGTCGCCATCAGTGCCCTAGGCAATTGGCGGCACAAAGCTCGTAGTTAAAACAGAGCCGGATCCGACGCTCCACTGGCCCTGTTGTGATGGTATACAACAATCGGTGAGGGCCGGATCATGATGCCCCAGGGGCTTGGCGATTGGGGGTTCGGGTAAATGTACTCCAATATTATCTCGTGGGGATTTTTGTGTAAATTGATTACATGAAGATCGCTGTGAAGTTTATTAGAAAAACATTAATATGCACATTCTAAATGATGATAACAAATCATAGGTATTTTCATTCGTTAAATTGTTAAAGATGAAGTGTTAAAAAATTCAAAAATACCAAAAAAAGGTATAAAATGGGGTAAACGTTTATTACAATTTGCCATGTACATGCCCAAAAAAAAAAGTTATTTAGCGCGAACGCTTTGTTGGTGTTGCTTCAAACTGTTTAATCTCCTTGCCTATTTTAAAATATAGACCCATTCAAGCTTTTCTACAAATGAGTCATACCTGGCGACTATTATCGGATTCACCAAGCGTGAAAAGCTGGCCATATTTTAACGTATAAACATACACACACACAGGGGCGTTGGTAGATGCATGCCATCAGGAACAGTCCCTCAAAAAGAGAGAGCGGGTCGGCGAAAATAAATGATAAATCAGGGCGCGGGATATATGGTCGCCTCGGCTATAGAGGGCCCCAACCATTAGATACGCTTCGAATGGGTCTCCCTGGCGCTGGCATGTATAATGTTATGACGGAGCAGCAGCAAATTGCTAGCTGAGGCTTGTCAATCAAGACAAACAGCTGATAAATAGCCTTGATGGCCATAGACAGGGAAATGGCCGAGTTGCCGAGGCGGTGTATATATAGAACCCAAGCTGGAGGAGAAAAGCTTGGGACATTGTTCTCTGACAAGAATGGGGTATCCCGTGCAGCCCGCCGGCTGTATGATGGTATGCCAGTTCATGAGGGATGAAAGAAAGCCCTCAGAGCACCCGCGGGCCCTGCCTAGCCCTGCCTATATAGCTGCAACTCCAGCAACCTTTGTGGATATTGGCCTTACTCCAAGGGGTAGTTATATGGTGGCACCCCGGACGCCAAAGACTGCTGCAGACACCGCCACTCTCCCCCTGCTATTACACCCCTATCCCCCAGGGGCTTCAGACTGGTGTTTGGCGAAGGCCCTTTGTCTCGAATCAACTTAAAAGTAAATATGCGAGCCTTCAAATGGATAGATTCTACCGGTTAAGTGTTGTCTCTCCGTCTCCAACAGCCTTTATGCCTGTCTTTTTTTTTATCCCCTAACATACATTACACGGTTTGAAGAGGAAAGGTTTTTCTTTGCATTTCTCGATCTCATGCACAGTCTTTGAGCATAAAATGCAGTATATATTATATATAGCCAACACCACTTTAAATATTTCGCCGATAAAAATGCGGTCGCTGTTGCGTTAAGAGGACGTTGGATCATGATAACATCTGAATTGCTAGAAACCATTCTAATCCAGAATACACTTTTCACCTTTCTTTCTTTGAAGGCATTTCAAACTATTACATATAGATAGATCTATGTTACTAGTATGTATATGGTCCGCTAAAGGTATACACTCTCTCTGCTGCATGGAAGAAGAGAATGTTAGATCATATATTATATATGATGGTCAGGAATAATAGATTAAGGAAAGTGGACAGGCCTGCTCTTTGCTGGGCAGACCACCATTAAATGGAAGCCTAGGGAGAAGGGCTGACAAGTGCACAGTCCGTCACAATGGATCTGCTGTGGTTTCATCTAACGCTGTTGGCCCTCAAGGTATCAGGTCGAGAACTTTGCTTTTCCCCCAGGGCTGCATCTAATTGCCCGGCTTAATATTAGCGATGACAGACCACAGTCCCAGCAAATGCTTTACAGAGCTGTATTCCCCCTGGGGCTCGATTGGAACGCAGATAGAGGTAAAGGAATAACAGCCTGGCATAGTTCTAGAGGATGCACTCTCTTCTTCAAACATTCACACGAGCGTGAGAACACGCATATTATATATGTATATAAGATTGTGCATTTCCATTAATTGCTATATATCTGCCCTCCTTACAATTGATTTATTGGTTATAGCCCCCGAGGGTTCTTAGATCTCTAGGTGACTCATGTATGGCGTAATGTGTAACTTAGTAGTGAGGGTTCTGTAGTCTCAGAGGACCGAACCACTATGACAATACATTACACGCTTGGTCGATCAAGAGGGAAAGGGCATTCATTGATAAAAAGGTTGTATTCTCATGCATCTCTTTGTTAAAAATAAAACAAACAATGCAAGACATACGGTCTTCTGAGAATCCGAGATAGAGCTCCTGACAGAGTCCTATACCATTCGATGATTCTAGTGGCCTAAACTTGTTTTTCTGCCCCTAAATTATCTAGAACTATTGCCAAACTCGATCGTAGCCTTTGTTGGAATTGTCATAATATATATTTCACCTTCTGTTCTTCATGCTCTGCTATTTCATTTGGAATTGACATCGAAGGAGAATCGAATTGAAATAAAACTTATGGTACAAAATCAAATAAGTGAACTGTCAAAAAAGCCTCTCTTGTGTCGAATTTGATTTCTAGGGCATAGCTGGACCTTTAGTTGGGCATTTTGTAATTGATATCCAATATGAAAACTTTCAATTAATTCGGACCTGCAGGGCTTTTCACCCATCCCATATTTCACACTCTTTCCATGGGGGATGAGTATTTTCTCTACTCCCAGCCCCATACAATCTGGAATATCATCTTTTGCATAGTCGTATTGTTTTAGTGTAGCTGTGCTAAAATGCAACCAATGATAACTGCATGTAGGATTGCATAGCCACCAATAGCAAGCACGCACTAATCACAAGCAACCGAGCTGTTATACATATTTCCTGTTAAAGATAAGTGACTACTATATCTTCGAATAGAATAATACTCAAGTTACGATGGCGAGACTATAGTTGGCGCGGTAGCCTCAGGTAGATATGGGACCAAGTACACAGGCTCCTGTTACTCGTGCATTTCCAGGTGTATTACCTACCCTGGAGCAAAGTGGGAGGGGGGTAACTACCACCACCCCAACCAGTCGTATCTAGCAAGAGCGCTCCGAGGCCCAGGTGTTAACCTTACGCCCTAAAGCTGGCGTTTTTCACCTGACGCGAACCAAAAGCACCTGCGTAGGGCGCGACCACTGGCAAAAACTCACCCCACTTAGGGGAGAAAATTGTGAAAAGATATTTTTAAATATATATTTAACTGGCCAATCCTACCCCTTTGTTAGAGGAGGCCTGAAGTCATTTTTATTCGAAGTAACATCTGTTTCATCGTCCCACTGTTGTAAGTTTCATTCAAAACGGTTCGGGGATAATTACCCAAATAGATAACTATATACAAGATATTCTTCCTGTCGTTATTCGAGCGATTCAAATTAAATAATGTAATGAAACATAAAGGAACACAAAGGCATATTCGACCATGACTAAATGTTTTCAGATCTCAATATATAGCATGATTTCATCATGTGCATTAGAATGTAAAAAAAAGTACCTTCTTGAAATGAGTTCCGCCTACTGTCTAAATTAGGTGTTGCAATGCTTGACAGGTTTCATACAGTTAGAACCTACTTCCACAAGTGGTAATGCAAGTATCGTGATGACTAGCTATGATAGCGTTTGTGGTGACAATCCATGTGTGTTGGGTGATTAAATTTGCCCTGCTCCAGAAATTATCACAAAATTTACACCAATTATTTGCGCTTGTTGTTTCTTCATTATGTGCATTTACAGAACCATATGTTTCCTGGTTGTCAGTGGCTTTACCTGACTAAGTGTATTTAACTTCCCACTAGTTTGGTTTAATAGACCTCTGTCTGGAAACATTAATTCACTAATTATTACCCCGAGAATTAACCGTTTTCCTTTGTACTGCGATTTGTCATCATCTCTTTTTATTGAAGTTTTGGATTAAATGCATTTATATACTTTAGCTTAAATATCTACAAGATAATCTCACCCAAAATGATATTAATCGTCATGGTTTGTACTAGTATAAAATTAATGTTCCATGGGAAAGAGGAAAACCTATACAAGGCAAATAAAGTTAACTATTGGAAAAAAATTGATTTAATATTTTATTTAAGCTTGTAATTTAATTTACGCTAATATGTGTTACATGAGTTGAAAATGTTTTGCATCGCAACTTAAATATATCTGATATTCCAAGAATGGTAGAGTGGTTTGTGATATTTTGGGTGTCTAGATGTTTTAAACGGAACAGAACTTTGGATGGGGGCTGGCGATTGAATGGGGATTGGGGACGGGGTGGGGGGGGGCATGTAGGGGTCCCATTGAGAGTAGCCGTAGGATGAGGGCTGTGCATGAATTGGGTGCGGGTGAAAGCCGACTGTTGCATGTCTATGAGTCATTCGCCGTCAGTGGAAGCAGCCACCATAGCGTGCTGACGAGGGGCTGAATTTTCTCTCTCTCTCCCCCCCCCCCTCTCTCCCTCTCTCTCTCTCTCTCTCTCTCCCCCCTCTATCTTTCTCTCTTTCTCTTTCTGCCTCCATGTGTGTGCGTGTATATCCTGGCTCTCAGCCATGGGCATCCAGCCGGATCCACACGCAATCCTCCTATAGCTGCACATAATACTCTTCGCACGTCAAGTCACTCATTTACACTCAACTTCTGTACACTTCGTTGTCCAACCTTCCTCTTCCTTCATGCCAGTCTATATTTTGTATACCGAACCTGTGCATGTAATATTTCATTTTCACAGATTTAAAAACTATACAATTTTGAATCTATAAAATCGATAAATTTCTAAATCATTTAAACAATGAAAAAATCGTTTGATTTTTGGGGGATTTTTTATTACCTGCTGTATGGGGTAAACGATCTGCGTCAGCTGCGTATTCTGGGAAACCGAAAGTAAAATAAATCAATCAGGCTCTATGCACCATTGCACTCCACCAGGGTGGATACTTTATTCTCTTTCATTTCTGTTAAATGATTAATGTAATAACCGGTTATACATGTTAAATTCTTGTGTAAATAATGCTGCCTTGTCGGATATTAATTATAATTGGAACAACTCCTTTACAGTGTCAATTGAACCTGCAACAGGATGCAATATTTGATATTGAGCCTATAGGTATACCTGTACACGTACACTTTTAGGTATGTGGGGTATTTATACATGCGTGTTTCAGTTTATGTTTGTATGTAAGCGTAATGCGAATGCATGCTCTTGTCCAAAACTATATCGAGTCCAACCATGGTATTGGTGGTTTGGAGATTTACGTAAATACACTCGATCTTTCCATTGTGATATGACTTGGGTCCATTTCCGACAGTATCCTTTAAATCTATTTAGGTTTATATACAATAATAATCCGTGCCCGCGTCCCATAGTCGACATACCTGGCATTCCACTGACTCGTTTCCCTTTACCAGCCAAGCATCATATATATGAAAGGTTCAGTTGGTGGTGACTGGTCCATGTCTTGCACCCTCGAGCACCTGCCCTTCCTCCCTAAACATAACACACACACACACACACACACACACACACATACATACATACATACATACATACATACATACATACATACACACATACAAACATATATATATATATATATATATATATATATATATATATATATAATATATATATTTATATATTCACCCTTTCGCATTAGCTATGTGTAATCTTTTCAGTGTGTTTGCATGTATGTGTCATTATATGGCCACTCTTGAGTAGCTCGTCTACTTGCTTGTCAATCAGCCAGCTATATGCACCTTTTTATTTTGGCTTTCCTCTTGGGAATTTGCAGTCATTGCTTTTATGTTTCGCGCAATGGGAAGAATTACTTTTTCTGTTGGACGAAGTAGTCAGAAAAATAAAAAATTCAATATGTATACACAATATTTCAACCAATCATATCATATCAACATATTTGCAGTCATGTGTCAATCATATCATATTAACATATTTACTGCCCTAGATTAAATGATTATCGCTCTTGTTAATATATGCAATATTCAGAACGGGAAACCCAATTCATGTAGACATACATATGTATTAGTGTTTTTTTTTATTTATTATTATTCATGTCCTTTATTTCATTTCAAAATTAGTGATTTACAATCTGCCAAATTTTGCAAATTGGAAGCGAATTGCTGCTCTCCTTTAATATGATGAAACTGGGACCTCCGGGACATTTTTTTAGAAAGCGGGCTTAAACGTGAAGTGATAATATCAACCTCTGTAGTTCAAGCTTCGTTTAATCCAGAAAGCATTTGATTAAGCGTCTTGGTTCAGATCCAACAGATTAAACACGGTATGTGATAAATAATAACATCTTCCGTGACCGATATATCAATGTGTGGTCTATATAATGCTCTCGTACACTGACATGCCAATTCACCATATATGACCTGCATAGGTATCCTTTTTTTTTTAGCCTCAACCACCAATAACTAATTTTGCTGTTGCAAATGATTTGTGTTCATTTCACCTGTAACAATCTAGTAAAATTAGTTCGGTTATATATATGAATTGGTCAATTGTGTAGAATTCTACACACTGATACTATGTTTAGGAATATATTCCATGTCCCTCGCGCGCACGCTTTTGCATGTATACTAGTATGCATTATGTTATGTTATTCATTGTACCCCAAATAAGATGTAGGGTACTTTTAAATAACAATTTTATGATATTTGGGTGGATTTGTTTTTCAGTTTTGTGGAGTGATATATATATATATTTCAACTTTATTCGTGAATTCAATATCCTGAGATATATATGTAGGATGTATACAACAGAAATGCTGATTGTCCATTAATAAGTACTAAGTATTTAAAAAGATTCAATTTCTTTCTTTTCCAATATTTTACTTGCCCAGTTCCCGACCCATCATGTTATCTATAGTGCCAGTATATTGGAAGCATAATTGATGTGGACACATACACGCATTATCTTTTTGATAATATTATATTACATGTATGTGTGTGTCGTGTATGTTGCATAGGGAAACTTTGCAAATCTTTTTTCCCCTTTGCTCTCTGATCCCAATTCTTTTATTTAAGAATGAACAATCTCAGAATGCCCAACACCTAAAGTTTGAGGCTTGTGGGAATAGTCCCACTTCTACTTTAGACAGGACGGTGTGGGGCAAGCAAACGCCGAAGGCTTGCCGCACGATTAAATATGTATCTGCACTGCCGAAACCAGCATGCTGCGAATCCATGGTACAAGTCAGGATGAATGTTATCGACCCGGCAAACAAACGTGGAACCATTACATGACGAGCATTCTGATGGCTGGGTTGCATGACATCCTCCCGTGGATAAGTTGGGCTAGAGACAGTATTGATATTATCTAAAGTTCAATAGGTATTGAAAGCTGGTGAATATGATGTGGAGTGTCGCCCCATTGTGCTGCTCGAGAAACAGTGTAAGGCTTGCATGTCCTGCCACACCAATGCCCGGGGAGCTGTGTGAGGGGGTGAGCGAATGCCACAAGCAAAGGTCCACCCAACTATACCTCCCCTCCTTTACCATTATATAGATGGAGACATTTGGTATCTGCTATTCTCATTACGTCACAGGTTCGTCCATTTGATAGGCATTCTTATACTTTTATCTGTTAATGTTATAATACTTTTATCTGTATAATTATAAAAAGATATGTGTAAATTGGCCTTTTTTCTTTGGGAAGGAAGGCGAAGAATAGTTGTTGGCTCCGCACCAATTCCCTCCAAAGCCTAAAGATATGTATTACTGAATGGGAAGTTGGTGATATCCAATCAGTTCTTTGTGTGCGCGGTTTTTTTCCCAACTTATTCTTTGGCTCTGAACCAAAACGATATGTTTTTATCTTAAATGTACCATTACGTTTAGTTTAGAGCTTTATACAGATCCTAAACTACATTGCTGCTGTCATTCATAAAGTAATGTGTATAGAATGTAGGTAGAACATAGTATATGAATAATTAGCATACATTTAATTTAAGTATGTTGCAGTGTTACAAAAACAAGTCGACTAAGAAGTTGTAATGAGCGATTTTTATCTACTAAAAGAAATCCTATTTAACTTGACATGACATCCTAAATGCCAAAATAGTTAGGGTCTGTACCGTTATATGCTCACAAGTGCAAGCACGTGATTGTAAGGGTGCCCACTTGACTTGAATTGTGGCCCGAATTACAGTCAAACTCTTGAAAACAAATAATGCTTCAACCTCTGATCCCATTTCTCATCGGATATGGACAGTTCATCCCCTGAAATCCCATCCATAAACTTACGTCTTTAACTAGAATGAAGTCAGAATTTCAAATCTTTGCATGTATCAAAAGAAAATAGCAATTAGCTGTATTAAATCATCTGACAATAGCAATTGATGATGTTGATTGAAATGGCCAGAATACCCATTGCAACATTCAGTCAGAAGAGACAATAAGTGGTTCGTTTTACATATCGCATGTTGCATGGAATAACTTTCATTCAGAACAACGAACAACTATTCTTATTATGGTGTTAGTATTCACGTAAAACACTACAGTGCTGAAGAATATTAGTATAGTTTCATGTTCTTGGCTGCTATATGTACATGTATATATATATATTTACATCTACTTTGTCTTTGAGATAATATGTCAAGTCCTGATTTTTAAAAGCTTCCTTATTTTAATTAAAGCCTTTTAATGAAAATAACTTAAAGTAAAAGCTTTAATCTTGTAAACAGAACGTGAGTTAAATCTTAAGTTCTCCCACTGCTTTTTGTGCATAGTAAAAGTTGATGTAAAGTATGCAGTATAAGAACTGAAACTGCTCCGCGTATCTAAATCCAACACGCTTCAAATACTGTAATGCTCTGATTATTTCATCATCACTTTGAAGTATTATGTTCTGCACTAAGCTCATCCTTGATTGATATAGATTTAGGATAGATATAAAACTGAATAATTGTCCTCCTCGGGGAACTTTTATGTGCATGACACAATAATCTTTATGAGAAACAAATCACTACTATCTGAGGTTGAAAACACGCTGCAATACATGCATATGCAATATATTTGACCTGTTTTTGTGAATAAATTTAAACTATAACCCAAAAAAATACCCCCAAAATCAAGATATGTATACGATTCATGTTCGAGTTGAATAACGTAGAAATGAAGAATGAGATCCAGACCAATTATATAAACCTTTATCTAAACGTTAGTTAGTCATATATATGCCTCTCACTTTTCCCCCTGTGATATATATCCCTTCGAGGTGATTTTCTTTGGGAGTGGCAACTTGTGCGATACTACCGCTTGCGTTTCATTTCCCAATATCCATTCACCTTCTTTGAAGTGAGGACATGCCAGGGTCTTGAATCATTATGCAAAGCACGTAACTCGAAGCAGGCTAGCCATTTGACAATCGCTGAATTCTCACGCGAAGTAAACAAATCGGCAGATGTACCGCATATGTTTTCATCTCCATTTCTATGAGGAAGTTGAGAGGCAGGGGAGGATGTAATAAAGTGGAGAATGCATGGCACAGTATTGAGATATATGCACGAGTAATATAGAAACAAGGGAAAGATATTGAGGCGCACGCTGATATGTGGGTACATAGCTAGGATATTTCCCATTTAAAATTGTCACGCTAATATTATTGAGGCTTGTCTTAACATTAACCTATGCAATATAGTCAAATATGATTACGTTACGGTTTTTAACTTAGGATCGGCTTCTGAGGTTAAATTTAATTGTATGTTACACTCCTTATTCCTAGAAGATTCCGATTCAAAGCCGAATGACCTCCTAGTGTGTATTTTTTTTTATCCCATTCTAAATAAAGAGCTGAGAGCAACGCACCCATGCACCCAACGAAGGATCATGCACCCTCCTACGCCAATTTAATTTTATATTGCCTTTCTATGCAAATAATCTATTAAAATAATGATTTGCACCAAAAACCACCGGGGTAGGTTGGATGTTGACGTTGGTGTGAGGATAGGCTCATCGAAGATATTATGTCTGCGTATATCTTGAATTTGCCCTTTTCACAGGAACTTTGTTCGTACCTTAGATTGTGAAAACGTACAATTACATGTGACGTCATTGCTGACCTTATTTTATATCAGACTTACATGTGTGTGTGTATGCGTGAACAATTGTAGGACATCCTTGTCTTTTAAATGCGTAATGGTTGAAATATATGCTTCTGCTCGATGCCCTATGCCATTCCCTGCAAATGTATGCTCATGCTTGAATGCATCAATAGTGTAAATAGTTTACACTCTTTGTTAGAGCCTTGTGTAGTTTCCCTTTGTTGATCTCTCAAGAAGAAAATTTAGATATGAAATGACATTGTTTTGTAATAATGAAGAGAGTAAGTCGGTATGAAAATAACAAAAATGCTAAAGACGAATGCTTCGTTATTCACTATAAATTAGGTGGTAAACATTGCGTAAATATGCGTATATTTGCTGGCAGTTGCTGTAAATTTATCACCAGTTTCTCTTTCCTGGAGTGAGTTCTTTTGTGGGATCCTGGTGTCCACGTGGTTTACTTTTTTAAGTAGCTATCTGTATTATTTTAACCGCCATGCCTGTCTGACTACGGAATGTCTTGTCAGTTTACTCTTGTCTGAATTAATGACGACTCAATATGAGAGAATGCAAGATTACATCTGCGAAATTTGGATCATCATGCTATTTATAAAACGAGGCACCTGTTCCTCAGTTGATACTCGCATTGGTATAGTTGTGGCTTTTTATGTGAATGGGATACATAGTTGATTATTTTATACTAGTGACTCTTAACTTAAATAGGATTACATTGAGTGGTTTTTGTGAGTGTCACTTGAGAAGGGTACCACGCAAAGCCTGGTCCTGTTTCCGTCATGTCCTTTATCTCTCAACGCATTATGCAAAAATTATTAGCTTGTAAAACTTGCCTTCTCTATTCTCTTATATGGGAGTGGTGAAAACCAAAATATTTCGGTCATCTATCTAACTATTAAATCGTATGTATCATTTAACCGAGTACTTGATGAGTTATAATGTCAACAGTTGGGTGCACTTGTCTCCCACTTTGTTTCGCCCTTTACATTCTTTGAAATTTTAAAATGGGTTTACTTAGAATTCAATCGAAAGTCCTTGACCCACAAACATTTGAATTCCGCTTTCATTGTTTGTGACATTTTGTATACATGTATCTATACATGCGCAAGGTCATTTGGGTATAATGGAATATAATATTTACTTGCTCCCCTACTATCCCTCTCTCCCTCGCTCCATCCTCAACAATAGTCTGGATTATTGTATGTATCTCTGCCCTCTGGTTCGGTAAGAGGAAAGATAAGTGCATGTAAAGGGGAATACCATTGGATGCTTCATGTGGACCACAGTACCAACAGTCTAGTGGTTGCCGCGGCTGCCTAAAGCCTTGAACGTTTGGTGGATCACGGAAGGCAAGCATCATGTCCCCAGAAGCGGTTTCTCGAATGCCCATTCAGATTCCTCTGTCAGACTCTATAGAGAATATCGCAAAAGGCCCTGCTATATAAATAGTTGTGAAGGTTAGATTGTCTTAGTAAGTGTTTATTGATGATCTCTGGGCGATATAAACTCCGTGAAAAACGAGTTTCCGTTTGTAGCCCAATTTTATATTATATCATATAAAATAGAATTGGGCTACACACAAAACAACATATTAACAATAATCAAATAATTTCCTGAGATGTGTATGAAACTAATAATTATTTTTCTTGCATTGGGGTAATAACTATATTTATATTTGTAACCTCAAGTCACTGATATTAAAAGTTTTCTCATAGTTAAAAGTTCATATAGACATTTATCTGCATGTATTTTTAAACAATGCTACTTAACCTCTCTACCCCTTCCCTCATTCAAACCATCTCTTCCCCTATCTCAGTATCCATTTCCACTTGTCATGTTTCCCAATCTTCCACCCAACTTCTTTACCCCCGACCCTTACCCCCTTCCCCCCCCCCCCCCCCGACCCCTCTTTTTTCTCTATATCCTCATCTCCCAGCTGTTTCCAGCACGTGCGTGCGTGTGTTACTGTGGATGTTTGCGTGAGTGTGTGCGTGAGAGTGTGATTGAGAGGAGCTTACATCTCTCCTGTTCCATGGTTGGAGTTTACAAACCGTGACTGGCCGCACATGCAAGACAGAGATGTGGGGAGAGGAGAGAGTTGGTGAGGGAGAGGGAGTGGGAGAAGGGGACGCAGTGGAGGTAGTAGTATAGAAAGGTATCTGCGAGCTTCCTGCAAGCGCCACTAGGTGGATATCGGAACTGTGTAGCTGTTGGGTGAGTGGGAGTGTGTGTGTGTGTTCGTTCTCTCCATGCCGCGCATATGAGACCGTGCCATCCCAAGCGGTGTGTCATTCACTCCCTGTACTCAGTGCCGAACGGAGCGGTGGAGTGGTTGGCGATAAAGTTCCTGAAGAGAAAAACCTGTCCCCACAAGCGCACACTACCATACACACTTCACCCTCACTGGTGTTTTATGGTTGAAATAATTCTCTCTTCCTTATCTCTCTCATCAACAACTCATTCAGCGATAGCGACATTGATGGAGTATTCTTGTTGTCACTGATGTAATATGACTAGCACTCAGGATCCAACTTAGGATTGCTCATTAACTTGGAGGAAGGTGTGAGAATAGATTCATGGAGGGTGTGTTTACCAGTGGTCCTAGCCCGATGCTATGCCTCAATGTGGGACTGTTATTGTGAATGGAATTTGGACTTCGTACTGCACCAGATATCGTGTTTTGGGACAGCAAAAGTGCGTTATTAGACCCAAGGACTTGTGCTAGAAGCAGCCATATAGGCTGTCATTATGGACAGGACTGAATGAGGGCCTGCTATTTGAACAGGAACGTTTAAGCCCGACATTTATCCCTAAATTAAATCCTTAGGGAGAACTTGAGACCTGGGTGTCTCGTGTTGCTGTTGCTGGGTATTTATAGTTGGACCTACCTGTAATACCACTGCGGCTGCTGTAGTGAACACCTGTCTTGATTATTTATACAACATTTCCCGGTTCAAGGACCGCTGATATCTGATATACATATACTTCCCTTCTTATCTTGTCAGCGCCTTGATTATTGACTGTAATCATGTCTATGTCATTGCCACACCGAGGACAGCGGCAGCATTGTTATCTGTGTGACTTGCCGCGGACACCATGGGCCATGCTGCATGACTTTAGTGAGCCTGTCTGTAGGGGATGCACCAACTATGAGGGCGCGGACCGTATCGAACTAGTCATAGAGAATGCCCGCCAAATGAAAAGGATGCACTCTTTCCAGGAGGGACGTGCCGGGATGAAGCCCCCACCCCCAGGGGCAATGCCACCCAGAGGTCATGATCCACACGACCCAAGAGGAGGTCACCCCCCTCACGCCCCTCCTCCGGTAGAGCGCTATCCCATGCATGACGGGCGGCCACGAGGACTTGTTGACGGTTACCCCCCTGGACGTTTCCCGGGTGGTATACCGACGTCGGTATCCCACGAGGCGGACATCCATAGGGGCTCACCTATCATGGCCCCTGGGCGTATACCCATACATCCTAACTCTATAGGCCCTGGAGGTTTACCTGGACTTCCTCCTCATAGTAGGGCTCCTGCACACACCGGACCCACACCCCCGATCGCTCACGTCAATGGCAAGCGACCTGGTGATCGGGATGGAGAAGAGGATCGTGAATCCAACCATTCCTCTGGGGATGAGCAGAAGCGGAACGGGAGCAACTCAGGCGAGGATCCGGCCAGTCGGCCTCAATTCGTAAGGGACTCTCTAGGGGTGCTCAACCAAGCTGTGCCCTTTGATGTCCGCTTTAAGAAGGATCCGGCTCTGACAGGCCGGGTTCTCGCATTCGACGCATCTTCTACAAAGCCAGGTACGGACTATGAACTTAGAATCTATATAGAGTACCCTCAAGGCTCAGATCATATCTTTAACAGTGCCTCGGGTGTAGCCAAACAGATGTATCAAGACTGCATGAAAGACTTAGCCAAAGGACTAACGTCCGGATATAAGTATCTAGAGTACGAGATGAAGCACGGTAGTGGCGACTGGCGCTTGCTGGCTGACTTTTTGCCTGACCCAGTCCGCTTCTTCAAGGAGCCTGTGAAAAAAGACCATTTGCCCGTCCCTAACATGGAAGGTGGTGTTCCCATGTTACGTAACCCTGCCCGTCACCTTCTCCCAGGTAAGGCCCTCTTACCCCCTCCTCCCCACCACCTCCGTCAATTGAATGACTCTCGTAAAAGGAGGGTTTCTCCAGGGCCGGAGGATCAAGCTCCAGGTGGGAAGATGCCTAACCACATGGTAGATGATCCAAAGCGCCTTCAGTGGATGCATGCATCCCAGGCAGAAGCCCTCAAGTTGACCATTAGTACCAATGGTCCTCCCCCTCCCCCACCACCTCCCCCATCCTCCCACACATCCCCTCCCCACCTTACGACCAGCAGTAGTAGCAGCATCACCAATTTCGCCACATCCGGTAGCCAGATTTCTCGTCCCCCTAGCTCTTCATCTGTCTCTCCTTTAAGTAGTCACAGTCACACAGCCACCCCACCTGAGGCTGGCTCAGCCCCCGCTAACGGTCCCTCACCTATGGCTGCTCTCATGTCTGTCACTGATAACCTTCCCCCAGGTTCACCCAGCCGTGCAGAGAGTGCCTCCAGAGGATCTGTTGGACCCCTCGCCCGCCGCCCCACCTCTGGCAACCCGATAGAAGGAGGACCGGATGGAGCAGTTCCAAGCAGCGAGTCGCTCAAGTGTACGTTATGTCAAGAGCGTCTGGAAGACACGCACTTCGTCCAATGCCCCTCTGTATCTGACCACAAGTTCTGTTTCCCCTGCTCCAGGGACAGTATCAAGCGGCAGGGTGCAGGAGCAGAAGTCTACTGCCCCAGCGGCAAGAAATGTCCACTCGTGGGTTCTAATGTACCCTGGGCATTTATGCAGGGCGAAATAGCCACCATATTAGGTGAGGAATACAAGGACTTGAAAATAAAGAAAGAACGAGACACATAGTAGTAGTATACTGTGAACTGATTGCTCTGTGTAAGTTTTGTAAATAGTGACTTATTATATATATATATACAGTATGAATATATCAAAACACAACTGTCAAAAGGACTCGTCAGCTCTCAGCGAGCCATTGTGGATTATACAGCTTTGGAGAGTGACTGCAATTTGTAAATAATGATGCCACAAAAAATGACATCAAGAAGCTGACAGTCTCTCTATGTGTTGCAGTGTGATGTATCGAGGACATAGAACTCTGGATAATGACATGAAATATAAAACTCGTGACATGTGCAGCTGAAATATGCATCCCCGCCATTGTGTGTGATAAAACCCAATATAGAACCCTGAACTATAGCCGAGCAAGAAAGACAGTAAATAAAACTGAGCAGCAGAAATTAAAATGATTACAGAGTCAAGGAGCTAAATTTAAAATAAAATGGTTGTTTAACCAGGCTTGACACGGAAGAAATGCATATTTTACCGCCACCCCAATACTGAATTAACATAAGGTAATTGAGAGAATGACGTGAACACACCTGAGTAACGTGTCAGCTGTTTGCTGGGTGAAGTTTGCAGCTCTGCTACGCCCCCTCTCGTGACAATGTGTTAGCTTGATCGTGTAGCCATGGCGACGCCGACGCTGCTAGACTTGGAGTTGTCAGGCAATATGTCATGTGCCACGGACTGGGAGACTTTACTGACACGTATTAACTCCATTACGTTCATTAGGGGGTTATCCAGTATTCAGTGCACTAAATCAAGTCTGGGCATATGTAAACTTTCACTCGCCATTCGATACGGTTTCAAGTAAAATGACAGTACGATTGTTGATGCTATCGACCCTTGACATGCTCTCAGATATCCCCACCCTTGCGATTGGACCTGCCATTGGACTGTAACGGCCGACTAGAAGTGTAATTTCAAATACTTTCACTCCAGCGTCCAACATCTTGATAGAACATTAAATAGAATGGATGCTATAAAAATATCGTTGGTAAGAATAAACCTAGGCTAAATCTGTTAAATCTTAAGCCTGAGAAGTAGTATACAGTAAACACAAGGAGTATCTATTGTAGTTATATGACTTGTATGTCATCATTTCTTATTTCAAACAATCCTGTTTTAAGACGCAATAATGTAGATTTTCCGCGTCAAATATTGATGAATTCTATGAAGATTCCGGGAGGATTTGGCCAAAGATGTACTCTAATTGCAATGACCCTGTGAAAATAAGTAATCTTGACTGCGTACGTTCTTGTGTCCTCAAATCGGCTGTGGCGTGTTCTGTATCATTTTCGGTAGTAAAGCAGCATTGGAATGTACACTAAAATGCTGATTATATCAGTACAGATGATATGCCACCACAGTTAGAGTTTAATGTCATAATACTAAATATAAAGCCATGTGATTTAATGTCTGTCTCATGTTCCATATGTCAATAATGTACAAAGAAAACATGTATATTCGACTTGCTCTGTAAAGGAACTTTACCCTGTTGTAAACAAAGAATCATCCCCTGTCTTTTTACATCATTTCATTCTATCACTGACATATGACGTCATAGCTAAATGAGTAGATCTGACGTCAGCTCTCCCCCATCTATGTGACATGCGTAATATGCTTTATATCTATCGAGAAAAGCGCTGACATCAAGTTTAAAGGATACATGTACTATAATCTGAATCTCAGTGATAACCAGTAATAGCCATATTATAAGATTGTGAGAAACAAACCAAAAGCGACACATTTCTTTGTATGTAATATATATGTATATAACATCCTCGCTCCCATCTTTTACAATGCATAAATGTGGATATTGTTCACAATAGGTCCTTATCATAAGTGATGGTATTGCATCATGTATACTCTCTTGTGATGTCGACAGTGTTATGTTGTAATCAAAACAAGACAATAATTTGGAAATATGATATTAAAAGCGTCGCCTGTCACCGTCAGTGTATGATAACAACGTGCGTTTTATTATTAATTCTCGCCCAGGAGAAACTACCGTAAACAACACATTCTTTTCCAAATTTATAAGTTCCAATCCGTTATATGCACCTTGCCATTTGCTCTACTGCCTCAAAGCACGATCCTGTTCTTGACTATAAGAAGATAAGAGTATAGTTTCTACTTATCCCGATAAACAGAATCGATATACATCACACAAACTGGATTAGCAAAAATGTAGAAGTATTATTCCCGTTTAAACATCGTGCTCTATCGCAAAGCAAATAAACATGGTTTTACGCTCCTGCATGTGCCAATCAATCAACATAGTGTAAGCATTTTTCCCCTGATGTATTTATCTTATCGGCTGAAGATTAGAGATGTCAATCATATGCAGTGGTGGAAAGATAGCCACCAATATGTGTCCCTCTTTGGATCGCTTGCTCTTCCCTATTTAATTCATCTATGGATTTCAAAACGAACAACATGCGAGTTAATTTGGGACTTCTTCGTGACCGCCACAATAATACCTTGTCCTCTTGGGACCTTATCTCCTGTTTCTAACAACGATGTTACATACAAGACAACCTGTTCGGACCAGTTATAATTAAAAATTGTTACCCTGCGATTTCTTTTCGCAGTTGGTATTTTAGAGTTAGGAAAAGTAACTTACGTTCTGCCTACGGTATATTAATTCAAGTATATACAATGCAATTTGACTCTTACTGTTTTTTTTAAATTTCAAATTAGGCCATTGACATTTAAACAATCATATCAAAAACGCATGTCGACTCTGTCGATGTCTTGTTGCGTTATATATCAAAGCTTGAAATATTATTGTTTTGTATCGGGCTTATTGCGATAGTCTGATGTGTTCATTTGTAGGAGGAACTTTAAAGGGAATATGGGTTGAACAAACAACTGACGCGTTATACTCTCAATAATGTAATCTAGAACTATGAAGGATCGAAATACATATCTATAACTTGTGGAAGGTGACTTGTTTTCTTCAAAATTTGAGTTAGTTATCCTTTAGAATAAAATCCTATTCATTTGCACTTATTTTAAGGACATGGTTGCATCTGCTGATTACTAACGCCTTACATACACAGAAAGGAGTTAAACAAACCCTTTCATCTGCCAATATTTAAAAAGAACTGGGAGAATACATTATTCCGAGCACAACCTTCTTTTTATCGCTCCTTTATTTGAGTCTGATCAACAGAAACCTTGGGTTAATTTGCAGCACGATGTTTATTTTGATCTGGTCCGATCCTTCTTAGTTGGAGTTCCTGTTTGAAATCGTGAGAATATGTCAATTCCGCCTTGCACCAATCGCCTTTAGTCTTCCAGCTGAGCAGAACAGGTCTTAATGACGTACACTTTGACACATATATTCGCTCACGGGCTCCGATCGTGCCTTACAGGTATGCCCATGGGCTTCATCTAATGTTGATCTTGCAGCTCATAATCCCAAGGATCGTCATGGCAGACATTTGTCCATATATAGTATAGACTTGTTCCTACCAACGATTGCGGTCAGCTCTCACTCGCTGAATCATTGCCAAATTGCCCCGAACCCTTTATAATGCGAGAGAAAGGGTAATTCCCCAACCTCACTCAACCTCCATTATGATTCTTGCATTATACTCGTGTGCATACTTACATAAGGTAAAGACCGTCTGGATCAGTGGGTGCATGCTTTAGAATCTGCACGGTAGCATAGCTATTGCTATATTAACAACTAAACAAGTACTCTGGCCATATATGTATTTGATGCATCCTACACCCACTCGATCCCCTTTTCTTTGACCGCTATATTATAGGTGTTCGTCCTGGGTGCGGGGGTTGAGGGTGTTACCCTTTAATAAGCTACTCGAATTCCTCAATCAGCCTTCCATATATCCCATATGTATAATCCCATATATATATTTAGTCGTTATTCAAATACTGAATGTACCCCTGTAATGGCCCAGGATTATAGTACTTGTATCGATACCTTTGGCTCGCTGCACTGAATGACCCTCACTATGAGGTAATACCATGAATGGATGTACTTTATTAGCTGCCGTATATGCAATGATCCAGGAATTAGCTATATCAACTCGATAATTATGCCCATTTTATTTGTCCCTGATGGTATTATTGTATTAGCTTCCCGCATCCTTCTCACTCTATGTACACACAACTGTTGAGCCGTCACCATTTCCTCACCACTAATTCACCTAAAAACCTAATAAATCTTGCATTTGGATAACCATTATGATTGACCTCTTTTGCCCCCAAAAAATTCTGGCATAATCCTGGGCTATAACACTCATATCCCTGCCCTGCTATAACACATGATTATAAATGATGTTTACTATATTCAGAGCTCACCATTATCCATCGACAATCCTTAGTTACGGAATAACACCAAGTGAATTGAAGGATAGTGCCCATAATTCTTTACTTATGATGAAAATGGTCATCTCTAATATCATGTATCTGACCAGTAACATAGCTGTACTACACCCATAGGATCCGGGCCTGAATATCCTTGATATAGTGTACCATGCACTACCTCCATCACTTGCCAACATACATATATATGTGAATGATCCACACTGGTGGATCTCAGTGCTATGGGCCATCACGTAGACCCAATAGCTCCTGTATACATAATCCAGCCGCCACAATCGTAAACCAAGGAGGTGGTTTTGATCTGATGATATACATCCATATCCTAGATTTGCCACTCCTCAAGCCCTTGATATCTCCTCTTACATCGATAGCCCTGGGTATCAAAGCAAACAGACAGCTTAGATATGGTCATATATCTACATCTTCATGCTCATCTTTATCGCTCTGGTCCTGTATATCTCAGTCCGTGTCTAGAAGTGTGCACAAACGTATCCTATGGCAAAGGAATAGTTTTAGGATAATCCATTTACTCATTCATTCATTCTTTTATTCATTCATTAATTCATTCATTCCCCCATCCTTCCATCCATTCATAAAAAATCTCTTCCTTTCACATATGTCCCCTCTTTTTCAACGTCATAAACAAATAGTTCTCCAATCATCAACAAAAAAATATGTTGGAAACCATATATTTTCCATTTTTTGTTTTTACATCTTTTCTTAATTTGAATCATAAACAATCCTGTACATCTGTTTGAAGATGGAGTTGTATGAACTCTTTTGTGTAAACCACTGGGCGGGTGGGAAACTGCTTGCCAGCGAATGAAATAAAAAGGTCACAAAACAGCGGAGGGCATTGTGACATCCTGAGATCCCTTGCCAAGGGTATTACGTCATGGACACGTGGCTCCCCCAGGCTGTCCTAACAGAAGGCTCATCTTCCCTCGCCCGAAGCGACCTGCGATGACGTAGCTGTTGATGCTGTGGTAAAGTGAAGGAAAATCTATTGTTGTTTCATCCTGGGGAGCGACTGTTTCCTGGATCAAATGAATGGTATCCGAAGCACTGCAACCTAATCCTTGGTTGAATGAAACGCTCGTAGGGATCATCTTTAGATACATTTAGTTGAATGCTCTCACTATCTCTGCTGCATACCAAAAGGATGCGCGTTTGTGTGGGAAACATCTGAAAAACCGACTATGTCGCGTACTCTTTATTTGTGCATCTGTTGATGCTATACACAATGATTGCGCCTTTGGAAAATAAATACCCAATGGTCCTGGAAGCATGAGAATTCGTCGGTAGCTTGCTGACCTATTTATAATAAAATCAGGACTAAGAAGTATCTATGAATTTTCTGAGAAAATAACAAATGCTATTCGGCACTTATACTTTGTCAACACTCCAGAGAAAAAAACCTTTCACGCAAAGTTGCAGTTTATCATGTCATCTTGACCACCCAGTTGAGCAAGGTATCAAATATCAAATACCATTCTAGTTATGATAAATATACTTCGGCCTGAATCCAAATATATGTCATATGGGTATTTAACCGAGTGATCTGCCAAATGGTTATTGTAATCAAGAGTCAAGGCAAATACGTTCCAGTGGTCATATATTATACTGCTTTAGTACAAGCAATCCCCATCCAGGTTTCCCATACAAAGGGTTAACATGTACACTATTTAGCCAATGCATTTTAGTGGACCCACTTAAAAATGTTCGTGGCAAGCTTTTAATTTCCCTTTTTATCCTTGCACATCTTCATTCCGCCACAGTAAAAGCAAACAAAATTCGGTGAAACGATTGAAAAAAGAAATGCCCTATTGGATCAAAACCTATTCATTTCATTTGAAGAACTTTATACAATCTGGCATTCCCTGCTCCCTCTTTGCCGGGAAACCTGACTTGAAGAAACTGCAACGTCACGTCCGGCTCCGCGGCACGTGATCGATAGGTATCGGTTGAGGAGGTTGTCGTGGTTACGTCTTAGACTTGGAAGGTTTGCCATGTGCCAGTTTAGAAGTGTCTGCAGGGGCGTAGGAGCCAGGGGGCAGAGGGGGCAGCAGCCCCCCCAATATAAATGTTGGGGGGGCAGAAGTATGTCTCTGCCCCCCCAAAAATTCTGCCCTCCAAAACATTCTTAGTGTGTGTATTTCAAACATGACAGACGTCCAGCGACATCACAGACTCAGAGTGATCTGAAAACTTTGTACCATGTTTATGCTATAATAAGAGGTCTGCATAGACAATTACAAAGGGGCTCGTTGGTCATTTGTTTTGTTAGGACTCATGAAATGGTATCAAGTTATGTCTGCCGGACTGGCATTACCATCTCTTAAACTGACACAGTTAAATCATGTTCATATTGGTATTGTGTCCAATAAGTGTATTGCTTTATTTAACATTGCCTGTTACCTCTGCAACTGCAGAACGCACATTTTCTACACTGAGGCACATCAAAACATACCTTAGAGCCACCATGTTTCAGCAAAGATTGAATAATTGTGTCATACTCCATGGACACCAGAGGGAATATGATAATCTGGATATGGTTGAAATTGCTAAAGAGTTTATAAAGTGCAACACAACAAGAGAGGCTTATTTTGGGAATTACTAAAACTGTTGTATTGTGAGACTTTTTTTACACAGGTTATATTCATATTATGCAATAAGTAAATTATTCTCAATGTAAGCTGTATTCATATTCCACCTACAGTGAATCTAATTCTGAAGTGCAACAGTATAAGAATAATGTTTTTATACACAAGAAAAATCCAAAAATATGGTTATTCTAGTCTGAAGCCTTGGTGAATACATTGTATCTACATATATACACAACCTACATCTAGTGTTTTACCCATCTTATATATTGTCATTATTTTGATATCAATGAAACGGTGCTTGTACTATAGTATCAAAAATCTTATATACTGTCATTATTTGTATATCAACGAAATGGTGCTGCTGGTATCAAAAATGATAGAATAAAATATGCTGCATATAGTTTTCGATGTTTTTTCACTTTTCCTGACAGAGCCTAGTTATTAACTAATGAGGTTTTAGGAATAAACAAAATGATCTTCACCCAATTTCCCTGTGAGAGTGCTTTCAGATTTCTAGAAAATGATATTGAAATGTCACCAGAAGGCACCATTTCATGGCTCGTTTTTAAAAAAAATCCCGGGGGGGCATGCCCCCCGACCCCCCTAGTGTTTATTACTTGCGCCTACGGCGCTCGCTTGACACTCAACACAATATTCTCTGCCCCACCAATATTTTTTTCCTTCCTACACCCCTGGTCTGCCCTCCGATACCACGTTTTCTAATAAAGGCGAGTTGCTCTCGGCAACAACGAGCTGGCGAGGCTTTTGTTAAATGAATTTACTTTCAAGCCACCTGGGCCGTGTGAGAGGATTTCGCTTCATTCTATGTGCCAGTCGAAAAGGGGAAATTGTTTAAAAATAGTCTCATAAGAATTATGTGTTCATTGTGTATGTTCATTACTTTTCGTGGCTTTTAGATTAAGTTTTAGACCAATATGTGCGTATTTTCCTTTTTAAAAAATCTGTATTCAAGTAAAATTCAGCTCTAAATTGTTTCTTGTGATAAGTGAAAGATTCAAATAATTTCATGAACAGGGCACACGCTTATATTTCCAATGTGGATACGTCATTTCAAGTTTATTCTGTCAAAACTTTGAAACTGTTGGGAAACGATTCCAAGGGAAGTCTCTTCATTCAAAGTTGGTTGTACTAGCCTAGCATTGGCGTTCCATTATTGTTCTAGCTGTGAGTTAATTCATGTATTTGCCTGCCTGGTAACCAAAGCTCTTATAGCAATTAGATAGCCTGGGGGATGTGTTACTAGGAACAGGCAGTGGCATGGTGATGTTTGGGCAACCATGAAAACAGATCATGACAAACACTTGTCTCGAGCAAATCGTCTCGCCTTCATTAATAACCTCGGGGTGTGCTGCCATCCGCTTAGCCTTTGATGAAGATCTCGCTGGGAGCCCCCTAATACAGGATGGGAAATTACTATATTTTATGTATGAGATATATATTTTGGCTTTCAGAATTTGACAGCTTCTGAGGGAAGGGTTATCAATCTTTGGTATGAACGTTTGAAACGTGTTAAGGGGAAATACCAATGCATATTTGATTTGAAAATTAATGAATAAATTATGTGAATATTTAAGGGGTTCATTGAAAATTGTCACATAACATAATTCTCAGTAATATAAATTCTTAAATATGTGCACGATCTATATACATTTCCTTAATAATTACGAGTCATACAAGGAAATAAACATGGATCTATTCAACCCCAAAAAGTGTCTTGTCTTTTTTTAAAAGCATAGTGTGATGTTCCTCGAGAAATTGTATCCCTAGTTGATTCTAGATGATTGTCCTCGGGGCAGATCCCCCTAAATGAAACTTCCTTTTATTTTGCTTAAAATGTCTGTATCATTTAACCAATTACAGGGCTCGAGTCAATTATTATCTTAAACTAAACGAAAAACATCAGTACACGATTTTGTAAAAGGAGCAGTTTGCAAACCTTTCCCTGTTCAAAGCCACTTTGCTTGCTCGAAAGATATTGGCAGGTACCTGCTGATATAGTAGCCATGGAACCCTTTAATCAAAGAATGACATTGATATGGCCTAAAACAAGCCTCCCTCCCAGTAACACAAACACTAGGCTTGCGCGCGCAGATCAGGCGCTGCCGTAAACCGTCAGCACGCTCTGCTAATCGATGTCGTAATATGGGTCCAAGTCACGCGTGGCTGTGGGCAGCGCGTGCCTTTGCTCTTGTCTCCGGATCTACCAGTCTCTAGAAACAGCCACCGATGCATGCTAGTTGTATAGCCACAGCCCTTACCAGCCATAGTCACCAGCAGTTTCAATCAACAGGCGGTTTAATTATTGAAACACGAGCGGCTGTCAAAAACCAGCGTTTTGTCAGGTTCAGTTGATCCCGGCACTGAAATGAGAGACTCAACAACCCTTTCCCTGTATAAAACAAACAGCACCAGTCCTGCGTAATTGTAAGCCCGGGCAGCGCCGGGAACGTCATGTCCATGCGACGTGATATTTGTGACGTCAGAACAAAAGCACACTTAGGAGGAGGTTCAATATTAGCTCTGTATAGGAGACTGTGGTCTCTCCCCGAGCACATCCTAGAAATAGCAACCCTAGACGTTAACCAAGGCGACATTCATTGAATGATGCTTCCTATAAAACGACGTCCAATGTCGTTACTTGTCAAGATGATTTCTCGGAGTATGGATGTTTGATACCTGGCTGACAGTGGCAGCTCTCCTGGAACAAAACATCGCTAATTAAGATGGATGGATTCTTGATGTGCACTGTTGATATTATTGGACGTGGTCTAGAGAGAATTCTACCTCTGTCATATATGAAGTAGTGGTCTCTGGGCTGATGGATGATATGCTGGTTAAGAACATAACCGAACAAATGTTCCTTGTTTCGCATTAGAGCATAATATATAGGAGGTCTTGTAGAAAGGAACTGAAATTAGTTGTTAACCCCAGGCATAGGTCATTGGTATTTAGGCAGTATAGAAAGGCACAACGATTCAAAATATAAGTAACATTTGTTCAACCTATTAACCTTGAGTAGCCTGCATTTCCATGCAGGTCTGCTTGCCATGAAGCATACTGGGCTAGGGTATGCATATAATCAAACCTATTATCATTAAATTCAACAAATACAGCAACATAGAAATGTTACCCTAATATATTACAATGTCTTCACAAAAAAAAACTCACATTTTGACACATATCCAAAGCATTTACAACTTTTTATGCTAATTCAGAAATTTGAATGTGGGGGTGTTTCCATTGTAGTCGCCATCCTGGGTGCCCCATTACAAGTGAAAGTTCTCCATCTCTATAGAATGGTAGAGAAAGACTCTAAACCTTGACATGCTATTCTTTTAATCCTTTGAGTTTGAATTACATGTAATATACCGATTAAAAAGGAAATGCTTTGCGTCCAGAACTGCTTTGCGTCCAGAACTAATGTAAGGTCGAACGTTATCTTAGTTTACTTATCCTAGTTAACAACTCAGTTTACATTACATTATCTTTTTTTTTTATTTTTGCACTACGGTTTTATTTCCATTACACATGGTACATATCATAATATCGTGATTATTAATAGATTTGTGATACAGACTTCAAACTTATTAGAACAGTCACATCAGAAAAATACACAGGCTGATGCACAATGAGGACAATGGACATTGACACTTACAAACAAACTATTGTTAATAGACTGATTAATTTTATCATTAGCACCATAAGATAGAAGATCTCATTTTTGTGTGGTAACTGTACATCAATTTTTTCAGATGTTTCATTGAACAGATTATACTAATTTATAGCAGTCAATTAAGCAATATATTCGTTCCTTGATAGCTGAACAAAACATGAATATTAATTCTCCCTTTTCGTTCATAATCAAATTTCACTATATTGATCCGGCAATATGTCCAAATACTCAATAAACATTTATCCACCTCCAGGCTCAAATTGAACCAGGAGAAATTGAAAGGTTACATTATTGGGCAAATACTCAATATAAATAATGCTGGTGTAAAGGTTCACTGTCCTCCTTTTCCGGCTTTTGGGGTTCCTCTTTGACTATCTGCAATAGAATAATATAATGCTGATGTGCTTTTAGTTTGACTTCTAGGAAGGGGAAATATGTGGCTAATCTAGATTCCTCCTGGATTATTTCTTCCGGGTAAACTGTATCATAAATTTACTAGTCGTTTCCTGCTTATCTGGATATCTTTATTTTCACTCTGACTCTCCCCATCACCTTGTAGGAAGTTTTCATCAGGCATGACTTCACATTTATCCTGCTGCTCTTCACATTTATCCTGCTGCTCTTTGGCCCGCAACAGGCGGAACAGTTGGGCAAAACACCCCTTCTCTTTTTCATAGTGTTCTTTGGCTTGGGCTTCCATGGACCTAACCAAAGTTTCCCAATCAGGTTCAGCTTTCATTGTTCCCACTTTTCTCCTTGTTTACTCAGCACCTTTGGATACTGCTGTGTGTGTGTGTGTGGGGGGGGGGGGGGGGTGGCACTTTTGTTTATGTTTCTCCTGGACCCTTCCGGTTTTGGCGCATGCGCCAATCAGTACCTTCCCTTTCACTTATGGGTTGGGAGTATTTACTCCCAGCACAAACCAACACAAGATTAAGCTTTAATCCAGCTCCAGCATTTTGTTTTGACCAAAACTTGTCTTTGATGTATTTATCCGCATATCCTTGAATAATCTGAATTCTGTAGACCCACAAATTGTCCTGTTTGATCTCTGAAGTCCTCAACTTTTAGTCGGTAAGAGTGACGCCACTTGTCTGCCAAAATGGTGGGCAAATCAAACCAGCTTCTAGTTGTGAACTGAGTTGATTCTTAACTCCCTGAAATCTCTTCTATAGTTCACTGATCACTGAGGTAATAACTCCTTTTACACACTTTTTTGCGATTGACTAAAACTTAAACTTCTTGAAACCTGAAAAAAAGAATGAGACTATACTCTTGGAACTTTCTTTCTCTCGGACCAGACCATATTATATTATCTTAGTTAACTTTTTTTCCCGACTGATAGTCTTCAGGGAACCGTGGAGTCGCATATATATGTGCGCAGGTGCGAAATTGAGGTATATTTAATCCCCCCGCCTATAATCAATCTTGTGCATTGTCACACATTTAATTACACCCACAATTTGCAGGTCGTCTATGTATAGGCATATCACCAGTTTGAGTTCATTATCTCAAGGCGTGACTTATCTTATTTATCCTCGCTGCCATGTTCAGATTTACGTACCTATGTTTGTGAAAATATGCCGAGATATTATAGTTGTTTAATTAAACATTTGATTAAACAATGTATTTTGTAGAAACAACGCTCCTATCAATGATATTAATGCTTAAAGAACAAATATATTGCCCCAAATATTTACAACGACCAGAAAACTTGATAGTATAAAAATGTCAAAATGAATTAAAATGAAGATCAGTGGTGTATTTTATTCATCAGATGATAGACAAATGTATTGGTACTCAAATAATTTAAGAGATATATCTCAGTGGTTTTGAACATCGCCACGATCTCCCCTGTCACTCATCTTATTACTTCTAATACGTTTCATAAGTTTGGATTATTCTACGGCTGAACTCGTAAGAGCTCTAAGTTCGCACAGTTGGGATTACAAGAAGAGGAACTTGTAGTGCCTAACGTTTCCAGAATGCGGAATACCGCCTTTGCTTACATAGTACCTGCTATACATTCCATGCAGTGCTGTAGAATTTTATTAAAACATCCCTCTTGGCATTTACCCAGAAATGTTTTTGCTGGAAAATGTATTCCATATTTTACATTTTGACACGCATGCGTATCATCAGATCCCTCCATTCCCACGACCACCTTTATATATGTCTACAGACATGGATGTGCCGTGGACAGAAATCGGACCGGTGGGATCGGACTTCAGCGATCTTTTTCTCAAACAAACGTGGTGAAAAACGTTCCCCTCGACGCTTTCTTTGAGTGTCAGTGGGTACGTTAGCGTACAAAGAGTAACGCCGGCGAATCTGGATGGCCGGAACAGCTGGAGCTTTTATTTTTTCCCCTTTTCGCCCATGCAAGCAACGTATGAATTATATTTCCTCTTGTATAGATCCATATGTTGGTCGTTCATGCTCTGAGGCTTGAAACATGGGAGAATGAGCTGTCGGACCGGAGCTATGATATCAGGCTATTGCCATGTTTGAATAAAAAATGTCACTCTTGCTATCAGTCGGTGAAGTGGGTGCTATTTATATAGTGTACAAGGCTTGGTGCATACTAAATATCCATTTCGTTCGCTCGATGGGATAAGAAATTCACTTGAATCAAAACGAAATCATGGGAATCTATACTATGAGCCCCGTGGGAATTGTGTAAAGTCAGATTCATTGTGTTTGTTTTTCCTCCCACTTTCTTCCATGAGCGCCTTGTGATCATTGTTTAAAGATCCAGTTTTTTGGTCAAATCCTTCATGGCAAATTTAAGTTTTAACATTTCAACGTGTTTTTGTTCGAACGTCGGTCTACAGACAATTACATTCGATACAAAATTAGTGTATTTGTCACAAATACACTTGAGTTTAAACGTTGAGTTTTATGCAATGTTTTATTTTTCGTAGTGGTCTGAAACGTAAAGCCCAAAACACCTCTTAACCTAAACCATACCATTGGGACGCATGTCTTTTACCTGGAGTCATGTTCTTTTTGCCTTGCACGATATCTTGCTGATCTATAGTGACCCTTCCCAAAATAATAATCGGGGTCAGAAAATCTCACATCCTTATGTAGCGATCAAGGATATCGGCACTTCTGTAATTCTAGGTTGACAAATTGCGCATATAGAATGAAGATTCTGCTGAATACATGTCTAGCTGTCTGTCTTGACTGTCTATCCACCCGTCTGTCTAGCCTTATTATACCTGGACGTGTCTCTGTCAGAATCGGTCCTCATATTTCAAGGAGCTGTATGTGTTTCTTTTTTTGATTTCAATGAGATCAGGTTATCCCACAGGCCTCGATCGTTACTCTTTTACATCTAGATGAATTGTTCTTACGACCATTGTCTTACAATTAGGTATCTAATGTTGACTATTTAAATCATGTGTTCATCCTTAATTAAGCTCTTTCTGACTGTAGTCTTGCTAATATTTTTCAGCAATGATATGATCAGACCCTTTCCCAGAAGTACCTGTCCTATAAATGCGTTGTCCCATATGCTATAGATTGACAGCCCGAAGCTGCTATTCTAAGAGACGCCGAAATAGTCTTACTTTATAATTCATATTCATATCAATTGCTAAAGCCTGGTTACAACAAGGGGAAGGGAATCTGTCTTTAAAGCTGTACTTTTCACAAAACAAAAGAAAAAATTTGCATGAGTGTTCTACCGGTTCTACCTTTACTCTAGCTAAAATTCGTTCGTTTCTTGTTCAATTGTGCGACGTGTATATTGTGTGGTGATTTGTGTATGGACGGATGTTTACCGGGATGCGGTGGTTTTTCCCTAGCCCCGGAGATCCCATTGATTTAATCACGATCCTGTCCCTGCTGGTCGGACTGCTTTCACAGGTATTCCTCTGTGGCAATAACGCCCTCGGGAGCCCGGCCTTTAAACGTTCACTGCTTTATAACTTCGTGCCCGTGAAAAACGCTAGAACTTGTATGCTTAGGTATCGGGTTTTGGAGTCGTTATTAAAGCCCTCCGGGTATGGGCAAGGTAGTCACAAAGCCCCAGGCCCATTCTTCAACCCATGCTTCACTTATGTATGAATACAATGTATACACATTCTATCTTTGTGTGTTTTCCGATGGGCGAGCCTTGGTGATCGAGGTCCCCCTATAATTCCCCATCTCTCATCAAAGAAGAGTCGGAGGTGTCATAATAGGAAATAGATAGAAAAAAGTGGACTGAACGTGCAGGTATTCTGGGGATGATGTACTTGACTGCACCCGGCCGTACAGGTAAATCAGTCTAATGTATGGGCCGGCAGGTTGCGCTTTGTTTACCCCTCGGATCAGTCCGATGACAGCGCCACCAACCACTACCGGTTACCCGTGGCCCTTATTTCCTGTCCCAAATAGGAACCCAAGGGTCAGGGACTTTCTATAGAGAAGCATTGCATCCATGAAAAGCTTATACCTTCTAGCAATTTTTCTCCCCAACTTTTAAGATGGGATAGTCGAGTTTGTTCATGTTCTACCGTGGACTCATATATGAGACATTCTCCTTTCTCGATGATCCATTCGGAACTTTTCTTACCACCTCCATTGTTTCTTTACAATGCAGCTTTTCAATACTCCATGTGTACATGCATACATGTGTATGTTTGCAGCCGGTGGAAGAAGAGAGGTACATTGTCAAAAGGAAAAGAGCCAGACGACGGCCGGGGGAAACAAAGAAAACATGGCAAATAAAATGTCTTTGCATGAAAGTGATCGCGTTCAAATAATTTGGCGAAAGTGAATAACCCTTGGCTTGGGAGACGATGTGTGGGCGAGACAGTTTAGATTTCTGACAATAAATGGGCATATATCACAAATGCGTTTTTCTGACTACCTGCCATTGGATCCTGTGGCTCTAGATTTCGCTCTGTATACATTTCTTTTGATGGCATATTTTCCAACGTCTAGAGAAGACCAAGAGGACAAATAGCCCTACATAAATTAGAATATACAGGAAACAAGCTAAGTGCATTGTTCACATCTTTATTGCAGTATTGTTATTCAGGACAGGTCCTCATTGGTTGTGTTTAACCAGGAACTCCAGAGTTTATCTTCTGCTTCCGTGTATAAAAATGGAACTAGACCATTTATTCATAGGTATATATATACGAGGGAGATGGTCTGTGCAGAGGACCCGATGGTGCCCATATATTTCCATCCGGCCGCCCACGGGTTTCATGCGATGGAGACCAAATGATTGCATGGGAACATATTGTAGTATGTTGTCTCTTAGTGACCCTAAGCTAGAAAGTGTCTGGTGCTATGTATGCAACAGTAATGCCTTGGCCGTGATAGACACTAGCTCTGAATACCTTTCCACCCCAAACTCTTCCCCTTGGAAACCTGCCTCGCTTCAGAAGTGACCCTTAACAATGCCCACGTCCCTACACAATTCCATGCAGGAATTCCAGCCCTCAGCCTCCCTCACTATAAATATGTCAATTTGCGAATAGTTGACATAGCTCCAATGAGGGTACTTTTCCACGTGTGTAGTCAGGGCACCAAGTTTGTAAAGATATGAGCAGTCAGTGGGCTCTTTTATTGTTAGAATATGAAGTTTCAGCCACGTTTTTGATATTCTGATGCTAGAAGCAAGCTGTTTCCCTTGTAATGGTATCCATGGACACAGGTATGTCTTTCAAGCTACCGTGATAAGGAAGAGGGCTGCATATTTGTTTGACTCCCACCATTGGCGCGGCTCAAATCCCACTGAAATATTCATGTTTCTACCTTCAGTTGAAATTGCGCGTTCATGATTGTAATCAACACCACTCTTCTACAATCGTTGTTGATTTAGATGTATGGTGTAGATATTGTATATGAATTGTATATATAATGAAGCACGATACAATATTTTTTTGCATCTTTAATTATCGATATTTCTCGATTATACTTCTGGTAGATGTATATATATATAGATCATTCCAAATTCCCTCTTTATGTGAAATCTTATTATTTCAAACTTATGAAGTCCCTGTCTGATAGACTCACAGTAGTAAGTATTATTATGTGTACCTTTAATCTACTTATGATAGGTGGCCACAATAGGAAGAGACGCTAATTTCTTGTTTGTAAAACGTTTATTGAGTATCATAAGAGGAAACAGCTCTGTAATATCATTGTATATACCATTTATTTCCATATCGAACACTTCATAGTCCATTATGATAAGCAGTAATATTTAATGTACAGAAGGAACGGGGGGAAGATAGAATGCAACATCTCTATCCTGAAACACAATGGGGAACGGCATAGTATATACCTCCATGTACTTATATGCCAGAATACAGATTTATCAAAAAATATAAAAATAACCGAATGATACACTGATGTTGCTGGTGCCAGAAAACAGGTAAATACGTTTAATATTGCTGCTCACATAATGGATGCCTCCTGTAGATGGATCCCTACATACATGTCCAGTTGGAACAGACCCTCCCTATCCATTGAAAATGACTTGTGATTTGTGATTTGACGTATGAGGTATTATAAATTATCATACAGTTGACCACCACCGTAACTTAACTGTACCTATAGCAATTCTGTGCTATTAACTATATTATGTTATTGATTTGTGGCTCACTGATTTGCGTTGTCTTACTCACTGGATAGAATATACTTGCTGTTGACAGAACCATATAATATAGAATAAATCATACAACACTGTATGGGCTATTGCCGGACAGCTGCAGCCGCCCTAGCCTCCTAATATCGAGAGATATCTTAAAATATGGCAATTTTATGGTGTCTTGTTTCCTTCGTCAGTTCTTTTAGTATGTGAACATTCATTAACATAGATATGTGTCTGTCTTCTTGGTAAGGTGCAACTCACTCCGTATTTGGTTATATCATTTTAATTTGATCAAGAATACAGAATCTTTTTCGGGCAAGCTTTACATTTTTCTTGGTTTCCTTCCCTTCCCTGACCTACGTGTAAGAGTTAGGTTTAGATACTGTCGAGAGGTATATGGTATTTCATCCACATAAACCGCAGTGTTTGGCAGTGAGACATATTAGACAATCAATGTCTGAATGTCCTAACTTGAGAAGTCAAGCACCCTACGCCTATTATTACGCTCATACAAAGAAGGTGAATGTCAATGAAGAACTAGGAAAACAAGAACGTTGGTTGCTGTTTACTTGGGAGGATAGCGATGTAGAAAATGGGACTGTATTTTTCTCGTTCCAAATTTGACAAGCTATTGAAAGTGAATGATACATGATACAACATTTCTAAATAGCCACTCCAGAAAAGGATTCGGATTGGCATGGCTCTGAACAAGTGGGTTAGATCCGGCAGTAAACATGCTCTATCAAAATAACTAGCTCAGCATACGGAAGCGGCTGATTTGGAACGATACATCCACCTCTTGGATATGGGTGAACTTTGTATCTGGTAGATGAAGAAATATAACCTAAATATTTGGTTTGTATATTTGTATTTCTGATTAAATCTACCTGCCTCATTCGGAATTTCGTGATTGGACTTCTTTGACAATATCCTATGTGTTCAGTATTTACCAATCTTATTCCCAACCAATGTCAGTTAGTGCGTGGCCTACGCTTTTCCTCACTAAAAAGAATGTATGATAGCAATTGGGTGGGGGCGTTGGAGGATGGCGGGGGGGGGGGGGGCAGGCACATTTCCCAGTAATCTGGGCTCGAATCTGTCTCTTGTTTCCCCATTTCTCAACCTGAATCACTAGTTCATGTTTTGAAATGCGTTCCCTTCCACCACATCCTTGTGCATCGCTACATAAGGCATTTTCATTAAATTCTGAAAATTCACATTGCAGTCTTTTAATTGGACTACATATATTATTAATACTTCCTGCGATCCCTGTCTCTCTTATCCAAAAATAGCCCTCCGCCCCTCTCTATTATTTTTAAAAATTTTCCTGCTGGGTTTTTTTGCCAACATCCTTAAAGAAATCTTAGAAGTCATTTAATGGTACTACTATCTGTTCTATATTTCTAGTCTATTATCTTGCTTTACCACCCCTTAGGCCTTATATGCGCATTGATATATATCCCCTGGCTTTGGGCCCTTTGGCATTGTGTATGCAGGAATATATACCCCCAGGAATATCCTCACCACATAATGTTTTTATTATTCTCAGCTTTCATGTGTTTATCATCCTTACAGCTGTGCAATTGAGGGGGCGACTGCTCCCGTTTCCAAAGTGTGTATTAGTCTCTGGGATTGGCAGGAATTAATTCTCCCTTGCCTATAATATAGGCGAAAGGTGAGGTGGAGGAGAAACGAGTGCCTCTGTATAGTTTGATTATTCATGTCTACTCTGCCGAGCCACCAAGGCGTAAAATACGTCGCCTTGTTTGGAGACAGACTGGGGGCAAGGGGAATTTTAACTAAAGTTAAAAACAACTTTTTTCCTGGTGTTCGCTAGAGAAATGTGATCACCTATGCAAGCTTTAATCTGTATTTGGCTATAAGTCGCGTACTCTCAACCTAGAGATGAACGAGATAGGACTTATAATTCGAGCATAATATAGCTCGGTGAAGTGTCACCAGAACGCGATACCTTCTCCTAGGTGTCATGTTGGGCCGGGTCGTGCTTGCTGAATTCCTCTGTTGGCAAAACAAATCTAATCCAGTCATTTCATATTCTCTCTGGCCAAGGGACCATGAGAACTGTGATTGTAGCAGCTTTAGGCATGCCTACATACACCTTTAACACCAATATCTAGATACTCCAAGTGCAGGGCTGAGCTGCTATGGCGTCACCAATACGTGATGTACAACGCGAGTTCTTCATACGTCAGTTCTGGCAATGCTACTGCATGAATGACCACTCCCTCGATAAGATCTATATATTATGTACTCATATCCTAAATATTCATGATATTTTTCGTGAATTTACTTTTAAAATATGATTAAATTAAAAACATATTGAACGATGATTTTCCACTTTGTATCACATAACATTTCATACCAATATCACATTTCGTACCAAAAGGTCAAGATCAAGTACAAACTACAATAACTCATTAAGAATGGAGATATGCAGGTTCATTGTATGTTCTACCACGAATGCATACCCCATTTCATCGCAAAATTACTTTTTTCCATAATTACTTTTTTTTGTGAAGACGATGCAAGTTATGTACATTCCTTCAAGGTACAATAAATAGAAACTGTCTGAACATAATTAAAGAATGGGTATGACGACTTTTCGGCTTGAGGCTGTTGTTTTTACAAAACTATGTCTTATTTTTTTCTAATTATGAATTCAGTCAATTTTGGTTTGTATACCACAATATACATTGTAACTGTAATTAACTCTCACAATGTATTGATGTTGCCTGTAATCAATTGCTCCCCTTTAATGAGCTTCAGAAACATCGCTAGTTCTCTGATAATTACTATTAACTTGGGATAGACTTTTTTGCTTTATATATACATATACATGCATGTAAATCATATTGGCTATCCAAGTGCAGAGAAGACCAGAAGGTCTCTTTCCTCCGTTACTTCTCGTCTCCGATGGTCTGAGGCGTCGCCTTAGGCTAATCGGTGCCACATTATTGACACCATTGGCAAGCATACTTGTGTTGATATCATTCAAGTCAGAATGTACGCTGCGCATCCTCATTCTCATCCTTCTCCGTTCCCATGCTCCCATTACCTATATATACCTCCGTACAATTATAAATTGAGTCAAATTCGCGACCATGTCCAGGTGCGTTTTGTGAGAGTAAAACCTTCAATAAGAGCGGGGGAAAAGTCAATAACTGCATTCCAGAAAAAAGAGGTTCTCGTGGCAGCCTTGAGGGCAAAGTAAGAATCTAGCCATTGTATGGTATTCTATCAGTGTCCGCCCCGGAGGGATTGGCTGGTATGAGACAAGCTGGAGGAACGCGCGACCTGACTGACTCCGCCTCCAGTACATGCCTCCAGTGTGTACAGAAGTATGCCACTGTCATCGTGAGAAAAAGCGCCGACACCGCTGCCCCCGGGCCTCCTAATACACACACATGCACACACACACCTATACACACACTAAGGTATATGATATGCCCCCAGGAGGACGCGTGGAAAACTTTGGTCGAAATTTCTTGGCTTTAATTCTCTTGTAGTTAGGTGGGGTGAATCTGACTCCATTGTTGCCTGTGACATAATATTGTTATATTCATTAGACAAAAACAGGATTCGTTAGTATTGTATAGATTAGATTGAGATCGAGCTTGTCATATTTGTTCGAAATCGCTTGAATTACTCGCCTTGTATCTATGGAGGTGAATCTTACTTAGTTGTTTGCCTCGACTTATTCATCCAGAAAAGATTCATTGGAATTGAATATAGATTTGCTGCGGGTCGAGCTAATTATTATTTTGCGCATTCCTGGGTTTTCCCTCACCATATACTTTGTTATTCCAAAAATATATAACTCTACCTGTACTACCCCAGAAATATAAAAGATATTTTCATTTTAGATCAGCAGCATCTCAGGAAAAATGTTTAAGCTTCTCACGCAACTTATTAGCCCCTCCGACACTATTTAAGGAGGTGTCTAGTTTATAGCCACTGGAAGAGTGTATCTTGAACAGAAAGGAACATGAGCAAGGTACGTGCAATAGGGAGACCAATGTTTAAGGAAGTGTGAGTCTTGTCTGCACAGGAGCACTATATGTCTATTCCTGATCACTAATGCCCCAGGACCTACTCTTGATTCGTTCCCTTGGGCGTCCCAACAGCTGACATCATAAAAAATATCCCCGAGGCGGACGGTACAAGCAAAGTATATTCTGGTTTGGGGACTCTGCCAAGCGGGCCTGTCCCTTGCCACAAGTCAGATCGTCCGAGTGGTCATCCTGCTCATTATTCCTGGTCATTCTGGCATTCGCGTCCAATTTACTCGCAGATTACTAACTGGCGCCTGCCAAGTGCATTTTAGATGTATATATCATTATTCATAAAATCTCCTGAAAACATACATTTAAAATGATGAGTTCTATATCGTTATATGAATGTAAGCGGTTCACTTTGTGGGTTGATTTATTCTAATGTTACATCACATATGGACATAAAGCTATGTGGTCTATGAGGAATGGCAACTGCCTTGCATGATCTCCTCCGTGTGATGCTCTGCTGTAATCCGATACAAGAACTGGAGGAGGAAGAGTATGTCTATATTGGAGAAAGGGCTTTCAGGAAGCACGTGGCTTCTGCCTTGGAGGAAACTTCCGCTCCAGTCGTATATATACAGTGTTGTAGAGGTGCTGGAGGTGGTCCTCCGGGCGAGCCATCCGGGCTGGAAGTTCAGCTGGTGTGGCCTGGGGAAGCCCACACTCCATTACAAAGACTGTTCCTTGCTCCTCTACCCCCAGGCCAACAGTGATTGATCTTTATTGTCGATGGCTTGAGTCTAAAGCTGGCCTCAAGCGGCCAGCTGCGAGCGAATCTGTCACACCGGTAATGGTTGGTCGGAGAATCCGTAGGATGTTTCGGGAGAGAGAATATGGGATAGAGGGGGAGGTGTGTGTGTGTGGAGGAGGGGCGGCGGGGGGGGGGGGGGGCGGATGAGGGAGCGAGGGCTCATACTGGTTTCACTCAAAATTGACCTTTCTTAATGAACAGTTAAATTCTAAATTGTGTGTAGTGTCTTTCTATGTATATATGATTATCGGTCTATAATTCCTGTTGTCCTAATTGTCGTTCCCCTTTATATAATTATACATTTCCTCATTACACTTCCTCCTCCCTTTGACAGACCCCTCCATGTTCCCTCTTATGAACTGTCGTCCCCTCTCTCTCTCTCTCTCTCTCTCTCTCTCTCTCTCTCTCTCTCTCTCTCTCTCTCTCTCCCCTCTCTCCTCCCACTCTCACTCTGTCTCTCTCTCTCCCCCCGCTCTCTCTCTGATTCTCCTTCCCTCCTGTGATTCCTCTCTTCAGCAATCCCTACCCGCGGCCTTTCCATCAGAGTAATGGTCAGAGGGAGGATGTTCCTAAGCAAAGCTTGTCTCAGAGCAGATAAAAGACATGCCTTGAAAAGAAGCACTGTCCTCCAGTGCTTTGCTGGCTCCTGGAGTAAGTAGGAGGAGCCCTCCAGACACGCGGCCGGCCTGTACCGTGTTTGCTTCACCATTGGCCTGAGGGGTGAATAGTTATACGAGTCCTAGAAGAAACCTGCACTTGAGAGGAATATTTGGCTTTTATCGAAGAGCGCTGTTACAGAGATATGACGCTCAGGCATTCCATTTATCTTTGCAAATTGTTCCGCTGGTATAGACACATTTGAACGTTGCCTTTGTTATACATAACTTTGTGCACGATTGTGTGAGTAAACTGTAGCAATAAAGGGTTTCTCAGAGTATTTATTTCGATACGATCTTGATTCCTCTTATTTGATGAAGGGGTTCGAAGGAGTTCCTTCTGTGATACACATTCTATGGTTTAAAGCTCTTTATCAATGAACAGTATATCTAACAGTATAAAGTATGTATCCACTAAGTCGTCCACTAAGACTGTCGGCTGTTAGCCAATAGGGGATTTGCATAGCCGCCATGTTGATTTGCATGGAATTATGGGATTGATGGTACTGTGTAAAATCTATAGAAAACATGCCATGTTCAGCATGGACTATCTATCAATGCTCTAATATCAATATCCATGTGTAATACATGTTTCCATAACACACATCCTCATCTTTCCCATCATGCATTTGGTTTTCATGAATTATTTATACAAGCTAAGATATTGGTGAAAACATTCTTGCAAATTTTGATAAAATATGTGTATGTCAGATTTCATCACAATCCATCCCAAAATGCATTGTACAGACATGCGCATTGGCACATGCAACTCCCCTATTTCTTCCAATCAATATTGAATTAATCCAATCGTCAGGCCGTCCATCAGCCGACTGCCTCTCTTGAGAAAATCGGCTTAGTGGACGCAGGCCTGAATTGTATTCAAAGATTTTTATTCAGCAAGGACATTATGTATTTTACACTTTTCTCAGTCATGCTGTAGGTAATTAATTCATATAACAAATACAGATAATTATCAGAATTCCATATAAAGATTTAGGTTGTATCGGGTCATGCCATTTAAATTAAGAAAAGGAATCATTGAAAACTAGGATAGTAAGAACAAATAATATATCTATTTATAACTCTGCGGTCTATGCCATTTAAGTTACAAGAAAAATACGAGACTTTACAAAGTACAAAACAATATCGGTCTATGCCATTTAAATTAGACGACAATTTTGACCTTCAAACAAGCAAACAATACATCTATACATTGCTTCTAATTCATTCAGTCAAAATTGTTGTACCAACTATTTATGTCTTATATAGAAACCCATCATGAAATGGGAAATCATACATGTACAACCATTAATACACGGATTGTACGGGACTGTTACCAAGGCGTAAGTCAACCTGTCTGAAAATTAGAAGGTATCGATTGCGTCTGTAGACGTAAGTAGTGCAATAAAAGTGTCCTCCTACGCGGGCTCTTAATATATTGAAGGATAAGGCCTAGACAATTAAGGCTAAATATTGTGTTTCACCTTTGACACTTTTATCTCGAGATATGAATTGAGTCGATCAATATTCATATCTTGCAATAACGATAAGGAAGTGTTACCCCAGCTGCTTCTGAGTTTCCCCTGTACCAATCATCTCATGTAAGCGCAATATATTAATCGCTTTAACGCAAAGGCTTGGTAATTAAACCAGTTAGTCCAACTTTAATGGGCGTAAAGTATTCCAAAGCTGGCGACCAAGCTTGGGGGAGCAATGACTACGAGCTCATTCCATGGAGGTGACTGTGAGCAGTAGACCTGGGAGAGTTTCAAGTACTTATTCCAAGTTCGCATCAGGTGCTTCCAGCAGTGCCACTCTTGCCTCCGCCCGCCCTACCCCTACCCCTCCTACTTCTCCGCTCTGAATCAACCCGAAGGCCTGCTTGGTGTACTTTTTTTGAGAAGCTTGGTGCGATGAGCTGCTCCGGCTTTGCGAGTTGCTCATGAAGGCAGGTCATGGATCTGGGATGACTCTCCAGATGCCAATAGACTGCCAACAGCCAAAGCGTCTCTCCGGAGTACCATCGACGTCCGCCAAATGATCAGTGAGGACACGAGTAGAATGGCAAGCACTCCCATACTCCTCCTCTTCCACATACTTGTGTAGACCCCCACCACCACTGTCTACCTCTGAATATACCTCCTCATTCTCCTCACCGTAATCTCATTCCTCCTGAATGTATGTTCTTCTTCTTCTTCTTCTTCTTCTTCTTCTTCTTCTTCTTCTTCTTCTTCTTCTTCTTCTTCTTCTTCTTGATTCTGAATTCTTCTGATTACTCAAATTGCCTTCTCGTCGAGCAGTTATGTCACTTTGTTGATTATACACTGTATGGTGCGTGTTATGATTTCCAAAAGTTTAAAATGTAAGGTTTTGTTTGGGGTACTTTTCGTCATGTTGTATGCGTACGAGTTTAGACACCCCTAACGTTTCTTCTTGGGCAATTGACCCCCTGTGGTTGTCTACTCACTTCAAAGTTCTAATACCTCCTCCCATACATTTGACTATTCCAGTATCCATCCGTATATCAATCAATCCACCCCTTTCTCAGTGATCCATACACCCCCATACCACCACCCCAACCCACCCCCTACCTTCCTCTCCTTCTTCTATCCCACTTTACATCTTGCCCGCCTCTTGGGCCACCACCTAATCCTAGATAACCAGAGCATGGGGCGGTTCCTCCACCATGCATTTGCCATTCAGTCGCGAGCAGCCTGCCACATCAGTCCTTATCAAGCAGAACAGTGCGAATGACAAGCACGTCCACCTTGTCATCTAGAAGTTTTCCGCTACCCGTTCCATTTTGAAGTAATGAAAGCAACGACGTCGGAGGGGTGTCGGGGGAGCCGTGCGCAGGGTGGGGGTTATTACTGCGAACAAGGACTGAGTGTCTAATAAGGCGGATTACCCTCCGAAGAGTCGTTGCTTCGCTTGTGATGATTACCCCACACGAGCGTCGAATGTGGCCTCTTCATTGGACATTCCTATTGCGAGTAATCGCGAGTTTCCCATCGTGCCGCGAATTAGAAACTAGCCGCTGCGCTGGCGATGGAAACACATCAATTGACTAGTTGGTTCTCGCATACACGCACCATTACAGGGAGAAAAAAGGTCACCGACTTTGGTTTTCCTGTTTTTTTATGGGTATATTTATACACCTAACCGCCATATGCGCCTCAGGTCAGGTCCATTATGAAAACACGGGTATAACTGGGAGGGAATTGTCGGTGAAACGTGGGGTTAAGTCATGCTATTTAATGCTGAGGCCAAAGAAAAATGTGATCATTTAGCTGCGAGATGTGTGCCAGGGATGTTAGCAGGTTAATTATGGCTTTGTAATGGGAGTTTGGATTTTAAATGGCAAATGTCGTGACCTTTTATCCAGGAGCATGGTATGGATATATTTGATGGCCTGTGTAATAGAACCATCCAAAATGAGACAGATTAATAATTAATTTAGGCCTGGTGTCTTTTTAATGGTCACGTATCCGTCACTTTTTGTGTTAGAATGATGTCTACTATACCTACATTTCACCGATGCATGACCCTTATTAGTGGACGTATAGGTATATTAACTGTAAAACGTCGCTACCTTGGTCGAATGTCCTATATTGTTATTCGGTACAATCTTACACATGTTAAAACAGTTTATAGTGTATGTTCTAAATGCCAAACATGAATTAAAATGGATATTTTTGCAATGGCATAACGAAAGGTTATATGCTACTTCAAATTACTCGCTGATCATATATAATCAAATACGATTCACGCTACATTCATACATTTCTTTGCTCAACATTGCATGAAAAATCCTTTGTTTACTATTAAGCACGGATTAGACATAGACATCAAATGTGCAACTGTAAACGACAGCTAAGATTAAAGCTGGATCACATTTGGCACCTATTACATGGTAACATTCTCTTTCTCTGGATGGACATATTTTTTTCTATCCTAATTAACATAGGACAGAAATTGCACATTATAGGTTTTCGGCTATTGTTTTAAGTTGTTATTTTTAAAAAAAAGTAACATCTTTATTTCATTCGGATCTTTAATATGCTGGTTTGCAGGATACGCTTCCCAAAATATCTTTCATGGCAACCATATTTTGATATTAAAAAAACAGGTGTACCTCTGTGAAATTGAGATGAGAACCTTGAGGGAAAACAAGTTATTTTGGTGATGCGAAGAAGCGGAGAGGTAGGTGGAGGTGTATGAGAAATGGATGTTTAAAATTCCGGCCACACGTGACGGGGAGAAAACTATGGTTCTTAACCAAGCATGGAAGCATGCACACGAACTACTCGACCTGGCTCCCACAAACACTTGCTCTGATTACCATGTTGACTTTTTGCCACCCTCTACTTTGCCTCACCTTATCACACCTGATTTAGAAGCACACAGGCCAACTCGCTTATTCCAAGTCTCCGGGAATGCTCAGAGTTTGTCAAACTTAAAATTCAGCCTTGCCTTGCATCACAATTGTGGAAAGCTGTTGACAGCTATGGCCATGCAATAGAATATTTTATTTTGCGAATCAAAAATGTTTTCTACCTCATAAAATCTTGAATAGCTGGATAGCTACAGCTGTATTAATGTTACTCTATCTATGCCTTGGTTATTGTATTATGTTATTTGCTTTAATACATAAATCTGACTCGTTTCTTTGACAATTTAAGCGGTTTACTAATTTACTAAAGCATTGGTTTGATTACTATTTGTGTATTCTCCTCAATCAATTCCTGTCAACATGGGCCATTCATATAAGACGCTGTCTGAACTTCATGTGTCGATAGGAATCGTTTACTTTCTCACGACATACATGCTCGCGACTGGATGTGGAATTTTAATTGGAATACGGTTTGTATAGCACACGGTACTAGCTTCTGTGAAATAGAGATCAAATTAATCCGCTCATACCAATTTGCAATTAAACTATAAAATATATATACTTCATACCAGTCTGATAGATGTTAAATGTATCAGGGCAATAAAGAAATGATAAATTACCTTTCTGATAAGAAATGTCGTTATATAAATGAATTATAAAAGCATTTGAAACTGAGTCGGGTTTGGTAGGGAAGCGAGACAGACAGAGACAGGGCACAAGTTGTCCAATTTTTGAAGACCCCTAATACAATCCTTATAAAGACGTACCTAGATGGTTATGTCACGCTTCTCCCCTTCAGTGTATGAGTCATAAATATGACTGGCACCACACCAGTGGATAAACCACTCAACCATAGTATACCAAGGCAACGCAGTCAATGCGTTCTCTCTTCGTTCTTTTTATCATAAGATTTCTGGTGTTTGGTTAATGCCACTTGATCTTTTAGCATTAGAGGTGCATGCACGGGCCGAAATTGATTAATATGGTCTGAAGTTTAGACATAGGTGTGGCCTATTCCTTAAGTACCAGCGAATGTGATCTGACTGCATACGAGTAAAGGCCCCATACATAGGCGTGTGATATTGCTAGAGATTTTCATCTATGATTATGGTTTTTTTCCCAGATATTCTGTTTACAAGTTAGCATGAGGAGATTCTAAGTGGGCCAGGTTTGAACGAATTTCCACAGTTTTCATTCGCGTTTTGAGGATCTCTCGAATAATAAGACCTATAGGTAGTATCTGCGTGTACATGTATATGGAATCTGGGGTCTTGATTACTTGACTACAGACATGAAGCCTTGCTCACCCAAAGCTATTCCAAGTAGCACGTGTATTGTATAAACTGTGTACTTTGGCACTTGATATAATATTATATGGTTAAACCCCATAGCAGGTATTCTCTGTATTCTGTTTTTAAGACATTTTAGGTGCATTGTTACAAAAGATTTTAAGTTCTTCGGTCGAAATAAAATCAATGTCTTTATGTTGCACCCAGATGAAAAATGAAATTAAAATCATGTAGGGTGTTTGGTTAGTGTTAGTTGGTCTCTCACCTGTTCCAGGGCTGATATACTACCATGTATTAGTGAGAGGAAACACGCTATATCGGTTGTTATACCCTACACTTTCCTAATGCCGCAAAAACTCATACACACGGCCTGTCTTAGACTTACGTACACACGGTCTGTCTTTGACGGTGGGATTCGAACCCATAACACTCTCATACCTAAATATTATGTCCGAAGTCAGCACCCGAGGTGTGCCATCCCTTTCCGCGATGGTTGTTCACAATATATGGTTAGGTCTTAGACAATGAATCAAATGAAATCGCTTCGTTTGGCAATTGTAGATATTTGATAAATTACATGTATTAGATTACATGTATCTTCATCTGATATGTATAAATAAATTTAATCATATCTTCATCTATATTTATCATTTAATAATGATATCTCTACTCCGAAAACACCGATGACTTTGCATAAAGAACCCAACCGAACTCCCAAAACTATCAGATTTCACTGTCTAAAATCTCCAAAACATAGTTTGAATTTTAAAAAAAAAAACCCTGCTCAAATAGAACCAGCCAGGAATCGAAGTTGTCCATTAAGCGGTCCATTGGGACTAATGGAAGGATAAACATATATCGACCCCGCTAATATTATTTGCCTACTATAGAATGTCTCCTTTTAAACCTCCACGTCAATTGTTGCTCCGTTTTGGCTTTTCTTTTCCTTGAGGTTTTCAGGATAGTTTTTTACATTCTACGGTATTTTTTTAAAAAAGAATTCGTGAATGTTAGTGAATTGGGTACCATTCTGTCAATCATCCTGAGTAGCAAGTTCATGTGATACATTTTGAGGTGTTGGTTGAGGATTGGTGTGAGGAGTGTGGACACTTATCTGGGAGGATATCTGGATGCCCATCTCTGTGTGATGTAATTCACGCCAACACTACTAACTTTGCACTTATGCAAGGACTGCTTGATTGACAACCTTCTACCATCTCTGCAGTAAATCCCTGAAGGCCAGTGTGACATCCTATTGGTTGACATTTGTTGTACATTCTATTGGCTATCTTGGTTTGATTGACAAGTTGCCACTTAAGGCCACTGTATAGGTTTTGAGAGGAACCCATTTAGAGAGGACCACCCATGACTGAATCTGAGTGATCTACACCTACTACACCCTTTGGGATTTCTGGGTTTCAAGTCTTGGAGACAGACAAGCTCGAAATTGCAAAGACTAAAAGACAATTGTGTATTATTAGATTACAATATGTTGTTTGATGTCTTATGTCTAACTCCCTTGCATTGTACTTTCATGTTTATCCAACTGCCTTTGTAAACAGGGAGCGTGCAACTTTCCTAGTTGTTAATAAACTGAATTTTACTTCCACTCCTGTGTTCTTCTAATACAGACATTCGAGGCATTTCAGATTACAGTACGTCTGATATTCATAATCTAGCCATTGCGCACAAATAGTTGACCGTAGAATTCGTTTCCTTTGGAAACGCACAATATATACATTAACTTAAACTGATTATAAAGTTAAACAGAAAAATAGTTCATTAAATGATTGATTAACTTAATAAACTTATAACTTGTTCTACACTGTGGTGACCATGGTACTCTGAAATAGAAACATAATGAAAAGAAAGTGTTTGATGGCTCGACCCGTAACCACCACGCAAACGCAGCCGTGTACGTTGCCGAGGTAGTATTAGTTTCTATATGTGCCCCTCCGCCCCTCCTCCTAGACAGGTGTAGAATATTTGTTCACATTGGACGTGACCAAGAAAGTAATTTTCCTAGTGTTTATACCAAACATTTGCCCTCGAGCATCAAATATAACGTGCTGAAACATTGCATCTCATGTTTGGCGAATTTGAGGCGATCCTTGTTTAGTTTGGTAGTGTTTTCCATTCCATTAATGTTCAATCGTTTGGCCTTAATGTCCCACGAGTGGGCTGAATAAACCATATGTTGACCCAATTTCCGACGAATCTGTGATATTGTTTTTGCATTTTCTGATCATTTAATATGTGTGGTTGGGAGGAATTCATTATGTGGACATAAACTCGTGTTAATATGAAACATTTCATCGATAGTTGTACCTTTTAATCGTGTTTGCTTGGTGATAGAATCAGTGTTGCTGGAATGCATCAGTTAATTTGTCTTTGTCCATATAATATCAACTGTTCATTGCTATCATGTAACATTAGTTCATCTTGCTTTCTCATTTATTTCAGGTGAGTTGTGTCATTGAGCCCTAAGCCAAGTAAACCCTTGCGGTGAAAGAAAGGTATGCTAAGAACATAAATCTCAATTTTGAAAAATGATTGTTTTCAGCTTTAACGTGAGAACCAGCTCAAACTGTTTTTATCCACTAACTTTCCACTTTATCAATAAACTTTTTCCATTCCATTCTCTTGACCATGGCAAATAGCCATTACACCCGTGGCACATGGTCTATAACATCCCTTCAAGTAACAAACTAGTTTTCTGCATACAATTATAGACTCCCTTGTCTGTGAACCTGGGAAAAGAACTTTTGTATTTAAACCTGTGTAATAATATATAGAAGTGATCCAGCGAGGCAAATTCGTGTATACCTACGGCAACGCTGTTCATTTATCTTCGTCTTAGCAGTCCATACAAACTGGAAGACAGGTCTCAAGCGAGTCTTTCAGCCGTTTAGTACGGGTAGTTTAGACCAGGCAGTGGCTGTTGAGCAGATGCATTAAGAGTTAGCACTGACAAAGTGTTCCATCCAACGTATTGTCTCACCCGCTTGTGTTATGGTGTATTTTAATGTCGTCTTAGTTTAGAATGCCCCTTGGGCCGATCTCTCCGTTTTCCATTTGTATTCCCCTCGGCTACCATTACAATGGATTAACGCCTGTGGGTGCAGCCATTGCCCAGCTGCAGTCTGCTCCAGCTCCGTTCATATGATTAATTTATCTCTCGCGGCCCAACAAGCTGACATGTAATCGTTTGTTTTATGGGTGTTAGCTTTTCTTTTCCTGATTAGTTCCTAGTTGAAGCTCGAGATGGATTGATGTCTATGGGCAGGGATCTGAAGGCAAGAAGAAGGTGGGGAACGGAGGGAACTTAGATTCGGCATCCAAGGAGTCGCATCAGTTGCTGGGTAACAACCACCCAACTAGCTGGCCACCTTTCACAAACGGGGCCCGAGCTGTCAGGATGCTCCCTGCAAAAAATAAATGTTCCTAGGCGCGATGCTCTGAGAAGAATGGGGATTAATCCAAAACAAATTGACAAATGGCATTGGAATGGAAAACTATAGGTTGGTAGCATGTTATTTATTGTACTTCAGCGGGCTGAGCTGGCGAAAAAGGCGGCTGTTGCTAGGTGAGCTTCATACCGTGGGGTCGTTACCGAACAAGAGATATGACGGTCCGGCTGACAAGCGAGTGCGATCTGCCTGCGATTTATAGTCGCTGCTCGGTGCTGAATGCAATATTGAGCATACCAGATCATTTGGGAGGGAGCGTTGTTGGGTGTGGGTTGGTAGGCAAGGATGTTGAGGGCCATGATTTAACATGGGAGATAAAGGATACAGGAATGGGATACTGGTAGGCCATGGGGATATATAATTAATAGTGTACAATATATATTGTGTATTTATACATATATTAAATACCTGAATGTATACAAATATATATTATATATATGTTAATACATTTGATTTATTGTGGGATATATAGGTAACAGTGTCAGTGGGATCTAATCATGTATAGTATAATAAAAGTTAGAGTGGGTGCAACCGTTCTCTCCCTCACACATGATATGCCCAGTGGAGCACACAGACAGGGGGTATAGGACATGCACTGGAGGGAGCAGCTGGGTAAAGGAAGGATCACCTGGAGGTGGGATTCATTAAGACGGCTGATAACTCCTCCAGGGTGTTGGTAGTGTAAAGGGGCTGGTAGGCGCGATGTGGTGTTATATATGCATTAATGAGGCAATGCTGTGCTTTGTATGCTTAGGTTGACCGCTGTGCTCATTGGGGCTGTTCGGGTCTGTTTGGTCACCCTCCCAACTCCCCAGCCTTGAGTCGGGGCCAAATAAACAACCATTGTGCAATTTGGTGTCCCCGAGAATGAGGAAATATTCACACCGCCGGCGCTGAGGCCGTCTCCGGTATGCAGTGTCATGCCTAGTGTCCGTCATTACCAGTCAACAGGGCATTTGCTCGGGCTCATCTGTATTCTCGTCACACCGCTTGGTTATGCCTGGGATCAGCGTTGCTATAATGAAGCAACATAGCCAAGCCGGGCGCTGCATGCAATAGCACTAGCGGGCCCTCCATACACAAATGTCATGTCACAGCGGCGTTGAGAGAAATATGACATCCACTGGACGGTGTGTAGGACCATAAAATGGACTGGACACACCTGGTTTTTCCTCCCCCACAACATTGACATTCAAACCCCATATCATCACTGTCCCCTAGCTATATAAAATGTATTTCCCATTCAATGACCAAATCGTTGGTCTATTATATATATAAGACATGAATCAGAGGGATTTGATGGTAATGGTCTTTCTGTGAGACTGTAAGAAAGAACATGGGGTATATAGGAGCAAGTTGAATACTGCTCTTCTATTCATGTGGGGTTCAGTACCGTCTGAAACTCTATTTTATAAAGATATCATATTTCTAAGATCCACTACAAGCACTCACTGCTTGTTTATCCCATAAATAGACGACGTGCTTATAAAACCTCCGTTTGTTGAACTGGCTGGGGAACGCCTCGGACATAAATGGCACATTAAATGCCCGCGAGGCATCAATTACATATAAATGCGTCCTTCGCAGCATATCTTTTCCCCCACCTTAACATTTCTTTTTAGAATTTTAGCCAGGGGCATGCCTTTTTTTGCCCGTCTCAAAACTGTTTGATATGATCAGCATTGCCAGTGAATGATATAGTAAACAGCTGGGTAAGATGAGGCCATGCTCACTTGTGGTCTTCAGCCTTTTAGGAAAAATATGCACGTAGGGTCGGAAATACATTTCTGCATGCCTAATGAATTTAGCTGGGGATCTTCCCAGCTTTCTCAGTGCTAGGTGTAGATTTTCTAGCGTCTTCTGTTTAAATGCATCTTGAGAATGGTCTCAGATTGTTTACCAAGGGCTTACATTGCTTTATATAACACATACAGTGTTCCAACGGATATTCTATCTTATTCTCTGTTTGTTCCCAACTTTATTCATAGTTTAAGTCAATAATTATTTGCGTGTCTCGCCTCCTCTATACTGACCCTATTTTTAGTGAAAAATCTTCTAATAACTTAAGAATTGTTCTGGGTCACGCCACGAACAGATAGCTCGATCAAAGAAAATCGCGAATTTCAATAGTTGCCATAACTGGCAAAGTTATCAGGAATTTTCGGAAATCTAGTGAATTAATAATTCCCCTTTACTTCCCGCTAGTCAGTTAAGAGATCCCAAGTTTAAGATCTTATATTGTACGCTTGTATGTGTTTTCTAAAACCATATGCCATTCAGTTCAACACTAAGGGCATTAGGTGAGCTGCAATATGAACTTTTTAATCCAGAAATGAGCAAATATCCATACGCTATCATATTCCTATGGTGCATGACAGCCCTGTACAAAAGACCTTTATCCCCTAACCACGCAACATGTTGATGCATCATAGCCAGTTCCTATAGAGTCCTTGTCAAGGCTTGTGTGAGAACAAGTATTTTTTACCCATATTTGTAAGAGCGACCGGCCCAAAGTGTATGTGTCTGTGTGTGTGTTATTAAGGCAGTTGAGGATTACCGGTGGACCAGCTCGAGAACTATTTAGTTTTTTCCCCACTCAACTATGCCCACTGGGTCTGGTTGGTACAAAGTCCCTGGTTTTGTGTTGAATTAATTGGCTTTGTTCTGACACTTAGTTTATATACGCTGGGTACATTGTTACTCATTCTGTGTTAAAATGGGGTAGGCTTTGTGTACATTCGAGCAATCCCTCGACAATTAAATAGCATGTACTGAATTTATGGTCCATTTCAACAAACATGCCAAAGTTTGAGGGGTTTTTTTTATCATTTTCCATTTTGCGTGCAAATCCCACTTGGGGGTTTTCACCAAAAATGATTGAAACTTGATTTTAATTGAACCGATCATTTAAACTGTTTGAGCTTTTATTGGTATTAAAGCCAGTTGCATGGAACTAGCCCGGACTAGATCGTTTTGCACTGTTTCCAGGCCTCCGCCCGAGGGAACAAAGATGAATGTGATAAGCAAACTATAATTATAGTCCATGCAACAAGTACCTATCCACAGAGAGCGATTCTATTTGTTCAGTGCTCACATTGTTTGTATAGAGCGTGAGATGTCTTACACACTATATGTGTTGCAGATATTTGTGATATATATATTAAAGCCATTATATCAATAAACATTTTGTTATACATAGTGTTAACATTAGTTAGTAAGCAGTCATCATTACTACATGGTATGGGTTCCGGAGCTATATGTTATATACATATGGAACATATTTACATAATGCGTGTGCGGATGGGATCCATGCTTTCCTGAGGACATGCGAGTAGGGGCTTTCGGATTTTGGCCCTGACTATTGATTGTATCGAGTCACTGATGTCCGCCGAGTCCTGGTCAGGCTTGCTATGTTCCAAACGCAGCTTTGTTGCATTGACATGCACATGTAGGTAAAACAGTGGCGGGCTGCTAGACATATCATGCCAAATGGTGCTTAGCCTAGGGCGAGCAGGGACCTGGGGAACGAGGATCACGCATGCCACGCCCCGCTCTTGTCCTGGCCCAGTTCATCTGTCATTAGTTAAGTCTGTCTATCTTGTCTTCAGCCTTATAGCGTTATATTCCTCCTTACCCTACCACAGCACTGACAAGACTAGATTCGGTATGGACGCGCTGATCAAGGTCCATTCTCATAGATTGGATCATCTATTCCTTTGCACTAGAATATATTCGCCTTTAAATAGTTTTCCTATGATTGATAACTCACCGTTTACATGGAAATTTGAGAGAGGTTCTTTTTCGATGTTGGTGTGGGGGGTGGAGGTTGAAGTGTTTATTTCTGGGAGAACCAACTATGCCATCATTTAGATCTACAACAGGGTTTTGTTTACTAACTGAGTAATTTATGTTGGAATAGCACTTCTCTAAATAGGATGACATTTGTGGCTAACTAGGGATAAACAATTACATGGTGAATGAAAGTGTAAAATACAGCTTCCGCATATACCGTACCATAAGGTCACTGCTCGTTATCGCTACAGCTTTACTATGTTTCGGATGTTATCTTAAGATAACCCTTCAAGAATGAATCGTCTGCCATAATCTGTCTGCACACATCTTTCCCTAAACAGTATTGCTAGGTGAGAGAACCTGTTTGATTATAGATTTTTTCACTTAGATTGTTCTAACTATATAGTCCTATACATGGTTTGATACCAATCTCACTTTACTTATTTGTCTGGGATACTTTGCACGAACCTGAATTCGACTCTCTTGAACTCTTGCGCTGACCTGGCATCCAATCCATCCCCTATGCATATTTACTTGGAGGTTGAGGGTTCATACGTGTGAATAAATGCATGGTTTACCACTTTCCATATAGAAACATAAAGGGAAGAAAAGTTGCCGATGCAAAACTTAAATTGTTTTTGTCATAGCGTGTCTTTACGACAGGTAATTCCTTTAATTTAGAACCATTATTAGTGCCCCAATTAGTTATGATAACATGCAGGTCCAGGCCCTACTTTCATCATCAACCTATTTCTTATAATATGTATACAACGCGATCGAGTTTGACATGCATTCATATTGTGCTATAAACTCCGGATGGGTGTAAATTAATTTATTCAGTATGGTGTTGGCAAGGTTGTACGTGCAGAATTCGAGTGTGTGGTACAGTTCGTGCATGAAATATTAAGGACTCCGTGTGGTATAGAAATGCCTTTCATGATTAAGTGTCATTAGGGCCTATGATCCAATTATGTATGACTGGCCTGAAAATGGATTGTTATAAGAATTATGGCTCGTGCGTTAATATTTTATATATTGATATATATATACTGACAGATTGTAAAGGATGACATAGCATGTGTTTGAGGAACACCTCATGAATATGCAATAGTATAAAATACGTTATCGTGTCATTGATGGACTGGAATAAGCTTATAAAAAGCCGGTGGCGAGGAAGAAAGGCAGTGAGAGAGTAGTATATAGCATGATTGGCTATGTGCAGGCCACCTCCCCTCTAAGCGGTCATTAGCACATTTAGGTGATTTGCCCAATGACTTATAACTCTGCTTTGGCGAATAAATAGTCCATGGTGTTATGGAGTGTGTGAATGGGCGGGTGTGATAAAGAGGAGGTAGAATAAGGAAGGCAGAGTAGAGCATTGTGTTATGGAGTGAGTGGAGAAGCAAGAGGAGGAGGAATAGGAGGTGTTATGGGGGACGGGTAGTGCCTCGGCTCCAGGAGTCTGGCCAAGCAGTTCACAGCTCGACACTGGGGAGCCTCCAGGGGGCAAGCACTGCATACTGACCACCAAAGGTGGTGTGGTCAGCATAGCGGAGCTGTAAGGATGGTCCGACCCTGTCACACACACACCCGCCGAGTGCCCTCTACACGCGGAGTGCCCTCTACACGAGGTCAGATATACAGCCAATTGTCCATTGGACTGGGGGTAAATAGGTATGCCTTGCTAAAAGGCTCCGAATGGGCCAAGTTGGCCCCCGAGTTGCTATGATATAACTCAACCCGTGACTGGCATGTGGGCCTTACTATGGCTCGGTGCTTCGGTCCTGTGTGGGTGTCAATTCTGACAGCTCCCACTGTGTTAGTTGGCTCATCAAAGGCCCACTTATCTTACAACATTTATTTACTCAGTCCCCTGTCTCCATGCTCAGCTAAAATAGTTGGTAGCTGTCCTCGATTTATCATGTTTTCTCTATTTCCTTTGTCTTACACCTACCTAAGCCAAGGTGATATTACTGTTATTTTTTACTTTCTAAACGCAAAACCAGATAGCATTATTGCATGTTGCAGATACCCATTTGCACGTTTTCCGAATAGTCGTTGTTGCGAGGCTCATCATTCAGAAACTCTGTACACTTGTTTGTCGCTGTGTTCACATGCAAATAACACCCGGTGTTGCCCCAGTTTCAGTACTTGATCCACAAGAATGACCCCCCTACAGCATGACAACTCGCCGCTTCCATGTACTCCATAGCATTCCTCGTCCGGAGCGTTCTGGTTACTGACATACCAATCCCACCGGCCTGTCCGATTGCTAGGAGCCCTTACACTAGTTGAACAGGAATTTTGAGATGGTCTCCCAAGTCTGGAGATGATGCCCGGTTTCCAGGAAGAAGTTGGTTCATCGGACCCTCCCTCGCCTATTGTCCAATATCATTCAAGTTCACCGACGGCCCCGCCCATGAAAAGTACACAGGTTCGCAGTGGTCCCGCCGCAGACAAAACACATATTGTATGTCACCGCTTTACTGTACATCTAAGGGGAATCAATCTTCTTGTGTTTATTGTCGCTGGCTTGTCTTGGTGTTGTTTGATGCATGGGGTAGAAGTTTGTTAGTTGGTTCACCGGGCAACAGTTCATCAATTGAGCCAATTCGTCTTTATCTATGCTCTACGCTCTCAACACGCTTCAGAGACGGTATGAGTAGTATAGAAAAATGAGAGCTCACTATGACTATTATTGGTTTCATAATGGATAACGGGGCTTGACTCTACGTGTAATGGAGGAATCCTTTGATCGCATATCGTTTACCCATGACTCTCAGATATCGTTTTAACAGTTTTCGAAATAAACCTTTGATGTTCTTGTCTTATTTGATGTACATATGGTGCCATCTACGGCCATCTCAATTTTTGAGGATGCTATATATAGTGAAATATCGTTGACCTTTTACCCTTTATAATAATTAATTTCTATGTGGATTTAAATTAGGATCGATCAAAGTCACAATATGTAATGATCTAAATTAAGATGCTGCTCATTCGCCCTGGACTTAAGAAAACTATATACTGTCTTAATTAGTATTACCCATGAGAACCAAGTTCCCCCAAGTCGACAGCGAGTTTCTAAAGCACATTCATTCACTCGTGTGTTTGTTTTGTAACTAATCATATATACATACAGTATTTCCCCCTTGGGACTGCTACAATAATAACAATGATGCTTCGTAATAAGCGGGCTTCCTGTGGGCGAGGTTTCACTGTGGATTCGAGCAGTGGTGGAGCACGTTTGCCGCTTGCTTTAGGACGGGGAGAACAAAGACAACACAGGGCCTTTATATATCCCACCGCGTGTGTACTGCATAGCTATGGCAATCAAGGCTGGCAATTTCATGTCGTCCTAATGCAAGGCTTGCAGGTTTTTTTCGCCTTACAGCTTGCACGTAGCTCCGTCCCCCGGACCGCCAAGCACGTGCTTCCTAGGAAATGTCACGACATGTTCTTCTCCCGTGAGCCCGCCAACTCTGATCGTCATAACACAATTACTCAAAGTCTCTACTGCCACCAGTTTTCAAAAGTCAACCAAACCTTTCCCCCCAGCCTCTTCTCTCTAGCTCTCTCCTTGCTTCTCTATGGCCATTCCTCACCATGCATGATTTCAGCATCCATCACGAGTATACATATTATATAATATGGCTAGTCATTACTTGCTGGAACTGCCATATAAGTCACAGGGAAATGGTGATAGTATGCGGTATGTGGACATGATGATGAACTGTTCTGAGTGATTTCTAATGTTTAAGTTTAGGAGTTGGTATTGTTTGGTGTAGACTTTTAGACTGTGCTTTTTGAAAAGAAAAAAGACCCCGAGCATACAAAAATAATATTTACCGACTGAGAAAGGAAGGGTTTGTTGGAGAAGCCGTGAAATGAGGGTGGGTTATGGGAGGGAAAGGGAGTGGGGGTTAAAGCAAGCTGAATGGAGAAAAGGGGGTGGGGTGGGGGCTTGAATACTTCCTCAGTGCCTCAAACCGCCCTCGTCTGACATTGGATGTTGGCGCCTTGAGCCTGGCGCTTTATAACGTCATGTGCGCCGAATGCCGAATCAGCCAAGCCATATTTTCCGTGCATGCGGGGAATAAAAGCACCTCCGATTGCTATTCACTGGGAATTAGCGGCGCGTGTGTGAATGGATGTGATGAGAGGCGCCATGCTGGAGTTGGGCAGCAGGGCCCTCCTTGGAGGATCACTGGAAGGGTGTATGAGAGAAGCGGACCGGAGTCAAAAAGTCCCCGTTTGAACAAGTCCTTCCCTCCGAAGGCTTTCTTAAAGGAATTCATCCCCAAAGCCTCCCTGCTATGGAAGGTCATCATGCATACGGGACTTAGTTAGGCACGCCCAGTGGATAATCTATATATGGGCTTTGACTCTAATTATTCAGTTACCTTTTTGTGTTCTTTTCACATGTGTCACACCATCTTGTTTTTGTGCGTTTTTTATTAGCCAGGATTTGATGTCTTATTCATCTCCAGTACCTTTACGATAACCGTCCGTGCGTAGGCAAGCCCAGTTGGTTTTCCCTCTGGGACTTTGTCCTCAGCCTTTCACTCAGAGTATTCCACTCTATACATAAACTTTCTTCTCTCTTCAATTGGAACCTTCGTTTGAAAGCGCGCCAAAGCTCAAGAAAAAGTTAGTTTCAGTGGGTCATCGTATTCATTTTTTTACTATTACTATTACGGCCAAACATTTACAGAAAATAACAAAAAAAGCACATCAACCCTGTTGATACGTTATACTGCGTTGCCATCTACATACATTACTCACACAAAAACGCACTTGAGAATTATTATACGTTTAGATAACTTCTAAATTGAAAATTATACATTTTATCATATAACACTACAGATTCTATAGTACATTCTCCCCCTTCGTCTTCGGAAAAATTATGATTCTTTGTCGTTACATACATTACATCATCGCCAGTCCTCATAAGGACTTTTACATCGCATAGGGAACAATTAAAATATTAAAAACCATTTCTTCTCAAAGAGTTTACATTCCTTTGTGGCTACAGTCCTTTGTTAATTCGACATACTCACAACCTTACTTGGTCATTCAGATCTTCAAATTTAGACTGATATAATGCTTTAAGGTCTCGTTCGAAGCTGTTCTTATCAGCTTTATCTCTTATCGATCTTTCCATACTATTCCAAGTCACCAATTCCTGGTAAAAGCAGGAACGCCAGCTCCTCTCGCTTTTAGGAATGAATAGTTTAAACCGGAGTCCTTGGTTGTTTCTTAATATCAGTTCATTAGCTACTTGATTTTCATACATTTCTTTCTTATTGAAAAGGTTCTTAAGCATAGCTATTTCAGTTCTATACCTAAGTGGTAGGATCTTGCCTTTTTCCAACAGTTCTTTTTTTGTAAAATCATTACCGAAACACATTCTCAATGCTCTGTAGCAGAGTTTTTGCATTTTCGTTAATAATGTTAGGTTTGTATGCATAAAAAGAGGGCTAGCTTATTCCAACATGGGGATCACATATGACTTACACAGTAACCATGCAATATTACTTGTCATGAAATATCTAGCTTAGATATATCCGCTAACGACCAGGCTGCCTTATTATACAGCTTACTGGTGTGATGTGCCATCGATAGTCGCTCGTCAATATTAACACCTAGATATTTAAACATGAAACACCTGTCTATTACCGTGCCATCACATTCCAGAATTATATCCCTATTTCTATACCGTCTTCCTCCGGTAAACAATTGATATTTTGTCTTTTTTTTGTTAAGTTCTAACCCGTTCGCAGTACACCATTCATTATATTTTTGTATGGCAGTCTGACCTTTTTCTCTAATATCCTTGAATTTATGTGATGCTATTGTCACCACCGCATCATCGGCATATAAGACCAGCTTGCCATTGAATTCAATATTTCCCAAGTCATTACAGAATATGATAAACATTAAAGGCCCCAATATGCTTCCTTGGGGAACGCCACAAGGTACCTTTTTGTGCGAGGTTTCTAAGTCCCCCTTCACAATATATTGAGTCCTATCGGTAAGATAATTCTCTAATAATTTACACAATACAGGGCCAATGCCCATATCCTTTAACTTGTGTAAGAAAAGCATATGTGAGACCGTATTAAATGCTTTTTTTACGTCGAAATAGATTGACAGACAATGATTTCCAATTTCTAAATTATGATGTATAAATTGTAGATGCTCATGTACAGCACCCAACGTAGATTTGTTCGATCTGAAACCGTATTGACACTCTGAAAAGAACTCCGAATCTTCTAAGAATTTATATAGTTTACTATACACCAAACGTTCTAGTAACGTTATTGCTGATTCTTTCCATGATTTGGGTATTGTACCTTCCCTGATGCATTTGTTTAGTAGAGTTGTAAATACAGTACAAGTTCAAGATAAACCACACTTCAGTATCTTATTACTAACATCTTTTATACTGGAACCTTTGTCATCTTTCAGTTTCTGTATCTCTTTATATACTTCCTCCTCCGTAAGGGTATCGTCAATATCAAATAGTATTTCCCTCTCCGGTCGTACAGCGTTTATATTGTTCACAATCCCTCCATTATCTCCGCCCAAGGTCGCAAAATAATCATTCGCGTACTCAAGTGCTTCTTTCCCTTCTATTGTCTCTCCATTTACTTTAAAAGAACTCAAATCTTTGGTCGATTTCATTTGACCCTTGCTGTATATTTTACTTAGGGATTGCCAAAAATTTTTCGGGTTATTCCTGTTTGTATTCGCCTCTCTGATCAAATAGGCTCTTTTCTTACTTTTTATCAGCTTTGATACTCGTTTTCTTAAAGATCTTGCTACTACCCAATCTTCCTGCCTACCTGCGTTTTGCTATCACAAATGCAGCCTCCCTATCCCTTATCATAACTCTCGCCTCCTGGTCGATGAAAACCTGCGTGGCCTTTTTAAGCCTTCCCTTTTTCTCGGAAAGCACATATTATTAGCTTCAGATATCCTTCCCACATACTCACTCCATATCTCTGAAACATTTATATCCCTCCAGTGGTTAGTGTTCCTCATGCTATGTTCGATTCTCTCTCTGAACAACTCTTCATTCTCTCTTTGTTTCATTCTAACCCATTTATATGTCCTCTCTGCTATCTGTATTTGTGTACTCATTTATCAACTTTAAATCATCCTTTTTCCCCCTGAAAGATTGGCAGATTTCATTTTTCAATATTAATTAAAATCAAGATTCCACTTTTTGTACTATAGGAATTTATGCTATAGATGTTGAGGTAGGGAAATCTAAAAAGAAATACTAATCCGACTGATTTCAATGAAGCATTACATTTTCGTTACTTAACCCTACGTGTTTATTATATACTAGTATATTCGATTTATTCTATAATTAGCTCGAAGATATGAGAGCTTCTTATAGGCACTCTGAAATAAGGGAAACCAAGTCATTTCTTCGGCAGATCGGGTTGCTAATTGACATTCCTGTAGATAAGAGACCCCCCTATTTATAGGGGCATGAATTGTCCTATAATCCTATAAATTTCCATGGAGTAAATATAGCCAAAGCGCCACCTTTTGGTCTAATTTTCGAAAATTTAAATTAATTTTTTCCTTTTCAAAAGTAAAAGTGTTGTTCCTCCAAAAGGGCACTTTCTTTGATGTATTATATATCTCAATCTAAGATGGAATGTGGATAATGCCCACCCTTGCCCTCGCCGCTTGACCGCCCTCACCTAATTAAGTGATAACAGCCAGACAGTTGACACCATCTGTTGTCACCCTATCTTTCCTCCACTGCCCATCGATGAGATAAGGCCTCCTCTAATGAGTTTACATGTCAGCATGTAGCCTACTTCACTTTAGAAGATTTTTTGTTTGTGAAATATACATTCTGAATTATGTTTAAGCATATTCTGACAGACGTTAGAATCATTTTGATATTAATTTCTTCAATGTGGGATTTATAGAAGAGAAAATATCAAACAACTCAGTGATTGTGACATGAGGGTCCTTTGCCCTCATCAGCAGAACTGAGTCAAATATAAAAATAGTGTACTAGCAACGATTAAGAGAATCAGTAGATAAGGCCTTCTCCTCCCTATCACCCAGGTGGCAGGTGTTATGACAGAGCTAGTGAAGGCATGCAATTTTTTAAGTTGTATGACATATTATTGCAACTCATGTGTAAATATATTCTCCTTAACATAAGAATACTTTTGGTCTTTGTCCCATCATTCTATCATACTTAGAAGTCAAATTACTTTTTTCAACTTAAATTTCAAACTTAAATCCTGGTCACCTCATCCTCTACCACATCTGCTCCCTTTCATCAGGCTAACCTCTTCTCCCCTCCTCTCTCTCTTCCTCCCCTTCCCTTCTACTCCACTACCATAAGTTACTCATTAGTAACTCATTTAGGTCTGTTTGGCTCATCGTTCTTAGATATTTATATGTGATAAAATTCTGAATCATTTCTTTACAATATACAGCAAATACTGAGCATATATTACCCTGAGGAAGAAAGCAACTAAACACCCAAACACTAAAGTATAATCTAATGTAGTCACCGTGCCCAAGCAGTGTGTATGTCATGAAAATATAAACTGATGCTTAAGAGAGGAAAAAGATTAGATTCTCCTCTCCCCTCATCCAGACGTAATTAAACACCCAATCTTGCCCACTATATACTTGAGATTTCCTCAAGAAATTGTTGGGGAAATAAGTTCATTTATTTGTATTTATCTAGCCATAGTCTAGGCGTGTGGATACCAAGGCTTATTGGGGAATAGCCTATCGGTAGAAGCAAACCTAGGCAACTTTTGTTTCATCGGGAGAGTGGCCGACTCATAGAGTGGCGGTTTTCACGGCACCGGAGCGAGCAGGGCCCGGCGAGTGTCTTCGGAAAAGCAACAATGCGGTCTGCAGTAGCATTCACTATTTGGATATATTTCCAGCTTGAAAGTGTCAATCTGGACACCTCTCGTCACCCTCCCATAGACGCTAACGCGCAGAGCTCGTACACCTGTTCACTCCGACGTCCGCGCTTTTGACTCTAGACCTATAAATAGCCGGCTGTTCAGCGTTAATTTATCGCCCAGTTGGGAGTATGGGCATAATGCTCTCCCTTGCTAGACACTATGTCACTACGTCTAGCAATAATGTGATGCTTTAGGCACTGCCTGGAGAAACAGCAACTCAAATCTTTTTATTTTTTATTTTTTATTCCCAGTTCAGAAGAAAACGCTGTTTCTGAGCGATTTGGGACATTATTTTTTTTATTTTTTATTTTCTGGAAATCTTTTAGTTGCCAAACACTGCAAACCTTTTGCAGCTTGGTCACTTGGCCACATTGTTTGCTGCTAACTTGCTGCAAACTTCTGCCAACCCTTGGCAATTTGGTAACTGGAAAAAATTATTTTTTGTTGCTGAATCTCAAATGGCAACATGCGAGGGGGCGTGCCCACTTGCCTGTTGTGATATTCTGGCCTGCCTGAGGTGTCATATGGGGGAGATATTGTGCTTAAAACCCATTTTTTTTGTAGGAAGATGAGTCTTTCTGTTCCTTGATGACCTTCAGACTATTTTTATGACAATTGCAAGTGTTTTTCAGTGAATTTTTTGTGCGATTTTGAGCGTTTGAACTGATATGAAAGAACGCCTTTCCCAGTAGCATTCCCAAAATGAATTGAAAGACAGCTGGGATTACTCAACGTGGTCACAGTGGGGTTGGGGTCACGCCAAATGATAAGAATCACCCTATCTTTCCTCCACTGCCCATCGATGAGATAAGGCCTCCTCTAATGAATAGAATCACATCAAACGATGGGCTAATGGAATCAAGACCTGTCACAGCTACTAATGATTGTTTAAACTTTTAAAAATCTATGATATACTAAATCAAGTAGTAGTGCAAATGATTGTAATGGTGACAAGAAGAAATTTGGTCTTTGTTAGATCTTTGTGTGATATTTATAAGCCAAGATAATGTAAAGACATTAACCCTTCTGATATATGGGTCAGACTTTCAGAAAATGTACAATTGGCAGCTGTACACATTAAGTGAATTCCGTTAGGGGGGGCTGTAAAGCAGTGCGGGCCAAATTTCCCATCTTCGAGCTCGCGAAAATCCGAAGCTGTTAAACTTATACTTGTCTTGGAATTGATTCTATATAATAAATTCTTGGCCGAGAAGAGTAGACAATAGAGTACACCTCCCGAGTGATGTTTTATTATAATATCACAATCCTTTACATATAGACAATGAAAACCTATATTTTTCACTTTCTTTCCCCACTTGTCTTGTTCGAAGTCTATGCAGGCCTGAGTTCTTTAATCACAAGTCTTGCTGTGAACTACTTGATTTGCAGGGTACCTTGTACACTTATTTGGACTTTTCTAGAAACCTCCTGCATACCATACACATATTTGGTCGTACAATGCTATGGATAATAATATGATGAATGAACAATGACACAAGGATTGGCCGGAAACCAAGCAATGCATGGTTTATTATTCAGCAAAACAGATACAAACATCAGATAAAGAAAAAAACAAAATTTTTGAGTCTATACACGTCCGAGCGATGCTGCGAACAGGTGAGAAGTAAACAGTAGAACGTGCTTTTGTTGTCTCATGTGATGGGCGCGTCATAATGACTGGCGCGCTGATCTGATTGGTCGATGGGAAAGGGGCGTGGTCCCAACGGCCACGTGTCTGCTCCCACCCAAATATAAGCGTTGAGGTGTCGACTGTGGATATTTGGTCGTACGATGCTATGGATAATAATATGATGAATGAACAATGACACAAGGATTGGCCGGAAACCAAGCAATGCATGGTTTATTATTCAGCAAAAGCCAAACCTAGGAAGAAGAGAATTTTTTCATGGCAGCGACGACACAGTTTTCACACTTGATATGGTCTCTGGGAGAAGGAATAATATAAGATTCCACGACAGAAGACCTCCAATGTCCTTTCCGTTTGATTTCATGGAGGGAGATGCCCAATGAAGATAGGAAAGATGCCCCTCCTCGACGAAATGAATGAGTAGAATATCCAGGGCCCACATCAGCAGCTGATAATAATAATGACAAGTTACTAGAAATTTTTTCATAGGAAAAAACTTGAATATCAGCACATGAGAACAAGGGATAAGAGCTGGGAAGAGCTATAGATAATAATATGATGAATGAACAATGACACAGGGATTGGCCGGAAACCAAGCAATGCATGGTTTATTATTCAGCAAAAGCCAAACCTAGGAAGAAGAGAATTTTTTCATGGCAGCGACGACACAGTTTTCACACTTGATATGGTCTCTGGGAGAAGGAATAATATAAGATTCCACGACAGAAGACCTCCAATGTCCTTTCCGTTTGATTTCATGGAGGGAGATGTCCAATGAAGATAGGAAAGATGCCCCTCCTCGACGAAATGGATGAGTAGAATATCCAGGGCCCACATCAGCAGCTGGTAATAATAATGACAAGTTACTAGAAATTTTTTCATAGGAAAAAACTTGAATATCAGCACATGAGAACAAGGGATAAGAGCTGGGAAGAGGTTGGTTCAACAGCTTCTTTACCCAATGCACAGGGCATACAGATTTCACAGCAGTGGGCTTAAGATAAATGAAGTAAGGCTCATCAGAAGTTTTTGATGAACCAATTGTCACAGTCAGTAAATCATCAGAGAAGCTCACATCCCCACGTCGAATAGTATGAGGGGAACACACAACATGACTCACTCTCAGAAGGGATCTAAACATGAACAAATAAGCTGTCCAACACAGTAAATTTAAATTTTCACTGGTATCCAAGTGAGAATACATTTTAGCGAGAATTCCTAGAGTCATGGGTAAAGCAGGAGAAGCAGACATGCCTGGCAGCTTCTTCACTCCTTTAAGCACAGCCTTGATGGATGGGTGAGATAAGGAAGGACAAGCAATGTCCTTGCTCCGGGCATAAGATATCACACCAGATAGATAAGTACAGATCGAATTATGTTTCATAAATGATGAAAGATAGGCAGCAAAAGCTGTTAACTTGGAGACATCCATAGGAAGCAATGTAGAAGAGTTATCATTTTTAAAGGTGTTAAACATGCTCCACTGTCTCTCCCTCTGTCGCCTGGTTGATGGGGCTAGAGAAAGATTCTTCAATATGTCCACTTTTTCCATCCAAATACTCAGGCCTGCAGCATACAAATTCATAAGGTTTAATACAACACAGACCAGCTGCATTCAAGATATCAGGCACAGGAGCATCTAGTCCAAGGTAAGGAAGGCGAGAGAGAGCATCCGCCACTACATTATTATGAGTGTTAATATATTTAGGAATTAATGCAATATTAAATATGAAACACATCCAATAGAGCTCATATAACCATTGCATGCACTGTTTGCTCGAGCTGGTCCCATTCTTCAACATGGCGATCACCTGGGTGTTATCTATGAAGCACACCAAGGCCTTGTCCTTTAATTCACTGGCCCAACGCCTGACTCCAGCAACAATAGGATATAATTCCTGAATATTAATATTACTTGCTAGCTCTTCCTCAGCAGGAGTAGGACAAATATGATCATCAAGAATAGAAGCATTTTGGTAGGTATAACATAGTCTCTCCAAGTTCCAGCCAACCAATCTTTGCCAAGAAAGGCTGCAAAACCTCTTGAAGAAGCATCCAACACCATAGGCAAATGATATTCAAGGTGTTTGAGCACTCCCACACCGTTGAACACCCTGGAGAAGGTATCCCACCATTTTAAGTCTAACATAGCATCTTCAGAAAGATTAATCCTGGTAATCTTTTTAGCAAGCATTAACTTGTATAAGTCGAAGAAAACATCTGCAGAAAGTCCTGCCACCCTTGAACACAGCAGAGCAGTGAGAAATGTACCCACAGAAACGTTCGAATTGTTTCTTGGAGATATATTTCAAGCATTTCACCTCATCTATCAGCCTTGCCAACTTCTCCACTTTTCCAGGGGGAAGGGAAATAATCATTTTTGAAGAATCGAGGTTGAATCCAAGATACACACAGTTCGTTGAGGCAGCAGACACCTTTTTCCATGCTACATGGAACCCCATAAATCGTAGACATGCAAGCACAGCACTTTGGTTGATCCTACACATATCATAAATATCATTGCACACAAAGAAGTCATCCAAAAAATTTATAACATGACAGTTAAAATATTCACGAATGCAAGTGGCAAAAAAATCAGATATATGGTTAAAAAAGCAAGGGCCTGTTCAAAGACCAAAGCAAAGTCTATTATCCACATACATATGCTCTTTACCATCGATTTCCCATCTGAATCCACAAAAACGACGGTGGTCAGGATTTATAGGTACAGCTCTGTAGGCAGATTTAATATCGACAACAGCCATAAAACTGCCAGGATTAACAAGATTAACAGCATCGTCAATAGAGTTATAAGAGAATTCATGAACCAAAGAAGCACAGTGGTCATTTACAAAACTACCAATAGGTCTACTACAATCCGTGATGGGCCTAATACCCCCATCAGATTTAGGGACAGCCCCTAATGAATGAATACAAGTTGGTGAAGTATCACTACGAGAAATAAACCCTTCGTTAAGCTCTTTCAGAACAATATCATCCATTTTACGTCTGACAGCTGGTTCGAGAATAGATTTATAATCTTCACATGCATATGGTTCAACCTCTTGATCGACTACATCGAATCCATCAACAATACCATGGTACACATTATTAACAGCAATATTATCAAGACCAAAGAGAAGATATGCAAATCTGCAAGGCTTAAGCTGGGTACAAATACCTCCCAACCTATGGTCACATTTACATTCACCACGAGCACACGAAGCGAAAATATTTACGACTCGACCTTTAGGAGAAGCCGGAGTTTGAAAAAGTATTGTATCATTGTCCACATCAGTAGCATCGTCACCAAAATCCGCAATAATATTGCGAATATCATTATAAATACCTTTATCTTGGTTTGAACCAGGCTGGAGGCGAGATGAAAGTGAGAGGGGGAAAAAACCACTTGTCAAAGTCAAGTCCGAACGCAGAATGTCCACCGTGGTCGCCATGACAGTTCTTGTCGAAGGGACCACTTCCGGGTCACCATGGCCACAGAAATCAACATCCAGGTCATGAAGACTAAGGTTCGTCAATTCAAAATTAGCATCAACAATATTATCACAATCGATGACAGGCAATGCAAAATCAGTTTTCACACATTGACCAACCTTAGAAATATTTTCCCTCTCACTAGCCTCATCCTATTTAGATTTCACCGTACACGACTTAGCCCCGTGCTCGGACGAGCCACAAGCCGAACATCTATGAGGAAATTCACATGACGTAGCTGATTTTCTACATCCACCGGATTATTGAATTTGAAGCATATCTTGTCCTTTTTTGTCTTTGAACTAGTCAGCTTCAATGTAGTTGCCTTACAGAAGTTCTCATACGAGTAGCATCTCAAGATTTCTTCTTGTCTGACGTCCGCGAAAGCTGCAAGCCCCGCCTTATTCGCGCGAGACCTGATAGCTTGATCATACAATACTAGCCTTCAGCGCGTAGACCTGGGATGCAGACTTCTCACAAACAGTTATGCAATGGTTAACGACCCCACCTATTTCCTCCAAAGGTCTGTCATCATCTACTAGCTTGGCAATTAATTTCAAACTCAACAGCAGCAATTTTTCTATGGACTCAATTGATTCACCTTTATCGAGCTCTTTCCTCTGGTCAAAGGGGCGGGGTCGAGAACGAGACCTTGATCTGCCGCGCGTCGATCTAGCTGAAGAACCGCCCACCGCGTAGATCGAACTCTCCACACTTGTACTTCTCGGATTAAATGTAACCATATCGTTGCTTTCTTGTGAAGTAGAAGCTACAGGACCCGTAGGAACTTGCGTAGAAGAAAACTTCTTCTCCATCGTAGAAACAAGGCCCCGCACCAAGGCTTCCAAGCCGTCGATACGACTATTAACCTCAATATTCGCAGTCGTATTCTTACAATCATCTCCAACCGGAGGCTTGTGGATAGTGTTGCACTTCACACACGCTTTACTTCCTTTCGGATTCATCTTGACACAATGTCCAAAGATCCAACTCAAAAAAACAAAAATTTTTGTGTTTATACACGTCCGAGCGATGCTGCGAACAGGTGAGAAGTAAACAGTAGAATGTGCTTTTGTTGTCTCACATGATGGGCACGTCATAATGACTGGCGCGCTGATCTGATTGGTCGATGGGAAAGGGGCGTGGTCCCAACGGCCACGTGTCTGCTCCCGCCCAAATATAAGCGTCGAGGTGTCGACTGTGGATAAAGGGCCTTAGATGGGACAGTGCAGCCCCACATACTACCCCCACAGATGTGACTCGAGTACTTGCTGTCTCTACAGCGGCCCTCTGTCTGCCCAGGTCACCGCCCTCAACCCTTATCTACAGACAGAGCCTCATTAGACAGCACAGTGTGTGTGTGGGGGGGGGGGCGCTGTTTGTAAAGTTATGCCGGGAAACACTAAGAATACCTCACCCACCATCAAATACCTTGGTCTGGGTCATACCGACTCGTTGTTCATACCTTATAACCCTTTAACCCCAGTGTTCCATGCGTTCATATGTGCACATAATCTAATATGTGGCTGTAACGGCTACTTAGAACACAGATTGTTATGAACCGCATTTTTACCAAATTTATAAAGAAATTTTAAGTCTAATCAGCCGAATGAAAACGAGCGATTATGAGCCACTGCAGCGAAGAATTTCGGTGATCATCAGCAATTATGTTCTAAGCTAGCAGATCTATAATCGGTAATTATGTTCTAGGTAGTTGGCAATGGACATGTAAATATGTATTATGATGTCCACTTCTGGATGCATTGAGATTTGGGTTGACATTCTCCATTATAGTTCATATCAGAAATGTAGTACATGTGTTCCACTGTGACAAGAGGGTCCGGATACGTTTCATGTATTAACCTGTTTTCTTTTATGCCGTTCTTGTTTTGGCGGCCTAAAGTTCTCATATAAGTCATCGGTCGAGTATATCGTTGAGACAGAGCGTCTAGATTTTTTTTACAGAACATCTAGATTAACTATTTCCAAGAACGTTCACTGAAGGTGTACCGATCCTTTGTTAGTATTTCTATGAGAAAATCGAACCAACTCATTTTGTAACCTAGGCCAACATTCTTTAATAGGTTTATCCATCAGTTTCAACCGAATGTTTGCATGGAAATATATATATATATTATATAAATGGCCAATATTATATACAATTTTGTAGTAACAATCACAGTTAAATCAGCTCTATTTCTCAATTCTTTTTTATCCTAGCACTGCAGCATGAAATACAGAATGCTTTCATGAATTCGTGGCTTTCTCTTGGAAAATTCTTTTTTTTATTTTGCTATTCTACAGTGCCAATTTGGCGTTAAAAATGTAATTTGTTAGCTTTGCGATATACCTAATTAGACAGAGATCTATTTTTCTTCCAGAATTCCCTAAGTTCATATGAAATATTTTGGAAGATGACTTGATTTTACGCAAAGAAGTAGAAGCCAAAATCTTTTAATATTCTATCTTGGTGACTTTCGAATGCCAATACAGTGTTCATCACTAAATATATAATCGGTTAATTATATCTAGCCCAAGAAATGACAGTTGTAAAAGAGTCTTTTCTTTTTTCTTAGCTTCATTCAGACCTTCCTGTGGGAGCTCTGGTGCAGTGATGTTAAAATGATGAAACCTCGGCCGATCCGTGCCCTGACTCAAGTGTCAGTGACACACTGATCCTTGGTGTGACAGGAGCTAATGAATGGCCGTACCATTTGCATCAATTCTTAATGAATGCTGGCCACCTTTTGTCTGAGTGTTTCAAGTCATGGCCGCCAATATGCGCTAGCAGAAAGGAGATGGAACGGCTTCTAACGAGGAAACACTCGGAGGGTTTGTTTGTGATTGCAGGAATAATGGAGTCTTTACCATCCTAATAACAGTCAATCATGCCAACAACTGGGGCCTTCCCATGATTAACCTTTCTAATCTTGTTTTGATAGAAATACCTTGTGAATGACGTAGAGCCTTGGTCGTTAGCCCTAACGGAGAGTGATTTAGAACAATTTCAGTTTTTACCTTGCTAAAACAAACAAAAATTATATCAAAGTGTGCACATTAATGCAGAAGACTCTCGATATATCAAGAACAATTCCTTTACAATTTTTCTCCTGAAAATGATAACCATTTATAGAGATCATGTTAGTTTACCATGGCAGAGGCAGTGTTAGCGCTCTTCTACACTCTCGTCAGAGAGCGGTGATTAATTGGTATAGTAGTGGCGAGTCAAATCACCTAGTGACTTAATTATGCTGCCAGCGTTTGACCTGCCTGTAAGCTCTACTCCATCACTGTCCACAATTGCTTGCTTCATTATGCTCGCCCTACCTCCCGTATGCGCCGCCCTCTCGGTCCTCTGTATCCCATACACAATCACAAGACAAGGAGCAGGAGGAGGCTTCTTTCCTGGCCAGGCTTCTTACTTTGGATCACCCATCAGTATGACATTAAATAAACTGTCATGGGTGGTTCCATGGCGAAATAATAGGACCTTTCCTATGTGGTATGATCCCTGACCTAAGTAGAGAATTTAGATAAGATAATACCTATTAAAATAATACCTATTAAAACGTATGTACACTTATCAAGGATGAATACAAATTTGTTAAATCACCTAAACTTGCAGAACCACCACAAAGTTGATAGTATGAATCTTACCTCGTTTACTATGTACTCTTAGGGGAAAGGGTTCTTGGTAGAAATGTGTTCCTCAGCTCTTGGAATAATGCCTTGTAAGGTTCTTCCAAGAACCCCTTACATAATTACGTAATTGAATCGTAATTGTTTGGGGGAAGCTTTAATTAATTATTATCCAAAGGAATATTTAGAGATAATATGCGTCCACGATATTGCTTTAAAAGAACATACCGCCTTCAGTACAATGATAGCCTTATCCCTACTTCTTGAGGTAAAATCAATGTCAGCTAGGTTTGAACATAAATATGGTGAATAATAAAAGCCCTGGAAGGCTTAGAATCTTGGATTATGATGTTTAATATAGGCAGACATCTTCGGAGGAGTTGTGACGTCACTCATGATAAAATCCGGCCAGCCATGTAGCATGGGGAGTGCACCGTGGTCATTCTCCTCCTCCTACTGGAGTTTTTGCAATGATATATAGCAGAAATAAGCATGTTCTCATTAGATTTGAATCTCTACATGCTATTCCTGGCCAGATTTCACTTTTTGAAGTGTGATGTTATGAAAGAAAAGATGTTCTGTAAGTGGTAAACAAAGTCTTGCTAACACCGGAACTGACAACACTCCAATCGCCCCCTCTTATCGCTCACAGATACACCAACATTTTCGGGACTATACAGGCTTCATTTCAAACCATCTAAGTTCAAACAACCCCATAACACTCTAGTTATAGCCTATGTCACTCAATATTAGCAAGAAAAATTGCTTTTTAGGGGTTTGAAGGGAGGAAAACATGATTCAAACTGCTACCCAACCACGCCCACACTTCCTTTGGTCGATGCCGGGAGATGCCGGCATCAGCCTAGAATCTAGCCTTGATGACGTCAAACTCAAGGAGAATTCTGGGTAATATTCCCCCAAATGGCGGCAGTCATGAATCTTGAATCGAGTCTATTTCGGATGTTTCAAATGCTTCTATCAACATATTAATAGATACTAGGGATATTTCTGTACTACAGGTACGTTTTTATTTAATAAAAGAACCTATTGCGGTACCATTGTACTGAAGGCGGTACTTTATTTTAACAATTGGACACATTGCTTTAACAATTGGGCAATGTCTTGTACTATACTAAGCCAGGATTACTAATGGCTTTTATTAATGAAATAAATGTATTCACCTAGATCATATTAAATGAAAGAAATTGTATCTACTAAAAATAGTTTAATGTGATCTAAGCTCTAACTCACATGTTCTGTGAGAGCTATTCGTGAAAATGTGAAAACATATCCTCCTAGTTGCCATGTTGGGAACTGGTGACAGATGGCTTTAGATTATTAGGACAATAAAACTAGCTTATCAAGGAACATCATCCTTCAAAAATAAATACCTTTGCAATTTGTTTGAGGTTCACCTCTATTTGGCGCTCTGGATTGCCTGGACTAAACAGTTAGCAGTAATTCCACCCATCATTTCCAAATAATATACAAAGGTTTCTTGAATTCGCGAAGAAAAACCCCAAAGAACCATTACTCCTCAAAGTGTACTCTCCTTGTCAATAGTTTGGATTGATTATGGGCCAAATTCAGTTTTGTAGGTTATAAATATTGATGTATAGTTTATAGCCACACTTTTGAAATAAGCATATTCACTACCAAGTCAGTACAACTCCTCGAGGTTATTGCTGCTACTTCATTATGCATCAAAACTTTACTAGCACCACATTTAACCTGAGGCACCTAATCAGGTGTTTATTATGGTCCATACTGAATACCTTAACTCATACTGATTGAATAGGCGACGTTTTTTCACCTTTGCGTCATTACTGGGTTTTGTTTTATTTACAAGTCAGCTACACAACTTGTTTTCTTTGCCTCTGAATCAAGTGGCGTACAGTTCCATTTGTATTAGTGGCATGTCATGCACTCGGGGGTGGGGGGACATGACTAATTCCATGGCATCTTACGAATTATGATATACAGAAATTATCAAAAATGAAAGCATGCCACTTCAACTCTTAGGAAATAAAGTTTTTTTGGTGTTCTTCTATGATCCTCGGGGTTCTTTCTGTCTAGGACATGTTGTGCATACGGGGAAAGACCCCTTATATATCCGGGGTTCTTGTATGGAAACTGGTGCTTTCCACCAAGCAGGTTTATAATTGTTGAACAAGCCATTAAACATTCTTCTGGGCAGATACAATTCTACCCATTGTAAACCATGCATTGGAATTCCCATGCAGATATTTAGTTGAAAATTAGGAGAAGCCTATTTAAAATATAGGTTATCCAATATCGCAGTTCCCTTTTCTCATCGGTTATCATAAAAAAATGACATCAAAACACCTATATTATATTTCCACTAAAGAAATACCCGTTGACCCTCTGCACAAAGATACCAAGTTTTACTGACGTCAGAAAAAAAAACCCTCAAATACATCTTTGCTATTGGTCTTGTCTTTAAAGTATGTAAATGTGTGGGATCAAATTCTGGGTTGGCTGGAGTGTCTTAGCCTGGCAGTAAAGTGGCCGTGAAGAGTAAGCCTCGTCGTGTCCACAAGGGACCTCATCCATCAGCTGACTCAGAGACACGTGGAGGCCAGAGGCTAAACACAGCCTCGAGCCTCACGTGCATCCCTCGAGGCCGCCCTACCTGACATCACCAGTAGCATCCTTCCACTATTCGCCTTCTCTCCGTGTGTCCTCTTCTCTGTATGTTTCCTTCTCTTCTCTGTCTGTATCCCTCTCTCCGTCTCCTGGGCTGTCTCTTTGTCCATCTTGTCTCTGTCCCTCTATCTCTCTTTCTGATATAATTAAGTTATATGTGTATGTATGTCTTTCTCCCTCCCTGTCTCCCTCCCTCACCCGCTTTCTCTCTCTCTCTCTCTCTCTCTCTCTCTCTCTCTCTCTCTCTCTCTCTCTCTCTCTCTCTCTCTCTCTCTCTCTCTCTGCTTGTCTCCTCCCTGCTGTCACTCGCCGAGAAAAAATATCGATACCTATTATTTAGAAGTATTTGACTGTGTGTAGTGCACCCCCACCCCCTTCTGACCAATTCATGCAAGTTTATTCTGACCCAGCCTATCAATACCCGCATGTTACTGTTCTCCCTACAGATAAATGCACTCCTTCCATTTGCCTTAATTTCCCCCTGTCCCATTTGTCATGTAAATGGCTCACTTCACTTAATGATATCAGACGTTCAGCCCCTACCTTAAAAAGATATGAAAGTGTCCTTCTCGAACCCTCATGTCCTTGCATCTTTCCAGCATTTTCGATTATATTTCATTATGCATACGTCAGGACTGGTTGCCTTTTAATCTTTTAGCATCAACGACCCTCTGTCCGTATCTGTCTGTCCACCTCATCCTCTTCCACCTGTCTCTCTATCTCCTACGTTCTTGTCTGGCGTTCTTGTCTTGTCTGATTCATTCTGCTCCTTGATGCGAATCTCCCATAGGCATAGGAAACATGAGGAGGGGCGATGTCACTGAATAAAAACCTATTGGCTCCTTACTATGATTTATTCTCGCCCTTTCCTAGCTACACAAGGCTTATGCTGATCAGCATAGAAAATGGTGAACCCAATCAGTCGCCCAATATGTATTCTGCATCTATGCATAAATCTACATAAGCTTTCCAAATAGAACACTCGAGTTGTTGACCGGGGCTTATTACACATTCATACGAGCTGCTCCCGCTGATCAACTCCCACTCCCCCTGTCCTTATTTGCCACCAAATGAGCCAAAATGGTGGTGCTTGTGACCACACGCACCCGGACAGTCATCTGGGCCTGCCTCGGCGGACAGTTTACGAGGACTGGTCATCTGTCAGTGTCCACCGTCACCAGTGGTCATTTACGTCCGCAGTGGAGGGCCACCACTTGCAGGACCTGTGTCTGTTTGCTCCTGCCGCTTGACGGGCGTTTATTATAGGACATGTCAGGCTGGGTAGGCTCTATAGTCTGACCACCATCTTAAATTATAGACCATTAGGGCCAGGTTTTAAGCTACCCAAAGCCCTGTCAGTCAAGGGTTGATTTTTAAAGCATTGCCTATTCTTCATTTTAAAAGTGCCCAACTTCATATGAAGTTCAATGTATTTTAAATTACTGGTAGTATATTTGTTAAGACATGTCAGTTAAAGTATAATTCTATCTCACTTTATTAAAAGAAATACCCTCGTATTCTCCGGTGCCTTATTCTCCATTCATGAGCTCTTGTTTGAATATAGTTTAAATCAATGCAACCCGCCTGAATTAGTTAAAGTCCCAGTTGACAATATAATTATATTAGGCCGTTTGTACGTTGTTTTTTTCCCACCACCGAATCTTTATTTCTGAATCATATCTTACAGATAGCTAAGGTATAACAACATCTAAAGCTCATGTATTTGTTTTTTCTGGTTTATTGTGCCAACACCTGAACTGTTATAATTAATTTGAAAGCTATTTCCTTTAGATATCTTTTAGTTTATGAATATACCATTCATTCCTGCTCTCTCATATGTTGTGTTTTATTGCCGTCAGCAACAATTTATATATGATAACCTTATAAAATGTATATGTTTCAAAACTACTTATAAGCCGGACTTGATTACAGAATATCGGCTTGCTTTGGAGTGTTTAGCATCTTAGATTCGCTAAATAAGGTAAGGCCAGCAGTGTAGCTCCGGAAAGCTAAATAGTTATTTGAAATGCTCCGCCGGGAAGCCGGGTTTTTACTTGTAACTATACGCGACTTGAATAAATAAAATCGTGTGATCCATAATTAATTCCACTAATTATCTCTCAAATTCTGGCCAAAAGATATATAATAATTGCGCTGTTGCAAAGTTATAACTTCATAAGGCCGTGACAGGTTCACATTCATTTGACTCGGCCCTGTGTTGGCGCTTATTCCCATCCCTCTTTAGTCCTGTACACTGTCCAGCGTAATGACATGGACAATAAGAGACGAATGGTCAAGTTTCTCCAGCCGACCTTCCCCTTCATGATGGATCACCTGGAGGTGACCGTGGAGGAGGTTGGCAGGTGACGTGTCCTGTTGTCAAGCGGGGATTGCCATGTACATACGTGATGTCTCCATTCAAATTCATCCATATTGATTATCTTATTTACCCCCTGGTCTCCAGTGCATGTGGGCGAGGCTATTTGGGGTTGGCTGGGTGGACGATGGGGCGGTGCACTAGTAATGGCTTGTAGCGGCCATGTGGGCAAGCCTTGTTAAGTCTATGGTCACTCAGCCTGGCCTTGTTTGTGAGTAGTACATGTACTTATGTCAATTGGTCATTTGACTCGGGCTAATTCGCACACATTGTTGTTTTTAGAAAAAAAATCTATTAAGGTAGCGATTTGCATAAGTACTATTCTCAGGAACATGAAAGAACTCTCTTGCTACAAAATTAAAGTTAATACAGTACTTGATAATTATATTGAACTTCATTGATATTTGACAAACATGAATCTTAGAACTTGGTATCTAGAACTATGGAACTATGTTATATAGTTTCTTTCATACATCACCCCAAAGCCAAAACTTTCCCCTTAGAAGATGCTGAAAGGTGTGTTCATTTATACGATAATGAACGAATCGATTCCATAACCAACAATTTTCCTTTTGGCAGTGTCGTTTTAATTTGATTAAAATGATCGAATTCTTTCAAGGTTTTAATGAATATTGTGGGCCTAAAGTGCCCTTGCGAAACATCCTTGCGGTGAATAGGCCTGCAAAACATAGGGTATCAGTGAATGAATTTCTTTCATGCTAACAGGGCATTCATTGGGAAGGAAGTATCAGGTCCCCAATCCGTATCTCTTCCTTATCTCTACTCCTTATGGCCACTTACTTTGCGCTCGCTCGCAAATCACGATCGGCCCGTCTAAATGGCCACTTCATGCCATTCTTTGACATCACCCTCAATATTCATTAACCCCTGTTCATGGGGAATCTTTCCCGGGAGCCTTAACCTAAACCTAACCTTAACCCATGGCAACGACCGCAACCCACCCAACCCCACCCCCTTCCTCTCCCCAACCCCACCAGTCAATCTTCACATCACACATGCAGAGAAAATTGAAAATTGGGGGAGGATTGGGAGTTGGGGTACGCACGGGGGGTCGGGGAAAGGATCTCGAATTCCAGATTCAGATCATTGCCCTCTGGACACGGCCCAGATCTAATCAATGATCCGGGGTCGTATTGGGAGGCCTTTGTGTGAGTGGCAAGCACAAGGTCTCGCTGTCTTGTAGGAGGAAGTGGAGATGCGCAGTAAAAACGCTAGCACGCTGATGGACAAGATTGGGTTCTCTCCTCACTGAAATGCAGATCCCTCACTGTGAGGGGCATACGAGAATGAAATAACTCTGATGGGGTTAGTTGATCCTTAAAAGGCACACTCGATTGTTTACTCTTGAAGTCATCACTTTGAAATGGAGCTCCAGTTTCACTCTTGATTTTCAAAGATGACTCATGAATGGGTAATCGCCTCCCTCTTGCCAACATCACGTTAATTCAGTCCGTCGATAAACCTCGTGAGTCTCCCCTCGCCATTGATTAACTTCTAATTCAGATTCATAATGACGGTGCTCAGCAATCAATGTTAATTCAAGGAAAGGCAAACTTTTGTCTTAAAACATGCTCAAATAGAACTAACTTTTAGCAAATGGGTGGCGGAGAATGGATAAATAAATACGTCAGTCAGCGTTTATTTCAGAATATAGTCATTAGCGGCGAAGATGTTTCCCTTAAAGCTGCATAACAAGTGAGGCCACCGCAGGAAAGGACTTCGGCGGGTTCCCCCAAAATAATGTGGACTTTTTATTAAGCCCCGTAGTAAATATTACCCACATAAATCCTCCAAAAGTTCGGTTAAATGACTATTAGTTTTTTTTTTAAAAAAAAAGGTTAGAAAAGAACCGAACAAAAAATGTAAAGAAATATTTCGTTTTTGACCGATGTTAACTGAGTGTGCAGCTTTAAATCCAACATTGGGCTTGGGTCAGGTCGTCCGAAAATGTACAATTGGCAGTTGTACACCTTTAGATAATATTGCTACATTAGGTTGAAATACTATAAATACTAGGTATATTTGAGTACATAATATTGCATTTATTCAAACAGTCTATTCGATTATGTTGAACTGTATGCTAAACCTCATTTTTGTCTTGAATTGGGATTATTCGAGAGGATTGGCGTAGACAAATTGTACATTTTCTGGCGATTTCACTCTTCTTCTCTCATGCCCATGTACACGTATAAAGTAAAAGCGAGTATATGACTATCACCCACTTACTCCTCCAGCAAGTCCCTCTCCCATTCATGACTTCGCTGCAGGTTGCACTGTCCACCAATCTGACTATATATAAGGCGGAGCAACCTTTGCCTTTGCATAATTGGTGCATGCGGATGTCCAGTGGAGGCATGCTTTGAGTCGATTCTGTCTGGGGAATGGGACCTTTGGGGGTTAGCGGAAGGTAAAGCGGGGCCATTTGACAGTGTGTGTGCGCGTCGGCTGCCCAGAGCGAGTAAGAGCGAGAGAATGGCTAGCTGAGAGAGAGAAAGAGAGAGAGAGAGAGAGAGAGAGAGAGAGAGAGAGAGAGAGAGAGAGAGACCGAGCCAGAGAGGAGGAAAGCATTCCTACAGGAGGAAGGTCAGCTACGTTAATGGGAGTCGCTCCAGTGTGAACTGCCTCCCGTGCTTGTTGGGAGGAGAGAACGAGGGTCCTCCAGGGGGAAACATCACGCTCCCGTTGCAAGACAGTTAATTTGGTCATGCCCCTCCAGTGTGGATAAACAGAAGTGTATAGAGAGGGGATCAAGCGGGCGGGTGCACACGTGCCATGTCCTCCAGCCTCTGCCCAGGAGAGGGGGATAATCTCGGTGCGTGACCACCCAGTCTACTGACGCCCTGCACAACTTGAGGGATGGGTTAGGGGGCAGGAGTATATAACATCCCCACCGCATGCAACCATTCTCATATATGGCTCCTCATTTCTTCTTCAAATTTAAAATTCACTTTCCTGAATAATACCCCTTTCACACTACACCTCTCAAAGCACCTTGAAGCGCTTCCTCGAGGTCGGTTCTATTCACACTGCACTCTAAAGCACTTCTAAACCGAATCCAAAGTGAAGTGAAGTGGTTTCTACAATCCACCTACTTGAGGTGAATTATATAAACCGCTTCACTTCACTTCGCTTTCCCAGTGCTAATTCTGCTAGTGTGAATGGAACCGAAGTGAAGCGAAGTGTTTTCTGACGTCATCGATCTTATAAACACATAGGAAAGTGTAGAGCGACCATGCTTGTAGTCTGAATAGAACCGACTTAGTGGAAGCGCTTTGAAGCGCTTTCTGGGTACAGTCTGCATGGTGCGAATTATATAAACCAGTTCGCAACGATTCACTACGCTTCGCTTCGGTTGTGTAGTGTGAAAGGGGTATAAGAGTAGGAAAAATCGAACAAGTGAATAAATAATTAGATATGTAGATGGTCGATTCTCACAAAATGTCGGCAATTGGTTGATATGGGTAACAAAATTGGCTTAAAAATTAAATATACCAGAATTCTTAAATATTTTATCTATTTAATATTATAGTGCCATACTTCATATGTGCAAAATTGGGAACACTAATATTGAAAACTGCCTTCTATATTGAGGCCTGAATTATTTGCATCATCAAGCGATACAGATTGGATGGAAACCATGGAATTAAAGACAAATATTTAGTTTAGATGTGGTTTTAATATTTGAATACTGCTGTAATCTGCTTTAAAAGGGACAAAATACTATAACTTAAATATATACATGACATACCTGGGGTATAATGAAACAAAGAAGTGGTATCGCTCAATGACGTTTTTGCTGATTTCATACCTTCTAGAATCATGTATGATTAACATTAATCAGAAATTCTATGACTATTATAATGAATTTAGCAGTAATTATGGCCAGTATTGATGTGATTTGATACTTTGGCAAAATGTATGTACATACAGCCTTGTGCATTTTGTTTTTCTCATGGATTAATTGGATACATATCATATCATCTGTATCGCTCAATGACTGTATTGCTTGATGATTTTTTTCCTATTAAATACCCAGAAGCTTCATACATAATGGAAACTATGAACAAAAATATATTTAAAACAATAGATATTGACATAGGCTATGTGTGTATATATTGTGACTTATTAATAGTTATATGCAAATAAGTTATGCATGATTAATGATGTATCGCTCAATGATGCCAAAACTACACCAAAAGCCCTATATATTATAAAAAGGCATGCTGTCATAAGGCTTCTCAAGTTAGGCTAATATTAAATATACCAATAAATAATAGAAGTATTGATCTATGCTTTTAGTATAAAGAACTCATTGAATTTAATTGCAATGGTCACTAGCATATTACATGATTTCTGTATCGCTCAATGACGTTTTAATTACACAAAGTGAAAAATGACACTGGAAAAATATCTAATGCACCAGCTTGATTTATTTTTCGTTCATAAAAAAGAGCCTGCCTATATTTTTCATGTTGTATTTGCTTTAAGTTGAAACTACATGATATCTCAGGGGTATTGATGCTCAAAATTTGATTTTCATATCTATTTTCCTTTAAATGCTTAAAAAATGGCATTTTAATGCATCCAGCAGCATAAATATACATTGTAGATAGTGAAAAGTATATACCCACATGTTCCTCTACTCTAGTCCGATCATTTTGTCTCATCAATATTAGTTTTTGAATTACATATTACAAATTATGGCCATATAAGGGAAAAAGGCCCATTTGACGACATTTAGTGAGAATCGACCAGATATTGAAATTAATGAGAGTTTTTTAGCTTATGGCTTTGTTTTAATATGGGGAAGTAAATATGCCACATTGTATCATACCAGATTAGCGCTTTGTAAACCACACCTATTATAGTTGATGATTGCTGCCACACCCTGTAATATATGATATGACTGATCAATATTACATGTATACATACTCTCTCTCTCTCTCTCTCTCTCTCTCTCTCTCTCTCTCTCTCTCTCTCTCGCTCTCTCTCTCTCTCTCTCTCTCTCTCTCTCTTTCTTTTCCTCCCTCCCTCTCTCTCTGAGCACGGCCTTCTTCTCCAGGGCGTCAGAAAATATACAAATGGCAGCTATACATACACATTTAGTCATTTCTGCCAAACTAGGATGAAAAAGGTTAAATACTAGGTATATCTGATTATTTGGTATATATTGAACTGATTATTTGGTATATATTGAACTGTATTTTTAACCTATTTTTTGTCTTAAAATGTTTAGTCGATTGGTCTAAGCATTATAGCTACATTTCCATTCCCTTACTTACGCTCCATCGCCATCCTGCAGATCTTTCTGCTGAGGCGTGCGCTGCGAGCAGATCCTAACCACATCAAACATACGAGCAGTTACGAGCAGGTACGAGCACCTCGCTCGGACACATATGATTCGTGCGATAAAGCGTGACCAGATTAGCTTCATTAAAAACAATAAAACATCCACTTCTCTGGCTCTGCCTGACGCTGGCATGAACCGTCCCTCACAGTGCTCGTTATTATTATTACAGCTAGCCCTACTTGTCACACCATTGCTGCGCATTACAAAACACCTTCACCACCGACCAGCCTATGCCATGCACACACACTCTCTCTACCTCTCTCTGCCTCACTCTCTCTTCTCCTTTTCTATTCTCATTCTTAAGTTTCTTATTTTGCTTTTTATAATTATTTTCCGCCCCTCTAGCACGACAACCATCATTAGCGCTGGGTCTGGCTTCAAAATGATCCCAGTTTCACTAAAAGGGAGGGGAAAGCTCTTGGACTGTTCGCGACCAAACAGCACGAATTCACGCCCATAATTAACTGTCAACGCGGTAGGCACGTGTGCTTACTTTTATAGACATTGCTTGGTTTGAAGCATCTAGACTGAGCATTACATGGCCTGGATTGAAACCATTAAATGGCCAGGCAAAGTTTCTTTGCTCTCATTGGCTACTGGTAGAAGATGCCCAAAAAGCTTTATCTTATTTCAATAATACTTCATGTGAGGGCTGTGCCTGCCAGTGGTATATATTTAATATATATAATATATATAATATTTAAAGGCATTTATTTCACCTCAATTTGCACTACGTACTGTTGTTACACATTGGCATATTGCATCCATTTCCATTTAATCTCAGCCTGCATTACATGTTGTTCCCCCATCTGGGATGTATTTGTACCCCTGGATAACTATAAAATATATCCGCCTAGATGTTGTCCAAATGTATTTATTAGTGTACATTATTTAAATTTTAACTATCAGCTATTATCTTCACGCGTTAGTTTTTCTGACGAATATTGATAGAAAATGATTGTATTCTGCCATTGAACATCGCCTTACTATGAGATAACACGAGGTTTGTGTGTCTTCTTTGATCCTGACAACATTATACTGAATCGATCTTGTGTTCATCATTTTCGGTGAGCGATTTTCGCTTACAGTTACCTTGATCAGCTCCTAATGGAAAACTATATTAAGTCGTTATCTGCCTCAATTAATGAGAATGGTTTTAATTAGGAAATGGTAATTGGTTTAAGCTTAGCCATTGCCTTATATTACCAGTCCATAGCCTCTCGACCTTTAAGTCGCCCAATATTTAATTCTGCAGACACAACACATCCGTCTACAGGTCTATAATCCAGACGTCGCCCTGTCCATCAGTCCTCCGCATTTAAACTTAGCTGCGACTACTCCAAATGAGAAGGCTGCAAATATTTGCAAATAGCTTTAAATGTTAATTGGCGACTGGTAATCTGGAGATATTGTTTTCTGTAGTGAGCGGGCTCCGTGCCTAGGCAGTCTCCCACCTGCTTATCCATGCACGTCCATGAGCATACAACCCTTAGCGCGGCCGTTTCAAAGGCAAGTTGAATATGCGGCCCGGTATTTGCCGCCTGTTGTCCAATGGAGACTTCTTATCCGGACTGCTTCAATTGCCTCCAATGTATTCCAGTGCATGTTACCCGACTGGGGCTTGAGCCGCCCGACCCGCTCTTCAGCATGGAGCCGCAGATTGAAGTGGACACTGAAATTCATTGCAATTCAATGCGAGTTTGTGTGGTGTGGTAGGGAATGGCGTTAGAGGTTAATTTGGACAGTCGCACGTCAGTCGAGTTGAAGTATGAGTGCGTATGACCCGTGTTTGGCGTGGCGGGTGTAGCCCCCTGCTCGAGTTGTTTGATCTTGGAGAAATATCCTGTTTCCCAAATATTTTGTAATGTTTGGTGAGAAAGCTTTCAATCCCGTGAAGAGGAAGGATATGATGGTGTAGTTTTCCCCTTTTCTCTCTCCAAAGAGAATGTGTGGTTGTCTCCCTGCTCAAGCTTTGATATTGTTGAGTTAGTATTGGATTATACCCCGCTTCTAAATACCTCGAGTTCTGTAAACATAATATGGCCGTTCCCCATCCTTAACAAAACACATTGCAGTCTTACAGTTATGTGTATGAATCAATGTATGTCTTGGTAATACATCATAAATGCTGAGCATACAATATTAAATTTTTCCTAAGTCCTTTCAATTAAAACATCCATGTATTTCGCCATGAAGAATTTCTTATAAGCGGTGTAGAATTGGCAGCAAACAGCGATTGCAGAATGTCGTGCTACATTTATTCTCTTGCTAAACGTCTTTTATTTTTTACTTTCTCTTGAGTTGCATCTATTATCATAATCCACTTAACCCTACAACCTGGGTTTTCGAATAACATTTTATGAACAAACATAAATTGAATGGCACCAACTTAAAAATGTCAACGTTGCAATAAGGAACCCCTATCGTCCATTGAAATTATTGTGCCAATAATTATAGGATATTTAAGCTGCATTATCAGCTATTACGGAATAAATCTGAGCAATTTACTCACTGTTTGACCTACAGGTTTGCAGTTATCAATAGTTTTGCTGCTGTTATATGCACATACAAGAAATTAAAGTTAAATCAGCTGCGAATAAGAACTAGCGAGGGTGAGCGAAGGACGTCGGTGGGCACAACATTATAAATGTGGACAATTATCTTGGAATTGTTCGTATGGATAATTCCTGGTCATTATGGTGGGAGTCTGGGATCATCTACGTCACGCCTACCGTCGTCGACGTCAGACGCTCACGTCCACACAGACGTCCTCTCTTCTCTATCATATCCCCAGTAACATCGGAAATTTTTTGTTCCCGTCCACCTCCCCATTTACCATCTACTTATGAAGGAACATTCTACGGACTTGACGATGAATATCCTCTTCACAGAACATTGACTCTTATACCGAATATGGCATGAACTAATTTTAAAATGAAATAATCATCCCCACTATGAAAGAAAACATACAAATAAAATCTCAGTTTTCCGTCTTATAATGATGAAGCCCTGCAGCAAAAATAACTTTCAAATGGGTAGGAAACAAACATAAGAAAAAGTAAAAATAAAGTACATTTGATTTCGACCTATGTTAGAGCTTTACGTATTTATAAGTTATTCGTAAATTTCACATATTGAAATCACATTAGCAAGATCTTATCTGGACTCAAGATGCACATCACCTTTATGAGTTACATATGTAGACGATCACTTTCACACATGGGAATGTGTATAGTTTAGTACTGCGGGTGAGTGGTGCATATGTCTAGATATAAAGGAGGTGGTATGTTGCTTACACCTGTAGATTTCAGCACTTTGATGGCGCGCCACTGACAGGTGGATGATATGCCAATAGCATGACTCGGGCATCGGCAGCCAGAAGACAGACCCGTCTCAACATGAAAAGCACATGGGTTAGAGGTGAAGAAGAAATGGACATGCGTGTGAGCCTTGTTACCATGGCACCAAGACAGCTGCGCGTGTTTCATGTGCAAGATCAGTTGTCAAGTGTCACATGACTGAGAATAAAATCATGTGCCAGTGAGCGATAACCAAGGGCACGGGGGCGGACATATTAACCAGTTTGATTGATAAAATTATGGCCAGCTTAAAAGAGTTTGGAGTGAATTTCATTGCAATTGATTGACCTTCTTTCATTTGTGCACAGGCGATTCGAAGAGTTTATCCATCCAAATGTCTTACCAGTTATCTAACTCCCGAAAGTTGTTCTGTCGCACAAAATAAGCTCAACAACAAAAAATCAAAGATTGGCTACAGTATGAATTCATAATGTTCCTGGGTATATTTATGATTTCATTATGCATTCTTTATCAAGCTTTCTTTGTCCAGTTTCCAGTTTTTGTTTTCAACAGCTAATTATTTTCACACACATGGAAAGCTACTTCTTTATGGAAAGGTACTGTAACTCTTGAGCAGTCGCAGTTTGGAAAAATGATTAATGCATTGTTTAGCTTTGAAATGTTACGTGATTTTATGTAATGGTTTGTAGGGTCGATATTGTGATAAACATTCTTTAAATGTTACGCTTCCTATTTGCATAGGGACCACTGAGTGCGTGTCCTTCCTAATTGGGACAAAGAACTACCGTAATTCTAGATACTCTTTTTGCCTAACCTTGACCTCTATAGATTTAACAGAAGACTTATGAATGATTGTCTGATCGTGATTAAAATTGCCTCCCCGATGAGCACCACGTGGACATACTATGGTACAGGAAAGAAGTTGAAGGTCTTTCTTGTTTGGTCAAACGGGCTCTCTATAAAATGCTAATGGAACTATTGGACACATATTTTTTTAGTTTTTTCTCTATTATTCATTTCCGTGTTCGTTATTGAACTGCTTTACCTGATTCAGCGTCTTTCCCCGCACTTGTATTTTTGTGGTGGTCACAGACAGTCGAGGAATTACATTTCTATCATCACAAAAAAATAACTCTGGACTATTTCTTTTTTTCCTGACGTTTCGTTTGACTGACGTTATCGGATTGGTAGGAAAGGGATAGAACAAAAAGTAGAACATTTAAGTCATCGATCATTGAGTCAATGTTGACTAAGAAGGTAGCTTTAAGATTAAATTGCAAGATGCATGGAATTAAAAATCATGGGGAGTTGTGTGGATGCTATAAAATGATACCACAGTACGGCTAAAGGAAAATAATGAGGTGTACATGTAGTCCGCAGTCTGTATACGAGTGTTACCTGAGTCGAATGAAGCACTCCATCTGCGCATCATCCACCGATTTAAACCTGAAGCCAGTTCCTCCTGGCATCACGCTGTCAGCAATGCATGCCGCTATGAAGTCTTTGCGTGTTAACGTTTATCTAAGTGTCAAAAAGCAGTTAGTAGCCGGCGCGCTTCTTCTTAGATTGGGATGAATTAAGCGCTCGGAGGATAGCTTCTTCTGCATTGTGTTCCAATGTTAAATCACGAATTTATTTCTATAATGAATGCACTGGTTGTTTTGGTCGCTTAATCGGTTAAGAATTTACTTCGAGGAGGACTGCTCCCAATAGATATACTTAATTTTGATACAAATGGATTTTGTTATGTTATGGTATTGTAGGAGACCGTTGTATTGGAATTAGTTAGTTTAATTATGATCGCTTGTTACGGGCTGACTGAATCTTGACTGTATACACAAATAATGAGTGCATTGAAAGCAGTTTTCTACGCATCGTGTATACTTCACCAAGGGCTATGAATGACTTTGCCAGACAGTATACACTGGAAATTGAGGAAATGGGACATCCTAGCATGTTTGATGAAGTAGGACAGATTTATTTTGGATCATGCCTTTCTGATAGGATCCTTGTTTACAATGGTTTGTGGGGCATTACTCATATTTTCTTTCGTGGGAGTGTTTGTTTTTTGATAACAAAAATGGGATCGTTCATGTACACAAGTGAATTAGTTTGGTTCATTGCGATCTCCTTGACATTATGCCCTTGACCAAAACGGAAAAAAACCCAAAAATATGAGGTATTCTGAAAATATATGTGATTAATGATGTATGATATAACCGCTGGCTGGTGAGATTCATGCTTGTGTTTGGTAATGGTGGGACATTAATATTGCGGACTCAGCAAAAATGTTATCCAGACATTAATCATTTGTATTATTACGGCACCTTGAAAGTCCTTAAAAAAAGGGCAAATGCCACCCAAATTGGTCGGACCCCCAATAGCCAAATCCAAACCTAAATTATACTAGTCCTCATTGTTTGGGGGCAATTACTCCCAGATCTATTTAGATATTATCTAATTGTATATTTGTATTATTTAATTGCAGCGCATAAAATCCCCATTAGATAAGATATATAGATCAATCATGTGGGACACTCCCACATCCTTCTCTGTACATGACGTATACTCAGAGGTGGGGTAATTCCATATTATGTCTTCCCCAACATACCCTATATGAAAATCCCCATGTGGGGGCGATTGATGGATCATATTAATAACCCAAGTAATAAAAGTTAACCGTGCCATTTGCGTGTGTATATTTATGCTTAAATGCCAGATCACCGACTGCAAGTTCAACGTAATCTGGCATCGCTATTCCTGTCAGAGTCCATTGGTCTAGTCCCCACCACCTTCCACCAGACTCGTAGCTGTTGGCACCACAATGGTGACTTGTCTGTGGGGAGTCTGGTCAAACACATTAGTTATGTATCTCAGACTGGGACAACAAAGCAGGTGACATCTTTAGTCCCATGGCATATTGGTCCTCAGGCTTATGCGGTGGGAATCCTTTAGTCCGAACCTCTACCATTTTAACATTGGTATGCCTGAGACTCCTCAGGCTAAAAGGGGCACCCGGTACACCCTAGCTTTTTAGTCGACGCTTCCTTGTCTTTGATAACTTCATCAAATAGTGATTTGAGGGGGAGGGATAAAAAAAGGAGGAGGCACTTGGGAAATTGGTGATTCAGTAACAGGAATGGGGCCCAGGAAAAGGCAGGCCACTCGAGCTGGTGGTGTGTAGCGAGTCGGGATGATGTCTTAATCCGTTTGTTTAAGGGTGGTCCGCCTGCTGATACATTGTGTGCTTTGCATGGTGCACCGGCTTAGGATACCATAGAACATGGATATAAAATCTCACAGAGACAGAACTCCGACTCTTAAAGGATGCTTCCTGTGTTTTCTGCCATATCCTATGCAGAGTGTAAGGCCATAGCTGAGATGTAAAATGTACACATATGTTTCCGCTGTACATGATTGCGTCTGGAAGGAGGAGTTCCTGGTAGCGGTCACTATCTTCATGTTGACACCGCAAATGGTGTCTGTAGATTTCGCATTATATGTTTTCCTAAGGTTTCGCACATGGCTGTGGCCGAGGTATGTCAATAATTACTTGGAATATGGCTTTAACAATATGTTTGAAGATAAGCAATTACTTCTGTGCTATTATTATCATTTTCCTGTCACGAGAATGGAAGACCAGATTTCCAAGGCCAGGAAAGTTTGTTCTCGATGCTAACGTGATTTAAATTGCTGAGTTACACCATTATTGTTATGGTTTTCCAAACATTAACAAATCAGTAATATCAATTTCAGGGACCGTCCCGGAATTCAAAGCAATTTTTCGCATGCGCTCAATGAAAAAAGTCCACTGCACGAATATCCACAGAATCTGATTGGCTTAATCTGTCTGTCGAAGATTTAAAAAGAATGAGACGTCAAAATACCATGTCAAAGTCCTTCCACGTGCTATGCATAATGATATTTTCATTTAATACATGGGATTAGACGTGGATAGTTAAAATTCAAACTGCTGACATCATGTTTGTCCTAAGACTTATCAAAGTAGAAGAGTCAAGATTGACATGCCTTCAGCAAAGGACGATTTCCTGCTTTCATCGGCCAAATAATGGCATACACATTTTGCCATATAAAATCATTCACATCATGTAACCCAGGTCCCACACGGGTGCCAGGTTGTGATATCTAAAGCCTCATATTCCGAATCTTTCGAGGATTTTTTTGTGTATATCGGCATCAAATATTCAGCCTTTCCCTAAAACAGAGCTAGGAAATGTAAAAGTTTCATGTACTTTCCTTTGCTGGTGTACAAAAAAACATGTCGAACATGCCTGCCAAAACACTAGGCGCTCATATCAGATCGCTGTGTCGTTTATCAAAATTCAGACCACATTCGTGGTTTAGCTATGTGCGCATACAACTAACCATCCCTCCTCTGGGGTTTCTTTAGGATAGACTTATGTTGCAGGGACATAAGATCTTCTTCTGGGATCCGAGTTATAAAGACATTCCAAAGTGTTTGAAAAGCTCATTGCTCTGCCTGTGCCAATCCCAAAGGCACGTGGGGCTCAAGAGCGACCCCGAGTCACCATTGCGACTATTAGCTTGTCACACCCGTACCATGCCCTTCTGCTCTCAACACGTACTCTCCATGAGGACAATGTATCAAAAACCCCAGTCCAAGCATCGACCCAGAATAATGTCATTTATCAAGGGATGGCATTCTCCTCCTCCTTCTTCTTCTACCTTGTTCAAATTTCCATCTCCACTTCGCTTTGGTATGTGCTTGAATTGGCTGAAGAATTTTGTTAGTTTAAGGGATAGAGTTATGGGATCTCAGGCGACTCATGGCATGGGCAATCAGGGATATTGTCTGAGTGCTTGTTATGGATTTACAGAGGTGTGTGTGTGTTTTCTTTTTCAACAAGGATGGCATGATATGTTTGCTAATCTTTCATAAAGATGTTTTTGCCCTGTTCACCGAGCCCACACTTGCTAGACAATCTCTGTGATAGTGTCTGCCTTCCCAGCTTTGGACCTTCCAATCAAACGAAATACCCTTTTCTGCTGTGATTTTCCATAATTTCCCAAACAGTTTTACCTCACACGTAAACAATATGAAATAATAAAACGCATCTGAAGAATGTGGCGTTACTTATAAGCCAAAGGGGGGGGGGGTGGAGTGGAAAATAGAAACAAATGTCATTTTTCTAAAAACTTATTATTAACTTAAATAAAGTTACTAACTTAGTATATGATTGTTGAAGTGTTTCTGGTCATCAAAATGGGTAGAAATGAGTCAAGGTGCTTGCTTTTAAGATATCGCACCTTACATTTAGATATATGAAACAAAGTATGAGTCTAAAAAGAATATGTGAATCTCCAAGCTTTATTGTATCTGTGTTGTGGAAATAAAAATTGATAATGACAAGAAAACAGAGTGCATGGTTCATTCTTTGAGACGGCCTCCGCTCATCTGGTCACGTGACAGTGCATCCACAAGTCTAGGAACGAACTGATTTTGTCCAATTTTAAACTATTAATCATCTGTAATATTAATTCCATATCATAAAATATATTTATCATGGACATCAAAAACATTTCAGCAACATTTATTGCCTAAAAACAACAGTAATCCTTAGATTTATCCCATTGTTTACATTTGCCCCACTGGCAGGCAGTGGGTCGGGCCGTGGGGGACTCCAGCCCTTGACAACCATAGCAACCAAGCTTAAAATCTCAAACTTTCCCCCTTGATTTCTTAAATTATACGCAATTGTCGGCAAAACGGAACAAGCGACTGCAATGTATGAACAATAATTGATATATCCATGTAAGATCATAGCATTTTGACCCGTTTATGTAATATTTCAAAGGGGTTGAAAACAGGTATTTTAGCATTAGCGCCAATGGGATTCAGCTGTTGTATTCACCCGAGCGCTTGCCACTGATCATAGCCCCACCTGTAAATACCCAGATTCTCGCCTCGAAGATGTTTTAAAACAGTTTTGGGGCTCATTGGTCTAGGCCTACTGTATATAGGCTGCTATATTTAAAACTGATATCTCAACGACGATGACCCCTTATTTCTCAGGTCATAATCAACACACTTATAGGTAATAATCAATAATCCATGTGGGAAAAAGTGTGGCGAATGACGCATTGCTAACGTAGCATAAATTACTAAATATACATAATAAACTAAATATTGCGTCCTTGCTGGCATAGTTGTTGACAACAAATCTGGCATGTCTGGATGAAAGTTATGCTAGAAGGACTAATACTATGAATTCAGGATCATATTTTATATCAAATTAAAGCTTAAACAATAATGTGTGCTGTTGGTCAGAAATACAGAAAGGCTAGAAAACGAGGAAAATCAGTTTAACTATAGAACTAGCGCGGGAAAAAGAGGAAGTGTGTTCTAAAAGCCTACAGTGAAGTCTGAAAGTAGTCTGATATTCCTGCGCCCGGCTTGATATTGCGTCCTGCGTCCTGGCTAGCATAGTTGTTGACATAAAATCTGGGCTGGCATGTTTGGATGAAAGTTAGAACGATCACTAGAACGATTAATAGTATGAATTCAGGAACTCATTTTTAACCAAATGAAAGCTTGAACATTTTCCTGTCCAATCATGTGTCTTGTTTTGGTGGTCATTTGTACAGCAAGGCTTAAAAAGCGAGCAAAACGGCGGATATGAGTGTCGCGAAATCTGCGCAACCCTAAAGTTCCCACTGTTGAATTCCCTCCCTCCGCCTGAGCTATGCTGTTGCATTGTGTTACACTGACAGCTGCGTGGGAGGTAGCCAGCTAGGGGAATAGTGGTGGACATAGCGGCAGACAGCTCGAAGCTTACCTTGTCAATTTTAGACAAAATAGTTCCGTATTATGTTAATAATGAACATAATTGTTAGTTTGGATTTAGTTCTTCGAATCATTTCTTTAGTTATCACTTTTTTAACAACTCTGATGATTATTAAGGCCTTAGTAAATTATTATAATCAGTTTCTATGGAAATATTCATTTGTGTTAGGAATATTTTGAAAACCTTAATCATTCTTAGTTGGGATTTATTCGGTCTCTAAAGGTTTCAAAGGGGTATTTTAAAACTGAACATAAAGAAAAATTGGACTCATTGCTTTTTTCCCCCGAAATTTTCAGTATTTTTGTATTTCGTTGTTCTACAGTAGCATTTTGGAGTAAAAAGGCTATGTATTTGCTTCTTGATATACCTATCTAGTATGTGATATCAAAGATTCCATATGAAGTTCATGAAAAAAGAACCAGATTACAAATAGTGAGATTCTGATTCATCATGCTCATGAATAATTGAATAAAATGAATAATTTTGGAGATGATTTGGTTTTGCAACAAGAACTGGTTCAAATCGTTTATTATTCTGTCTTTTTGACTTTTTGATGGATTGGGAACGATTAGACCCCAAAATAGAAAAGAAATCGTCGATAATTAGTTGGTAATGCAGCTTTGATACATACTTAGATCATGAGAAGAATTATACTGTGATCATTCATGTGCAATATGGCACTGCTGGAATCTTTCTCCGGGTGATCTAACGATGCATATTAAATACTTTTCCAACAAATCCCCCTTTCTCATGCTAATGATTTTTCACCAATGTTTTTCAATAGTTTATTTCAGAGCAGTTGCCTCGACATGGTAAAATGCTTCAGGAAAATTGCGGTGTTACTTAAAAAAACTATTTTCTCTTGACCAGCGAGGACAAGTTTAAAGGGAAAGGAAGCAGATCTTTATGCTCCAACACCAAGGTTATTGCCCGGACACCAAGCCCTCCATATGATTGCCATGGGATTTATGGTTAGCCTTGCAAAGCGATGACCAATTAAATCTGACCAATGGTCAGAAAACGACCCCATCTATTACTTTGTTATGACCTCACATTTTATGGCCCTCCAGGATTTGCGGCCTGCTACCACTACTGCATCCAAATAAAGGCCAGAGAAGGCCGACACCTCCCGTCCATAGCGGCCAGGTGGCACCACGGGTCTCGTCAAGTACGTCTAATTAAAGGCCGGAGTGATATGGGAATATAAGGCGGGAGTAGAACTCTACCCGATCCACGTCCTCGTGGTAATGGGGTGGCTGATTTTAAATAAATGGCTTTTCGCTGGGCAGCGCACCCTTAATCCTATGTGTTCCCATCCATTCTTCACCTCCAGGGCATTAACCGGGAAATGTTCCGTTTAGTACCTTCCAGTACTCTGTTATCTTCGAGCAAGGATTGTCACTGCCAGCATCAGTAAATTCTTAAATGGAACATTGAATCAGATCGGGCCAAGGACCACATCCATTTTGCGAATGTAACGGATATATCTTAGAATCAGGGCAAAGTACAATTCCTCCATTCTGTCCCCGCATAGCCAATCATGACTTGCAGCTGCGTTTCTGTTCAGAGCCGGAGCATCTGGACATAGCCCCTTTGATAATCTATCACCCTAAAAGCCTTGGCCTCAGGCTTGAAGGATGGAGGAGTGAGGGAGGAGGAGGAGTAGGAAGAAGAAGGAGGCGGACTCATAGCGGGATAGATCCAGTGACCCTTCCTCCGATCCTAACGCCTAGTTACACTGCCTTGGCTACCTGAGAGAGACACTCCTGTCTGTCTCTTAACTCGCATGTTGCCAGGTGTCTGCCTAGATACAGTGACTCCACACCTCCATTGGGCTTTAATTAAATCTCGCCCCCGGCCTACTTGGTGGATATTGAATTATAGGCAGTACTTGGGCGCACATGCCTTTCCCCAGTCGGTGATCCGCCTCGTCTGACCTTGTGTATTCCTTTTCCCGCCTTTACCCCTGGTGTTATTACCTTGGTGAAGACAATCCCCGTCCTGTAAAGCATTGGTATGTTGTGCCTTTAACCCAACACACACACACACTTCTGGTGGCAGTCTAAAAAGGTCCAAGCTGTAAATTTTTTTTAATCTAAACAATGTGTGCTTCATTTGCATCAGAAAATCTAATTGCATATACCAACGAGTTTATACTAACCTCGTTGCATATACCCATAGTCCCGATGTTCTATTGGTATATCATTGGACTTTTCCTGTATAATTCTAATGTGCCCAAGTTACTAGGCGGCTCAGGCTATGCTTAGTTTGGATATTCAGCTATTGTCTACATTGCATATACCCAGTATAGTTCGGATGTGACTGTCTCACACTGCTATGGACATTAGAAAACACTGTCTAGTTCAAAGGTGATGCTCTTCGCTTGTATTCGGGAGGTTTGTTATTTTAGATCTTTAAAAGGAAGTTTTTTTAATTTTTGCTCCTGCTGTTTTTAGTGAGCATAGTCCTTCTCAGGAGTCTAGGCGATGTGTTTTTCTGTGAGCAAATGAGGTACAGGGTTGGTTTTTCAAATGTGCTGTTTTGCTACATAGAGATCGAAAATATTGGATCGAGATGGCATTGGCTCAATATGTCCTGTTTCAGCGTAAGAAAAAATAACCAAAGTTCAATTGTAGTGTAACGCATTCTCTTGGATAAAAGAGGAAATTGGCATAAGAGGAAATTGATATTGTTAAGGACATAGCCAATCTACCAATATGGCTGACGGGGACCCTTCAATTAGTAAATCGACGTGCATAATATTAGGTACCTGACATCTGTGCCGATGACGGATGTTTTAAAAACGCTGCCCAAGCTCTTCGAGTCTCCGCTTCGGGCCTGCAAAGTTCTAATTGAGAAAATGACAAAGAAGCAAAGAATGAGGAACAGGTGTTTAAGGCCATTCTATGGTAATAGAACAGGTGACGAGTAAAGCTAAAAATATATGTCATCTTGGCTAGGTTGTGTACAATTAATAAGTAACAATACACAAAGACTGTATCGAGACCTCTACCTTTTTCTACTTGCTCACTATACTTGGGACAGGTAGGACATGACAATGATGCATCCACTAAAAGAAATTATATAAAGGATAGATAGGTCACTTTTATTTTAACACGTATGTTCTTCACTCAGACATTAAAACCTATTCAGGACAATCCATTTCCTCATTGGACTGTTTAAATACCATAATTACATCATGTCTGCGTTTGATCATTATCCATACAACAAATGCCAATATCCATTTATTTGTTAGTTGAAAAAGATTCCGGATGTCCGAAGCAAGTATGACGAACTACTATTTGTAACCAAGAGAGATGAGACACATTGATGATGATCAAGTATATATGAACGTTATTCTTATGGTGCATGTGGCAACAATATTTGATAAATATAAATGATACGATATATAATGTATCCATGTGATATAATTGTACAATCCCTTTGTGTGGTGCACACAAAAATCGCAAAAATGTTCGCCCTGGGTGATAATTTCCCCCACACTGTAACACCAAATAAGGCCCTTAAACATAATATTTCGAGTCTTTTTTACTTGAAATGTTTCTCACTCTTGACGTGTCTTAGGTATAATATGTATACAGTATAACACATATCTTGGTCTACAGCTTGGTACAAGTGTCACTTCTAATTAAGTCAGTTTCTTACTACTTGGTAACCAAGAAGGGTTTTGGAAAGTTGCAAATCAAGGATGAGAAAATCTTTACTAGAATTCAAATGGGAGAGTATGGAGATTGATTCATTGATAAAAGTATGTTTTTATCTGTTGAATAATCAAATACAAGTATTTGGCTCCGGGAAGAAGAGAATGAAAATCAAAACAAGCCCAACTCTACCAGAATCCTGGTCAAATGGCATAAGTTACACAAATCATGATTAAAGCGGAGAAAAATACATTTTCTTTACCAGTGTACATAGTATGGGCCTTATATTTGGTGCGACGAATAATGATAGTAGGCCTAAAGCCTCCACTTTGATTACCTTTTTAAAATATTGGATATTGCGCTGTACAGAATATATTTCCTTGCTTCCATGTTTCGTTTAGTCCAAGCAAACCTTTAAAATATGTAAAGTAGCGTCTGGCTTGAAATGGTATACACCCTCTAAGCCGATGGAAAAAGGCGAGATAATAATCAACTGAGACATACAGCAAACATCCGAATTATGTTGATATGGTTAGTCTCTTGGATTGCACACATTCCTAAAATTTCATCCATTTTAAAAGCATTGACCTTTGGCAATGACCACTTGGCATCGGGTGCTGGGGAGGGAGAAACAGGCCCAGCAAAGTCTGTTAGGGGCTTGGAAGTTAACCTCGCCAACCTAGATGTCTCCTCTGCGCAGCCAGATCACACATAACCCCCTGACAGGGCACAACCCTTGCGGGATTTGGCCCCCTCGAGTAAAGCACACCTATTGTCCCACCATTCTTGATGCAGACATCATTAGACGCCCTTCCCTCGCTCAGATCCCATGCCAAGTCTCTCTCTCGGTTGACATTGTGGTGATTAGAAGCGCGGACAACTACAAGTGTCTCGTTCTCAATGTGTCCTAGTCTTGCAATAGTCCACCCACCATTAATTTAATGTAGAAATGACTTTTCATATGCTTTCTACTTTAATTTAAGGCATTTAAGCCTCTTGCAGCAGAATCGTACTTGATGCCAAACACTTTGCATTGCCAAAGATACCCCAAATTTGAGACACTCTCGACCTCGCCAAAATCCCAACCAGAGAACTTTATTTTGGAGGTCCTAAGCAAGATCAATATTACCGATCGTCTTCGCCTATTTATAATAGAGTGTGGGCGCTTGAAGCCCTCTCGTCTTGATGGCGAGACAGAAAGAAAGCAGTGGTCAGTCTCACATACCAACTGACCAAGAGGCCAAGGGGTAATCAAACAATCTGCTGGCCTCTCATTTTACTACGACCAACTTCTGCAGAGAGTATATAATAGAATGAATTGCAACGACTACCTTGAATTTAAAATGATATTGCTGTAAATTTCATATTTTAGGCGATTGAAGATTATAACTAGCCTGTTATACGTATCGTTAACAAAAATTAAAATTCTATACCAAAACCTCTTTATAAAATATTTTCAATGGTTATGGTTTCTTTTTTTTAAAAAAAAGAAATAAGCCTAACGATTGTCTAGGTAGACCGTGTGTGTGTCTATCCTAATCCTATTTTATTATAATAATTTGTATTTTCTTTTCTGGGTGAACTTATTCTGTGTTATTTGAGTTTGCTCTTTTCACTTTCCAATGTAAAACTATAAAGACTTATAGTATGGGACTTACGTATACACCAAGTTTGTACATTTAGTTCACCCTCTTCTGAGGTGGGGGCGGGGCTTACAGCGATGGCTACTTCACGTGCATACCTCTCTGCACTACTCATCCACTGGAGGTGTGAGTTGTCATGATTCTTGGCCAGAAGCGACAGAACAGTATCTGTTTGCATGGTATTGTAACCCTCCCAATATCCAGTGGTCATTGGCGCCGATCGTCCAGACTCGCTAGCCTCAGCTGCCATGTGTTCGAGCGATGATATATTGGTCGTCACGAAGGGTCTTGTCTCACGGGTAAAAGAGAGACCATTGTGATGTAAATGAGTGGCGAGTTGAGAAAGGAATTGGATAAACACGTTTGAGTTTGACATCGCGTTCGACCCTGGGAGCTCACGATCGGGGCGCCCTATGCTCAGATCCTGTTACAGAGCTCGATTAGCTCCACAAATATAATTAATGGGTTTAATTAGATTTGGTTTTAAAAAGGAATGCGTAGCGTCAATGCCATCGAGTGAGGTGAATAAATATAGCTGTTAGGGTTGAAAGTGTGCATACTGATCGTGTGGATTTTACCCAGCTCTAATTGTGTTTGCGCTTATATTAAAATAGAGCAATCATCGGTGAAAAGTGCATTCAATAAAAAAAAGAAACGTCCAGCAGCCATGGAGGTGAACCCGGCTCCAGAGGCCCCACAATGTGTGTTTGATGTATACTAACAGCATACGTCAGTTCATTGATCAATTGTACAAGATCAATTATATCAATATGTGTTTATTTGAAAAAATAGGGTAAAAAATACCATTTTCGTGTGAAATTTCAACATTTTCCTCCCCATTCAAAAACTTTTACACTTTAATAATATCAGATACTTATTAAATAATACAATGCAGAGCATCCTAATACAGTTAATCATCATAGAAGATATCAATTTTCAATACAAACTGACTTGAAAGTGTGTGACAATAATATTGTTTTCTTAAGTCTAATCTTCGTATTTTGTTTTATCATCCTCTGTCATCATTGCATGATCATTTTGGCATGCACCTGCCTCTTCACAGTTGCAGATAAGTAAAAATTGTGGATTTCAATTCAACTAGCAAATGAATCTGTGAGCCAAAATATGATGGGCCTTCTTTATAACACAATGACTGATATAAATATCCTTGGCTCATACAAATTGAGCAACGACAATGACTAGACTGGTGGACAAACAGACAAATTATCTTATCCATTTCCCCTTAATCTTAAATAACTAAGCACAGCTATCAACTTTTCTCTCCAACTAATATCTGCAAGGACCATGACGAAACATGCATTTGTAAACACTAACTCGGCAGTCGCAGACAGAGAGAAAATGTGTTTCATAGAGAAGCTATAGAAATACTCCAATCGGTTCGAGTTCGTCTTGCTTTCCTGTGTCAAAGCAACGAGCATAGAATGGTTTTTCTCTCTTTATGAATGTATAGGTGTTGCTAATTGCAGTACGAGTGCCTCAAAGTTCATCCATATTTCCATCCTCGACATGTATATGCTATCGCCTAGCCCAACCCGCAACCCCGAAAGAACCTCTACATCTTTAGGGCGAATCAACGAGTATAGAATACATTGGGCGAATGCATAAAAAATATTGTACTAATGGCATGTCATTGATATCATTAAGTCAATCTGCCATTAGTTAATATGTTAACATTAGTATTTAATCAATTTGTGTTCAGTTATTGTATTATATATCCATCTATGTTTTGTTTAGAGATTTGAGATGGGAGATTTGTGGTGGAGATTCTTGTTAGTTTACTTTAAAACAGAACGTGTGTAGAGAGCATGAGGCGACTCACCGACCCTTCCCCTGACCACGCCCGATTAGCGCGTCATCAATGGACCAAAGTCCGTCAGTTTGATTTATTCCAATCGCGCGTGTGACTGATCGCGAAGTCGCCTGTCGCACCCAGCGATTTCGCCCCGGAGAAGGCGTCACGTTGCCATGGCTATGTGAGGAGCATGCCAAGTTACTCCCGGCACTGATTGGAGCGCTGCTACAGTGACGTCATGGAGAGTGACGTGGCGGGGTGACGTGTGTGGGACGGCAATGGTAAAGGGCATTCAGTGGTGGTCTCTGGGGGCCTCTTATGTCGAGAAATTGATCAGCAGCAGAAGGGAAGGTCTCCTGGAGGAAACCATTTTCTTTATTTGATAATGAAACGACTATTGGGGAGATTGATTAGAATGACCATTATTGTTCTCTTTTTTCCTCTCTGATGCCAACTATACTGGCTATCATGTACAGTTATAACAAATAGTATTAAAATGGAATCCAAAAGGTCGATGACAATTTCACTACTTCAATGGTTTCATTAAATGATTTCTCAACCTGTATACGCTGGATTGTTTTGCTCTTTCCTGGTTCTGTAAGCACATTATCAGAATAGGCGACTACCAGGTACGCTTTTCTGGTGACTGCCTTCTCTGTAGGTTCCGTATGGATGGGCAATTCTGCAAGGCAAGACATATAGCTAGTTTCAATTCCACAATGAAGACGCGAGCTTAAGTATTGGAGTTGGTATTCATCGTTGCGACTCTGGCCTAATATACCCCATGCCTTGAGGGTGTGTAAGGAACGTAGTTAGTCTACTTGGGATGCGCTAGAGAGCATAAAAGCGGAGAGCTCTGAGAAGAAGGGGATCCATTCAAGATGGACGATTCATCACAATTAGGCCTGGTGTCCAGTAGTCGGCAGTCGGGGCCTCGCCCCCACCTTAATGACCGGCCCGCGACCGCGCGCGCCTGCCTGGCCTGAATTCGCAACATGCAAGAATCGGCGACTCCGGATTAAAAGCCCATTTATCTCGGCATCTGGGGCCGCGGCAGCGTGTGAATGGGATAATTAGGGTTGGGCCCTACTGGCACCAGTGTGCGCTGCGGCCCATACCGATGAGCTCATTTCTCAATAAAAATCAATGGGCCCGGCAAGATTTCAATAAAAATCTTGCATGTTGACTCGCGCCAGACACATAGGAGGGCTAACGTGGGACAGTGCCCGGCATGACAATGCAGGGATTAGTAAGCGGTGCCCGTTGCCGGACGGTATTGTGTTGGGGCATTAGGCCTAGCCAAATACAGGGTAGGGTGAAGAGGAGGAGCTGGTGGTGAAAGGGGAAGGAAGTGGACTAGGTGAGGTGGTGATCATAAGGTGGATGAGCATTCTGAGTATCCATACTAAAAGGAAAGCAGGATCAAGGAATGATAAGAATGGCCTAAAACGGCCAGAATACACAGATAAGAAGACATTGTGAAAATTTAAAAGAAAAAAGATTGTGTCAAAGAGAATCATGAAAGATATCAAAATTGAAATGACCAATTTCATCCATTCTGACTAGTATACATTACTAATTTGTTTCAATATTTTTGTTAAGCAAGTTCTGTTTTTGACTCGCTTTAAGCTCCTTTTAGACGAGTTTGTGCACAAAGAACATTTCGTAGATTAGAATTAATCCCTTCAAAGAGCTGTACAATTTCTTTCAATGGTGTTTTGACACTTAGTTGTTTGAGACTCTGAACTGAACACTTAAAGCCCATCCATTAAAACGCCTTACTTCAAATATTATGTTTTATGAGGACTGATACAGTTGAAAGGTACAAATAAAACTTGATCCCCAGTCGTTACTTGAAAGTCATGAAGAGAAAACGGCTGGCTCTGAAAAGGTTTATTTTAGCCCTGCGTGGGAGATAACATTTGTTATCTAATTCAAGTGCTAAATGAAGTGTTTCCAAACAATGCCCTTACAAATTCTCAGAGAAGATAAAACCATGCCTATTACCACTTATGCACTTTTGATCTCTAACCTGTTCTTATGGTTGAGAGGGATTTTTTTTAGTTCTCTTCATGTTTCCCCAATTTGTACTTGGTGTGTATCCACATTGTCCCAAGTCTTTTATCAGAGGTCCATCTGGTGGTTAAGTTGGTAAAATGCTACTCTAGATTAGTTCGTTATCACCTTCAATGTTATGAGACATGTACTTTAAGGACAAATTTCATTGCATATCATACCTCACATGCCAAATAAAACTGTAGGCCTAACTGTTCGCAGTTGGGGAGCTATTGTTTAAAGATATACATAGTTTACAGATACAACATTAGTTGGGTGGGGATATTATTGTCCCGGTATTCTCTGTCACTTGTCGTTCAAAGTAAATAAATTGGACCTTTTTTGGAGACAATTTCTGCTAACGCTAGGAATGATAGTTTCCTCTTCGGGTCAACATAATTATTGATTTAGTCCTTTGCACATGTTTGTATTCCATGAAGATGATGACATGATGAAAGGCGGTGAATGATAAACTTTGTTTTACACATTAGAGTTACATTATGTATTGCGTTCATTTTTAGATTAGATATAAATATCCCTAGGTGTTTGCTGTTATTTGCTATTTTACAATTATCTTCAATTGCAAATACTTGGTCACCCTCGGAAAATTTTCACAAGATTATACTTATTGAAACCATCATTTGTATACACATCATCGCATAGTAAAACTTGGTTAAGTACTGAAAACTTCCCATGAAAGGGCCACTGCAGATAATTATTCTCTCAGTCTTATCTGACTCGACCCCTTTTCTTTGTGTTGAGTATATTTTTTAACCTTCATAGATTTTACCCCAAACCAGTCACCTTCAAACTCCCCCTTAATCTATCACTGTTGACATCTCCATGATTTGCAATGAGGTTCTTGGTGGCGGAAGGAAGGTGTAGGGTGAGGGAGGTAATAAGGGAGTCATATGTGCTGCTTTGTTCTGAGCTATTACTTAATGCAAGCTCATGTACCCAAGTCTCAAGTTCTGCCGCAACGACGTCACGTCAAAATCATCAAGTGTGGAAACCCCACCTCGCCCCAGCACTCACCTGGACCAATCCAAACACACCGCGCAAACGCCGTGCGTTTCATGCGCATGCGTCGACGTGCTGAGCCCCCCTGCACTTCCGCTCTCCAGTCATGCCGTCGTGAAGCCTGCGACAACAATGTTCGCCCCCTTCGCAAATACAAAGACGGACCCCGAACCAAGCAGACTTTGCCGACTATGGATCCAATCTCGAGATGCGTTTTGATGATAATGTGCTCGCGAGCTGCTAACTGGCCCAATGCCATAAACGAGGCGTCTCATGCCTCGTCATGTTTAACCGATTTCCAACAAATAAGTAATGTTTCGGCCCAAGATCGGATGACGGACACGGTACCACTCAGTTTTGAGGAAAGCATGGCGTCACATGTCCTTTTTAATCGAGAGTTATATTATTTTGACTCACATTTTAGCTTCAATTTATCCTGCACGTGCTCACGGTACAGGCCTTGTCCAACAATGTAATTTGAGTTTTATATTATATATATTTTAAAAATAGATCCGACCCAGACGATCCACGTGCAAGGCACATACAGCAAGTTTATGACTTTGCGACAGCTTTTTACATTCTACGGAATTAAAAATTCGTGAATGTTAGTGAATTGCGTACCATTCTGTCAATCACAATGCACAAAATGCAGTTCATGTGATACATTTTGAGGTGTTGGTTGAGGGTTGGTGTGAGGAGTGTGGACACTTATCTGGGAGGATATCTGGATGCCCATCTCTGTGTGATGTAATTCACACCAACACTACTAACTTGGCACTTATGCAAATACTGCTTGATTGACAACCTTCTACCATCTCTGCAGTAAATCCCTGAAGGCCAGTGTGACATCCTATTGGTTAGGACTGTTTGATTGACAACCTTCTACCATCTCTGCAGTAAATACCTGAAGGCCAGTGTGACATCCTATTGGTTTACATGTCTTGTATTCTATTAGCTATCTTGGTTTGATTGACAACTGTAGAGAGGACCACCCATGACTGAATCTGAGTGATCTACACCTACTACACCCTTTGCGATTTCTGGGTTTCAAAAGAGTGTTATGTTCTTTATCCAATATTATTATCACAAAATTTACACATATAATTAAGCATAAGCATTTTTAATTAAATATTAAGCATTTTCGGTCGAGCAAAAACTAAACTGCTAACTATGACTTGCCATTGCGCACAAATAGTTGTCCGTAGAATTCGTTTCCTTGGGAAACGCACAATATATACATTAACTTAAACTGATTATAAAGTTAAACAGAAAAATAGTTCCTTAAATGATTGATTAACTTAAAAAACTTATAACTTGTTCTGTACCGCAGATCGCGAGTCGTCTCGAAGTGCGAACCTTGTAACTTTATCGAATTTATAGCCTAGCCAATAACTAAAGGAAATATGACTTGTTCCAGTGGCATCAATCTTGAATCTCTAATTTATTAAGTCCCCTATAGGCCTACGTACGTGTTAAAGTTGCTCCATCTAATTACAATATGTTTACTGATTAATGTGTTTGATATATAGAACAGTGAATATTGGGTTTAATGAACTATGCCCGATAACAATGAAACATACTTTCATGTTTTAAATGCATTTAACCTTTTTCTCTAAAAGGTTTTGATACCGAGAGAAGCTTTCGTCCTTTTACACTATCTGGGACACTTATTCAATCCTGATCTCAAATGGAATCGTTTGTTTCTCGCCTCACCCGGGCCAAACCCTATTCTGAATAGAATGCACAATAACTCGAAGTGTGTACCGGAGGCATTCCCTAAGGCAGCTCTTCCTGGGATTATCCTCTGACTTTAAGCAAAAGGTCTCCTCCAAGAGGTTCCCGAGAGGTTTTTCCCGAGCACAGAAACCGTGGATCAGCGGGCTGAGTGGCAGTACACAACCTCGCCAAATAGCAACCGCTATGTTACACTTGGGCGCGCTTTTCCAACTCGCAGACGACAATTGGACTCGGACAAACAATGGCAGAGCGGTGAAATTTCAGCGACGTGACGAGCAATAGTTTGCAATGCTTGAATGTAGGACTCAGTGTTTGTGCGGGTGTTCATAAAACAGAGGGATCATGCAGGGTAAACAGGACTTGTCCCACCAGTTCTTAGAATGGCAATGACGGCTGGGGTACAATACTCTATCCTGAATTCATTGGCGCCAGTTATTTACACTCATCATCATAAAAATCACTTTTGACACCAGCGTTCGATATCGTGACATTAAAACCTGGTCTTTCAGCTGACCATATGCACAAACCGCTTCAATGTTGCTTCTTTGTGCAACTCCATATGGACTGTGATGTTCTGAAAGTACCTATCAAGGCCAGGCAAATACGCGTGGATAAGAAAGGGAAATATTGACAGAACAGTGCCTGAATTCGGCCCCCTCAACCCCTAGACCAGAAGCAATGGACATTCTTCGATTAACCTTTTCAACTAGCTTTGTTGGCCCGGGAATCCTGGATACACAGCCCGATCCAGGGGGAAGGATTAGGTGGAAATGTAGTTACCAATGTCTCGGGTCTTTCCTTGTCTCGGGTGCGACACAAAGATCGGGCTTCAACTGGATCCTTGTCATGGGATCAAGAGACACATCCCACATGACCTTTGGGTACTGAGACGTGAGAAAATGGAAGCAAGGAAGATGAAAGATCTGTGGCTTTTTCCTGTCCACTTTTGTGTCATGTCATACCGGGTTGAAACTAGATACCTCTTCATACTGCCACACGTGTCAAACGTTCCCATTCTGGCATGGCTTTATCACAGAAATTGAATGAGATGTTTAAAGAAATAAAGTGGAAATTACTCGCCAGTGTTTGGTGTGGTGTCTCGTTTCCCATTTGCCCATTATTGGTTTGTTCCTGCAATAACACTTGTTGGTTTAATAACAAAATGGAGAATGGAGTACCTGCTTCCCATGAAAGGTGTCTTTAAAGGGAACATCTGGTCTTTCATTCAAAACATAAAACGGGGAAAAGCTGTTTCAATAAAAGGCCTTACTTACTAGACCTTTTTAAAAGCCTCCGATAGGATAATTATGCAAAATAAACCCCATTGACATTCACCTGATGAATGAGTAAGAGTATAATATTGCGAACGTGTTTTTTTTCTAGAAATGACGTTTACTTTGTGGAAAGTTTAGATTGATATCTGTCCGTCTTATTTTCAGGGTCGATGTCAGCCCATCAGCGATCAGACATGCTGGCGAACTTGTCAACGAGCTTAAGGATCTAAAGCATGAGATGAAAAACGCGTTGGTGGTAAGAGTAAATAAAGATTTATACCAGCTAGCTTTTCCTAGATTGAAGCAATATCCAATTTTCCTCTGAAAAAATTCGATGTGTTTCCAATTACTATTATCGTCAATTATTGAATATTGAGTCTGCCTGTAATATGTAAATTGATTGATTCAATTCTTTTATTGTCCCTAATATGACTACTTATATTCGATAGAATTATTTTCGCAACGCTGTAAGTATTTTTGTTAACATCCTATTCAGGGTGCAATGCAATGGAAGGTTCCCAACCAACAGGAAATTCAGGTAAGCAATTGGTTCTCACAGATATTTCTTTATGGTCTGCCATTACATCCGAAATTTCAATCTAGAAACAAACTACTTGTCGATATTCGCTAATACATATTGAAAAGCTTCGAACGATTCTAAAACGAGTCTCTCTGGTTGACGGTTTAATGAATCCTTGAAGGGAATGGTTGCCTTGGGACGTAATGAGCAAACAAAGAAGTTGAACTGAATTTCAGTTTCAATAATTTTTTTCTAGGTCGATGCTGCCGGAAACAATGGCTTAGCACAATTTGCTTCCTTCACCGCAGGCCCATTCCCACTGGATGATTACCTGGTAGGTTCTTCTCTCTCATTGTTTTCAATTTAATCCATGGGTTTTCCATCTGGATATATCTATGCCGTGATATCTAGGTTAGATTGAATTATTTGGTTAATCTGATAAGATTCGTCCCTGTTGAATAATTTTAATAGCGATGATACCGGATGATATTTCATTTCATTGAAATCCTATCGCAAATGGATGAAACGTTCAACCGCGTGTAATCTGTCGCTTAAGACGAGTACCTTCACGATTGGAAAATAGCAGTATGTATGAATACATACATAGTATGTATGAATACATAGATACATAGATACATACATAGTCATAGATACATACATAGATACATACATACATACATACATACATACATACATACATACGTGCGTACATACAATTGCAAGAGGAGATCAGACATCCAGTTGTTTTTGCCGACATATTCAAGATTTCCACCCTCTCTGTAAAAGAAGAAATGGCAAGGATTATCCTTTTCCAAAGAACACTTTCTTTTTATCTCAGGCTTTACTCGGTTGCCAAGAACAGGTGTGTCTAGTGTATCTAGGACCGATGTCTTTCTTTTGTTGCATAAATAAGGGGAGAAACTGTGTTAATGGAATGGTAGGATGCTTGGCTATCCTATCTACTCCCAAGATCACTATATGAGTTTGAGTATTTTGCGCGAGGCAATACCGACAGGCTTTGAAGGAAGTGTAATCATTCTGTAGGTCTTTCTTTCGGACTATTCACTGCTTGACTGGAGGGGGAATTGTGAATACTGTGCCCTAGGGAGGACTTGGAAGGAGGTGGGGAAATAGGGGATGAGTACCGCTAGGAGTTCGGACGTGGGAATGGAAAGGCCGGGCGAATGGGAGACAACCTCCGTTACAGAGCTGTAAATAGGGACCTGATTCATTGTAATCAGAAACCTGGAGTGACGACCCCAGACTTTATCACGTTATGCCCTGGAGGTACTCCTCCACCAGGCGCCTGGAGGAGAGAACAGAGCAAGGGGATGCCTCAGTGGACGCCAAGTACTTATGAACTCGTGCGAGAGCCTGAGGCGGGGCTTTGCTTTGATGCAAGCAGCGGTCCAAGAAGACCTGTGATTACACCTTGGCTCGGGCGCCCGCGGCCTCCCAATAGGACTAGCCTAAGTAGGGGTAAGTGAGAGGCCCAAGGGTGGGGACCTCCAGTGCCCCAAGGACCGCTGGGTTAACTAAAAGACCTTCATTGTTAGGACCCCAGCAATGTCTCTCCCATCGGGTCGGCCTGGGGCAGTGGGCCCTCTTGAATAAGGCCCTGTTTTTGTAAAGATGTATAAAGACTCCCATTACTGGCTACCGTTAGTCTCTGCATGGGCCTCCGATACTGGATGGAGGAATGCTTGTTTTATATTCATGTTCGATATGGAAGGGTCAAGGGGATCCCTGGCATTGCGGCCCAACCCAATTTGCTGTGTCACGGTGTTGCGTCTCTGACAGAACTTAAGAGAGAGCCTAGTCTTCTTCATGTTTGTAGGCACACCTTCTTCCCACTTGTTCCTTGGTATGCCCCAAGGTACGTTCATATGCATTGATACTGGATGCGGCGAGAAGCAGGAACTAAGGCTTTGGGGAGTCTCTCTGACCTCCCCAGCCCAATGACAACAACCTGGCTGTATGAGCTGAATAAGCCCCTCTGAAGTTGGAGAACATGGGCCTGGATCTTTGATGCTATAATCCTACATGGCACCCAATCCCTATGATCTGCTTTCATTTTGCTCTGGCCAGTGTATCATGAAAATATCTTATTAAACACTTTAGTTTTGCGAAGAAATTACAAAATGCAATTTGAACTTTCTTCTCTATCTAACATTCATTCATAATCAAATGCCTAGACATAATTCTAGGGCTTCATTGATAAATTCCCCCTTCTTAGACTGGAGCTATAGGACGTATTCGGCTTCTGTTACGCGCCAAAACAAAAGCCTAATTGCCTCTGGGATACAAGAACCTTACTCTCAAAGGCCTTGTGGATTGAACTAAAGAGATTCTTATCTTTGAGAAAGTGAAATGCCCCAGGCAGGAGCGATCATTTGTCTGTGGAAAAGTCTCTAGTGACGATTCACCCCATAGCTTCTGCCTTCTTAAAAGAAACCTGATAAGACCGCGAGGAGCAAGGCATAGAATCTGTCAGGTGTTAAGTGAATCTATGGTAACTGTACAAATTACATAGATTTTTACTTGAGCTGTGGATATGCGACTGATAAGAGAATTGCCTTTGGCAATTTGCTGCCTTGGCATCCCAAGTTCCTCTGTGGCGATCGTTCAAGGAAGAAAAACTTGAGCGCTTTCAACTTGTATAAACTTTGCCCGGCTGGCTGCCAAGCAACTCACATAAATATCACTGCTATCAATCATGTCCTGCACAAAGTTGAAGAATGAAAAAGCTCCACCATAATTGTTTATTTTGGGGTAAAATACATATAATTACATGATTTCATTCCGCTGCGCCATTAAAATTATAATTAGTAATTAGGTTTGATGTTGGTTTTGAGGACCGCACTCAGTGTCTGATTTCATGACTGAAGAATGTTAGCATGGCATGCCTCCATCAATCCCTCTCTATCCCCATTCTACACCCGTGATTCGGTCCCCTGTATTACACCATTAATGTTTTGGTTGGGAGGGGAACCTAAACATAATCATCACCCGTGTCCCAATGCTATCGTCTCTCTGGGAGTATCACCCTTGCTTTATTAGTGGGACTTGACAATAAAAATTGCAGATACCTGAGAGCTGTTAGAACCCAGTGTGAGCTGGGTGGATGTTGGGTAAATGGAAAATGGTGGCAGATGGATGATAATGATAGCGTGTGAGGATTGCGGGCTGCTATCTTGGGTTTTAGTTGGATCCTGACTTGAAGGATCCAAAGCTTGTCTAAATAAAGTAATCTTTTAAATTTTTAACTAATACCAAAATGCTTGGTTACTTAAATGACATGCAGACACAAGTGCATTGAGGTTAAGTGGTGCCATCACGGAAGATAGAATGATACATCTTTTTTTCTCCTAGTCTCAATGGGGAAATAAGGGATGTCTACCGCCCTTGCGTTGCTTGATATAATCATAATGTTCAGAGGCTGCATGCGGAAGCAGTGCCTTGCTTTGTAAAGCTGATTCTGTTGATGCATATATTATCACTGATGTTCAATCTGCATATCATATCCCTGTACTCCACCTATAGGTCCTGTTTGTCGAGTACTCGCCCGTGGGCTGCTCTATGCCCTAGCTCTTCACTCTCCCCTCCCTCTCCGCACCCTCTCTCCTGACATCATTACCCTTCTCGAATGAAGCACTGTAGACAAGTGGCCGTGCTTGTATTCCTCAATTGATTAAGACAATGAGAGGCAAGGTCCCTCATTTGCATATGTCTCCAGTATATCAGCCCTGGATGATTAACGACAGGAGGGCTTGGTCCACGCTCCCCCAGTTTTGTATGCGTACAAGACCCGGAGAAGAATCAACAACCTCATTAAATCACCACTAGAGGACACCAGTAGTCCGAGTCGCTCTCATCTGCCCCACTTTAGGCCCTGCTTCACTAGATTTGCTCCCATGCTCCATTCTTGCCTTTATCTTTTGGTAGATGTATTTTAGAGATTGGTATTCCTCCCTTTATATATCTATGATGCTAATTATTCTCTTTCTATCATCCCCTGGATATTTGTGCTAGCATTTAGCAGTCTGGATCATTTATCTAGCTGAGCTCTTGGTCTTCCTTACCTCCTTTGCAGTCCCTCTTATAGGCAAGCGCATTTTCTGAGTGCGAGTTTCATATAATTAGTTTGTTATATACGCTTTATATAGTTGATATTAAGAAAATATACTGCTGTTTTAGATAACATAGTATGCAACAAGTGTCATTCTATATAAAGCTAAGGTAAGATAATCCTTTATTTTGTCATAGTGACGCTAAAGATTAATAGAACGGATGTGTTGACAAAATGTGTAGTTAAAGCTCTGGTCAGAAACCAGTTTACACCCGCGTTGGGTGTTTAAGGTTTTATAAGGAAAGGATGGTATAAATATTGAGGATGTACATGTGGGGTGGCCGAGTGGTCTAAAGCCCAGTGAAATGAACATATGGTGTAGGTTCGAACCCGGGCGCGGCTACAATTTCACTAAAGAAAAACTACCATCGCGGCGATCTAGTGCTGGTAAAAATTGTAAAACAAAATTACGTGTATCTAGATACAGTATGCGAACTCTGTCCCGAAAACACCTTGTTTTTACCTAACATGAACGACTTTTTGGGTCTCTGATATTCACCTCCTAATTCAACTTCTTACCCTAGATGTATGTTTTCTAGTTCACTCACTTTCTAAGTTATAATCCCATGGTATTATCTTTAAAATAACTTCCCATCTTTTGGTATTTCAATCTGTTTTTATGTCCTTGTCCTTGAGTGTAGGTAATATATACGATCGAAGTTCGATCGAGTGTTATAAAATGGGTTCAAGTATACTGTGTACCTGCAGAACCATCCTACACTAGTGTCTGAGACCTCGTGTTCCAGGCCTAAGCATGTCTGACCACAAAGACTACCCAGCCTTATTAAGATGCACAATACGTAGGAGTTGCTCACTAAAACCATTTGATTCATTAGCTCACCGCCAGAGGGCGATGGAAGGTCACATGGTCAACAAGGGTCAGGTTGGGTCCTGGTAGATCACATTAGCTGGGTATAAACTGGATGGAATAAAAAAAGCCACTTCATTACGGCCCGATCCCCATCTCAAGCCTCCAGCATGAACTGGTCACAGCAAATGGGAATTCCCCCAACAATCCTCCGTCAACCTCTCGCCAGGTGTTGAAATGGATTTTCTGAAGCAGTTAGATCGCAGTTAGAGTGTTCTTTAAATGATTGTGTGGAACGCATGCAGTATTTCTCCGTTTACATTTATGAAATAATGGCCCGATTGCAATGAATATGTAAATTAATTGCAGATAAATGACATGACTATTTACCGGGACTCTAATTCGGACTTTCCTTGTAGTTGGTTTCACAGTAGCCTCTGGGGTACTTTGCAATCAAGGTTAAAGAGCATATGTATATAATCTCACAAAATCCCGAATCACTTCGCCATGAGTAGTTTCCCAAGGTTTATGTCCTGCGGACAGAAATCCAGAAATGTTAATGGACATCGCAGGGAAATTAGGCTCCCGCGAAGTAATAAAAAGCGCTATTTCTACTCGAAATACATCGCCAAGATGTTAAAATTCAGAAAGAGCATGCCTTTCTACCCCTAAATATGTACTTTTATCAAATATACATGTTTTTCGGTTGCAATATAAGACGCATTTTACTGCATTTGTAGCGATTTTAAAATGTATCCTGATAATATTCTCTATAGTTCAATCGGTAAAAATGTCTCTCAAAATTCTTTGTCTAAAATATCAAAAATGTTTAAAACTTGACGACGACCCCAGTTATTATATCTTTCGTAAGAAGATGTTACTTGTTATATTCCTATACCTCATTCACCTGCCTACCCTATGGTGGCATATCTGCCTAAGTAATTCCATGTGGCCAGTGGACTGACTAAACATTACCTGGCCTTGACCATAACTCCAGCCTCCAATGCTTTATGTGGCCGCAGTCCCTGGATAGAGGGTCTGCCTGCTCGTTCCTAGGCAGATGAAGACGTTTCTATTAGAATGAACCTGTAAATAATAGTAACACCTTCAGCCCTTGCACCTATACAACGAGTAGAATGAATCTATAATATTTGCCCAGCCTTGGCGCGCTCTCTTTTTTCCTCCAAGCTCTTTGGGTTATGGCTTGCTTGAATATCCTGTCCATAGAACGGCTCTTGCCTACAGTGATTATCGTTGGGGAAGCGATAGCAGCGTAGCTATAAATAATGCCGTGACGACGCCAGGAAAGTGTCCGACTTTTCTTTGCAATTCCATTTTGAACCATAGCTATGGGAGTATTTGCTGTTTAATGTATTCTTTTCTAAATCCCTTTCCTTTTCTTTCGTTTCATTTTAGTACCGAATAAAATCAGTGGAATGAGAGAGCGTTTATGTTCTGTCTGAACTAATAAAAATAAATTAGTCTTAGACTAGTTCACTCAGGCTAGATATTTTAGAAAGACAAGTTAGAACAGACAATTGTGGGTCAAGTTGGACATTTGACAATCGGCTGAGAATTAGGGTGTGTGGAAATGTCCCATATTTCCATTTATTACATTCTGATCCCAACATAAACTATTTTTACGCCTAGTACCGGCTGGCTATAGTATAGATAATGCTGTTGATATGGTCTGACTGACCAAGGTCCAAGTTCTGATGGTTTCAGCCATGCGATGGAAAATTGCTTATAGTTTCCTTTTTTCCTGATATCCTTCATAATGGTAAAATTAGCTCACATTTTTTTGGGGTAAAAATCTTTCTGTCCTCCCTTATTTCTTTCCCTTTCTTTTCTTTCTTTCCTTATTTCCTTGTTTCTGTATTGTCTCCTATAACTTAAATTCCATTATTCCACCCTCTTCTTTTCTTGGATCTTTTCTTTTGTAATGCAATAAGCGTAGTTCGTTCAAATAGAAGGGCTTATGAGTGAATGTCTTGAAGCAAGTAGTATAATGGAATGGGAATTTGGACCAGGGACCTACATTTCATTTTCGCCTTTAGTAACAAGACGAGATGTTTGAACTCAATAAAGGCTAGTCTGTATTGGGATTACTTTTATTCTTTCAAAGAAGGTGGATCAGCAATAAGATACCTCTTATGTGTTTCATTGGTATCAGTGACTTGTCAAATTCTGGTATCTGGAGAGTAGAAGAGACAGGTCTTCCTTACTGCTTCTATAGATAACGTATTGTGAAGCTGAATACAGTTGACCTCCATTATTCCTTGTATTTTCAACTATTTAACGATCGGAGCAGCGAACAGAAGGAGCAATCGTTCACACATTGTTCGCCTGGGAGTTTGAATATCTATATAAGAATGACTAATCATTTCATCAATAGTTCATCAGGTCCTAGCCGGGGTGGTGCACCCCACGTATTGCATGCTCTTTTGATAAGCCCCCACATTTACCACCACTGTCATTCTCCCTCTCACTTTATAGGACACATCTCGTGTCTATTTGATCCCTAGGTTCCCCTCCGTGACCTCAAACACTCTGCCTAAGAGCCAGTTTCGCTAAAACGTCAATTTGGTTAGGTGTTGTCGAGGAGAATCTAGGCAACACTCTTTTGTCCAACTACGAGTGTTTTCCAAAGCCTGTGTTGTTCATTTTGAAAAATGTTTATTACTATTTAGGCTGAAGAGATTTAACATTAACAGTTGAATAAATATTATACAAATAACGCATTTCTCAAAAAACAGAAATGTCCATGCGTCATTGGTGTGTCTGAACTACAGTTTTCCCCCAATACAGCGTGTTTCAATAGTATTGACTGATTTGCTCGTTTTTGATCTGAAAATTAATTAAGAGAATGAAAGCATTTGCTAAAACATTAGGTACCAAATCAATACAAGTTTACTTGTTTTAACATTTATTATGGAGAAACCTCTTATCGTCCTATTTTATTAGTTCTATTCGTGGTATTTGTTGTAAACTAGTGAAATAATATTAGTTTCAATTATTATCATATTATACATGACATTGTATGGTTGTTTCTGAACCTTAGGTTCATCATCGGGAATATTTAATTTCGAATCCTGCCAACTAATATGCTTTGAATTCCCTTATTCAATGTACGTTTGATGTAATGGGTTTACTTCATATGATCCAATAATTTATACTATGAATAGAAAACAAATATATAACACAATTTTCCTCGCCAGCACTGTGATCGGTTCCTTAAAATAATAGTTAGTATAATATTTAGAAAAATAACTAAGCATGAATCTATTCTACCCAGTTATACTGAACCAAGAAGTACTAATACCTTGCCAGTTTCTATCATAACTACCAGCCAACGAAGCTAGTGAAATTTTCCTGTTCTTTGAAAGCTAACACGAGGTGCTCGTGCGAGTGTCTCGAGTGAAGAAGCACGTGCCCCCCGGAATCCCCCTCACACATAGCTATCCCTTCCCCTTCTCTCTCACCCACACCCACATGTACCTCCCTTTCACACTGACGCTCATAGAACCAGTGCAGATTTTCCTTTGATTCTAAACCATTTACCTTCTTTTCGCCGCGAGCAAAGTATCGCATGATGTCTGCTACCTGTCGTCTATTAACGCTTTGTTTATAGATGTGTAATACAGGTGTGAAAAATGGTAAAATTCACCTGTTATTCCTCATAGTATGTAGTATGTATTTGTTGCCTGGTCATTACCCTTTGGCCCTCAAGCATTATTATATACGTAACTCCCCTCGTGGTTCTCTAACAGAAGGTTTGATATCACGAGACCTGAAGCTTGGAATAAGAAGTACACCCTATTCGAAACTTAACATTACATTACTGGTGATTTCTCTGAACCTCAAGGTTATTCTCATAACATTGTTAATGGATTAACTCTTGATTAGACTGATTTATATACACTATTTCTATACTTGTTTTCTTCTCATGTGGCGACTATGGTGGCGATGGACAATATAGTTGCGATCAAAGCTGAAAGTTTAATTTGTTAGCTATTGATGTATCTTATTTGGCTAGTAGCTTTAGTCAGGGCCTCATTAATATTACATATTTCTGTATTTTGTTGTATTACCTCGTGCCGCACATTGCCTTGTCGTCTGATCCTAAACATGGATGATGACTCAGTGCTATGTGCTTAGACCTGTTTTGGCTGCCCCGATGTGCAATACTTAAACACCGTTGAACTGGACATTCTCTTCAATTAGTTCATATATCTCAAGAATGCAAGACCTATTTAGGGTAGGTAAGATGGCAAACACAGACAACTATAAATATATGTATTTGAGGTGAGGCGATGGGAGATATGTATAGTTATATTGACAGTATTTTGAATCGGTCTTGGGCTTGCATGGTACTTCCTATGTGTATGCTGTACTAACGACTTCATATCAACTTCATGTCGACTTTATAGTTCTAACGACTTATATAAATATCAGATTATATTACTTTCCCTTTATCGATATAAGAGTTTGGATATGTCATGTCCTATTCTTTTATTAATTCAGATATGTGTATAAATCACAATTTAACTGGATTGAGATTGATTGCTCTATGTCGCTACTACATAGACACATATTTAGGCCCCGATGGAGGAAAATACAATATATTATATATGTACCTTGTTCCCTCATACACAGCCCTAAAATGGCCGCTCTTTACCTTCCCAATATCTCATCACTAGGATTCGAGAGGGACGTACGTTTGATACGATATTCCGACCCTAAGGGTCAACGACATCTTGATAATCTTACACCTATCTCTGTTTGATCACAAGTCGCCAGAGGCTGCGCGTTTGATCCGAATGGCCAGGGGGTGGGCGGTCCCCTTCATGTGTCAAATGATCAGAGATAACCTGAGCGGTGGTGGGGGAAGGCCAATGGCTGGGCCAGTCTCTCTATATACGGGTAGCGTTGCCTATATACCTAGTTTGGTCAGTGTTAATAGAGAAATAGGGTGTTGCTACTGTCTGTATAGGGCAAACAGATAGCAGATAGATAGACCTCCCCTCTCTACCCCAATGACTCTCCAAGGTGCAGGAGGAGTGGGGTAGTTATTAGGGCTCACATGTATAAGTTATGGGGATAACATTTCTGTTTCGTCCATTTGTCTATTGGTCAGGGCGTCGGAATATGGAAAATCGGATTGTTATAAGAATTGCCAAATTATTACATCATTGTGAACTGATGTATTCAAGACACTTCTTTTGTTAGAGATTTTAGAATATGTTCCTATACAACTTCTTAAGTATTCTCGCTATTCCAATTTATCTACCGGATTTTCTTGTATGTTGGAATTGAGTAAAATGGCTATACATAATTATGTAGGCGGTCTAACAAGACATTATATATAGTGGGGTGGCCACATCAACGATAGCAAACCAACGGTTTAGTATCTATCCACTACTATTACCTTATGCTTGACACCATATTTTCCTGCTCTGTGCATGTATTCATTCATTGATTAATTTGATGGAAATGATAGTTTGAGATACTTTAATTCGACAAATAGTGTACTGTATGAAGTTAAGACGATTCTGATGATGCATAAGTTACGGCAATTGTCCCCTTGTCAATGCATACAAGATGGTATCACTGCGTGTCGTACCTCAGGCTACGGAAGGTATGTTTCCCTCCGGATTGTCAACTGCTATCCCCTAAACTGACAGTGAAATAGCATAAACAAGCGGTCTCATTATAATGCTTACATTTACGCATGGATCCTGACATGCTCTTTCCATTCACATCCGAAGAAAGGTGGCATTTTGGTGGTGACGTCAGGGGGGAAGCCCTTGGGGGAACAAGCTCGACTTGTCATTGTACCGCCAGGGGGTGAGGAGTCCCGTGAGAGATGGAATAGCTTTGATCATCATGTCTCTGTGTGCGAGTCGAAGGAAGGATTATGGTGGATCTGATTTCTGTCAGACATCAACGGCTTTGTCTCACCCAGGGGATCAGTTTTCCTTTGGATTTATGAAAGCAGTTAGCTCTCTCCCATTTCTTGGGTTGTTTTTACCTGGATGTCCAAATGATCTTGACATTAACGTGCTCTTGCATCAGTATGGTGTGCCAGTGCGAATTCGAAATGATTGATTGGAAAGGAAAGGTGCTCATAAATAGATATTTCTGATTGATAGTAGTCATTTTCACATCTTGAGTCCTGGCCATATCGTAAAGATGATTTTGATACTCTGGTTGGCTGATTATGGCCAAAGATCAGCAGGTGGTGTTTCTGAGTTTCTTACCAATTTGCATGACGCGCGCCATTATTGGTCTCTCATTACGGTTTCGGAGCCACATTTCTTACCAAATGACCCTCAAAGATGGCCGGTGTTCCTCAGAAATCCTAACCCGAACCCGTGTCATTCTCACCTCTCGCACGGCCGCACGTGAATCTCGCGTGAGCAAAGCAGACGACATTGAAACGGCAAGCTTCCGGTCCTGTGCGATCCTAGCCCAGTGATGGAAATCCTTCATCTTCGGGTCGCATGTAACGTTAACATTACGTTTTGATGGTGAACGGAGCCGTGCGTGTCTAGGGAACATTCATTGTAACATTCACATAGGGATCAACCACAATGCTTCAAGGACCTTACCTTTTATTTCCCGCGCTAATCGCCACAAATTGTTTATTGTGTCTCTCTTTCATCCAAAAATCTCAACCGACATGCATTCCGTGAAATCATACTTTCCTCTCGTTTCTGGAAAAAACATGACCCAAGCTCCCAAAACATCCTTGTTATTTATGTATAAAGATTAAAAGTGTTCAAACACGACAAAAGTTCGTCCAAAAAGCATGAAAAATAGTAATCCTGTTCTTTTTCGTCCCACCGATTTCGTGGAGGATGACAATTATCCTCTACACAAATACTAGACTTGATAGGAAGTTTTCATTCTTGAATTCTTAATCGTCTTCTGAGCTTGCCTCAAGACATGAAAGACAATCTTAAAAACCAAAGTATAAAAATACTTGTGATAAACAATTGCCTTTGTCTTGATATCGGTAAATTGGCAGGATAATGATGTGTTTTTCATTCAACTAGCGTAAACCATATCGATATTGCTGCTTTGTCATTTTTACCATAGGTCACCAGACAAAGAAACCTTAACTTGCAATTAATAAACTTGACATTTTTTTTAAGATGGCCCACATGAACTTGGATATTTTCATCGTTTAGGCATGAATGGGCTGTGGCTAGGCTCGTTGACTAAATAATCCTATGGTTGACCTTTTTATCAATTCATGTAGTCTTTGTTACATCACTTTTTTATACCCTTCTAGCAACCTCATGATTAATCTGCTGCCCTAACTTAAGAACAAACCAGGTATCAATGCTTTGAAAACAAGAAATTCTTTTTTTCTCCTAGGGTGTAACTTCTTTCATTCCAATAAGTTATAAATAAATGTTCTAGTTGAGTTCATGTTACTTAATCAAATAAGGATAAAAAGAAATCACCAGCAGTGATCCACCTTGTCACAGCAGAAAGCTAGAATATGAATAATAAATCTCTTCTCCCCACTATCTAAACATGCCCACGCTGGAATAGATTTTCAAAAAGATCCTGGCGAGGAACGTTAAGCATGACTTAAAGTGTCTTTCTCAAAGGTGAGCCGAGCAACTTTGAAAACTCTAAAGAAAATTTTATATGTATTTTATAGAAGGCAGGCGCGGACGTGACGACGTCACCTTACCCCAAGCTGCGGGCGGGCGCGGGCAAGTCTGGCAACGCGCCAGTTATCGCCAGCTTCGCAGACGCCGAGGAGACGCTGCAGAAAATTATGACGTCACGAGAGTATCTCCATGACAACTTGGACGCTATTCTTCGACATCACAACGACGCAGAGGTCGTCACATTTATGGAGGAACTTACAAAAGATGCGTAAGTTCGATATTGTGGCTAAACATTTTTGAGGGATTGATTGAGTTTCTATGCCAGGAGAGGGGAAAGAATAGGTTTAACTTCTTTCGTGCACGCCTATCCCTTGGGTATGGGTAGTATTTATAACCTCACAATACATACAACCCCATAATTAGTCGATTCTGCGAAAAGTCATTTTTCTGTCCAGTTTGAAAGAAAATTTACGAATTTCTCAACTTTCCAGATCTGCTGCTGAGAGATTCAGAATCAAGAAAATGGTTGACGATCTTATTGCGGGGATGAATACGGAATTAGAGGTGAGAAAAGAAGCGGGAAAGGTATTCGATGCCACGGCCTTACTTTAATATTTCGCGGTTTAGATCGAATGCAAATAATATGTGTAAATCAAGACGATATGTAAAACAACCTTGTATTGTTAATCGCACTAACTAAGCGTTGTTATACTATAGTGAGCAAATAACTTGTTTTCATCCGCTCGCAATACTCCTAATTTATAGTGAGATAATTACTTAACCAAGCCTTGGGGATAGAAGAACGACTGATATGCTGGTTTAGTTTTTCCGACCACACGATACCGACATGATTAGCTTTATGAGCATCGCCTTCACTTGACTTATAAATTATGCCTGTTTTGCCACAGCGAGAAATCATGGAGGAAATGTTGAAGGTAAAGAACCAGTCAGCCAACCGATCCATTATGATCCCTGAAAGAGACACTAACACGAAAGCGAAAGCCACAAAGCCTGGAGCTAAGGGGAGGTTTAATGTAGGATCCAGAATTGACAGTGGATTGAAAAAAGGAAACAAGCCCGCGGTGCCTCCTGCTAAAAAGACCAAAGCCTTCATGGGAGCGAGAACTTCGCCCAAGTCTGTGGCGTTCACTGCACGGCCGAAACCAGTGGTACGGCCAAGCGATTGTTCTATTTTAATTTGATATCTGTATTTGTTTTTATTTGATATATTTTATCAAAATATAGTTAAAATAAAATTAATATTATGGAACCTAAAGTTCGCTTTAAACCATCAGTATGTGTATGGTTTTGGTAGACTAAATACACAATATCATGTATCTAATAGATACATATTCAATTATTTCACCTTGATTGTAGTGAATGTGAATTCATATGATTGAATTGAATTGAAATATTCTTTATTTGTCAAGTTTTTATTACAACTGGGTTATATGATTAATGATATACCTGAATACTCATTCATCAAAGAAGTTACACTACATAGGATGCATTTTGGAAGCATCTAAAATCTTTCTCTTTTTTTTTCAGGCTAAGAATAAAACTTTGGATAGCGAGACTTATCTGACTCGAGTGTACGGTAAAGCTTTGTACCACAGTTCCCGGAATACCCAACGAGATCCCAAGATAAGATACAACGCCGCCTCGCCCACATCTAAACTGGCTCATTCACCATCCAGAATCTCCAGTCAGTCAATTTATGTGCACCTAGATTCCTATTTTTCACCATCTTATCAGGCCCCTTAATGTACTTCTTGATGGGGTCAATATCGCCGAGATTGGCCTCTAAATTTTACGTGTGCTGTATTTTCATTTTTTTTTAATATGTTGGTATTTCCATTGTCATTTATTGCTGTCTTAAATTTCCTGCAGTTATTGTGTTTGCAAATGCAAGAGTGCAAAATTATTAGAGGCTAAGTTTTAAAAAAATGAAGGCAGTATCCTACTTTTTTTTCTAGATTGATGTACAAAAATATATTATTAGTGATTACCCCCCTGTGGAAGACAAATATGTTCAAAAGTGAGAGCGTAATATCTCTGTTACATGTATAAAATGTGTTAAATAAGTTTTAAGTCTGAATTCTTAGCTGTTTATGAATGCGTTGTATATTAATCCCATCCTTCATTCCATTCATTACAGAGATGGTCGTGGCTGAAGCAAAGCAAGCGACTGAGCCGGCCTCTGGTGGTAGAGTTGATCACTATTATTTCACGCCTTACACCAGGGGACAGGAGCAGCCACAGCCACAGACTGTTGCCAGTGGTAAGGCATTAAAACTTTAATTTTACCTGCAATTCCCTAATATCTGCCTAGTTGCGTTACCAATTTAGATCTTGATGCACTGCTTTTGGTGTATCCCTTGTCGCTCTTGCGATGGTCAAACCGTGAAATCAAACACTGTAATTCCGAAAGAAAAACTGCTATAGAAATAGGTGCCATATTTTACTGTTTTGTCGTCAAGTTTGTATATGGGCTGAGTGCTCTACATAAATCTGGGTGGGTTTTTTTGCTAATTTGTTATGTCAACTTACTTACAAATGTGTCGCTGTCCCGAATGAACCATTCTTTTTAATAACTGCCATCATTGGGTCAAGCGTTTAGAATTATTTCTCGATTAAGACCATGCACCTCTGACAATCATTTAAGTATCTATTTTAAGTACCTATTATATAACCTATTTTTATTCAATACCGAATCCAGGTGTAACGCACGCACTGGGCATGCAAGGAGACCTCGTCCCCATGGCAATCCCATTGGGTGCTCCTCGTCAGAAAACAGGAGCGCCTCCACCTGCTCCTGCTCCTGCTCCTTTCAGAAGCTCAGTCCCCAGCACCCCCAATCTTCCAAGCTCCTCGCCCTTTGCCTCTACCCCGCTGGATGGGCATCAGACACCAAGGCCCCAAGTGAGTGTGCACACCGAGGATAATGACAGCGTAGCTCGGTCGGAGCTGGACGACAGGTTACCTGGGAATACCCCTATCAATTCACCGAGGAAAAGGGACTCTCCCAGGAGGAGGGATTCGCCTAGAAAAGCCAGGGATCAGGTATGATAAAGGCATCTGATATGCATTCATGATACACTACAGTTTATTTTGCGAGGGGCATATGTACCTCCATCCTCCCTGGTCCTATGTATATGCATATATGCATTCTACTGTGAGTTAACATTATCTTGCCATTTGCTTTTATACTTATCAAAATGTTTATGAAGATATTGGGCAGATATATAGGCTATAGATACATATAGCCATATCCCTCATTATGAATATAGAATAAGTGGTGGCGTTATCTTTTATATTTACGTAAGTAAGAGACTTATTCATCCGTACGGTAATTCCATTTTTCCATTCTCTCTATATATATATCTAACCAGACAGGATTCACTCTCATATCCCCTTGTATTTTTTTCTGTAGCATTATTGAATTCCTTCCTGTCTGTAATACAACTTGAACTGTTAACCTCGGTGATTGGTAACGAGTGTACATATATATAATGCTTGCATGCTCAGGCCTTATCACCCATAAGACCTCCATCCAGGGAAGCTTCTCACTCCTCGGAGACAGCTACCACCGCGGTACACAAGATGGGGCCACCTCCGCCCCCAATGCTAGCAGATGAACCGCAAGAACCAGAAGTAGTCGTAGAGGTAGACTAGAACTAAAGTATAAACTCTACCAGCCATGAGCAACAAAATCAATTCCTAAAAATATCTGCAACTTAATAAGACATTCAATGATTGAAATGACCCATCGAGTTTGAGTAACAGTACCTACCAATCTCTAGCCATGGCATTGTAGATTTTATATTTTGCATTCTCAGAAAATGTATAATCCAGTGCATAAGCATCTTTGGAAATACATATATTAGTTTACAACTTTTTAATATTAAGCAGATAACCCGCATGACGAAGCTTTTTTCATCTTTTTTCCTTTCCAAGTGAATCCTTTAATCGGAAAAAAAAATCCTTTAATCGGAGGTTGTAGAAGTTTCTAATTCTAGTCCTTACTTCCACTTAGGAATCAAAGGATGCTGATGGTTACGATGATGATTTTGAAGAGAGTGATGATACGATCACAGAATCACAGGAGGAAGAGGTTATAGATATACCTGGTTATTCCAAACCCCCATCAGGACCTCACCATGGACCACAGTTCCCCCCACAGGCCCCTTGCCTCAACCCAACTCAGTCGTCGGATGTCCTTGGATCTGATATGAAGAGAAATGATATTCTTGCCAATCACGCTATGGAATGGTACTCTTTTTTTTGCAAAATTATTGTTCTTACATAATCACTCGCTATTTACATAAAATTGAATTTCATTTGCTGCTTCTGTCTTAGGACCGATCTGAAAGTGAAAATTTCTATATATCAATACCCAATAGTATCAATTATAACTTATTCAATATATCAATTCTCAACAGAATGAATTGGAATAAGCTTAGTATATAAATACCCAATCAATTTATCAATATTAATCAATTTTAATAAGTTCAATATCGCAATACCCGATGAGGATTATCTTGACAAGCCCAAAATGTATATATATATATACATTATGCTCAATACTATTCCAATTGCCTCCAGGGTTGAGCAGGAGCTGATGGCCCGGATGTTGAGTGAGATGGCAGAGAAGCAGACCCTGCAGAAGGCACTGTCTGTACCTCCTCCTGTAGACATCAAACCTAGAGCACCTAGACCTGCCACATCTCCACACGACTCTGAGTACTCGTCTGATGAGAGCTTCATTTCTACTTCACGCCAACCTCTGATTGGTAATTTATTCTCAATTCATGGTTTGACCTTGGACCCAGAGACTTGAGAGTGTTGTGGGTTCGAACTCCCTATAGAGGCACCATCTTTATGCCATGATAGGTGTGCGTATTCACAAAAACATGGCCAGATTAGCCCATGGCATAAACATGCCTGGATTGCACTAGCGGAATCCGTTTTTCGAATGCAACCAATCTACAACGTTATTTTGATTGGTTGCGTAAATTTAGTTGCACCAATCAATGACGCTCATTTTATGACGCAACATTGTAAGCGCTTGTTTTTGCCGAGTCCGAGGGTTGCGAGACATGCAATGAAGGTAAATAATGATTAAATAACTCTTAAATATATATCATGGCATAAAAATATAACTAAACTTGAGCTGCATATGGGGCAATGGATTCACAAAACGCTTGTGGCTTTTGGTGAGTGTCTTTCACGCGTGCCTTCGGCACTTGTGAAAGACACTCACCAAAAGCCACTTGCGTTTTGTGAATCTGTTGCCCCATATGCATCTCGCGTTTAGTTATATCTTATTATGCCATGATAGCTGTGCGTATCCACAAAAACATGGCCAGATTAGACCATGGCATAAACATGCCTGGATTGCACTAGTGGAATCCGCTTTTCGAATGCAACCAATCTACAACGTTATTTTGATTGGTTGCGTAAATTTAGTTGCGCCAATCAATGACGCTCATTTCATGACGCAACGTTGTAAGTGCTTGTTTCTGCCGAGTCAGAGGGTTGCGAGACACAAAATGAAGGTAAATAATGATTAAATAAGGCTAAAATATATATATCATGGCATAAAAATAGAACCCAACTCGAGATGGATCTAGCATGACGGATTCACAAAACACTTGTGCCTTATTTTTCCGTTTTTCCCGAGTGGCGAATCTTAGGATATAGCACCTCTTAGTGGATATTAGATCCTTCCGTAGTTATTTTGTACATTGACACTGCATTTTCTGATCATTTTGAGGATCTTCCTAGAAAATTACTACTTTCCATGTTGTTGCCCAACGATCACCACAAGATATATAGATATAGATTAGAAAATGGGTAAAATATTTGTTTCAGGGATAATATTATATAATGAGACATTAATCCTGTATATGAAATAATTGTTATTCTCCCTACTTATATCTTATTTTTTTCTTTGGATTACATCGTAATTGAATTGAAGGAAATGGACTGTTATTTTTTATATGAGATTATTTTCATACCTAGCAATCTTTGATGAAACATATTAAAATATCTAAATATACTTTTCTAGCTGGGTCTATAGGACGGGAGGGCCTACAGATGTTTATAGACGCTGGAATGCCCGTAGATGACCACCTGGTAAATGCCCTCATCCAGGACGTCATACTGGAGAAGATTTCCTCCATGGTAGGTCAGCATGGTAGGCAGGCGGAGGATCAGCAACGCCAGCCACCACCTCCTCCTGTTACTGCTCCATCACCTAAACCTAGGTCCAGGCCCTCAAGCCCTATGAAGTCTTCATCTATTGACAACCAACTCCCTCCAGCAAGAGTAAGGACACATTTATTTCTATTTTAGCCTAAATCCAACTTGTCCACATATGATAGAAACAGTTTATTCTTGTTACTCCTAATTTATTTCCAATATGGTACATTTCTAACTACACACATAAATGGTGTAGACCTAGAATATGCATCAATACATCCAATAGAAGCATGGCATGAGAAACAGTTTCACCTTGTGGGAAAAAGCAAGAACTACAGACATTGTGTGCATAAGTGAAGAGGTTTACAATCGCCCTTGGCGTCGCCAAGTAGAAATGAGCGCAAAAAGAACATCACCCGAAGCCCTTTGTCCATTACCACGGCCGCCTGAAGTACTCTTGGTGTACAAGCGATGTGCAGCAAACACCACAATGGTAAAGTATTATTGTAGTCAGCCGGCCGTGGCCTTTACGCAGATCTAACAATGAGTAGTATATGAAAAGTGCGTTTACAGTCATGTATATCAATAGTAACTCGTAGTTTCCCTATTATATCTTTATTACAGAAGTCCCCTCTACCTACCCCTGAACTTACACCAAGAACTTCACCACTGGTATCACCGCGCTATGAGAGAGACTCTCCACCTGCCACCCCAGACCTCACACCAGCTTCCTCTCTATCTGAGAGTCTACCCATCGCTGTCAAACCTGCCCGCAGACCTTCTACCGAGAGACAGGAGGAGAGACAGGCAGACAGACAGATAGAGAGACAGGCTCACTTCGAAAGACAGGTTTATGTTGAGAGACACGATACCACCGAGGAGTCGGACACTATTGAGGAATATGTACCTCGTGAGTTGGATTCTGTCATATTAGTGTCATTTTGAATGGGTCCTTCCAATCTGTATGCATGGCTTTAGACTGTCTGGTGCATAATTAATGCAAGACCGTTCAATGCAGGTGTTTAAGCACACTGATCACTGAAGAGCTAATGAAATAAGTTACTCTTTTAAGAGTTTCTATAATTATTCCTTTATCACGCTTATAAATGGATAAACAAAGTACGACTTTATTCTAATTAATTATATATATCCACCAGACTTCCGTCTTTCTATTTCCACATCCTATTTAGCATTAGATTTAATTTACAAGAACCCTTTGAACAATTGCTATTATTCTTATATAAATTTTGTACGAGGCAAAGCCCCTGACCGATTTGGAAAACAAATTAATATCATTCTCATCCAAATGACTTGGGCAAACCTTTCCTCTTTGCAGCGTCATTCAGTACTGGAAGGCGGGATGTGATCTCACCTACGTTTATACCTAGGCACGACGTAAGGACTCCCTCTATTACCCCACCAGCGTCTCCTGGAGGTTCAGAGGCCTACACACCCGAGGTTTCCATAGAGGAAAAGGCACCAACGCAGAAAGAGGTAAGACATTGATATCCTGAGTCAAAGTCAAAGTTCATTTATAAAGGTAGGAATTGTAAGGTCATAAGGCATTCGCTCCTTATTATCTAATATAAGAACAATACATTTATCTCTTTTCCGAATAATGGCTAAAATTCTAGGCAATCTTTTTTTATTTAATCCCATTATTTTCATGAAGCTTTTTTCTGACATCTTTAAACTAATGCCCATAACTATAATAAAACAGTACAATTAACAATCGATCCCCTAAATTTTATGTTAACCATTTTATTTAGCCCGAACCTATCAAGATCGAAACCAAAGAGACTGGAATTATGGTAAATTTTACGAAGATTGTCCGCGCCTACGAGATAGATAATGAGGAGGTGATAGATCGTAGGAGTACAGAGACACAAACTGTGGAGGTAGAGTCACGGCACTTTGGCGTGACATAGTTTGGCGTGACACTTTATTAATGTGACTGTACTAAATCCAACCTAGCCGATTAAGGAATCTGTATCATAGAAGGAATTCAAAACCGATTGTTGTTCGTTCATAACTAACCTATACTTAAGATATTAGATGTAGAGACGTAATGTGTTCTAAAGATTTGAGAAGGGTACACACCTGACGCTTACTTGATATGTAAGATGGTTTATGCAAGAGAATATGGAAGAGTATATGTATAGGGGTGGAGTGGCTTATCAACTTGTGTTTAATGTGTTTCTTTCATGTTCCTTCTTGTACGAATACTGACATTATTTCTTATTCTCGTCCTAAGCTTTTAGGGTATTCAGTTAAGGTAGTTCAAAGTTGACATTCCAAAATAATAAGTTTTTGTTAGTACTCTGAGCTACATAACTTTAGACTGCTTTCTAAATCTAGCTCGAATCCTAGTATTGAGTTCATCCAAGCTAAATAAGCGTCTTTGAATTAATCATTTTACAAAGGTTGTTCATGAAAAGGACTATCCCAGCCAATGATGCTCGTAATACGCATTGAATCTCAAAACCTAGTTCCTATTACTATATTGTCCCGTTCATGTCTACCAACATTCATATCATCTACCTTTGTATAATGTTTTCTGGGATTCTCTTCCTATGCAGACTGAGCCTGAAGCCAAGCCTAATGAAGACTCTCCACCACCAAGCCCTAGACCGTGGAGTGACCCTGAAGACTCGACAGCAGAAGAAGCCCTCACTGGTAAAGATGTCGATCAAAAGTAAAGAGATAATTATTTACATCAGTATTGATACTTAAGTACATAGGTTGTTATTATCGGTATTTATAATGAACTCAGGTCACTATGATTGTGAAATATGTATACAGTACAGTTTCTTTTTAAAAAAAAAAGCATTGAAAAGGGAAGGTTTCCTGTACAGTCCACTCTATTTAACTTGATTAGGAGAAGGGAGGGCCCAAGCTGTTGACAAGCACTGGTGCGAGACATATTCCCATACACTGGGGAAGAGACAGAAGGCTGGCACAAAATCCCAACTTAGTTTACATATATATCCATCCTTTTAAAAATAATGGTTCCTCTAGAGGTAACAAATGCTATTGGCTGTATCGAGTTTTGTGGAATATTCGAACGGAAGCTTATTTATAAGTTTATTTAATCCACAAAATGGTCGGAATCGTTCAGATTACCAAGAATAGAACCATACCATGCTAACAACGTTATAGCCAAGCTTATTTCCTATGTATTGTGCAACTATGTTAGATTAATAGAGCACAAGTGTCACTTTGTTAATTTAACCAATATTTATAAAGTGTAGTATTACCAATAAATGAGATACATGTATACGTCGAAGGAGGTAGAAAGTTTCTATGATGACCTTCGAAATGGTATATTTATCCTTCTAGGACTTTCTTGTTGTAAATGCATATTGGCTGTAACAGGATGAACTGCAATGTGCAGATGTTACTGTTCCTCCCTCTATTACTTTGTATTGAAGTAGAAATACAATAATTAATCAATCTATTACAGTGAGCTGCAGGAAGACAGACCGAAGGTTCCTGCCACCATTGCCACACAGACTTCTAGGAGGTCGCCCAGCCCTACCCCATCTAACACCCAGGACGAGTCGACCGTATCCAGTGTGGTGTCTCATGATGATGCCATCTCAGAGGGAGAATGGCTGCTCACTCTACGCAGTGAGGGTGAAGTCAGACCCGTGCCACTCGCACATGCAGGTAAATAATCTTTCGTTTACTTTTTTGTGTAACCTCATACAATCTGGACTAGGTCCTCTCTAGTTCAGCTCTATCTGGCATTCTACTTCTGAAAAAGGTACAAGCACAGAAGTACACAAAGTATATTGCAATAAGCGAGTTCAGATTTCCGTGCGTGCGGCTCCCGCACTGGGTTAGGGAGATAAACAACGGGCACTCATCCCATTGGCAACAGTGGCGCTGTTAAGGTGTGATGGAAGGAACACTGGAACATGTTTGTTCTTCGTGAGAAGTGATAACCAACTGATTTGATGATCTAGTCGAGTAGGCTACAGCTGTTCCACTAGGATGTGGGAATGGAATAGGGGGCGGATAATTAATAATTGATATAAGTATAATGAGGTTACAAAATGTTACGTAATGTTACATAACAGCACCTCCTAGTGTGAATGGAAGGAGTCATGATATTAAGGATTTCAGTTATTTCAGTTTCTCTGCCCACATTTTTTGTTAATACAAAAATCCTTAATTGCTTTGACGCAGTGTCTTGTGATACAATTTGCCTGGTTGAGTTATGTAACATAACGTTTCTTTCCATCACACCTTAACAGTTGTGCAGCATGCACAGCCAAGAAAATTGAGCATAATAAGAATGAAACTTCACACATCTACAACTCTTTGTAGTACATAGAAAGTGAGCACAAAAAGAATGAAACCTCACACATCTACAACTCTGAGAAGTACATAGAAAGTGAGCATAAAAAGAATGAAACCTCACACATCTACAACTCTGAGTAGTACATAGAAATGGAGCACAAAAAGAATGAAACCTCACACATCTACCACTCTGAGTAGTATATAGAAAGTGAGCACAATAAGAATGAAAGCTCACACAGCTACAACTCTGAGTAGTATATAGAAAGTGAGCACAATAAGTATGAAACTTCACATAGCAACAACTCTGAGTAGTATATAGAAAGTGAGCACAATAAGAATGAAACCTCATGCAGCTACAACTCTGAGTAGTACATAGAAAGTGAGCATAAAAAGAATGAAACCTCACACATCTACAACTCTGAGTAGTATATAGAAAGTGAGCATAATAAGAATGAAACCTCACACAGCTACAACTCTGAGTAGTATATAGAAAGTGAGCATAAAAAGAATGAAACTTCACACATCTACAACTCTGAGTAGTACATAGAAAGTGAGCATAAAAAGAATGAAACCTCACACATCTACAACTCTGAGTAGTACATAGAATGTGAGCATAAAAAGAATGAAACCTCACACATCTACAACTCTGAGTAGTATATAGAAAGTGAGCACAAAAAGAATGAAACCTCAAACAGCTACAACTCTGAGTAGTACATAGAAAGTGAGCATAAAAAGAATGAAACCTCACACATCTACAACTCTGAGTAGTACATAGAAAGTGAGCATAAAAAGAATGAAACCTCACACATCTACAACTCTGAGTAGTAAATAGAAAGTGAGCATAAAAAGAATGAAACCTCACACATCTACAACTCTGAGTAGTACATAGAAAGTGAGCACAAAAAGAATGAAACCTCAAACAGCTACAGCTCTGAGTAGTACATAGAAAGTAAGTATAATAAGAATGAAACCTCAGCCACAACTCTGAGTAGTACCGGTAGTACATAGAAATTGAGCACAATATGAATGAAACCTCAAACAGCTACAGCTCTGAGTAGTACATAGAAAGTGAGGAAAATAAGAATGAAACCTCACACATCTACAACTCTGAGTAGTATATAGAAAGTGAGCACAATAAGAATGAAAGCTCGAACAGCCACAACTCTGAGTAGTATATAGAAAGTGAGCACAATAAGAATGAAACCTCACACATCTACAACTCTGAGTAGTATATAGAAAGTAAGCACAATAAGAATGAAACTTCACACAGCTACAACTCTGAGTAGTATATAGAAAGTGAGCATGAAAAGAATGAAACCTCACACATCTACAACTCTGAGTAGTATATAGAAAGTGAGCACAATAAGAATGAAACCTCACACATCTACAACTCTGAGTGGTACATAGAAAGTGAGCACAAACAGAATGAAACCTCAAACAGCTACAGCTCTGAGTAGTACATAGAAAGTAAGTATAATAAGAATGAAACCTCAGCTACAACTCTGAGTAGTATCTAGAAAGTAAGCACAATAAGAATGAAACTTCACACAGCTACAACTCTGAGTAGTATATAGATAGTGAGGAAAATAAGAATGAAACCTCACACAGCTACAGCTCTGAGTAGTATATAGAAAGTGAGCATAAAAAGAATGAAACCTCACACATCTACAACTATGAGTAGTATATAGAAAGTGAGCATAATAAGAATGAAACTTCACACAGCTACAACTCTGAGTAGTATATAGAAAGTGAGCATAATAAGAATGAAACCTCACACATCTACAACTCTGAGTAGTATATAGAAAGTAAGCATAAAAAGAATGAAACTTCACACAGCTACAGCTCTGAGTAGTATATAGAAAGTGAGGAAAATAAGAATGAAACCTCAGCCACAACTCTGAGTAGTATATAGAAAGTAAGTATAATAAGAATGAAACCTCAGCCACAACTCTGAGTAGTATATAGAAAGTGAGCACAAAAAGAATGAAACCTCACACAGCTACAACTCTGAGTAGTATATAGAAAGTGAGCACAAAAAGAATGAAACCTCACACAGCTACAACTCTGAGTAGTATATAGAAAGTAAGTATAATAAGAATGAAACCTTACTCAGCTACAACTCTTGAGTAGTATATAGAAAGTGAATATAATAAGAATGAAACCTTAACACAGCTACAACATAATGTATAATCATGTGTTTTCAGGTGGTCCTCCTATTACACCAATACGTGGCCGTCGTATTGATGATACCCTGCACAGTACTGAGGAGCTTGACTTGGAACAGGAGGGACAGGTTTGTATCTTTATTCTTTTCATATTTTCTTTGTGTTATACCTTTGAAATCTTAGATCAGTTGAGCTTGGCGCTCAATGATTAAACGACTTATGCACACTTGCAAGTAGAAGTTTTAACATGGGTGTAAAATGTCTGAAGTATCCTCCCAATGAAACCTGTAATTATTCTGTGTATTTATCATGATTACGTTGTTTGTAATGCAGGAGATGAGCATAGACTTCGAGCCAAGTGAAGGAGAGATCATGCACGACACAAGGGTACCACCAGAACAAGACCCTATGCTGGCATACCTCTACGAGATGCAGAACAACCCTATGAAGATGGTTGAACACCAGCTAAGGATGAACCAAATGGCTGGAGCTGCTGGGGCAGGAGCCAACCTGTATGGTCCAGCTGTCAACAAAAGTCTCGGTGAAGTGAGCTTTGGGGTCCCCTATGGTCAACAGTTTCAAGTGCCTGGTCAGCAGTTCCACAGCAGTCCTATTCACCACGCTCAACAACGGCCGGTGGAGGTCCGACCTGCGCCCAAATCTATCCTGGTTCAGCCAGGGAGAGGTGGTGCACCTGCCAAGAAAGGATTCACAGCTCATGATAGTGGCCATAGCTTAGGAGAATTGCCTTCCCCAGGTTAGATAAATATTAGCATAATGCTGACCATAAGTTGGTCTGTTTTTTATTTTGTGTATGTGGTGGGATTCGCACTAAATAATATTTGCTGAATTGTTCCAAAGAATAATCTATATTGTGATGGTAACTTTTATCTCTGCGCATGATATATGTACAACTTTAGATGTGTAATAACATTATGTTGAGCATAATATTTATTTTACTTTGTGTATGTGGTGGGATTCGCACTAACTGATATTTGCTAAATTGTTCAAAAAATTATCTAAGTCGTGATGATAGTATTTACCTCTGCACATGCTATATGTATAACCTTAGATGTGTAATACTAATGTTCTTAGTATAATGGAAAGCAATGTTTAAAATCCTAAATTTGTTTCCAGGTTTGGTGGATGGCAATAGCACTAGCGCTGAAAGTATATCAGATACACAAGAGGGGCCTTACCCTCCCCTAAATTCTGTTGAGCCCGATCATATAAATAAACCAGAAAACCAAGAGCAAAACTCTATGAATAATCTAGCTTTAAAACCCCCTAAGGCCGGTGAAGTTCCTATTAGTCATGACCAAAAGACAGGCAATATTGTTGCAACAAATGATACCAACCAACTCGAGCAAACACGTGAAAGCTCCGAAAAAGAAGAAATCTCCCCTGCAGGTTTTTAAATTTTCGTAATGTTTTATCAATAAGCACTTTGATCAAGATTGTTCCAATGCCAATCGTTGATCACTTTAGCTGTGTATATAATTTGTATATTATCTTGCATGCAGACCCGCTGACCTTCCACTACATTACAGATTCACATCTACATCACACTAAATTTAAAATCACAAAGCCTCTGCCATGTATTTAAATTTTAGATCCTTTAATTCCAATCGATAATAAGAGGTCTGAGAAGGATAGGGGGCCATATTCAATCAAGCCAATGGAGGATTTATCAGAGCTAATAGTAAAATAAGAATAAAATTAAGTACTAATAATGGAATTAATTTTATATATTAATTAATAAGCATGAAGTCTTATATCTAGCTTGTTACCTAGGCATAGGATTTATTATGTAAATCAACGTAAATCCAATATTTTGGTCTCGTAGCCTAATTTATTTGATTATTTGTGTTTAGAATTAAATCTATTTAAGGTTAAAAATTCTTGTTAGAACCTTGAGTTGTAAGCCCTGTTAATTCAATGATTATTCCTGTGTTACCGATATGTTTGCATTGTGAATCAATTCATGCATACTTTATAAGCATCATTTAAAAGAATACCATGCCCATTATACTTTTTTCTAGTATGCTTTGTCACATTCACCATTTCACTTAAATCAATTAGTATCACTTTAAATTCAAGGAAAATATTTTATCCCAGCTTTTAATAGCATTTGTTTTGACGATTCTTTCTAGCTGAGACCCTGAACGAGAGCCTTGGAATGACCGGCGGCTCAGTGTCGAGCTCCCGAGAGCCTATGAGACTGGCGGAGGCAAGGAAATCTGGACTAATCGGAGGACCGATAATGTCCACTGAGAATGTCAGCCGAGGAGGGCGAAGAGGTGCCAGACCAGGTATGTCAGGGTTTGCCAGGTATTACTTGGCAATATTTGTCTTTACATCAAGGGATATGCTATGGAGTGCTTGTTATATAAGTTGAATTTAGTCATGCATGCTTTATATTTTTAAGCATCGTTTATGATAATGCCATGTCGATTATACTATTTGCTAGATCAGCTTTGTCAATTTTACTATTTGTCATGTAGCCAAAGGCGTCCCAATCTCTCCATTCACACCATGATATAAAATGTAGATAACGATAAATAAATTATTGCGTGATTTTCGATGGTGTGTTAATCTCTAGGCCAAATCTTGAACAAAGAAGAAAGATCTTCATCATTTTTAAAAATACAGGCTTGAATAGAAATGTGCATATGTATCTTACCGTTTCCGTCATTTTATACTACCTAAAATAGGTACCGAAAAAGATAAGATATTTTCGAACAAATTATCAAGAGATCCATTGCAAAAATTCAATTCAATTCAATTCAATGCATTTTTTATTTATACATACCCGCGTCTGAAAGTCAATTCCAGGTCTTCCAGCGGGTTTCTGGAAAAATTAGCTTAATACTGACACTTTTCGTGGCCTAACCTTTTGTGGAAAGACTTTCACATAGAAATAATTAAGATATATCAAGGATTAAGTGACTTCCATTACACCTGATGTGTACTATATTGATATATTTAATATGGCAGGATCAGCTAGGGGACGTTTAGTACAAGGCCGTCCTGTAACCCCTGACGAGGGCCTCGGTCGCGGTACTCATCTGAGGATATCCCAGGAAAACGAGTTGAGGGACACATTAGAAAGCGTAGATGGTAAGGCCTCTCTGCTGACGTTTTACCAGTTGTGAACATTTACTAAATTAATATAACCGGTTTCTTAAAATTCAAGGCGTCATCACGCTTATACTCCAATATCGTGGATATGCTTTCTTAATATTATGTGATGTTTTTTTCAGGAAAATGAGTCACAAGTCGCAACAAAATTATATCTTTCAAAGTGTTTATTTATCACAACATCTCTTTATTGAAATGTTCTGAACTTTTGAGGGTTGTGAATACATTTACCAAAATTCAGGACATTGTACGAAACATATCCTGGCGTTTTGAAGGTCATCTTTTAGAGTAAATTTAGCTACTTTACTAGTAAATGTCCACCCGGATATATTGCAAACTTTTTTTTCGAAAATATCAAACCTTAAATATAGAAGTACTTATTAGATATCGTACTGTTTACTATTATATCATGATATAATGCCGAAGGGTATCATAAATAAAACTGGTATTAGGATAATATTTGTAGTTTAATTTCTTTTCCCTGAGACACTATGTGTAGATAATGAACATTGTCAATTCTTACGATATACCGTCCTTTTATGTAAAATTCACTCTCTTTTACCCCTGCCTTTTCTAAACATAACATCAATTATTTTCAGGTTTCAAAAGCACAGGAGGCAGTGACTTCAGAACTATGACACCAGACCAAATAAACGTGGACGCCTTACTTCAGTCAGGCCAATACCTCAACCAGACCATGAGCACTGAGGGCGGCAGTACGACAGAGTTCGGCCGCACAGGAGAGATGGGCACAGTGAGGTCCACAGAGTTCACTCGCAGCTCCCTGCAACAAGAGGAATACACGGGCGAGTTCGAAACCAGGGAAAACCAGTACTCCAAACACCTCAGAGTATCTTACTCCGATGTCAACGAGTCCAGATCCTACGAAGCTGGGTCCGTAGAAGAAGGCACGCGCTCAAGGAAATATGGAGAACAGGTTGACAACTTCGGCACCCGATCTGGAGAGTTCAGTACAATGTCCCGAGACGAGGACCACCATAGAAATGGCGTGCATATGAGTGGGACGTTTGGACGTTCAGGCAGGTTGAATTATACGACCAGCGAGTTCGGGCAGACAGGTTCTGAGTATAATTACTCGTCCAGGTACTCCGAAAACGGAGAGGCCCAGGATCATCTCCAGGCTTCTGGTCGTTACCCTGATAGTTTGGAGGGGACAGGGGAGTTGACGTATACAGGGGCACTGAGGAAGACGTACGAGGATAGTGAGGATGTGAGTGGGGTGGAGCATTCCCCTGCCAGTCGGTCTGGCCCCATCCAGGTGTCCGTAACCATTCCTTCCATGGCTCAGTCTGATTCTGCCTCTGATGATGGTGGCAGTGGGTCCGTGGAAGATGTGTCTGAAATATCCCTTGGCAAGTGAATGACCAAGAAATGATTACCATAATAAAGCTCGTGATCAGCAATTTGAAATACCAAATCGCCTATATTTTATTGAATCAATTTCCATTGTGTGTTTTTAATAAATAATTAATGTGATGAAACAAATTGATACATTACTATATTTAATGCATCAAGAATCATGTCCTTAAAAGCGTAAAAGCCCCGACGGCAGTATATGGTAAATAAAACCTTTTTTTAAAAAAATCATATCCATGTATTTTGATCTCGATACGTTCGATGATGTGTGTATAAAAAGAATCATTCCATACAAAGATTGTATAGAAATAGAAATTGCCTTGTTAGAACAAATGCAATGGCTATCTAATGACGAATCTAATTAATATGTATACATTCTAATGATACGTTTATTCCAAGTACAATATATATATCCATACTAATATTTCTTGCCTAGAAAATGATTATACGTTTTTATATTTTACTGAGAAAGATTCCGTCCATATGTCTCTGTATTACCCATGTAATTCTACCCATGTATTCCTATAATCCTACTAATTTAATTTTGTGTAACACTTCTAATTACTTCTTAATTATTAAGTATTTATTGATTGTGGTAACTTTGTATGTTGGGCATTTTTTAAAATTATGGTGAACGTTCTTTATATTCGGTTGTATGGAACGTAGGGATGAACATTTATTTATTTTAAGTGAGGTGAATATTAATCATGATTATTTGAGTAGAAAGCATGTTGTAGAATAGACAAAGCCTCAAAGTCACGATAAGTCTTTTTTGTGTTGTAAATCTTAACGAATAAAACCACATATTACCATTCTACTCGTCATCTTTTTATGTGCGATTCCAAATTTATATAATAATGCGTTTAACTTCTAAACAAATTATGGTGAAATGGACATGCATACAATGTTGTCTTTACGAGCGGCTACAAAGTTGTCAACTGGCTTCGAATATCCCTGAGACCACATATGGTATTTGCACATATCAAAAGTATGTTTCAGGATTGCTTTCTAACTTTGACAGATATTAAGCAAATACGAGTCATCACTTTTCCGATGGGAATCTGAATTAGTATTCATTGTTAGTATTATATATTCTAAAAAGGAAAACTAAAATAAGATAAGAGGGAGAAATGGCTCAATACCTTCAAGAAAAACTGCTTTCACTGCTTGGTCGCTTAAAGGGCCTGGTCCACCAAAAAGTACCCATGTGGGAAATCCCGCCGCTGTTTTGACCCGCCTGAAGCGTTTGGTCCACCAAGGCGATTCTCATGCAATTTTGCGCAGGAGGCTCTGCGGCGGTTTTCTGCCGCCGCGGAAATAATTGCAATAGTGGATTGACCCCCTCCGCGGCGGTTCTTTCCATATGACACTACTGACACTTGATGAACTAGATTGGTGCAGTGATAATAATAGCAATAATTTATCATTCGTAAATGATAAATACGAATTTCTATGCATCTATTACTAATGTCACACCCACCGTCATAATGAATCCCTATTTTAAATAGACAAGGCTTTGATGTTTTAGAAAGAATTGTGGGTTGGGATCATTTTAGTATTATGATATATATGTTTGGATTTATGTTTCACGTCCCCGGTCCCCGCACTCCCTACACATAATGACACACATGCTCGTTCCCATTCCCGCAGAGCGGAGATAGGGGTCTTTGGGGGGGGGGGGGAACTTCGCATATCATTGAAAACCTAAAAAAAGGTCTTTTTTTCTGAAGGACTTCGCGGAAATGGAAAAAAGGGGTCTTAAATGGGCAGGTAAAGAGTCTGACCAAGCACTTCCAATGATCCTAGGACGTCTAAAAGGCATCAAACACTGGACGAACAGCCCCTTTACCGCTATTCCGCTAGGAATAGCTCCGCTATGTTTCTCAAATCACGTGACCGGGGCACTGACCGAAGGGAGAAACGACGTATATACAGAAACTGCCCCTCAGCGACCTGTTTTCATGCTTTATTTTTTTCCGGAACTTTCTAACCGATCCCAGATGCTAGCTTGACATGAGGGGAGCAAGGTTCAAATGGAAAAATGTTGCATTTAATGAATAATTAAAAAGTTATCGCTAACTGCGTATTCGAATTGAGGGCTGTCAACAATGGCCGCCATAACAAAATAAATGGAAGAAAGAGCCACTACGACTCTAAGCCAATCAGATCATGCGAATCGGTCACATGACTATGGGGACAATGACGTCATATATAGCGGCAGGTCAGGGAAGCCCTCCGATCAGAAAAACAAAGCTGACATAGCCTGTTGCAGGTAGAAAATCCGGGATTATCATTTATTCCATTAAAAAGGTAACGAAATATAGATTCTTCTGCTAAAATCTTAGTGTCTGCTGGTCGTTGGGTTGATGTAACCCATACGAACTGAGCAGACAAACTCAAAGCAAAATGTCTGAACGAGAACGGGACTCGGTAGCCATGCCGTAACTGGCGTGACCAAGCAGCTAGAAATAGTTTAGTATTCGGGATTCCGGGCGGTTTGGGAGGGTCGTTTTCGCGACAATGCTTCATTTGTATATATAAAAACAATATTAGGCAGTCAGAAATATAACCAAACTATTAGAACAATCCAATTCAAGGCGGTACTTTTCTGGACGAGCACAACCGACCGCTATTCGGTATGAATAGCTTTGCTATGATTCTCAGATCACGTGACCGGTTGACCTCCCGAGAGGAGAAACGTGTATATATACCGACACTGCCTTCCGAAGACCCGTTTTCATGCTTTATTTTTTTCTGGAACTTTCTAACCGATCCCAGAAGCTAGACTCACCCAAGGGGAGCAAAGTTCAAATGGGAACATGTGCTACTTACTGAATAATTAAAAAGTTATCGCTAACCGCAGATTCGAATCGAGAGCTCTCAGCAATGGCCGCCATAACAAAACTGAAGTAGATGGGAAGAAGCCACTACGACTCTAAGCCAATCATATCATCCGATTCGGTCACATGACCATGGAGACAATGACGTCATATATAGCGGCAGGTCGGGGAAGCCTTTCTTTGTAAATCAACTACCGTAATTAGGCCCTATCCACTACTTTGGGATTTTAAGATGCAAATATTCCATACCTCAAATATCCATCTTATATCTATTTAGATTTAAGAATGTCTGCGTTTTTCCAGAAAAAAGGGGTGTTTTTTAGGGCTGAAAAGTCAGCGTTTTCATGGAAAAAAGGGTACTTTTTCAGCTCAAAATCCGCAGAAAAGGGTATGTTTTCTGACCGGGGGGTCAGCCTTACCTTTGGTAAGTGCCGCCCCTCTACCTTACTATAACCTGTGCATGACAACAGTATGCACCGCTGACATTCGACAACTTACTTTCTTGTCAACCTCCCTAGCTCCCTGCATCAACACTATCATAGTATCATCGATCGTCTCTCCATCCATTGTCCATCCCCTTGCCCTTCCAATTCACTAAGATACTAAAGAAGTCTCAGAGAGCCCCACTGCCCAGCTGACAGCCCCACTGAGAGCCCCGCTGACTGTCCTGCACTGTGCGATCATGCAGTATTTATTTTAGGTCTACTTATATTGTTGACTTAAAATGTTCATAACGCAGCCATTTCTTGAGCTACATTAATAAAATTTATATCATTCAATAGAGAATTTAATGCTCTATTTAATGCTGTGTTTTTGTTATGTATTTCTATAATCATAGTACCAGAATCACGGGTGGATTACCGATCGCAGGCATTGGTTTACATGCTTCGCGGAGAGCCAAAGCTCCGCGAAGCATATCAACAGAGCTATTTTTAGACAACTACATTTTTATATGATGCGTTCTATATGAATATTTTTATAGCACCCCACTTATAGCACCTCCCATATAGCATGCGCATATAATAAAACTCAATATATGTTGAATCCACATCTACTCAAAGTATGTTATCTCCTGATATATTTCTTGGTGATACAATTTTTCTGGAGTGATTATTTCTCCACAATCTCGCTTCTCATGGTCTGTTTACTGTTAACTCATATCTCATTTCACGACATCATAATTCACACACTGTTGTATACCATAATTTATTTTTCCACTCATTATTGTTATCGTTGAAACAAATTTAAAGAAAATCAAGATTCCAGGCACTCGTTGGAAGAACTGGTTATTAGAAATACTTTCTGTAACCAGACATCAAATGACCTTTGTAAATCAAGATCTGCAAATAAAGAATCTATGAATTGAATTGAATTCCCAGTCGTACAGTTACATATTAAAAATGCAATTTCCGGAAAAAGGGACAAAGAATGACAATAATCAATTCAAAACTATCTGTGCTGACACAGGTTTTCCTAGTCTCCCTGTACATTTTGAGGGATATTTGGTGGTTTGTTAAGTTTTAGTTTTCTTTTGTTCTGATACCAGACTCATGATCATGAGTCTAGAAATATTATTATTCAACACTAGATTAATTCAAGAAGACATGTTGACAGGTAACAGAAATATGAAAAAATATAATAATGATTCATTTCTCTCTTATCATTATTATACATATATATATAAATGCTTCACATCTGGGCCCTGTTGTATAAATTATGTTAATAATCAACAGAAAAATCAATAATCAACAGAAAAATCATCTAACAGCAGAAACTTTGAACTATAATAATAGCAGATATATATGGCTAGAAGAATTATATTTTTGCAGTCAATAACTCTTAAGGAATTCCAGAGGGAACACCTGAAAGGTGTTCCTTAGTTTTCCACTCTTGTCATGTTTAACTCAGAGGAAAGAATGAGGCAAATTAATATAAGGGAAAACTTCTCAGGCTAATTCCTACAGAGGGAACCACTACAAGTATCAACATAGGAAAGTCCCTGCATCAAGAAGGATCACCTTCTAGGTCATGCCTGTGAACATAAAATCTACTCATTTCAGGGTAATCTACATGATATTTAAAGGCATAAGAATCAAAGTATCTAATATTTTTGCCCACTTTACCACTTCAAATTGTAATTCTGCAAAATCCTCCCCTACTCTCTGTTTATGTTCCTCTGTCTCTCTTCTGAATGCACCTTTCCTTTCACATCTTTCTCCTCTTTCTATCTCTATGTCTCCCCATAACCCAGCCTTCTTCTCCACCTCTGAAAGCCCATGTGGTGAGGCACTTGAGTTGTTGTGGAGTCTGGTGGGAAATGCAGGAATTAACAGTGCTAGCTCTAGTTCTTCCATGAATCATCGGATGTCAGGTGGGGGCCATTGGCTAGTAAACTCTTGCCTCCTATATTCTCTGCATATTCAAGAAAGGGTTGACAATTAAGGGTCTGAAGCTTATCTTTCCTCTGTCTCCTCTCCCTCCCAATCAATAGTTCACTTTTGTCAGTCTGTCAGAGCCTTCTGGTGGGTCATTTCCTTAAAATGTCTGCCTAGTTTCATTTCATTTCCATGATATTTGAGCATGCCTCTGTCCTCATACTCTGTACACCTCCCTTATCTCCTCTCCCATCCTCTACGACCAACTACATCCATCTTTCTGTCAATATGTGTCTATCTGCTATATCTCTTATTTATTTATCTTTCTCTCCCTGTCTATCAGCACTCCTCCCTCCCCTATAGATCTACTGCCCTTTTGTCATCCCCCTGGATCTTTTTCAACCTTCCTACCTCAGTCTGTCTTCATAGACCCCTCTAATCACTCTTGCTTAGCCTCTCTTTTCCATGCACACAATCTCTTCTTCCTCTCCCCTTCCCTAGCCCTTTCTATCCTCTCTCCCCTTAGTAATTTTTCCTATCCCATCAACCTCCTCCTTCCTAGCCCCTGGCTGAATTCCTCAATCCCTTGTCCTCTCTGTTCTGTACCTCTCCCTTTAAATGTCCTTGACATTGAAAATCCTGATAGACATGGAAGAGGAAGATTATCTAGTGAACCACAGAATTCCTTCTCCCTGTTAACTCCATCTCTGTCTGTCTGTCATTCTCTACTCTAAAGATGTATCACAAACTAAGCCTACCCTTAAAGAAACAGCTAAACATAGACAGGTAGAAAATAGCCCTTGAATATCAAATTAAATAGTCATGAAATTTATATCAGAGTATTTTATTGTAAATCGGTTTTGGCAATAACCAACCACCAGGAACCCACTGGAAGACTTGGAACCTAGGTTTCAAAACTGGGCCTTCCTTTTTGTAGTCATCGTCTATGCAAATAAAAAATGTCTTGAGTTGAATTTAATTTAATTGAACTCCCTGTAACTCTCCAAAATCCACCCCTACTCCGGGTTCACGTCCCTTGATCAATTCAGTTTGTGAACCTTTTATCAGACATTATATCAGTAAAGTATCAATATAATCAATCAAGGGACACAGCTAATTTGTGATTAGAATTGTAAAAGCCTCGATGGCAGGACATGCTGAATAAAACCTTTTTAAAAACAAAAAAAATATATATTAAATCAATCAATCATTTAATTTGCACCTATTAGTCAGTCAATCAGTTGGTGTATCATATGAGCAATTCCACCAAAAGTGCATCATTTGGGTTAAAATACAGCAGCTCCTCCAGAGGCTAAAATATTTATCTGAGATTATTTTCATTGTTATTTTCGGATCCAGGGGAAAAAAGTCGCCTAGCGGGAAGTATCCTACAATGTTTTTTGTTTTTATTTATTCGTAAGGCCAAGAAAATGCTTATTTTCTGCCAGAATCACCCATAAAACATGCAGATTTTCCTATCAGAATCACTGTTTACAAAATGCAGCCAGTATTTTTAGGGAAAAAACTTATATAATGGGTTTTATGAGCATAATGGGCCAGAGGGACAATGATTACTCTGAAATAATAATGTTTTTATGGATAAAAAATCAATATTTTCAACTTTTCAATTCATTTCTTGATGATATTATGTAAAGGTGATTATGGGGTAGGTCCTGTCGCCGTAACGGGGGTCTAAATTTTGTTTTGAACATAATTATAGACCTAGAAGAACTAAAAATGAAACCCCACTTACCACCATTACTTATATCATTGTTTATGATTAGTACATCCATTATATTCATTGAAAAATCTCCAGCTAATTCTTTCCTACTAAATAATGGGATTAGACTTCTGAAAAAAGTTTGGGGGAATATTAATGTCGCCGTAACGGGGGTCTAGGTTTCAGCAATAAATAAATTAATATTAGCATAAATTATTTTCTATAAACATTATAATGTGTAAGAAACACAAGGGAAAATAAATAAATACAACATTTTTTTTTGTCATACTTGAGATGGTAGCAACAAGCAAAAACAGTATGTCGCCCTAACGGGGGTCTAGAGGGTGCCCATGTCGCCCTAACGGAGGTCTGGAGGGGGCGGGGGTCTGGAGGGGGGTTGAAACTATCTTTTTTTTTAATTTTTCCCCACTAATTTTTCCTGTAAATACCTAAATATAACTTATATCTACCTTCATAAACAACCTAAACAAGTATGCAACTCAACTGAACAGAAAAACGAGGGGGAAATCATGTAATTGATAGTTTTGTACATATTCTAGATATACTGGGTTTTATGTACATAATGGGCCAGAGGGTCAATGTACCGCTGCCATTACCATTACCATTAATGAATGGTTATTTGGCTCTAACTTTTCTTCTAGTTGGAATATTTTCACAAACTAAAAAGCATTATGACCCTTATATCAAGATCTATCAGGTACACACGAATTCAAAACATTATGCATATATTTTTATTATTTATTTCTAATTAACTCCTCATTTATGTACAAATATGTACCTTTCCCCTTTGCCCTTACTATTAGAATAGAGGTCACTGTGTCTCCCAAGCTGCCCTGACCACAATATTCATTATTAACATTCCCAATTTCGTCTATATTAGCAGCAATATATCTAGTTTATGTACGAAAAAGAAATCAGTGGGTGCAATTTTAAAAAAATTGTGAATTTTCAACCCTGGATGGCCAAATGTAGCATTTTTGGTAGAATTGCTCATATATATTATGTGTATTTAAGCGTGCATACATAGATGGAACGTGCCATGGGTGGAGTGTGTTTGATATCATTCCTTGGCAGTCAGGCCCAAGCTTCTAGGTGATTTTCTAAGCTTAAAGGGGAACCCTGGACTGCGTATAATACCATTTCAGACGTTGGGAAAAACTATAATTTGATGTTCTGTACATTGTAATATGTAATTCGATCATTTATAACTCATTGGGGAGTGATTTCTTCATGTTCTAACTGGCTTATTATCCGGTATGCTGGCGGGAACAATATTCCCAGAATGCTATGTGAACATGATGTCAGCGGTGTGCCAGCTCACTTCCGTCTCTTGTTGGCCTCGTCATTGTCATTGAGGTGGTGAACAAAACGTCTGAAAAATTTTGGCTATTTGAGAAGGAGTTAATACATATCTTTTATATTTCTCTCTTAAAAATGCCAATATCATCAAATAATTTCACCTGTAGGGGTAGAGTGTTCTAGAAAGATTGAATCCTTCCAAAAAGTTTTTTTTAAATCTTCTCCTTTTTCCAAAGTTCTAGCTAACCTATTTTCCCTCATATCGTAGTTATGTCTAGGTAAAATTTCATCACAAAAATCACAAAAGAAACACACTGTAACTTCCTATAGCAGAGTGGAATAAGATTATATCGTTTGTGTATTTCAATCGTATTAACTCTGTAGGCATTACGTTTACTGTTAACCCCATAGGATAGTGCTAGATCTATTGATTAGGCGATTGCAATGAGGTGGGGGAAGAAAGTAGAACAATCAGTTTAAGTATCAAGATTTTTCAAGGCCTGTTCTGATTGAAGTAGGATTGTCAGGCTATAGTCCGCGCTAGTCTGCGCTACTCTGCATAATACTATTGAGGGTTTTGTGGGAGAGCAATGATATTACAAATTTAAGATTTTGTTTGAATAACATAGGCCTGGCATTACTAAATTTTTTATTCTCAAAAAAGGCTATCCAGGAATGAATATTGCAGACCAGTTCTGTATAAGGCTGAACAGCATTTCTGCTAGTTCGGATTGGCGATATGGACATAAATGGCTTTCCATAATTAACTGTCGAACTGATTAGACCGTGACCACGCACTGACCACATGTATACCGGTAATGAACAGGCCCGTACATCGGGCAATATGGCAGCACCCAGGATAGGGTTTGGAGAGAGCGGGAAAGAAATTATTATAATGTGGGTTCCCAGTTATCAACCATAATTGAGCTGTATGACCTGCGATTGTTCCAGCCCAGTGTTTTACTTTAAGAAGAGGAAATAATTTGTATGGAAATCTGGCAGTAATATAAAACTCCTGGGTAAGTTTCTTAATGTTTATACCAAATAGAAAATGGCAAACTCCTTGCATAGTCTGTATGCATGACTTTCGGATTAATTAGAATAATTGAGCAAAAGTAGATTTCTTTCCTTGAATAAAACATTTCGTTGCAGTGTTGTTCCGAATGTCCATGGACAACTTAATCCAAACCCCCTGTTGGCAAGCACATGTACTAACTCCATTGATTCATCGAAGATTCTCTAGTGCAAGGTGATCCATTGTTGTTATCCGTAAGATGTCACCATCAACATAGTAAATGCTCCCTCCTACTATAACCTCATTCGGCAATGCACAGCTATGCATCGGCTTTTCACTATTAGTAATTACTATTACCAGGGAGGTACCTCCCTGCTATTACCGGCCTGTTGTTCTGCAATACATACATTTACAGATCGCAATGTTGAATCTGATCTGGCATGCAACATATAGCGTACCGGTTACGGTAACCTCCTTTTATACCTGTTATTCTCAACGGTTAGTGCTTAATGGTAGCTAATGGTTAAACATGGTCAGGTCTCCAATTCACCAGCTATGGAACACGTGCACATTTTGGCGGTTGTCTTCATTTTATTTTGTTTTCTTTTTTCTATTTTACCTGTTTCCTGCCTGAGTGATGTGGCCTCGGGACAACTACATGTGGACGTTGTGCTGTAGGCAACATGGCTTAATCTCATTATTAGGGCCTCGAATGCAATCAGAGCACAGCAAAGCCTTATATATTACTACACCTCCAGTCTCTCTACTATACTGGGTCAAACACAAATATAGCTGCCATTATTCCCTGTCCTAGTTTAGTTTGAAATCCTTTCTCGTTCGTGGCCCCTACACACCCACACTGTCTAAATAAAGCTCTACCCACACTTCACTGACACAGACCCAGCCAGTAGCTATAGCTTCTGACAATATACAAGCGAAATTATAACTGCCCTACGCAGGGAAATATACACCTGATAAGACATACACCATACATAGGAATATGGCCGATCAGGAGCTCATAGATAACGAGACCAAAGCTGCCTTTGTTGGCGTGGATGAAGATGGAGATGGGAAAATCTCTCATGCCCAATTGAGGGTCTGTCTCAGATCGCTGTGTGGTGTAAAGAAACTACCAGGCAAAATCGTCCAAGTGAGTCATACTTTACTATGCATGGTGCTGTCAATTGTTACTATTGTGTTTTTATGGATTCCTTTTGTATGTGCATAGTGGTTAAAACTGGTATTGTGATTGACAATGCTTGTCGTATATCTCAAGCTTGGTATATATTTGCTATACTGGGAAGTGGAATGTTTTATAAATGACAGATGTAATAGGCATGTAAATATGTCAAAAGGATCTGACATCATATGAAAGCTACGTTCGCGAGTATGCGTTGCATTGATTAGAAAACCACAATCATAGATAGGGTGTTGGTTATTTTGGCCATGCTCTGATGGACTAGTGTGGATTGGAGGGACAGTGGGTGTTGCTGAAAACATAAATGATGATGTATTTGAAATAAGTAGAAATAAAAGTAGACGTATAATATACGTGAAGTGGATGTCTGACCCCGTTTTGATGCACTGAGTTTTACTGCATGTGTCTGGGTCTTGGCACACGTACGTATATCGATCGTTGAGGCTCTCATGCACTGCACGGTCCCAAACATCACTAGAAATATATAGAAATAATGTCCAGAAATGTCCAGAAATAATGTCCAAAAAGACTTCCTATCACCAATAATCCTTTTAATAAAATTCCCCGGTGGGAGTCTCTGTGTTAATTTAATTAATTGGTCTGGACCCAACTTAAGATATGTATCTTGTTTTGTTTTTGTTTTTAAAGATGTTTATTCAGCAGAGTGAAATTATGCAGTTACACACTATTCTCATTCGAGGCTGATGGTTAGGAAAAAAGTTAACGTATAGGTTCATTACATCAAAGAAGAAAATATGAGTAATTTTACATATCATTTGGGCGAATAAAGGCCAGTAAATTATACAAGTGAAAAACACACCTAAAAACCACCACCCGGGCATCATCCTTTTTCTACAGTCCGAAGAGATTCATATTACATTGTTATAGACATATACAAAGCATTCATGAAGATTTCAAAGATACAGGGCATTCACGAACGTCAGGGCCTCTCAGGTGTTATCAAGAGAAAGATTAATTACACAAAAATATGAGTTCACAACAAATAGACAAATTGCCACCAGTGCTTCTGAGAGTAGACAGAGTAGGTACTTTTATCCTAATAAAGCCTCTGGTTCAGGTATCGACCAGATATTTTGCATATTTGTGAAAGCATTCGCGCAAACGATCTTAACCTGATTTTTTAAAAAATTTTGCTCGTTCGTATTCTTTACCTCTCTAGGAAGGGAATTCCAGAGGGTTTGATTTCTTCCAAAGAGACTTTTTCTAATTTTTTCTTTCTTCCATGGCACTACAATCAATCTGTCAGCCCTCATATTGTAATTATGGTGTTGAATATTGCCTTCTAAAATATGAGAATTCCAAAAGATGGTAAAGAAACGTTGGAGTCGCCTGTAACATAGTGGCAGAATACCATATCTCTGATGCAGATCAATGTTGTCTACTGCTACCTATGCATGTACCTGAAGTTAAATATTAGATGCAAGGACATGTGGTGCAATAATTTTATGAGCGATTTACTTCCAGAATGGTTCAAAGAACTAAATATATTTGTTTATTCATTATTGGCCAAATATAAATTTATGTAGAATAGGCCTATCAATGTATTATGGAGGTTTGAATTCGATCATATATAGTCCTACTTTGAAAGCCGCATTGCAAAGGGCAACGCATGAAAATAACTACAATGGTGAGTTATTTAAATGTCTGGCCAATGAAAATATCTTTTTTTAAAAAGTCATTTTTTGAAATAAATTATTCCTTTGACATAAAATAATTTCTGAAGAAGATTTGCCAACCACTTAAGGCTATCCAATAAAATTGAGGCTTTTGAATTAATCAATTTTGGCTTGCTGCCAAGTGTAGTTCTTCGATAGAGCCTTTTTTATTTCGGCTTTGGTAGAACACAGGGGAAGGTATAGCAGCGAGGGAGGTCCATCAGAAAAAAGGGAGGGGCGGTATTGAAGGTGTTAAATAGGAGGATGAAGAGGAGTTTGATATTGCATTAGTCACAGGTCCCTCATACCTTCAGAGTTCAGACGGAATAGATTCCACGCGTTTCAGCCTCAGTGTTTGAGCTTGCATGTATACAGAATACTTTCATCATCCGTATTCGTCATATGAAAACTATTCCTATTATGTAGGTGGACCAGAATTTTGTGCCAGAACCTGGTTCTCCTTAAGGAAGAAGTTGTTCAAGCATTCACACCATAGACAAAAAGTATTTATGGCCATTTCCACCTATTGGTCGACAATTGGTCCGCAGGGTGGGTAAACAAATATATCCATTTTTTTGCACAAATATTTTTATTCAGGCAAGATGTGTTCACAATCTCACTCTTTCGAGCGTTTTTCTTCATGCCCTGAACCCCTTACATGTTATATTTTATGCAGTGATGCAATAAACAGGAATAATCTACTTAAAATGTAAAACTTCTTCTATAAATCAACTATCTAGAACAATGAAAAAAGAGAAAAGTAGATGAAGATAAATGAGTTTGCAAAGATGATGTCACCCGTCTCAATAACACAATTTCATTTTTAAATGGTGGTAGGGGTGAGTATACATGACATTATTTTGCCTCAGTCCCTTTGTACATTGTATAGAGCCCAGAAACACAGGGGGCTTAATGTTCGTATCATTTGTACACGGAAAACTATTTTATTTTTTGTCCACTGAATAAAACCAGGATGATGCAATAATAATCACTCCTAATCCCGTAGCGTATAGTACTTGTAGTATGTACGTATAGTACGTACGCCTAAACCACACTTTAAGGTGAAGATATATAGATTATCATCTAATATAATTATATTGAATTTGTATTCATGTAATAATAACAGTTACAAGCATGGAAAGGTCAGACAATTCTCCAAAGTAGGTCTTCCATTGTATCCTAAAATAATAATAGTTTGGGTACAATTTTACGCTTATTATTCCTTACATCATAACATACAAGTGTTCTATTATTTCACAGATATTCTTTGACCCCCAGATATTCTTTGAAATAATTTATATTCAATGACTGTTAATTGTTGTATATTCCCCAGGTAGGAGAGATCTATATGATTACTATTGAAATAATGTTATGCCCCCCCCCCCCGCCCCATATGTGTCCCGTATCGTAGGTTTATGCTTTGTGCTGGCAATTATTATTATTTTGTAGACGGGGGAATTACATAGGCCTACTTCATCATATTGGTGCAACGATATAAATCCTATGACACACCCACTATGAAGAATCATGTTTATCGTGTGCCTGTATATTGGTGTAATGAAATATTTGCAGGGAATCGTTCCATACTTTACACATGAACAGGCCATAATATAAACTTTTTAAAAGTACAATATGAAATACGAAAAAACTATTTTTAGAATTAGGGGCTATTGGACTTCCCCAGGCTCACCTGTCGACCAATTGATAGAAATGGCCATTATACAGCTCGTGAAACGAATACCGATATAGCTATGTCTATAACTAGGTACGGATGAATTAACCCATCATAGATTACATGTCATACAACACTGAGTCACACCTCCTGTCCCCCACACAAGGTTGCCATTATTAGTTGTTATATATGTTCTATGACATAGCTTCACTGCAAAGACATTCTGATGCAATTTCTCGCATGGAAATTTCCACGGTATGTCTCATGATATTCTGCATGTCGCTCTAAATACCTTGCAATGTTAAATGCAGTCCATGGGGTTATTGCATATCAAAAGCCCGGCAGACTTTCAAATTCCAAAATTGCCGTCTTATAATATCTTAATCTGGCCAGCCCACTTCAAACTAGACCTCGATGGATATATTGTGCCGTATACAGAACTTAAGTCACTCAAAGACGGTCTGGGAGAATGCTTTAGTTATTTTGCACCTGTCTTGCAGAATGTTACACTTTAGTTGTAAAATAAGTAGCAAGCTCATCAGCTGTCAATAATATTTTCTTTCTTTTATATAGCAAAATGCTGTAAAATCCAATATTAAAACTATGTATAAATAGAGAGAATGGAACGAGCCGGCAATATTCGAAAATTTATTGGACTTGATTCGTCCACATAAGCACGATGCCGTAGGCAGAGTGCTTATGTGGACGAATCAAGTCCAATAATTTTTTCGATTATTGCAGGCGAGTTCCATTCTATAGTTCTTATATGGGCATATTTTAGCCCCTTTATATGAGCTAATTCTACCGAAAAGTACAAAATTAAAAAAATCTCTGTATTATAACATATCTACTGAGTGGAACAACTTGCATAATTATTTCCTTTAGATCGATTGAATCATTCAACAATTTCAAACTTGCTGTAAAAATTATAATACTGCTTCCACTATACTGAGGTGGATGTATTTGAGTGTGTGTGTGTTATTATTCTCTAATAATCGTAATCCGATATAAGTGTATATTGTATATATTGTTGATGTGTTGTTTGGTTAGTTAGTTAAGGACTAATGGTCATACGAAAGGTCATTTTATAATACTAAAGGTATAAATCTCCGTGCCAGCTCAGGGCTTGGAGGAAGACCACCGCATGATGAGCCAATGAGCTGATTACTTAAATGAACTGAATCTAACAATGATGTATGTAGCTCTAAACCTGAATAAAAACGAATTTTTAAAAAAAAAATAAAATAAAACTTGGTGCATAAAAGTGGCCGACTTGGTGACGAAGTAGTTCATATAGTACGCATACTATATGAATATTTCTATAGCACCCCACTTATAGCACTTCTCATATGGAATGCACATATAATAAAATACCCTATGTCCAACTTCTTTCAGACATTTTGGGGCCATGAAGTGTGGTTAATAACGGTTTCCTTCCTGCTGATAATTACCTCACTGACAAAAAAATGCCATTCCTGTGTTGCTGAGGTCGAAACCATCTTGAACATCTATTTACTTCCAGAAAAGGGGGTGGGGGTGGGTGGGGGGTGGGGGGCTTTGGGTGACTCGTTATGGCAGATTACCAGAGATGATTATCTACTTATGATGGGAGAAATATCGTGCTGTAGCACAAGTAATGATTGATTAACAAATGGGAAATTCACCGGGCTATTTAACGGAATCACATTTTTGGCGATTTCTCTTAGGGGAGATGTACCACATGTATACGGTATAATTATATATGTTATATCTATTTATTAATGTGGAATATTATGTGCCTATAGGTACTCTATGCACTCGTAAGAGAGGGGATGGTATTGGAGATGGCGTATTATTTGTACTGAATCATGTATAACTGAACAACCAGCGAGCGACACCCACGTTAAATATGAAATGGCGTGCCATGTACGTTCGTAAATGGTATGGAGGCATTTGAAACTCAAATTACTTAAATCTTAAATATTAGAAAGAATAATTTGGCAATGCGATCAAACTAGTGATTAAAATGGCTATACTCTATGAAAACGTGATTAGTCCAGTCTAGTGATTTCTGTAAGCAATCTAGGTGTTGCAAGATTTTCTGTTTTTTTACACTATGTCCAAGAAGGCATAAAATGCTTTACTACCTGATATCAATACAAAACACTCGGACAAAAGCAGTTCCTAAAAATCTTTACATGGTAGCAATAGAGCAACGACGCAACATCGTATTATACAGTTCCTAAAATCATTCTATAATATGAATTAATTAAAAGGATAAGAAACCTTTTAACAAAACACTAGCGGAGTTACGATATATTATAGGTTCCACCCCTTGAATACATTGATGCAAGGCGATCCTCCCCATGTCCATATTATTACATACAAGACCATGAATTTAATAGGGGCATCTTACTTCATTTGTAGTCGGTTCTTGATGAGGCTGACCAAGACGGGTCGGGATATATCAACTACGAGGAGTTCTGCAATGCCATAGGAACATGTACTCTCTTGGAGACGTAAGTATGCTTTCAAGGTTCTAATCTTAATGCACACACGGTCCACGCCAGTAATGCATTCGAGTAATGCCCAGCGGATAACTCACATCCCTAGCCCAAACAAAACCCTCATATCTTCACATGAGTGGACATGGTAAATCTTGTAAAATAATCATGATGTCTGTATTTATGGCAGCTAATGGATACCTGCTTTGGTGATGTCATGGAAGTTATACGTGCCTGAATATCTTTTTGCACTAGTTTCTTGGCGGGAAATTTTGTTTATTATCTGAAGGAGTATAGTACTTCACTATAAGCTTTCATGATAGCATATCTTTGGGACAGATTCAAACCTTTACTTATCTCCTAAGAGTATACACCTTGTTTGATGTGCTTCGAAAAACGAAAATAAAAAGTACTATATTACCAACGCCATGAACGCCTCTTTATTTGACCACTCAAACCCCACTAAAACAGAAACTGGGAGATAGACCAACAAACAACAGGTTCTGTTAGCTAGATGTCATATATAAAATGCTAGCGCGAAAATATGCCTGTCAGCACTTAATTGTTGCATTGATTGATTAATAATTGAACCTAACTTCTGAGAAGCGAGGAATATGTTCAAATGAAATACATGGCAACGTTGCACAAATCGAATGTAATATCATTCACCCGAATAATTAATACTTTGGATAAATAAATATAGCAAATGATTGATTTTTGTGAAAGGGCTAACGTTGTTCGAGGTTTTTAAGTTAATTCAATACAATGATTTTACTACAAAAAGGTTGATTATATCAAATGTCATTGACCAGATATGCTTCACTGTTGCTATGTTAAAATAAATAGAAACATGGCGTAATCGAACTAGATCAAAATTTGGCAAAACAAATCAAATAAAATGGTGCGCATGCTCAGGAAATGATTGTAATTCAATCATTTGCCTGTACATCAGTCTTGGTGTCACAGGGTTCTGTAAATTTGTTCCCTTCAATGCACACTGGGAAGGATCGTTGGTTGCTAGGCAGCACGATGCAGTAACATCTATAGATGGGTCAGGTTGGTGGCGAGGAGGTGATCCGCCTTCTCTATCTGGGAGACGATCGGAACGTTTGTGTGGGCAACTAAATAGAAACACAACTGAGATACATCACTAGTTCGGAATTCAGGGATGGGTATGGGGTGGAGCAAAGAAAAACAACCTAGGGTTTTCCAGGGAAAATTAAACTGAACCGGCACCGGTTGTAGTAAAATCACTGCAATTTATCCTAATATAGGATGGGTCACATTTTTCGTCGAGGCATGTCATGATCATATTGATTCAAGGAGAGTTGAAACAAAATGTACCGCTGGTGATCGAATATCGATTATTAGTGTGCCACGATTCTTCACAACTGGCAACGATCTTTTGTATATCGGAAGCAAGCCGATGTTATGTATTCAGTCATGAATCCTCAATACACACAGTTTGACTTCGGTCTCCCAAATGTAAATAATAGTAGGTTTCCTATGAGCGGGACATATATAGTTTACAGGGAAGTTGTCATGCCATAAATATTTGACAAAATAGAACATGCCACCAAATATGCTATTGCTCGGAAAGATTAAAAAACGAAATTATATTTGACACTAAAATAACTATAGATATACGAAAGTTTATTCAAATCACAAACTTCATATTAGACTTCGATTTATCATCAGTTCACTAAAATCCAATTATCAAAGGTATGAAAGTTAAACTAACCTTTAGAGTGTTGTCTTTGCCATTGGCAAACACAATTAAACTGACTAATTTTGTCCTTACAAATTCAAGACAAATAAAAATTAATCAGATTGCGTACATTATATGGAACTCAACGTGCAAAGGTACGAGAAGTGACCTTTTCTGCCCTTTCTCACGAACCTGTTAAGACATAACATCGCAGTGAGTATTTATTAATAGGGTGGAAAATTTAACATAGTCCTTGACTCGGGAGTAGTCATATGGAAGGTTGTCATTACTCGCGGAAACGTCCTATTTGCCCGTCCATCATACAAAGTGAAACGCTAAGACAAGCCATGCCATTACAAAATTACCACCTGACTGCTGAAAACATGTACACTGCGCTACAGAGACGTATAGAATATCACGTCACCATATTGTGAAAAGGGCTTACTTTGTGGCAAGGAAGATTTCCATGCAATAGACTGCTGTTTAAGATGTATCCTAAATAGAATTTCATTATGGCATTGTTTAGAAACATGACGAAATAATTAATTGTATGCAATGTATATATATATATATATATATATATATATATATATATATATATATATATCCATAAGAAATAGGGATTATAAAAGGTAATGATTTAATCAGTCTTGTCTGTAATAAATATGCACTGGAGGGACAATTTCCTTAATTATTCTGATAAGCGCAAGAGTACCACAGCTTTTAAAGCGAGTATACCGTAAAAAATAATACAGTGTTTAACAAATTCCAAGAAGGTGACAGGGATTTTTATTTGTATTGTTTCAGACAATGTTAACAAATACAAAGGTATCAGTTGTGTTTCAGCATTAACAAAAGTGGCACTTATCTGGCAAGTGGCCATGCAGTTCTTCCTATATGCACCGGTAGGAAAAACATAATTGAAGTTGTAAGTGCAACAAAAATGCTAACAAATGTACAGTTAGGTTCCATATAATTTACTCTCTGTACTCAAACCATTGATCATTACAACTAGCATCAGATTTCATTGTCCTTTGATAATGTGAATGAAATTATTAAAGAGAACTGTGAGAACATTGTTACTAACACAAATATAAGAGTAGAGTAAAGTAATATCTTTGTACCAAAGGTATTTCATAATTGAATACAATGTATAACATTGGTAGTGTTGTATATTTATAATTAATAATTCTTAAACATTTCCTGTAATTGGAAAGCTTAAATATCCATTTGGACTTATTTACACCAGAAAATGAATGGAATGCCTACGATGAGCTCTATGTATTTGTCCCTCGGGATATCCTCTCAAAGGAGGATCCTTGGGATATCTACAAGTATGTTGTTACTTGCTTTAGGCTCCAGTCACCAGCTGGCTTGCATGGTTTCAGTCAGAATTGTTCACACAGTGGTCTGGTTCTCTGAAGTTCTAGCCAATACAAGAGAAAGCCATTTTACAGCAAGACATGGACAACAAATAGTTCTTAGCTGTTGCAAGAACCTGGAATCGTGAGCCCCATTAAATTAGATAAACTAACTGGGATACTGAAAACGGCATATTTCACTAATAAATTCAACACAAATTGTGCAGACACAGACACATTTAAAAGAAAGCTAGAGTAGCATTTCTATCCATCCATAGATGTAACGTATTGTTCATATTTATATTCATATTTGTTTCCATCAGTGATGGCTGCAGAATAGCAATGAACATTTGTAATGCTGTCTGCTGAATAAATATATCTTATACTTAACTAAACCATCGACAAAAAATTATTTCGATTTACATTGTTTGTCTTTCAGAGTAATTCAGCTTTTCATCTCCTGCGACCGCGATAAGTCTGGGTTCATTTCTGCTTCCGAGCTTAGGACTGCTGTGGCCAATCTGCCTGCGGCCCCCAGAGATAATGTACATGCAGAAGAAATCCTAGCAGAATGTGATGTCGATGGGGATGGGTATCTCTCGTTTGAAGAATTTGCTAATCATGTCCTCTCAGAGGAGGAAGAACATCAGGTCCTCTGAGGAGCATGTATATGGCATTTCGAATTCTCGAATCGCAGCTAATAATTTATATGATCAACGAATGTTTCTTTAAAAAATATTTCATTCCACTGTCAACTCTATCAAGAAACAGCTATCGAAATTACTCGAGTACTACAAGTAAAGGTAGCTGACGTAAAATAAATATGTATACCGTACAGGTCAACTTTTGACAGTAGGTTTTTTTTCATCCCTCAATTATTTTGGAAATTATGCGAAACAGTCTGTTCTTTGACATTTCGAAAAAATACAACACGTACATTTAAACTTAATCTATTAATACTATTATATTCGGTTGTTTTTTTTCAATTATCATTGCATTTAAGATTAAGTAGGTCCTATGAAGAATAGGATTGTGTCCATCCCTTCAACTTCCTTGTGAATCCTTTCTATCGTATTTTTTAAAATTGATACCATGAACCTGATCCTCTTGCCAAAATTAATGGAAACTTACACATGTATGTAGATCTAAGCTTCTTCACTCCAAAGATTGGTCATACTATTTATTTTAGATATAAGTGTCTCAAATTGAGTTGTATTGGGATTCCTGGTACATTATGGCATTTGCCTTCACCATCGTTACATACCGCTATGGATTCTTCTCACATTTCCATTTATCCATTTTGATGAAATGGGAAGAGAAACTACTTCTCAGTCGCTGAGATGTGCAACTCAGGTCTGCCTTACATCATCTCAGATTTATGACTGTGCTCCAGTTTGAATAATATTTTTTACTGTGACTTTATACCAGGAAGATCTCTCATGCAGAGATTGCGATTTTCCTTTTACACCACCTTAATAGAGAGGAATAAACACGCAAGTCGCTTTCCGCATTTTCTATTTATGGTTTAATGTATGTTCTACTTCTAGTTAGAGGTCGTGCACCTATGTACGTGTCATTATGAAATAAAGTTGTTCACAATGTATTCCATAAGTTATTTTTTATTAATGTTCTTCACAATGCGACAAAACCTCTCTATGTCAAGGGATTAACTTTAAAAACTTCAGAATCCCTCACTAGAAGTCATGTATTGTTAAAAAAAACTTATCCTGTCAATTGAGAAAGGTATATTGCGCTAACCTGGCAGCAAAATACAAGTTAGCTTTGTTTCGTGCAATATTTGAATACTGTGGAGTAGATGTGCGTAATAAGAAATGATTCTACTATGCAAATAAAGTTCCATTTTCTGGGATAAAAATGAATACAACATTTACATTGGCCCCCTGTTTTGATGTAGGTGATATTTTTAATGCGCTCTGTTTCTGGAGTGTATGCTTCAATGTGTTTTGTTTCCATCCTATTAACCAACTTTCTTAGCTGAACCTAGATCAGTCAATCATGAAAAATACGTTGCAGGATGTCCCTTTTATACTGAGAGTATTGGGGTTGTCCTCTCGATTTACCTGGCGATGATAACTCTCATGATGGCAATAAAGATATGTATATTATATACACACAGCATGATCTGATAAAATTATGTAGTATTTGAAGTACAATAACAAATTTGCAGTGAAATATTCGTCAACTCTTAATGTATCCCCATCCTACTGGCCTATGCGGACTGTAATACCGTCTCTTGGAATTTCACTGAAAGACTATTTGGATATGAAAAGCATTATAACATTTCTTTAAACAGATTATATACAGATGATCTATGAATGCCGTGGATGTTGGAAATATATATCTCAGCCCCCGCCCACACCGCTCCCTGCCTATCCCATCCTTCCTTTTCAAAAATATAATCGGTTTGTATATCTGTACATATGTCATGTTAATGAACCAATGAAAATTCATGATGAAAATAACAAGATCCACCTGCAGACTACGTGATTATACTCACCAAAATATCCATCTTATTTACATGCATGGAAACTTAATTCGATGATCCAAGATTTCACAGCATTGTATTGATTCCAAGAACTACCACCTATCTCCACATCTGTGTATTTTGCATCTGAAGAGGCCCAGGCCATTTAGCAAATATGAACCTGTGATAAACCGTTCAAACACTCCTGCTCTCAGAAGAAAAAATGTATTAAAAGCCGACCACTTCTAACATTTAAATCGGCCTCTCTTCTCAACTCAATGTATTAATAAATAATACATAATAATAGACAAATCTCAGGGACATGCTACTGGTGTATAAGGTGGGGGTCCTTAAGTGGACCCTGCGGAAAGGTGAGGTTGGGTTAAGCAACGCGACTATAGAGGGCATTTACTCTCGTTGGGTTAAGGTGGGGGTCGAGCAAACGTGAGTTGGAGGTGTGTGTGTGGGGGGGGGGGGGGGTGGGGGGGGGGGCTGGCACGAGAAGGTTTATGTACCTAACCTTATACTGGTATGTCTCAGATATGAAAACATCTACCACAAAGCTTAGATATGCCTGCTAATCCCACTCAAACACATTTTCCTTTCGTTGTCGTGCTATTGACACTCGCCCACGATTAACCCTATTGGCAGGTGATCATTACAAAAGAGACAAATAGATAAGAGAAAAGAGTATCACATTCTACACAATGGCATCTTACCATTCTATTGGGCGAGGGGATGAATGTGCATTTAATTCTCTCCGGTATTTAGGGTATTTAACACAAAGGTGTTTTATTCTCCCCTAGGTGTAAACCAATATAAATATTAGCGTTATACATCAGGATTCAAGATCGAAGAAAAATACACCCCAGTTTTTCAATAAGACATCCATCCTGTTAGGTTCTTCCTTCGATGGGGCTTGTGGGCGATGGTCTATGAATGATTCACTTAAACATTTCTGTATAGCCGTTGGAGCTCAATACGCAACAATGGTTCATTTTCTTATTTGATTAAGACTATAATGACATAAACATAGTGTTTTTGTATCAGGCCTAACAACCCAGGATATTGAATCACCTGTGTACGTAAATTCTGAGCCTTAACTCTCTGTTGGCATTGGTCTGTCTTTTCTATTTATATATCATATATGTTTTCCATATATGCTATAGTAAAGTGATAAATGCATTGATGATTGACTTTTGTTTTGGGCAAGGTTGATCTCTCGGACATAATGGTGAATACCTTTTGCCAAGGATCATGTCTGGCCATTGGCAGTTGGCAGACGATCCCGGGCATACATCCATCCACCCTAGACCCAGATCTAGTTGTCTCATAGCCAATATTTGATTTGTTTCTACTTGTCATATCCCCCTGCTCTCCATTACACATACGTACATGGGGACATCTCGTCGCCGTTATTCATTTCACTACCTGGGATTTTTTGCTGCAAAAGAACTGAAAAAGAATATCACAATTCCCTTGTTTCAAAACAACAAAAAAACCTCTGGCTGTATGATGATTGATACTTCATTTTGTTTGGTTGGTTGTATCAAAGTTTACTTAGTCAGAAAAAAATGACACTCTTCTCAGCTTAGCCTGACAAACACACTCTTTGAATAACAACTCTTACAGACGTATTATCTAAGTTATCTAAGGATATTTTTCCTGTCATTTTATCACAGATGTTTTTTTTTCTACATTCAATATTTGTTTTTTCTTAACTATATTGACCAAATATTATCATATGATATGACATATGATCATTATCAGCTCTATGTGATAAGCATAGTTATAAGATTAGTCTAGATGTATATTTTTTTATTTTTTTTTAAAACATATTTTATTTCAAGAGACAATTCCAACAAGTTGGTACGTTTCAAGCTCATGAATGTTAAATGAAGAAAAATACATGATTCTAAATACAATTATATACTACCGCGATAAACTATATTCTACATACATGTTTTTGGCTTTTTTCCGCTGCTAATTAAAACATAATACATCGGAGCTATCCCCACATTCGATCCTAATTATAAGTTATACAACCCCCAGCTCTCCAGTACGGTGGTCTTCCACTAGCACCCGATGCACATCAAACCATAAGAATTAAAAGTATCGAGAATTTAAAACAATACAAAGAGTGAAAGAGGGAGAGAGAGACAGAACGAAACGAACACCAAAACCAGACGTGTAAAAGTAAACGTGTTGTGAACAACGTATAGGGGCCTCCCAATTATTTATCAAAGGGAAGTACAAACAATTCACTGCAAACATACCATTATCATTATATTAGATGTATATTATATAATATCTAATATTGGTTGATATACGGGTGAGAGTTTATCACTTTATATCGACTTGTTGCCCGGTGGTTGCTAGTAAAATCGATGGTCATTTAATAACAATCAATTCAGGTTCAGTCCTTCAAAAGCTAATATTGTTTGTTAATCTGAGACATGCGAATAATGAAATAAAGAAATATAGATCTATAATATTATGTATTCGTTGCTTTAACCAGTTATATTTTTAAGAATAAGAAAATATCATATAAGATATATAAGAATAATGAGAAAAATATATATAATAAAATGACACTATGTAAGCGTTACTGAAAAACTTATATCCGCCATCATTTCAAAATGGAACCTATTAAATATGCACATCACACTCATGAATAAACATTAAAATAACCTGTCATTGAAGGACCAGCGAAAGTGGCGGGAACATTTTTTGGATTTCTTTGTGACCTCCTCTGTCTGCCCCATATATATATGTGCAGGTGACCATCACCGAAGTATATTGGCAACGGTAGCTATGTTACGTTCCCTGGGAACCACGCCCCCCACGTCACCTGTCCCATTATCCAATCACAGAGCGCCACGTCACAATGCCCTCCCACCTTCCACAAGGTAAACACGCCATTCTACTCCTCCCATTCAATTCAAGTCGTGAAAGTTCTATATACAACGTCAACACTGCGAGCCGCCGTAGGCGCAGTTCTTCTAGGAAGAGGGCGGGGCCCTTCGACCGCGACCAATTCGTGGAGAAGGGTGAGAGCATTGACACTTTCGACGATTTAATATTATTATCATTGCATACTATGGAGAAATTGGTCACTGACTCACGACCATATGATGAGGTAGCAGGTGTTTTGTCCCACTGTATTACGATGGCAGAGAAAAATGCCTCGCAAATGTACACTCTCAAAGCATCGTTACTCTACGACCAAGCTGTGCGATCAAGGGCCAATAAGCGCGGTCTCGTGGCTTTCAGTGAAGTAAAACAGGAGGAGGTCCTTAGGTTTTACTCGTATGAGAACTCAAGGAAAGCTACGGCTAGTAAAGCAACTTCTTCGTCAAAATCCAAGGCGTCTAAAGACCGGGTGTGCTTCAAATTCAACGCTGCGGGTTGTTCCAAGTCTCCCTGTGATTTTCCCCACCGATGTTCCGGGTGCGGGTCTACTGAACATGGTGCCAAGGCTTGTTCGTCCACAAAGTCTAGTAAATAGGATACGGTCGAGAATCAAGGTGGTGGCGACACCTATGTTATTGAGGGTGAGCCAGTTGCTATGGTTTGTGAATCTTCGGTCCCGGAGATAGGAACCAGTGCCAAAATGGCGGAACTTGACGACACCTCGGATCGTCGTGATGTCTCGTCGTTGGATTCTCCCCTTGATTCTCACCTTTCTTCTAAATATGCTACTAAATGTGACGGTAACTGTAAGTACAATCGTATTTGTGAAGCTGTCTCCAAGTTTTACAGCATCGATGATGATATTTCTTCGGAAAATGTGGTTTTTTCCACTCCTGTGTCAGCGAAAGGTTGTGTAGTTGATGTTTATGCTAAATGTTTTCGTGGTAATTGCGACTGTAGTCATAAATTAGGTGGTATACCAATTCAACTTAAGCCATGCAGATTTGCGGCTATTCTTTTTTACCAGGGTTGCTCAGTTTTTGAGCGTTATATCGATGTTTTTAACGGTATCGTTGATGGGTTTGATGTAATCGATACGCCAGTTCAGGCGTACGACTGCCCGAATTATAGTTCCATTATGGAACCTGATGCAAAACAAAAAATGGATAAAATTGTAGCTAGTGAGTTACTAGAGGGTTGTGTATCTATAGTTGATGAAAAACCTAAGTGTATCCATTCTTTAGGGGCCGTATCTAAGCCCGATGGTGGTCTTAGACCGATAACTGATTGCTCTCGCCCAGATTTAAAATCAGTCAATTTTCATTGTGACTCACTGGTACGTAGTTTCTCTTATAATAATATCGACGATGCTACAGACATGGTGTCAAGAAACTCTTTTATGAGTGTGGTTGATATTAAGGCGGCTTATAGGGCAGTAGCCATTAATCCTGAGCACAGAACATTATGCGGATTCAGATGGAACATTGACGGAAGAGATGAATATTTGACAGACAATAGACTATGCTTTGGCCTCCGAATTGGCCCTTGTGTCTTTGACAGTATCTCTAATTTGATTGCTGAATCCATGTTTAATATTTACGGTATATGTGTGGTGAATTATTTGGATGATTTTTTCCTCTCCTCCCCCGATCAATCCACCTGTATCCTTTTCCGTGACACCCTTGTTGCCCTCCTAAGGTTCCTAGGTTTTTACGTTGCCTGGCACAAAGTGACCACCCCCAGCAAAAAGTGTACATACCTGGGATTCAAGATAGACTCAGAGAATATGACCCTCTGCTTGCCAATGGAAAAAGTAGAGAAGTTACGCCTCCTTCTGACTGCTGTTAAAGATGCTAAATATATCAGTAAAAAGGACTTGGAGCGCCTGTGTGGTTATCTGGCGCATTGCTCATCAGTGTTTAAAGGTGGGCGTACTTTTTGTCGGAGGCTCTTCGACTTATATAAGATAATGTTGTGTAAACGTCTCAGTAGATCAAGTATCTCAGACGCCTTTCGAGAAGATATTCTTTGGTGGCACGCCTTCTGTAAGGTATTCAACGGTGTAGGTCTAATTTCTAAACCCGAATTCCATCTACCTATGGTTTCCGACGCCTCCAGTAAAGGATTCGGCATCTTCCTTGGTGCCGACTGGATAGCAGGGGCGTGGGACAGTAATATTATACCATGGACTGATACTTCGTGTGCCCATATCGCTCAAGGGCCTACTGAAAATGTGAGCTACCATAACATCAACGTACAAGAGTTATACCCGGTGCTTTTGGGTGTAAAGAGATGGAAAAATCACCTCAGAGGTACACGTGTCCATTGTTACATTGATAACACGCAAGTAGTGGCAATGCTGACCAACGGAATCAGCTGTAATAAGACTTGCATGCAGTGGTTGTACGAGCTGTTTTGGACTACCTTCATCTTTGGTATTGAGTTGGTGCCCCATTATATCAACACTAAGAACAATGTTGTTGCAGATTACTTATCTCGTCTCCCTTACCAAAAAATACCGTGTAATTTTTCTACTTTAATTGAAGCGGGATTATGCTGTTTCTCATCTACTTGCAATAATTATAGGTATGAATCAATGGATGGAGAGAGTCCGCGAGCTACAAGCCCGCTCAGTTGCGCCATCGACGCTCCAGCAGAGACAGCGCCAGTGGAGAGTGTTTAGTGATTTCATCGCAGACAACCATCTTCCCTCTTCTCATATTAACCTGGACATCATGTGTATGTATGCAGCCTATCTGTCATCGATTATGAAGGTCTCGTCGGTCACCACGTATCTCTGTGGTGTCACATTTGGGGCTAGACTACGCCTCTTGGACTGCCCGCCCTTATCTCATCCGGCTATCAAGTCATTGCTGAAGGGCATCAGCCGTCTTCCTGGATCCGCTCCTACACCTTCTGAGCCCCTTCTTCCTCGCCATCTGCTGTTAATGTCTAGGCGTGTCAACCATTCTTCAACTTCTGAAACATTGATGTGGTCAATGATACTTTTTCTCTTTAGATCCTTATTACGGGTCGGCCACATTATCCCCTCCCCACACGTGCTTCGCCGAAAGGATGTCGAAGTTAAGCCCTGGGGAATACTTATCAACGTGGAATCTTCTAAGACGTCAGCTACGCCTTTTCAAGTGCCTGTCGTCAAGCTGGTGGATCGCACTTTGTGTGCTGTCTACTGGTTGAAGAAATCAACTTTGTCTTCACTTATGCCGGGTTCAGCTTTACTATTTAATTCGTCAAAGCATGTGAACCCCTCTTATGACAATTTCAAAAAATTTATTCAAGTTCTCTTACTACGTGCTGGGATTAGTGGTGTGTTTTCGCCACAATCTTTGAGACGAGGAGGAGCTACTCATATGGCTTCTCTGGGCATACATTTATCAGACATTAAAGCTAGAGGTAATTGGAGATCGTCGTGCGTGGATTCCTATATAACGCCCGCCCTGGAGATGAAATTGAAGGTGGATACCCTCATCGCAGACAACTTATCTCATCATGACTGACTGTGGTTTGGCCTTGGTTTGGTGAAATAAACCCCCTTTATTGGTGGTTCAAGGCCATCCCTTCTTCTGTGTCTTCCTTCTCTACTATTACAGCGGACTAGCCACATATGTGCAGGTGACCATCACCGAAGTATATTGGCAACGGTAGCTATGTTACGTTCCCTGGGAACCACGCCCCCCACGTCACCTGTCCCATTATCCAATCACAGAGCGCCACGTCACAATGCCCTCCCACCTTCCACAAGGTAAACACGCCATTCTACTCCTCCCATTCAATTCAGCCACACGTGTATTGGAAAATTTTTTCTTTTATTGCATTTTATATGTATGTTTCTATGGTGAAATAAACCCCCTTTATTGGTGGTTCAAGGCCATCCCTTCTTCTGTGTCTTCCTTCTCTACTATTACAGCGGACTAGCCACATATATATATATATATATATGTAGAGAGAGCCATATATAGTGCAGTCGTGGTAGATCAAGTGCCTTGGCTAGACGGAGACGGAGTTTATTTTTTATTCAGAAATGCATGTGATTAGTATGATTATAACAAACATGCCCGTACTTGTTTTCACAAATGTATTTAAAAATAATTATATGTAAGATAATATGTTAAGATTCTAGCTGTGCCTATTGACATACAGAACGTCCTGCTCGTTCGTGAACGGTCATATATTTAGAGAAAATAAGAAGGGGTGGTAAAAATAACATTACGCTAGGTTTCCTTATTCCCGAGTATACATGAGAAACATATATAAAATATACCTATACTGAAGTATGATTGGAAATCTTTATTTACCGAAAATCTGTGTTGACCCTGAAAGTGATTCTTTAAAAATATAGATTCTCATTGACCCAGTTGCCTTAATGAGGTCATAATGGACGCTAGACTAAATTTATGTCAGGTGTCACTTTTAGGTGATTGAAAACACTTGAAATTTGTTTTGAAGAAGAGATAAATGGTGAGATGGGTTGTATAGGTCATTTGGTCCATCATTGATTTAAAAAGTAACGTCCTATTCCTGAGAGTTATGTCATTTTAACTGCTTCGAAGTTCGACCAGACTTTTCTGCACAAACCTATTGTAATTTTATCCAACAAATATAATTTGATATCATATATAATATGTAATGAAATAATATTATATACAGTAGGAGACAGAATCCAATAAGCTCCTAAACTCTAGTACAAATATTTAAACAAAATACAAGATTACCTCCACCCCACCCCTATTTTGTTTTCTATCACGGGAGGCTTATAATCAAAGACTTAATTTATTGTACTAGAGTGCAAATAAAATCTTAATTGTTCCAATGCCTAGCATAAGGTGCCTTTATCCAACAAATTAGACATGATTGGATACGTGATCAAATAAAGTAAATCTGGAATTTTCCAGCTCTTATTCTTAGTACATGATACTTGAATTATTACTTGCACAGAGAATGGACTAGTCTAAGGAGGCCAGGAGATACCGGTACACAATGTAAACCAAAAGGCACGCTCCTGACTCTAGCAAAAAGTAAGAGAAACTAAAAATTGGCGGGAACCAGAGGCTGCATGCGTTTGCAGACGGTCGTTATAAAAACATGCTTGGTTAAAGACATTACGTCTACATACAACCCTCTAAAGACCACGAGGTCTATGAGAGAATGGTCAATGTATTTTCGATCTCGGTACAGAATCTAGCCCCACTATCTAAATACACTGAACAAAATGTTCCTGGTGTTTTGGACTTGTTTGGCTTAAGAACAAAATCCTGTTTTAGTCTATGTGCAGTTGTTTAATATATAAATTACAGATGATATCATCGAATATTTCTTGTAGTGGAAGTGACTCATGTAAAGGCTGGCCAATAGAAATGAGAGAGCCGACAGTTGAGGTTTGTTTGTCTGGCCTCTGATTGGCTGTCTGAAGTGTGGATGCCAGCCAATATATAAGATGTGTTGTACCGGCCCGCCACAGCCACTAGCACTCAAGTAAACGCGCCAAGCAGGAATACCTCCGTAGTACGAAAGTCGTCTGCTAGACACATTTCCATCAAAATGGCCCCCACCAAGCCCGATCACAGCAAGAAGCTGAAGGAATTGTTCACCGCTGTGGACAAGGACGGCAGCGGAAAGATTGATTCAAAGGAAATGAAGGAACTTCTCAAGGGACTTCTCGGTATGGACCCACCACAGGAACTTGTCGATGTAAGTAAAACAATATATAAAAACTCAACAAAATATTACCCACTCTCGCCTAGCTGCAGTATGCCGGCATCGCCAGCATCCAGTTTATGGACCCGGCCTGGGGACGTTTCAATTTCACTTTATATTTTAGCTGCTATATAATTATAGTGAAGATTGTCAGTAACTGTGCTTGCAATATAACAGTACACATTCAATATATGGAATATTGATCAATATATATATCCCAGTTTTGTTTTATCACATCGATCATTCAACAACAGAGTAAATATAACCATGGAAATGACATCTGGAGCCTATGTCGATCTGATATCGATTTCTTGGCCAGGAAGCTGTGCACGAATGGTTTATGTCCGTGGGATGAATATAAAAAACAATTGCCGTATATCTATAAGTACCCTGTTATTATCACGGTACATATTCTGAACTATATTAGTCACGAAATTAGTAAGTGATAATATGAATCAACGAAGAATGATAAGTAAAATAAGTCTCCATACATTTATAGTAATCTAATATGCCAATTTCACTTTGATTTAAGAACAGTCGATTTATACATATAAGCTCTTTGTTACCTGTTGTTTGATCATATAATTATCAGACTTTAAAAATGCTTATCTAAGTTTTGATATTGGCAAGATGTTGAAATGTGATGACACCGAGTCACGCCTCGGAGATAATCACAGATCATGGGCGAGGCTGTAGGAGCAGACGACATTTACGATTGTAACTATCGTCAGCCTGAAAAGGAAGTGTGTCTTATCATGTCTTATAACGTGTTCAGTCGTAGACAGATGTCACTCATCTCGGTGCACTAACCCAGTTCCACTTATTGATGAAGTGCCAATTGAAGCAACCTCAGCACATTTTCAAAGTTCCTCAGAAATAATATCTGAAGATCAAATGGTCCATAAGAAATTTGTGAGAAAATGTCAGGCTTTTAATCACCAGCTCCTGGTTTCACAGTGAGAGATAAAACGGGGCGTGGCACAGAATTGGTAATGACTCAAAGTCTAATTCTTCCGTGGCTATGGGGCAAAGGACGAATAAACAAGAGATGCTTTTTTCGCACCTTCCAAGTAAAGGTAGCTTTTTCCCTATTGAAGAGCTATGGTTGGGAAATTTGATCTAACTGTGTACCTAAACGTGTCCCTGCTTTGGCCTGATGTTACTCATCAGACGAGACCCCATGCCCTGCACTTGGATCGATTCCAAAGGCTTTTGGTCCCCTGTTCCAAACCCATGTTAAATAGATCCATATAAAATACACAGTGAAGCACTCTGGTAGTATGAAATGTAACAGGTTGGCTCCCATACTCACGTCTGTGCACTAATGTAAATTAGCCCATAAATGTCTCGAGGCAAGAGTTGTGCCTAGTCGTCTGGCTAATAGTAACTATAACAAATCTGTACATGGAAATCTGATGAACAGAATTGTAAAATTTAAACAAGAAGAATTATTCAGGTCTTATATTGAGGAACAAATGGATATAATTATAATTAAGATTTTCTCAGCATGCATATGCACTGATTTAAATTAAAGCATGTAAATAGCACCTGGGTCATCATCACATGCTTGAAAGGGTCATTCTGGGTCATCCCAGTCATGAATTTAGGTGGAAATTTCCACTCTATCATTCTCTCTGTGCGGCGAGAGGGAAGGAGGTGAAAGACTAGGTGGTGGGTGTTGAGGTGGCATATAGTGGTGGTGTGGCAGCAGCAGGGCTCGCCACCACTTCACAATGTGGTGCTGTGGTTCGGTGGTGGTGGTGTGAGTGGTGGAGGCTAGACTAGTCTGGTGCAGTGCCCATCTCTTCGTAAATAATCTATCAACACATGAGCGTCATTAGCCACAGCTAACAAAGCCTTAAGTACACCCGAAACATCACTTCGCTATTATTTCTATTACTAACAGACCGCAGATTGCTTGGGAAAAGAATGGTGCTGTCACCATTATTACCGGCCAATATCCCTCTGCCAAATATCTTAAGTTATGATTGACAGAAGACAGTCACCATGACAACACTGCCATTCAGATCAGGTTACTGAGAACACAATTTTGTTTTTATAACATGACAGTTATTGTTTCTCTTTTGTGATGTGTCTGTTTCTTTTGGATTTTATGTTTATAAATGTCCTTTTATTTGGAATGCATAGCCTTTTCTTGAATTCTTGAAATTGAAGGTAATTATTAGAATACAACATTATATTGATTTACGTGCAAATACATTACCAGACCACTTAAACGTCTAGAGCAATACCAAATCTTAAATCACATGAAGATGTGAATCAAGATGTTTTACCATAGATATATTATCCCAAGCACTATAGACTTAGGGTACCCCTGTTTACAAAGGATAATCTTATACCCTGGGCTTCTTGGCCTAGCTCTTGGGTCACCCGGGTCCTGTGCAGTGTGCACACATATTTCCACACCTACCATACGTTTTGAAATAATAGGAAGCGATAGTACTATCAAATAGACTCGACCCGCATTCCCATCTACACCTAAATATCCTACCAAATCACTATGAAAGTTGGTGTAATACATAACTGTGAAATGTCTTTTATGCAATTATGAATAATGGAAAATGATTATCGATGGTTTTTGAGATAATTGACTTTGCCTTTTGTATTTAAAAAAAAATAATGTTCTGCATTGTCTCCACGTGTAATTATTCGGTCAACGACCTGGTGTAATAATGTTTTTTTTAACCAGGTGTTACTTTAAACCTGGACATACACGCAACGTGTATGTGCTTGTACGAGCAATGTGCTTGTACGAATAGGAAATTAATCAGGAAATGCTGGCCATTAAACTGACATCACTTGTCACTTTGCCCCTAGCCTCTGATTTTAAAAAACCCAGCAATGTGTCACGGCATTGAACACTTGACAATTAATCATTTTGACTTCATGTGAAATATTTGTATTGTACTGTGTTACTATTCTATAATTATTATTATACCAGACATGATCTTAAATAGTAAATGATAAAATAAGTTATATTTTAAGAATAATGACTATCAAATTAGTACATAATAACCAATATATTAGATAGTAAACTTTTCACGATAGATGGATGTTCGGATGTAATGAGTTCACAATAGCGATGTATTAAATTTATGCGATCTCATCATCTAAAATATTAAAAAACGATAAATATATATAGTACTAATAAGATTATAAATTATATAAAAATGGAATTGAAAGCAATTGGGTTTGTTGATAATGATAACGGTTTGGATTTCTCCATGATTAGTTAAAAAATATCTATATAAAATATAATAATAAATCGATCGTTATTTTACCACATGATCTGCCCAAAGAATCGAATTGAATATTAACCCAATTGTTTATACTCTCGGAGGCAATGTTACGACTCGGAAGTTCTTGAGAGGGAGTGATTTAGCACAGATGTTGCAGGAAGTACCCTCACCCTGGCACTCTGCCATGAAATCTATTTTAATCACTTTTTATATTTCTTCCTACAGCGCATCGTCAAGGAGGCTGACAAGGATGGGTCCGGAAAAATTGAGTTCGCGGAATTCGAAGGAGCCCTGGAATGTGTTGCAGTCCTTGTGATGTGAGTAATTTGAATAAATCTATAATATAGCACCATGTCAATTATCATTTCACTGCGGGCACACCATAACAATTTAACTTATAATGTGTAATTCTCAGACTCATGGGTATAATGGGTATACGAGAAAAGTAGACTAAAGGCCCTAGGTAATATTTTCAGTGGGCTATATTGTATATGAATTCCCTGGATAAGCGCAAATCTGAATTGTGAAATGAATAGCTTAAATGTGTCGAACAGGTCTTAAACAAATATCATGTATTGACCAACTATCCTCTTCTAATGTCAATCGCCAATCCTAACTATTCCTTACCATATTATGGTCAGCCACAACATTCCTTAACATTGTTTATTGAGAATCTTCATAACATGTTTTAGGATGTATGAAGCCAAGATGGCAGGAATATTGAATAAAAAAGCTTTGCAAAAACAAAAACAAAAATTTCCCCAACTTAACTATATAAGTAAAATCGACATCACTTGACTAGTGTTTATTTGGAAAATTTCGACCCGGTCGTCCTGGAAGATTTATTATTTGACAGAAGGAATGCACCCTTTTCCATGGACAAATTGTACTTTTTAAAAGAAAGAAAAATGGAAATAAAATTATAATATCTATATACAAAACCCGAGTGAATGTAAAAAAAAGAATCGCATTCTGTAGCCTGGAAAAAAATGCATCACGATTCTACACACCAGTACAACAGTCTGTGACATTTTGCTTTTGGAACATCACCAAACGCCACCCATAGATAGGGAGCCGTCCAAAAATATCATGTACCAAACAAATATATTGATTTGCTTTATATTTCTAAGTCAATAATAGGGTGGGTCTGCGTACATTAAAAGTAGTTTCTGTCCAGAAATCTATCTGGGTATTTGATTCAAATATGAAATCATCATCATTATTACCACACAGCTATATAAATGTCTAAATCCAGTGTTTTTGATGAATTCATTTTACATTTCTTGATTTTAAAAAAATCCAGAAGTATTATATGTGTACATACATGTATCAAGTGTGCAAACCGCAAATGCGTTCACCTGACATGAAAACTTTAGGAAGCCTTACGAGATAAGACCCTTTCATTGTATTGGTGGTACAGAATAGTATATTTGCTTTGTACACTAGATGGCGTAGCCGCAGCTACCGCCCATTACTAATGTAAACTGATGCAGGTGTTCCCCATGGTGGCTTACCCTCCATGGTGGTGCACTCACCTCTTTGCTGCTCGGCGGAACGACTAACATCGGGATCTTTGCCATCGTATCACATTCCTAAATATATTCAGGGAAGATTTATTCCCATGTTTTTGCGATGGAAGATTTTATATTGTTCTGAAATCCAGACTAATATGTTTCTGAAATAGGCCTACTAGCTAATCACTGAAAAGTACAGGATAAATCGTGCGTTTTATACCAGAATTCTGTTACTACTGTACGTTGAGAATTGATAAATTTGCAACATGTCGGTCTCTTTTTTAGGATCATCCAATTGAGAATGATGTTCGATGAGATCGACAAGGACAAGAGTGGAAAGCTCGACAAGAACGAGCTGAAGGAACTCTGCAAGTGTGCTGACGCCTCAAAGCATTCTGATCAAATCTTGGCAAAACTTGATGCTGATGGTGATGGCAAAGTCAGCTTCGACGAATTCCTCCAAGCCATGCTGTCCGCAGCATAAATTCCCTAATTATATAGACGAGAAAATACTATGATGCAATTAGCTATTTCTGTTTATCAATTACAATTAATCTCCCCAGGTCCTTCACCCAGGGAGGGATCAGAATCATTTGTAAAAACGAGCAAGAAATGCAAAAAATCTTTGGGTAATCCCTAGGTATTGTACATTAGCTAGTCACAGATACCTGTAGTGGCCGGTCAGTATGTTTTACTCTTTCTAATATCATTGATTTAACATTCTACGACTATGGAAACAAGTTTCTGGCTGTGAAAATATATGAGGGTGAATGGGAAAAAAGTGGAATCGTTGTATCTTTATCGAATGTGACCCGAATGGGTGTAACGAGAGGAATGTATGTTTCATCATATTTCATTCATTGGATATCCCTTGACTCTGCTGCCAAATCTGAAGCAACTTTGAGCTCTCGTCTCCCCAATGGAAATGGGTACAGTAGCAGCTTGAGTCGCCATCTGGTGCATTCTTGGGAAACCAAAGGATTCTTACTGCCCTTGTCTATCTTTTTTTAAATATATAAATAACTTGTTTAGGATTAGAGGATTGGTTCTTCAAATTTCGGGTTTTTAGGTTTTCATTTAATAAAAACACAAGGCCTGTTATTAGTTTAGGGTGTAGTGCTATATACTTTCCTTCAAGTTCTCTTAACTAGGAAACAAAATTTAGCAAACTTTGGAAAAAGAGTCGTGCTGTGATAACTTTACATAACCATGAGGGTTTTTAAAAATATATAATATTTGTATTGAATATTTTAGATTTGTTAATCCTGTATCCATTTTTCTAGACGTTTCACTCGAACACATGCTTTTCGGAAATAAAAATGAATAAAACACAATTAGCGATGTTATGTCTTGTGTTGTTCGGTTTATTCGTTTAGTAAAGTCGCAAACATCAATATAACTGTCGCAATGGTTTGGGAATAATCCATGTTTACGATTGCACCGGACAGAATCCCATTTTGCCCCATGATTATGAATAACTGATTCACTGCCAAGTCAAATATGAATGAAGAGATTCATCACAAGAATCTGTTAAACACAAGATCATTAAACGGAAACTCTCTCTAGAACATGTAATGAATCTAACGATATTCCGGTATGTCTGGTACACTATTTCATGCCTAGCCATGGCAAATGCTTTTTGACAAGTCAAACAGCAGGATTTGCATAACGAGATAGTGTAGAGAATTGGTAGCCGCTCAGTATTTTCTAACTAATTTTTATTATATGGGGGTCGAGCACATTCTTTCATCTTCAACTAGGGCAAATCTATTTTATAAACCAAATTAAGTTAATTTATCTTAAACACAAAATAAAGTTGATTTAATGTAAGGTTATGTATGTTATGTTTTGTCTCGCAGCATACATATATATGTTCACGCCCAAAGAACTGTCTTTTTTTCTTTTTGCTTCATAATACAAACGTTTCGGGACATCTCTGCATGGGGACTTTGGTGTTTGGTTTCTTTGCCGGCAATCGGGGACTCCGAGAATATTAAATACTAGTGGTGCGACTCCTTAAAAATATGAAGAATGGAGCATTTAGTAAAACCTATCTTCTGTGCTGCATCATTGGTAATTAAGTGTATAACAGTTCGGCTTGATAGAACTATAAATATTGATGGTGCACTTTAAAAACATCCTTTGGTATTAAATGTCTTATTGTATTTAGGTACCTGTTGATAACCAACTCTGTATCGATAGTAAAATTTTAAATAAAAATAAGAATCACCCATGCTCTTAGGAACTAGATGTAGTTGTAGTTTAATGCTTTGCATGTTGGAAACTATAGAGAAATAAATGCTTAATAGATATTTTCATATCATTCAACATTACACTTATGCAATCTCACAAATATTCTAATATCAAGTAAGAATAATAACTATTACGAGGGAAATGAACGCTAGTTGCTCACACAAGTAAGTATTGGTTCACGTGGCAATGAAAACCAAGTTCTAATATTGGCTACTAAGCATGAATCAGATGTAAAATAGAAATCGAACGTAGTCCAGGTATACATACACCAGGGAACTATAACACTAACTCTCCATGGATTCGATTTTGAAGGTGCTACGTGTAATATTTTTTCACGTGCACTAAGAACATGTCAGCCACGCCCTATTGGGTCTGGTTTAGGCTTATAGTGCAATTCAGTTTACGGTGTTTCATATCAGCCTCTTGTCATTTTCCATTGTTGGACTCAAAAACTCTACTACTCCACCTGGTGTATTAGATGGAAGCACCTGTAGTGCATACAAGTGTACTAGACCTTACACTTGGCCTATCAATTAAAACAGATATCTAGCTATATCTGTCGGACATTTTGATATAACATGACAACAATGCAAAATAATGTGTTATTCGTCGGCCAATCTATCCGGTGCCATAGCATTAGCCGTAGGTGATTATGTACGTCTCTCCTTAAATATTTCATGGCTGCTAGCCCTGCGGAATGTGGTTCTTTGACTTCTTTTTGCTAACCATAATTATGATGTTATCCCGTCCGTTAATTTCATTCTTCGTCTGCCTCAACTTCTTTTTCGTTCAATGTTTCCTCTTGTTACAAGATATTTACGTATTACGGAAGCCCAGAACGTTCACTAAATATATACTTGGTCGAATATAAATGGTCGAAAAAAATATGAAAAAGTATACCGATATCTACAATAAAGAAATGAAATCGAAAATGTGTAAAAAAGATGAAAGTTTAGGAATGATACTTAAATGAAATGAGATCTCACAAAATCTCATGCCTAACAAATGCAAAATGAGTGAAGAATTTGAAAGTGTAGGAACGAGATTTTAATTGAGAAGAGATCTCACTGACAAAATGGCGGCGCCCACAGGTACCGCCATTGGGTTGGTTCTTTGATTGGATTGGTTCTGCACCTATTCCTGCGGCATATAGTGCTGCTCCTGATCAATGTCCAATGCAGCACAGCACTGTGCAGTGCAGCATTGTGCAGCTCAGCTTTGTGCCACGCTATTTAGTGCAGCACTGTGCTGCGCAGCAATGTGCAGCACTGTTTAGTGCAGCACTGTTTAGTCCATCACTGTGGGCAGCACTAAGCTATGCATTTTTTTTTTAAATAAATTTTATTGAGCACATTTTCATAATACATGATAATCTCATGAGACTCAAGTGAAAAAGTTTAATTTTGATCAGAGTGGACGAATAAGTTAATACAATTTTTTTAAAGCCTTTTAACAGTGAATTTTTAGAGGTTATTTAGCAGAGAGAGAATTATCACTCTAATATGCTGCATAGTTCTGCACCATAAAGTGCTGCACAGTACTGCGCAGCACAGTGCTGTATTCTAATGTGCTGCATTAATACTCTAATATATGCTGTATAGTTCTGCACTCTAAAGTGTTGTTGTGTGCTAGATAGTGCTGTGAAGCACAGTGCTGTATGGCATAGTGCTTCACTCTTATGTGTTGTACTGTGCTGCACAGATTCGTGCTGCTCTGTACTGCACAGCACATTGCTGCACTCTGATGTGCTGTTCAGTGCTGCATAGTACTGTGATGTGCTGCACAGCTCTTGCTGCATTGTGCTGTTCTGTGCTGCTGGATGAGTCATGGCCCCGTGCAAAAACCATTTTCGCCGAAAAAGCTTAGTACCCCCACCCATGCCTCTGTTCCAGAGAACCTATATATCTCAGAACCCCATTTAAGTCACTTTTCTCGCTTAATTCAATCTTAGCCTCTCTAATTCGTTGACCAATCGAAAGGGAATTACATCAATAACTAAATGAGTGAGTTTAAAAGAAAACAGAGCCCCAGATATGAAGATATAAGTGAAATTAAAGAATAAAATGACTCAAAAATGAGACAAATTTAAAAAGGCTGCCTGCTCTGGGATTCATCCTGACAATGTCCAGTTTGGCAGTCTTACATGCTAACCACTTGACCACAGGGGACTGTAGAGAACAAGTATATATAAACACTGGGCATATACCCATTGATGCATCACATTTTAGCTTTACTTTAATCCGCTATTCTCCACATGATGATTGAGGAGAATGATGATTGAGGAGAATAGGGAAAATAAATTATCTATGAAGTTCCCTGTGTTAGCCGCAGGTGATTTGATTATTCAAATTATCATAGAAGTATATCTTGCATTTGTTATATATTCATATAATATGCAGGAATGTCTAGCTCTGCATGCTTCTCTGGACAGTTGTGTGCTGCACAACACAGTGCTGCTCTGTGCTGATGAAAATACCATATTCATAGCACCATTATTGCATACTGGTTTCAACACTAAAACTTTGCACTTCACTTGAGGAAGGAATCCAAGATGGCGGCGACCATGGGGCCGCCATCTTGTGCGTGAAATCTCTTGAAAGTCTTGTTCATATCTTTTCATATTCTTCACACACTTTCCTTTTGTTAGACACGAAATCTCGTGAGATCTTGCCTCTTTTAAATCTTCCTTCTACACTTTCAGCTTTCGCACACATTTTCGATTTTGTTTTCGATATGTCTGATATATAGTATATATATCCTTTTCATATGTATTTCTACCATTTTTAAAAGATATTTAGTAAACATTCTGGGCTTCCGCAGTATGCACCTCTCATTTATTTAGTCCCTGTTAATCCTCCCAGTCATTGATTATGGGGATATATTCTACGCCTCAGCTTCAAAAAAGTTGATAGGTAGAATTCATACTCTTTTAAACTCCTGTATACGCTTCATCATGGATGTTAGCAAAAGAACAAATGTTGACCAAAGTTATCATGATTTAAAAATCCTAACCAATGAGAGAAAGACCGAAATTCACCTTGTAGAAAGCGCCTTCTATCTCTCACGAAATATGGCTAACCTAGACAAAAGAAATTTAACAACTAGGAGTCACGCCAAAAATAGAAAGAATCTCAAAATTAATACTCCAAAATCGGCCACTTACAAAAATAGCTTTGTCTATAAGGCCAAAACTGCTTGGAATGCACTGCCCACAATAGTGCATGAATTAGATACCAAAAAAGAAATTCGAAACTATGTTGAAAACATGTAAATCTACTGCATTTGTATTGTTTGAACACACTAAACCTGTGTACTATTTGAACTATATCAGTATAACCCACTGTATCAAAGTCGCAATCTCATTTGTTGTATTGAATCTGTAAATACTCAGGAGTACACCTGATACATTACTATCTTACCCATTACATTACTGTATGTGACACTTACCGCCAATCAGGAGTACACCTGATTCAGTGCGTAAAACCTGTTTACCTAGGCTATATAATCACACAGTAAAACTAAACAGTTATTCTTGACGAATCAAAGGCATGTTAATTCTCATGAATCTGCCTATAACGCTTTATATCTAGTTTTATGTACTATATACTATTTTCATGTCCAGAGACCCAAACACAGGAGTACACCTGTCAGTCTCGAAATGTGCAAAGTCATACCTAATAGTCCAAATGGACCTAGTCATAGCTTCACAATACCTATTGTGTCTTGTTTATTGTTTACTGTTTTAACTTAATATTAATTTAACTTGTAAAGCTAGTAGTTAATTTCACCTTTTCGGCCAAGGTAACGGCGGGGAGAACTGGAGTCACTCACTCTAGAAGTCTGTATACCTGTTTATCATATGTACTGTCCAATTCGATAAATAAAGTAGTTCTTATCTTATCTTATCTAACCATACAGTAATTTGATCAGTTTTTACAAATTTCTTTGTAAGGGTGAACAATGATCATGGACATATCAGTATTATTCTCGACAGACAGTTTACGTGATGAGATACAGTTGATATTATATGTAGATTATATTGGGGAGGTAGATTAGATAGAGTGGTATCAGGTTATTCATCCAATGCTTTGAGTTTAGCCTCGAAACGGGCCTCGAAACATGAAAAGGAGACTCGACTATTTTCCTTTACCCCCAATTGTATATCAAATGCATTATTTAAACCCTACGTATATATAAACCAAGTATGACTACATTTTTGGGTCCCAAGAAAGTAACAGTTCTACTAACCCCCGATTAATTGTCAAGTTTGGATAGATTACGAAGCATGTTTTTCTTATCTGATTCTGTTCAAACCCCAATATACCCCCGAATATACCACTGCATTCTCTAATCTTGTCCTTTGCAACGTCTTTGTTGTTTTATCACCAACACTTTATACACAATTTAACAGATATACAATATAATTATTGCACACACGATATATCAAAATCTATGTTACACTGGGTCTGTAAGATATTCTTCAAGCAAGATGCATGGATTGCAGAACCACACTCAGCATAGGAATCTTGTGGCGACTGGTAAACTGCCTCTGCCTTGAACTAGCTCCATTGGCTGCAGGGTCCATCTGGTGAGGAAAATCGGTATTATTCACTTACAATAGTTATTAAAGTTTTAACTCCACAATTATGATTTGATTGGACGTAGTTTATCCCATAGCAGTCCTGAAAACAGTGATTATACATATATACAAGGACATATGAGGTCGGGGGTCACATTCTTTACTTACTGCAAATTACTTAGTAGAAAGTATAATTATTGCTGAAGATTAATAAATGTCAGGTTGAATTGTGTACGCTTATACATGTATGTGCGGATTTGTTGTAATGTTATGTTGAGATTTTATCGAGATTTTTTGTCTCAAACTGCCTCCAACATTGCCACGAATGTTTTGAGATTAGACATCGGGAACTAGTACCATGTTGCCCTGAAAAATAAACCTCTATATTATCCGTTCTATAAAATTTACCGGCATCAAACCACAGAAAAATATATAAGATTTTTGGTTAGGTTACTGAAAAAAGCGAACCGAATATTCAAGAAAGTAATAAACGTTGGGATATTCAAGGAAAGTGGCGATACGACATTTGCCATTGCATAAACTAGCCATGTTTATAGGGACATCAACAAGAAACGCGCGTTGATTATCATCTAATTTGGTTGAGTTAAAATCCTTTACAGCGACTGTTTTGATAAAATTAATGTTAATAATTTCCGTCAAATGTAATGAGGGAAAGTCTATATCTGACAAAATCTAAACATATACGTGTACCTCAGATGTACGGCAGGCAAGTTCTCATACATTCAATACTCGATATAACCTGACAGTGACGTGCAACCAAATCTTTTAGGAATTTAAAATCCATTATTTTGGAAAGGTTGAGACACATGTATAATACATTGGGATACTTATCTTGTCTCCCGTCTATTATTTTAGGTATCCGACCATACATCAGGGGTTAATTTTCAGTTACCAGGGCCTTAATTGTCCCCTCCATTATCAAGGAATGGACTCAAGGTACAAAACGTGTGGATTACTGGGCCATTGCAGTATATCGAATTGTATATACATCAATTTAAATAAAGAATTTAAATGGGGATAATATGTGTATCCACCATGATAAACTAATATAATTTCACATGCTTTATGACACCTAAAACGTTCGACAAAGTTTCTAATTGTTAGACATAAAAGCACTAAAATTAATCTAAGCAGACAGATGAGTCATAGGTGTCTGAACTTTCATTTAAAATAGTTATATTTGTTTCTCAAAAGACTGGGCTAGCTGGAAGGAATATTGGACATGGGTCTTTTAAAATAGGCTTAAGCGCATTCTATCAATGGAAAATGAATGGAATATTATTGGCCGTACCCATGCACCGTATCGTACCCATAAACATCACATTTCTGAGATCCAGGCCTTTTTATATCAACTTCTGTGTGTAGATGGTAGCTTGACTTGAAGAATATATCGAGATTAATGTGAGACTGCATCTGCCATTAGACCATGGTTTTATCATTTTAAATGATTATTAAAGGCAATTGCTAATGGGAAAAATGTTATAAATGATAATCTAAATAACAAATAAGAGGATAATGTAGTTGGATGTAATACACCACAGAAAATGATGCGCTTGATCGTTCAAGATGCCTCGCAGAGAGATGTGTCCGTGTTCCTTCCTCTTGGTCGGAGAAGGACTTCGCGATATTCGATATAGCAACACTGCCCAGTTTTAGTGCTTGCGTTATTATATTCGTCCACATTAACTAGCCACAACTAAGATATGTTATGAATGGCGAGTACAGTTACTTTCCGACACATGCTTCTAGATTTAGAACAATCTTCCGTTTGATATCTGCTCAACACAGCTACATGGACTTAAGCATTTCCGTAACAACGACGCAATTAAACACTTGCTACCACCAGCGTTGATTGATATCACGAAGACGCCACTAAAAAGAGGGGCGAATTCGGAAAAAGTAGATGTCATTTAAATTAAAACCACAGATCTGGTTTGACCAGATGACCTGACATTTTATGGCAAGGCGTATGAGAAAAGATTGTGTGATATTTTGGTGTGCTTTGTGAAGGAAGAATGGAAGAGAAGATGTCCGAAATTGACGCCATGCTTGGACGGACGATCCAGGCCTTGATACTAAAATGCCAGGTCGCCCCCACAATCCTCGCTCTATGGGAGGAGTAGATGTGCTCTCAGTCTCCTCATTATTGAAATTTAGGAGAATGGTTCAAATCTTGTTTGCAGGCACTGAATTAAACACATCTGCACTTCCAGCTTGCCTAAATGTGAAATGCAAGAATTACATTTAAGATAAATCCTGCATTTTTAACATTTCTTAAAGGTAAAGGTACGTGTATGCAATGCACCATCTTTGTACTCGGTGTAAGCATCGCAAGGAGGCTCGCGCACAGCTTGTCGCTTACTTCTGTTCCAATCCTTTTTGTTTGTGTTTATTATATTGAGATGAGTATCCGGGTGGACATCTCTGATTATAGAGTTAAATGGAGTAATAATAAGTTTAATAATAGATTCGGAGCGTGGGCCAACTACTTTCTTTGTATCGACAAATAATGGTTTCTTGGAAACACATAAACAATGCTTGGTGTCAATGAAAGGTGCGATGGTGCGGATGCCGAGTAAATAAGCAAGTTTTTTTTCATAGGCAGAGGTCTAATATGGTTTGCGATAGATTGCAGTCGTATTTCTTTTAACAAGCTAGACATCGAATGATGCCCATATAAAATATTTCTTTAATACAAAAAGCCAAAAGTATAGCTGAAACGCAGAATATACAGCAGTAGAACTACAGCGTTTAACAGAAATTGTAATTAGACGGCTCATGGTTCCTACGGTGAATAATAGATAGAATCTAATCGGTTTAACGATTAGGATCCTTTCTGAAATGAGGCAGGTTATTCGCATATAATTCGCCAGGTACATCAATCAGCATGGCTTACATACTTATGTATGTGACGGAACTAAAAACAACCTCCACTCCCTTCAAAACTGCTACCATGTACTGAGAGAGAATACCCTAGCTTACGACTTGTTTAGACATATAGGTGCATAATGTGAGAACCATAGTATTCTCCAGAAAAATGAAAATAAATCCATTATATCATAAAAATTATGGGAGGGTCCCACAAAGGGAGTCGGTAACAGGCTGTCAATAGGTGATACAAATTTCAAACGTGGCTAGACAGCCTGTCTTTGACTCCCAATGTCTGTTACGGGAACCCCTCCTACTTATTGTTGTCGGTTGCGCCAAGTGATGGCGTCCATGATATTAAGACCTTGTGGTGCAATGGTCTTCAAACGATGTATCCATTTTGCCTCCATGGTGTTCCTGAGAGTCTCTAATTCTTCATCTGAGGGGAAGCACCTGATAAATTCAAGTACGAACACTCTGACATCATGTTTCCCATTGTGGGTTGGTTCATTGGAGTGTCTTGCGACACTTGTTGAATTTTCAGGTATATCTGGAAAGTTTATACACCTGAAGTGTTGGTACAGACGTTTCATCAGGAGTTGTTTGGTTTTGCCCACGTATTGGCGTCCACACACACACACACACACACAAAAATACATACTTATGTACAGAGAATTAAAAGAAAGTTGAAGTTTTACAAGATAAATGAAATAGTTAACTCTTGTAAAAAGAAAAGCGTACAATATGTGCCCATATATCGTCTATTACAATTGAAAAAGAAAGTGGACCAAAACTATAGACTTGATAGAGGAAACTAGTCAAACGACTCTAGTTTAGACATCGACAAGTCTTCTTTCGAATGTGAAATACATGGAACGATACTTATTGTGTGTAGAATTAACAACGCGCCACTGTATGTTAACTAAATATTCTAGAGCTGTGTACTGATGTTAAAAGAACTGAATTGTCAAATATCGCGTTAAACTTAAATATTGTAAATACCTTTGTAGGAGATGAGACCTACCACATTGTGGAAATCTTCCTAATAAAATTGTTTAAAAAAAAAATTGGAGGTTACAGCTACTATCAAACTGATATTGAATGCATATAAAAGAAGTATTAGGAACTCCACTGAAACACAGCATGCGCAATTGAAAAGGAGATACTAATTCAAAGCTGGATGGTAAGATTCCTTGTCAACAATTTCATATGAAATCCACCATAATTTATTTATTGCCTTGGTCTTGCAGAGAAGTCATATATGAATGTATATTTTGCTAGTATTGATAGCATTTGTTAATACTGGGGACGATATGTTCCCTTTGGAACAACTTTATAATAGGGAATTATTGTTATTATCCTATAATAGATTCATGTACCCACCTCCCTCAGAATCGACAGATAACTTTATTTCTGAGGCACATTGATTGTGTACAAATTTGCCTTGGCTACTTATGCTTATAGTGTTTCCAAGTGAACAAAGGAACAAAAGGAAACACTTGATCTAAGTCTCAAAATCATATTAATCCTGACATTACAAAGATACAAGTCAAACGAGGACAAGACAAAGATAGACATTTACAGGGTCCTCTCCTATGATTAACGATAATAAGCTTTATTCATTGAGAACATCAAATGATGCCGAATTCTGGAGCACATTCCTCCTTTGCCAGCACATGCTTCCTGATTAATTATGTTTAATTAGATGAAATTAGATGGATAATACGAGATCCATGACTCCCATATCTAACATATAGAGAAAGTGTGCAAAAATATGCAGGCCACAAACAGTGTACATTCATGACCTTCACCATCTCCGCCTTCCCGTAAATCACCTTTCAAAAAAGTCCTCCTGACACTAGTTGTCACGTAGATGTCATCATTGGGCTAATTAATTATCTATTGAAGATCTTGTCTGCAGTTGGCGACATTACAAACACCAAGGCCACATACAATATTTGCTTGTTCATCAGGAATTAATGAATAGATCTCCCCCGTTAGAAATGGAAACAGGAAGTAAACACAGCGATGGGTTGCAGTCTCGCACCATCTACGGGAAACCCGGAAGCGAGAACCACACTCACAGATTAAAAAGCCACTGATTGGTCGGAAGTTAAATGTCAGATCGGAGCTTCCCCCACGTGCGAGTGATGATGCATTCTGGTTCTTTTTAAAGACTGGGATTTACCTCAAGGAATTCTCTCCCTAGTGAAGTCCTCTAGGCTCCTTGCCAGAAAAGGAAAGGCCATCGTCATTTTATGGTATTATCACTAGGGGGATCCTCAATGATGGAACTCCCCTCCATAACGAGCGTGGCAATAGATAAATTTGAACGGGAAATACTCATGTGATGACGTCATTTCCACCGGGATTTCTTTTGTCTATTTGATCATATCATTTAGTGTCCAAAGTCTGTCTGTTAGTAAAGGTCATTTTTTGACATTAAGACAAGTATAACCACACTAAATAGGAAGCATCTTTACAACTTACATTTTTCACCATTTGACCATTTTGGGCAAAATATTGATCCCTGATACTTGCCATACGTTGAATGAAAAGCTGCTCTAAATTTTCCGCAGTGAAGTTTTTCAGAATGTTTTGAAACAGAAGTAATAACACTTTGAAGAATAAAATGTTCAAAGGAAACTGACGTTAAGCTTGCACATCTAGATTCTCTTTGCGAATTAGAAATATATGTTTAACACGATGGGGATCTGATATATTGATATATTTGTGAGTTTTGGACAATCAAATGCGCCCGTAGCACACTCTTAAAGCTTCTCTATGCCACATACCATAAAAAGGAAGACTGGCTTATAGCACAATGGAAGAGAGAGAACGTGAAATGGGAGGTATCATAAAGCACCCTTCTTGTCAGTGCCCACAAACTTCCAAGCCCTTCTTCGTGCTTTGGTCGGTGTCAGATCGAGCCGGAATGTCACGTTAGTTTGGCGCTTCCTAATTACCAGTCATCTCCAGTTGATACACTAATTACCACCCCCACCTCTAAAAACTCTCAATAGGTGGCTCTGCCAGAAACACGTGCTACAGACCCGCCCCTACCGACAGAAATCCACAGCACGTCCCTCCAAAAACCGCGCAAAATTAGCGCTACCGGAGTTTGTACATTGAAGGGGCATTGTGCTCCCAGCACAAAACCAGTGGGGGCAGTTTGAAAGGCTTTCCACAGGTTACCGCCAGGGGACCGATGGCACCCCGCTAGGTGGCGGGACAAGGGGGCTGATCGTGGGAAGGGCGGATCACGGTCCCTTGGACAGCTTCGACAATGGCAGTAATGTGTGTTACAATCAGGCATAGCCATGCCTTATCTATTCATCTATAGTAAGTTTTTCATGCTTCGACTTTGCCTGAATGATGGTCATTAGAAAGTTTTCAGTGACAGCCTGAAGAAAAATTTCTCCTTGTATGCCAGCGTTCTTACAGCAGAAATGTGAACAACACCTGGGACAATGACCTCGTAAATAATGGATGTATTTCACCCATGCATCATTCATGAATATCTCCTCTGAATAATATGGCTCCGCTTTAATTACTGTCTCCTCTTTGTCCGCTAAAAGGTGTTTTTAATTCAATTTTTAGTCATATTGCCCATTGAATTCTAATGGTTTTCCATTGGTATTTTTTTATTCAGGAAAACCACGATCGATAATGACTATCTTGCATGCGACAAATACGTTATATATACTCTTAAATCGTGACTGGGACTTCATTGGTGAAGGGCCAACATCTTCTTTCGAGACTGATTCAGTTAGCTCAGTATTCCACCAAAACTTTCCCCTCTGGTGAAAATCTTTTGTGTCCATAGATGTTCACCCCATTACCTCTGATGCCTACTTATACAATATTAACACGTAGCGTAGAATTCTATTGAGGAAAGGCCCTTACCTGTGGTAATAGGGGTCTTAATGAAGGCTTTGTCTCCAAGTGGTCAAGCGGTCAAGGGATGGCCACAGCGCACACCTGGAGGTTTGCTCCACCCCGAAGTTTTTCGCACCACAGTCTATAAGTTTATTAGCCTGACTAGGCATATAGACATAAAGGTTGTGGTGTAACGCAAACACATCCAGAAAAGTATAACCCCCAGAATAGAAAATTGAATTACGTTGTGATAATTGCCTGCTGAGCCCCTAAGTTGCCCCAAGTCTGCTTCAACACAATGGGGGTGGTGTATAATATTAAGAATACAAAATCGTAAGATTCGTAAATTCGTAAGCACTTATTAATTCGCTTGTAAGTCAAAACATGGTGCATATGATACAATTACGAAATTCTTAAATGGGTATGTTCTAGCATAGGATTTGGTAGTTACAAAGTTTATTGTGTAATTATATAGGCTTACAAGGAAGTTGTAACCGGGTACAGTATGCTTGTAGTTACTAATCCTGCGATTGCAAAATAAAGGTTGTAAATCAGTGTGCAGAATATATCCTTGACCCACTTGTTGGAGTTGGTAATTTTAGAACATTGTAATTGGAAATACAAATTTACGATTGACTGTTAACATTACTAAGTGCTTGACAATGCATTTTGCATTGGTCTTGCAATGTACATGTAATCCTAAAGCTTGCATACACAAACAGAACTATCACATACCCAGTTACCCACACTCAACACACCCACACCCACATACACACAGGCGGGGGGGGGGGGGGGACAAGGGGGCACTTATTATAGTTAACAGAGGGCCAGGCTTGCATTACCCTAGGTAGTATCAAACCTTCAATCGATCAAGGTAACATCAGATCCAGCATGGAGAAATTGGTTCATTTCCCAAAAGAGGTTTAAACCTGTAAAAACGTTTACAAGAACTGTTTGCAACAGAATATAAGTACGAGCCTTTTGGTAAAGCAGTTGTAAACGCCTTACAAGCTCTTGTGATGACCCCACTCACCATCACAACTACGAGTCCTTACAAAAGAATTAAGTTTTTACGATTTGGTACATGTAACCTTCAGCACCATATTTTAGCTTGCAAGCATGCTATCGAGGGGTTACAAACCATGTATTTTATTGTAATCGCAGGATAAGTAACTACAAGCAAATTACGAAACTTGCAAGCTCTAAAATTTAGTTGCGATTATACACCACCCCCAATATATACAGTTCAGGCCAGATGCTAGAGATCGAGGTTCTTGGGTCATATATGTGGTGTGTCACAGGGAAATGAGTCATAAGTCGAAAAAAGTCATATTTTTCAAATGGTTTTTCACAAGGTTTTTCAAATACGATGATATCTCAATATCCATTTTTTTTCTTTTTTCGACTTATGACTCATTTTTCTGTAACACATCGTATATAATGTTGGATTGAGCCAGTTCTTTCAAAGCATTCAACCCTTAAATTGGCTAATTGTGGTAAATAAACTGCATCAGAAATATCCCCAGTAATGACCTATAGAGCTGTGTTGGGAAAATGAAAATGTATAAGGAATTCTGATTGAATTTCCTCTCTAAATTGGGATCACTTATAATTTCTTTTTATTTTACAATGGTTTTGTAAACTCTAGCAAGTATTCTTGGTCAAATTTCGTGGATTTCCTTTCATGCCTCTTTCTTAAGACGCCATCTTCCCTCGTCACCAAACTTTCCTCAGCGCCGACAATAGAGCATTGATAAAATTTCCGAGGGATTAAACTCCCATCATAGAATTTTCTGCCGTTAATTCAACTCTCAGCATTGCTAAAAGCCTTCTCGCGAAGGGGATTACGAATCATGAAACTCCCCAAATCAGGGCCTTCACCGAGCTCAGCCAATCGATTAACTTTAACAAGATTTGAGGAGGAATTCGCTGTAACAAATGCCTTGCCATTTTCACACCGAACCCGGCCGTAAAAAACAACCTAACGCCCTGTTGCCTCTGTTGACAACCAAAAATCCAAGCGTACCAATTTAAGTGGAGTCCGGTTTTCTGGATATTTTCCTCTGCCCATAGCCGGAATGAACTTATTATCGCCTTTTGGGAAGGGGGTTTTACGTCGTTACGCCCTGACCCTTACGAGAGTGGAGCAAGACTTTCAGCACTATTGTAAGCCCTGACCCGATGTCAACCCCCGGCCGGGCGTCCACAAGGGAAAACTTCATCAAGCAGAAACTAATTGCTGTATCGGTGTTATGCTTCCTCTGAACGAGAGCATGCCGCCGTTTACCTTCACTGTACTTAATGATGCAAATATATTCATAAAGCTTTTCTCTCGTGCCCTTCTGAAGGAGGTCCTTTGTGTTGGTCGTACTATTATAACGAGGTACTTGAGTGAATGCATCCATTGGGCTGTGATTTTTAGCGAGAAAAGCGAGCATGCGCTTAACTTTGACACCCATCAGGAGTATCTTGGCTCTGCTTGGCCCCTTATAGTATACGCACTACTCATACACTCCATAAAACTTTCTTCGTCAACTTCATTTCTTTTCAGGTGAACACAATGTAATACATGTGGCATTTGTATACAAGATGATGGCATTTCAGAAAAGGTATCAGAGGCTGGAAGTCTTCATTTGTACCTTGCGAAAAAATACTTTATTCTTTATTTCCCCCCACATATCTGAACGACTTAACTTAAGAATCGGCCATTTTCAGATTAATACCCATGGATTGTAGGTAGCATAGCCATACAATATGTCATTATTGGAGTGTCACCATCTCTTCCCACAACCTGTTCATCTAGTACAAACAAGGGCCATCTCGAAGCCCTTGTCCTTTCAGGGACCAGCAAGCTAAGGGCCTCTTAAAAGCCCTATTATAATATTGTACGCCACTCTTGTCATTGACCCGATGGTATTCAGGAGGCAACTCTTCTCTCCATCGTTAACACATGAAAGGTTTGATCAAACACTTGGTTAGCTTGGTAAAAGATGGGGAGTAACCTGTACAAGTAAAACACTCACGCTTAAGAAGTTTTTAAATATCATTTCATATTTGAAATGTACGGGTCAGGCACAAAACTAGAATATTTGCACAGACTTCTAATCATCAGATTTCAAGGGGGGATAAAGCAACAGAGTAAAATAACAGGAAGGAATTATAATGTGTTTTTCTTGTGTATACATGTTGTATTATAATTATGTATCTTTCAAAAGTTATATTCAGAATATATATACTATAGCGTACATATATTAATGTTCAATAAACGACATATATATATAGGTGTTCAGCAAACCCTCTCAAATTTTACTTTAGTTTCTCAGAATGTGATACATGAGTTAACAGAGAATCAATTACTTTTTCATTGGAACCTTAATACATTCTTTTTTACACCATAAGGACATACATTCTGACTTTGCTTTCTATGGTAAGGCAGATAAAGGCTTAGGAATGTTTTGAAGCATGACAGTAAGTGGTGGAGACGGAGGGGCCGATGTTTGCTCATAGACGTGGAGAAAATCCCAATTTCAGCAGAAACACTCCAAGTGGAAAGAGCCACATTGGAATTTCATTGCACCTTAATTGGTCGTCGATTCCCACACATTCCAAATAGGATTACCATGTCACTTTATGTAAAAGCCTCAAGGATTTTTTATAAAAGGAAATATGAACATAGCTTTATTTATACATGCATGGTTCACTGGAAAGATGTCAGTTCAGCCAGCTGGGAAATAAAGTATAATGCAATATTGAAAACCATAGTGAGTTTATGGGCATATACAACAGCATAATTCAAAGTCGTCAATATTATAATCGAGTCGTACACAACAGCATTTGAAGTTATTTCAATTGTGATAGATTGGAAAGAAATACAGCATTTGAAGTCATTTCAATGGTGATATAGTTGAAAAGAAAAACAGCATTGCAAGGTGTAGGATGCCCAGCCCCTAATGACTTGAACAGTTAACACTGTATTACTCATTGTGACAAAAGCTTCACTTGCCGTGACTGATTGATAGAGTAGTGAGAGTCAGTGCGAATTGTAACACCTAGCATGAGCAATTGTTGACCCTGGGTATATGGGAGTGACCAATCCCCTGGTGGTCTTCACTGGTCAGACAGGTCACTGCCTCCAGGCTAGTGAACATTGACCACCACTGACTGCCTACTATAATACCTGAAGCCCTTGCAAGGGCCACATTCCTTGAGCCACCCATGGTGTGCTACCAATTTTGGCAGCGACTGCCGCGACAAACTTGCACCCAACCTATTCATCGCCAACGGCGACCAAACGGAAACAGCCTGGGAACATTTAATTATCAAACCATGTGCATTTCACCATGGCCGGAGGGTTTCTCAATTAATCCAGTCGTGTGAAAAGTATCTGCAACATATTTGCCCATCTTTGAGAAGCTAATGGATGCTAATTGGGAAGCCTAGGGTTCATAGATGTAAAACTCCAGAGCGTTGGCGCGTCCTCCTTGGGCCAGCCCTTCATTAGCAGGAGATCTGGGACCGCCCAACAGCAGTGTTCCTTACATGAGGTTGTTAGTGCTGGTTATTAATTCTAATTTGCAATAATTGGTGGTGAAGGAGCCCCCGAAGCCCGACTATGGCGCGAAGAGGGCCAGGTCGTAATGTATCTGGGTGATAATTGGGTTGGATCTGTTATTATCGCCCCCTGCGCGTTGTGATTTACACCTGTAGGGCCGGGATGGATGGGACTTATTCCTCCTGTATCTGACGAGAGTGTGAGGTGATGGAAAACTCCTGTCTACCTCCTCCTGATTTATTATGATCAACTTGTCATAAAAGATAGACAGTCCGATAGCGACCTCGGTTCACTCGACATATCATATAATCATTCATTTTTCAGCCCAGATGCTTCACCTTGCCAACGCCTATAGCTTGCAGGTGCATACTCAACTTCACAAGTACCTACCTTATACCGGTATATATTGTGTGCCTTAATTCTTATGTCTGATATTCCCTCGATATAATTTGCCCATCAGAAAGTTTGGTTAGTGAAACTTACAAATGTTAAATACATGTATATACAAAGGCATCATTATAATGGTACATGCTTTGAACAATCATACAAATTGCCAGATGTATCTTATAATTATAGGGTGTGTTTCCCTTGTCTAAAAAAAAATCGACAATTCCATGCAGTACTTTCATAGGAAATGTGCTTATTGAAGTCTGAACACTTGATTCTCTTAATTGTAAGGAACAGCGTTTTGGTAGGCTTTTTTGGATGTTATGATTGAATGAATACCTGGAGTTGAACAAAAAATCTATCAAAGATCCCCAAAATTATTATATATTTTTATTTGTGTTTGGAATTTTTATATCAAATCCAAACTATTGAATAACCCCAAATGCTGCACAGACCCAATGTACCTTGATACGCTCCAATTTGTGTTACAATTGTTACAAGTTGCAATTATGTAAGATGGTGTGGTGGTACCTACAGGTAAGATATCAAGTTACTGGTATTACAATGTATCATTACTCGGGGAATGGAAGTCTCTGTAAATTCCCATTACCTCTTCAACATGCTCCATGTAGCAGAATAGTGACCCCATCGATATACATGGCTTTATGACTTGCTCTTGCTGTGGTAGGTCTTATCAAGCCAGACAGACTAGTCGATAGCCTTGTCTTCAGGGCTCTCCGCAAGACATAATGTGAAGCAGCTGAAGCCACGGGCTCGAGCAGTGGTTGGTTTGGCTGGTCGCCCAGGCCGGAGGACACTCATTAGTTCTTGGACAGGCTCCACCGAGCCAGCCTTCCAGCCCTCCACTACACGGCTGATTTGCTACAAATTGTGATATCTAATTGATGTAGTTTACACGCAGAGCTGACCGCGAACATGAGTTCAACAATGGAAGGCCCAGACGAAGCAGTCCAACATGCTTGGCGAGCCAAGACGGCCCCGCTCAAGCCAACACCTTTATGTCCTCGGACCAATTAAAGTCTCTTAAAGGGTGATCATTGCTGAATCCTCTTCCCTTCCTTCCCTCCGTGCCTCGACTCTCTTTTATTCTCTCCTCTCGGGGATCCAGCCGATTCAAACAGATCAATAAATCAGAAGACAACTTCTCGGCGGTCTTTTCAGGCCCCGCTGGGCACAAGTTTAATTAAGCAAACTGACCCATGAGCGTCCACCACTGCTTAATGAACTAGTGATCGAATGCGCTGTAGTTTCTAAGGGCCTCGCAAGGTCAAGATTGCAATTCTACGTGCATTTTCCTTAAACGACAAACGTGTTCATCGGAGTTTAAGCGTAAGGCTTCGCTTCACATTGAACCTATAACTGCGAAGAAAGCTGTTGTGTTTAAATTAAGTTGAGCTTTTTGAGATTGAGACTCAACCAGAGTTGTTGACCGATGATGACCTTCACGACCCTGAATCATCTCCGGTCAGCTTGGAATTATCTCTGGTCTACAAAACTTGGGATAAGTGTAATTATATCTAGTTCAAACAAAGAAATTCCCCATCATTTATAACAGGTCTGCCAACATGTTCACGCAGGTCTGCCTCAATCAAATCAAGCCAATGACTCTCTCCTCCCAGGCATCGCAACACTTATTACAGAAGAAAGAAAGTCTGCCTACAACAATTCAGTCAAGTACTTATCCATTCGTGAGAAACTGTATGCCCATCTTCCCTCCGAGTCTTCCGCAATTAGTGTTAGATTTATGTATTGAAAACTGATAGTGATTTCCCTGCCAATACGTTGACCTGGGGAAAAGACAGTGCGAATATAATTGGTGTTTAATTACCAGGAAAGTGGGGTGGGTTGTATGGTTGATCTCCTGAGTGGAAATCATTAGAAACGTATCTATACCTTTGGAACACTCCTCGCACGCAACTGTCAGTGCCCCAGGCCGAAATCCTAGACCCGTCGCTTATGCAAGCATTCATGGTAACACGGTCAGTATTAATTAGTAGAAAGCACAAAGACGTATCATTCAATTAGGCCAGAGGTTTATCCATTTCTGGTACATTTAACATAACGTTATATAAGTGGAGAGAAATGACATATTCCACGATGTCTTTCATAACATTGTCGGATGATATACAGTATAGTGTTTGCTGAGAGGTTTATTTTGTGCAACCGAAATATTTGTTGAAATACAGCCACAAATGATTTGTCTTTTCAGATAAAACAAGTCAACAACCTATCTCCAATCTGATACATGCATGGTAAGCAAAAATACCTTATCTAATGACAGGTACATGTATATATATTGACTATGGGATGCTACGTTGTTGCATCTTTTTAATTTTTGGTATTATATAGAGGAATGCATAGTTCTAGTTTTTATGATATCCTTGTTTTAGTGACTTACATAAAAAAGTTGCGAATAATAACATTTTATTCATAGAATGACCTGCTATAATAGTACGTATAAAACCACCTTTGTGGTTCGGAGACAAGTAATTCCATCACTAAGTATCATAAATATATCCTGTCCCTGAATGGATCAATATATCCGACGTCTTTCCATAGAAGCCCTTCTTGAAGCAAAATGTTCTAAAAAATGTGATATAAATATTTATTCTCTGAACTAGTGTTTCTTTCTTGGCAACAGTCTGCTCTCCCCTCGCTTGGTCATGACCAACCACACAGTTTGGCCTTGCTGGTCATCCATCACGGGGTAGAAGTAGTGACCAGCAGTAGCGGAGGATGATGACTAGAGCTGACCACTAAGTGGACAGCAGAACCCTCGCAGTGACAAATGACCTGGACACAGGAGCCGGCCAACGGTCAAGTTACAAGACCGATGGGTGCACAACCAAAAATAAAGGGTCCAAAACGGAAGGTCAGCGAAGAATAAAGACATTTAACCATTCCATTGTAGTTCCTGGCGATGGGGTGAGGGTTTTAAAAAAGCTGGGGATGATGCCTCCCGAATAACAATGAGGTGATTATCTCAAGACTAACTCCTGAAGTGTTGAAATTCGGAATCTATCAGACAAGTGCAATTCGGTGAACAGTTAGATCGCGAGAAACAAAGCGACTAAAAGTGTTGCCTAATTTATGTTAATCTAGTTAAAAATGAATTAAAGTAATTAAATGAAAGTATTCAGTCAAAGTATCAACTAGTTTTTTTGTTCCTATGACAGTTCTGCCATTATGAAACACTGTATAAGATGCACCGTGGAATTGTTTGCTGCTGAACCCCGAAACCTCGGAAACATTGCGTGCATTGAGGATACTTTGCAGAATTAATAAAAGACGAGTCCTTTGAGGTTTGCGTGCGCCACATTGTCAAATTGATAACTGTCGTCCAATTATCTGAGCGCAACACGTCGACACTGACAATATGAAAGAAGTAATACAGTGACATTGGCCTACCCCCGTGACTTCGGTTGCATGTTTTTGAGTGCTCCGATAGTACACTGAAGAAGCGGCCAGTATTTCCTCCGACCTTTAAAGCCCCTCATCCCCTTTTCCTATAGCAAACACAAAGACTAAGTAAACGCCCATTTTAATTGCAGTCGTCAGTCAGTGTAACCGGTTGGCGGCCCGCAAGATATCTTAAAACAAAGCCAATCTCTGCACCAGGTAAGCAGACGACTTTCGCACAAATCATGCAATCAGTCAACTTCCGGTGCGCTTCGTCATGTCAAATGTCGTTTTGTGAACATCTCAGTGACCGATACAATCGTCGCGTTGTTAAAACAATAAGCTTGTATTATTCCCACAAGACCGACACGAACCTCATTAGAGCTGCATAAGGACCGAGGCTTATTGAGAAGGAGAGGATCATCCCAAGGCATGCAATAAGCTTATTTCCACGATGGATTGTTAACTGCATACATGACGTATCGATACTGGGCGCGTTTGGGTGGGGTGTTGTCTCCTGTTACCTTCTCTGTCGTTTGCTTATTCTCAGCCTCTCTTCAGTATATCCTTATGTCACATTAGATTAACATTTAAAAAGTGATTACACATGGTAAGGTATCTGATATCTGATCTGATATCAAAGAAAATTCAATACAGGTCCCATAATGCTTAATTGTAGGTATATAAATGATATGGTTATTATGCTCTTTACCCTGGCAAGTGTTATCGATGCTGAGGATGAATATAACAGCAATTACCCCATAGATCAGGCGAATATCAGACACAATATCCGTTAATCAATAACCTTTGACTATATTAGGTCTCGAATTAATGTAGTTAATATTCTTCTTCTCCATCAAAGGTAAGTGAATTAACAAGAATATAGGCACATTTTTAAATTGTAACTTTAAGAGCGTATATGCATGCTTTAAAAAAGATTCAGTGTATGGTGTCCCAATAGTCACGAAAAATAATTTCTAAAAAAGTCGCGATTCTTATTCAACATGCATATCCGGACTTTATAAGACAAAAGAAATCCCTTATTTTGTCTTCATTCAACTTACCAAGTACTGGCAAGATTATAGTATCAGACAAAATGGGTAATCAACTATAGATATATGTATACAATCTCCCCCGGGCTAATTAATCGGCTAACATTGTAAGTATAGTACGCACAAACCACTCAGGTTTGACCTAATTCATAGTGAAGATGAAATCAAACAGGATGAAACGCCGTATTGTCATTGGCGGTACAGCGCATTGTCATTCTCATAAAAACTAAAGAGTTCTGACCGACAGGAGGGCTTGAACACCTCCCCACACTGGAGAACACAATGTTAAATAAAGGTTCAACAAACAACCCCTCTCGTTAGAAAAGAAGCGCATGCAGCTGTCAAATAACGCCCATGTTCACTTTACTGCGCATATTATCACTTTTTCAATACTACTGACACCGAGCCCACTATAGAAAGTGAAGGTACTTTTACTATAACTATCGCAGTGGATTAGATTTCAGGATTGTATCTTCCTTTTATAAACGGCTTCCTGATAACTACTAGATTGTCTTAAGTATGAATATCTTTCTACTCCAGTAGAGCTGTTTTGATATTAAAAAGGGGACATAATACATAAAAACATTTCTGAAATTACTTTCTGATAATCTGATTTTTTTACTTTTCAGGAGCAAAATCTACATGCATACACAAATATAGTCGCAACAGCGTGGCGAAGCCTGCATGCCAGGCAAAGATTAAAGATGCAAACTGAAACTGAAGACTGGCCTGGCCCACGTCAAACCTAACACCCCATTACTCATGACGTCATGGACGGACAGTGGGCTGGATTCAAATTACCCGAGGCTGGCGGGGTCAGATATAGCGAGCATATTAGGTTGTAATTATACAGGTATCTTGCCGGAGACCACGCACAAGTAGCGGCTAACGTTACACTTGATTAAAGGTATGAGGCAAGGTGCACCAGGCCAAGGGTCGAGTGGCTGGTCAGGAAACGAGCAGGATATGTTTCATTCCCAGACCTGATTAACGGTTAAATCAATGGACTTGTCAAGAGCTTGATAATGGTTTTGAAATAGATTGTCGGAAGAGGCAATTTCTGCTGTTTCACCCCCGGCTCCGTATACCAAATGAATCTATTTGCCGGTGGTTAATTGGATAATTAGAATTGATTTATTCCTCGTGTGGTTTTAATTAGGATGCGGGGATCATCATCACATAAAAGGAGGAATGGAAATAAAGACTCATATTTCTCGACGGGTTTCGTAATTAAATGCCATGCATTATTGGAAAGTTATTGTAACAGTTTTAATTGGTCTATAGAGCGAAAGCAACGTGCCTAAATTATGAGACAACAGAAATCGAATATATACAACAATTATATATGCTGAAAAATCAGTGTTCTCCAGTAGTGCAACAGTGAACTGCAACAGGTTACAACACTATTGCACCAAGAATAAATAGCATTACCTACGATGCCGTCTGGAAAATAGATATTCGATAAATACGAGTCAAAATAATGGTGATTTTTATCTACTGCCTTGTTCTATTAGACTTTAAAGGCCATGTTAAATTGCACAGGATCTCCCTAGACGATAGCGGTAAAGAAAGATCAGTGCCTAAGATGATAGACAACCCTCACACCTTAGTTGATGGTATTAATGGGACCTGCTTGGTGTGATCAGCAATATTTTCTATGCTGACAATACATCACTCATGTGCAGATCTGGCACCTCACCCCATCACCACAGACTGATATGTCATGATGATTTATTCTTTATCCTTCTCTTTCTAATGACTAATTGGACGTGGAAAACGTTTCCTTTCGAGCATTTAATGGTACGCCCGTTATTACTATACATGCCCGCGTGGCTTGAGGGTCATGCATAGTTTTATAAGGGATGTGATAGGCCTATGCTGCCACAGCAAAATGCCCTATAGCTAGATAGCTCAATCTGCTGTGGTTATTTTTCGAAATTAGAACATAGATTCAGTGCGCACTGGTCATAAGAACAAGACTTGAATTTACTCAAATATTTTTTATAGTAGGCCTAAGCATCTGGTGATATACCAGTAGGCCTACATGAGGGTGAATTTAACCGCTAGTTCAATATATTGAATGTTTGGTCTTTATTGAAGTTTAACTATAGCGTGATAGCCGTTAATTCTGCTCTGTAGATCTAGCGTACTGTACATCTAGGCGGGGGCTTCAGTCCTCGCATGCCCTCCCTCCATCGTGATGTATGTGTCGGGACTACTTTCTCGGCCAGCGTTTGGGGCGAGAAGTTGTGGGAAAGTTCTAGACCCGTTCTAGATCTCTACAACGGCGATTAGAGAGGTTGAAGGTGACACCACGACCTGCTATCTTAAGCCCTCCGCTTGTTTGTATGTTGAGAAGTGGTGAGGGGCCGTTTGCACGGGTAGCACACGCCACGTCCAGGCCTGACGCGCGTTCATATTTCTTCATTAGTTCTTCTAAGTAGCTTCATTAGCCAATCGGGGACGCGCGGGTGTCGTGATGTCATAGTAGTCTCGGGCAAGATGGCGGCTCTCGGAGAGCGCGAGACGCAACGCGACCCCAAACTCCCCCTCAAGGCGGACCAAATAACAACCGGGGCTAATGAAGTTCCCGAGTCTTTATGTCGACCAAATCCTGACTTACAAGGTCACAAGCCAATGGTTTTATGGTCGGATCAAAAGTTAATGCTGTGTTTAGTTGGCTCTGTAATACGCTTGTAATGATGCAAAGACATGGGATGTTCGTAAGGTCGTTCGTATAATTGTTAATCTTTTGGAGGGGTTAAACCCTTGTCCATTGTCCTTCTCCAAGATGTTGTTGACATGGAATTAACTGTTCATAACGAAGGTTCCATTTATCTCTCGGGAAGCCGGAGGAATTCATTCGCCATCCTCTGTGGTTGTTTCAAAAGAAAAGACCAGTTTGAGTGGGTGGAGTTTTCCACAGTCAGCAGTTATCAAAAGAGATAATTTTTCCATAACCTCTATAAGATATTCTTGAACATCGCTTCGACGAGGAGGAAATGGCCTAGATGAGGTATCTTTGTTTTCTTTTATTTTCAAAATTCTATTACAATAGGAGTGGCAGATTTAAATATGATGGTTGGCCTATATGTTTCTAAACACTAAACTTCAGGTCTGTTGAATAACTGAAAATTATTCATGCAAACAAAGCATTTTAGGGGTAAAATAGATTCAGCCCATGCATGCACCCCTCCAGAAGTGAATGAAGAACAGATTTTGCATTGGTTTTAGTGCGAGTGCTGAAAGGTGCTCACGTAAATGAACGTCAAATTGGTTTTAGCTGGCATCATTTGAGAAGGATGAAGGTGAGGAAAAAGCATGAGCGGAAAGTACATTACACATTAGTTTGATTGTTTTACTAGAACAAGCGAACCCTTGAGGGTAAAGCTGACTCTCAGAAGGCCCAAGGATACACATAATTAGATAGCATTGGACGAAGTTTGCATTAAGAAGTGAATTCTCCTCTGGATTTGGACTTCCTGACCGAGAGGCAACGTCATAATCAACCTAATCCTATGAATGCTTTGTTTTTTTAAAGTCCTTTCTATCCAATAAAATCCTTATTTGCTCTTAAGCCAACTGCCGATGTGCCAAAACAAGTCAGTGTTTTTTCCTTCAAAGTTTGCACATTGACTTCAATGCGCAATTGCCGAAAGTAGAGAATTTAGATATATAATTGGTTTATGTAAAGGCTGCCGGATTCTCTCCGCGATTTTTTTCGCCGGGAGCACCCGACAAGAAGTCGCCCTTGTAATTTCACATGACAGAAATAGGGAATCGCCTATTTCCGAATTGAAAAATTGATTTCGCCTGCATAGGCAATCCTTACAGTACATATAGTTCTTCCCAGAGAACAATGATTTAGATGAAGGTCCTTTCCTACGCATCTCAGTCCATAACTTCCTAGCCATTCACAAGGATAATCACTAAGGTTAATTGCTATTATCCATGATGAAAAAGTTACACTTTCACCATAGGGTGCATGTCTGATTACATGGTCACTAAGTTTTAGCTATTTTATCCTATTTTTGTTTCGAATAATTAGACATTTTATTTGGTAAAATAGCATTCTTGTGCTCATGAAAGGGACGAGCAGTTTTTAATATCCCATAACCTGGGGGATCTGAGTCCAACCCCGGAGGCCATTCTTCTAAATACAATAGGACTGATCTATTGAACTGAGCAGACCCGCCTCACTGGGGTGCATTTGGGGGCTGGGCAGACCACCTTCACAGGTGTATTCTCTGTATTCTCTGGCCACAACCTCTGCGTCCCTGCCAAGCCACAGGCACCGTTCCCACACCCGGGTGGCCTTCTGCACTGTTCAGAAAACTTTTCAGAAGCCAAAGGCAAAAAGCCCGCCCTAAAAATGTCCTCAGCCGCGCCATCAACAGTTGTCAGGGGTTTCTTTTGGAACTAAGAAGCGCCTCGCTTCTCTCACCGGTGGTCTTGGCCAAGGCAAAGATATTTCTATAGAAAGATGGGTCAGTGAGGTGGGGCTAAAGTATGTCATTGGAAGTTTTAGCTACTGCCCTCCGGTCTCTTACCAAATGGTCATGACGTATGGTTCATTGTTACGACCACCCATAGCCCGTGGGCAAGTGTAGTGTGCCCTGCGGAAATGGCGTGTTACAGGGAGAGTGAACGTTATTAGTCAATTTGGGAACAATGTGAACTGACGGCTACAATGTGCTCCTGGTGTCCTCCACCAATATGCTGGTGGTCTCTAATTATGACACTAGCGATCTTTGTGCAGCAAACGACCCCTTCATAACTGGGGATTTGACACGTTATCAGTAATAATGGCCACCCATAGAGCAGCGTACAAAAATCCTCAATAAACTCTTCATGGGCCCTCGCCCAACAATGGCCACCATGCCCAACCGTCAGAGTAACTTTATTTCATAGCATAATCCCTCCCCCAAGCAGCCTCTCTGAGCCAACTCGAGCTTCTCTTCTCCCTCTTTCCCAGTTAACATGGAACGGTGTGCACGGTCTCTCTTTCTGCCTTGGCGCTTGGAGGAAAAATACCTTGTAGATGAAGTTGGTGCTTGTCGAGGTGTTGCCTCACGATCCTGTCTCCTTACTCCTTCTTACCCCGGGGACATAATGCCTTACAAGCCATGATATTCACCGTCTTAGTGGCTGCGTTACAGCCCCATAAGCACAGCATCCATTCAACTCCGGCTATTGGGCCCCATACTAATTGTAGGTTGGGAAAACGTCCCAGCTCCCACTGCCTTTACTGATAAACTAATTTGCGGTTGGTTTTCGCACAACGGTGCCCATTGAACAGCTACGAGAGTGCTAAGTTGAGCATGAGAAAAACACGTATTAAACGTCCATGAAAGGGAATCATTAGTTGTTGTGGGCCTTTGACTCATGGTTTCTGGCTCCCTAACGAGGTTAATATACCACGCGCGTCCCGAGCAAGCATCAAAGCCTAGCGCCGTCACTATGCCAGGTCAAAATGCTGGCTCTTTTGTCCCAACAAAAAAGTCCCTCCTCCCTCATCCAAATCATCAAAGATCCACATTGCACACAAGGCATTAGGAACATTTTCCCCCTTGTTTCCAGAGGAAGAAGTCCAAATTACCTCTGGATCCGCCACAGAGGCTTGTGTGCCTCACCAAACATGCCATTCTTGCTCATTCTGTTTCGATTAAGGGAGTTTGGGGGACAGAAATATCACGCTCTCCTTGGCATCGCTCACAAGCAGGCCAAGTCTGAGCCTATTGACTGAATGCCGGCAGCCACACAGGTCAGAACTTATGTGAAATCAATGCAGGAATTCCTTGAGAGATGAGACCAATGCATTGAGTGAATTGTCCTATTTCAAGCATAAGATAATTGGAATACTGTTGGGTCGTTGAAGAAAAGTCAGGGTCAATTTCCCAGCATTATATAGGATGCAATGTTATATTTTGACCACAAATAGTATCGGTCCATGAAGCAATGCTGCATATGCATACCGGTATATGCTGGTAGTTAATACCATGTTCCCAAAGGTTCCCAACCAAGACAGAAAGTTTTGGGTGGCAACTATTTTCTTTGATTTTTCAAACAATCTTGAAGCCCCATATCATGTTAAGTCTGGTTCAGGTCGATTCACCTAAAAATATATTGGTTAAACCATGTTCCAAAACATTCCACCCCAAGGTTTTGAGTGCGAACTGTTTGTTTTTTTGTGATTTTGCAATTAATTATATCACTACTATTGCAATTATATTTTTCAAACAATCAAAAGCCTCTTATCATGTTACGTCAGTTAAAGATCGACTCATATCAAAATATATTTTTAAACACATGAAAGTAATTCCACTCTGCTATCTCACTTTTACTATCATACGTGTTAATAAGAGCTCTCTTTGTAATCCCCCTCTCTCATAAAACAATACTTCAGAATGTAGAACCTTATCAAAATCCAAGCGGTTACAAACGCACATCTACAATGTCGACTATGACTATTTTTTCGACACTCAAGTGTGCGGAGGTGTTGCAAGTAAAAATTAAAAGCTGTTGCCTCCTTTTGTGAGCTATGTGTTGCTAGGAGATGACCACAGTCTTTCCAGGCTTCTTATTTAGTAACTATGCATACTTACTCCGGATGCTTTCCAGTGCCAGAAAGGGAGAACACAAGCGAGATCAAACGCCATCTAACTGTGCTCCTTTGTGTTGAAAGTGGCTGGTGTACCTTAGCGAGTACTTATAGAAGCTTAGAGCAAGGGGGTTGTTACCCCTTCATTTATTTGGAATCATACAGCCGAAAGACAGCGAACAAGACCATTCCTGGCTGTGGACAGGTGGTGTTGGGGTTAAACTGTTGTTAAACACGAATGGGAGTGTGTGGTACAATCTATTCTGCCTCAGGTAGGGAGAACTACAGCTAAATGATGAGACCAGGTGATCATTTCCATTGAAAGCATTCGCTGAGGTGAATAACAGAAAGAACTTTGTGAATCGGCAAGCAATTACCATCGCCAGATTGACCCAGGTCTTTGTGTGTTGAGGCTTTTCCTTGAAGTTTGAAAAATGTTACTCGCACACCGCGGTAATAAATATATCATCTCCTGAAATGTCTATTGGTAATGTCAATCAGTTTGTGTAACAAGCCAGTCAACGCTCCTTTGGTTGGGCCAGGCTATAAAGAAGGTACAGATCTTAATTTTCTTGTCAGGAAATTTGTTGGGCAAATAAAACGTTGGGGGTATAGCTCCCTCATAGAACGGATTCGTGTGGTAAGAGATAACATTTCGCCACAGATATTTCTTTTTTTTAAATGCGAAGAATCGTTTTTCTCCCAACCCACTTTTTTCATTTTACAAAGGCTGTGCAATTTCAAATTCATAATAGAAAATGTCTATTTCTTTTAAAGCCATCATGGTTTGCTAATTTAAGATTAGCTCATGGGCAATTCTCAAACTTTACCCTCGGTTAACACTGATGGAGATTCGTGATAACTCATATAGCGCAGTAATATTTGTCCAAAGCTTCCAATAACTCTGAACGATTTGTCAATGGCAAACTGCTGAGGATTAAGTGCGATTAGTACAACTGTGGATGGATGAAATTATTTAATTGAGTTAATGAGGCACTTGAATATTGGCTTTATTAAGGTTCACCCTGGGAGGTTCGAGGTCATTACTGGGTGAGGGGACTGGATAATCCCAGATTGGATAAATAGACCTTGTAGGTACAGTCTGGCAATATGTAAGGATTAGTTCTTGCATAAACAATTGTTTCTGCTACTGATTGGTGCATTGGGTAAGCATATTGGTATTGATATAGGATCCAAAGATAACTTCAGACATACGAATCAATATGCGGTAAATACCAATTAATGTATAACAGTTAATATCTATTTTTCACGGTAAAACACAATGTCACGGGCATTTAGATACGAAACAAGATTGATATATTCTGCTATGTCACCTATTTCATGGGCATTAACGTGTCGTATAGAAATATTATTCAATTTATTGGTGTTGAAATGTAAATATCTGAATATCTATGTGTATGTGCATTTTTCAGTGGCAGGAAGTAACCCCATAAGCAAGGAGGAGGGGGACTGTGTTGCTTGGTTGAGGTTTAATATTATTGGGCCCAACGTTTCGGACATCATACGCCGTTTATCAAGGAGGATAGTTTTTGATTTTTTATATTTCTCCAGAAATATACGGCTCATGAGCTTTTCACATCGTTTATTTGAAACTGTTTTAATGGGTGCCTGTGGGGCCATATATGATATGCATTAAATTCTAGATTTTCGTTAAATGTATTAATATGCAGAGATGATGGTGATTAGAAGTTGTTGCACCGTCATATCCACTATACCTGGTTGAACCATGAGGACACATATAATCTAAAATATATTCATGTAAAGATTAACAAAAGCAATATTAAACTTTACCCACCTATTTCTTTAAAAGAAGTAACACATTTAGTACCAAATAACCTTGGAACATGGATTGATTATTTCAGTCGGGATACAATTCATCATTACATCGGTCCATGGCTGTCTGTCTATTCTGAATAATTACTCATTATTATTATGATGAGTTCACAGTATAATTTACGATTTTTTATGATGTTGTCTCCATGTGGTTGCATTGCAGATAGGACAATGACAAATTGATTTTCCCCGGGATCTAACTTCAATCAGTTTCAGACAACACATCAGGAAAAGAGTCTGGAATTATGGCAATTACCTCGCTGGTCCACTTCAAAAGACCAAATCTTACCATCCATAAATAGCCTCGGTTGAGGCAGTGTCATGAAACTACAAGACCCTCTCTTTTTAATTTAAGAATCTTGATCTTTAACTTATTAACCATTTGAGAGAGAAGATTTTTGGAAGAAGAAATGGTATTTGCCATAGGCTAATGAATGGCCACCTACACGCGTTGCGGAAAAAGGCGACGTGTGCTTTGCTTTTTCTGTGTGGTTATCTTGCATCTATCTTCAAAGATATTGGTTCAAGTAACGCGGAAATGTCTAGATTTGAACTTTCTTATCGTTCCATGTTTATGACGAACGATTTGTCCAGGGAGGAGTGTCCGGAGACGCGACATTTGATTATTAATATCTCTTCTCCATTCAGAAATATTTCAGCAGCAGCGCCGTTTTACTGGAACAAGCAACACAGTTCCTCGATGAACTTTCAAATGATCAGAAAAAAATGTTGTCTAAGGTATCAGCTAAAGGGTTATTTAAAGCTGCACTCTCACTTAACATCGGTCAAAAACTAAATAATTTCTACTTTTTGTTTTGTTCTTTTCCAGCCTATATAAAGGCCTTTTGGCCAACATTTTGGAGGATTTTGTCCGGTTCTTTTTGCTTCAGGGCTTCATAAAAGTTCACATCTAAATTTCGGAGATGCACTGAAATTCTCACTTGCGGTGGCTTCATTATCGCTCGCCGGCTGATTTGGCTTGAATTTTTTGTATATAATAGCAGCAGAATATTGATGAATTCAATCCTATATAATATATGTGTAGTGGGTTTGGGTATTGTATATAAGAAAGGTGTGGGACATGTAATGTCCATTCTTATTGTTGTGTGGTGCTGTCGGCTGAGGTTGGTACACCTGTACTAATCCAGTGGGCAGTACCAGTTTATTCCATAACATTTACCTTTGAGGAAGAAGTTTCCTTAACGTTTCTTATTTACCCTTTTGTGTATGTCACTTTTATATCTTGTTATGTACAAGCCTTTTGTATTGCGCTAATACTCATGTCTTCCGAGAATGAGCTTATTACCACTTTATACCATGTCTTTACCTTTTGACACCATGTTTGTGTTGGTGGAAAGTATATGAGGTGGCCGGACCACATCCACTGGTCAGGTCGTTGGGGAGCTTGTCCCGTGTCGATCAATAAAGTCGTGCAAAAGGTCTTTTCCTTGTCGTAGTCTTTTATTGATGTAGCTGAGCGGATCGGATCCGAAAGATCACTACAATTGGTGCCGTGACCAAAGCTCGCCGCGGGGCAAACCTCTATTGGAGAATTAGATTTATTTCTGAGTTCCAAGTAAATTTTCCAAGAAAATAAAAGTATGGCAGCCACTAAGCCTTTGGTAGATGTTGCTACCCAGTTGCAGGACAACCTTGCAAAGTCTAGAGCTGCCACTCCGGAGAAGGATGATGATTTAGTTGGCATTGGTGCGAGGCGGAAAACCGCTTCGCCAAGTGTGAAATCACCATACTCTGTTCCGAAAGAACCAGAGGCTCTAGGTGCTGCAGGGTTTGACCCATGGGGTTATCGTGATCTGGCTAAGAATACTGAATCCGAAGATGAGATAGAAATATCTACGTTAAGAGCTCAGGTGATGAGTTGGAAGAGAACCTACACCAACTCTCACCAGCAGCTCATTATGATGCGTAAATCTGTAGATCAGTTAACTGAACAGAATTCGGATTTGCAAGGTACCCTGGAGGAAGTTTCTAGGGATGCTTCTGCTACTACTAGGGAACTAAGGACTGAAAATGAAAAATTGAGAACGGAGGCGTCTCGGGTAGACGATCTGTCAAGGCTCCACAATCATTTGCTGGATTCTGAAGCAGATATAGCGGAGAAACTTGCTCTGAGTATGACTCCCTTGAAGATGATCCAGCCAGCAACTTCTACATTTGCTGATGCGGGTGCTGGTCCTGGTTATCAGGAGGGTGACTCCTACAAACTTTTGACTCCGAGACACTTTGGAGCTCAAAGACAGGTGACAATAAGAGAGCCTGCAGCTGTAGCTGAGTCCTCACCTAAGGATGAGGGGGAGAAAGTAGTTGAGTTGGGCGGGATGTCTAGCATTAAGAGGCCTGCTACTCCGAAGAGCGACTCTTATGTGCGCGGAAATGTCGTCAACGAGAACGGTGGCTACTACACCCAGAGTGGCTGGTCAGTCAACTACATCGATTGATCCGGATGGGCTACGTACCACCACTGTGTGTGTACCGACTGGTATGCATTCACAGTCTCTGACCCTGCTTCCGGCGGGTCCCCAAAAGGTTACTTCTGGTAACAAGTCATTGGTACAGGGCCTGACTTATGTAGGGCCGGACCCGGCAGACACTCATTTTTCATACACATTCTATACAGACGAAGAACATATTAGCCCACGACTGGGAACAATTAGATTGTGGGACTCCACAAAGGATACTTGGCTTCACCATTTGGCTGAGATGAAGGTTGTGGCCGAGGCTCACAACTGGATGGACGCTATGTTCGTGAGGCAGCTAAAGAGTAGCTGTAGGCATCAGATTGCCGAGTTGGGAGAATTACCCCAGGGGGTGACTCTTTCGGAACTTGTAGCGCACATGGACGCAAATTATGGTGAACATTCCAGGGAGAAGAGGGAGGCGGAATTGTTTAAATGTCGCTAAACTCCTCGCCAGAATGGTCGGGCATTCGCTAATGAGGTAGCAAAGAGGGCCAGGTATGCCTTTGGTACTGTGATGGATAGTACTTCACATACCATGGGTATCCGAATCTTTTTGAAAGGACTTTCTGACCCAAAGCAGGCCCTTTGGATCAGGTTTAAGCAGCCAAATGATCTAAGTGATTGTGCCCATTGGTCAGAGGTCTATGAGAGCTGCACTCAGGACGTAGATTCTGCAACCATTCAGGAGATCAGTGTGGAGCCCCACAGCTCTATGACCTCACCTGTGTCCGCCGCTCCTAGTGGGTTTGGTGAGAAGAAAGTTAAAGCCAGAGCCATAGCTCAAGTAACGGAGCTGTTGGAGAAATCTTCATTAACCCATTGAGGACGGGGGCAGTTAACACATAATTTGCCTGGCTGACAGGGGCCCTTTTCCCCCTTTTTGGGCTTCAGGACGGGTGTTTAACATCAGGTTTAGGGTATAAAAACACTTTAAGAATATTTTCTTCAAATAATATGTGTCATATGTCCATCGTTTAATAGGTGTAAACAGTTATTGATCATATTTTTTCATAATTTCTGTCTCCATGACAACATACCAATAAAGATATTTCTAGTGTGTTTGTATACATATATTTTAAATTTCATCAAAATCCGTTTATTTTTTATTAAGCTATGCCCCCTTCAATTTATATAAAAAATTGCTGCCTGCAGGCAGCCTCCCGTCCTCCAGGCCACTTATAGCAGGCTGCCTGCAGGCAGCCTCCCGTCCTCCAGGCCAATTGAAAAGGCTGCCTCCAGGCAGCCTCCCGTCCCCAATGGGTTAACTGAATCCGGACCAGTAATTTCGGATGATGTGAGTGAAGTGATTGTACAGGCGTTACAGGCTTGGCAGCAACGTAAGACAACCGCGCCTAGCGCTGATTCTGCCGCTCCCTCCTCTGGAGGTGGACGTGGTAGATTCAGACGTTGGAAGCCCAATCGGGATTGCTGGTTCTGTAGTGAGGAGGGGCATTTCAATTCGGCTTGCCCCAGAAGACTGGCTCTTCTTGGACTGGTTCCCAAGGCAGATGCTGCGGCATCTAAGGTCTCGGGAAATGCGGTAGGACCCTCATAAGGAGCGAGGTGGGGGTCGGAGAGAGGACGCTTCATAGTACCACAGTCCGAAGTGAAGCTGTGAGTAGTGCAGGAATTGGCGGGCAGGCCCAGGCACCAGCTATTACGTTGGAGGCTTCACAACAAGGTGAACCCCTTCCTAAAACTGGAGATTCCGGATCGTTGCCGGACGGTAGAGCCTTATCACAGGGCCATGTGCTTTGTGATGACTCAGATTCTACCTCAGATGTGAGGTGGGGACAGTCTGGGTTCCAAGCTGAACAAGATCAGATTGTGTTGGTCAAGGGCGGAGCAACTAAATCAGCTCAAGTTCAGAAGGTTTCTGTACACGAACAGGGAACTTTGGAGATCCCTACCAAATTGTTGGTACGGGAGAGATGGTATGCCCCTGTAACGATGGATGGGGAAACTGGCAGTTTTCTGGTTGATCCGGGTGCTACTACTAGCTTGATCACCAGGAAGTTCTATGATTCCCTTCCAAATCCACCACCTATGACGTCGGTACGAATGGTGTGTGTGATGGAACACCTATTGTTATATATGGGAGCGTGCTTTGTCCGTTAGTAGTTGGCGACCGGACATATGGCCAATTCCACCAATTTCACAACATTTGGCCCCCAACCGTGGAAAGTGATAAAATGGGCTTAAATCAAATTAATTACTATTAATTTGATAATTTTTTTTGATTGGATGGTTCTACCAACCTGCGGAACCACATTTTTGCGATTTCTGTGCCGTTTTTACATGATTCTTAAGGCAAAATGCTTTAAAAATTTGCCGTCACATTGTGTCGTGTGCCGTCACGCCTGCCGTCGTGTGCCGTCACGCCTGCTGTCACATAATATCAGAAATTATATCTCTAACATATATACATAATATTATAATGTTTATCCTTGAAGATTTTGCCTCTAAATACTTAAACAGAACAGGAACATTAAATACAAGTATTTGAGTCAACTTAAAAACCTAAATAAGGGTAATGAATGTTATATATATTCTAAATATAATGAGTTATATAATGTGTATAAATACATTATAATGTGGGCAGAGGGTCAATGACCTATCACCCTTGCCGCTGCCATTATTATTACCATTACTGAATGGTTATTTGGCTGTAACTTTTCTTCTAGTTAGAATATCTTCACCAAATAAAAGGTGTTATGATCCTTATGTCGAGACCTATCAAGTACAAAATAGATCAATACATTATGTGCATATTTGTTTTATCTATTTCTAATTTAAATACTCATTTATGTAGAAATATGTACCATTATTCGTCATGCTATTTTTAGCATTTTTTTCATATTTGGGATCTATTTTCGACCCCCCTGTAAACAAATTCCTAATTATCAGAATGGTTCCAAACTTGGCAGTTTAATGTGCATATATATAAGGTTGATAGAAAATGACAAATCAACTGATAAATGTAAAAATTATTTTTGGGTACTCAGGGGGTGTCTAGGGGCCCAAATGTTGTCAAATTGGTGGAAATGGCCATATATGAATACTTGTCTTGTGGTCAGTGGACTGCAAGGTCCTGAAAGCGGGATACTGGGTGCAGATTTTTATTATGTGCACCGCTGTAATCTGGATTGGTCAGGGACTTTCTTCTTGGATAATTACAGGTCTTCTGTAACTTGTAAGTTATGGAAAAAACCTGTTAGCAGAATTGAAAGTTCCTCTGTTAATGCAGTTCAAGTTGAGGATGTGATTGTGGGGAGAGAGGTAAAACTGCTTAAGGCAGTTATCCTCAAACCCAGGGCAGTTACTTTGGCCAAACTTGATCTTGACAGTGGCTCAGTCGCAGGCATTGAAGGTATGATGTTCGAGCCAGACCAACGATTGTTGAAAGACCTAGCCTTGGGCAGCCTGAATACTTATGTACCAGGCGACGGTTCTCCGGCCGTGGTGGCTTTCTCCAATCCGACCGGTCGCACGTTGAAAATAAAGAAGAATAGAGTGGTTGGCAGAGTATTTGAGGTTGCTTTGGTAGCTCAGGATTCTCTGTCTGACGATGGGAAGAATGAAGAAGTGATTAGGGAAGCAATCATTAATTCAATACAGGTGCTGGAGTCTCCTGTTGCGGATGATGATCTGATCGCTCCTACCCTTCCCATTCCGGCCACTCCGGAGTGTCCACTGACGAAGATGATTAATGATTCTGACTTGTCCGAAGTCCAGGAAAAACGAAATGCTCTAGATCTCTTCGAGGCTGTTTCTCTCTACCAGGAGATAAGGCTTTGGGATGTACTCATAAGGTCCGTCATGTTATTGATACTGGCGATGCTTGCCCGATCAAGCAAGCATACAGACGGATTCCAGTTGCTAAACGTGATAAAGCGGAGGCAGAAATCTGGAAGATGTATAGGGAAGGCCGAATTGAGCATAGCAGTAGCCCTTGGGGAGCTCCTATTGTTATGGTGGCCAAGAAGGACGGGACACAGCGTTTCTGTGTAGATTATCGTCAGTTGAACTCCGTCATGATTAAAGACAGTTTTCCTCTGCCTAGAATTGATGAGTGTGTTGAGGCCCTTGGTGGAAATCAATGGTTTTGCACACTTGATCTTGAAAGCGGATATTGGCAGGTGGCTATGGATGAGGCTAGCAAAGAAAAGACTGCTTTTCTCTCCAGTGTGGGCTTGTTCCAGTTCAAAGTTATGGCTTTCGGACTGTGCAATGCTCCGGCTACCTTCCAACGTATGATGGACACCATGTTGGACGGACTCAAATGGAAGTCATGTTTGGTTTATTTGGACGACATTGTGGTTTTTGGAAAAACACTTGATGAGTGTCTCCATAACCTCAGGCTTGTTCTTGAAAGAATCAAAGACTATGGCTTGAGATTGAAGCCGAAGAAGTGTGAATTCTTCCGTTGGCGAGTTGAATACCTGGGCCGGATTGTTTCTGGTAAAGGAATTCAAGCCAATCCGAAGCAAATTGAGAAGGTCCAAAATTGGCCAGTTCCCACAAATGCTAAGGAGGTTAGACAGTTCATTGGGTTTGCTTCTTATTATAGGGAGTTTCAGCCCAATTTTGGTGAAATTGTCTCTCCTTTGCAGGATATTGTAACGGCTGCATGTAAGGATAAACGCTATACCAGACCGATAGTGTGGACTCCGCAGTGTCAGGCTGCATTTAGCAAGGTCAAGGAATTGCTGACCACGGCGCCAGTGCTTGGATACCCCCGGAAGGTGAGGGATTTCATTTTAGACACTGATGCAAGTGGTTTTGGAATGGCCGGAATCCTCTCACAGATACAGGATGGACGTGAAGTTGTCTTGGGTTATGCCAGTAATAGTTTTTCTAAGGCTCAGAAGAACTATTGTGCTACAAAACGCGAGTTGCTTGCTGTCCTAACGTATTTAAAGAAATTTAGACATTATCTTCTGGGTAATAGGGATTTCTATGTGAGGACGGATCATGCCTCTCTCCACTGGTTGCTAAATTGTAAGGATCCGACGGACATGCTTGCTAGGTGGTTGACTACCTTACAGGAGTATGGGTTGGATCAGGCCATGATTCTGCACCGAGCAGGTCGCAAGCATGAAAATGCTGATGCGCTTTCTCGCTTGCCAACACGAAAATGTGGAAGACTGGATTGTCAAGATTGCGGACTGCATGACGCTGTATTGGCTACTACTGAAGTTTCCCCCGTTGTGGAGACTAGCAGTAATAAGCTACAAGAAGCTCAACAGTCTGATCCGATGATCAAGAGGTTAATCGCCATGTTGGATGGCTCTGAAGAGATTCCTAGTAGGGAAGATCTTGCGGGGAATCCGATGAATTTCGGACTTGTGTTCAACATCTAGGCAGTATGGAAATGAGAGACGGTGTGCTATGCTTGGGCTGGGTCCGGCTAGCCACTGGTAGAAAATATTGGAGAAAGGTGGTCCCTGCTTCAATGAGAAAGGAAGTATTTTTGGGCATGCATGGTCCGAAGACTTCAGGACATTTTGGTGTTTTTAAGAATACCTGGTCAGCCAAGATAAGATGAGGTATTATTGGCCTGGCCAACGTTATGATCTGAAGCGGTGGATCAGGGCTTGCCCTGAATGTAGCACAAGGAAATCTCGGATAGGAGGTGGGAAATCTCTCCTAAAGAAAGAGAAACATGGTGATAGGTGGAACCGTATATCTTTGGATATTCTAGGACCTTTCAGAGAAACTCCTAGAGGAAACAATTATATAATGGTTGTGACGGATCATTTTTCTAAGTGGGCCGAAGCCTATCCCATGAGAGACCACACTGCAGAGAGCTGTGCAGAAGTCCTTTTTAAGGAATGGATTTTGCGTTTCGGATGTCCGGTGGCTTTACAGACCGATGGAGCTCCGGAATTCCGATCACAGCTGCTGAAAAGTCTTTTAGACATGCTTGGGATTGAGAAGCTCATAACTCTCCCGTACAGGCCTCAGTCCAATGGACAGAGCGAACAGCTGAATAGAGTTCTTGTGGAGCAGCTCTCCTGTCTGACTGACTATCATGAAAATGACTGGGATATGCTGGCCCCGTGTATAGCTCATGCTTACCGGGCAACTGTGCATGCCAGTACTTTGTGTATGCCAAACTCTGTGGTTTTTGGTACCGAATTGGTTGCTCCTATGGATATTGTTCATGGGGTGGAGCCAGATGGATTGGATGTCCCTTGTAAGGTTTCCTTTGTTGAAAACCTGAAGCAGTGGATGCGCGATGGCCACAAGTATGTATGTAATAACCTCGGAATTTCTGCTATAAAACAGAAACGAGATTATAATAAACGTACGCGACCACCAAAATTTGCTGTGGGGGATGTTGTCTACAGATATTGCCCCCCAAAAGCAAGTAAGAAGATTGGACAGAAATGGGATGGTCCATTTAAGATACACAGGTTCATAGGCGGTACCACTTGTGAACTTGAGACCACTGAAGGCTTGTTGAGGTATCATATTGATTATCTCAAGCCCGCTTTTGATGAGAATGGTCCTATACAGGCTAGCAACCTTTATAGGGCTCCAGAGTTTAGGAAACTGGAGAAAGCGGGTAGGGATATACTCAGGCTGGAAGCTGGTAAAGTGATAGCGGGAGCAGAATGTCCTTCCAAGTCTGAGAGAGAGAAGATTACTATAGGTGTAAAGCCTAGAGGTAGGCCGAGGAAGAAGGTAACTTCTACCTCGACCGCTAGTGTTCCTCCTCGGACTAAGAAGAAGAAAAAGGATACTGCTAAAACGGGTGACCAGGTGTTACCTGTCACAAAACAGGCTCCTAAAGTTGTTAGACATAGGCCTGGGAGACCTAAGAAAGGGGGGACGGGGGTCGGAACAGCATTAGTTGATCCCCCTGTCCTGCCTAGTACTGGTGTTCTCCCAAGGAAGAAGCGGGGTAGACCGAAAAAACAAACTTCGGATAAACCTGCTGTTCCTTTGTTGCCTGTAAAAAAGAAAGTGGGTTGGCCGAGGAAGTTACCAGCTCCAGTGGTCACCTTGCCAACCCCTTTACCTAAGAGGAGGGTGCGGAGAAATCCGTTTCCTAATTTGGGGGACTCCTCCCCAGCACTGGTGAGGGCTCAGCGCACGCGTAAAGCCCCAGTTCGGTTGAATCAGTAAGAAAAATGGTATCAAGGAAGGAAATTTCTGAACTGGTTTTCCTCCCCTAAAAAAGTACACAATGAGAAGTCAAGCAGGCAGTTTATTTGTACCGAATATTAATTGTTTGCTCCCATTTCGGCAGATTGGATTGCTGTCCAACATGACTGGGAAACGAATGTCGGAAACGAGTCTCGGAGAGTACTTGTTTTGAACGATAGGGAAGAGCTAGGCCTAGGCTTGCCCTGCGAGTGATGGTAGCTCGGAACTTGCTGTAAGGCCGGAATCTATTTATAGTAAATAGTTGGTTGCTTGAACCTGTCCAGAAAGGCAAGGACATTTGAGAATAACACCCTGTATAGTCTCAGCAGGGATGAACAGGTTAGCCAGACTGGTCAAACACGTCTGCGCTAAGGCTCCGTATGAGCGCGGGAGTGGAGTGGCGCTGCTAATAGCGGTGGCGGTTGGAAACACAGGGCGTGACCACTGGTTCTGCCGGTGTGTTTTACCATTTGCACTCTACTTCCGATCTTTGTGCAAGCAACAGCTCGACAAGGAAACAAGTTCAAACTGTAAGTCTTACAAATGGATGAACTTATTGCTTTGTGCCTTGAAATGTCTGTAGCATGTTGCAAGAAGGTGACAAGAATTTTGGTAACTTTGTGTACGGTATTTGTTGAAATATCAGTGTTAGAAGTGACTCAGCGGTCTGGCGCTGAACACGTAGTCGCCATGTTGGTTGTTTTGTCTAGTGAATGAATGGACTGTAGTGTTCCTAGACTAAACACGCCATTTCTTGTCAAGTCCCGGTACTTTATGTGGGTGGAACTCGTGGTAACATACTTGTGCGCACTTAGTGTGTTATTAGAGCTAGAAACCAAGTTATAATTACGCCGGTAGTAGGTCTTGGACTCGCCGTGTCTAAGACTGGTAGTGAAAGACCAGACTTTTTCTTTAAGTCCGAGACGTTGTCCGAAAAGGGTGTTGGGTTGGGTGTGATCAGTTATACTCTGTGATTGACTGTTTCTCTCCTTGTTTGTTGCAGAGTAAGTGTATCATTCGTTTTTCGGAATGTCTGACCGCGAGAACGACAACGAGGAGCTCGGACTTTCGGAGTCCGAGGGTGAGCCACCAGTCCAGCCACCAGCCCTGTTTCAGGACGGTGAAGAAGAAATGGATGTTGAGGAGGAGACGAGAAAGGAGTCAGGTGAAAGACCTGCAGTTGAGGGCCAGGGGTCCGAGACCTTCAAGGACAAGCAGTCCAAGGTCGAGAAAATTTGTAAGGTGGTCGCTGACAAGCGTACGTCCAAGGTGGCCAAGGAAGTGGCGGAGAAATCCGCAACTACCAAGGACAAGCTGTCCACAGCTACCAAGGACAAGCCGTCCGCAGCTAGCAAGGACAAGCCGTCCGCAGGTGCTCAGACTACTACCAGACGGTCCGGCAAGCAGTCCGGCAAGTCCTCAGATTCAGGTCCCCCGTCCAAGGTGGAACCGCCACCATTGCGTAGGAGCCCGAGGAAGCAGTCCATTCCGAGGAAGAGTGATGAGAGCAGGTCCTCCTCAGCTAGGCCATCTTGCTCTCGTTCTTGCTCTCTCTCCCCCACCAGGACAGACCCTCCTCCTGCTAGTGAGACAAGAGGCCGAAGTTTGACTAGAGCGTCCAAGTCCAAGTCTAGCACTGATTCCCAAGTTGCTAGCTCTAGTTCTACTTCTCGGACTAGTGTCTCACGTGGTAGAGGTCAAGCCTCTCAAGGCATTTCCCAGCTCCCTCGGATTAGGAAGCTGAAATGCGAGCATGTGCACCGCTCAGAGGCCCGCCGGATCCAATTGTCAACTATGGGATCATTTCCCAAGTTCAAGACTGATATGGATCTGGCAGAGCTAGTGCCCATGAACCCTGCGCTGGATCAACCTGGGTCCAGTAACCAGGCGCCAGCAGAGTCTGATTCCGAGGAAAAAGACTTTGCTGACAAACAGATGTCCAGGTATGAGGAAGTGTTGTGGCCTGAGCTCGTTCGTGAGGACAGCCTGGTACCTTCGGGAAGCTCTCCAGTGTCCACAAGCTCTGGCAGCCGGGGTTTCGCTGCCCTTTCATGGTTTGCCGGTTCCCTCGACTGAACGAGAAGGGTGTAAGGGCCTACAGCACCCGGGCCAGATTCTTCCGCCACTTATGTGAAGTGCATGCTCCGTCCTCCCAGGCGTGGATCTGTCCCTACCCCAACTGCTCTCAGGTATTGGACCGAAGAGTGGAACTGGTGAAGCATTTGATGAATGGTGAATCAGTCATCCACAATCAGTCCAGAGAGAAGGCAGTTGGCAGGGTTATGAACAACATCCCTACCATCGTCAACAATAGTGCCTTTTTGAGGATGACGTATTGTTCGGCCCAGCACCTTCGGGTGATGCGTCGGATGAAATCCGCCACAAAGTCCGCCTCTAACACAACAGCCAAAGAGAAGGAGACCTCTTCTTCTCCTGCCGCTAGTGCCAGTGCTCCGGGCAGTTCAGGTAGTGGTAAAGGCAAGGCCGGGGGCAGAGGGGGACGGGTTAAAAGCTCTGGTAGCAGCTCCAGCCGGAGTGGTCCAAGAAGTGGAGTGAGTGACTCTCAGAAGCGCGGGCGTTCTGGCTCCACAGATCTGGTGTCCCCTGTTCCACCCGCTGCCAAGAGGGGTCGTAAAGCTCAAAAGGAGGCAGATGAACTGGCCTCTAAGCTACCTGAAGCAGTGGACATGGACAAGCTCGTGAAAACCGCAACTGAAGAGGTGCAACGCTGCTTGCTGACCTTGCGGGCAGCATCAGATGCAGCTCAGCAGCAGGTACTAACCTCTCTGGCAACGCTGACTACTCCACTGTGTCAGCTACAAGAGGTTCAGCAACAGATTGGGGAGGTGGCTTCTCTCCGAGAAACAATCAGGACCCAGGCCAAACTGATTCAGGCTCTCCGCACCTCCGCTGAAAAGAAAGACAAAGTCATCCGCGGTCTCACTGAGGAGAACGCAAGCCTAAAGGGTGAATTGGCGGAGTGTGGTAGATCTTCTACTCCGGAAGACCTGGATCAGAGGGATGAAAGTGTTGAGGTGGAGCAGTCCACCCAGTCCGGCAGTGCTATTCCCAGTACTAGCACCTCAGTTGTGTTCGAGTCCGGCGCTGCAGTGAGCGTTGACGCAGCTCAATATGAACTGTTGACCAGGCTGCTGGCACAGATCAAGCCCGCTCCCGCTCCTGCTCCTCGTTCTTCTCCACCTAAGGTCAACAGGACAGTTACGGATGATGCTTCGGATAATCCTTATTATCGGGACACCTGAAGCTGCAGTTACGCCTCTACCCAAGGAACCAGTTGCCAAGCCAGCGGCGCCTGCAGATGCCTCCAAGAAACCTGAGGATCCGGACAAGGCTGATGACAGTGCTATGGACACCGCCTGAAGCTCTACGCAGTTGTAAGCCTCCGCTGATGCAGCGTCGAGCACACCAAGTCTTCCCCCCGCTGTGTCAGCATCGAGCATCGCCTCTACGACATGCTATACTGCCCACGGACCTCCTTTCGACCATTGGCTTTTGAAACCCATAACCACCAGAACAGAGTGAGACATTGAATTGTATTTTTATATTACTCAGAAGAAGTAATGCGGACAGTTACTGTATTCTCATTTTCTCAGAAGGGGAAATGTGAACCCGTTTACCGGATTACATTTTATATTTTCTGACTTCTTTACACTGGATTCTGTAGATTTTATAGTGAGGACACCAAATGCTCCTTTATGTACTTGCCAAAAACTTTTTTTGCTTCTACGGATGTGTGTGAGTTGTTCGGATTTGCCTTTTTACTGTCCGAAGTTGTACTGTTTCAACATATTTGTCTCTGGTGTGGTTGTATTTTGTGTTATTGCCTTGTTGACGAGTTTATATTGATGTTAAAACTCTTTTTAATAAAGGGGGAGTATTGTAGTGGGTTTGGGTATTGTATATAAGAAAGGTGTGGGACATGTAATGTCCATTCTTATTGTTGTGTGGTGCTGTCCGCTGAGGATGGTACACCTGTACTAATCCAGTGGGCAGTACCAGTTTATTCCATAACATTTACCTTTGAGGAAGAAGTTTCCTTAACGTTTCTTATTTACCCTTTTGTGTATGTCACTTCTATATCCTGTTATGTACAAGCCTTTTGTATTGCGCTAATACTCATGTCTTCCGAGAATGAGCTTATTACCACTTTATACCATGTCTTTACCTTCGGATTTGACACCATGTTTGTGTTGGTGGATCGAAAGTATATGAGGTGGCCGGACCACCTCCACTGGTCAGGTCGTTGGGGAGCTTGTCCCGTGTCGATCAATAAAGTCGTGCAAAAGGTCTTTTCCTTGTCGTAGTCTTTTATTGACGTAGCTGAGCGGATCGGATCCGAAAGATCACTACATGTGTCATAATATGAGTAATTTTGTAAGACCTTTTGTAATAACTGAGAATGCAGCTTTAAGCTGTAACGTAACCACTAATTAAACTATTAAAATTGTCTATGGAAAGTGGGACTAATGTCATGTTATACAAACCTAAAATGTGTAAATAATCTACTTCACACAAGAAAATCTTCCATGCCATCATGTGCCTATAAAGTCTTACATCCACAACGTCTTTTCAGTCGCTCTTCCAGTCACCGTTCATTGGACATAGATCGTGTAGCGGTATAAATGATTGGGAGTATCCAATGGTTGGCGACCGAATGGGGAGATTGGCTGGAAAACCTGGGCCCTGCAATGTCTCGGCGACAATGCTCAAGACAACCTCCGACTTGCAAGGACTATCTCGAAGGGTGTGCACATAATGTCAGATTATCATTGTCCCTAAAGTCTGATTTTGTATTTGTCTCCGGTCTCCGAAAATTAGACAATATATAGTGTCTTCAATCTTTTCCTTTATTTGCAGTAGATTTCTGGTGGCTGGCGGTAGTTTTTCGCCTGGTTTATTTTTAGGAGAAAATAATGGAGCAGAAAGAAGGGAAAGACTATGTAGTTGAAAAACACATTGGGGAAAAGAAGGAGAAAGATGTAGGTCGGGAGAGACAGGGAGAGAGAGAGATAGGGAGAGAGACACACAGAATGTCAGAGATAGAGACACGTTTTCAAACGAAGCTATGTGCCACCTGCTCACTCCAGTGCTACCATGCTACTGAGGACTTGGAAGGTCCTCAGACGTGGGTAACCAATACCTCACTGTTCCCTTAGTGATGTTGACATTATGACATCACGAGGGGTGCTCATGTGTCCAGGTGATGATACCTGGGGATCGATGCAGGTATCAGTAAATGATACCTGCATGGATGAGTATTGTTGAATTTTGAGGCATGGAGCCACCCTATATGTGTGGATACATGCATTTTGATTCAAATTACTCCTTCCATTATATATTACAATGTTTGGCACAACATGGTTTCGCTTGTTAAAGCTCATCAGGCACAATATATGGGCCCTGTGTGGGCCTATATTGTTAGGTGGGGGGATGGGATTAATAGTCCCAAAACAATTGATGTATTTTTGGTCCAGAGTGGACTCAGGGAATAAAATTTGATTCAATATTATTATAAAATGAAATAATATAAGTTTCTATCCCCTTGGGTTTATGGTGTCGGGTGTAGGGATCCCTCACCAAACCCATTTTGTATGTGTTAAGCTGTAAAACAGTTTACACTCCACTTGTGATATTGGGAGTGTCATGCACTACCAAGTTATGTTGGTTTGTCAAGATTTATAAGGGGTGTTTATAAAATGATGACATTTGTTGATATGGCAGAGTGAAATATCCCTTCTTCGGGGATATCCCACTCTGGGATATCGCACAGAGGCAAAAAAGGAAAGGGCCCATCGTGTTGGCAAGTGTCACATCAAGGAAAGCTATCGATGTTGAAAAATTTTTTTTAGATAGAGACAAGGTGGTAATTTGAGGGGGAAAACGGGAAGACAGAATGAACAGAGACTGTGAATGAGGGTATACTATTAGAGTAATTATGAAGGGAACGGTAATAAAGAGGTTTAAACTTTAAACTAATTCTGTGAGGAGGGAGGGAGGAGGTGGATCAAGTTACTGACAGTTCTTTCTTATGACACAGCGCTGAACACTCTTGCTATGACAACATATTCTTTCTTATGACGCAGCATTAAACTAATTGTCCTGGAGTTGGAGGCACTGAAAGCAGTGTTTGGCTGGTTGTCCAGCTACTAGGTTCTTATGGAAAGTCGGACATAAACAGGTTGGCGTAAAAGAAGTGTAAATTTAAATTGAAACCATTTTAAAACCCTTTTTTCTAGGAAACCGCTATGCCAAAGCATGTCATCTTACAGCAGAGACTTATTACTATAATAATAGCAGATATACGGCTAGGGAAATTATATGTTTGCATTCAATAAATCCTTAGGAATTTCATAGGGAAGACTTAAAAGTATACCTTAGATTTACATTCTTTTCATGTTTAACTCTGAGGAAAGAATGAAGGAAATTACTTCTGAGGGAAAACGTCTGAGGGAAATTCCTGCGGACGTATCAACGTAGGAAATTCCTACAGCAAAAAGGGTAATTTTCTAGGTCATGCCCATTGTCACTTCAAACTGTAAAAAATGTGTTATACTAGTCTTTAAACCCAAGAAATGAGTGAAACCTATGCATCCTATTTACCTTCTACCTTACTAGCTGACCCACACCTGTACAGCAAGGCATATTCCTACGAGCTGGGAATGCCATGTAGGAATGAATGTAGGGATGGAAAAAATTCCATACAAAAATTCCCTTCTTTAGCTTGTACAACAGGGCCCAAGAAAAGCCCTGAAGAACATTTTGGGCATCCATATTAGTAATTACGTAAGGTTTTTTTGCCTCAAGATTTAGACCCCCCCCCGCCCCACCCACTAAGCTACCCCCAGCCCCAACCCCTCGGGTGTTACGTACGTTATGGACAACCCATAAAGAAGTTTCTAATCTAAAGCAATTTCTGTAAAAAAGACGGGAGAGTCAATCAGCTTAATTAATGGACCTAGGGCCTAGCTTTACAGGGTATATCGCCTGCATGTAAAAGAACTTGAAAATGTAATATATTTCTAACTGAAGAGAATGTATGTACATGTATAGACATTTTTGTTTCCTCTTTGGACAACGTATGCCTTTAAATATTGTAGAGATCCAACATTACCGCCCTGGAAGTAATTCTTTTAGGAAAATGTTAATTTAGGAAAATATACATCAAAATAAAACTCCTGCTTGTGTTGCCCTGAATTCAACACTAGATTGATTTGATTTAATAAGATTTTATTCAGTTGATGAATTACAATTTTTGTTGTCAACATAACATGACAAGTGTTCCCTCTATGTATAAAGATAGAACGATGTATTCTTCTTCTCTCACATCTAAAGTCGCACGGATCAACTTATATCTACTCTCGTATTATATCCTCATGTTATCTTAGGCATATAATACGGGCTGCAATAAGTGGCTGCAATAAGTAATTATTAACGGTAGTGTACCGCTAATGACTCGACTTACTTCCGATCCACTCAACCTAAGAGAAGGAGTATGTTTAGCAAAGTTCGGCTGCAAACTAAAACAACTATCAGGGGTGGGGGAGTGATAATAAAGAGCATATAAAATGGTACTCGACGCCCTTAATTGGAATTTCCAATTACAGGCATCAAGTACCATTCTCTCTCTGCATGCATCGCTCATATTTTCTCTCACTACTCTTCACGGAAGGAAATATTCATCCAATGATGACTTTCAAGGCCAGAATGAATTCAACGAAGGATTATATGTACTTCTGCCGATCAGTGCGTCCTTGGGGTGTTGAGTTTTTTGGAAATACACTGCATGAGTAGGAAATGGAGACAAGAGTGTGGAATCTGCAGTGGTGGTGTGTTACCATGGCAGCAGCAGCGGTAGATGTCTGCAGTCCGCCATAATCTGCGAAATCCTCTTGGCATGTTCAGGGTCTATGCGAGTTCAAACGCGTGACAGTTGAATAATGGATATTTAGGGATTAACATGACAGAAACACTAATCTCCATTTAGATGTCTTGTGATGGGGATTTAGACAAAAGCTGATCTCGTTGGCAGTCCGCCGCCCATGGCCCCAGCTAAAAGCGGAAAATTCTAAGATGGTTGTGTGATTCATTCTTTTTAAACAAATCTTTTGCAACAGACTGTCCAAGGTTCCAATGCCGAACGATGTAGACAAATGGGTTTTGCGCATTTTGATTCTCGTTTGAGTTATGTACATGATGACCAATTCCAGCTCTTGGATAATTTTCAATGAGAGCAAACATCCCTGGTGTAGGTATATATTGTGAAAAGGGCCTCACATGTTGTCTATGGGATCAATGGTCAGGGCTTACTGCCAGTGTAATAATACATTAACAAAAGGCCAACTTTGTTATAACCTGGACAGATGTTTACATAAAAGCTATTAGAAGACTTGCTCTATCATCAGCATTTTCTCTCGATTCCACAGCTGCAATTGAAAATAAAGGAAATACCAATAATAATAATGATAACAATAATAACAGCGACAAAAATACACCTATTTAAACTTTTAATATTTTAAACATTTGAACTGGAGATGCGAATCCATAAATTAGGAACCGATGGAACAGGGCTTCGAGGAGCAATACAATTATAGTATTCAAAAATCAATTATGAAATCACCGTAGTGAGTGATACACATTGTGAAGCCCAATGCTTTCAGAAGTATGATTTACCACTCTACTTTGCTCCTTGACAATCCCCCTTAAGACAATTTAAGCTTCTGCCAGCACCCATTTGTGTACTAAAATGCAATATTTTATCAGATCTCAACCTGACTTCCTCAACCTGACTATCGTTAGAACAATGGTACAATGTAACGATGGGACACACATACTGCAATCTTATCGTATGTGATCCTAAAGAGAGAGAGAGAGAGAGAGAGAGAGAGAGTCGAGAGAGAGGGGGGGGGGCGATAAAGTGAGGGTGTGGAGAGAAGAAAGAGAGGGACAGGGGAGAGTGCAAAAGAGATAGAGGGAGAGATCATGACAGAGAGAGCGTGTGGAGAAAAAAGAGAAAGAGGGAGAGTGGAGCTAGGGAGAGAAAAGGGGATAGAGAAGAGGGACATGATGTAGAAAAATGTCCTCGTCCGATATGTACGGTGACGAGGTGCTGAGTGCCTATAGCGCGGGAAACCTCCCTAGTTACGAACAAACAAGCAATTCAGGTCTCACAATAATTAATATATATACATTATATATTTAGTAACATATACGGTGACATATGTTGGAGTGAGCAAAACGTGAGCTTGTATTGCAAGCCAAGTATAGTATAGTAAACCAGACGTAAAAGAACAAATTCATTTTACAAAAGTGCATCGATAGAAGAGATAATATACATGTCTTGAATGAGAACCTATGGATACATATCCTATTGATCATAAATGCTACTAATCGAGTGAGAATGACTTTCGATTTTTAAAATTATACCCAACTACAAGACATTCGAATTGATAACAAAATAGTGTTTCCGGGCTTTTGAACTACTCGTAAATTTCTTCTTATTGAAAGTAATTATATTCAATCGAGAACCTATATTTTATGTGAGTGACGTCCATTCCAAACCCCAACCCCAACCCCAACCCCAACCCCAACCCCAACTTCGCCAGCCTTGTCATTCAGTATTTAACAAATGTTTTATTGTTCGGGACCTTTTGTGCTTTTCAAGAGTCGTGAACATTCATTGCGTTCGGCAGTTCTGTCACTTCGTGCAGGCACTTGATACGAACGAATGAGAAAAGCTGTCTTAATTGAGTAATTAGTGTCTTATTTCGCAGCGATTCGGGAGAAAATTGGTTCTCCGCTTCAACCTCAACCAGGCAAAGCTTTCAGCGGCTTGCGTTTTAAAACTAGGGTTAAAAATCCTGAAATTGTCCACCTCAATGTCTAGTTCAACAAGAAAAAAAGGGGGATGTAGTAGGTAGGCGAATAACAACTGCCCTGTATCTGATATTAACAATAGAGAACACCTGTGTGCATCTAGTAGTTGTGGCCTCGCATAAATGGCCAATTTTCCTCCACCCCAACTGATAAGTGTACATCAATGATAGGTATATCATAATAAGGTTGACATGACATCGCCGAGGCCGCTAAACAGAGGCAAATTGGCTGCCACTGGAAGTAATTTGGGATTGGATGTAAGCAGGGTCTTGTCAATCCCCCTGGCGTGTGAAACCCCATGAAAACCCGACACACACGCGGTTTTCGGACATTCAAGAGGCTTGTCAGCAAATTTACTAATTGCTGCGGGTGCCTAAGGAGGTTTAGAATTCCTATGTCGCGTACACGGTAATCGCGCCGATGCTCGCTCGATATGTCACCACTCGCGCTTCAATCTCGCGATGCGCGTTCTCTGAGCAGACGACATTTTGATATTTTTTTCCTGCCCATCTCTGACAACTAACCTGGCCTCCACAGGGGGTTAGCCTACACCATATTGTACGCCAGCTGGTCCGAAATGCGAGTATTCTGAAGCATATTGTTACCCCCGCCAGCCGCCGATAAATGAGCTGGTAAATGAATGTCGGTTGAGATTAGCCATAATTTACTCTCTTTGCTACACGACACACGCCCAGACTAGACACAACAGAGACATCTACACACTGGGGCTATAACCCCTTACACCTGTCTATGAATTCATAATATCTGATACAAAATCTTTTCGGGTTCATCGAGGTATGACCCTAGCTATCCACAAATCCTGGCTAATGTGACCAGTCTGACCATCAGCATCTCTTTTACTAAAATTCCAGCGCCCGAGAAGCTAATCACCAAATAATATTAGTTGAAAATTAACCAATCTAAAATTAATTAATTCTTATAAACTAAAAGATCTTGTGACACGACTGCCTCTATTGTATACGTAAACAGCGATTTTATTTATATAATAGTAGAATCATGATATCACAGGTTTTACTTTAGAGAACTACTTTTAAAATTGTGATACTTTTAGAGACTAAAATGATTAATAACCTCCATTTCTGGTCTGCTGGTGCACTGATGCACCATTAGTGCACCAGCAGACCTGAGATGGAGGTCATCAATCCTTACATGAATGATGGACTCCAGGTTCTGTCCTAGAATAGGGACTCAAATATTCCATGATCTACCTGTTTACCAACATAATAATCAATACGCTATAACTACATACTCAGCGTCAAATCCCCCCAAAACATTTTCCCGTCGTTCTGTTAAATACCAGTTTAGGAACGATTGGTGTTTTTTCCCCAACAAGTGCGTGTAAGTCTATGTGACAGCGTTTTTCAGAAGTAGTTACTACTCTAACTGACCCAACCCAATAAGACAACCCAGCGACCGCCAGCACAAATGGGGTAATTCGTCCTGAAAACCTCATAGTTAAGCTGTCGTTGGTCCTGTTCTTCTGTGCCAAGTTTATCCAAGTAGGCGGTGGGAAAACCAAAGAAAGAGTAGGTTGAGCAGTTGGAGCGAGTTGCTCATGAAAGAAGCAAGGTCGAGGTGAATAAACAACAACTGCTCCATCTATCCATGGGCCTGGGCTCCGATATGGTTGATCTTAACGTTAGCTGGAACTCTTTCAGCTTTGAAGTCGCCTGTCCTATAACACCAACGCTGTCCAAGTACAGACTTTAAGTAAAAATATTAAGCAAACAGATAATTTCCACTAATTTATCATGCGAGTGGCTCCACATATTCATTAGGCCGCACCATCGGCGCCAGGCTGAAGAGTGTGTATTGAAAATGACATTTTAATCGCTTATCAAAACCTGCAGCGGGAGTGCGTGCCGTAAGCGGCGGGGGCTCGACTAGAGACATAATTGTAGTTGGCATATAATTGTAACACAAGGTGATATTGTGGGCAAGGAATCCAAATTGAATTCTCCATCCAATAAATCCACACTGTAACATGGATTCAGAGTACCTATCAACTGCCATTGTTAAAGCTATTCGAGCTTAACATGTGTCACTTGTATTTCAGCCAGTTCTATCGCTTTACCTGTCAACTGGGCTAATATCTTAAGTAATTGGCGGAAACAAAGCTGAAACCTAAAGGTCTTTATCATGATTGCTGCTTAATAAGTTTATATCGTAGCGACAGATGGCGTGAGAAGCCCTCTCCAAATGCGCAGGCTCGAGCCTTAACTTCCTTCCTATTCCTCTGCCAAAGTGTGCTGCCGAGCTATGATATATATATATGATATCGATACAGTTCGTCTTGTGGGATGTTTCCCTCGTTGTTTCCCTCATCTGCTCAACGGAGTTTTGAAGTCCAAAAAGCTGTGTGAATTATTTCCATTTGACACAAATGATCCTTTATCCAAATATTCACACAGAACTTATCTCTATAGGTCCGAAAATGTTTTACTGGAGATGAAAAATAAAGGTAACATAGTTAATGTTAACATTAATGTTAATATTATTCAAAGAAGGTGGTGATTCTTAATCCGCAACAAAAATAGGTAACACACGATTTAGAAGCCAGTGATCTTTGCTAGATGAATTCCTGTATAGCCCAGGCCACGACCAGACCACTGACCACTTTGGAGTCAGTCCCGGAACTCCTTCAATCTTTTTTTTTTTTTTTTTTTTTTTTTTTTTTACAAAAAACAAAACATTTCTATACTATTGCAGATACAACTACATATTGTAAAAATCATCCTCAGGTGGTTCCGTTATGTTATTTATGTATGCCCCACAGTCCACTTTATATCATCATCTCATAGACTTTCATTATTTCCTACGACCGAACTATTTCAAGGATAATGCGCAGATAATGTTTGCAATTAGCAATGCTTTCAAGTTTCAGCTTGCTTCTCTGTATCGGCTAAAATCAGACCTCAACAAAGCCTTCTAGGTCTATTCATTGGAAAAGTCGTCGGCCTTTCCTAAACAGAATTTGCTTAATTCGACTGAGCAAACCTGAAGAGCATTTGCAGAAAGCAATTTCACAAAAACGAATCGAATTCCGCCATCCGCTTGTGACCATAGCCTATATGTTGTCATTAGATTCATTTGGCCTTCAAAAGAAGTAACTTCTTACCAAACCACACTGGGGCCAATTTTCCTCATGACTTAACAAAAGCGCCGATACAATTGAAGCCCTTGTCTCTTTTTTTCCTGTGAACAAAGAGTCAAGATAAAAACAGTTTCGGACAACTGCCCAGGACAAACTTCTCTAGACCTTTGTATGCCCTCTTGAACGTTGATCGGTGCGCTCCCTGCGGATTCGCCCCTAACCATGTTGTCGGTGCCCTAAGGTCATGGCCGGCCTATCGAGGAGGATTAGATGAGACAAAGCCTAACTAGAGCGCAGACACATGCCATGGCCGGAGGCTTGGGCAACTCGGACTGGTAAGCACTGTATTAGGTTATTATGATATTGGCCCAAACAATAACGTTGGTGTGGACCGGTCCTTATTCCATATTTCAGGCCCAATCACCGTCACTTAGCTTGAATAAAGATTTCACAATGCATGGCGCCTCTGCGAGCTTGTGTGTGTAGAGAGAGTGGGGGACCCCGCCAGCAAGAGACGTAGAGGATCAGAAGGTAGCGCTAGAGTCAATATAGACATTCTTCTAATGGTGGTTCAAAGGAAGGCTGGAACCGTGTGATCTCTGTGGTCCCCAGACTAGCCCCAGCCGACCCTGTCCACCTAATTCAATTGAGCGCTTGCCCTTGATGGGTTTACCACGGACAGGTATTACTTTTATGTCAGCCTGAATTAGAGGGCTAACCGCGTGATAAGGGGGGGAAGTTGACCGGTGCATCTTCTATACTGACCACCGGTGCCCTGTTAATGGTAATCAAAATATTTACAGTGGACACACGAGCACTGGTAAGGCCCTAGCCTGTAAATTGACTGGGCGGGGAAATAAACTAATCATTGGGGTAACTGTATCGTTCAGACCTAGTCGTGACGTCCATGTTAGATGATGGTAACAGGCTGAGACATTCAAGTGTACCTATAGGCTTGGTCAAGTACATGCATGCACCGCTCTGCAGTATTATTAACAAGCCATTCATAGCTAATGCTTCCGTTTGATGGGCAAGGTCAGGGCTTGAATACATACGAGAGAGGAAAATGGGAAACAAGATGATAGAGTAAGTCCTGCTTGAGGTACACTTATAAAGGCTTCACCGTATACAGAGCATCGAGTAGGCTGAATATATTCTTTGAAATATGTCATATTTTAAAAATAGATTATACCTATAGATATTATTATGGCCGAATCGGGTTCCAATAGGTAGGCTAACTGTTTTTTTAAAATACCAAGGGTATAAAATATATGTAAGAATGACTGAAATTTAGAGAATCCTTTTTAATTTCCGCAACATTGCGCATAAAATATAGTATTTTCCAACACCACCCATACGGAAAATACATTCCACTTTTTCCTTGAACATCCCTTTGTTTCTTTTATGGAAGCTCCTTTTTTTATCATTTTTATTTCACTTTTTAACTATCTACTTATGTTTGAGTATTGTGAATTTATTTTCTTATGAATTACCATTACCCCCCCCCCCCCCCCACACACACACACATACACCTCCCAATATGAGAATTGAGAGTTGATGTTCACGTGAGTATGTTGATTAATTCACCAGCAGGGAACATCTGTCCATGGTCTCGGGTTCACTCTGGCAACCAACTGTTTTCTTAACTTATATGAATTGGGTGAATTGTTACCGAGTATTATATAAATACCAGGAGAAATTCCTAGAACGCCATGTCACATTAAGGGCTAATGGACCAAAGCATCTCCTAGTTAGTACCTAGAAGTAACCTGGCTTCTAGAGTATCGAGGGGGGCCTCGTGCAGTCTAAACAGCTGATGTTGTGAATTCCACAGATGCCTGTAAATTTCAGAAGTAGCCTGAAATGTAAAACCACCACGGGGGCGAGTGTGGCCAGTTAGTCGGCCATTAGATCCGTCCACTCTCCCAGCATAATTCCCCAAGTCTCGGCGAGCACCTTCAATGTTACAGATCAAGCCGAGAAATCCGCCAAGAAGGCCAGTTATGCGGCATGCCAAGCTACCATTTAGAGTAACCCTTATTGTATGCTCCCCAACTTCAGCTTTCAGCCACTGGTCTTTTGCTTTTAGATATTTTAGGTGAAAGTGTCATGGAAATGCTAATTTTAAGCTGGGGCCGAGTCTTAACAACTGAAGCAGGGAGGAAATGATCTGGAGTCCTTTTATTACATAATTGTATATACCGTTGGGAAGATTTCTGGACCGATTTTCCAGTTCCTTACGCTACATTCATAAGATTAGCATATATTCATGCACATCGTAACCATATTGTTTCTAATCTCTCCCTGCATTTGTATGAGAACATCACGCTCCTTAGACTTGGGTAAGTCTTTGAGTTTTTTTGCTTTTTTTTAAAGCGATTTTTTAAAAAAAAAAAAGTAGTTATATTTCCAATTTTCAACATCTTACGGTCTCTGCAAACGACAGTTCTTCCTGGGTGCCCACGTATATTAATTATGCCAATACAATAAATTGATAAATTTCAAAAACAACTTTGAGCTGATATAATTCTTATACATCCATTATCATCTTATTCATTTTTGTTTTCTATTTAATTTCTTGTGACTTATAGAAAATTACTGACAGGGTTCGTTTTAATTTTAGTAATTCTTTACTAAATTCTTTAGCTTTACTCACTTGTAAATTGTGAGTATATTATTTTACGCTTATAAGTCATTAAACGTTTTTGTTTTTCAGATTTCTCTAATTCAGGAGAAATCCGCATTACTAATGGGATCGAGCAGTAGCACTGCAACTCTAGCGCCCTACAAATAACACATGTGCAGGGACGAGGGCTAGTCTATACATGTATACCCAAGTCCCCGAATGGTAGAACCTACCCCGACCCTGGGTAAAAAGCCCCATCATCAATGCGGGTTGCCAGTTTGACTCAAAGACACCGTGAATAGGTGTGTCAGCTTTGGAACATTGACAATCTGATTAAAATGATCAAAAGAAATGAGAGCGTGTCATGCAATATCGCCATTCTTGTATCTGATTCAACCTTTCCCGGTTGTGCTTTTAGAATTCGCCTTTATAAAGATCCTTGTTAAGCTCGTTATTTTTAGCACAATCTCCCATGTTGCATTGCAAATCCATAAGCTATTGATGCAGCTGTCAGTACCATAACGTGAAACATATGTAGCTGGAACATACAATGAAGGATATATCATAAGTGCACGAAGTTTTGTAATTTCATCATGTTGAATTTACATTGTGTGATAAGAAAGGCAATTGCTTCCTCAGCACTGTGATATATATTCTAAAAATGATTATTTCATGGAATATGTAATTTATGTTCTATTGGAATAAGTCGATTGATATTATATAGTTCATCTCAAAAAGAGGTCTACCAGGCCATACCTTATTTGTTGTTTTCTTCTCTTGATTATATAATATCTAATTCTATATCTAATCTACGTAAAGATTTTTTTCTAAATTCTAATAGATAATTAAATGCCCCTTTCACTACTTATCTTTCTTCGTATAAATTTGAAATAGTCTACATTATCTTAGATGGTCAAACGTACCAAATTAAAAAACATGTAAACATTCAATAATGAATAGGATTGGATTGTTAACCAAATATAATTATTTCAGACCTGTCGAAAAATGAGTTGCCACACTGTTAAGCAAGAAAAGGGGGAAGGGGTGTGGCTTATAAATAACCAACTTGCTTAAACAGATTAAGGTGCACGACTTTTTCACAGTTCACAGAACCTGTTAATTTGTAGACTATGAGTAGCTATGTGTTTTACTAATTTGAAGACTTTCATTCTCCCCAAGACTCTTCGATGTTGGAGGATGGAACTTTTGCCATTTTTAAAATACCGTTATAATAAAACTTCGGGAAAATGTTCCATGTCAAGACTGAGGACTAGCTGACAGAGAAAATAGTTAACTTGGACTTTTTCCCCAATATCTTCAGGAAGATAATGGACCCCATACGTCCTCGGCAACAAAGGCTAAATACGCATATCGGTACAAACCATCCAATTAATGCCATATTTACTCGGCAAAGTCTCAGTCTGTAGAGATCCGTTCTTCACCTCGCCCACTCAAACACTCTCGGCAACACCTCGGTTTTACAAACGCTCCATATGTGGAGCTGTCAAGGTGGTTACACTTGTCAATCCTTGTCCCAAGTCGCAGACAATACATGGGACCCCTGCCGCTCGGGCCGTCATTTGGGGTTTTAACCAACTTATTTAGCCCGGTTAGACCGTGTGCTGTCAGCAGCCACTCAACCCTTAACAGCCTTAAGAAAACAATCGCGTAGAAACTCCGATTTCAATGGCCACATGTGGCCTAGCACCTCACGTAGGGAGGTCTGGTCACTTGAAACTCCCATGGTTGACATGCTATCGTTTGGGAAGGATAGTGTTAGACAGCTAACCTTGCTAACTATGGATGGAATGGCCCCAGGGCCAATATAACCTGATTTTGAGCTTAGATTACAGAGATAACAAATGTTGCTATATCGTTTGGCTTGCTCTTGGCAGTCAGTCGTATGACGCTAATCCTTGATTCAGAGGAGCGTTCCTATGAAGGGATTAAGGGAAGGGATTAAGTGTGGTTATATACACAGGGAACTACTGCTCGAATATAGAGTGGTATACGGTTACAATAATTTGGCACAGCCTTATCTCTACTATATTAACAAGGTCTTGTGCCCGTGGTTATGTTTTGTGGAGTGGTGGTACATGATTTGTTTGAAATAAAATTAAATGATACCAGTCATCGCGCGTGTGTGCTACAGACTGGCTTATCACCTAGGCTAAAATACGCCCTGTGTGATTATAAATATATCGAAAAGATGATTTTGCCGCATCATCATTTAAATGGGTTTAAAGCTGAAAGAGGGGTTCTCCAGAAAAGAATCGCCCTGTAACACTTTTCAGGTTCATACATGTGCACATAACCTTAAAGATATTGGACATTAGAACCCTGGTGAAGGTTTAATGAGAACCAAAACGTTGGTATAATACAAATAAAATCACACAGCAACCATTATCCAGCACAGTTGTCTCATTTCCGGATTTGATGTGTTATTCCCTCTTATAACATATTAGATATTACTTTGTCCCCCATGCGTTGGCAACAGCACAGCAGCCAACTTTATAGCCAACTTTATATAACGATTAACATAAAATGCGGTCACGAGCTATTTCTCTTGACTTGGTTTATCAATCCAAAATAGATGGTTTTGTGCGAAGTTTGCATTTTTATTAGCCGTGACCTATGGCTATGCATCTTACGGAACCATCTCTAATGTAATATGACTGCTAATACCATAGTTCAACAGAAAACGTAAGATCTACATTCCCATCTCTAATCTCCTTCTCTTCTAACAACATTAACTGAGGGGCGCCTCTTAGATTATCGCGATGATAAAAAGCGCAACAACAAACACGCGCGTGGGTTAATTTCAACGTGAGTAGTATATGGAAAAGTGTATCTGCTTCAGGTAATCGTTTCCTGCCGAATTTATTATAGAAGATTTTCTGAAAGATTCTTTACGAATGATGAGTACTCACTTGTTTATACTTTCATTGTTTATACCAATGAGCTGCTTGTTGTTTATGCTCAGCAGAAAATCGCCATCTCGAAGTGTTCACTAACAATGCTCAAATGAAATGAAAAAGGATAGCATGCATGCTTCAAGTTGTGTTAAACTAAAACATCTTCGTTTGTGAGTCCCTTCTATTGAAGACGATAATTAACAAAATTGTTCATATTTTCGTCAATAATTGGATTGCCCTTCTTTATTTTGTACCGAAAATTGCGCAATTGACAATTTTTCCTCGCATTCCATAAATCCCTAATGCTGGATTATTGCCTCTGACCTCCGACGATGAACAGGAAACTAAGCAAAGTAAACTTTAACATTCAACGGAAGCTGTGGGTGAAAGAAATCTTTTGTTTTTTAACGAATGCCAACGCATGGGGGACAAGCGCAAAGATGATTTGAATGTCAGCTTTTCTTTTTACAAAATTTCTCACCTAATCCGCAGGCTTCATCAAAGCCGCCCTGACCCCTTCTTATTGCCGAAGGGAGAGATTTAGTCCCTTATGAAGAAACATGGTCGCCCACTGAACTAAGTTTGTACGTTTTACACCACTAATCAACACAGATTGAGCGTCCTTCACAAACTCTCGATCCTCTTACTAGAGAGGATGTTCAGGGGAGGGCACAGTGCTGGGTAATGTGTATTAGAGAGTGTTGGTAAGTCGAGACAGGACTTGAATGCTTGACTAAGTCTGTCACTCTACAGATTGGAAAGGGACATTAAGAAGCGCGGACGGAGTGCTAAAACAAGAGGAAACTGGGCGCTGGAGGTTCACAAGAAAAGGAAGAGAATGTCTAGGCGATTCCCAGCGAGACCAATAACTCGAGCTAAGTGTTAATCATGGTCCGGGCCTTGGAGGCATTACAGTCGGCATGGCCACCAAATTTGTTTAGTAATTGCTTCGGCCGCGCGGCACAATACGTGTTGAAGGCATCGATTCTAGGTGTGAGGCCGACCCGCTCCCAGTACACGCCTCTCACCACATGTTTGCCCTCAACTAGATAAGTTTTTCTCCCTTGAGACGCAGACGACCGGATTAGATGAACACGCGCCCAACTCACAATTGATCTTCAATTTGGCTAAATGGATGGGAGACGACTGGAGGGCTCCGCCAGAGCCCCCAGTGGAGGACCATGTCATGGTTTTTCCACATGTGCCCCACGCGCCAAGTGATATCGGAGGAGCGACGGGGCTCTTGCGTTAAACGCCCATTAGTCGCTCGAGCACCATTTATTAAATGATACGCTGGTGGTTGATCGCGCGACGCGTGCTACGACGCGTAACTATAGGCCTGACAATAAATGCTGATCGCGTCCCGATCGTGCTCAACAATCGCGCCAATGGCGAGCATTGTGGCGTCCTCGCACTTCTCCAGCCCATCTCCGCCAGCGATCAGAGATGATTTACAGCACTCCTCCTGCCCGAGCCGCCTCCACCCTCCATCGCCAGCTATAATTGATCCAGAGATTACCTATTGCCATGTATTACATCGCCGCACGCCATCGCGACATCGCTCCTGTCGCCGCACAGCTCGCTTTATGATCCAGATTCGCATGTGCCTATTTTACTAGCACCTGATTACGGGCTGGTTTTCACACTGGTCGACAATAGCCATGAGTCAGTCCAAGCCTTCATCACATACCGTCCTCCGATTTCGAGCCATGCCTCCTACCTTCTCTACCCCTATTCGTATTCACTCTCTGGAATTAGATTCAAATAGCCCCCAATCGAGGGTAGTTGGTTGGTGGGATACATTACCATGAAATCTATCCTTTCTGTAGAGTGGTACTCACGGCATAAGGATGTCTGTGTCGCTGCATGCTCAGTATCAGGCCAGTTTTAGACAACTCGAAATAATTTTCTATTAAGAAAATAACTGTTGATTTACAACTATATATGAATACCATTTCCCTGTAAATACGACAGTATACAATGCATATCTATACAGTATATACTAAAGTATATACTATCAATATTTTGTGCCGGTAATCATGTATCGTAAAATCGGTGATATGGGAAGGATCATAGATCATAGATTGGTAGAAACGGAGTATAAGAATTAAAAACCACGCGGCACAGCTCCCCTGTGAAATTTGAACTTCTATCATAATGTGAATAGTTTGTATCGGTGCTATTGAGGACTACTCTCTTACTCCGTAAATGAGATACGTATGCTGGGACTCCACTCCCCACTCCGCTCTCACACTCTCTCATTCTTTCTCTTCCACCTTCTCCACGGACCCTTCCTGTTCTATGCCTCTAATTCGCTGTTAACAAGTTGTCTTCACGTCTCCGCACGCACCAACACTTCCTACCCCCGTCTATCACCCGCGACACGGCCGGAACTAGAGTGTCATTTTTCCCGCCTGGAAAATAATAAAATATCAAAATATATTGGCTTGTTAAAGCCGTTGGTGGCGCAGCGGTCGCATGCTAAAGGCACTCAGAATAGCGGGTGAGTAATGAACGAACAATGCCAAGCGCGACACCCACGGTCGCAGCTCCCACCCACATTCACACCTACCAGAGCCGGCCCATTCAAGTCCCAATCCGGTTTTGGGTGTGATTTCCCCTCATAAACCGCGATAAACTTCACTGGGAAATATTGGCAATGAAAATTAATCAAAATTATGTGGAATTTCTTTGCCATCAAAGAAGCCATTTTGAGGAGCGGTGTGAAAAGAAGTTGTCGCCTGGCTTATAAGCAGGTAATATGGAGGGGGATTGATGACGTGATTACAAAATGACAGGGTAACATGGACCATTCTAAAACATGGCAACTGAGAACTTTTTAAAAAAGTCTGCGAGGGGCTTATTCGGAGCGAGCAAGGAAAATAGCAATTCCGCCATGGACTTCCAATTCTATATTCGAGCAGATAGGCTACTATGAGGGCAAGGGCTGCTACGTCATAAATTATTAACAAACATCTGTCGGTGAAAATGGAATGAATTGTTTGTTTTCCAATTTAATTTTTCGACTGTTGTGATGGGATCTATTGATAGGCTATCTTTTCATGCCGGGCAATAATGGATCACAGAGAGGAAACTCATAACAACAATTAAACTGTATTGATGCTCCCCCAAGGAAATATATGGCCCTGTCCACCGACCCTGTCCTCACTTGCCATGATGCGATTTATATTAATCTGCTTGAACTATATATCACTGCTGCTGTCGGCTAACCTCCTGCTACTCCCCTCCTAGCCCGTGTCAGGCCAGGGTGCCTGGACTGACGCGCAAATTAAGGTTTAATCATGTATCATTGGGCGATGAGCCACCTAATGGCTGCTTAGCCTCTGCCTGCAGAGTGTGCCATCGATATGTCATGGTTTCCTTGGTGACAATCTCCATCCGGTGGGGTCACCAGACTCGCGATCTGACCACTAGGAGGTGACACTGGCGCGCTTCTCCGAGGCGGTCGGCATGTGTATCGGGCAGAGATAACTAAGGGCTAGATTGGTAGGCGCTGCTGCACCCGAGGTCAAATAACAGGATCTCGGAAATGACTGGGGGATGAAATGGCAACAAAAAGGTAAAAAATAATAATGGAAACTCATAGCGTGTCTGTATGACTCTCGTATGACACATAAGCTTCCAGTTCAATTTCCTCCCGCGTCCCAAGAGCTGATCAAATGATACGCATGCATCAAGTGCAACCATACTTTATTCCTCTGTACATAGCCCACGAGGTACGTCCGTTTGTTCACGACCTCCGGGCAAACTGCATTTCCTTCCCAACAGTACCTAACAAGATGTAATACACTAGCTTCTTGAGGGAAATGGTTTACCACAGTACAAACCCAAATGGTTCGGTACCAACGCACCTTGTTTATTCAGGTTCAGTCTTCAGATGTCTTCGATAACAAATGAGATCAATTCAAAGGTTTGAAATGGAACATATCCGCGACTATATCTGAAGGGAGGTGGTTATATGACCAATGGTTGGTTAAAAAAATGTTCTGGTCAATACCCCATGCATAATCCATGATTGAATGTGTTGCTATAATCCGAACTCACGAAGGAGGATTAAGGCCCTACGATTACCTACATGCGCGTGAATATATTTTGTAGCTGGACCATGAACCCTTTAATTCAAAACGTCTCGATCTATGACAAATTATCGAGTATGTAACCTTATCGCTAAGAATTACAACTTAAAGCTGCTTCTTTTTTTTTTTTTTTTTTTTTTTTTTTTTTAGCCAATTCGACCATAAATTATTTCTCAGTTTCTTCTTTGATCCTTAGAGTTGTAGAATGGAATATTTGAAAATTGAAAATGATGAAAATGAGACATTTCCTCCTTTTTTTCTTCTTTTTTTCTAAAAAAATGTTCATCCTATTTGTGTACCGTTTTACCAGGGCAATTTGGCATGAAAAGATTAGTAGTGCAATTCATTAGCCTCTTGATATCTACGCATCTATCTATCCTATAGTATCTTTAATTTCACCTACGATTCACTTAATATATAAGTTAAAGCAAAGAGCTTAGATATATTCTATTTGCGCATTTGGGTTTAAGATGACAAGACCATATTGGTAATAGTGGGCTTGGTTTGGATTTACACGAAGAAAAACAGGCCAAAATGATTTAACATTCAATGTTTGTGACCTCCAGTTGGGTTGGGAAAGAATAGGTCACAAAATAGAAAATGTCATTTGTTGAGGGAATGTAGTTTTAGATATAATATAGGTTGCTTGAGTGACGAAACGGGTTCCTATATTGCAACCTAATACTTATAAGTATTAGGTTGCAATATCTCAATTCAAATGAATGAAACAGTCACTTGTGGTAGGGGACATATTCTTCTACCCTAGTAAAAGAGCACACTAAGAGTCTCTATCATCTATTATATCGTCCTATTAAATATCGATACCTCACAATCTTCCCCTTAAAATTAACAGTTCTCCACACACAGGGGAGTTGATAAATTATAGGATTCATAACATCTGGGTATGAGATGTACAAAGTAGGGTGGCTAATTTTGAAACACATGCTGACTGGTTTCTAAATGGAGACCCTCGGCCACAGAGAAGGAGATGGCAGGGGTACAAAAGAGAGGTAGCGCCTCGAGGGTTGGAGTGGGGGAGAGGTGGAAAGCCAGGGCTAGGTTGGTGGTGAAGAAGTTGGGGTGGCGAGGAAGGTGAACCGCCATTCACACTTTAGATTCGACAGAGGCTTTTCGTTTTGTGACTCCTACTACTATTTTTTGCTCCCAACAGCTGTCTTTATATTGTATGAATGTACACAGGGAGAAGAATCAAATGGTGTACTCTCTGTTATGGTTAAGTTTATTATTAATTCATAGTTCAGCCATTTTGAAATAGTGGGCTGATATGGCAGGACAGTTTTCCATCTGTTTAAGTATGTAATACGGCGATATTTGTTTAACATGAACTCCCACGAGAATCATTTGCCTTGTGCTGTCAGCTGTGTATTCACCTTTGTATAATTGATTATATTTCCATTTGCATTTCTACAACAGTCCTTCCGGCTTAGTTTTTTTTAAATATGGTTTTATAAATGTTAAGGTATGATGGAAGAATACTAACGAACGTGTGGTCATAAAATGTTTTCTCATTTTTCTGGAATGCACTGGAACACTGACGATGTCGGAAGTGTCCTACTAATTGTATTTTGAAAACGTGATACAAAAAAGAATTGTATAATACTACTACTAATGATAACACTTATTGGATTTGTTTTTACACATTGAACATTCCAAATCACTAAGAACAGGCATTGTGGTGTTATTTTGAGGAATTAATTGACCCAGCATAATCAGTCAATATATCACATACAAACAACAATATTAAACACATTTGTAATAAGTAAAGTAGTGTCCCATGCAGGCTGGCAGATAGGGTCCCTGTCTATCTGCCTCCACTACTAGTACCCCTGAAGTGGCCGACACTTCACTTGACAGACTGATCTGTTTACTAGCCAGTGAGAAACTTCTTAGCACGCAGTAGCCCGCTTTGTGAACATTACACACTCCTATGAACACCCCACTTTCAGTCCTGTTTGCCTTCTACCTCTTTTATAATCCCTGCACTCAAAAGGGTTTTCACCCACAACTATTTCTATGACTATCAAATGAGATTACCTTTATTCGAAATAAGCTTACACTGTGCGTATAGTATGCTTGTAGGGAAAAGTGTCCGCTTGAAAACCTCAACATACAGGTTGTGTGGGTAGAATGTGGAAAACACAAATGGGATTCGCTCGCTAGTAAAGGAGGCGAGTAAAGTGGTGGGTATGGAAGTATACATGTTTAAACCGTATGGGGATATATATCGTTCTTTGAATCCTGAGTAAGAAGGTGCTCAACATTGTACGATGGCTTAACTTTAAATGTAACCATAACAAAAGATCCTATTTGTGATTTCATCTGGCACAATACATGGATATATTCACTCTATTTGTTCTGAGGTGGTAATAATAATCTATTGGTAAACCCCTTTATGAATGCATATTCTTAAGTTAAAAGTGGTTCGTTCCGCAGCTACAGACACAAATCATTATGATACAGCTTAAGCACCCGCTCCTACCCCCTCCCCCCCCCCAACACACACACACTCCCCCGCCACTTTTCCTTGATGAATCATATCTCAGATAATCATCCTCACACAATGGGATTGAACAACTAATTGCTTTTAAGCGAGGATGTTGTTAATTACTCCTGAAACATATCAATAAACATGGCCCATCCTGTCCGCACCGCTGCCTTATTCTAATTCTAATTCGCAATAGTCTCAATAAAGAAGAGTGCAGCAATTTGACTATGCATCATTTTACATCAAATCTGGCTTATCTGGCCTGATAATTTAAAGACATTTAACCGACCGTATACAAACTTGATAGAATGTGAAGGTCGAGGATTGTATGAAAGGGACAGGTCATCAGAAAATGTGCAATCAGCAGATCTACACATTTAGTCAATTCTGCTAAATTATGTATCCGAAAATGACAAATACTACCTGTATATTTGGTACTGCGTCGAATTAAAACATCTGTTCGGTTATGTTGATCAGTATTTTGAACTTCATTTTCTCTTGAATTTGGGTTGTATGAGAGGATTGGTGAGGACCAATTGTACATATTCTGAGCACTTCAGCCATTTGCTGCTTGAAAATGACAATGCAAACCACGGAGAGAGTAAAGTGAAACAGGATCCGGAGAGTGTGGTGTTGATGGCTGACATTTCAACTCCACCCCCAACCTTGTAGCAGCCCTTGTACAAATATCCCCAACTGTTATAATAAACTTGTAGCGCCTCCCCTTGGGATGGATCAATTAGGACGTCATTACTATAGGGATAGAGGGTCTGGCTCCAAATGCCTAAAACTCAGAGCCCCAAGTGCTGCTGATGCGCCTATAGTCCCTTGTAGTAGCGAGGGTGCTCTCTCACTACAGACGGTCTCCATTCACTTCAGGCACGATCTCCACGTGGCACCTTGGGCAAAATAATTGTACTTTCTCACTCCCTCAAATATTACTTACTTCCAGGGTGCAATAGATGTGCTGGGGGCCTTTTAATGCATAGACAAAGATGTCATTTTAGATCTAATGATATGGTTCAGTTTGAGAAAGTAACTGTTTTGTTTTCATTGTTCACTCTTTCCTCTCCTCTCTCTTTCTCCCCTCTCTTTCTGAAGAAGGCATTTATGGGTTATGAAGAACTATTAGCCTTTTGATTTTTCTAACATAGAGATTTTACCTCCTGAGATATTTGGTCACAAATCTTAATAAAGAGAACCCAGTACCTGAAACATTCCGGCTCGAATTTTCCCATGTGGACAGACCCCCAAATAATTTCCATAAGAAAATTCACACTCGTGGAATACATTGATAAACCTTGTTTTGTAATAAATCAATTGCAATTAATGAACGCATCATAAATTACTTATTTTCTATTGTTATCGTTTTTCGAGCACTGCCATGCCGTCCAGACTTTTATGACAAAACCTGCCTTCGTTTACTCCAAAGAATTCGGTGTGTGTAATGGAACTTGCCGCCTATCGGATTGCTCATGTACTCGAGGATAAGCATGACATGTCCCCATTGTAAACATGTTGTGAAGAGAATGGGTTGGGACAGCATCAGCAAAACCCAGAGGGCTGTCGTTTCATATGCTGACATGGATTGGTAAGATAAGCACTTTCGCCCTTTCGCTTGTCATCTCGTCAGGAACTATATATCTTGTGAGAAAGGACAAGCAAAACAAGCGGGAGGTATCGGAATAAAAATGGTAGGTGGGATGTTGTTGGTTATCTGGCATAATGCATGGCTGGAATAAAAGACATGTCGGAACTTTGTCAGCTTAAATGGACATATATATTGGGTCAGAGGCAAGGTGATTTCTGAAAGCAGCGAAGAATGACAGCATGATAGGAAATGAATGTGAAAGCATAATAGGAAAAGAATGTGTTGTTTTACTTATGAAGACGGGCCAGTGTTCGCCAGAATGCTACCTGCAACTATAAGTAAATAAAAGGATTGCGGCCAGGCAGTGAGCCAGTGTTGGACTACCTGTAATAAAGAAGAAAATTATACACAGAACTTTTGACCCAGGACCACAGAACAAACCAAAATCATATAAAAATTCACTAATATAGTAGTTGACCCACCCACACACATGAAGGAGAGTGCATATATCTGACCTCGCTTCATGGCATGAAGCATGCCCAGTTTATTATTTTGTTTTATTGTTTTTCCACATTAGTTTATCATGCTAGTGTAGTCTCTGTATCTTTCTCTCAATTACTACTGTACTTATTTCATTGGGTTGTATGAGAGTATGTATTTCATAATTTAACTTCATTTTCGATAGGGGTCCTCTGGAAGAGCTATGGTTTCATAGAAGAGAGGCACCCTTTTCCGGTGTAAAATTGACCTGATAATACAAAATGTACGCTTCCGGAAATAAACATAATACACACATACAAAATGAAATAAAAAAGGGTGATGGGTAGTTATAGCAAGAGTGATAAAACACATTACACTCTTCACAACATGGTACATAGCGGGAAGAGATACCCCAGTGGGAGAAAAGGGCACTAAGAGAGAGAGGGAGAGAGAGAGAGATGGATTCTCGACGATTAAACCGGTGCCTTATATGGGGATTAAGAAACAGAAGATCTAAAGAATGGTATAGAAAGGAGAATCAAAATACACAAAGAGAGAAAGCTTAATTCCACCAGCCTTCCGTTTGCCTTCCCCTGATAACGGTTTCTTGTTCATTCCCCAACGCACGACAAGTGAAGCCCCGAGAAACGGTGGCATTCGTTGGCAATCAGTGCAAGTGGCAATTAACGGAGCCAGTGCTGGCAAAAAGGCGCTTGTTCGCAGGGGCAATTATGTGCCTTGGCAGAGCGACTGCGGTGGCAGGCTAGGTAATCAATGAGCACGGGAGAGCTAAGCCAATAAGAGACCAGCTCGGCGTTGCGCGCACTCTGACGCCAAGCCTCTGAACCAGTACCAATTTGCCGTCGCCGCTGCCACCGCCACTGCGGACGGACTCCACTGCTATATCTTCCTCGTCATTTTTGCAAATGTTTTGCGCGCGTGGCACTGGCACCGCCCTGCTCGACTGGCTTGTTATGCAGATGCCCGGGCCCCATCACACATAGAGACATAACTTTGCTAATCGCGCCCACCCCCACCCCGGCCAACTCGGGCGCGCATTGGTCAACGCGCTGATTGACAGCTTCAGTTATTGATATTTCAATTAGGAAGGCGGTAATTCGCTTGTTAGACAACAGCTAATCATTTGAGGCAGCTGCGTGGGATGATATAAAAGAGGTGATGTTCCGCGGATGGCAACAACAGGACTTGTGGTGGCGAGTTTTTGACACGTGTGTGTGAAAGAGTGTGTGGGAGAGGAGCTGCGAAGGAGGAGGAGGTGGAGGTGTAGTAGGATTCGGAAGAAGCAGGAAAAGCATTGGGAGACTGAGAAACAATGGGATTCGGACCGGTGACTGTGATCCAGTGACCGGGAGACGAAGGCGGCTGGGCCGGGCAGAAACCCACCGAGTTACCCGACGACTGAGTCAAGCCGTTGGCACACTCGGAGTTAGGACAGCGAGCAGGACGGAGGGGGAGCATCTGCCACTGGAGAGGGCTTCTTAACTGCACAACCACTACCACTGACAATCAAAAAAGATCAGCTCCACAAGTGGAAACACAAACATTGCAAGGAGAAGCGTTGCTAACCTGGACACCAATTATCTCTCAGCTCGACAGCTACACACATCCACAGTCGACACATTCACTATCGGTTCTTTTTTCCACCGAGGCCTGTCTGTCTGCATCCGCCATAACAAAATCCATCCAGTTCACTATGGGGAGATGAAGAGAGGAGAATCCAGATTACTGTTACAACATTCTTCCAGAGAGTGGAGAAGCGTAAAGGGAAGTTAATCCTGGAATACCATCACACATGTTACACTTGGGAGGAGCATGAACTGCAGGTGTGCTTTCCATGGATTCTCCTCATCACTTCACGCAGCAGACGACACTTGCTTTCTGTATTACGTGAGTGAGCACACAAATTGCATGGAAGACAGGAAGGAGTCTTGATATTTTGCATTAGTAAAAAAACTCTACTTGGTCCTTGCCATCTCCTCATATACACGTCATCATCGCCATAATCTCGGTTGTATTGCTCTTTTTAATGAGAAATATTATTATTAATTATTCGCTCGCGCATCTTGAGATGCTGCAACTTTGATAAAGAGTATCTTTGCATCTCAGGTGTCCTTCTTAATGACACATTAATCTTCTTACTCCTTTGCTTTGACAAGCCATCTACGTCTAAAGACCAAACCGCCTGTATATATATAAATCTCCATTGTGGCATATATACGAAGGGCATTTCATCCTCAACTATGGGAGAAGTATGTAAGCCACATGGACTTAGCCCCTGTGAGTGTCATTCGATCTGGTTTACTTTGTAATGAATCACACAAAACTTAAACAAGATAGATATATTCACTGTTATATATACATAGTTAGCCTTTGGATATTTGGACAGTTATATCCTAGAGAGGAATGCCTCAGTGACTTGGTGCATGGGATTCGTCTAGTTGAATAATCCGGACCGTGTGTAGTGCTAGTGTCAGTAGTACTAAGACAATCCAACAACAATAATAATAATAAGGAGGACCAACATCAGCGAGAAGGAGCAGGAGTGACAGTTACCAAGCGAGGTCTGCAGCACTATCTCAGCCGCATTCCTCCATCGTCTCTTTACTTGTGACAATTGTAATAATAGTCTGTTTTACTTACACAGGGGTTAAGTCCCTTATACACAAATAATTTCGTGTCAATTTTATTGGCTGAACTCTCAAAAAAGGGCCATGATGATGAATCTAGCACATCCCGCGCACCACAGGGGCCTGGGGGTCGGAGTGACAGCGGCTAACGCTCTAGGTATGAGCATTGGGCCGTACTCCAGCACAGCTCCCTCGCTACACCAACGGTCGCCATTCGCTATACAAGAACTCTTGGGTCTCAATCATTCGGGGCAAGAGTCGAGCCGGACCCCTTCTGCGGCCCACCACCACCCCCACCACCCTGCCCACAGTGACAGCATTATTTCAGCCTCATCTTACATACCTAGGACTATGGGGGTAGGGGTCGGGGTGCCCGGTTGCCCAACCTCACAGACTACTTGCTTAGGGGAGGCAAATCCTCCTCATCCCTCTTTCCCTTCGTGGAGACCCAATTTCATGCCTTTCTCGACCATGTCGACTATGTCCAGCACAGGGTCACATCCCCATCACCAAATGCTCAACCTGGGCGCCAGTCAAAATGTCATGCACCCATCTCCTGGAGACTCAGCCACAGGTAAGACAAAAATCTCAAAAATAAAGTGCACCACGAATGAATGAAAGGTTCAACGTCACTGTTTTCACTAATGCTACAGTAGTAGTATGCTAAAATGGGGGCCATACTATGTAATAAACGTATACTGGAAATCAGCAAGGCTCAAAACAAAATTAAATACTTTTAACACTATGAATGACTCCTCTTTTATAGAGGGGTTTCGTTATAAAATAAAGGGCAAATCGTTAATTTGTTATTTCTAATTTTATGCCATCACATGACCCTCATATTGGGTTCTGATTGTAGTATCATTGTACATCATACAACATGTAATATTATCATTGCTACTGGCGTGGCATCTCAAATTCAAGTACTAACATAAAAAATGCTATGAAGTAAAATGACACACGAAAACCATCTGAGTGCGAGGTTATCAAGTATAGTTCACGTATTATGATGAAATAAACATATTCTCCCCCCCCCCCCCAAAAAAAAAGTATTATGCCCAATAACACTAAGTTTCTATTGTTTAGAATAAAATAAGCTATCTATTAGTTTCTGGACGTTTAAACGAGCGCAATTGTTATTTAAAAAGATGTGTAGCTCCACCATTAATTAGTTAACCTCTCCAGTGGCTATATAGGGTAGAGGTTATTTGAGCTGTGGCAATCAGAGGACTTGACCTAGCGTCAGCAGGCGCGCTCGCACCTCGTACAGTGGAGGCCCCTAATGGTGAAACCTGACTACTATCTGTGGCGGGGTATAGTATTCCAGCATACACATATATATACACGCCTCGACAGTCAAGCTACTGTAAAAAAATAATACTATTATACATTGTACCCAATGCAGTAAAAGTCTAGGAAAGAAGTCTTTCTTTTTCTTTGCTTTCATTTAATCGGTGCTTGAGGAAGTGGAATTTAGAATGTAGTGAGCTTATTAGATGAAAGCACATAGTTTGTTTCGAATGGAGAAGTAAGACATACAAATGCAGTGAAAAGATACTTCTCTCTGCTCTCACTCAACAGTTGTTGAATTAGAAATTTTAAGACTTCCAATGTATGGGTTCGATTATGAGATATGCTCTGAATGGTTGTGCGGTCAAATATACAACTTCATATTTTTTGGTTTGGTGGTTACGGATTATCATGGGTGTTTCTCTTTTAAAACCCATGTAGATTTCAGCTTTTATCTGAATATGTTTGGGATATTATGTGGAAATTCCTCCAAGAATTCAATGAGATAGTTATACAAGATACAAATGCAATATATAAGAAAATATGGCAGCTTGATTTGGAAGGGAGGAAGGAATTGAGAAAACGCTAGGCTTCGGGGGAATTTAATTATTTTTTCAACATTTCTAGAGGTACATACACTGATTATAATCTATTCCAAATTTTTATCAAATTTGAAGAGTTTACAGCACATCTTACACGATTTAAATTTGTTTCATTGTAATGTGGGATCGATCGTTACACATCGTGATTAAAACACCAACCAACCTTCACCTGTTTTTATTATGAACTTATATTATTTATTTATACCGATAGTGTTAACCTATCTAATTTATCGGGATCTATTACATTGAAACTGCCGGCTTCACCCCATAATGTAACAAATTATTGAAGCTTGTCAAAGGGAATATATGAGAACGTGTATGAATAATTCCTTTTTGTCCTATACTGGGTATTCCCAGGGGCCCAATATAACTTGGTGCTCTTTTACGGGAGAAATGGTGTCGCCAATTCTTTCCATTTGATCATCAAAACTTGATAGTTTTGTGTGATATACGCCCCCTACAGGTGTCGCTTAGTACCCTTTCTAGATTATATCAATTGCGCTCTTTCCTCTTTCTAAATCAGCCAGCTCCTGCTTCTCCTCTTCAGATCTTTTCCTCTGTGAACAAAGCTGTTGCTGTAGTCAGCCGCTGGTTGCCTTGCCTGGTCAGGGCGGAGGCCGTGGCCTGAACACGAATCAAGGCGGAGTCTCGGCGAGGGAAGGCCGAATGAAGGCCTTCCCGCGACGCTCTGCACTCCCGGGGAACAGAGAGACAGACACCAATCTCTCAAGCGCCAGGGACTTCAGTCGGTCTTGTCATGTTCCTAAGTCCCGATTTATGTCACAATTGGTGTTATTTCCCCCCTGTGGGTTTTCTACTCTGAGTGGTCTTACTTCTTCCACGATTGGTTGATTTAGTCTTTGGGAAATAAAGCTCTAGCCTATTTGTTGGGCAGTGGCACAGGCGGATTTGCTACTGGAATCATTAGCCTATATTTTTGTGACAACTGATTCGGCATTAAGGTTATTTCCAGGTGCTCTACGAGAGCTAACTGGCAACAGGAGACAATTTCTGAGGCCATAGACTTAACATGAAATCCTAGGATCCTTTTGAGTCAGATTATTATTCCTGGGTTTTTTTGGCCGTTGAATGAATGCACATCCTTGTGTATCTAACTAAATAAGGCATTTGATGGAGTATACAAAATCACTAAAATATACATTCAAAAATATTTCAAGGAAATATGAATTTTAAAAAATCAGGATATCGTTTTTAAATATGTATGATATTCGTTAGGAGTACAACAATATATAAATGCACATTATTATATTTGACATATTAAACTTCATAAATGTAATAACACTACTTGAATCTAAGTATAGATTCTAGCTTTCGATACTTCTGTATCCAAATAAACTGGAACACTGAAATGAAAAATGAAAAGATCCGATTAACGGTGTTATGCATTTGAACAAATCGTTGTCATGCTTATATATATTCTTGTTATTCATTAGAGGCCAATATAATATTTAATATATTAATATATGGAGACAAACTAAAGATTTATTGAAGAACAATCTCGATTATTAATCATGTTTTTTTTGATGTAGCATAATATAGACATGATTAAAGTTGAAGACTAGTCAGTGGATCCACTGTGGATCCTGACAACTACATTGACGAGGGCCACTCTTCAGGCTTTTAGACTCCGATGAATAAACACTGACAAATCACCCACTCTGCACGAGGGATTATTTCTTATGGGGTCATGCTGTGATCTGTAACCATGCAAAATTGGAAGCTCTTAGCAGCAGACGACATTTCGACTCGCTCATTTTCTGGCGGAGGGAACGTCCTTTAAACTTGACGAAGAGAGTCATTCCTGCAAGGTATGGCCACTTGTGTGTTGAGGGGATTGTTACACCATTGCGCCTTGTTATAGTGTGATGTTAATAATATTCATGCAGACAACAGGAATAGAGCCTGACGGATTGCGGTAAGGGTATGGGGTTGTGAATAATAGCAGTTAGAACAGTCAATAGGTTTAATTTCAGACAAAGACCATTGAGTGCGCTATGTTGAATAATTTATACAGGGCACTGTCACAGGAGGGGGAAGGATAGCAGGCATTTTATCTTATTATTGGTCAATCATATGGCGGGATGCGTTTACGTATTTCCGCATGATTTCTATGGAATCCTTTCTGCTACATTGGCCGCAGATTTCATCTCTATAATTCCTGGGCAATAAGATTAACACAAAAGCTGGCAGCAGACCCCTGGGGTTCCGCATTGCCCCCTTTCTCTCACCCGTGCACCCGCGGAGGCTTGTGCGCCAGCCTATCCACTTTACTCTCACAACGATATAAATTCCCTGTCGGATGATGATGACAATGCTAACAGACATTTAAATCTCAGTCTGAACAGTATGAGAGAGCCCTGACAGAGCTGCATGCAGGTCTCCAGATATTGGGCCTAATTATAGGAAAATCCAGAGGTGTCTATTCATAACCTCAGACGGAGTGCCGAGCCCGAAGCAGGCGTTTTGCACTGCTATTTATAACCCTCCCATTTGATAAGCTACTTTTTGTCTCTTCGGGAAGCCAGTTAGAATAACATGCATGGTACCAGGAATGCAAAAGCTTGCCGAGAACAATCTGTCATATTTCAGCCATCCAATAAAAAACACAAATCAATGGAAGGATGGTGATTTCAAGGGTGATTTCTCGCGCGGATCGGATAGAGGAGGCCGTTTTATGGATCCGAACGCCTTCCTGTAGCCACTTCCTGTCTAGCAGACGACCGCGCATCCGGGAAAGGCGATTCTGCGGAAGGCGCCATTGTGTTGACTGTGACCTCGGGTCATGGTATCACAGAGAACGGGAGATGATCAAGATAGAGGGAACAACCCCTCTGGATCCGCTCGGGGATTGTGGGGAGGCAGATACTAATGGGGTTATGTTTGAGAAGGGAGGCTTGTCGAACGTGCATGCACGCGCTGTGCCTACAAGATGGCTCTGACACGCGCACACGCACGCCCGGCATGTGGATGGCGAGTCTCCACTCTGTCACTGGAAACATCATTAGTGAATCTCACTAGAATTTTTCCATGAACAGCTCATTCTCTCTCCCTTCCCCCTAAAGCTTCAACTGAAGCCATTTGTATGATAATAATAATAATACATTTTTATAGTAATGTTACATTCAATTCCAACCTGTGTAGCTTTGTTCTGCCGTTTACTTGGAATTACTGTAGCGATTGGGTACAGCAGACGACTTTTCATTCAATGCGCGCCGGAATGACAGATCAGCTGATTTCGGAGGGAAACCCGACACCCAATAATGGCTTGTACAACAGCTAACAACCCTCTCCGCTCATCTCCCCCATCAAGTGCGCCTAAAGCAAACCTCCCCCAATCTCTCAGTTACACGACCTAATACAACATAATTTGTCTCCTCTCCTCCTAGCCATTAGGACAATCTCCAGTCCGATTACGCTGACATTAATCAGTCTACAAACATTTAGAGCGGCACCTTATGGGGAGTGGTTGAGTACCTGCATGGTGCCCTATCACTCTCTCCTGGTGCACTTCTCACTGCCTTTCATACTCCAATTAATAAAGATCATCAGATGAGAACATTTTAGGTGTAAGCATAACATGTTGTGGGATCGAATTACCACCTACTTTCTTTCTGTATCCACTTTTCACTCTATAGCTAATCATCTTTCCTCTAAAAAGGGACATTTTTGGATAACCCAATGAGGCAATTTTTATCTAAATTCCCTTCTGTCCACCATGCTCATAGAATTACACTTTTTTCCTCACAGAATTTTTATTCGGGATATTTGATGTACAAAACTTTTGCCCGTGCACGTTTGTCATTCGTTGTCTTTTTCAAAAGATATTTACTCTCACAATTGTTCTCTTCATTCCAATGAGAATCAATGGCAATTTAAACCCATGCAGGATAATGATAACAGACCAACTTTGTCATGCATCTGCTTTTCTATAAGTAGACCCTATCTTTAGCAATACGTGTTTAAAGATAACTGCTTCACCTCTTCCCCACGCATATATGACATCACCCTAACATAGGGTGAGCGAGGGGCGAGGGTCCCCCCATGACCCCTGTATTATTGCATACACTATCCCTCTGGTGAAGTTCCCGGTCAAATCCACCCCGCGCGCCAATACAAAATGAAATAATAAATCCCCCTTCTACATCTAGAGGCTACTTTGAATGTATATCTAAAATGGCAGAGTATAGGCAGAATTGCTGGAAGATTTTCGTCCGAAACAATGGTAATTCAACTCACAGCCCCAATCGCCCCGACCTCATCAGCTCATGTAAATAAGACATTTAGTATGATAACAAGTTTAGGGTAAATAATATTAGCTCGGCGGGAGCCCATTTAGTGGAATTGTGCCCAGAAATCGCGACAATTACGCGGCCGATTCGGAGGCCGACAATAGCTGTATTCGCGCCCGTTTAATCGGATCAGAGGAGCGGTCGGCGTTGACTATTGATGTGAAGGCAGCCCAATATTGGTGTCCCTGTACTCTCGTCAAAGCAATCACATCACCTTTATTGACCAGTTGACCCCTGGTGACCCTGCAACTTAGGTTTGTTACCATAGTGATAAGGCATTGTTTGGTCGGGATCACTTCTATAGATGATCCATTCACAGATGGTAATTTATAGTATATATAGGCGGATAGAATGATGTCGAAATTATCATGGTTCAAGCTTTAATCTCCCATCATCTATCTATACGTGTGCCTTTCACTTGGGAGAAAGTAATTCGCTTTTTCTCATATAAGATGAGAAGGACAACTTTTCTTATCTTGATAATGACCCTCGCTCAATGCCCCTGGGGGCACGTTCCATCGAGGAGAAAGGATTTATGAATATAAAACCCCGTCAGCTTAAGCCTGTTCCATACTTACTGAATGCATGCTTCCATGCATAATCCATGGTGCAGTCGAGGGGCTGGGAAAAGCCAATATTTTTCCCATCTCCATGCGCTTGCCTTTTTGCCAGGCAACCTCTCCATGCCCCCTCTTGTCACCCCGGATCCTAACGCCCCACACCCTCTGGCCCCGAGTCCGCTTCCTTCCACCAACCCCTTGCCCCGCCCAGACACGCTCCTGTCACTCGTCTCCATTTCATCACTCGTCTGTAGAACAAAATCATTGGAAAATTGGAAATAATTTATCCGCAAGCATAACGTGCCCAATGCCCATGAAACATTTAATCTTTCGTGCGGGTTGCTTATGCATTGTCTCCCTTGACGGTCTTATTGGTTTGGGGATTGACAAGGCCCCACGAGTGACTGAGTTAGCCCAGGCAAGGCCCAGCAATGTCGGCCTCTAATAAAATATTGTGATAATAAATCAACGCACCCACCGCTTCCCGCGCTTCAATAATATTTTGATTCCATTTTGTAACATTATTCTGGGAAACCATGGAGATGAAGGGTGTTTTCTGGCCAAATAGGCGAATTACAGCCCTCCGCGAACGCCTACAAAGGGAATGAAACTCGCATCCATATTGGCACTTACTGGGACCATAATCTCAGAACTGCAAGTCCCCTCGCTGGCTTCCTTGACTGGGGCCAAGCATAATACAAACCGCCTTGGCTAATTATTCTAACCTTACCTTGGCGACAGCCCGACCCCAATGCATCGGCCGCGATTGCCTTTACAGTATTGGACCCCCTTTTGCGTGGTCGCCTTCTCCGAAATGCACTTCTGGTAAGTGAATGGAGGCCTTGCAAAATACAATCATCAACTTACATGGCTTAGATGGGTTCAGAATGAAGAGGGGAGGGGCCATGTGATGGGAAACTAATAAAAAGGGATCCAAGGTCTTTATCTCCCATAGAATGAACAGCAAGGGCATAAAGACAGTTAGATATACAGCAGGTAGGCAAGGATAAAGGGTCTTTAGTTTAGTTTAAAACACAGGGATTGGCGAGAAAAGGAAGAACTATTTTCTAAGCGTTTTATCCACAGTAAAAAGCATTAGCATTGTATGCGAATGGCTGGGTTGTATATCCCAATACAGCAATCTCCCACGTTCAAAGCATATTAGCAAATAGATAATAGCTGGTCACATCAAAGAAGCTTAGCACCGTCTCTGGTTACATGCCACCAAAGGTAATTGCATGTAGAGGTCTGGCAGGTCCGCTTAATGCTTGATTACCCTAATTAGACCAGCCTCCTCAATGCAAATGGCCACGTGGAGCCATTGCTTGGTCAGGTAATTAACTTTTTGATGTAACACGGACAAAGAATGTTGGTTGAATATCAATGACCAAGCGCGACAGCTTATCGAATTTCCTGGATATTCTTAGTGCCAAGGAGAATAGACGAACCCCCGCTTTGATGCCTCTATGGGCATAGAAGTCTATCGCTGCAATCGAAGAAATCGTGATACTACTACACTAGACCGAACCGAACGCAGATCTAGAGATTTATATAATTAACTTTGTGATAAAATGCTCCAAGCAGATGTTCAGACCTTAGTTGTGCTTTAATCCTTCTTTGTTTGCATGTGTAAAAAGAAATGCAGACGACATTTGCTTTCAGAGTTTTGAAACCAGTTTTTTCTAACATCACCTCCGGTGGAAAATGATTGCGCTTAGATATATTTATTAATCGATTCCTGCATGTCTAATGGGTAAAGAATAGCAAAAAAACTGTCAGAACAGCATGTCCTGTCTAATTAGAACGAGTGATCACATTTCCTACGACCAAAATGAATGCCAGGATTACTTCTGTACCTTTGATGGGCGTTCAAGCAACCCTCTCGACCGCTCTTGTGATTCACAAAACTTTGTATCCGCCACGCGACCGGTATGGTAATTTGAGACCATGACTCTAGCTGGTGGCTAATTCAATGAATTGGTGCCCAAGAAAGGGTTGAGGTGAGGCTAAGGGGATCCATCCTCATGGCATCAAGAGTGATATGAAAGTGGTTAATAAAGGCCTTGTGGTGTTTGTGGTCAGGTGCCTTTATTGACCTTTTGTTAGCGTAGCTGAATTGAATGTCTGCCACGAGCTAACAAGGGTTAAGAAGGTTAGCTCGAGGTATAGGAGGGCTTCTTGGAAAAAAAGGGGACGCGAATGCCTAGATCTAGCAAGATCTGAGGCAGTGGTCAACTAATACAGTGTAGGGCCAGGCATTGTCCTGGACTTCTGCCCAGTTACCAGTAATATGATATGGTGTGTTATTGAAGTGTTCAAAGCATTTAGACACACATACACATATGTATAGCGACAATCGCTGCATGCATGCAACTCACGTTCCGCTACGGAGAAACCTATGCTATCCTTTAAAATTGGATTAACCCAAGCCTATTTACCTATCAATGGTCTCTTGCGGGATGCAATTAACGCAGGTCAGGACAAATCTAGTAATTAAGGCCTGGTGGATCGATGTACTACAAAGAGACTATTTTATACCTACAATATGTTTCCATCCTTGATACATGCTTTCACTGAACGTGAGTCAGTCTTGTTGAGCACCTACTTAAACTGTACAATTATCGGCTTAGGGAATTATGGCATCACAAAGGGGCTCGGTAAACTACAAATTAATAACAGGTGTTCTAGCAGTTCTCCCATTGTCCTTTTGCACTAGCTAAGGCGAAGTGTGGTCTATGTCCGGGTCCGGCACGAACCAAGCAGCAGGGTTCTACTCCAAATTGGAGAGAAATGTCATGGTTGGTGTTCCCTGTTTGTCACCCCTGCCAACGTGACAGATGAGACGCATGCTGACAGGACAGGAGAGCCCTGTAATACCATCACCCCTGTTATAGCAGCAGCATGGCGGTTTTATGATTGGCATCTACGAATATATGACTGTCTATGTGCGGCTGGTATAGAAGAATGACCTGATGTGTAATAGTATATTTATGTATGTGTGTCGGGAGAAAGGGAAGGCTGCTTTGTAGTAGATATATAATATTATATCACGCATACAGGAAAAATATAGATACTGCTAGCATGTTTCTCTCTCATTGGTGTTATCCTGTTATAGGAATAATATAATGTTATACATATTTATATTAAGAAATACAATAAGATAAGATAAAGTAAAATATTGATGTAAGATAAGGTTCCAGGCGTTCTATACATACAGTAATTGGACTCGCAGTGTCCCGAACAGGAAGGGCATGTGTAAAGGGGCGTGCTTCTTGGGGGCAAATGATGGAAATGGGGTGATTCAGTGGGTGTTCTGACCCTCCCAGTAGCCATCAGGCAATGTCCGAGTTGCGATCAAACTTTCATCAAGGTGGAAGAGTCACATCAAAGGCATTTAATACACCCTGATATTAGTGGGTCATTTGTCGCGCTAATTGTCAAGCTAACAGGGCCTGGGAGCATCGTAACTCAGGCCAGCCCTGACAGGCCCCAGCCAATATGTACGCTGGGAAGCAAAGCCTGTAGGCTGCTAACGGCTCTGTTCTAATGTCACGGCCGGCTAATGCCCATCCAATGGTCCTCAAGTGGCCGCTGACAAGTGGGTTACTGCATGGTGCTTTGTTGTCGGAAGCTCGCCCATAAAAGCTGCGAGAGTCAAAGAGACAATGTTGGTGTTGAGCGGTGATGTTCTTCACACGCATTGCTCGAGGGTTTAGGTACATAGTCAGGGTGACAAATTCGTACTTAGCAAAACAGAAGGAGGGGCGAGACAGTGCCGTTGCTTCTATACAGTACATAAAGCCTGACAGCTGGTTTGACTCTAGTGCCTTCTTGTATTCGGAGAGCCTCCTCGCTGAGGGTCGTCACCACAGACTAAACACCACCGTATACTGGAATTTCACTGTCCCTCGTCTGTTGTCCATTAGATCGCGATCGAGACTTACGTCAGTTGTAATGCTGAGATTAAAAGGAACCAGGCTTAAAAGTTCTTTCACAATTGCCTCTGTTAACAAGATATTTAAGCCATACAATCAATCTTAGGTATATGTAATTTCAGAACCTGAATACACGTATACATAAGAAGCACCTGAGCGAATGTAATAACATAGGTTGAGCGATTTCAAATAGACAATCCAACTGAAGGCAACGCCCATTGCACTGCACTTGTCTTGTATTGCTTTTTAGGAAATAATAACTGACCTTGGTACTCAATAATACCATTATCATTATATCATATAAATACCCTAGGTCAGTTTTTTGATGGAATAAATATCCAACTCGATTTGATTAGTTGAAGTGTCCAAGTCGATGTCCTAATATCAAACAATGCAATGGGTTTCACAGACTTGCCTCTTTGCCTATGAAGTCACAATTTCCATCTTGGATGTTTCGTCAGATCAGACAGGATGATATGGCTTTCATGTTGTTCATAGCTTAAGTACGATCTATGATCACACATCTTTGATGACATGGACATTCAGGTGCTCTTATGATGACTGGTCATCACAGTGCCAACCTTTATTTGAGAAGCCTTTCAAATTTTACACACGAACAAAAAAAAAGACATTTAATCTCTATGTAAGGGTATATTCAACCAGAAGCCTTAGGAATAGTTTAGACTGGTTGTTTATTGAAGGGGCAATGAGTCTTTCAATATCAAAAGCTGTTTGACTATAGTAATCATAACGATTATGATTTATTGTCAAGAAAAATAGAAAATAATGAATCTATGGGTATTGATAGAAACTGTGTGAACAGACGACACTCGGATATATGCACTGTTTAATCATTTCGCACATGAATGAAAAATTGATTGCAATTCCAATATCTATGGACAGCTTATCAGTACAAATAATATTTACCCGGCTTACTAAGCTCAATGTATTAGAGAAGAGTGTCTGTGCTCCAGAAACTTTCAGCCGTTGATTGAGACCCATGGACCGTGTGGCTTATTTTCATTGACTCCTACCCATCTCCCTTGATGTCGCAAAGAAAATACAGCCGCCATGAACCTAGTATTTTGAGAGCAAACAAGAGGCAATATTAACATGATTGGCACTATATTATGTCTAGAGACCAATGCAGAGTCATCGGCAAGTGCTTTGAAAGGGATCATCCGACACCGTTTCTTGTGTGTGCAGATGGGGTTCTTGTCATCCCACTGTGTTTAACCAATCGAAGTGAAAGTCTGAAGAGGATTCTAACGCCTATATGAATATCCACCACCGCAGTTTCTAGTGCATACAACATTGCCCAGATAACCCCAAACAAGGCAGTTATCTAATAAAATACCTCGTTTTAAGTCCTCTTATCCTATACCACACATTAGTCAAATTAGTGCCGCCTTCATCGAGTCCTGGATTTGCTAATTTATCCTTATGGGCAGACATAATAAGACAGAGTGCATACTCACGAGGGGTTTCCCAGGGTAAGCCTCTTGAAACGCAAATGTTTGATTATCATTCCCTTATTGGTTAATTTCCATTGGGGATTAACAATAGAATTCAGGCGAAGTCAATAGTTCCCCTCACTGTACAGATTGTATAATGGGGTAATGAAGTGGGGATTAGTTACCCAGGCGAGGCAAAGCAGCTCTGTTCCATGTATCTTATTATCTCATCTTACTTGCCACCTGTAATAAAATGATTTAATGGGTGTATTTATCGTGTAAACGATGGCTTGTAAGAGAAAGAGATTTTGTGTGTGTGTGTGTGAGAGAGAGAGAGCTATACATGAAAATGGCCATATTCTCTGAAGAACTTTTATCAAGGTAGTTACTGCGCATATATATACAAATAAATTCCTATTATTTCTCTGGTAGTGGGGTTAATTTATATTTTCCCAAAATACATGTATGTGTTTAATCGTGAAATGATAGCTGCAACTAAAGGCCTTCTATAAAGATCTAGTATCCAACAGAAATTATCGCTAGTGGGGATGCATTATCTCATATTTATGTATGTAGGAATTCCAGATTCTACAAACCATTCTAATACCGCTCCATTATCCTGACTCAATGTGTTTTCGTAACCGCTTTGCCAGCGGGGCTTCAATTTGCAGGGTGTCTCAAATATTGTTACAATATAAACATATCTGGGATTCGGGGGGCTAATGGTTCGCGTCCGGGCGCACGCCAAACGGTGGGCAGCCATGTCAAATTTAGGACCGCCATGTTAGTTTAAGGGATTACTTGGATAAAAGCTCGGTCGATGGGCGATAATCAGTTGATACAAGGTTCGTTAGTCAGACATCATGGAGATGGTAATGGAATAACTAACCTAATGGACGAGGTAAAACGGGGGCGATAAATCGTGGTATTTACGGGACCTTATCTTGAGTGTATATTATCGCGTACAGTGGGTTAGCTTTCCTAGAGATACAAATAAACTGGGCTGTGTGGAGAAAATGCTGAGATTGTAAGGAGTGCGAATGGCAGACGATGCTCTAGCAACGCTATTTCCTGTTCTTTGATCCGTTATCAACTCACTCAGCCGGTGATAAAAGCATATCAGGACACTTCCTCTTCACCAGTGATCTGGGCGATAATAGAATGACTTCGCCGCCACTCTAACTTGCTCCGCTTGGTGCCAAATGGCCATGATTGTTTCCTTTTCTGCTTGGCTTCATCTATACAGCCAACTGCTGCTCGCTGGGCCCCTCAAATGAACCAATTAATATTCACACCAAGAGATGAGCAATTTTAGTAGCGCATAATTCGGTTTCCTTTATAGGCACTGTCAGCGTGTCAGCCAAGCAATTGTAAGACACTCCACCATCCGGAAGCTTGCCAACTGTTCCTCTTTTTATTACAATTTTATCATAGAGCACTCATTAGAAAACACTTGAACGCCGACTAACACTCCTTGGTAATCGATGTTAAGTAGATTTAAACTGGGCCCCCCTTCAACGTTCAATCTATTTACATTGGAAAGAAAATTTAATTTTTGTTTCTTTTTTCGCTGTTTTCAAGAGGGTGATGACGAGCATGGATTCCCCGGACGAGGGAGCAACAGTAAAAAGAAGAAAAAGAAGCGACGACATAGGTAAGGATTTACCACATGCATTCCGAGTAGGATTACTGTAATTAATTTGCCTCAATTGCCGCTGATTTTCATTAATACATCCACTTAGGCTCCAAGTACTTGCATATTCATCAAGTGTAATGAAGATTACAGTTTAACTTAATCGGGCTCCGATTGAATTTCTCTAAATTGATTTCCTTCGCCGCATGCAATTCCATAGTGAAAAGCCTGAACGGGCAGAGCTCTTCTCCCTCTTCCGCCTCTTTGCTATATTGATAATGATTCTGAGGAAATTAGTTTCAATGTGGGGGAGATGCGAAAAGACCAAAGTATAACGCAAGTTTAAATCATCTAGTTTACCCGAGTAATAGACTGTTTTCCATATACTACTCTATTAGGCAACGCTCAACCTGTGAGTAGTATACGAAAATGAACTCTTTCGCCTGGCACAGTTCTACAGCAAGTGAGCAAATTAGAACGATGTAGAATGTGTGTCAGCAATAGTAATCGAATAGGGCCAGGTCGAATTCGATCTGGCCCTACATAACACATTAAACCTTAGTGGAGACTTACAGCTTTTCTTCAAGATATATAGAGTAGAAAATCAATAGAAGAAATCTTGGGAGATCTCTTATGACATGTATATATATATGTGTGTGCACATTGCGCTGGTAGATAGACCTGACGAAATATAATGTGCTGACATCCCTGATGCCACTGGACTGAAATATGTAAATATTCTTGTGACTATTAGTGTTATAGGTAGAGACTATGTTGGAGAGACGTAAATGTGAAGCAAGACTGAGTGGTATATACAGCTCCCGAGTGGCCCAATCGATGGTGCTTTTCTGTAGAGGGCAATTGCTAGTTAGTGGTAGTGGAAAGGGTGAGACTGGCTCTGCCTATATCGGCCGGGGCAAGCCCTTCTCTCGGGGAAGATTAGCCCCCAATTAGGCCCCAGCTTCACAGCTAGAGTCTCTCTCCGTCTCAATACACATCTGACCATACGTGACAAAATTCGAATCCCCAGGCATCCACCGGCTAAAGCTTTTGCACGGTGGAGGAACACCACTCCCTCCATGACTGTGGTCCATTATGAAAATGTCAGCCTCCTAGGCAGCGCGGAGAATGTGGTCAGTACTCTTGAGTGTTTTCATTCTGCAACCGAGCAACTTTACACAGAAGGAATTGATACTAAATACTGCCTACAAGCTACAAAAATAAACCCAGTACAGGTAATGATCAAAACACTACTTGAAGCAACCGCAAACTTATTCAACGATTATATTTTAATTGTCCTCCACATCAAGGTTTAATTTTGAAAATGTGATATTTAACGCCAATTGGATGTTCTTTTTAGTGGCATGGCGACGTTCAAGCGCTGCCTAAAGGCATGACAAAGATAACGGCCCTCTCGTAAATGACATTTCCTAGAACTCCTGGCGAAGGGAAGCCATGCATGCTTACAAACGCCTGACAAGCAATGACAGGCCTTGAATTCCCCCTTCAGGAGCAGGCCAACGATTGGCTCGGGGTTGCAAAAAGGGTTCCGGGCCAAGGGCGCCAATGAGTAAGAAACACAGAGAGAAGGAGGATGGGGCGAGAAGGGCGAGGGGGCGAAGAATTTAGAGTTGAGGGTTTCTTTGACTGTTTAGCTTAATTGGTGCCGAGGTCTGGGCAGCAGTATTGGAGCGAGGAATGAGAATGAGTCGTGTCAGCCTGGTGCAAAGTTTATCCGTCAGTCATGTGGCTTGATAGAAAGCAAACAAAGCATTGCCAGTCTTCAGTGAGCGATTCTGTACTACACGCTTCAAACCAGTTGTTTTTACCTGCTTATAAGCTTAATTGGGAACATGAAACGCCTGCGAATAATTCCACATCAGATGTGTTGGTCCAATGAAGTATTGGCTGTTTCGTGAACACAAACAAAATGCACCGGGTTCGTTACCTTAAGAACACTTTTCTCTTTCGTTTGAAACTTGGAGGTATGTATGAAAATATTGATATTTTCCTCAGGAGTTTCGCTGTTGATTTCCTCACTCTCTCTCTCTGTTTCTCTCGGTCTCTCTCTCTCTCTCTCTCTCTGTTTCTCTCTCCCTTTAAAAAGAACCTATATATATATGAAATTTGGAAGGACAGTACATGTAAATGACCTCTTTATTGGGGTATGCATATTTGCGATGCTTTATCTCAACTGTCAATCCGATTCTATTCCACCCACCGTATACATCTGATCTAAATATAAGTACAGGCAAAGCAGGGCATTTTCATTGTTATTTTCTAATTATCCCCCTAAGTAGCCACGGTCTAAAGAGCCACGGGACCTATGCTCCACAAGGCAGAATGCTAATGGCTAATTTGGCTCTACATATACCTCTAAACGGATAGGAGCAGGCTGTTTGAGAAGCGAGTATGGTGACAAGCGATGCAGATAGATCACATATCAAATGACACCTGGTCTTTGGCTGCGAAGGTTGCCTGCGAAACCAGCCCATATCATCCTCCCACCCCATCCCTGGGGGTGGCAAGCCATTTGCTGTCAGATGACGAGTGTAAACCACATGGCTTTGATCATGTGATCCCCTAACAGCGAGTACGGATCTAATTAGGCGAACGTCTGAAAGGGATCGGCAGATTACTGCCAAAAGAAATGCCCAGTCCCGAGGGCGTATCGGACTACCTAATTTAACTAATTGGTTTCTTTTTCTTTTGAAAGCTACATTATATCGCCGTATGAGATCGATCTAATTACAGCGTCCGGGGTATTGTCTTCTGTAAGTCATCTCGCCAGACGACTTTTGAAATAAGCCCTAATTCTCCTAGAATTGATAAGTATGTGTCTGTGGGGAGTAAAAGATCGGTTTGACTGGGGAAGACGGCTTACTGGTTTGATTTTAATATCCGGGGTTAAACCAGTCATCCATTAAAAGACATTGAAACAAGTTGTCGCCAACCTGCATTAGCATGGAGGGACCATTCTCTGAATTGTGATTGATTGTGCATGCATGGAATAAAAGGACATAGACAGAAGTGTTTTGTTATTAACAACTTTTGGTATTGTTTCAATAAACATGAGGGGAATTGTGTACGGATTAAAAGCGTACACCTGGTGTACTATTTATTGCTGGGGGAGTATAAAAAAATGGTTAGCCTGGTCAGGCTTTAAATACAAAGGCTCAACTAACTATATCTCTGGGTTAGGTGTATCCTGTTTCAAACGGTAGAATGGGATTATGTGAAACTGGCTGTATACGGTTGTCAGCACCAATGGTTGCTTGTGGCTGGCAGAGATGGGTCCATCTGTTGTTGGTGCTGATGCTGCTCCTCTCCCTAACCTCACCCCGCCCAAGCAAACAATGCGGTCCCGTATCACCACCAGTACGCCCTGAATATTTCATGGCCGCCCTCTTGTCTCCTTCGATCCATAATTGATGTCGAAAGAGATTAAATTTATTGAAGTGTCCGTCGCGTATGTTTGCATCCTCGCTTGACATAATCAAATTAGTGGAATCTATGGAAAAGCGGCGCTGAATGAAGCATGAGCTAAAAAGTGGCACCGTGGTGGCGCAGGATTTATTCGCGCGGGAACGCTTCGATTGTCGTCTGCTGTCAAGGCGTGCACCGGCCTTTGGTTATGAATGTATCCGTGCGCCATACGACATAGTGCGGCGGTCTAACAGCCCAACCACATCTTGCATAATTGACTATATGACCGAAGCTGGTCCCTGATACCGAGTTATTGCCTCCATTCATCCACGGTCATCAATTTGCTTATTATGCTTTCAATTAATACCATCGAAATTTATTAGGACATAGAAGAGCTTATGAACTAATTGTTGCCGTTATATATTAGTGGGTATTATCTCCTATGCGGAGCTGACTACCACAATGCAAAATGGCTGGGCCATGGTCAAATAAATACCTACTTATGCTACGTATGGCTGTATGTTGCTTCCAACGGTCACATAGTGGTGCCTATTGGCTGGATCCTTTTTGCTTATTGACAATTTGTCTTGCCATGACCATGACCAGGCCATGACGCGTTCAACTATGTGATGCGATTCCCATGCTATTTCCTTGCATAAAGTTAAAGGTAATTTTGATGGCAGCGTTTGGTAAAAAAAACCTCATGCATGAATGTATGAAATAAGGTCGCGCAATACTAATATTATACCCCGTGCTTATCTATATAAAAAAAAGTGTGTTAGAGTCTTTGGATCGAATCATAAAAGTAGTCAAACATGGTCATTTTTAGAGTTAAAATGATCTGTTGGAGCAGGACTTGGTCTAGGTGATGTGATTGTCCGTGCTTGGGCTGTGCCTGCGAGCCCGACCTCTCGAATAAAGGTTGATATCGTGCGGCACGGAACTGTATAAGTAACATTCCATGTGTGCTTGCCGACCCAATGCTTAACTTCACATCCTAAGCAGCCCAACCTCCCAGATCCCCCAGTCCTTCGTGTCACTCGGCTCTGACCTAGAAAATGTCAGCTGTAAAATGATATTAGCATTATTCTATAGCCTACATCGTGTGTGTTTTCGCCCAAAGCATGTATTTTATTATTGGACGGACTATGTTGTGGCTGAGGGGGGAAAAACCGCGACCTTTCAATACTTCATGATGGTTTAACGAGCCAAATGGTAGCATGAAGTCCTGATGTAATATGAATGAATGACCCACTCCTCTTTTACACAAACAATGTCTAGTACGTTTATCATTTGATGCAATCGAAACTAATTTATGATTTTGATAGGAATAACTGGCGCTATTGTCAGCTTATAATTGAATAATTAATCATCAAAGACTGATGAGTCGGATACTTTGTAAAGCTATTGCATCCATCAATGACGCTATTTAATCATTTTTATTTACAGAACAATGTTTACGTCCTACCAATTAGAAGAATTAGAAAAAGCCTTTAAAGAAGCACATTACCCCGATGTTTATGCCAGAGAAGTCCTATCGCTAAAAACAGACCTACCCGAAGACAGAATACAGGTGAGATCCTTTGATGTTTCTTGTTCTATAACCTATAACCAATGAATAAAATCTAATGAGGCTTATATCTTTTAATAATCCATATCTTCAGATCTCATCTGAACTTATAAAAAACAATATTATCTATTGATGCTGAATAAAGATTATTTAAACTATGTAAAAAAATGAAGGCACGCCATTGACTTGATGAAACTATCACACGTTACACTGTTGTGTAAATGGATTATTGCTTTAATCAAATACGTTCTCCAATATGGTACTTATAGGTATTTAGGGTAAGACAGAATGAATCTTCTGGCTTTTTGTGCACTAGTGATCAACCATAAAATGATTGAACATTCCAATATCATTCAAATATAACATTGGAATGGATCTAACCCTGAACCAAAAGAAAGTATAGAATTCTATGCTATTCACTCCAAAAACGTTTCTTTATTTCCTAATATTATTATCCTTTTGTGATAAGAATCCTTCCAAATACATGGCCATCATTCATGGAGCAGTGCATTAGACTTCTATCAATAAGGACTCACGATGTGTAATAGTTAATGTAACATTTTGACCTCCACTACTGATGCCTCGCGAGTCTGATCGCGATGAAACCTTAAATAAATGCATTGACCCTTGAGTCCAGGTTCATTGCCTTGATTCCCATTCTGCATTGGGGTCAGGGTCCGTCTGTCTGACGGTCCCTTGAGAGGTGAAGGTCAACGAAGAGTTGGATTCCATTGGTAACTATGGTGACACAATCCTGGAGGACTTTCAGAGGTGAAGGCTGTCTAGTGGCGTGGGATGGCGAGGGATGATGTAGTTGTGTTCTCATTCCCCCATGAGCTGTAAGGATCGAGTTTGGCCAGTGATCCTGTCCATATACCTAGGCCCCCTTTTGAAAGGCCTGGGTCTGCCCTCTGGAACGGTCTTTGTGGGACCTTGATCGTCCTAAAGCTCCAGATCAAAATCCTCGACTGGATTTTCTACGCTGGGTCGTTGGTTGGATACGCTAATAGTCAGTGCCAATGCGAGGGCCTGCAAAGTCTGCCCTCACCCATTCCTTCCGCTAACTTATTCTCTTCTGTCCGCATCCTTTCAATGGAAGGTCATCGTCTGGGGCACTAGGGGATGAATAAATACGGGGGGATCTGATAGTTTACAATCCGACTGTTGTATACAGTTAAGACTAGCTGATGATTCAGGGCACAGTCCAATAACATCATCTCACCGTTTGTATATCAGTAGCCGGTTGTTATTCAGATTTAAGGGGGCATAAGGAACCGATGAAATACGACCACAAGGCGGCGCTCCTGAGACCTGCGCAGCCGCAGTACGCATTTGTCACTGGGAGTCAAATAGAGAAATGTCACGGGGTCAAGCAAGTGAATGGTGAATTTAAGGAAATGTGGGCGATAATGTAGAAATCAGGGCGATAATGGGAGTGTTGATGGTCGTTCGGAGTCGCTGGTGCTGCCCCTAGGGAGCGCTGAGTGCACCACACAACGATACCTACCTCGCGATCCTCTCATAAAATATGAATACTGAATATACCCTAACGTGTTTATACACGCCAGCAAATTAATTTTCCTCGTGCCCGGGCCGCGAACTATTTTGTCCTCGTTACGATTACCCGTGTATTAATTTTTGAATGCCTCCCTCAGGGACTATTTGGGCGACCGCTGCCTGGATCGCGCCTAATGAAAGCGCTTCGCGCCAGAATGGGATATTTACCAATTTTACGTCTGCGCCCAATGGACTCCCACTCCCCCCACGCTTTACCGGCCCCGGCCCATGCTCCTCACGCGACAAATTTGATTTCAATTAATAGATTTGTTAGCTAAATGTCAGCTTTTGCATTGGGGCAATTTTTCAATTAGAACTAATCGTGTCCTATGGTTGGCGTGCTGCTTTCTTAGAAGCAACTTGGTTCGATTGAAAGCGTCCAATTTGAGTGGCGGTCGGTGTGGGGCGAAGCTTTTATTTCCCTCAATGCACACCAGGCTGGCTCTATCTAAGAGCTCCAGCAGTGTATAGAGAAAGAGGCATACCATACTTACTATGGCTGGATGTTAGTGGAAAGGGTAAAGCAGTTATCCGAACTGTATTATAAAGGGTAAGGATAGTCGAGAGCTGGGCTCACTGGGACAGCCCTCCATTCCCATCAGCTATCTAATCTTACTTCCGTTTATATCACACTCCAATTAATCTTTCATCTATCCGAGCGGTTTATCCATAAATGACAATATTGCCTCGTGTGAGCTTGCCATCTCGCTGAGCTTCGACCACCCCAGAGAGACATTGTCCATTTGATTCAGGGCCGGTTGCCCAACAAAGCCCACACCGCATCCACTGCCCGACGCGAGTATTAATAACAGAAATAGCGCACATAGTTGCCAACTAATTTGTCACTACTGTTTGTGATAGCAAAAGGAAGATTGGTCCTCCCCCTGTTCAGCTGACTTAGCCTTGAGAATACATGATGCACATCATAAACGAGAGTCTCTGCGAGCAAATCCCCAATATTTATGTCCTCATTTATTCACCCAAGCCTGAGCTGTTGTATTTAATTAGAAGCGTGTTTAGTTAATCGGGTCGGAACCAAAACATTAAGCAAGTAGCAATTACTTTGCCCCCGATGTGTGTATTCCTCCCCGGCTGTGCCACTGTACAACGTCCATGGTTTATGTATGGAAGAACAGTGAGAAGGAATGGATAATTCCATGGTGGAATGTTGCACACAAACCAATAAAATGTGCATGGTAGAGTGCTGGTTTTGCTAAATAGCATGGGATTTATCATAAAACTGTTGATGGCGAACGCTGACCAAGATTCTATTGGCTCTCCCTTCCTGCTCAAAGGATGAGGGATAATCCCTGTACAACAAAGAGATGTCATGATCGAGCCTTGTTGATCGGCCAAACGAGCTTCTGCCAAATTAAGCCGTATTATGCCAGCACGATCCAGTCAGTTGGAGAAATCATTATCTTTAAATTAGTTGTCTAATTAAAAATACCCAATTAGGGAGTAAAACAGTTTGCATAGAATCCTCTGCGTCGGCTTAGTTCCAGCTTCGACCGCAAAGGAGAAATGGCGCTTGAAAGAATTACCTTCGAACTTGCCAAATTAGGCTCCTGGAAACACGAAGTAACAACCTCCGAAGTTTAAGATAAAATAAGACAATCTTCTTACGACGTTTACAAAGAATTGTGGCTTTCCGTTGATATGCATGCCACCGTTCTTTGTCAGTATGCTGAGCATTATAAATGTCTTTTGTATTTAACTAAAATGGAAATAAAAATGACCGAGGAACTAATGCGCTTTATGTTGGTGGTCCGCTGAATTTAGACCTTTCCAAATATTGTATAATTCCGTATAGTTAGGGTCAATGTCTTGGATAATTGCGAAATTAAGATGGAAATACGTTTTCGGAATGTAAAGAGGGTCAGCTTCAATCCCTCATCAAAACTAATATGTGATGTGTTATAGAAAAATAAGTCATATGTCGAGATATCATCATACTTAAAAAGATGATGGTAAACATGTAAGCATTAAAGGACGTCTAATTAGTACTTCTATAATGTGTATGCATTAAAACAAGTTAGAAGGTCATTCGCTAGTAATTCAGGTATTCACTAGTCATTCACTAGTAAAGTAGTTAAATATGTATGAATATATTCAAAACAGTCTTAAAATCTGGTACATGTACATTGTATTCATGCTACTAGCAGCGCCAGACATCCCAAATATGAAAACTTTCTGAGCATGGGTTCTTGTGGGGGAAAACATTTGAAAATATCATTTTTTTTTAGCGACTTATGACTCATTTTCCTGGAACACATCCCATATGATTTCTTTGTATTTCATGAGTTATTATAAGACTTTTTAACCATATTAAAGGTCGTCTAATAAGTACTTCTATACTGGAAAAGGTGGAATGACACATACATACATAGATGTGTGTTGCATGTGGATGGCTTTATACTGTCTCAGGCCTGCGCGGTATCCATTATAAGAAGCTTTCATTTCCATTTTCCACACCATTTATTCGAAAAGGAAGCGGCCTGTCCCCCCTAATTTGACATCGTACCCAGCAAAGCACGGCAAAGTTAAAAAGACACCATAAGTGGTCTATAGCGCCTGCTTCTCCTGCTACAGGCCCATCCGAGTACGCTAATGGAATAAGACACATGAATTATTGGCTGAAGAGGTTTTCACTGTTCTGACATTCAGTCGCCCTGGGGGGTTGATAGACAACCCCTTGTCTTATGGATCATGGTGGGAAAATGGTCGGTCTAGCTGTGGGAGTCCATGCTCAGACTAATTTCATCCCATCTTGCCTTCCTCCGAACACCCCACTGATAAGCGATTATATTAGAGCGAACAAACAATTGTCGCGGCAATACAATTAACAGCGATTTCACAGCCCAGCGCATTGGGTGTCAATGGCGAAGCTGGGCTGCAACAATGGACAATTTTTGTGTTATATCGCCGTTTCTTCCCGCATTATGATCAGATGAGTGCCTTATATTAACCCTGCATTTTAGTGCCCGAGTTTCTAAAAAGGCGACCGGAAAATTCTTCCACCAGGACCAATCCATAAATGATGACCCCGGATCTAACATGGCGTGAAATCGCGGACAAAAAAAGTAGCGGACATCAAACTGGGACGATTTCATGCTCTGCGTAAACCGGTGAACATCTCCAATGGATTGGATCAACTTCTAAACCCTTGCCGCGTTGTCGTCTGCTCTTGTTCAAATGTCGTCTGCTTGACTTTCTTTGAGTTTCACCTCTGAAGCTGGCCATGGCCACTGGTCACACCTGCCGTGGTGAGCATCAGGGGACTATAGGTTCCTCCCCCATTAGTTTTGCCACAGGTGGGCCGTGATGGGGCTTTAGAGAACCCCTCAAGCTAACACTGATTTATTACTGAGGACTCTATCCTATTACCCATCCTAAGGGTGCCATAGCCACCTTTGATATCCTGCATCAAGCGTTTCCAAATGCTTCCGCGCCAGTAGCGAGTCAATAGACCATAGGATCACATTGCTCCTGGTTTAGATTGTCACATTAATCTCCCATCTTCTTGGATTTGCTTCAGATTAGAAAGTAATTACCATATCAATTACCTCTCAGTGCCTATTATCGTTCGCATCATAAACAGCTCTTTATCGGCTCGTGTGAAAATTGAATTAATTTCACTCTCTCAAGCGTCCATGATTGAAGGATCGTTCCGCTATATCAGCTTAATGTGATGTTAGTATGGGAGAGAGTTTTAGTCGTCAAGGATTATACGCCCATCAATAATGACGTCAACATAACCATGAAGGGCTCAATGAATCTCCCCGATATATTACACCGGGGCCGTTGGAGCAAAAGACATTCAGATTTGCAAAGGGGAATATCAACGAAAGTCATCTTATAATAGGAATTACAATGTGCGCCGAAGGCTTTGTATTTGTTCTTAATCAAAATATTTATATTTGTGATGTAATATATGAATATCATGTTTATATATATGGACCGAACTTTTATTCTTAAGCATATCGTGCATATTTTTAAACACATATCGTGCATATTTTGCATGAAGATATCTTAGAAGCTATGAAAGCTATGAAAATGATATATAAGACAAGTCGGTTAGGGGAACATTCTGCAGCGCATTGCAAAAAAATATTGTCAAAATAAAATTGTGTAGGAGACATACACACAAAATTACTCCAACCCAAACAAAAGATTAAGCAAAATGATTGTCAATTAACGTCCATATTATATTTCCAAAAACCTGGATGAATTCTCATCTATAGCTACAAAAAATATTCCACTGTAACACCATTCATGCAAGCTATGCGCAATCACGTAGCTACATGTAAGTAGTATAATGGATGTATTGCATTTCTCAGGCAACAACAGTTAAATGGCGATGTCCTCTCACTGGTTGGACGTTAAAAATTCATTACCTAGAGGATAACAATGATCCCGAGGCTACTCAATAATGACATGCAGTGTGCCTGTATATTGAAAATGAGCAAGTGCAAGCGTAGGCCTTGATCTTGATCAGAAAGCAATCTACCACCCTATTCAGTAGTAAGTAGTATATGAAAATGAAGCATTGGTTCGGGAGACCATCAAATGCGCGGCTTTTAATGCGCTCTCGGCCGGTAAAAAGCGCCCAATAAAGCCGGCCGACAAGTATTGCATTAGCTTTAATTGCAGTGGTTATTGTATAGGTTTTGAGGATTCGTTAGATATGGAGAGTTACGGGCGAGGCAAAGTGTGTAATGGTGCATATAGACGTAGAGCCAATTACTTAATTTAGGCGATCGCTGTAATGTATTGCCTGCTACTTGTCCGCATTGCCTGGCCAGATGAAATCCATCAGCTAATGCCTAGGCCCCAGGGGAGGTGGAATTTCTATTGAACGTCAGGCACTAACGTCACCAACCAACATATGGTTGGCATTTGGGTGTTGAACGCCTAGACTGTTCGCCAACTTGGACCATTGTTGGCCCTGTTAGAGTACTTGTGGATCTCATCAATGATCCATGCCTTTTATTGCCAGTCGAGACCCGCGTCAGAAAACTCTGCACGTTTGAATGACAAAGTAGTTCCGTGGGCCACGATGTTTGGCGCTATGCGGTCTACCTCTGAAGTGCGTTTGGGAGCAAGCTGGGTCTTTGGGTGCGTCCATAACCTGCTTTGTACAAAGTGGCAAAATATCTTCATTATTTATAATATTGGCGAGCTCAGGGGATAAACCGAAACAGACTTGGTGTACATTGGCTCGTCATGCTTCAAAGTACATCCAAAGCCGTCACGCTCCCTGAACAAGGACACCCTGACCTATCACAATCGAAATCTCACCCCCGCTTCCTTTGTGTTGTTGCCTTTGCTCACGTCAGTCCGCCTGTGGAAGCTTTATCTCTCGCTATATGAATTAAATATGGAGCGACTACGGACACTTGTGAAATTAATGCTGGTTGATAGGGACTATCCAGACCCCATTCCACCCCATTCCACCCCCTTCCCACTTTCCTTGTGTATCACATGAACCATGACGGATCCGGCAGAGATAAGCCCATTAGGTATCGCTATTGTTTTCATCACGTGACACCAGATGGTCGAACGCAAAATGAGCTGCCTGTCGGAAACGTTCGGTATCACTCGGACGATTATTTCCGGAAGCCATTTCCGATAATTAGAAGATCGCTCAATACAAGTAACCTTTTGTGCCCCTCCAATTCCCTATGTTATAGGAGGAGAATGAGAGCAGATGATATATGAATTATATACACAATTGTTCTACTCGATTGCTCATTCAAGGAAGGACCTCAGTTAAAAGGACAAATCTATCTGTCACTGAGCACTGTAGTAAGAATGATCTTGAAGGTTTATAAATGATCTGACCAAACATTAAAATGTCTAAGAGACCTTGAAAGAATTTCTCATCGCAAGTTCATTCAATGATAAAAAAGGATGTCAATGATCACCAATAGCATATAAATAATTCAAAGTGAATGGTATCTCTGTATGGTGATAATGTAACACTAAATCATTCGTTTGTATATGGCTATCAAATAAACGGTGATTTCAAACAGTTCTCTTCACTATGGGTGCTGTTTAAAAATAAATAATTAAATAAATAATTAAATAAATAATTAAATAAATAAATAAATAAATATCAAGGTCAACCACCGAGCGGTTCAAATGATTGAACAGAATTGGCTCAATAGGCCTATATTCTTTCGGGTGGTAGTTTAGTGATTATTACGCATAGGTTTGTTGTTGTTTTTGTTGTTTTTTTATAAAAAAATACATGTGTTACGAACTGTTTGTATCATGAATGAACTTCGTTTGGCAGTACAACAATTGCGACCCTAGCCAGCTATTCTACATTAGATGATATCGAAGATACATCTTAGTATTTATGGCAAGCTTTGACGACGTCGGTGGAAGCTATATTAAGTTGGCCTCTCCAACAGCCTCCGGCCTCACACAAAGCTGTTTATGACAGCAGCAATACTGACACCGAATATCCCCGAAGAGTGGCGCTCTCGTCACTGCAGGCCCAGATAAATCAACCATTATTGATGTCAAGTCACTGCTCGTCCGCGCTCTTCATGTGGCCCAAGCTTTCCTTAATCAACAATTTTGCGGAAAACAAAATAATTGAATTGCATAGCGGCGGGAGGCAATTTGTTGCCTATTATGTGTCATCATTCATTTGTCTGGTTAATTACATCAGCTTCCTTATCTGGTGGGGCTGATTACATTAGCAACTTATCCCAGTGGCACTCTACGTAGGCAGAAACCAGATTGTGCGAGCTGGCACCCCGGGCGCACCAGCGTGAGAATTTTAAGAGCAAATTTCCCACTAATGTCTGATTATACATATGCAGAGGCGCTCGCCCGAATGAGGCTCCTGGGACACATTGACGACCAATTGGCATTAAGGGGAACGTGGTACCATTTCGGCCAATCAGGAGGCGATGCAGGGTCACGTGAGGCATAGTCTCGCCACTCTCGAGAGGAAAACGAGATTTGGCGTAGCCTCGCGCGGATCATGATGTTGCGCATTATAACTTCACCTTTTCTAGACCAGCCCTTACACCAGAATGTTGGCTGCCGTTAGCTCCTCACAAAAGTGAATAGAAATACCAGATTTCGGACGGTCCAACCAAAGAATAGCGAGCAAATTTGTTTGGCTACACTAAACTCTGTTTTCTTGTTATCGTCCATTTTTGTGCTTTGGGTAATCCGAGATGCCCTTTGTTAAATCTCGCAGATGAATTATTTCCGCCACAACACATCATTAAAATGGTCACTTTTCAATGCTGAATCCCAACATTTGTTTTTGCGCTCATTTAGGTCTATTAAATAGTTGACCAGCAAAAAGGCAATGCATCCTGCCACAGAGGTCAGACTTGCAAGTGAACACTGTAAGAACTCGGCATGCAATTGGCCTAGGAAAGTGATATTTGATCTGTCGTCTTACGACGAGGGGTCAATACCGGCACATGTCAAAGCAGGAGCGAGAATAAAAGCACGATAGGCTGCCACGTTTAATTACACATTGTGGCTCTAATTATTTCTTCGCTGCAGGGCTAATTGAACCAGCAAGTCTGTCACACTTAATTATAGGAAATCTACAAATTGGGGACTTGTACGTCGGCTAGCACGCAGGCTCGAGACAAAAGAATCATACAAATGTGAAACCGTTTACACGAAACCATTAGCGGGCGTCTCTGAATGCTCAAATCGGGAAATGGCGAGATTTGGTGCGGGACAGTCTTGGCACCCCGTGGAGCACAGCGGGCGGCCCCCGCGGCTTGAACACGTTGCGACGCGCACTAAGCGGATGTTGCCCATCCTCCTATATTTCATGCTGTCACAGGCCATCGGTGATTTTCAAGCTAATGAGTAGGAAATGTAACGAATCGGTTTGTCTTTCCGGCGCTAACGATATCAACTAGACAAAGACTGATATAAAGTAGGGGAAAGGCTCTCTCTCCACCACGGCCCGCTCCAATACATATATATGCAGACTTCTTTAAAATTGCAGAAGTGCCATGTCATGCATTAGCTCGTGTAAAATTCGATAATTTCCGCTTTAACTTCTCATCATCAAATATATTTATCGTCGCAGGTGGATATATCTTTATGGTCTCAAAGGGTGACGCAAATGTAAAAAAATATCTTAGTTTTGCATATATTCTGCATTTAAGATACTCATATATCAAAAGTAGGCCTACACTTGACTGTATTCACATCATGACTTACTTAGGCCTACTGTCGAATATGCATTGTAATGAACATTTGAGTGAAGTATAATAACGTTACACGAAAAATAGTTTCTTTCGCAACGAATTAATTGTGCAGTATATTCTTTTCCGACAAACATATTTTATTCCAGAATTGTCTTGTACATGCCAAGGCTAATACAAGTCTACGCCGCAGCAGTTGCTGCAGGACTCGCTGGCGTTAATCGCATTTTTAAAAGAGAGAGAACAGCAAGTAGGATATCTTATTTAAGCTTTTGCAATAACTACAATAAATGGCTTCTGTTTCTTAGGTTTGGTTCCAAAATCGGAGAGCAAAATGGCGTAAGACAGAGAAGAAATGGGGGCGCAGCAGCATAATGGCTGAGTATGGACTATATGGGGCAATGGTGAGACATTCTCTCCCATTGCCCGAGAGCATACTTAAGTCAGCAAAGGAGGGAGAGGTCGAGTCGTGTGCCCCTTGGTTAATCAGTAAGTATAGAAATGCAGCGCAAGGTCTTTCTTCCCCCAACTCAGACAGGCTTAACATAAACAATCCCTTTTCATCTGGTCCTCTGCTTCTCCTTTTCTCCCTCTCCGCTTTAGGTCTGGTTCCAGAACAGGCGAGCAAAATGGCGCAAAACGGAGAAAACGTGGGGCCGCGGTAGCATCATGGCTGAATATGGTCTATATGGTGCCATGGTACGCCATTCCCTTCCTCTCCCCGAATCCATCCTCTGTTCGGCCAAAGAAGGCATCATGGATTCCTGCGCTCCTTGGCTACTTAGTAAGTAGTCTTAGATTAAAGAGCAAAGGCCAAAAAATTAATAGATCGAAAATTATACTTCCCCTTTTAGTTTTTTAGGGTTTATTTCCTCTTGGTACAAACCCTTCTATTTAGATACATTTCTATATATGGTCCCCTGTTTTTATTATGTGTATCACCCATACACGCATATATTATTATGTACTGTCTCCTCTGTATCTAGACATTGGAGATCTCTATCCAATATTAAAAAGAAGGCTCTCTCTGTTTTCAAGGATAGATCTTCCTTGAGCTTGTTACCATTATTTGGCCCATATATGCCATGAGACCAGCCTTTCTATATGCATTTTGCATAACCATGTTGAGTGTTGAGCCTATCCACCACATGGATGCATGTTTTTGAGGTTTAATTGCTACCTTTTGCTCTGAATGCGTCATTTTGAAGCCATTGTTCTGCAGCCGCCTACCTTCCCTTGCCAACTTGTATGGTATGCTATCATTCGTGCCCGTAGGTATGTTAGAATTCAATTTTGATACCATTTTTCTTACGTGTGAACATAGACTCAGAAGCATACCTGGTTGAACCTATAGTTATAACGCCTGTAATGTTAATACCTTAGGAATAATGTACAAACAAGTGGGATGGGGAAAGGGGAAGGATCAATATAAAGTTTGGAGAATAGAGATAATTATGCTCATTATCAAAGGAAAAATCCAACACGCACCAATGCTTCTGTGTGTATGTAATGTACTCGTTGCAATGTTTCACTAGCTTCATGTTTTCTTGATTTAATTTTCCCATCGGTTCTGTTTCTTCTTCATCTTGAACTTGCTAAAAAATAAGACCTCTAACAGCTGAATACTTTCTATCATATTCTGTGTAGATACTATTCTATCGTCAAAATGTAATACAATAATATAATCTCATTAATGTGTTGTTTAAAAATTTCATCGGTGTAGTCAATAAATCCCAAAGTCTTAAACCATGGTATAATGGCTATGTAAAGCATCGTATCGGTCATATTAAATAGTTTAGAGTTAATGTCTTGGCATTTATATAGGCTCTGCTTTATAGCGACTCGTAACATGTATACACTCTTCTATGCATGGAAATTGTCGACAGTTCTTGAGGATATTACGAGGCAATTTACGTGGCATTAACCGATTCCTTCTTACTCTCTCCCCTGTCCATATTAGGCATGCACAAGAAGTCCCTTGAGGCAGCGCATAAGCTGAACGAAGACGATGACGACAAATCAACGGACGGCCAGGACTCTCAACGGGAGAAAACTACCTCTCCTGCTCCCCCTATTGACAAAGAGGAGCTGCGGTCCGAGAGCATTGCTCAGCTCAGAGCGAAAGCCCAGAGCTACTCGGCCAAGATGAGGGAAGCCATAAGCCTGAACAGTTCAGATGCCGAAGCCAATGCTAAACCATCATCGCAAGAACAAGCTGCGTTTTCCAGTAGTTTTGATACGCCTAACAAGTCTGACAGTTGTGACAGTGAACCACTCGATCCAGCAAACTGACAGCAAGTCGCTGACTTGTAGGGGCATCAAACCTATCTTTTCTTTCTTAACCTTTCATATGTGAAAATGTTATTATTATCTTTTTAAGATTTTAAGAGAGGAGCGAAGATTAATTATCGTTATATAATGATTTGATGTTATATTGAGTGGCTCTAATCAGATTCTGATAGCCACGATGAATGCTTAAATGATGTTATGTTGATCACACAAAGTATGTATTTTGAATTGCAACGAACTATCTACATCTTTTGAAATATTTATGGGAAGTTTTTGTATAGTTAAAATAAATGAATATTGGGACGACTCATTTACAGACCTGATGTAACGTGACTTATGTTTCCACTGGTCTTGACGCTGGCCCCTAAAAACTACACCAATGACTGAATGAAAACAAAAAATCAGGATACACCTATGAACATATATATACCTTGGCCGAGAACTTGCATTAAGAATTTCATACTAAGATAACGAATTATGTGTTTTCTATTCAACTGACAATGTATTATTCACGTAGGCCTTCGGGTCGACACTATTGCTTTTAACTCAGTGTGTTGGTGTCAACAGACTGGCGGGAATTGGACCTGTCAACTTTGTACTCCATGACATGATAAGACATTGAATAATAAATGAATATGTAAATATCAAGTATACAAATATATAAACATTTCTTTGTGTGTACGTGTTTGTCACGATTTAAAATGTATAATAAACATTTCGCGTAATATATTCTCATTCCAAGCTATCTGGGAAGTGTCCCTTTGATGAGAGAAAGAAGCTGCATATCCCATATGGGTTTAGAATTGTCCGCATATATACTACCGAATGACCAATTGTGTAGCGTATGTGTTTGAAATAATGACGATACCTTTACATTGTCCTAAATGGACTGTCCTATGTATATATATTATGCGCAAACCAATTAATGCAATTTACGCGATCAAGTGATTGAAATAGATCATACGCAAGCCAATACCATATAATATTTCCGCTTGGGATATTTCACGAAAATCCAAATGAAAGGTGTATAAATAATTAAAGTGGTCCAGAGGGAGATAGTCTGATATCGCCCGTTTGATCTGTTATTCTCACGATTCGTTATCATTTGTCCACGCCTTGACTGCCATCTAGTGTCACTGGGTTGTACATAGACATGTTCAGAGATGGAACCTAATTTCATAAACTTTGATGTGACCTCGGTTTAATCTTTTAATGTGATTCTTGGTGGTCCTTTTCATTGCGAGAAGAGGAAATTATCAAATGATTATATTTTTAAATACCGACTACCCTAATTCCAAAGCTATGGACGACTCTTCGAATGAGTTTTCAAATTGCGTGGAGAGAATTCCCCGTTTTCTTATTTTCGCGTGAGGTTGTATTAAAATACTTTTGTCGAGGAAGTATTATCTAAGTGATTATATAAGTTATTTAAGATCAACAACTGGTATAAGTATACACATTTACATGCATAATTATTCTGACATGATGTGGCAGTCATCGAACTGAGTATTGTACTAAATTGTTATATTGTCAGTGAGCGAGGAACCCTTTTACAAAACATAATCTTCCACGTGCGGAAATTTTATTTTTCTTCGTGAAATATAGACACCTCTACTATAGGTATGAAATCGTTTTATAACACGTAAAGAAAATACTAAAATGTGTAATAAAGGCTAAACTCATGCAAAGTTCATAAATTGTAAATGATTCCTGTACACTTTATTATTTATTAAACTAAGAACTGTTGGTAATGTACCAAGAATCTGTCTTCCTCGTTTTCATCTGCAGGTCACCACTATCAATTTACCTATTTGTCTAATTTATCACTTTCTCTATTCATTGATTCCATTCAACATAACGAAATGAAGGTATCTATATAAAGTTAGTTATGATTGATTCAAGGCAAGGCCCTTTCCTCACTCTCCTCTGCAAATTAGTATATAATATTATGATGACATTAACGTTCATTATTTTTAACTCCCAGAAAATTATTTCAAATATTTTGCATCCCGCTTGACAAACCTATAGATAGTTCCGTTTGAGACCGAAAACCTTTGTTTGTTTTTATGTCATGATTAAGGTCTCAAATATCTTACATGTATTTCAAATGAAAAAGACGTTATAGCTATTGCTAGCTGTTTTCATGCGTCGCCTCGATCTTTAAACGATATATTTGAACTTTCAAAATTACACCCCTAAATTTTCTAAATCTACACACAATTCTCAAACTTCGAATACACAAATATTGAAAATATACAAACAGTGCAGAACATGAACAAAACTATATGTAGTTGTAATCTATCATGATCATAGGCACGCTTACCGGCTGATTATCCCTGACAATTAGTTTATTGTCCTAATTGAAATAATATACTAGCAAGTTTGTATACTCGTGATTGGTAATGTTGTTTTAAGGTATGACGTCGCAGAAATTAAAACCTCGCTCAAAACAGAATTGTACCAAAAATAAACCTTTAAGTATTGGCACTATTACAGCGTCCACTTGCATATTTTACCGGGCCTGTTATTATTAACCATTCAAGAGATAGCACAATGCCATAACATTTCGCTTTTTGCCCATTAAAGTTTCTAATAATCAAGTGCACCTTATCCCCAAGGTTGAGTCATATGTCGAAGTTCAAAATAGCATCGAGGTCCTAGATATCTCTTAAAAATAGACAAAAAGCTACGCTGTATTGGCCTTTTTCTGTGATGTCTCTTCTCTATGCACGTTCCTGGCTAGCATAAATATAGACCCTGCGGCAGGTAACCTGGTTCGATGACATTTAGAAAGTTTAAAAGTGAACTAACAAAGTCTACTCCAAGTGCCAATTGGTCCTTCTTTCGTTCTTAATTGCAACTTAAGTAGGTAAAAAGTTGATGAGGCAAACATCTTTGGATTATTTGGCTTGAATTAGATCGATGATAGATTAATTACATCCAGGAAGCACGAAAATAAAACCACTCTGCGAAGACTTCCTTATTTCCATTAGGACAATAAACTAATGGTCAGGGATAATCAGCCGGTAAGCGTGCCTTGAGTAAACTTGCAACTCTTCTACGTGGGAGGGGGAGAAGCGGCGAGGGGTAATAGAACACAACCGACAATGTTTGAGGCAAATTGGCAATTCCTTTTTAAATTTTCGCCATTTTTGTGAACTTTCGTGGATTGTTTCTTAAAGAGACATTTACGGAACGATCATCAGAGCCCCGACTTGAATGAACTGGAGGACGCATGCGCAAAAAGATCCAGTACTCGTCATTACTGAATTTAAGAAGAATTGGTTTGCGTTAATTGACTGATTTGAAATTATAGTTACCCAATCGGCCAGGCATTTTCCTGAGAGTTGCAGAGATTGGAATCCATTCGGAATACTTCAGAGAGGGTGTCGCCCACATTTCACTGGAATTGTATACTATGGAATCTTTTTCCCCAAATCTGTTAAAACTGCATATATATATATATACATATCAAATACATATAACTGGATAATCATACAAGGAATAGTTTACCAAAGCTAGTCAAGATTTACCTATAGAAAAACAAACTAAGTCTACCTGCTATATCCTAGCTCAAATTGTTGTAACATTCTGAATTTCAAATCTGAAAACATTTGTTGAATTTGATAACAAAGATGTTAAACGCACTGAGTAGACCTGCATGTCATGGTTTTCTGAAACAGTTCTAATAAGCAATTACAATGTCGTCCCAGACGTCTCTGTTCTTTCTTGGGATCTTAGTCATAAGAGATGAAAAGAAAGGACTTGGTGCACGGTATTCTTTCTAAAATAAAATCCAAAATTGACCACGATAAATTTACCTCTATAATTATAGCGCGCAGCTGATCTCCCCGATTGGTATCCCAATATAGATTTCCCATAATCAGATCTTGAAGATTGAGTCGAGTTGCCTAATCCCAAGAAATGTGTCAAAATCATATTAACCTTATAGTATTAAATACGGACATTCAAGGACTTGGAAACAGGATAATAGGATATGGAGATAAAACTTGCGCAAAATGTTGGCAAATGTTGTTTATGTATTTACATATAATTATGACGTTGCATATTTTCAAGAATAATAGTATACTCTCACGATTTTCACCCCAAAAGATTACTATGAAATATGAGTTAGATAAAGCTTTATATTTGTTGGATTTGCACTGTACTGAAACGGAAACATCTACAAGCCAGTATTCAAAGCACTCATCGCCTAATAAAACATTTTCTTTTGTTATTCGAGTCCAACTCGTCGTAACATCAACACAAATGTATGTTGTCTCTAAATTGTATAGATCCTGTGAAGTATATATAGGACTGATTTAACAACCTCTGGGCAACCTCCGGGGAAACTACGGGAGTCAATGAGGTACCTCCGGACGCCACCGGGATTCATAGGATCAGGATGGATGATATTATCTGATAATAAACGTTTTATTCAATAATTATTTATGGTATAATATTTCATCGTTTAGACGTTCACCAACGTTAATGTTATATATTGCTCGTATTCCTGTTAAAAATTATATTCATTACTTGTTTATATTCTATTACATGTTCTTCACTTGTTCACATGTTGAAATACCTTTTGATGCTTATCAAAATATTCATGACCTCGAGCTCTGTGAGGAGTTTGATGTATCAATAGGTTGAGAACATTAGAATAGAATAGAATATTATCCACCCTAGGCCTTTGACACGGACATTCTTTCCTCCACTACCCTTGCTAGAGATATGATTAATATTTACGCGGAGAAGTAACCTATACGATCACGAATACACTATAATTAAATATCGATAGTAGCCTACTTAAGCCTGGAAGAGATCCAGAGTCGATACACAGAAAGTGCAACACTGGCAAATCAACTCACTGGAAAGGACATGGGCAAGAAACGCAACACGGGTGCCGTGAGAGTGAAGGAATATCACTTTGTTGATATCTAATTCCTAGAACTTTGGATTGTCTTTGCTGATACTGGAAGTATCTTAGGCCATTATTATTAATATTTGTTTTGCCCGGAGGACTTACGAATATCCAGACCATAGGACATCCGGACCTCCAGATCACTTTTGCCCGGTGCTCCGGTACTTTGGTTTCAGCATACAAGGATATTGAGGATCTCATCGGACATTTAATAAGATTGACTATTGTTTTCAGAATATTCTATAATTGAATTTAATTCAATCGGGCACTATAGTGTGCTGTGTCTTTCAGTTTTATACATATCCTTTGGATGGTGGAATTACCACTTTCAGAACGGAGTATAAAGCCCTATTTTTCTTTAATACATATTGGGACTTGTTGTTTTTTTCTGGATATCTGCTGATATGTTTTGATTATTAATCAATACTACCTCTTTCAATATATATCTTGGACCAAAACTAATTGGATAATCATGGCGACTAACCATTGAGAATGGGGTCGTTGTTGGCATACAAATGGATATGCCCTAAATGCAGATCTGCAGGATTATATTAAGAAATGCGCAGAGGACAAAGAAAAAGTTGACAAGCAACTTGAAGTATTGGATGGAAAATTAGTTACTACTGTTCAGAAACGAGATGATCAGTTGACCCCTATTCTTGAATATCCTACAGAGAATGATTTATTCATTCTGGATACAGATGCCAGTAATTATAGTTATGGTTAAATTTTATCCCAGATCCAGAATGGGAAGGGAAAACTTCTATGTTACCGATCCAGATGCAGATCGCTCAAACTTATCCAGCGAAATTATTGCACCATGTACAGGGAGCTGCTCGCAGTGATCAAATCTCTAGGAAATTTCAAGCATTTCATCAGGGGTACGAATTGTAGTATTCGTACTGACCATTCATCCTTGAGATGGGTCCTGAATTTTAAGGATGCTGACGGAATATTGGTTTATTGGCTTTATTTGGTTTATTGGCTATCTGGCTTGTTTTGATGTGTACCAATCAAAGATTGTTTACCGTGCTGGTATAGACTTCATGGAAATGCAGATGCATTGTCAAGGTTGGAAAAATTGAGAAAATGCAATAGTACTTCTTGTATTACTTGTGGAAGGAAAGAAACAGAAAAACTGTCAGAGGTATATGGGGCATTCATAGGTTCTATGGATATAAACACTCAGGAGGAAGACATGAGTGATTACCAATTGGGATCAATGGAGGAAATGGAGGAACAGAAGGGAGTTACAGATTTTTCATTGTCTATTTATGAAAGATGATCTGAAACGTTGGATTTTGGAATGCAAAACTTGCAGATTGATCAAGGACTCCCCAGCAAAAGGAAAAACTCCTTTGCCCAATGAGATAACCGGAGCAAGGTTTGAAAGGATTGCAGGATAGAGGAGCCAATTTCATATCTTCTGTTTGGAGAGAGCTCTGTAAGTTAATGTCCATAAAAAAGACATTTACAAATTCTTACAGGGTGGTTTCCAATGGAATGGTGGAGAGATTTAATCGTACGATGAAAGTAGCTTAGTCAGGACTGGCAGACGAAAATAAAAGAAATTGAGGCTGGAGAACAATCATAAAGAGTGGAAACCACATACTCATATTAAACAAACCGGGATGACAAATTCTCTCTCCGCTCAAATAAATAATTCAATAGTTTATCTTGTACAGATTGATATTATCACATAAAAATCGATTTAACGTATCAAAATACAGAGAGTAAGCTTATGACTGCATGTACATGATACTCTACTTCTTTGTTATGCCTCTTTGTAACAGGTCAGGTCGATTTATTGTCCCGCCTTCTTCACATGCTACGTCATGAGAGCCAAACTGCGCCCTATAATGTGCACGTGCACTAAATATGGGCACTGCATGTACCTGATAATTATTTCTAGATACTGATCTTTATGTTCCAAGTACACCCATAAAACACCCTAATGTCGACTTTGATGGACAGCAGGAGATGTTATTAGTATCTTTTTATTTCTTCTGAAATAAGTTGGTTCTAGTTTCTGCATTATCGCCAGATCTTCAATCAAGTGCCTTTAGATTTGGCGTGAAAAATAGTTTATTCAAGAAATCCTTACAGTTTTAACTTTATATTAGTGAGATGTTGTAAGGACGCATTTGTGGTACTCATAAAATATTATCATGCATTGCCTGCAGATAGTGAAGCATTCTACAATAGTTTTAATAGACTATATGATACAAACATGAGATAAATAACTGCTTCAAACAGCTTGCAGTGAGTTTTTTATTTTTATTTTTTGACACCCAATGTTTCGATTTTTTGCGCGATCTTCTTCAGGGGTATGCGTCATCATGTTATATGGTGGCTTTATATACGTGTACGGAAGTGTAGGATGTAGGGACGTGTAGGATGTTGTGACACTGGCTATCGCAATCGGTTGGTGTATAGGAAAATCCTAACTCTTTAACTCATGAAATTCTGGAAACTAGTAGTGGTAGAAGTTTTTGCATTGAAAATTAGTGATAGATCACGAATGGTATCCCTAAAGATTGAATATAGCATATTTGTATACATACATTCATTTGGAAATGTCCCAATTTTAATCATTTAAAAACATCTAGCACCGCTTAACATAGTCTAGAATGTTGACAAAAAGTGAGTTTTTTTTATTTCTATTATTTTGTGTGTGTATTTAAACATCTTTGCTACCTACCGTTCCTTGAGATTATCCTAAGTGACTTTGTACTAATCTTTGCACTATATCCTATATCTCATAAAGTGTAAATCTCTGAATTTGTCATTAAAGTGAACAATTGGGGCTGTGCATAGGTGGAAACCATTTGCACCTAGTACACATATTAATCTATTTATGCATAATTGAAAAAGAATACGTAATCTATCACTACACCATTTCTGGTCATTATTGTGCTTATTTACCAATATCATATTATAGCTAAGGTCATAAAACTGCTATTTTTATCATTTCTTTATTCCTATTTCATAATCACAGGTGGACTTCCGTTGAATAATCATCATTTTTCAACAAAAAAGCGGAATTTATCTTTTTTCTGCTATTTTTTACAATTTCCAATTGAGGCAATTTCGCATTTATTTGCCATGATCTCTGAAAAATATTGCGTTTTTATAAAAAATATTCATGTAATTTCATTGACTTTATTTCTTCCCATACATTCTAAACAAACAAAATATCATTTGAGGAAGATTCTGCTTTCAAAAATACACCTTTTCCAGTGTCATACGTAATCTATCCCGTCATCTATCTCATTTTTTTTTAAAAAAAACCTGCTACTTAAAGACAAATTTCACCTCCGACCTTATTTCTTTATTAGTCCATGATTTCTCCTGCTTCCAGAAATATCCCTTCTCGAGTGCTTTTTGTATTAAATGAATTAAATGAAATTTAATGAAAGAAATATTGTCAGTTCTCTGACTTTGTCTCTTCCCAGATATTCTAAGTAATAAAAATCAATTCTACATGACTCTTGCGTTCAAAAATAGCATGTTTACCATGCCATTCGCAATCTGTCATGTCATTCGACATCACATATAGTCGACAAACAAGCTAATGGTCACTCAGTATTTGCATTAAAAACAGCGTGATATAGTAGCATAACAAAGTATTAAGTATTCAGTGTTTTGTTCATATCCCAATAGCATCGTTGAGAAAATCGTCTTGATACGGGCAGGAGGGATTAATATAAACGTTGCAGAAAGAAGACACGCTACCGTTGGCGTCCGGGAAGGAGATGGCTATCCCGTTTCATCAAGTCGAAACCGAGGAATCTATATTGTCCTTTTCTTGATGCAAATTTCATAACTTGCATTTTTTTATACCGGTTCACCGTTCTAACTATTTGTTTATTGTTGATGATATAAGAATAGTATGACTATTGCGTGAAAGATCCACGCGTGCAAACAATCAATAAAGACATGCTGTCGTAACATATTCCAACTCAAGAAAAGTAATGCCCCAATAACAAAGTGACAAAAATTGTTTTAAAAAGTGAAAAAAATCCATTATTACCGTTAACATGACACTTATTTAAATATGTATCTCTCCATTGAGATAATTCAGAAAGCAAAAGAAAATATTAGTCACAATTTTAAAAATCCTATACGAACAGCCTACTCAAGAACATCGTTTAATGGATCAGGACGCCAGAAAATGTATAATCGGCAGCTCTACACATTCAGTAAATTCTGCTAAATTAGGCTGAAAAATGAATAATACTATCTTTCTATATTTAGTATTGCTTTGATGAAAAGAAATCTGTTCGTTTATGTTGAACTGTATTTCAACCCAATTTTTGCCTTAAATTTGGGTTATTTCAGAAGATAGGTGATGGCGAATTGTACATCTTTAGGCGACTTCACCCCGTGAAATTCTTACTGCACACACTAAGTATATATATATCATACACGCCTCCATCAGTCACTTTCCCTCAGAATGCCTTCTATACTCCAAGTAGCTGCCACATACTAAAGAAATTACAGGATGAATGGCTGAATGGGTAATGAGCAGCAGGCATACTTGCGTTAATGAGTTATCTGCAGGGAATAAGGGATGAAGATGTCAAGGGGGTGGAAAGGCTTAGCAGCAAAAATCAGCATAACCAAGGCAACCGCTCCATCTTTGATGAAAGTAAAACGTTGTATAAAGCTTCATCTCCATAGAAGCGACTGACAAAGCTTATTACGCCGGTGCTATATGTTCAGAAGATTCCTATTATCTCAATAACATATAAAACTTTGCCTCATTACGCGCACAATAACATTCGTGATAAACTTTGTTGCTTAGTCACTGTTTCAGACTTCACAGGTCGGCCGCGACGAAAGTCTTAAGAAAATTGCCTTTTTGGCGTGGCATGGGGGCCCAGCTATCTGTGCAAATTGAAAAGATCACAAGTTGCCTCATGAAGCTTATTTGCATCATTGCCTCTTCGACTTGAAGCAAGGACATGGACCGACAAAAGAATTTAAATCTTTTTGTCGTGTATGTTTTTTGCTTTGTGCTCTTGCCTACGCGTTTTTTGAAGCTCACCGAAAGCAGGGCACATCAAAAGCCAAAAGCTGTCACTCCGTGCAACACGAATGGCCCGCAGACGGATTGAGGTCCCCGCTTGTACCTGGTAATGGAAGCAGTAATTGCGAACAATTCCAGGGGATTTTCTTTGCCCGTGGGTTTATTGGTCTTTTGATATTGCCTAAGTGGCCCGGGCGGATCGAGGCAAGACATTACAGTCACCGTCCCGCATCACCTGCGTAGTGCACCAATCAAACACCAGGTGTGCTTTAAAAGACTGCCTCCAAAGCCTTGAGAAATGTCTACAGACGCCAAACTGCTTCGTGGCTTTCCTTACAAAAAGATGCGCATTAAGAGATATTTCGTTTCATTGTTCACTCCTGGAAATAAAACGCCACGTTTGATTAGCCTTGTTAACGACAGGGGGCAGCAGAGTGTCGTACGAATATAGCCAGAAGTAATGCCTCAAAAAGATGTTTATCTAAGAAAGCTTGTCCACCGGCCAAAAAAAGTTCATCTTCATTAGTTAACAGTTGCAAGTGCCTTGGGATGGTGCAAACTAAGTTTGCTACGTTTTCTGAACATTCGGGCGGCCAATGGTAGGGCCAAATGCCACGAGGTACCTACAGAGCACTGCCAATCGACCAGGAATATCTCGCTACTGCCCACGCGGAGATAATTTTTCCTCTCCGTGTCACCAACACGGTTCCTTAATTGCTGAAGGCTCCTGGTGTAGTGAATAGAGAGAATGCAGCCGCGTGCAGACCAGTTGCAGGACAGAAATAGGAGCCGCATCTAGGTTCTGGTATGATTCGGCGCTCGCAAGTCTGTGGAAACAATATGCATGTGGTGGATTCGTCAAGAATTTCTTTTAACCCTCAGAACTACTGTATGCAATAGAGTTCATTATTGAAATTATTTCTAAATCCATTACCTTATCTGTGATGAATTGGGTAAGATTGATTAATTGAGTTTATTATAGAAGTTATTAGCTAGATTTCCAAATACCTAGAGTATTTTTAATTGAATTTGTATTTCTGACAGCATAAAATATCTTTGAAAGGTTGTTGGATATACAAAGTCTTCTAAAATAAGTACATGGTCCACCATATTGACGATATTGTGAAGTTTGCTAGTTCAGGTTATACACATCGACATAAGAAAGAATAAAAGAACACTTTAGCATACTAAATATAATCGATTATCAAAATGTTTGGTTTTATTTTAAGAATATCATGGTTATTTATAAACCGGCTCTATAATTGATTCTTTTAATCGATTCAGACCTCACCACTGCTTTCTTGGTGTTGGTCGAAAAGGCATGAAAGTGGTAAATCGAGGTCAAATGCAGAAAATATTTTTTTACCTATTCGTTCTTTTGCAAACCGCAGCAAATCGTGTTGGGTCGGCGTTATGAGTGTACACCACGAGTTGTTTCCAAGGAAGAACGGGGGCTAATTCTTTATGATGACTTTTAGTCCCAAATACTAGACATTGCACTGGCATTTAGCAAAGTGTTTTCTCCTTACTGATCTCTTCCTGCACCCGGAAAAGCAGTGCTTGGTTCCAATTAAGATCGCAGAGATTTATTAATATCTAAATGATAGCATGCAATATGATCCATCAAGGCCTCGTCGTAGCCTATAGGCTCCTGGTAAAATTCGGATGAAATCAAAATTGAAAAGCATAAGCTATCATGGGAATTTAACAGGTCGATCATGATGTATAATATGTCTTGACTTAGTTTACATGTTATAGGCATAAGACATAACCGTCCAGTTCAGTTTTGGCATTCAAGACATGATTGCTTCTACAATTTGTAAGTGATAGTAAGAAGTCCAGGGCCGGTGGGATTTAGAATTGTGGTTAATAATATCAAAAACGCACGTGTTATGCTGAAGGTTCAACAACCATAAGTGGCGTCGGTTATAGCCGGGTTATTTTTGTGTGATAACAATAGGCACTGATGTCATTTTGATTTAATATTGCACAATTGTTAAATGACTGGTTGATGATCGCTTTACTGCAGCAATTAAATGGAAGAGGCCGATTTGTTTCTTTAAAATACCTATGTTACCTTTGATTTAGTTGTATATTAAGGCAATGCGACTTTTTTTCAAGGTAAAACTACACAAATCATACGATGAAATATATTAATTATCGGTTGTTTCATCGATGAGAATATTTCAAAGATGCACCCAATTGTATTAACCAGAAGGAATAAAATGTAGAATGTCGCTGCCACGTGCAATAGGTCCAATTAGGGATATCAGATTCCGAAATGCCCTTTCCAATGAGGCAAATAGAGTCAAAGATCTGTGATCATAATTCCCTTATAATTAAAGTGGTTCGAAATGTGCTGAACATTGAATATTATGTCCTAAATGAAGCTAGTTACCTCAGTCGTGCCTTAGCACGGACCATGTGTTTTGGGAACGATTCTGAAGGTTAGAACCGCCCCTATTTTTTAAAAGTAACGCTATTTTGCAGGTTCAAAAAGGCAAAGTACCCACTGGAGGTTATCAATAACCATGTTTGCTATTTTAGAGGGAAATCCCCATAAAATAAGAATTGCAAGGTAAACACTTTCTAGGTAAAATGTCTTCGTTTTATTGGACCATGCTGTTTTTTGATCGCTATAAATTGCCCCCGAATTAATTGAGTCTATAAATAGATGCGATTAGTGTGAGAAACTGTGGGTAACCACGTACATCTCGCCCCACATTAAGAAGAACATGAAGAAAAATATCATTTAAGATGCTATATTCAGAAAAGAGATATAAAAATGATCCCGATACGCAGAGTACATTATCAAACTTACTTAAATTATCACAGTTTCTCACAAGAAAATTGTGTTGTCAGCGTATTTATTCGAGATTTTGCCCCATCTCTGGCATTATGAATCATGTCACTATTTTTATGCCTGCCTGTCAAAATATAGGGTATCAGTTTCTTGGAAGGAATGCCTACAAAGTGACTGTACACAGAAAGTATTTTCGTAACTGAAATAGGAAGTGATAGGAGGTAATTTTATCAATTAATATGTCTGGTGTATTTAGTATATTAGCGAAACGCAAACTTTACGGCAACGTGCTTATCTCGCCAGTTTGATGTACAGAGATTTCATGTAATGTTACTTTTGCTGCACTTGGAGCGGAAAAACAATGATAAAATGGCATGACTCGAATAATGGAAGAAACAAGTATTTAGCTGGGAGCAGCTTTAAATGAACCCTTTCTAGCATCAGCTCTTTGAAAGTGCAATATAATCATATCTATAAGTAGTATATGGAAAGTAGTGCATGCTTCAGGATTGACATTGAAAATGTTGTTGAAGAATGATGTGGGAAAGTAATAGTGCCTACCTTTGAAAATGTCGTTGCAGTATGTTCATGTCTATAAGTAGTATATAGAAAGTAGCGCATGATTCAGGATTGACCTTGAAAATGTAGTGAGAAAGTGCATTAAAGGCCTACATATCTGTAAGTAGTATATGGAAAGTAGTACATGACTCAGGATTGACTTTGAAAATATTGTGAGAAACTGCATTATATTTATAACTATAAGTAGTATGTGGAAAGTAGTACATGATTCAGGATTGACTTTGAAAATATTGTGAGAAACTGCATTATATTTATAATTATAAGTAGTATATGGAAAGTAGTGCATGATTCAGGATTGACTTTGCAAATTTTGTTCAGGAATGATGTAAGAAAGAGCATCATATTCATACCTGTAAGTAGTATATGGAAAGTAGTACATGATTCAGAATTGACTTTGAAAATATTGTGAGAAAGTGCATTATATTTATAACTTTAAGTCGTATATGGAAAGTAGTGACTTTCAGGATTGACTTTGCAAATTTTGTTCAAGAATGATGTAAGAAAGAGCATTATATTCAAAGCTGTAAGTAGTATATGGAAAGTAGTGCATGATTCAGGGTTGACTTTGCAAATATTGTTCAAGAATGATGTAAGAAATTGCATTATATTCATATCTATAAGTCGTATATGGAAAGTAGTGCATAATTCAGGATTGACTCTGAAAATGTAGTTCAAGAATGATGTAAGAAAGAGCATTATATTCATAGCTGTAAGTAGTATATGGAATGTAGTGCATGATTCAGGATTGACTTAACAAATGTTGTGAGAAATTGCATTATATTCATATCTATAAGTAGTATATGGAAAGTAGTGCATGATTCAGGATTAACATTGAAAATGTTGTGACAAATTGCATTATATTCATATCTATAAGTAGTATATGGAAAGTAGTTAGTATATATAATGATATCATTAATATAGTAGCTATATTCATAGCTGTAAGTAGTATATGGAAAGTAGTGCATAATTCATGATTGACTCTGAAAATGTTGTTCAAGAATGATGTAAGAAAATGCATTATATTCATAACTATAATTTGTATATGTAAAGTAGTGCATGTAAAGTAGTGCATGATTTAGGATTGACTTTGAAAATGTTACTGCATTCAAGTATGTTATGAGAAAGTCCATCAGTGTAATAATGAGTAGAACTACGCATCTGCATTTTTTTAACTGTTTATTTGACAAGATTTCACAGGATGTGATACTTTTCATTGGCTGACAAAAATACATTTATGGATACTAAGTATATGTACATCAAAATCAAATCCATTGTTTTTAATTCTTTGAAGTAAAGGTACTCTACTATTACTATTTTAATCTCATTCATCCGACCCTAGTGTTATCATTTATAATAATCTCATCTCGATATCTTAGATAACTCCAACCATCATCCTCAAGACTGGGCAAGGAGGGGAGATAGCAACTATACCGGTCATACCGGTCATTTTACCTGCCACCCCTCCCCACAATATGCATATTACGTATCTGCATAGATCTGATAGCATATTGTTTGTGAATCTGACTAAATCTGGACTTATACAAATACGTTTTGTTTTGGATCAATGTTGGTATATGAACAGATATTATAATGTCATATGAACAGATATCATGCCATATTGTGATAATCAAGTAAGATTTCATCATTTCTTACCATTATTTCACCTCCTGCTAAACTTCTGTCCCAGTATCTTTTCCATTTATGTTGCATTATAATCTTCTAACATTCTTGTAGCCTGTCATTCTGTCTTACATCAATTATATATTCTTATCTGACACTTATTTGAAGATCATCAACATCAAATAATAGGTATCTATTGCTCAGTCTTATGGTATATTTATGTACATAGTCACTCAAATTGAGAGCTCCGATCTCCGAGCTGTAGGACACAATAGGTATCAAACTATTCACAGGTGGCACTGATGGCATGATTTCTGTGTTTCAAATTAGAAATGAGGCTAAGAATTTCAGCCACTAAAGGCATTAACATTGATGAGATAGAATTGAAGTAACGACTAAAGGATAGGCATTACTTTTCTCATGTTTCTTACAGTATTATATACGTCGGAGATAATGGGGCATATGTACTAATTACCTATAAAATCGGTAGATAAGTCTTGCCTAGAAATGAATTAAGCGTCATTAATGTTCCATTACCACATTACTATGGAGATAATATCCGGTATGACTACCCTTTTTATCAGGGAGAAAAAAGATGCAATTCGTCATAACAGCTGACATTCGGTGTGTCTCTTTGCTATCTAATGACAACACCTCGTTCCCAGAATTAAGGTCCCGCCGACAACTTGTCCCCTTAGCCTCTGCTGTACTGTTCAGAGATGTTGATCTCTTTTTCCAGGACATGGTTTGAAGCCCAAGTAACTTGCTGTGCTACATCTAATGTCGGGAGCGTGATTAGGGAGGTAGGACATGGACCCATAAGGGTGCGGGCGCGTGGGGGTCCGTTGTCTCTTTCAGTGGGGGAAGAGTGCGTTGAGAAACATCGTCTATACAGTACACATAAAACAAAGAGATCCAAATTAACTTAGTTTGTTTCAGAGGCGGCCACATCCTGGTTGGATCAAAGGAGTGGCACATAAAATATTCGCCGCTCTCAGAAACATGCCGCTGCGAGGCCTCAAGGTATTAAAAGCTACAGGCGTTAATAACATTAATGATCCACAATATCATCTAAGCGTCTAAATGTGTGGGAAGGAAGGCTCGATGAGGAAGCCAGTTTGGGTTGGGTTTTTTTAACTCTCACAGCTCCCTCTTCGTACTCTCTCTCTCCTCTCTCTCCTCTCTCTCTCACCGATGGCCCAAATGCGGCTCGTTGGACTGGGTGATGTCCAGCGCCGGACGAGACTAGCCTCTTTCAAGGCTTCAGCTTATACGGAAAACATCAAAAGACATCCCCCAACTGATGTCATTCACATTCAGCCCATTGTCTTCCTTGACAAAAGACAATCACTGTTTCCAGTCCCACCCATTATCTTCCCCCAACTTCGAGCAACATACATATGCATCCAGAAAAATAAAATGCGGGCGAGGATTGGATTGCTTCCAGACCAGTCCTTATAAGCTGAAGAATTGGTGGTGTAACAGATAATTGTGTCTCCGGCAGCACTAGGATTAGGGGTTTGAGAGACGGCCGATCGGATCATCTATCTAACACCCAAGGAAATACCTCATCCTATAATAATAATACTCCTGATAATCGCCAGCTTCATATACTCACCATTACATACAGGTAGGTAGGCAGGATTACTTTCATCATCATTGTTTCCATGAATTCTCATTCACTCCATACTTCTCGACCTGTGTGGCAAGCATGATAATAGTTTGTTTGTGTATTTACCTTTGAGGTTTAAATTAGTTTATTGTCACTTGGATGTCATAGAAGCCAATATGTCACATCTTAATTTCAAAGTTGGCATAATTTTGCATCACACAGACTCTAAGGTTGACGCTTGCATTAAATAGCCGGTTATTAACCGTCCTTGTTTATCATTACCTCGTTTCCAAGTTTATTTACCTAAAGGTCTGCTCAATTGCATGGGAATTAAAGAATTAAAATTGCGGAACATGATACCCAATCACCCAGGAAGCCATGCGTTTAAATTTGTATGATACTGTTCATTGTTCCTTTTGACTCAAAATAACATATGGACTGAATGGGTTCAGTTAGAAGGCCAATCACAGGCCTGTGTAAATTGCCAACAAATTGAAAGGCCAGCCTCAGAGATCATGTTAAATTCAAGGCCCACGCAATATTTTTTCCACAAGGTAATAGAGCTTATAAATGATTTGTTTATTTCCTAATAAATCACAGAGCATCCTTAAACAGATCGGTCAGAGGTTCAATGCGTGGGAATTGGAGTGTCTATACAGATTGAAGTCTAAATGTCCTTTTTTTGAAATAATTTGACATTATGGCTATATCCTCTCCGAAAAGTCAGAAAAGTTCACTCCCAGGATTCATAAATATACTTCTATTGAGGGAAAACTGACATTGCCATTCTTGACCTCTATATATTTGTTCTTGGTGGACAGAGAGACATGTTGCGACGAAAGGGACTGATTTATTTCCGTATCTGTCCGCGGATTGTGGTTATTTTGGCAACTCCTCTCCCTAATTCTGTACTTTCAGCCAGCTCAATTTTAGATATGGATATTTCCTGTTTAACCAATAATGGGATTCAGTAACAGTTGGAATTTAACAACTGAATAATATATATCTATTTGTGTGCAGACTACATTGGAGTGATATCGAGTGTGTTAACAAAATTAAACTTAACATTCGTGTGCATGCGGTAGGGTAGGGTACTAACGATCAATGAATTAATAATGCTCAATTAACTGTTTGGGTTTTTTTTAAAGTTTTTATTGTAAACAATTTCGGAATAGACCCGATATTCTCATGTTATACAAATGCAAATAGTTACATAAATTCCTAAGGTTTAACAAATACATGAAGACACCCCAAATTTACCCGGTTATACCTTTAATGTTTTTAAATTTAACAATTACTGTCCACACGGGAGCTGTTATGTTTCCAATTTCAAGAATATTTTGAATCTCTAAATATCGGGGACGCTAGTTTTATTGTAGAATCTGTTTCACAATATCGCTGGGTGGCGGGGCCTGATCACCAACTAATTCCCATCTCCCATGGGAGATGGCAGTCACTGGGGACCTTTTAGTTTCCTTAAATATCAACTGGGGTCGCTGGCAATCATGCACACAGTCCCATGGGGCCAGTGTATACATATTCAGTCACGCCATCTGGAGTTAAAAATTACAAACTATTTGGCGAATGAATTTGTGTTTGCTCTGATTATAAACGGTGATATGTAATGGGGTATCAATATGTCCATGCCCAATAAAAGGTTTTTTCATGAAGGTCTTTTATATGCGTGGTGGTTTGTTAGGTGTAATTAGTTCAAGAAAATCGTAACCATGCACTGATGTAGTACATTTGAGTCATAGGATTAAGAACACCTGACTTCCTGGCCTTGCTTTCAATGTAATTGATGTATTAGAATACAAAATCGATCAAAGTTGCTGAAATCGTCAAATTTCATCACTTATTATAATTTAGTTCTTTAGATTGGGTTTTATATTTCAAGGTGAAGCCTAGCCGTCAGTGGGGAATGTCCATAACACCAAGTTGTGTGAGGTAGAACTCACGTTAGAATTTCATCCATATAATCCATACGTGTGTACATGGATTGTATTACGCCATATTTCGGTTATTTTGGACTTGAGTAGTTCAAATGAGGCACAACTTGTGTACGAAAGGCGTCACATACAATAGTAAACAGTAACTCTTTTAACAAAGTGCATTGGCCCTATAGTTCACAACACCTTTAGATATATCACTGATTGTCGTTTTTACTCCTTGAATCATTGTGTGCACTTTGATGATTAATATCAGTATGTTTTATCCAGTACCAGGTCCAATTACATGAAAAAGATGACTGTTGTCGTTGATGGTTCCGTAGGTGGAGTGGAGTGGCAATTAAGGTCCTACCTACAAGGTTGACTGTGAATGCAGCATTTCTCTCTTTATAAAGCTGTACAGATCTGTCTTCTATTGTAGAATACATATGTATTTGTTTATACAAAACAACTAGACTAATAACTGATAAACCCGTCTGTTTGGCTTTGGTGACAACAGTGAACCAATGTATTCCTTGTGTTTTGCTATAGAGTCTATATATACACACCTCCTTTATATATGTGAGTTCTTTGTGTTCATGTGCAGTGTAATTATGAAGTAATAAAAAGTCTGTTACCCTGGACGGAAGGACCTTTAAGTGTTCAGATCAAAGATAAAATCCTTGTTACTCGCTTCTTGTATTCAGCTGCTCCGAATGCATTCATCTCTGCTCATTATTGAAGACCCCTTAATGTGACCATCATAGAGATGTGTGCATTGGTGCAGATCGCTCCTACTCATTAAAAACATAGGCCGTCTGAAATGTTGGTAGGCTCTATCGAAACGATAGGAAATAGATGCTAGGCTCCTTGCAAAGAATATTTAATTTTAGTCGTGTTTAGAATTGGTATAATTAGGAAACTTCTTGTTGGGCAACTAAACTGGGAGTTTTGTAATATTTACTTTAGCTTATATTTAGATAATAACGGGAAGTAGTTGTGGGTTTCCAGATGAGTACTTTTATATCCCATCAAGGTAATTGGGAGTTTGAAGCTTTGAATAATGGAATTTCAAGGTGAAATAAAATTAGTGCTGCTGATATTATTGGGAATATATCTATAGATTAATGTCATCCTCCTATATATTTGATTGGAATAATGAGCAACCTAAAAGTATCTACATATATATGTATATTGTTTGTTGGCATGGAATTGAAAGCATGCTAGCTCTTCTTCCTTTGCCTATCTTGGTGATATACATAGTTAGAAGTGAGGGTTTTCTATCGTTCCGAGCTAGATTGTCTGTTTACATTATTGAGTATCTGTAGAATAAATGTACCCCGGATAGGTAGATGCGACAGGATGTGGAAGAATTCAAATGATTAGCGAACCACCAAGCCAATCCGGCTCTACCCAGTTCCGATTCTAAAGCAGACGACTTTCATTCTTCCTCCGGAGCGGCTAAAAATAGTGGAGCAACTTAGAAATCAAAGGCCTTTGTCGCCAAGATGCGGACACCTCAGAATTCTGTGATCTCCATTTCTAGGGCTGTAATCGACACGAGCCCTAGGAGATGTGGTATGTGGGCCTGGACTGCTGTTAATTCTGGGACAGGCTTAGATCCTTGTGGCTTTTCATTGCTGGACAGAAAGAACATGAAGGTTCTTTGTATCAGGGTAATTTTTGTTGTGATTCATGGCTTTATGGCACCAAATAAAGATGCAAAAGACATGTCCCTCATCCCTAGCATTGATTTATACAGACCTGTTGTACAAAAAGCTAGGGTATTGTATCAAATGCATTCTCTTTCCTGATTGTGTCATCAGGCTAGTTAGGATGGTTTGGTGGTGTTAGATGTTTGTAGGAATTATCTGTTTCGGGTACAAAAATGCTGATAAATAGAACACCTTTGACGGGAATTCTTGACAAAAAGATGAAACTATTCCTTTATGCATTGATTGTATTGGTCTGGTGACAAAACTAGGTGGATTGTCCCAAAGTGAAAGATTTGATCTGAAATAAAAAGAAAAAGAGAAAGATTTGATCTGTACAGTGATATCTTTTGCTAAGAAACACATAGGCTAGATCTATCACCTCACATTGTATATATATATGTGATATAATATCCGCTTTAACCTTTACTTCAATTGGAATGTGAATTCCAAAAGTCTTGATGGAAATAATCGCCTTTTTGATAAAAAAAAATCCACTGGTTAGAAATGCACGCTTCTGACTTTCTTTTGATGTTTGTCTTCAAATATTATCTTTAACAAAGAAGATGGAAATTATGATCCGAAAGTCGCAAGCCCTTTGATATATTTGCAATGTTATAGCTTTCCTTGCATAACATAGCAGATTCTTGTAGGCCTATAGTTTGCAAAATATGTTATCCATTCGGGGCAGGCATTAAAACAAGTTAATGAATAGTCAAAAGAATAGTCATAGTTTTGAAACAGTGAAGAATAAAATCTTCTAGAGAAGAGCGATATTCTCTCGTCAGCGGTCCATTTTAGATGGTGATGATAACGTATAGATGCTAAAGATGCTGAATTTTAAAACGTATTGTCATAGACGATAGTGTGCATCTTAAGAAGCATCTGATGGACAGATTTTTGGTATATATCACCAGCATATGATAAAAAGATATGGAGAGGACCTGTTCATGTTATATAGAATAAAGTTTTAGACAGGCGTGATTTTACATAATTATAACCTTTTCTTCACTCTTACTTATAACAAAACTTTAAAAATAATTATTGTATTGTGCCCGATGGAGTGCATAGTGTTTTTCCTCTCATGGATTTCAAATTATTGCTTAGATTATTGTTATAATCATTAATAAATAAGGGAAGATTTCGGACTCCATTACAATTAGAATTCAAGATTAATACGAGTACAGAATAAAATGTCAGATAATGACATTAGTTAAAATGATAGTAATGTATGAATGATAACGACGTACGCTGATTGATAATTAAATGTAACTGCAATCACAGTTTCCATTATATTGGATTATAATAGGTCGACCAGTTAGAAAGATTTCAAATACAAAGTTCTGATATAAAGGCTCCCCTGGTATCAAGATGCTATAGATGATGAACTAGTGAGTTGACTGACATACATGTGTACTTAACATTGACTATGTCAGATGGCGCCACGAGAGTAAATGAATCTCTTGAGCTACGCAAGAATTGTCATGAGGACGGTAAGAAGATTAATGGCCATATTGCCGCATGCATGTGACGACCTTATAAGGGACTGTGAAGAGACTGTTATAATTATCTTTTTGCAACTAGTTATTAGTACATAATCGAATATTGTGTCTTGCCCATCGCACACAACCGCGAAACAATAATATGTGTGTTGGGTAGGGAGAGCAATGGAAAACAAATTAAATCAGCCAACATTATGCTTATCAATTTTATTGGTGTAATTAATTGATGTTTACAGACATGGTGTAACTTTACATTATTGTTGTTCTAGATGGTGTAATATTTAATGACAACCATGTTAAGATTTCGGGAATATAATATATGAAAAAAGGAATATTCAATTAAAGTAGATGCGTTCACGGCGGGCAAGTGTGGGAATAAATGGCCAACTCTGCAAAAGCTCAACCAGTAGGTTCCGCCGGGTTTCGAACCCAGGACCTTTCGCGTGTTAGGCGAACGTGATAACCACTACACTACGGAACCGCTGGAGGTAGTACAAATTGGGCCAATATTTGTCACAATATCAGCAATGAAACATTGTAAAACTTTAAAATGATAAGCATGTACAGATGGTCAAATATCTATATTGATATATAAGTCCTTGCAGATGTAGACTGCAAAGAGATGTGTACTGTTGTAGACAACTATTCAATTCAGAATATTCTTTATTTGTAGAAACAGGTTAGCCTATGCTTTGACCTATGTTGCATCTTTCACCCAAGTTCAATTTCAAAATGCAAGGTGTAGTTCAGGGAGATAAAACTCAATCATATAAACTTTCATTTCTATATGATAAGTCAATGTTACTGTTAATCGGTCAATTCCATGCGGAGACCCCTCATGTACCTTTCTAATCCTTGTCATTTCTACATATTTCTACTTGATATTATTGATTTCTCTTAGTCAGATAACCGCCTGACTAATTGTTTGAGAAGCAAAGATAAGAAACAAGATGGGGAAAATATATAGTATTTATAGAGGAGATAGTAGCGAGTCGGCTACTTGGCAAAAGGTAGGGAAGGGGATAAAATGAATAAGAAGGAATGAGCATGAACAGTGAACATTGAACATGAACACTTCATACTTAATGTAGTGTTATGTATAGCACTAGAAGCCTCAAAATATGTTTATTTTGGAGTATTTTATTATCTTCTCATTACTACCTTTAAAATGAACATTACATAATATCAAACAGCCCTGTATTGGCCATCTGCTTACCTTATAAGCTTCATAACCTTCCTTTTTTCTGTTTTTGGCCACGATAAAAACAATTAGGCCTATGTGTTACTAGCATATGAAAATTGTTCATCAGATTGGAATGAAGCCATTTCTATCTTACTATACGGCGCATATGGGCCTAATAACATTTTATTATATAGGCCTTAGCATTGCTCTGAGAACAATGTATCTAGAGTGAGTTATGAGCAGGGCGTATATCACTACTGCGTTATGTGCGTTTTGACCAGGTTTATTTGCATCAACAAAAGAATCCATATAATATACGGGTAGAGCGATTTCTAGGAAAAGAGGTAGAAATCCATAGGAGGCAAAGAAGGGTTTCTTTGTCCCAAATGTTTTCGGAATTTGTTGTATTACAAACCACTTTACTCATCTGTAAAGGTCTGTCCCCCCTCTCTGGATGTCGTCGTATGTGGTTTGTGAAGGTATTTGGGGTGGAAATATGATTTTGAAGCCTTTTTTAAATTGCGATCTCTACACTCTTTATAGCCTGGGAAAGCCCCTATGAGATACTACGTCATTAGCCACAAGCTACTGCGTCAATTCAAGGAGGACCCGACTATGTAAAATGCCAACAAACCAGTGAATTTTGGACTAAAATGTGTGAGTAATTTAACAGGAATGATATATTAAGACCTGTAGTGGCAAGAGGTATAAATAAGTGTGATATTGTTAGGATATTTGGAAAAAAAGAGGTATGGCAGGTTTATTAATTGGATTATACAAATGGCAAAAAATTACATTCATAGGCAGAAGATATTTTATGAGAAGGATATCATCTTTAAAGCCTTTGTGAATGAAATCAAGGTCAAATATCGGTCCTTGAAATATAATGCAGCATTTGACCAGAAAAGTAATAGGATGTATGGGAAGGGACAGAGGGAAGCGAGGAGGGGGAGCATGAGGAAAAGGGGAGGGAGAGGGGGTATCGGAGATGGGGTTGGAAGAGAAAAACAGGTATGAGAGACGGAGGGAAAAGAGGGAGAGGGAAAGGGAGAAGTGTGGGGCGAGAGGGGGACCGTCCGGAGGACGGGTACTTTCTTGGTATATAATGAAACTCGTTGGTTTCAGTCAATTAGAATATTCACCCTTCTTTATATCTTATTGTGACAATTCAACGCCCATAACACATGGGTATATATCGATGTATAGAAAAGAAACAGCTGTGGATGGTCCAGGGAACAATCTTGGGAACAAAATAAATGATGATTTAAAGTAGAATCCTGATATTTGAGTTAATCGTTTGAGCCAAATTTTCATTTATACCCAAATGTATGCTCTACACGGGGATTTGAATGACAATGTTACTATATAGACTATACTCCTATGTAATCGGTATTCAATTCCCCGGTCTTAGCTGGCTTATTTTTTAGACTCCCATACTCCTAGAAATGTTTGCCTATGTCTAAAGTTCAGGATGACCTCTTCGAAATCTGTGGATTGTTATGATTTTCATCAACCTAGAATTACTCGAATGTAGGCTAATTATTGTTATAGTGATTATTTGTAGTCAAGGGCCGCATGATCCAGCAATGATTCCACTTAATAAGATTTAAGATATTTTTTATTCCGAAATAGCAAATATATTGTGCATTTTAGTGACCAATCTTTGGTGTTATTCTGGTGTTTGCCATTGGGCTACTTACTGTTTGCGGTAGGTTGGTGTACAGTATTGTGCTGTGTCGCACCGCACGGCCGTCTACATTATGCTGACCGTCATGAGTATGCAAAGAATCTTAATTTAAAAACAATGGCCAAAGATTACAGTTGACAAAAGTAGGACTACCACAGGAAATGCTAGGGCTACACCAAGGTTTTCGTCCTTGCGGCAGATACAGTTCTCTAATCCGGCACCATTGGTTTACCATTAACCGTAATGTGAAAACCGGATGGGCCGTAATGAAAAATCTCTTGGTAAATTTACACCTTAAGACGCAATAAAACATGGGCTATAGATAGGGGCCATAATGGCTTAGCAATGGGTCAAACTGTCTCCTCAGAGGTAAAGGAAGACATGCTTAAGGGCCCTAGCCTAGTGTGTTGACACAATGCGTGCTTTGGCTTTTGGTTCTTCTAAGATGGAAGCATATCGCTTTCACTATGCTTTGAATCAATTGTCAGCTCGAGTTTCGCAGCATTGTGTGTGGTCGGGCACCGACTGCGCAGAAGCGGAAGCATTCGTGACGTCATGATTAGCTCCGCGGTAACTGGATCCTGGGTGTGGAGATGACGTTCCGGGAAGAGAACGATGGAGCGTCCAAAGGTCGTGACATTACAAATGTTCGGCAAGAGACAAGAGGCACGGTCTTCAGCATTCATGGTTGTGTACTGCATGTTCAGGTTCCAGGCCATATCAAGAGATGCTAGTATGAGAGCATGGTATAATCGTATAAATATGACCACTCTGAACGTTAGGGAAGTGTGAAATAAATGTATGATCTGGCATATTCAATTATTCAAACATTTGTTTTCATTAGGCAATGCGACACGAATTGCATTGTATGCCTACATGCACAGGTATTTCTTTCCCAAACCTAATGTCGTCACTACAATGACATGATACTCATGTTTATCAGACGTGTAACCAAATATAAATCGTAACCGACCCTTAGTCACGTTGTCTGTGTTCAGAAAAGTAGTCACTAACCCAAAATATCTCGAAAACAGGCCATTATATATGCGTAATTCCTTGGAAAGGGTTCAAGAAAAACATCATTACTACTCCTGGCCGTTGTTCTGAATTACCGTCTGAAGCAAGCATTGAAGACGACGACCAGAAGGTTCTCGCTAATGATTCCAATGTACGTCTGCCCCAAGAAAGCAGCGTTCGATCAAGCCATCTAATTACCTTCTGCTCGCCGCTCGATTTCCCGCCAAAACAGCCGCTTGACATTACGTCCGCCCTCTGACCCGCCCCTGAAATATGATCACAGCGACTTTTTGTCCTCTTCTGATCGCTTGCTGACAGCTCAAATTCGGCAACAGGCAGAAATGTGTATGAATGTTCCCCGAGGAATGATGGATTATGATTTAACAAGGTACAATGATATGCCATCCGTAGAAAAAGTTGGGAAATGATGGCAATAATTAAGTGGGTTCACTACCAGGCAAGAGTTGTATTCCCTTTGCAGGCATGGAATGGAATAAGATAGAGATGTAGGCTTACAGCATATCGTAAATTTATATCATCAGATATGTATCACCAATTCAGTTTGTGACGTCAATGAATCCTGTAGGTTTAGATGTTTTGTTTATCATATCTGTTTAGAAATTTCAGTTCAAACTAAGTCTGATCGACCACTCAAAATATATGCTGACATAATTATTCATATGGTTTGTTTATCAGTTGATATTGACTTGGAGGTATTCTGAGATGATTTCTTATAGAATTTTTAGTGAGAGTGTTAGTGCTAACCCCTACAGCAAGTATCAAGTACTTGCCGAAACGTTAAAGCTATTACCAAATGTCTAACGATTTGTTAATAGACAAATAAATTAATGTTTAGGGCATAGACGCACTATTGATAGATGGAGTAATACCTAAAAGCTTTTATGCATCATGCCAACTTCTACACTCGTTGATCATGCCCACTACCCAAAGCCAATTAAAATTTAAACCAAAGTACATGTTTGATTCCATAATTAAAGTCGTGTTTCCATGTACTACTCATAATCGCTATATGCCAATCACCGTAATAATTATTCTCATCCTTGTCTCACTTTTTCAATCAATCATTTTACTTTGGATTCCTCGTGGACTACCACTTCAGAGGGGTACTTACAAGTAATCATCTTGGGAATTCCTTTGGCCTATATACAATAAGGCTAGGTGTACATGGGCAACAACATTGCACCGCCTGAATGGATGGCCCAGATTGGTCTCTTTGTGCTTTCTAACTGACCCTCAACCTCCCTAACCTGCCGTAGCCAATATCTTTTATTAACATTTACTCTCCATCACATATTTTAATTAACCTTAATTTCACCGACTGGGTACTGTAATCGGGTACTGCAATCTGGTACTAAAAATATCCTGGCTGAGTAACATGTATTTTGTATTTAATGAATTTTTTTCAGCAAGACATTATGTAAATATACATTATTCTCAGCCTATGCTGAAAAATAAAGCTACATCAAGAAATGATTATTTAGTCATTATTACGTTACTAGATACGCTGATAAGAGACAACACTACGGTATGCGACACATGGTCGATGTACAATAAAGAACGGTCTCATAATACGAACAAGAGTAAAAATTAAAACAATCAAATATACAACTTTGGCGTTGGTGCATCTGGTAAACCGTGCAAAGCGGCTTTGGGTTAATTTGCAAATATGACAATACAATGTCAAGTGCATGTCTATCTACGTATTAAGGCTCTTGCAGTCAACAAATCACCCTGCGAATATATGCATGTGTATGTATATGCAAGCTCATTCAGTTAGCCTAATACAGTTGGTCGCAAAGACTGTTCGCATCCCTTTTTAAAAATGGTTTTCTCGCATAGATCTATTTGCTGTTTTGTTTCTCGTCATTTTCCTCTGGTTAGACTAAGTGTTCCACACGTACAGTCCCCCAAACGAAATGATTATAAAACATTAGAATCAATTCCATTAAGTATAATTAACATTTACTCTGCTTGCTTGGAGACTTCCATAAGTACATTAGTTTCTTTGTCTCAAGGGGAAAACTGTTTAATTATTTCTCGTTATTTTACTCTGATACACTCTCCCAGACCAAATGATTATGTAGCATTGAAATAAACAGCATTAAGTACAATTGACATCTACTCTGCTTGAGGAAATCCATATAGGAAAGAAACGATGCGCTAGACATAGGGTCGTGCTGAGATCCCTTTCTCCCCGCAGGTAAAACTGACAGTCAAACCTAATAGCTTCACGCATGTAACACATAATACTAATTAATGACGTATCACATGAGGTGCGATATCCTGGCTGTGTCCGTATGCATGACGGCGCACCCACATGCAAGGATCGTGGGAAAGAGTTATGTTTTTCACTATATATCATAATTAACTATTGTTTGTTATGCCCATACAAGAAAGGCCCGCATCTATCTATGAACTGTTGAGGAAGGGGACGTCGCCTGTGTTACATGTGTAATATGTCACATAGCCCATGTGTGCAAAAGAGGACTACGAGCCCTGACAGGTCTGACATCTCAATAATGTAATTAGGTCTGTTTATTCCAAGTGAAGTAGAACTAATTTACGCGGGTAAATATTATGACATGTTTGCAAAACAACGCGATATACCCACTCATGTTTTGGAGACTGGGATTTTTTTTAAAAAATATAAGTCTGAACTTGGTGGTGCATGAAATCCACCTATTATATGGGTCAGATTTTCAGAAAATGTACAATTCACCTTCACCAATTCTCTTAAATAACCCAAATTTGAGTGAAAAGTGACGTTCAAAATGCAGTTTAACACAATAAAAGAGATATTTTTAATCAATACAATGCCAAAGATACTCTGATATGCCCATTATTTATCATTTTTCTGTCTAATTTAACAGACGTTACCAGATTTGTAGAGCTACTGATTGTACATTTTCTGAAAATCTGACCCATATACAGTTTCATAAAATGATAGGGTAATAATAAACACAACAAAACATATTCCAAGCAGGCTGCGCACCATATATATATTGTTGTGGTGTAGGATTTTTCTTTTATTGTGCAAATAACTATTTCTATATTTGTTTAAACATCATTGTCAATTTTCTGGAATCTCGCTGAATATGGACAACAGGGCATTGTTGCGTTTGAGGGAGCAAAATCATGAAAATGGAACAAGAACTGTTGCCATTTTTAGCTCTTACTTAGTTACTAGCTCTTCAAATATATAAATGATTTAAGTAATTTATTTGTCGTCGATAATATAATTTAACTCATGTCAATAATTGCGAATCACTTTTAAATATTAACTTCGAGAAATGGCATCAAAACAGAACAAATGGCATTTGGTTGGACATCGTATTGCTGTTATTTTATTGTGTAGTTGGGCATCATTGCAACTTCTCCTGGGCACTAATATGATGCACTAAAAGCATACTATGCAGTCGTTACTGGATAAGACACATGTAGACGATTTCAAAAATGCTGTATGTCCGATGCATACGCTGCTATTTAACTTTTGCCATTTAAACGGGAGCTTTGATCTGAAGAGAAGTGAATTGAGATTAGGGGTACCATCGCGATTGTTTTGAATGCACAGCAAACTAGAGCTATCCGTGGGCAAATGCAAATCAGCTAAACTGGTCCTGATAGAGGCAATTTCTTTGTTTTCCTATCTGTCTACATAGCTCCCATCTGTGTGGCTATAACTAATTTTTTCTTATTGGTCATTTGTGGGATTCATTATTATTAGTCATTGGTTTCCTGGATGTTGCAAAGTTAGGTCGGACTGATGAAGCTAGTTTGTTTGCCTGGCTGCTAACTACCCCCAGAAAGCTGTGCCTGTATGCCCGATGTAGTTCCGCTTGCTTTCGGTTCACTGCAACCGCACATGCTGCACAGGAGACTTCCCCTCTTGCTATTTCTCCTCTCCGGGGAGTATACATAAAGCCTTTAACATTGAGATCTTTTGGAGAACATTGTTGTACAATACTGGCCCTCTCCCCTTTGTGTACATATATAGTTGAAGGGCCCCCAGTGGTCCTATAACAAAATGTAATATTCCCACCCAGAGATCTTATCGGCAGGACGAGAATTGCGTGTCGAATCTGATAACTGTAAATTGATTTGAACAGCTCCGGTAGAAATTAGACTGGTGCAGTTGAATGGTGGGTACAGGTGGTATTGTGCTGTTGTGTAACGGTGATTTCGTTGAGAGCTTTCACCGCCTGGTCTTTCGGTGATGGTGGGAGAGATAGGCTCGCTACTTGGACGCTTCAAAGCTTTTGAAATGTGAGAACACAACAGTATTTGTATAGGCCGGGAGTGGAGGTGCACTATTCATGTTGGGACCTGTCATAGCGGTCATGATAACCTCTTAATGTGGAGGAATTAGGCGGTGGAGCTATAGGAGGTTCCGATGGCTTTGGTGTGAGTGCGCACCTTCATAATGGTCAGTGTGTGGTGATGGGCAAGGGTGGGTACGGGTTAGCGCTCGGGTCTATGGGCAAGTGTTAATTTGCGGCCTGGCCTAATGGCTCCCATCAATAACTCCCGTCGCGCAGGTCGGACCCTGAGGATCTGGAGGTGTGGCATGCATGCCTGTTTGTACATGGAGGAGCTTCCAGGCTTGCCCGGAGAGACCTCCGTAACGATGCCACTTACCCCGGTCTCCGACCCCGCCGCCCTGCCGCGTCTGCTCGCTCACAGTCCGTATGGCCAGCGGGCATCTCTCAGCAACCTACTCTCTACGCCTACAAACTAAGGGCTTTACTTGATCCACTGACCATGCACACATTGGATCTCCTCTTCAGCCCTTCAAATAACCCCAATCTAACTCATGCCGTCTTGGCCCCAAGGCGAGTCGGTCACCCTTCTGGCTGGGTGACGGCTTTGGCCGGGCCAGGACTCCGACCGAGCTTCGGCGCCCAATTAGGCGCATTGGCCATATTGACGCAAAGCAGTTTGGCCGGGAATATCATGGATTTTGTCCTTCGTTTTGCTAATTGAAATGGCCGGAGGCCTTGTCAATCAGGGGACTAATTAATGAGAAGAGAAAGGCCATCGACACGAGGGTGAATAGGGGCACGCGAATAACAAATAATTGACTAATATGGCGCGGACCCAGTCTCATAAATGTCCATATTGTTATTGTAATAAAGACACGGGTGACAATTTCTCAACCTTAAAAAATGAGGGGGAACTTTTTGGTCTGCTTAATGGGGAGTGATTGAGAATGGCTGGCGGCAGATCCATAAAAGAAAGTGGTTTATCAACGCATTGCCTTGAGTTGATCCTTAATGATTTTTTCGAAATAACTTAGCTCAACAAATTATTTGCTCGATCTGTGTTATGTTTAATGGCGCGTCATTATCAATGACTCCATCAGTATCAGAATAGCCAAATTTCATCTTTCTAAAGGAATGTCTTATCACAAACATATAGGTTGTGATGCAGAATATATAATATATCATGGAGCCAATTAATAGAGCAATTGGTAGACCCATAGGTTCATTATATAGCTCATTTAGTTGTTAGACATTGATGCTGTGTTAAGTCAGTATGGCGGTTGGTTGGTATTGCAGCGTTTAGCATCATTGGGTGGATCAATGTTGTTTACAGGCAAGGCTTAAGCTTATAAAGTACGTCCTTCCTACGTCTGGCTATGCCACATGTATGCAGGGAGATATTTAATCTTTACGGGGGCACAAATTAAGGAGCTGAAGAGAAGTTTTTCAGTAATTTTTCTTTTATATAAAAATTGTATAGAGGAAACATATTATAAAAATTAAAGTACTAGATCATGGACATCGCATGAGATATGGGAGATTATGTTACACTCATGTGACTCCCAAAGACGCCAGGTAAAGTTAAAAATTAAATGATTTATCAATTCATGCGTGGGAAACTACCTGGGTTTTTTATGTCGAGAATTATCATCTTCTGGATATCATAACAAAGCCTAAATGTTATCTTTCATGTATAGGATCAATTATAAAATTAACAACGATAATTTGTATAAATAAACGACTATACTCTAGGAATTTGTCAATTTTTATTCGCGAATATATATGCGCATTTTTCTCTACACCTACCTGAGTGTCAAAGAGGGAGGGACAATATAGGTTATATATAATAGCTCAGGACAAACTAATATCTAACTTAGTTTAAGTATCTCTTCAAAAATAACATAGGATATATCTAGCATTTCGCTCAATGTAAAATCAGAACAGGATTGAATGAAATTGGAAGATTGAAATTACGGAGCATTCCGACCTCTTATAAGATACATATTGACAGAAATTCTGTCAACGTGTGTCTATCCGTCATGCACAGTTGTTTTTAACACGTCTTTAACTTCCTTACAGACTGACATTCAGGTTAGATATAAACATTTTGTATCTACTACAGACCCAAATTATAGATGTTTTAGTGCATTCTTCAAAACTTTAACATCGAAACAAATGATTACAAACAATATACTATAATGTTCAAGAACAAATTTGCCATTCATGTCATATCTTTCTCAAAATACTAAAACTCAAAATTGACCTCCTAAAATCTTCCTTTATTATCTTATCATTTATATAATTATAGTACATTCTTCAAAATAATTGTTTTAACATCGAAACAAATGATTACAAACAATTTATCAGAAGTTCTAGAAGAATCAAGAGCAAATTTACCACTTATATCACATCTTTCTCAAAATACTATCAGAAATTCACGCCCTAAATCCTCAATTATTCTCTTATCATTCATTTTAACGGTGCATTCTTCAAAACCTTAACATCGAAACAAATTATTACAAATATATTACTAAATTCAAAAAGAGAATCAAGAGCAAATTTACCACTTATTTTTATATCTGTCTCATGATATTATCAGAAAGTTGCCCCCTAAAATCATCCATTATTATCATATCATTCATGCTTTGCTAACTTAAGAAACAAGCTGTTTCTTTTTGAAAATCGACCTGGCCGCTTTTTGAAAAATAAACCCCAAGGAGACAGATTATACGAAGTCACCCATATATATATGTCGCACTTTCCTTCGGAACCAGCCGTTTCGTAACGTCTCTGGATACAGGTAAACTCCGACAAAAATAACCAACTTGAATACGTATTCAGGTGGGTTTTCATAAAGACATAGACCTCACAAAACATGGCCATGCTTCTTCTCGTCATTTCAAAGACTGACACACAGAAGCTAATTTCTATTACCATGAACGTCACTGCGAGGTTTGGACAGTGCACGCATGCGTTTTGCGTGTGACAAATAGCTTTCCATCCTCTCCATAAAAGTCTTCTCAGAGGAGAGAAACGCAGAAAAAAGTCATGGATATGGCCATTTACTGACACGAGTCTGCATCATCTCTCGTCCACCATCATGTTTAGACAATGCCAGTGGTCCAGCACCCACGCTATTCTCTGATATAGACGTGATAATTTCTGATGTCAAGAAGCATGTATAATCATATTGCATGACAACCATTCAATAGGCTTTATTAAAAGGGAACTGTTAGGTACGCACGGACAAGCTAATTTGATAATATCATTAGATTTAATGCTCTCGTTTGTGACTAACTGCCTTTTTAATAAATATTAATAAATCGTATATAAAGATAATAGTCCCAAGTATTTGGCGTAAAATGGATTTGGCCATGGGGAGGGGCGATACAATGGAGGGGGCATCATCCTATAATGAAAAGCTAGCCTTGATAAGTGTTGGATGGAAATAGAGTGTTGCTTGCGTGCTGAACTAACACGATGAAACCAGAAGCCCATCGTGAACTTCATCAAGTGCACAGTCACCGCTATGGTGTAGCCACTTCCACCTGTACACCCCTATGTACCCCGCTCAATGTATAAACCCACCATTATCTTAGCAACAAAGCACTTTTAACTTGAGCCACCAACCTTTCCTGTGAGGAGGCCGGGCAGTTACAATTCAAGGCCCTCCCACTTTTCACTTGGAGAATTTTTCTGGCAGTTGAAGCTGACGAAAACTGTGAAGCTGTTGAGGAGGAGGGGTAGCAGGGGGGCCTGCTCGTCACGAAGGGGCCCAGCGTGGGGGCTCAAGCTTCTCCAAAGCATTCCTGCTGCGCTGGGCAGACAAGCTTTGGACAGGCTACAATTCCCAGCCAAAACAGGAACACACTCGATGGCAATCTCTGCAAGGTGCGAGCCATGCCTTGCCAATCATTTAAACCTCATCATCTGATGTACCATTATTAGAGCAAAAATCTGACAATTCGGACACAAAAAAAACTTATAAAAGTGAGTGGCTACTGCACCTGGTTTCTCGAAACGTGGAAATAACACAGTGCAATCTGTGTGGTATATTGTGGTAGCTGGTAATCATCACCTTGGCCATCGCAAATTCTACTCTTAAATTGGATGTGTAATTTAAAGTGGCAATTAGTGATTGGCTGCATAGGCACGCAGTAATTACTAATTATTCAGTTTTGGGGGGACCGATGTTGCAGTGCCATTCTCAATTGGCAATTGGATAAAGTAATTTCCCCGACCCTTCCTGTCCCAATTTATTTGATAAATTGTTAGTGAAAAGCCATGCGTGCAATGCGAAGTGTACTACGCTCTATTGGGACCGTTTTCTCTGCGGAGATTGGCTCTTTTTAAAAAGAACGGGGGCAGATGAAATAAGACACATCCTGACAGCCACTCTGACGTTTGAATTATGCTGAAAAGACCTTAGAGTATATAGGAAAGAAAGATCTGTTATACGGGTGGCAAATTGCGGCCGTATGTGGCCTACCCCTTCGAGCCGTCAGTACCTGTCAGTAGGTATGATTTGATTGACATGTCAGGCTTATGGCTATCAGGCGAAGTGGGCGGTAATACTCGGAGAGACAATGGCCAATTAGAGAGCTCGCTCGGATGGAGGGCACCTCCCATGTTGAAGGGAGGCTCTGCTCATCAACCTAACATCCTGCCCCCCCCCCCCTTCCTCCTCCTCCCCTCTCCCCCAGCAAACTCACCCACCCACCTGTAACACCCTCCCATCCTTAGGAACATCGTCAGGAGTAAGCAGATTTTTTCTTTAATGTTACTTCTCTGTTCGTGTCGGAGCGATACAGAGGTAAGCAACACACATGCTTATAAGCTCTAGGTGAGAGAGGACTTTTTGTCTCTTTAATCCTTCTTCAGTAGGATTGGGCTTGTGCACATACATACACTTGACTACATTTCCCAGTTCGTAGGCTCTAATTGCATAAATCTCGCTACATATCTGCACCACTTACATTCAATATAATTAACAGCCTGCATGTGCACTTAGTGGAACTGGGAGTGGGACGGAATTAAGATTTTGAGCTTCACAATTCTTCGTGCTACATTGACCTATACAGCGAAGCAAAAGCTTTCGATTTTGGCGTTAGTCATGAAACCAACAGGTATTATCTTGGGTAAAGAGTCACGATAACACAATCACCCAGTAAATAATACTGTGCACATCCATCAACAAAATCTCAACATTATTATTGACTCGCCAACTCCCATTGCAATTGTAAATACCTCATTGTCCGATTTGACATGCCAATGCAACAGTTTTCTTCCTTTTTTCCACAGGTCATCGCCGCTGCTTGGGAATAGAGTGGGGAAAGAAGGAAGGAGGAGGATCAAGGCTTTGACGAACAGTGACGTACTAGATTGGGCCAGATCCTTGTCCTTTTTCTGCAATTAGAGCGAAGGAGAGAGAGTGAGAGGGAGTGAGAGAAAGACAGTGGAGAGAGAGAAGCTGGAAGAAGAGAGAGAGGAGAACGAACCAGGAGGCAGGGCAATACTAATACACAGGAGGAGTAGGAGTAGTTGGAAGCAGTCTGGGTCAGCTATAGTTGGAGGCCTCTGAAGACACGGAGATCATTAAAAGGACTGGACACTAACAGGATTCCAAGACTTGGCTGGGGGGACGTGTCCACCACGCATTGCCTGGCTTGGACCTCCCCTCTCTTATACTTGTTTGGTGAAAGCACTGGTCACCTCGCTGGGGATCGTTCCAAATCAACTTCACTCAGCGGCCACTTAAGTTTTACTTCTGCCAGGGGTTTGATGCACAGCCTCTGTACTGCTATTCCCTTCAACGAAGGCCATAGCATTCCTCCACTTATTTTATTGGAGAAAGTAACTATACATGACTCAGATTTAAACTGGATAAAGAGCTGACATTCATCTATCTATATATTAATACCAATCACAAGTCAGGAGCACGGGGACTTTTATCAAATATTACCAACGTCTCAGCGGATTTTTTATTGACTCAAAATGAATTCGGTGGTTAATCCAGCGTCCAGCTACGGCTTCGGATCATCGCAAGCCACGGCCTTGACCAACCTAAGCAGGGGATATTCCCCTGGGAGCCAGATGGCCCAGAGACCATCCTTTGCAATTCAGGAACTTTTGGGATTATCAGGAACTCAATACGGAGCTGTTGCGTCCCAAGCCGCGGCTGCCCAAGGCTTCACTCCGTCTCAGTTCTTCTCCGCCGCCGCCGCTAACAACGACCCATCCGGGGCCGGGGTCTCCCCCGGGATGACTTCAGCCTACCCTTACTCGAGCCACCCGGCCCACCACCACCATCACCACCCTGGACAGAACTTCTCTACCAATGCCACAGCCTCCATGGTGGCCACCTCCATGGCACAAGGGGACGTTCATGATTTTTCAAGTGGAATGTCCTCTATGTATAGTCCGGCATGGAGGGGCCATCCCCACGGCTTCCTCTCCGGCTTCTCGCGGGAGGACGGCTCCCAGAGCCGGGGACACCAACACGCTGGAGGCCTCCACGGCGGAGTGGATCCACTCGGTTCCATGTCGGAAAAACATCACCTGGGACAAGCTCAAGGTAAGATACTTTCTCTCCTCTTTTTATCTAGAAATTTCCCTTACAGCCAGACTCAATAAATTTGCATTTCTACTTATATGAAGTCTGTATTTTAGGATAGTTTTCCAGATATAACGTGTAAAGCTTCTTGAGTTGAAAGTTGTCTGTTGTCGGAAATAATTGCTTAAATGATAGATAAAGTCTAGGGGAATCTCTTCAAATGATCCCCTCTTCTCATAAATGCCATGCATGCATGTTTAGTGCAGTCTAAATAGAATGAAAAGGGATAGAGAATCAGAGGAGCAGTAATTAACCCATTCCAAATTGAATCAGGAAACTGAGCCAGATCAAAGATTCATTCAACTCTCAGAAATTAGTCTCATTCATAAAAGTGCCAAGGATGAATTAAAAGAAAAATGACTTTTCTACACTCAGCCTTTCCAACCATTATCTGGACATAATGAAATATGGTTTGAGATGGGAGCCCTGTATAATTACTTCGTAAACTGTAATACGTGTGAATTCTCATATATGAGTCAAGTGTAGCCATAACCTATTAGCCTAACAACCCTTAAGAAATCACCCACGGAGAAGTATATAATCAATAGTGTTCGGAGATCATACATGTCTCTACAAACCGACTAGTGCCCGTGTTCCTCTGCCACAACTTTTCAAGTGCCAACATCTTCACTGATATCCGTACCGCAAAGATAGCCAATCCAAACAGAATACTCGCCCAACCAGAGGAAGTCAACACACCTTGGCGCTAGCCTTGTAAGATGTTTGTCTGAACTTCCATAATATGTCCATATAAGATACCAGCAGGGGTTAAATACAGGTGTAGATGTGTGCAAGTTGTTGAAAAATCTGACAACAACCTCGGAAATTCCACATCAATCAAAACAATAGAAATCAATTGAGCGTAAACTATACCCGTCCGCAAATTTACTCTATGAAGGGAAGAGGTGTGGGATTATAGCTTTTCGAGTGTTCTTCTGTAGATACTTGTCGCGCATTTCAAAATTGCAGGAATAATTGTCAAATAATTATTATAGGGTTATAACGCCTTGAAGTGGTGTGAAGTGTTGGCGCGTTCGACTGTGTCAACAATGTTGGCTGGCACTGGAAAAGGCCCATCTAAATACCGTCTGCTCCGCCGGAAGCACAGCTTTAAAGGCGGGTTACAGGACGTACGCAGGTGACCGTTCTGACGCGGTCCATTACCATGATTCCATAGAGATCGCTCTTCATTGCCTCAATGAAAAGCCATCTAAATTAGAAAATAAAGGCTTTGAGTCATTTATTGATTGAATAACCGTACGCGCCACTCTCATTGTGGCGCGCGAAATAGGCGCCCATGCCACAGTCTGCACTCATGGGCTATCTGCGCCCTCAGGGGGATTCGCGCGGACAAAAAACGCCCTGATTCCCATAATTTGCTGAGACTATTGAACACTTTGCTGTCTGAACCACTTTGATCGAATATGCAAGTGATTCGGGGCGGGGAAAATTGGCAGAATCGGCCAGCCTCGACCGTCTATACAGTCTCAAATATAATTCTGACGTATCAAATTTGTGAACATTTCTGTATGCTCTTTAAACTGTAGTTAAGGATTCTAGCATCAACAAAAGATAGTAAGCGTAGCTATAATGTTTTCTAACACAGAATTTGAGAAGGCTTCAGTTTTATGTTTTGACAAATGTGAAGTGGAAAGAGAACCGCAGCTATAAATATTGTGTTCAAATTACTTCAGCACGATGGCATGCGGGAGGCAGCCTGAATTCATCCTTGAAGAACGACAACAATGGATTGAGTAAGCCCCTTCTTGATTACCAATCAGCCCATCCATTAACCCCTATCCCAACCTTTTATGTCATTAGCCACTTGTCTCTCACCTTCCCCGATCCCCACACCATTTATATGCTTTTGGTGAAGGGAATACATGCATTTAATTTCCCGTGCAAGCTTCTGGGTGTATAGGATGGTAAAACTTATTATTTTCCGCCTATTATTTTCCGCCTTGACATACTTTATTTGTTGTTTTATATGAAAGAAAAACTACCTCCTGTTGTCTTTCGTGAGATGTGCATGCTAACGATCTTGGACAATGTCATTAATTCCCAGCAAATTACACGCACTACTGATACAAAATGACTCAGCAGGATTTCAGATGTAAAGAAAAGGCTTTTTACATGCTTTTCAAAGAGATGTTTAGGCATCCACGTTGCTTCGTTTTGCTTTTAATAGTAGAGAGAAATGGGTGGACAAAGAAATATTCTACATTCTCATTATGTTCCGATGCCTAGTACAAAAATAGAGAATTGGTCGTTTGTACTTAGTCGTGATTGGCATTGTCAATGGGAATGTATGCGTTCCTCTGTCATTCAAATTACCACAATAAAAACATTTTGCTTTACTTCAAGAACTAGGCTCATACTTGATTTGCAGGTACAATTGGATTAGCCCGCGCGATGATCCATCGTTGCAAGTAGTTATATCTTGTATCCCCTGCTTTGTCATTAACCATTTCTTTGGGCTTTGAGTATATATACACACATATAGCTTTGTGTTTTATGTCGAAAAATGGCACAGATTTCGAGGTTTCCCCAGTAGTAATTGCTTCTAAATTATATCCAAGCTTTGCCTTTATTATTTCTGTGCTGTTCTTGTATTTAAGTATATTCCATTCCTTTTAATAAGATATCTCTGAATGTATTTTGTGTTCGTTTTCCCCACAGAAAACAAACACAAGGACATCTTACGGCGTCTTACGGCGTCTTAATTTCCATTCATTTACCTTAGTCAAAAATTCCCTTTGTTGCATAATGAGACCAAGATGAATAAATTCACGGGTTGTATTGCTTTGCAAAAAAATCTACATTTCCCTCTTTCTTCTCAAGCGCAAATTCGCAGAAGTTTATCCTAAACATTTATTCAAGTTTTATCTCAAATTATGTTCAAAATTCTTGTCGAAGAACGAGAAAAAATAATAACGAGAAAGAAGCACATGTTGACCAACACCGCCTCCACATATAATATAATAAAGACCTTGTGCACATATGACGAATGACTTGTTGCATATTTGAACGGTGTGCCATAGCTTCTGCTCTATATAACTGGCATGCCAGTTGCGGACAATTGGAAAGGCTATGGTCTCCCGATGAATGTGACCTGTCGCTGCGGATTGTGTGAGCAAAGGGGGTGGAGAGAAAAACCTAACTGGTCTGATATTATCATTAATCACTCTGAAAAGCTCCTACTCGGGCTTGACTCTCCATTACAATGCCTTTAGCGTTCGAGGTTGAAGGGGGCTGGTTTTCAGTATAAATATTGTGTGGTTGGCTATGTAAGTGGGAGTGGCCGATGGAGCTATATGGCCAAAAGTTTGAAGAACCCCCTGCTGGGAGCCATCCCCCCTTCCCTTTCTTGGGCGGTAATAACACATTACCCCTTCAAGCAGCCCTAAATACCTGTCACTGTCAATCTGATTAGGTGTTAATGCTCGGGGACAAAATAATTCCCTTGTCAAACATAAAAAGTTTGTTGTCGTTGGGACCATCCCCTGGCCCGGGACCACCTTGGGAGGAGTCCAAGAGTCCACATGGAGAGACCCAGGTTAGTAGGTACAAAAGCCTCCAGTTTGGTCCGGGTGGACATATGTCCCAGGCCATGAGCTGTACCTCACAAGCGATGGGTCTCTTTCCCTTAATAATACCCAGCGATTTCCACTGATTAGATTTAAGCTGAAAATTGGACCGGCTCCCTAGTCGAATAATAACCGAGGGCCGAGGTGAAGTAACTGTATAGTTCACAGTATAGGTCGTCAGTAGGTATGCTATAAACCTGTCGGGAGAATCAAAACTACTGCCTGTTCTCAGACGTGTTGAATATCTAGACCTTTGTCCAAAGGGTAAAGACCTGCAGGAACATTGACAAGCTCCCGCCTATGCAATATGACCCGTGTCATCTTAGATGTGACAGGTCGGGTTATCCGACTTCACAAGGCCTAAATTTTCTCCTAAATGCTCAATTTTGACTGACAACTTCATGGCCTTTTCAAAAGCAGATGCAGTGTTCGAAAGTCGAAGACCAAAGGTTTTTTTATAGGCTCCCGCATCTTCATATATTTAGATACAGCCACATTGTTTCCTTATAGAAAATGACTGTGTCGCTAATTCATCGCTGGTATTTTAGCCCTGATCGGCGATATTTCAAGCGTCCTTGATTGCCAGGTATCCCTTTGAGTCTGTTTTATGCGACACTTTTTCAGACAATTAAAAACAGCGAACCTTCCACACATCTCTAATAATTGTCCATATAACATTTCACATCAAATCTTGTCACTTCAATGGTATCCAGGTACAACTGATAAAAACCTATATTAATCCAATTACAATCAAAAAGCCAATTCAGCTTCTCATATAAATAGCCAAGTGATTAATTAGGTACAAATTAGCTATGATGGAGCTGAAGCTGAGATTTGTTACAAGTTTTTGTAGTCCAATTACAAAACCCTTTTCAACAGACTTACAACTAAAGCTGGATTAGTCCAGTCAACCAAATAACAATGATAGCGACGGCTGCCCATATATGTATGCTGCAACGATGTGGAAATATTTAAGTCAAGGACATAGACAGTTTCACGGCCTTTTCTCAATATGTTCATTTGTATTCTTAACGCCTTTTGTATGATGTAAGGGATGAGACTTGATAAATGGCCTTGTCGCGGCGGAGCAAACTGTGAATCGATTACTTAAGCCTGTGGTAATCGTAAGTGATGCATGCAAATTGAAATCGTTGGAACTAGCTAGTGCAGTGGGATTTGTTTTTTTTACTAAAAAGGTTGCCCAGTGGTAGGCCTATACTTGGCTCCAATTACGCCACGAAAAAATGCCTATTTTAGTTTTATTCGTAAAACCCATGTCTATATCCGATATGCTATACGACGATATGCAATGCGGACTGCGGTATTTAGTAATGATGTGCTAATCCACAAAATAGTATTATTACACATTACACAATTCTAGAAATTTCTAGAATATAAACTGTCGGCTTTTAGTTTTAGGCTGCAGGTATAGGGGCAGAATGATAACACTTATATCATACACAGATATGTAATACATATATACTAGAGAGCTCAAATTGACATGATCGTTATCATTAAGAGGGCGATGCACTTTATTTTTATCTTAAAATCATGTCAAAATTGTGCTGCAACTTTCTGCAATATGCAACTTGTATACATTGCTAATTCACGTGGATGATAACAACAATAGCAAAATACTGATTGGATGTATATATGCGCAAAGTTGGAATAGAACCAGTTTATGCCTAGTAGCGATTATTTTATGTTTTCATAAACTGTGCCATACGTCGCTTTCGGTATTCTTTTCGAGAGGTAGATGTCCAGTTGCCAAGTTGATTGTGTCTCCACCATGGAATGGTTTCAACAATTGCTGGTAAAGAAGTGCAACTAGTCAAACACCTTTGTACATGTAACATATCTCAATAATGAAGATGTCTATTTGAATTTTTCGAGTTCATTTGGAAAGAGACTCACCACATGGCATATATATATGGCATAAAATTCAAAGCTGATCTTGTCGAATTCTATCCACAAATGCCATTGTAAATCTCGATATATAGACATTTCCTACGCAATTCCAGGAGCAACTGCGAGTGAATTTTCATAATTACATACGTGTATGCGCAATTACATTGCGCATCGCGTATCGTGCATACACGTATGTGATTATGAAAATTCACTCGCAGTTTCTCCTGGAACTGCCGTGAATACATTGCCTGGCACTGTTTCTCGTTTTTTCTCATGGCTTACACATATCCGACTGACCCGGGAAGAACATGTTTCCTGTTCTACCTATTTTCCCATAATCCTCGGCATAAATTCCCAGATGTGGCCGACATGAAACATTTAGACCACGTGGGATGACGTAATCTTCGCAGGCTATTATTTTTGTTGGGCCTTGTATACATACATGTTTAGCTGTTACTAATCCCGTAACCATGCCAACCAGGAATACCAGCGACTATACTCTCTGGCTAAAGCAAGAAGGGATGGAGACTCTAGTAGCAATATATGATAGAATACCTGTGTTTGATAAATCGGTTATATCACACTTATATCTGCCCTGACTCATTTTATTTAGTTTATATTCTTAAACCAGACCACAAAAGACCTCCTTTGAGAAAATACCTGGCCCAATTAGCTTGGGCTATGGCATACTCGAATTTCCTGTATATATACCGTATCTGTTGTGGATGAAGCCCTGTAGAATGGACATCCCTCCGCTAATGCTAATCACTTTGTTATGTTGACATTGGCTTGGGAGGGTTCCCTACGAATTGATTAATTTGCTGCAAACTGGCTCGTATGCACCAAAGCTAAGACATGTGCAAGCTTTGGGATTAGCATTGAACAAATCAACCTCCCGTTGTCCGGGTGCAAGGAATTGGCCTCGGAAGCTACTCATCTTTGGATGGAAAGTCTAGTTAGTAATCACGATCAATAGTGTGTATATATTTTATTATGTGTACCGATCTGTACCACTTTAGTAATTAGTCAAAATAGATACCAGCAGAATGGTGCTAATTTTCAGTCGATGTACTTAATTACTGAGCAAATATATTATGATTCTATCCACAGACTCGAGTATGTTACAGAGTATAGATAGATGATAGAGGTGTATCAAGATAGTATTGCTGTTTCTATCCAGTTTTGACCAAGAATTCTGTTTACTTCGTACTCCAATGGTAACTTACCATCAATCCATGCAGTTAGACTGTTTTACTCTTAAATTTGCATAGATTGTTAATGGTTTTTGAGAGGAAATTTAAATGCCGTAAATACAAGGGACCTCTTTATTACAATATTAATTTTGATAATTCAATTATTATCAAAAATATTTTAGTACTAGATTATTCAAAGGAATTCAGGAATATGTAAATTATTCAGCACGTGTTTTGATTGAGTATAGATATTTGTCGCTTTGTGGTGTTAGTCGCTGTATACCAATAACAGCGACTAACACCATAAAAGCGACAAATTAATTATACAGACATGATACAAGGTATCCCTACACCACCATTAGATTAATTCCCAATAAATAGACAATGGATAAATTATGCTTAGGGGTTATATAGATAAATCTATACCAAGTACTCATCTTGCCTAAAGCTGATCATACCGTCAATTCGGACGAGCAAACAAATAGAGAATATGTATAGGTGGTGGAGGTGGTTGGCACTGATCCGATCTTCTCCGCCCCATGTTAACACATACTCACACCAAGTGTGTCCCGTCCCTGGTCTCCTGATCCTTAATGTCATAGTCGCTGCGGACTTCGATAATGGCTATCTCTGCATGTCGTTGGGTTTTACGATTGTACATGCCATCCAATAAGCCTCAATGTTCAAATTCATTTTTAACATGGACCACTTAAATAAATTAAGGATTTTTTAATGGATAGTTTTGTTTCAGTTTTTAATAGATATTTGACTAGTTGTATCGTTTATATTCGCACATTTACAAAAGGGTGAATTTACAACATAGCGCAATATGTATATTTGAAATACGGTTGGAAGTACTCTATGCGACTCCTTTTTTAAAAATGGAATCTATGACCAATATGATTATAATATCAGCTATAACTTCGTCGAATTATATTATTTATTGTGCGATACCCTTGAATAATTTTTTTCTTCTAAATGATCATGAGTTAATCGGTATATTATGATTCCCGTTCTGTTATAATTTATATACTTACATGACAATATCTCAGGAATTTGTTCTATACGTCATTCTATACCATCATTCGGATTATTCAATGGCTACTCTTTAATGACTGGCCAATCCGTATAGGTGTTGCAGCAAATAGGATAATTTCCTATTGGCAGCAGTTATCGTTACTTAATGAATGACAATAGGTGTTGTTTTAGAGCCCCGGAAGTGTGCATTGAGCCGGAACCTTGTCAGAGATCGTAACCTTCCGCTGGGATTAGTGCACATAGTGCGTTATGCGCGCGATATCGAATCAAGAGCCACACGTTTGAGTCGTGCTTATCAAAATATAGCTGAGATTAAGATAATGGTGTGACACTAAATAGCTATTTAGACACTCTCCCATGATAACAACAATATTAGCACTATAGACTTAATCCTGCTGATTACATCGACGGAGAATGGACCGACAGGGGCATCATAGTTGGGCATTTAGTGCATGTATTAAACAATTGCTCCATATCTCCTGTTGTTTTTCCATCTATGTTGTTTGCTTATGTCAGACTCAAAAAGAGAAATATTATACCATTCTGTCCATTGTTATTGAAATGTAAAAATATTGATGTAATTTGTGCTTATTCATATGACATGTCTTATTGAACTGATTCCAACTTTGATAAAGCTTCTATAAATGGGACATTTCTTCTCAGAACATCATTTTCCCTGCATGCAATCTTTGACAAACGATGGCGCACATCTTAAGTTTCGAAAACGTAACAAATAAGGATGTCAAAAAGGGTGGGAACAATCGAGTATAGTACGTTGAAGATTCCGCCATTTAGTCGAAGCACTTTGGCCGAGTATTATTTTCGGTAATTGTTGAAACAATTGAACACTCCGTTCTCTGTAATTCCTTCTTAAGACTCCGCGTATATATATGATGATGATTTCCTTTCATGGCCTCGAGTTACGATAAGCTCAGGGATTTGCTTGATGGCTACAAAAGCACAGCTATGGAAATGCGCGCCAAATATAGGCCTAGTGTCTCTGTCCTTTCATTTTCCAGTCACCCTTACCTTCGGTTCATCTGTAGGCCCTATACTATTATTGAGTTTTTCTTTTTCTAATCAAGAGAAAATCAATATGAGTCGCCATTTCAATCTCCCATACACAATTTGGCTTCATGCCTTTTATGTTTATCCTTAAATATTATTCCACCGTTTCCGAATAATATTCACGACCTACTTGAGGACAAAATATTAAAAATATATTTTATTTTTCAGGTCCTGATGGCATGGGTTCTAGTCACGCGGGAAGTACTAGCGACAGTTTGGCTAGCAAAAAGAAAAAGAAGAAGAGGCGGCACCGGTAAGTTTTTTTAAAAAGAAAAAACAATCCAAGGGGATGGTTGGTTGTCATTTTGTAACCTCAGTGCATGTAGTAGGATTAACAAAATTCCAAAATAGATAAACTCATTAGATTTGTCTTTACCTAAACCAACAAGCTAGCTGGCTTTATTTCAATGTTGGATATATTTATGATGAAAAGGTAGCAAGAATAACCATGCCAGCTTGAGAACGTTGCCTTAAATAGTTTTGCAGTCATACGTATGTTTTTTTCTATCAACAATTAAATGCTTTTGCTGCTTTTCCACAAGGCTGCAATTTTGCAATAGGCGTAAAGCTAGTACAGGGCATCTCACTAAATTTAGTAAAATTAGGAGGGAACCTACAATGTTTTGGTTTCTTGCTTATTGTAGCTTTGGTTGGTTTAGTAAACTAATTAAGCACAAATCCCGAAAACAACATAACAATTGTGGGGAAATCTTGACGAAAAGTAACATTTTAAAATTACTTGGACAAATTCAGGACTGTGTGTAGGAATCCGAACTTCAAAGCTTCCCCCGATGCCTGGTTGGAACAAATGGGTTATGGTCATGCTATAAAGACCACATTTGTTAGAGCTTGCCGGAAGGGCATTGACTCAAAGACTTGACCAATTAGATGTGCCCCTTTATGGAACTGACAAGGCTAAAGTGATACTGGAACAATACCTTCAGCAGGGGTAGAAGCAAATGAGGTTATTGCTATAAGGAATGCTCACTTCTGGTCGCACCTAAGTCAGATTTTATGTAACAACTTGTCGGACCGTTGTAGTGACTCACGGAGGGGAATATTTTCACTGATTAGTGATGATAAAACGCGGTTGATCAATGCTAAGGAAACGCGAACAAAAAGTCCGACGCTCAGCGACCCGGAGAGCGACCTCTGTTCTCCGTTCTTCCGCTGGTCATTGCGATCTGTCATGACGACGTCAAAATCTCGCGAGATCTCCCACTGCGTGACGTCAAAACACACGCCAATCACTATTATAGAGACGCAGCATGGGCACTGGTCCCTCCGTCGCCTTCTTTGTGAACAAATCTCAAAAACAGCTGGTGAGAACATTCCCTCGCTTCGAGAAAATGTCCCGCTCCATTTTAGGTCGATCTTGGATTTGAATAGAACGAGTATTGACATGGTTCTGGCAACTGAAAGGCCAAGCACGACAGGTTTCTGGCCAACCCAGTGGTGGTGGACAAACTGTCAATTGGGTAACTAGAAGTGTCAAACGGGATCGGGGCCAATAGTATGACCCATACAATGCCAACTGCCAGACGAAATGTCAATGGCAGGCATTTAAATCGAGGAAAATATTTTTTGGTCATTTTTTTAATCTGTTGTTCAAAGCCCGGATGGATGGAACAAATAGCCTGATCTGGAACGAAATTGACACTTTTTCTAATAGGCCAATATGGTGATTAAATATTGTGTCATAATGTCATGAACCCTGTGATATAAAGCAAGTTAACTATGGTGGCAAAATGATATAGCTACACATTTCACCAAAAGGCCTGAAGTTCTAGGCTCAAAGATGAGAGAGACCCTTCAAACTGAGGGAAGCCATCTCGCTTCAAACCGCAAAGTGCCATTATAATTCCATTAGGACCATAAAATGTCATTATAATCCCATTAGGACGTCCCATCACTGACATTCTATTCTTATCTGATCTGAGAGGTTTTGAGCCTAGACATCTGTGGGGCATCTACATCTGACACTGTCCATTTTGGACACTTGGTAGGTTTTTCGCTACTGGTAGGATATCTGTATATTTGTTTTTATTTCATTTAAATGCCTATAATATATCTAATGGTAGTACAAAAGATGCAATGGTTCATCATTCACGTTTTCAAGCGTTGCCTTATTTTATTATTCATTTGCCCAGTTTCTCTTTCATTGTAAAGGCCTTTAAAATAACACCAGTATTCGCCACCCACGTTTTCCCTTCATGTATATGGTCATTATTCCATGATTTGGCCGTGAGGGTACAATATAATCGATATACTTGCCGCTCACAAGGTGGACAATATAAACTCCCTGTGTTGTACAGTGACGTCACGACCGTTTGAGACTATGAGGACAACACAGTTTGATGAAATTAATGCAAATAAAGTTGTTTTAGGGTAAGAATCATGGAATAAAAGCAAGAATAGCAAAGTATTGCGTCTTTGGGGGCCTATATTCTCCTCGTACGGCCTCGTTGTTTTCGGCCATACTCGGAGAATATAGCCCCCCTCATACGCGATACTATGCTGTTCTTGCTATATTATGAAAACTATCACATATTTCTGAAGGTTTTATTCCTATGATAAGTAGCCTATTTTACTTACACTTCACAAAGTATAGAATCCCTACAAAAAAAATTAACGCCCTATAATACCGAACTTCCTTGAAGACGTATATCTATTATAAGCTCATAAGTAAGGGGCATGGTTGGAAACTAAAACTAGGTCCCTTTGTATACCGGTAGGCATATCTAATATATGACAAGAAATTGAGTCTAAAATCTAATGTAAATTGGTAATTATACCCCAGTATAGTCTCCTAATGTGTTCCTTAGAATAGGCAGACGTCAGTAAAATTGAGTCCAATTTGACACTAGCCAGGTTGAGTCTGGGCCAGCAAATTGAGATCTAGCAGACTTTTAACGCGGACGAAATTGCTATCTTGAATAGACCCTGTCTCGCGATGCCAATGCCTTATTTTCCAATTCCAAGTTATCATCCCACAAAAATAGCTTTACAATAAGCTTGATAGCCACTGAATATCATTGCATTATCCAGCTTTATGGGAACTTGAATTGGGAAAATTCAATTCATTAGCTCGTGACTGAGGCAATTTCTCTGCACTGTGCTGCATCCAAGAAGCAGTGGCTGACGTTTTGTGGGGTTGCTAATGAAGAATGGTGCTCCCTTGTTCAACGGATCATGCATATCTCCATTATGATTAATTGGATAAAATGGCAAGAAATCTACGGACAGAGAAAGAGACATTGTACGAAGTGGGAGGCAACCTTTCCTTTCCAGCTCTGCATAGAAGATGAAACATTTAAAAATCTATAACATCTCTTTCGTGCTTTCCCTTTTCGGGATGCACTTAATAATGTTTTATGGCGATTGTTCTTCTAGATCAAAATATAAAGAAATTGGTCCTTTGAATGAATACCAGACACAGAAGCGCTTTAGATTTTGGCGTTATTACATCGCCTGTTCTCAGTTGGCCTCGAAATGTTCGATACGTGACATGAATGTATACATTTATGCTTGTGTTAATATCCTACTATCTTTATCTCAAATATAACAAATATCCTATGTACTATTATAGCGTTTTTCTGTAATATTTGTCCATTGGATCTCTTGAAAATATGGTGTACCACTAAATAGAGTCCAAATAAAACTATTTTTAAAAAGATAATTCAAATAATTTTACACTATCCTCCCACACAATCGTTGGGAAATAAGTATGTTTGCATAAACATATATATGTGTGTGTTTATGTATGGGCCTATTTAATCATACATATTGAAGCCTATAATGACGTATGAATAAAGGTTTCGATGGGTTTGTGCTCGGAACTTACAAGAGCATTTACTCATATAAACGTAACGTGATAGATCTATGATTCTTCGTTCATGTATATCCATGGGTGCAAACGTTTGTATCATACATGGTGCAACCCTTCAGGTAGTAAGGTATCCCTTTGTTTTTCTTTCAGCACAATTTTCACCAGCTACCAGCTCGAAGAATTGGACAAAGCCTTTAAAGACGCACATTATCCTGATGTTAATCAACGGGAAGTGCTTGCCTTGAAAACAAATTTACCAGAAGATCGCATTCAGGTAAGCAAGTATTCCATGATGCTTAATAGTGTCCATTGTCTGCATATTCATTGTGAATAGCACCCCCAGTCTTTTCTTTTCTCAAATACCCTTTATTGCAATTAACTACCAAAATTGACCAAACACACTATTGTAATGTCAAATTATATCTGCATGATATATTTTGACATTACAATATTTTGTCTGTAATTGTTTTTTCGCCGTTGATGTGTCTTTTTAAACAATTTCTATTTTAGATCAATTTCAGTTACACAGGTAGAATGTTCATAATTTATGGGGTGAACTGGATCGGACATCTGCATGAACGGGTTATGGAAAGGGACAATTATAAGCTTCCTTCAATATTCTATGGGGGAAGTTTTCACATAATTTTGAATGGGAAGACAAAATTAAGATATTAAGATTCTTCTTGTTTCCATCCGTCCGTCATCCGCTGTGCATATATCACCACTGTCTTTGGATGATTTCCAACGACAAATTGACAGCTACATATTCCCATGAGACTGTTTTGAATCAACTTCAATTTGAACCACTGAATCAACAACATGTCATTTTAAAAAAGAAATGGTCCAGTGTTTAAATTATTTTTCATATTTTCTCGTGTACTTCTTGGGCGGCCTCTCTGTACTTCAACTAGCCTCACTTGCCATGATCACACTTTTGAAGTCTTTGAAACCATAAACTCCAATTTAATTACCATATTACTCCCACGAAACTAAAATTGTGGTTGCTCATGTGTTCCAAACATGTGCGTGTTTTGAACCACAACAAAAAGTATTGAGTTCCATGGATAGCCCTTCTCACCAGTTCACACGAAGAGGCACGCTTTTTTCTCGTCTAATTAAGTTGGATGTCATGTAAAACAGCGAACTTTACACGGCCTTAATAAGAATGAGACTTCATTACTGGCTCGATGAAAACTGCTACTTCTAGCTCAGCTTACCCACTGGACATGCTTTGTCGTTTAAGACGAAGACCACCCATCGAGCTGGCCGGCTGTATCGTTGGATTCATTCCTCTCTATAAAAACACAGTGCTGCTGTATTTTTTCACTATTTTGCTTCACTTTATACACATTAGATAAAGCATTTCATGGAATAATATGGAATACTATATCTTGTACCTACACTTTAGCTGGTCTATACTCTTAGTTATGCATTGGAAAGTTAATTGGGTTCGGTTCAACTTTGCATGTTATATTGCTGTCAGACCCTATGTCAAAGACCTTAAACCAGAGAGAAGTATTAGAAGTCATAGGTCAATTTTGTTTAGGTCAATTTTCTCTTGAATGGTGGTTCCCGAGGCGACCCATAATGTATTCCATACGACGAGTGTTTACTTGCTCCATAGACTTTCAGTGCTATATTTGGGAAATTTACAAGTGCATTGCGGTAACTTACAGCTACATATAAAATATGAACCGAAAATGTAATTGTTTGTAATAATATTATATAGTTGCAGTATATAATATCTTTTTGTTTTTAACTTAGCCTACTCTGAAATATATATAATCCTGCTATAGAAATCGCATTGAAAACTCCTCAGGCGAACACTGGCACAACAAAGGTCACATATCATTAAATTATTGTCTGTGTAAGCCCTTTCCATTTTTTCTTTTGCTGCTTCTTCTTTTGCTGCTTCTTAGAAAGCCCATGTACAAATCGTTCCTTTTCTTGTGTCTTTAGCGAAACTAGCTAGACCTATAGGCCTACTATAGCAATAGGGAACTAACTGCGTGACATGAGAAGGGGAACTCGTGTCCCAAGCATACCATTTATCACTCGTGTACTCTGGATTGTGTGCCCGGCGGCGGTTTCCTTCTATTGTGGGGGGTCAAAGCTCTACACGCATTTGCGAGCGCGCGAGCGAGTACTCTCAGACTGACTTCAATCGCCCTTATGGTGCTGACCTGCCGCAGATGGGTGCGTGAATGTCGTGATTAGGAACAAAAGGTTAAAGCGAGGCGATGCGCAGTAATAGTTTGGTCAATGTAACGCTTCTGAGGGTTTTCCAATCATTCCTGTGAGAAGAATTACGAATATGCTACTGTATTTGATAAATGAGGTAACATTAAAATTCTAGGGCTGCATGTATACATCAGTTCTTTTTAATATTATATAGTAGATTTACCAAAGGACTGCCAAGAATTGACAAGATCTCGGCATGATAAGAAGGAGTTGCTTTTATCATGAGATATAAACAACCGTGCAATGAGCGCAGTTGCCATTTGAACCCATGCAATTCCTTGAATATCTCCGAAGAAAACATATGGGATGAATCTAAAATAAAAAGCCTTTAGATCTAGTCTTGGACGAAATAATTATTATGGTGCATACGGCGAGTAATCTCACCAAACTAGTTAAAAGTACGGCTCTAATTAAACATCGTCTCCAAACAGCTATCCTATTGTCTACATATAAATCCATGTCCATTCATTTTAATATTCCATCATTTATTTGGTGCTAATAGAAATATAAATGTGTTGAGTTTTCTATAGAATATAAACAACACATCTTGGGTCCACGGTGACGATTGCTATACAGGTACACGTAGCCAACACATGAACCTGTGAGAGCGTCAACGACTGTGTTCTGTTCTTTGAGACAGACTCTCACAAACCGACCCGGGTCCGTAGTCAGAAAGCATGCCTTTGGGAGGTAAAATAAGAGTGAAGATCTATCCCGCTAATTATTCTGTAGAAGGCCGGGGCGCGCCTGCTCCTGGTGAAACAATAGAATATCGCTAATGGCGCGCGAACGGGCGGCACGATATTGTCGTCTGCGCCCATTGCATGCACCAAACGACAATGCAGAACAGGGAGGTTGTCCTTTCGTGTGTGGGTTCGCGTGATTCGTGATCGCGACTGAAAGAACAAATGGTCGCCTTTCGCTTTTAACGCAAAGAAACTAAAAGAAAGATCTAAAAGAGCTTGGGAGATCATGAGCAAAGAGGGCGATGCCATCGCTTTTACTGTAGAGAGGAACAACTACGAGCGAATTCGTAGTGTTTATTTCTTAAGGAGAGACGCCATCCCAACATATCGAAATGTCGCATACAATGGGCTAGATGATTAAACTATTTAGATCAAACCCATATATTTGTACATACATTCAAAAATTTCCATATGAAATGCACCCGTTTGTATAGACTAATAGAAGCAATGGTCATGATGTGTGAGTAGTATATGCAAATGCAAGAGATACACAGGTCGGAAAGATGGCGAAAGAATTTATTGCTGTCTGTGCCTATGAAATAATTATGTTTTCTCAAACACACTCAATTTTAATATGGAGAAAAACATTGTTTTAGTGAATATGATAATAATTTCATCGTTTGTTTGCATATAGATCCACAATCAGATATACTAGTTAATAAATCCCAGATATATATCTTTCCTGTTTTCAATAAACACTACGTACTGTCAGGAATTGTCGAGGAGTCAATCCGACAAACAGATGTGATGCGTTTTCAGTCCAGTCCGTCTGAAAATCTCTCAGTAGACATTAGCCATATTCATAGTCTCTCCGCTGGGAAATCGGTCGGCGCAAACTTCCAATTCGAAGCAATAATTGAGAAAATATTGCCCACACGACCCTCCCCAAAACGAAGGTAATAGGAATCAATCTTTTAGAGAGGGCCGTCTCTCGAGCCGATGAAATATTTATTGACGATCGTTCTTCCCTATGGGGAATTCTAGCACACCGATTCCACTGCTTTGGGATACTTAAAGAATCCCCGCGCACTGATCTGCATTCGCACGCACACATTTTGCCCCTGTTCTCTTGTAGGAGGTTTGATAGAGATGTCGGAGGGGGAAGGGGAAAGGTCAAGAGGGGGGGTTTTCGAAACGCGTCAGGTCAGCGACGGGCGTCTAAAGCGTCGTGTTCCGGTCGCAGGCCGTGACCTTGATGCGGCGGCGGGATTCGCATCGGCGCGCTCTGCACGCCCGCCTTGGCACAAATCGCCATATCCTGTCCGACATCGTGCCTATTAAGCTGCCGCCGTGCATTTATCCAGGCTTCTAAGGGGATCAATCTTTGTAGCCTTTGTGTCGGGCCAATAGAAATTGGTCCGTTGCTTTTAGGCTGATCGGCGACTCCCAAATCATCCATAAGGTCAGACGTCATGCATGGTCGTAGGCACTGCGAATATGGGAGAATTTTTATGACAAATCTTAATTGATTGTTACTTATACTTGGGGAAATCATCTTATATCGCAGAAATTTGAAACAAATGTGAGCTTTGTGTCAACATGCTGTTACATCTTAGCGACATGTAACGATTGGTTATCCCCCAATTGTACCTAATGAATTTCTCCTCCGTGGATACACGATTAGGATGTCATATAGAAGTCTGTATATTCGAAACTTCATTTTCAGATAGCTTTACTGAGGTTATGAAGTCAACAAACTAGAAGAAATAAATATACATAATACATTCCTGGTTTATTTTAAACTATATACTAGCAATTAATAAATGTTAAGAATTATTCTAATCTGGTTCTATATAGGCGTCATAGCTGAATGCAATAATCATGCATGCACTACGAGTATCTCTTTTGTGATTTCAATGTAATAACCCCGGCCACTCAGACAGCCCGTCGCTTAGTCAAACACTACATAAAGTAGTAATTTCTCGCCCGGCTAGACAGCACTCGGCCTTCATTGCCCAGCGGACTCGGGCCGTCCATGTGCATGAAATATTATTTCAATTGTCATTTTTATTGCCCAAATATTGCGTCACTATCGTGGCAATTTTTCCAATTTGGTCTTCTCATAAGCAGTCATACAGAACATACGATTAGTCATTTGACAAGAGAGCGACGCGGGCTGATTTCCCTGGGGTGTTCCCCAATTTAAGTACGCCTGGTGATTATATGTCTATCGCTCTGTACGAGGCAATCGGAACTGGCATGGAGCTGATGCATGGTCCATTGCTAGATCTATACCTACACAAATTCAGCATTATTCTTCTCTAAATTTTAGGATTTATGTATAATATGTCCGTCTGAATGTGCGTGAATAGTAGTTAGGAAATATATCCCAACAGCGGCTGGAGTCCTGACGATGTTTTGTTATACAGTATATAATGTAATGCCTGACGCCGGAGGCGGTTGATCACATGTAAAGACACCATCTGAGGAATGAAAGGAGCGAGGGGTCTATATCGCTTAGTCAGCTCAGGAAATAAGGGCATATATATATTCATTCTGAGGGCATCTAAAAGGTTCTATATGCTCATAGACACATTCAAACAGACATACAGGTATAGATATATAGGTAGATACGTGAATAGAATTATATTATCGTGCATGTTTCAGGGGGATAATTCATACATGTGTCAAATAAGATTCCATGATAGAACTGGATAGCACAATCGAAAGAAATGGCTGATAACAAAGATAACATCGAGAACCCTCAGCATAAGTTAGTTGTCCCGAGATTAATTGGTGCCATCTTCTTTTTATTCTCATTCACTTTTGTTTGAAACACCTCCGTGCAATATGATATACTTCTCTTATGGATCTGATACAGACTCGTATCATATGTCTGCCTTGATTATCATGCAGTAAAATAAAATATACAAAGAATAGATCTATTCGTTTATCTGTACAGTACTAAGATAAATATATATACCCGAAGCCTCGAATCCTACCCTTCATTGGTGGGTGGCGATGTGACCCCAATATATACGATTTGCCAGCGTGTATAATTGTATGTTTTGACAACCCTCGGGTGGGCTATTAATGCATGGGGGACGCAGCTCCCTCTCTCCCCCTCTCTACACACAGGGGCGATAGTGGAGGAGGTGGTGGTGGTGGTGGTGGTGGTGAAACCCGGGTGGTGGGAGTTCTTGGTTACAGAGGTGGTCCCTTCACATGAACATGTATACACATGTCGTACCAAGCCCACCCTGCCTCCGAGCCTTGAGCCCTTCAATACCTCATACAGAGCATTGCGATCCCTCATACCAGAGATCCTGACCTTGTATCTAAACATGTCAGTTTTTCTGTCAGTACCTCTGATGTCAGTGCCCCTGCGTCGTTCCCATGCTGGTTTTGTTTGAGACTGCATGTTGGTATAGCCCAGCCTCTTATACGAGTTACAAGTTGCACAGGCCCATGCAGGAGCTCTTTCTCTCGCTCACTCCGAGTCTATCAGCCTTGGAGGTCGCCTGTCTTCCACTAACAATAATTAGAGTCATTCCAGAGTAATTGGATCAGCTGAGAACTTTCCAACGTCACTCAAGGGCTAGTTATTGTGATTCTCTTGTTTCTTGGTTTGACGGACGAAGGCTCAGAGCGACAGGGGCGCCCCCTCGCTAACCCTCGGTTCGGGGTCTCGCCACCAATTACCGACCCCCTCATACATTTCACTGGATTACCGTAATGAGAATCAAATTTCAACGGCTGCCACCGCCTAACGAGCTCTAATATACCCATTAGGTCCACCACCGACGATATTGTGTTTGGTCAAATTGGTTTTATTCCCCGCTTATAATTCCTGAATTTCTTGTCCAGATGATTGGAATAAAGGCAATCTGTACCTTGGGGCAGTATGTGCAGGATGATTTGCAAGGAAGCCAATGGTCCGGCTGGTACATGGGTGACGGTAGGAAGAAGGTAGCTGAGCGGAGTATTAGGGCAGCTAGGGCCATGCAGAGCAGTTCTGAAGGCACCCTTGCATGCATACTGTTCAAAAAAGTTCAGAGCTGGGGTGGGTGGTGTGGGTGGGAAATGTTTGGACTTTACTCTTTCCAGGGCCATTTGTATGCAATTGCATTGGTAAAGTGCACAGACAAGGTGGTCGTCCTCACTTAAAGTGACTGACATTTTGATATGTGTTTGACAGCTGCATCCGCCCTTTTTGCTAAAAAGACACGTGACTCATTGGCCCACGGAACGGTCCATCTGTGGGGGATGTGTTTTTAAAGATGTGAATGTAAGTGGAACGTGGATGAGTTCCATGAAAGGTTAATGGGAAAGAAACAATAACTGCTCTGTCATATTGATAATACTGGTGTTGTTATTGCAAAGTAAGAGAATACTAGTACATTATTCATTTTCATTAATATCCAAATATCAATGACAGTGTGTATATAATGCAATGCAAAGTTTACAATGTATTCAGTAGATGTATTTGTTTTGCTAGCATGATTCCCCACATGTAGGAGTCCCAAAACATGACAATTATCCTAGGGAAATTATTTTCTTTTATTTATTGTTGACATGCCTTTAATTTTAACCCGAGATATATATTCATCATCAAACCTTCCAAACGGTATCGTACTAAGAAGGCCATAGAGCTACACATACATGGACAATAAAACATATAACGGCACATTTCAAGGTCGCAATATGGCTAGACCCACCCCTGGTGTTGACCCTATGAATGACCAAGTGAACTTATTGATCCAGACATCGACATGCTAGACACAATCAAATTTCACCGGTCACTAGCCTTTGATCCCTTTCAACCTCACTGATGAGGTCATTCCTTGAATCATCCATCTCAATCCCAGAGCATATCGAATAATAATATGAATGATAAGTTTCCTTCAATTTAATTGAAACGCCATTGGAAACCATTGGTCTAAAGAAGCGTTTGGTTGTAGAGGCAATGTATATATAATATTATGAAGCATCATTGGCCAGAAGTTGCAAATGCTGCATTTATTCTCTCATGATGTAAAAGCAATGGTGTGATATATCTTAATATACAATGAAGGTTATTAATAGACCATCCTGATGATAGTGAAGAGTATTAATAGAACCATGATGAAGGTGAAAAGTCACTGAAACGTTGGTCATTTGTAAAATAAAATTATAGGAACCTCAATCATCACAAATCATGTTTCTTATTACGGATTAGGTTATTCCTCACTTCAAAACATCTACTATTAGAACAATTGTCTAAACTTTACCCATTTGTATTTTTCCAGGTGTGGTTCCAAAATAAGCGAGCAAAGTGGCGAAAAACAGAAAAGAAATGGGGCAAGTGTTCCATCATGGCCGAATATGGACTTTATGGGGCGATGGTGCGACACTCGCTCCCCCTACCTGAAACTATTGTAAAGACAGCGCAGGAAAGCGGTGACGTAAACGAGTCATGTGCCCCCTGGTTATTAGGTGAGAACTTAAGATATTCACAACCCGTGTTGTTTTGTAGTTCAGAAGTGCCAAACCTCCCGACTTGGCGGGAGATCTCCCGATTTTTCAGACGATTTGCCAATTCCTCCCGACCTCCGGACTTAACATCAAAATCTCCCGCCAAAAGGCCCAAATTACAAATATTTATCAAAAGCATGCCCTAACTATAAAATCCGAATAGAGAAACTAATTAGTACCTGGTCACAGGTTTATTATACAATTTCAGTTCAACCCCAGCCTTTCTCCAGGAGTATTTTCCCAACTCAAGTTACAATTTATGACTGTTGCGGAGTTCTTGTTGGTATCTTTGTGGGGTAGAACGAATTGATAATGTCTTTGCCATGCCCATGTATCTAGGATATTTAAGATTGGACTCGAGGGAGCTTGTTGATTTGCGTTTTTGTTAATTTCTTTAAATGTTTGGCCTTTATCTCATTTTATAATATTGGGATATAATTCTCTATTTTTACTATATTATATGATGTATAATTAGTATCGTATTCATCAGCAGTCATAAATATCTATTGAACATTTAAATAACTGATGCTAAATATCAAGAGATGGAGATATTCATATCATTATAGAACAACAATCAATTCGATGATTTTGGGGACACTGCTTGAAAATTCTTTTCCCGACAACTTCACTGAGAATTTGTCACACCCATTTTATGTTAACCTAGCTATTATCGACGAGAGAGAGAGAGCGGGAGATAGAGGTGGGAGAGACAGAGAGCTAGGGAGGGGTGGGGGAGAGATAGAGTAGGATGGCAACGGATTCCTGTCTCTCGTGTATTTGTTACATCTATGGAACTCGATCATCTATTAGACAATATGAGAAAAACTCTATCTTGTTTTGGTAGTACAAAGAAAAGATGATATTTCATAATTTAATTGCGTGTTTGAAATACTTGGACTACTTTCATTGAGGGGTAATTTGCGGGCGGGTAAATTTCTCTGTAGGGCTGCGGGTACATCTCTGATTTCACCCGCCAAGTTGGCCGGTGAAGAAAAAAAGCTAATTTCACACACTGCCCATCCTTCAACCTTGCAATAGGTAAAGTTCTTTGCAAAATATGAATCGGTACATGCTTTTAGATTTATAGAATATAATGTGAAAAAGACCCTGAAATGCACCATTTTACACCTAGTTTTCAACTTTCCGGGGGTGGTGGTGCCCCCGTACCCCCTATAATAGTATATACTACTCACGCCTGCAGCTAGAAGAGCTTAAATATTATTAATGCCCTGGTAAAATAATTGGTGAATGAAAATTTGACTCAATGAAATCATAAAATTCACTGATATTTGTCTCATCTTTTCAGGAATGCACAAGAAATCGATAGAGGCTGCACATAAACTGCAATCAGGTGAAATGGACGAGGACAAGTCTCCATCGTCACGTGACAAGAACGAGATTAGGAGCGAGAGTATTGCCTCACTGAGGGCGAAGGCGCAAGAACACAGCGCAAAGATGTTAGAAGTGTTAAACAGTACTGGCAGTTCGGGGAACAAAAGTGATGATAGCAGCAGCCATTTGCTTTCCTCTGACACATCCAGTGATGACATTGATCTGACTAGACTCACACAATCCCAATGAAATATACATGAGAACGATATGTTATATATTTTTATGAAGCAGGAAAGGTTACCAGTTTACAAAACAAAACAAAATGTTATCGACGAGAACTCCATGATGATAGTTGTTGCCAATTCTTTAACACGAATAAATGAACATAGTATTAAAATTAGTATCGCTGTTAAAACAATGAGTAGGCCTATAGATTTCAAACTATAACCCTTTGTTACATTGATGATTATATTATTTTCCACACATAATTAAGAATCAAATAATTTTGCGAACAGGTAACCTTTTCTTGATCTTTATTTGATGATGGTGGTAATATTCATGTTATTCAACAGCATGCTTAATTATGACTACTTAGTCCTGTTATCTTCAACATCACTGGATAACACATTTCATAATTGCTAGTATGATAAGGGTAAAGTATTGTTTGCATCCTTAAAGTAACTGCATAGGCAGTATAACGGTATGGTGAATATGATGTCTTCATTGTTATTATTATCGATCATTATATCAATGTAGTCAATTACCCTTTTCCTTGAGTAACAGATATAAGTCTAGGCGTATATTGTCTCGTTGCACTGAATACAACTTTTCTCACGTTATCGATTAGACACAAAAGACTGTATCAAGTACCATAGTGGATGAACTATCTTAGAGTTTAAGTGTTTTCCTGCCATCTCATGTATATTGATGTTTATATTGTTATTATTTGGGTTTGAGTCGGAAATTGGTCATTTATCGATCTTCTAACGAACGCGCCGTGATCTTCTAAGTCCGGTTACATACTCTCACTAAAAGACCATCGTAATATTTTGGTGTCGATTTAATGTATCAGAAAATACCCATCCTTGTTATCCTAATCGCCGCAGAAATAATGTAGTTTTATTGTGATATTTTTTGGTATAGAACTATGAAATTTCTATTGTGATTTCAAAGCCAGGTTGAATATTTTCCACATAAAAGTATGAATGATCATAATATTTTTCATGGACACAAAACATTTTCGGTGGTTCTTTATTCCTGTCTCTTTTGTATATTTGTCACAATTACCATTTCTGTATGTTTGTGTGGAGCAAATCGGTTATTAGACGGTCTAAACTAGTCATTCCAGCTTTTGTCCCCGGCTGTTCTCTCAATGTTAAGAGGATATCTATTATGGGTACAAAGGAAGGAATGGTTTGTTTGAAAAAGGTGACAAGTGAGTTGAGATACAAATGGATGTACACTCACTACGTCTTATAACTGATTATTCCTATCGGATTCTCGTAGTATTTCTGACGGCCTTTCTTCCACGTCGTCTCAAATATATATTATTTATATCAGCCATATTTGAAAAGTGTGTTTTTTTACTTATCATCGCCAATGATCTTAATTTCACTGCATGGTTTCTTGCTTGGTTTTTGGTTCGACAATCATCTCGCTTCTACAAATATAGTCTTGCCTCTGCAAACTGAACTACTGGAGACGATTTGACAAGTGAAAAGTGTATAATTATTGTTTTTACAGAATCAGACCAAATAAATAGTGCGAAGCTATTTCATTCGCTTAATTCCCCAGTGTAAATTATTTACCCTAAACCCTGGCGAGAAATCTGCTCGAGCTGCATTATTACGATATTGTGAGTGAACATATTCGTGCAATATCGACTTTCATTTCAGATTTCATGATTTTAGGATGCTCTTTTAATCATGTTCTCTTTCTTCAACACATTTCTCATCATTGTATATTATCAACGTATGTATATTGTTTCTGCATCTCTTCACTGGTGTGAATGTAATAAATCTCGTATACATAACATGCTGTGTTTAACTTTTGTTCTATTTTAAAAGACATTTTACAAACGATTGCATTAACATGGACCACGTGAAATAGAAACAGAATGACGTAAATGTTATTTTTGATATCAAAGGAATCTATCATTCTATTATATTCAAACAACTTAAAATAAGCATAAGCCTGAAGAACAAGAGGGAGATAAGATAAGATTATATCATTCTTTTATTACAAACACAATTGTTACACTGAACGAATCCACATCAGTATTTCGTATCGGAACGTATATAATAAGTAGCCATGATCTATCACTGATATAGAGAACCCAGTCATTTTAACGGACTAGCCTTTAAAACCCCTTGGCCAACAGTGAAGGTCAATCATCAAGTCTATCCCGTCCTGTAGATAATCTTTCAGGATCAAATCAAATGGTCTTTACAATGCTTACAGCAAGATAATTTAGGGCATAGCCCTTTAGTAAGAGACAATCCTAGAAAAGAACCGATGTCCTGATCTACCGATCTATCTAGAAGCACAGGCAAACTGCTTCTAACCTTATTTATACTAGCTGGATTGTGGTGGGGTCATTTTATATGTCGAGACTGCAATAAAATCTATTTAGGACTGCTTGGGCTCCCACGTTGAATATATAATCAATACTATCATCAATTACATCAAATCACTTCAATTCATCAAAACCTTCTTTCTCAATACAAAGAATGGGTTTTTTCTTATACATGCAGTTAACATGACATATCCTGATGTGAAAGGGATCTAATTTCATTGTTAATACCATGGTGGGTTATTTTCAAGACCCAATATGACAGTTCTAAGATTTATTTTAAGAACATTATCAACAATTGGCCATTGAAGGCTTTCGGTAGTTAATATTGTGGCGTATGAACGGCGAGTTTTGATACCAAGTAAATGGATGTAAAATGCAGTATTCTACATGGCGGAATTAATAAATAGTGAGATATAATTGAATTACAAGCATGCTTAGCCATTGTTAATTTCATGTATGGAGCGCGCTGGATAGCTTCCATATTTACAATGTAAATTGATAATTTATTGCTTGTAATTCTTCAAGACTGGTGATTTTGACTTTCTCTTGACACGTATTTTATTCAGGGTCTCCGCGGTTTTTGTCACAACGAATTCAAGGTTTTCCAAGGCCAATTTCAGCATATTTCCAAGGCCGCTAAAACCACATACCTCAACTTTTTGTTAATGTATCATGTCTCTATTCCATAACTGAGAGCTTTAATATGAGGGTTTATTGCATCGAGGCAATACATGAAGGAAAGAAAAACCTTCTCACAAATGACACTTGGAGGGGAAATTGTGCTTCATATGCATCTAAAATTCAAGGCCACTTGAAAGAATTCCAATGCCATTTTGATGAGGCCTTTAAACCAGGCCTTGATTTGATTATTCCGAATTCCTGACTTAAGGCTTTCAAGGCCCCGCGGAGACCCTGTAAATAAATAGTTTAGTATCATAGGAATCCACAGGAACGACTCATAATAAGTGATAGATTTTAGGAATGGAAAATGTATGCTAATTTTCGGCACAATATATGTATTTCTCTATATATATGTATTTGCTTCAGAATCTGTTGCGAATTTGGTTGCGATGATAAAAATCGGTCCGGTTGAATATAATATGTACATATTTAGGTTCTAGGGCGAGGTTGAGGGGTTCAAGATGAGTATGGTTCTTTCACTCAGGGTCCACCCAAATTATATGCGACAAGCAATTGCAAAACAAATGGCTTAATGTCAGGGATATATAGGAACAAGAGTATTAAAAATCCATATAGATGTTGGGTTACATATTTATATATATATTCTTCTGCTAAGATACATTTGGAATATTACCTACGATTACACAGTGATTAACTACTTTCACCCAGTGACAGAAACTAAGACAAATTTGACAGTGTGTGACACATGCATCAATAAATTATAGCCTGAATCTCGGAAGAAGTCAGGTATATTTATATCTGTTGACACATATACGTATACTGTTATAAGTATATGCATACATATGTGCTATAATATATGTGAAGCAAAATTCAGATAACAAACATATGTTTCCCTTGGTACCCATTCAATAAACCAATCAAAAATCTTCAACCAAATACCTTAATGAGGGTTGATTTGAATTTATAATTCAATATCATAGCACTCCTTCCTGCTACACTAACAATATCATGGCAATCTGGTTCTCTGATCCAGATGCAAAATATGATAAAGACTACCAACCTATGACGATTTTCCTAAGTAATACCCTTCATTCCTTAGGACTAGGGCCACACGTACACCTAACAACCACTAATGTGTTAGGGTCCACATCACTCCTATTCTTAAAACCAATGGTTAAAAGCGTGCATACACACCATAGTGGTGCCACCGACACAAAACCTAGCATTGAACTCAACAATCAACTAATTAATAAGTCATTCAAATTGCAATTCTAACTCTTCTAGAACATTTTGATAGATCTCCTGTTATCACCCTTAGTTTGCTTATCCCGATGGCCTGCAAGGTAATATTCTACCGTAGGTTGCATCATCAGACCTACCGATTTCTTCGTCGTCTCAAGGGCATAGAGCGACTGCAGACAGTGGAGACTCAAGCGACGACAGCGCCATTTCCCCCCTGGTGATCTGCATTCGAATATCACATAATAAAACCGTCATCACGACCGACCATCATCAAGATCACAAATGAATCTCAAATTCACATTGCCTTTTCTTCCTACATTATATATTCAAATAGCAGTGCGCTATCACAATATGTCAATTACCTAGATGATAATAATAATAACCATGTCAGGTTGTTGAATGATACCAATCTACCCTCATTCATTCTGACTAATGTTACTGCACACAACTTGTAAGCGAACTAACTGATCTTTAGAACATCATGGAAGTTACATATAGGCGAGATGAAGAGAAAAAGTACACGAACCACTCTTTTAACACATCATGCCTCAGGGGTGGATATTTGACACATTTCTAGTCATCAAAGACATTTATTCAAACGATCCTAACTAATGCATGTATGTGCAATTTATGTTACGCTAACAGGTGTAAATCCAGGATCATATTTTCTAAAACTGTTCGGTGTTGAATAATTATCTCTTTCGACCCATTCATAGAGGGTCGTTTACGGTCGTTCTCATGCAAAATACACTCATACGAGAGCTGTTAATAAAACCATGCAAGGATAAAAAATAAATATTGTCAAGTATGAGGCTCGTGCCCAGAGCGTTTTGGATTTGGTGTTTGTTCTCATTTCATCATTTTCATGATATCTCAATAGCAATGTTTAGGCAAAGAGTCAACTCCTTTTGGACAAACATTATTCATAGGCGGGAGAGATTCTAAAGATTACACTAAAAGCTGAGAATGATGCAGGTATCATGATAATGTAACGACCCGTAAAACGCTTAAGATCTCGATCTCTCTCCTACACACTTTCTTTCATTCTCAAATAACTTCTAGAGATGTTCCCTCGATTGATAACATACGTAGAAAGCGGCATATTTTGTACTGGCCAATGTCATCAAACATATTTGATGTGATTTTTTTTAAAGTATATAATTGATTCAACCACTTTCAACATACTTGTTACAAGTATATCTATCGCTTCCGAGAGATAACCCACAATAAATTCAATCTTAACTCCAAGTGGTATATTTACCACACAAGAAATGCTCGATCGATGATGTTTTTCAGCATATTAAATTCAATGACGTACAATTGTCGTACAGCGAAGACCCTAAGATTTTAAAATTGTCTGAAACAGACACGTAGTAGTCATAGATAAAACCATTACCTAAAATTTGATTTACATCAATACCCACAACTTCTTTTTCATCATTGCCCACAATTTCATTATTTCACCCACAATTTCATTTTCATTTCGAATCATTATTACATCGCACTTCGCATCCTAACAGTCCTTCAATAAGATAATAACAACACGCTACAATGTATCAAGGGAACAACTGGTAAAAGAAATCAACCACATACTAATCCTATTATAACATTCTCTATACCCATACCCATACCAAAAGCTATGGCAAACGATTGGGTGCTTTTGGCATGATGCTCAACTTTCATCCAAATGAAACAGAAAAATGATGGTGTGATAAGAAATGCCTAGCTGTCAATGTATCATAGTATACAAATTGATGGGTTGTTGGTGGGTGGGTTTGCTCTCAGGAGACATGATTGACACACATCCCAGCATTTAATGTTGAGTGATGGTAAGAGCGGCAGATGCATAGCTGACGGACGAATCCCGCATGCTTCGACACTGGCTGGACTGGGCGTACTGGACGAAGCGAATGTTGAACTGGTGACCATTCTTCTGACGAAGTGCGCCAATAGCCTGGGGAGTCAATGATTGGAGTTATAACAAAAGTTCAATATTCATTTGTTTCAGGGATGTATGTTTAAAATTGCATATTTCCCTTTTTAAATCAAGGATATTGTCTACACCCATGTCTACACAATGTAGATATTCACGTAGTACAAGCAAACGAGAGCAAAGATCCAACGACTTAAACATTCTGACAAGGTAATCCCTAAGTAATATCTGCGTGTACGAAGCAATAGTGCCTTCTCTCTGTCTTCTTTTTAAAAAGTAATATCGGCCCAACACCAGAATGACAAAGCCTTCTTAATAATCCAGATTTGATCTGATCCAGCTATTTGGCATCGTAAGACAATAGCAAAATGTGTTGATATTGTCGGCTCTACACACTATTTAGGTCCGGAGCCATTTTCATTCATATTGTGTAAACAAATTATTATTAAATGATATCATTAAATGATATTATAAAAGGTAGCCCATGAATTGAAACGGATTTAGCATATTCAATTCTGTTAATCATTTAGAAAAATGTTACTCAGTTTCCCAGTTCCTCACACTGCGCCTTATATTACACGTTCCTGGCAGTGGGGACATATCCAATTTAAAATTACACCATGAAAACTATCTATGCAGAGGGAATATTAAACAGATAAACATTTTATCATACCCATTTTAAAAAAGGAAACTGGCGAAATTATAGATATACTGGACAAAAAAGTATAGTCTATATTTGATGCGCGATGGCCAGAGCATGTATGTCTTACGTTCAAGAATATATTTGGAGCTGGCATAGAAATGACTTATTCAACAAGAAATAATCGATAAATTGGGTATATTTGAAAGAAATTGTACTTACATTTAAGAGAACACCAATAGGGTGACGCCCACATATAGTGTTCTGGTACTTTTGGAGGTATTCACTAAACTTTTGAGCATCCATCGTCTCAATTATATCCATGCCCTGGGGAACAGAAAAGGAAACAATTTAACTTGGTATTCATCAAATAAATCGTTTAAATAAAGAATTTCTTACGTGGAGAATTTCATTACTATTACTATGCGAGCGATGTTTTATTTAGTGTCAGGAGGTCTAGAGTGTCTGCTGTAACCATCATATAATATTTTTAGGAGAGCCACTATTGACCTCTAGAAGGACAGAATCAGACCAGGGCCATTCCGGAGAGTTGTGATATACCTTGCTGACCAAATGTATATAAATTAATTATCACTCGACCGCAAGTGGTTAGCGTTACAGAGAAAGGTGGTCTGGATGCTAAATCTCAGATATGATAGTTGTGTTATTGTTATCATTCTTATCACTTACAATCATCAGAAAAGGGAGAAAACACTAGTAAAATAATAATTCTGAATTAATGTAAGAACAAAAAAATTTCTTGTGTTGATATATTTATTTCGGATTAAATACACTTCCTATCTCTTGTCCCACTTAGAGAGCATCAAATCGGGGGAATGGTCCTGTGATTACCAAATGCCTGGAGAAGGGGGACCCCTTCTCCAGGCATTTGGTGGCATGTTCTTATGTGCGCCCCAGACCGGGGTGTTCAGGATCGGAACGGGCCTGGCCTGGAATTACTGGGTTGAATACTAACTTACCATTCTATCAAGGTGCTCTATGGACTGGTATATATCGCCATAAGCCTTGTCGTAGTAAGTGTACCTGAATCGCGACCCTGGAATTGCACAAACAATATTCTTTTTAGATAACGACATTCCAAGCAAAAACAGGAGAAAATCAATATAATTATTTTAACGATGTATTTATCATTAATGAGAAATTGCTAAAAATGTGGTGTAATGCTAAAAATCAAGGAAGGACAATATTTCCGATTACGAACATTTCTCCAGGATAACCCTCAAATATATATTATATACATGTATATATATATTTCCTGGCTAATTCCATGCTGTAGGGAAAAAAACATATTAACTTTGGACAATTTGGTTATGCAGAAAACAAGACAACATACTACTGCCAATTGCTACAGTATCTTTCGATACTAGGAGGCTAGCCCAGCTGACTAGCGTAACTGTTATTTACTTTCTGCTTTCATTATTTAGTATAGAGTTCATTCCGTGTAATTAGCCCATCGTAAAGTCGAGATAGCCCATCGTAAAGTCGAGATAGCAATAAAAATAAATAAAGAAAAAAGAAAAAAAATCATTTTTTTTAAAAAAAAAACAAACATTTTTTTGTCAAATTGTCAGCACGGCCCACTGGCTCACCTGTGGCGGTGATGCACAATGATAATACACAAAGAGAATACAGATTCACAATCACTGGCTATGCAAAGTCCCCTATTCTGTCAATCAGGTTCTCTCTCTCTTGATCATCAGATAAGCTGGTCACTTGTGCAAAGGACCATATTATGTAACCACTAGCCATGGGCTCTTCTCACTCTCATTTACATATCTGGAATAGGGGATTTGCATGTGCCACTCTGCATGTCTATTACAGTGCTTTATACTAACCTAGTATAAACTTGTTGGTATAAACTTGTTGTTCATTCACACAACACATATATACATGTATACAGCATATTATCATAACTCCCAAAAGTTTCAAAAGTATTGTTACCCTAAGCCAACCCCACCCTTCCTCCTTTGCATAGTAGACAGTTACAGAACCCCTCACAGGCCTCTGGTACTCTCTCCCTCCCTGTGGGCCTGTCACTTACACAAGATAAGCTGGTCACTTGAGCCAACACCACATTATGTAACCACTAGATTGTCCATACTCGGAAATATGTACACTGATTTTGGTACACAATTCTACACTAATTGAATATAAAATGTGCTAAAAGCTTGTTCAAGATACTCATTAAAATTAACATTTAACAAAATCCAAGAATATATCTAGTATTTATCCAGGGTTCTAACTAAAGAAAAAAAAAAAAAAAAAAAAGAATCAACTAGATGTGCCACAGAACCAAGTGTACACTTTTTGTCACTTACACCACACACACTCAAAACAAACGCATGTGGCCACGTATTAGCCCCACCCCGATTTTCTACTAAACCTGGGCTGCGACAAAAGCCTTCAGTATAGACTTTCCTACCGTATATCCTATAGTGAGACTAAAAGGAGGCTGCGCCCATTCAATCAAATTACAACTTAACACACCCAATCAGTTTAGAGGCTAGCCTCCTAATAATAAATACGAGCGAATACTTCGCTATTTCACTCAGCTCAACATCTACTAGGTGGAATGGAAAAGGACTGCGAAAATGAAATTGCATGTCCAAAATTAGTATATGATGCAACTTTAATGGACATTGGTACATACCCCAGTGGCAAAAGTCAGAAGATATGACAAAGAGGTTCTCAGCACTAGCCAGGAAAGGGGCCAATATCGACCCATAAAGGCGTTCCTTCTCACCAGTCAGGGATCCGACAAGAATTGGAATGACAGTGAAGTCCCCTTTGCGGCTAGAAAGAAGCGTGGAGTCAATTGGTCATCAATCAAAGATGTACTAAAATGCATTAAAACTAATAAAATGTTAGAAAGTTTGAAATTCAGTTATCATCAAACAGATTGGAGAGCCTCAAGTGAGCACTCCTTTTAATCCTGCTCATTACAGAGCGTCAGGGCTAGAACACAAATCGAATACAAATGTATATGAATTTTACATTTGAGGAAGTACTTATTTTAGTTTTAAATGAGAAAGGATCGCTCTTCAATTGTGCTCTTTTCATCTTAAGAAAATGCATGTGGACAATCATCTCCGTAAATTTGGTGATTTTTTAATTGGACATACCCTTTAATTTTTTTTTAATCAGCGACCCCTGATAGAGAGTTGATCTCGCTAAGTACCAAATGTCTCATTAGCGCATGTAATGACTGGTAAAATTGAATGCCTCAAGGAATAATAAGAAAACACAAGTTTACCTCTCCATAACTTTAGCTATGTACGGGAGCTGCATCTCGATACTGTGCTCATCTTCGTCTGTCTGAATACTCATATGCTCAAAGTGGCCAGACTGGTGGAGTTCGGTATTTACTGTAATAGAACATAATGTTTTCCATTTAACTTTACTTTCGATTCTCTAACGGGAGAATAAAAAATCAAGCGGAGTTCAAAGCGGAATATGGTATAAAAGTGAACTTCTTAGAGTTCATGAGCTTAAAAGCGAAGATCCCTTCCAAATGGATACAAAAATGTCAAGAAGACGAAGTGTATAATTTTGATGACGAATTACTATGTCACCTTGGGGACAAAACCTTCAATGTCTTAAATGCTTCAACTCGAACTATGTATGACTCGGTTAGAATATCTATGGATAAAGATAAAGACAGAAACGCTTCCTGGCAAACACTGTTTCTTGACAAAGATTTAGACATATCAACAGTAGAAGCGGAGATCTGGTATATGATCCCCTACCAGTGTACAAAAGACGTAAGATTACAATCATTCCAATACAAGGTATTGAATAGACTTACAGTTTGCAATTTATACTTATGTGATATTAACATCAAGATCTATGACACATGCAGTTATTGCGAAGAGGTGGACGATATCTTCCACTTCTTCATTGATTGTCAAAACGTGTGTAATTTTTGGCACAGCCTCATTAATTGGGCAAAATCAAACGAACATCTGGATAGGCAATTAGCAATAGACATGAATGCAGTATACATGATTTTAGGAATACCGGGCTCAGATGAGAAACATGATCTATGGAATTTCATCCTGCTAACCGCAAGGTTCTACATATATAAGACAAGGTTATTCGGAGAGAATAAAATCTGCCTTTTTGAATACTTAAGAGAGTTAAAGAGAAGACTTTGGGTCTTGAGTGATTGTGCAAAAAATAAAGCCTCTTATAAAAAAGAGTTCAAAAAATGGGAAAAATTCTTCCGCGACCTCTAAGGTGTAAGTAACAGAAAAGTACAAGTGTGGTTAATACGGATTTATTCAGCATATGAACATGTTGTGAGGTTGACTCGAATCAAATAAGGTCGCGCACACTTCGGACATCTGTAAATCTAGATGTAGAATGTTCGGCGCTGAGATACTGTTCGACTTTGAAATAAAGACCCGGTGTAGGGAAAAAAAACAACTTTACTTTCGATCAAGGTACGAGTAGGACTGATTGCTAAATTAGAATCTGATTAACTTAAGTGTCCGCTTTACATTATATCACACCACCTTTTGTCGGGTACAAAGGATAATGCATAGTCATTCTTGTTTAAAGTAGCACATAGACATTATAATATGCAGTAATTGAACAGAATAGATTTCATAAACTATGAAATACTTTTGTCATATATTGATTTTTTTTAAAAAAATACGGTTTATTGAAAAATTTCACATTTGTGATACGTTTCATTGTCAATATATGATACGTGTATTGGGTTTGGGTACCCCCCCCCCCCCAGTATTCTAGGGAGGCTACCCTCCCCATTTGTATATCAGCCAGTAATCATGTGATTATGTAACCAGGCAAGCCGGGCAGCAACGCCTAGGTTTGCTTCATACATACAGAATAAACATACAATAGTATAACACTTTACAACTGCAAAGCATTCATAATCTATTAAAATTTGAGGATGTACTCGTAATAGAGGTAATGATTTGGTTACTCAATCTTTTTTTTTTCTCACTTTATTTTGTATTTCACACATGACACAGTACTCACCTTGTACATCGAAGTGTACATAGGAGACGTCAGAGCAAACCTGACGCTCAGCTATTATCATTTCTTTTCCAACACTTTTTGTTTTTTTATTTTGTCATTTTATGTCTACCTACTCTCTTGACAATGTCTGGAACCCTTCACCATATACTATAAACCAAGAATTCTGTCAACGGTGATTAGAGCCTCTTATTAGATGGTTAGTCAATCTTAATATTACGTCGCTCCGGCCGGCTTGATAAATAATGTTAAGGACATATTCAGCATTCAAGTAAAACCACCTTAAAGAATTGACCAGGCAGTCCAATCATTGAGACTTACACTAACTACTTCAAAATAATATTGATATTGATTACAGAAGAAATAATGGACATTAAACTTACTTTTCTGATCGATTGTGAGGTCGTAAAGAGGAGTCTGGTAACGCTCAGTAGCAGTCAGGGCACATCCCGAGAGACGGACGTGGTGAGAGGGTCCGAGGATGAACACGCGTTTACTGTGGGAAGAAAAAAAAATACAGGATTAGTGCTGCAATGATAATAACATTGATTCCCAAGATTCCATGTGAATACTAATCTCATTCTTATGAATGTAAAAATAGGAGGCAACGCTCTGGCTTACACTCAAGAATTATGTACACCAGCCAACACAAAATATCACAGTTATTCCCTCAGTGATTCGTTTTGAAAATTGATAATATGGGTACTGCTGAATCTCTCATGTTCAATATAAAGAGCCCTAGCTTGAAATCAAAGGTTCAATCCAAAACCCAAAAGCAAATATTTATATTATTTAGCGCTGATATTAAAAAGTGTAAATCGTTTCTTATGTAATGACTTTTCACAAAATGAATGAAATTATATTCCTTCACCACAATCCTACATTCGGAACTTCTTATGTTTAATAATGAATTTCCAATGACCCAGACTGATAAATGCTTCCAAGACTCCAGGTATAACTGAAGGAAAGCTATACGGAAAATCCAAAAAAAAAAATCACACCCGCAACTTGAGAAAATAAATACAAAACTCAAATTGAATCAAAATCCATTTCTCTCCAAAAACACCGTATATAATTTTTGTATGAACGGTATTATGAACTTCTCGCATTCCACATTAGATATCAAATTCGGTTGCCATGGGAACATATTGATTTCGAATGGTCCAATGTCTGTAAATGAATAATTCACACCTGAGCGTTACAGGCATATGGATACATCGTCAGCAGGAGGCACCTGCCATATTCATTATTCATTATATATTCCCTCTTACTGGAATACAGTGAGGCACTCGGCAGGAAATGACAAAGATAAAGGCAGTGGACTCCCGAAGACGAATATGATATAAACATCCTTGAAACCACATTTTGCCATTTTAATATGTGGCTGTTAAAAAACTTGATTTTTTTAGTGGCTTTCTCTGTCGTATATACGTTTTTCGTATGAAACATCAAATATCATATTTATATATCAAAGTTTGGTGTTCTTAACAAATACTGATATTAATTACGTGATGTAATTCCAGTTGTAACTAAACATTCACATGCAAATAAATGATCTGTATTGCTGTTCTGTTCTAGGCAAATAATCAGTAACAAATACTTGAAAATTATTTAAAGAATTGTGAACAACTGATCTTTACTGCTGTCCCGTTAAATGGAACATTTAGGCTCCACTGAAACTGAATTGAACTACTAATTAAATATTTACAATGGTAACATGAAAAAAGAGAAGGTTTAAACAGTTTAACGTGAATAAAAAAGATCTTCTTGAATGCTTAGACATTTAGGTCACCATTTTGTGATTTATACACATGTATTGATATAATCAGCGTAATCATCAACAACTATGAACCATAACAAATTATAGGAATAGCATGGCAACAGTAGGTCATTCATATCTAGCGGAACAAAGATGTCCATTTTTTCTCCCTTTTCTCGGTATGCGTGTGTGTGTGGGCGGCGGGGGGGGGGGGGGCTGTCATCGGTCGGTATTTTTTGTTTTGTGTATTGGAGGGAAGCATTTGGACATATCTATATATAGGACTCGAACCAAATACTCCTAGGAATATCTTGATTCAAAGCCAGTGATTTAGACCTCCGTGCCAGTCACCATCATGCAGTCTAATCTATTCTTGACCTATAGTGACAGTACAGCAATATTTGTAAAGAATGACTCACATCCTGGTTGGGTCTACTTGTCTGTAGGCATGACCGCCACAAGATCCACAGTAATAGTATCCAGCGTGACTGAAGTGAGACAAAATCAGTAAATTAAAAACAATCATGAAACATACGATCTGTCATCTCTACACATGAAAACAAAGTATTCTAGAGATAATATAATTTCCTGCAAATTTGCGTCGAGACATAAGTGGTTAAGTATAGAGAACCGGGTTATCATTTGTAGGAAATATCTACTCTACATATCTAAGTATAGAGAATATAACTTTTCCTCATGTGCATCTCGATAAAATTCGTATATTCTTCCTTTATAGATAGAACAAATATTTACAAATTGCGTCCAGGAAAAGTGTCAGATGCCCTGGTTAAATGGTAGTATCTCTCTGCATTAGCACATTTCTAAGGTGAACATATCTGTGATTTAATTTTGTTATCAGGCTGAGAGAAGTTTAACATTAATCAGTTACATAAATATTGGGGAGAAAACGCATAATTTCCGAAATAACAGAAATTTTAATGCATGGCCAATTTCGGAGACCGAAAAAGTTCGCATTTAAAAAAAAAGGTAATAAAATGTTTTTAATTCATGTAGAGGGTTTTCCATTCTTATATATTTCCTTTCATGGGAAAGTTATTCAAGACTAGGAGGTAATCTTACGGAGCAATAATAGCACGTGCAGGAGCCATTTCAGGGCTAGCTTTTCCGAGCCAGTTGGAGAGTTGATCCGACAGTTCTTCGCCTATAACAGAAGTATATGAAAAAAAATATTTCAGAAAGCAATACAAATGTGATTCGATGATAAATAGGTAGGACTATACAACATTTCTCTAGCATCGCAACAAGAAGAATTTCAAACTCATGTTTTATACCGATAAGTGGAAGTGGTCCAAAAGGTTTTTTCTCATTTTGATTCAGGAAATCATAAAACAAGAAAACCAGATCATCAACGAGGGATTATGTTAAAAGATTAGGGTGTGAAGAGTCCCCCGAGTCACCTCCTCCTTCCTACTTACTGTCATTGTAACAATTAGTAAGAGTTGGGAAGAAATCCAAAATAAAACACACTTATACATGTAGGCATGTAAGTCTTACCCCACCTTATTATGAACATATCGGTATTGCTAGGCTAAGTAGCCCCACGTTACAAGTGGAAGATACGGTACCGTATTGTATTGTGTGTAGGCCTACTTTGTTTGACTTTGGTGGGATTTTTCACTACTAACTGGACTTGAAAACCTGATTAACTTGTTAATCGCTTGTTTCGTGGAAGAACGATGGATTCGTGGGTTTTGGAATTGTTATTTTATTTTGCCCAACGTTTCGGATAGCTTAGTATCCTTCCTCTGGGAAACGTATACAATAATGGATTTGTTTGACTTTGTCGTGAACAACATTTATATTAACTCTGATATTAAATTAGAGGGTGCTCTCGGAAGAACAGTCCTCGACAGAGACATAAGACCCATTCTCCATTTAGGCCATAATTATAAGTGTATAAAAATAGAAAATAATTTAATAATAAGTTTCAATAGTAAATAATAAAAACATAATAATTTGAATGGCACAAATAATCTATAAATATGTGTTAACTTATTAGTGTTCCCTAGAACGAAATTGATATAGAGTGCTGTCCAGAGCGTTTTCTTCAACTAAACCCGTCTTTTGTCAAGGAAGGTAGCCTATAGTTTTGTTGGTACGGTATTATGATAGGCTTGGGGTCCTTGAACACTTGGAGCAAGTTTGGGCTCAACCCAGTAAACGCAGCTTTCTTCTCAGTGCTTTATCCTCCTGAATCAACTCCACATGCCCTAATTTTCGTTAGAAACTTATATAAAATCATACTTAAAGGCCTATCATTTGGGAATAATTTAATAATGCGAGTCAGTAAATTAATCAAGGGAATTGCTCTTATGAATTTATGTGGTGAGTTTCTGACTGAATTCTTTCAGTCTTTTCGTTTATCTGTTCAGGAAAACAAGGTCATCGAGGACAGCAATAAAATATACCCAAACAAATAGTTATCGGTTTAACCGGTTATGTGTTTGACCGGCAAGATCTATAGGGGTTTTTTTCGGTAAAGAATTTTCTCATGATTTCATACCTGAGATGTTCCCAGGAATGCCTATTATTATATTAATATTATAGGCTAAGTAAGGTTAAGAGGAAGGTCTATTTAATTTATTTATCAGAAATGACAGAATCACTCACAATAACTTGTAGGCCTAGTTTATAAACGAGATCGATAAAGTTTGTCTAGATTTATTCGTGAAGAGTGAAACTTTAGGTAAATAAAACGTTCCAGCAAAGCCGGAAAAACTAAGACAAAAATTGGTTGGTCATCGCTACATCTGTTGAATTCATTGTTGACATGCACAGCTGATCTGACCAATCACAACACCTCAAACCGGAAGTCTTCTTTGTTTCTCTACCAATCTTCCAAAACAAAGCTCAAATAAATGAATTTATCAACTTTTATGAAAAATTATCCTCACCATTGCGGGTATACCAGCTACCGGCATGAGAGTGGCGACGAACGGATGACATGGTTGACCCTATTTTGTCGGATAACTTCTTTCTTTTACCAATGAGTGGGAAAAATTTGTGGCTTCGTCCTCGTACAGTAGGAACGGAAGTGGATCCCTGCGCAGGCCCACAAGACAGCATCATGGGTAGGTGTCATGGCTGCCTTCGTGCAAGTTAGACGACAGGTGCGCGATCCAATTACCAAATAAACCTTTCCTATCGACTGAACATGTGACTGGCACTCATGGTAAGGACACTTTATGCATAGTATCGACAGGGGGACTGCATGATAATGTTATTTACTATCAAAGTGCATCGTTATATCGATTATATTTACTCCTAATGTTACGACTTCGCGTACCGTAGGCTTAGGCCTACTGCCAATGGCAATGCCAACTGCCTTTGATTGTCGCAGACACACAGTCACAGGCCCATACATGATGATTAGCCATGCATAGACAGTTAGGCATTGAGTGGTCAATGATTGGAATTTGAATAGGCAGGGCTCGATAAAAACCTACCAACTTCACTTGCCCAATGGGCAAGTGGCAGCCAATATTTACTTGCCCAACATTAGCGGCCGTATGACGTCCCGGCCGCGGGGGTTCCCTCCCGAATGTACAACATTACTTTACACTGCTCAAATTTATTTGCAGAATTAAAAACGAAATCACACTATCTGTATGTAGGCCTATCTTGTTTCATTGTAATTAGACATCACAACAGGGGTTTGAAATCGGTGCTGTAGAGATTTTCACTTGCCCAATCGGGCAACTAACATTAAATTTTACTTGCCCAGAGACATTTTTTAGTTGCCCCGGGCAAGTAAACAGGTTTTTTCGAGCCCTGATAGGAACTACTATTTTCAATTTTACCCGTGGATGTTTTTTTAATACATACCGGTATATTTGCCAAATGGGCCGTTTCAGTGTTGATTGTTTATACCATAAGCCATAGGCATAGTCATAGACAATACTTATGATAAGTACCGTACCATAGATTTCATGATCAAATATATTTTTCTTTTGCATATTAATTTCAAAATATAACAAAATGTGCTGGTTGCTAGACCCAAATCGCTACCAGTTACAATGTAAAATGTGACCGGAAATTGCCCACCCGACCTGATGAATGCAAACTACGGTCGGGAGACCGGAAGACTAGTGTCGCATAATCACTTGCCCATCAGAGTGGTGCCTATCAGAGTGGGTATGGGGGACGGGTCTTCCAGCTACAGCAATAGGCAGCGGCAAGTACGCTCAGTCTATGCCATTCTAAACATCCCCGCCAGCCCAACAAACGGGACTAATAGACAGTTAGATCCTTCGGTTATGGTTGTGAGTTTTGTCTAAGGCTCCCGGGAACCAAGCCTTAGACAAAAGCCTTAGAACCGGGAGCCTTAGACAAAATGAAGGACCATAACCGAAGGATCTAATGGCTTTAGTCCCCTTTTGTTAGGTTATTACTATCACTTTAGTCCGTTACTATTACTTCCCCTAAAAACACCTGCTAAATAAGCAGTCACTCACGTTTTAGTTGACATCATTTAATATAATTACAGGTGGAACTGGCACTGCCTGGATAGTCGTGCATACATTTGTCTGGTCGGCCGGAGGTAATTTTTACAGGTGGTGCTGTGATCGGCCGCACTGGCAGCCATATTGTCTGGTGACAACGAACGCCATGCCTCTGGGTTACCAGTGCTAAATTGCTCGATTTCATGGCTTAGAAAACAGTAAAAAAAACTGGGGGGAAAATTCTAGATTCTTTGTAGAATGTACAGTATTGCCAAGAAAATATTCACAGGGGGTTGATAATGGTAAAAAAACTTTGTAGAATTTAAGAAATCCAGGATGGAACTTTGCGATTTTAACCCTGGTCCCTATGGGTTGCTATGGCATGTTTGCACCAGACCATAGTCCAGTGGGTCGAGTAGAAAACAATGGGCTGAATCTAATCATTACAGCCCTTTTATCAAGAGGAATTTCTTCGGGAATGGTGACAATACTTATGATAAGTAGATTTCATGATAGAATATATTTTTCTTTTGCATATTAATTTTAAAATGTAACAAAATATGCTGGTTGCTAGACCCAAATCGCTACCAGTTGCAACATGAAACGTGACCGGAAATCGCCCATCCGACCTGACGAATGCAAACTACGGCCGGGAAACCGGAAGACTAGTGTCGCATAATCGCCTGCCCATCCGGCTATCAGAGGGGGTGCGGGGGCCTTCCAGCTTAGAACAACAGGCAGCAGCGAGTACACTCAGTCTATGCCATTCTATACTTCCCCACCAGCCCAACAAACAGGGACTAAGCATAGATAGAAGCTTCCTAGTCAAGTCGGACCAGTGTCAGGTCAGACCGGGTGGGTTAGTCAGGTCGGACCAGGGGGTTGGTCAGCTCGGACCACCGGGTTGGTCAAGTCGGACCCAGGATGCTAGATCCTAAACCACTGTAACCCTAAATGGTTCATAGAGAGGTCGACCCAATGACAAGTCGACCCAGGGTGTTGAGCCAAGTCGGCCCACGGCCTAGGCCAGGTGTGGCCGAAGGGGTAGACCAAGTCGGTCCAAAGGGTAGACCAACTCGGCTCAAAACCTATATGCCTCTTTATTTCACCCTTGATATGCTCAGTCCATAGAAATAACATAGGCTGTGTATATTATTTAGCTGGTCAGTAACTGAAGCGACATTGCACACGAGCAATACACGGCCGACCTAGTTTTTTTTACACTGTGCGCATGCGTGCTTTCTGATCTTCGTCAGTTCCGGTCCTTCTTCGGAGCCATGTTTTCGAAGCGAATCAAGCTAAAGAATTAATTATTTAACAATTTATTTATCAAAATCGCTGTAGATCATGTTAATTTAACATTAGTTTAGTGTGCGGGGTGAAATAAACACAGAACAACCCTTGGATTCTCGGCGTCATGAATATTCACCCATGGCGGTCGCGGGGCTACCGCCCCTTGACCGTCATCGGTGAATATTCACTCCCGCCTCGAATCCCGGGTAGTTCTGTATATATATTGACCAAGAAATAAAAATAATTATAAGCTAAATAGCCTAAAATCACACTAAAAAAAACTAAGTGATTTTGGAGGTCCTAAGTCAGGGAAATGAGTAGAGGAGTCTGCCCCTGGGCCAAATTGGCCTAGGGTGTGGGTCAAGCTGGCCTTGGGTGTGGGATTTGGGCTGACGTGACCAGGTACCAGATAGACATAGTTATATTTTTCTTACCTATACATTGCTGTACGAATAGGAATAACGAGGCTATCTAGTTTCCTCACGGCCACACAGTCCAAGAAACAGGCACATTCTGTATTAAGAAACTGGCACATTCTGTATTCAGACATTTTACAAAATTAATGATAATATCAATAGAGCCTGAGTCTAGCTGAACCTGAGGCTGAGCCAGTTGTTCTCATTTTGGTCATTTCTAAAAATCGGAAACTTCGCAATCTCATCTTAATATTACAATAACATTTTTTTTTGCCAACTGACTAGCTTATTTTATAGACTATAGTACTACCGTACTATTGAGTGTACATATAGGCTACCTATATCTACTGTCTAAAGTCTATAAAGGAAAAATTGAATCCTGATAATGATTGTATAAATGATAATACCCCGTAAACAATAAGCAAAAAAGTGCAAATTTGACAGTGTTACCCCAATGAAAAGCCCCATTACCATCTTTATACATGTGTGGTTGTTTTTCCCCTATTCAAAGTCAAGCCTACCGACATTGATTATGTATCTCTTCCATTCTTTTTCAATGGTACGATAACTTATTTCTAATTTATTAACTTACTATCTTTTCAGCAATTCAGGATCGTCTGTGGGAAAAAGAAAGATGAGGGCGCCACATTATTTTAAATTATTCTCGATATATCATTGAGTTCAGAACACAAAAATGGATGCTGCCAAGGCATCTATAGACGATGCGTGTTCTGCATCAGACACGATGCACTTCGAAAATGAAGACCATCATTCAACCTTCTTAGAAGTGATGAAGTCCATGTATGATGTCAGTGAACTCGTGGATGTTACCATCTGTGTCCACGACCAAATATTCAGATGTCATCGTAACGTACTTGCTGCAACGAGTCCTTATTTCAGGGCCATGTTCACAACTGGGTTGACGGAAACTTCTCAAGAAAGAATTGAACTATATGAAGTGGATCCATCATCTGTTCACCAGGTCATAAACTACGCGTACACTGGACAGCTAGAGATCACGAAACTGAATGCACAGAATCTCCTGGCGGTGGCATCACTCTTTCAAATCACACCCATACATCGCGCCTGTGCGCGCTATATGGAAACACAGTTAGACGTAACGAATTGTGTTGGAATTTATTACTTTGCTCAGATTCACAACTGTGAAGAATTGAAAGTCAAAGGTCAGGAGCACATCGAGAAGAATTTCGTTGAAGTGAGTGAAGGGGAAGAATTCCTATCCCTGGACTGGCAAAGGGTTGCTGAGATTCTACAGTCAAACGAATTAAATGTTGAAAAAGAAGAGCTAGTTTTTGAAGCAGCAATGCGCTGGGTTAATAACGATAAAGCGAATCACAAGCAACATTTACCAGATCTTCTTCCTCACATTAGGTTCGGCCTCATAACACCCAAGTATCTTCATGAGCACGTCTTGGAATGTCAGGTAATCAAGGCAGTAAAATTATCATAAAATTGAGCAGGATTTCTTTCGGTAAAACCACTTTTTTGTAAAACATTTTATTGGCCACACTTTTAAACAAGTCAGTTAAAAAACGCATAACCTTATGTGAAAGGTTGTTTTCATGCGTTGAACATTAAACCACAATACATATATAAAGTAATCTGTATAAAGTTACACAAGAATAATCTTACTTCATGCATAATTAAACATACCATATTCTTTAATCAAAATAGATTGGGGATTTCACTACTAAACTGACTTGGTCCGTTGATTTGTGCGATTGACTTAGAGAAGGAGACTTGTTGATTTTAATGGTTTTTATTAACATCCCCAACCTTTCGGGCCTCTTTGGCACTTTTTCAGGGGTGGTACAGATGGTAATAATCAAAATAAACCCAGTTCAAAACATATTCCACATAATTCATCCCTGATTATCATATAAATTCATATAATGATGTACAATTCTTCTGAACTTCTATGTCTTATAAAAACTTGTGGTTGGTTCTCAACGAACATAACTTGTTTAATACATTTCTGGCGATTTATTTTGAAAATATGCTTGATCAAATAAATAACCTATACATCAAAAGATTGAATATAATCGAAAAGGACACGCATGCTCAATTTTCAAGTCCCACATTAGAGATACATGATTTTGCACCGTCTTAAAATTAAATATTTATTCGTCTATTTTATTTATCTATTTTCCTTTTCCATTCCAGCTTCTCCTTGAGAATAAAGAGTGTGAAGTTCTGCTAAGAAATATTCGCGACTTTGAAGCAAGCCCAGAGACCTACAGCGGAGAGCATTGTTTTAGTGTAGTGCTGCGATCAGGTATGATCAAACCAGAACACTGCATTCTCCTCATAGGTGGAGTTGATCCCAACCGTCCCTCCATCAATTGTTATAACCCTCACACAAGGGAGGCCTATTACATGGCTGATTTTCAGGACGTGGAGCACTTTGGTTATTATGATGTAGAAGACCCAGCCTGCGTTGTTACTGAAGAAAATCAAATTTTTGTTGCTGGCGGTAACTATATTTATCACGAGAGCGTCGGGGAAACGCCATCAGATGAGGATTCCTTCGAGGATTATGAAGAAGAAACCGTTCGAAAAGACCTCTACCAATACGACAACGACCACGATATGTGGGTCCATCGAGCGCCCATGTTATTTCCAAAATCTAACTTTGCCCTTGCCCACGTAGAAGGTAAGATTTACTGTTTTGGTGGACTTACCCTGAACCAGCACCCGACAGAAATTATTGAGAGGTATGACATTGCGCTGAATCGCTGGAGCTATGTGGGAATGATGCCCACGACCCTGGTCGACCTTTCTGCTATAGTACTGAATAAAATGGTTTATATTCTCGGCGGTCGGACTGGGGTGGGTGCCCACAACGTTGTAATGAGGTACGACACGAGGAAGGCTGAATGGACTTCCCTAGCCGGTATGCCAACCCCACGCTTCAACTTTGGTTGCGCCATTGTCAATGATGAGATTTATGTAGCCGGCGGACAGATTTACTCCCACTCTAGCCACACTATCAACAGGGAGGCTCTGAAGTCAGTAGAGATCTACAGCGTGGAAAACAATCAGTGGCGACAGGGACCCGACCTGCCAGAGGACATGTACAACGTGGGTCTGACTCTCGTTCACCATGCGCTCTATGCTTGCGGCACGACCGAGTATCATCGTTCAGCTTATCGTATATATAGATACAATGTTGTATATAAATTGGATCTTGGTAAAATGGAATGGACTCAGGTGGAGTCCGATTTATGTGATATTAGAGACTTCGCTTGCGTGGCAGGCAAAATGCACACTAGGAAACTTTCACAGGTATTTCGTCCCGAAGTAGATACATAGATCTACCGGGATAAAACTCCTCTGATTACTAAGTATGTCATTAATACATTTTGTGTATTGCTACGCTATTCCCTACAGTTGTGGGTCCAGTCATTTCTCAAAGGTACGGTGGCTAATGGAGCTGTCAAAAAAGCATTGAACTGATATTCTGAAATTAATAAGACAATCCTATTATTATTGAGAGGTTTTCTATTATTAAACCTCCCTGTTTCAATCGATCTTTTTTTTTAACAAAAACATTACAATCATTTAATTTTGTAGAGGGTATTTGTACACACACTGTATGAAGAAATCCAAATAGTTGTTATGCTTTGGTTTAATACAAAGTAGGATCTTTGTTGAATTACCGAGATAAGAAACATAAACTGTGAATATTAAGATGTGTTTGCTTTGCCATGCACGGGAAACATTTAATTATTATAATTGAAATTCTTAAACACGAATCTTGATACTTAGTAGAGAGTTGAAGCAAACAAAAACTATTATTTTGTGATATCGTTGGTGATGAGATTAAATTTCAGCATTATTTGATATTCTACTTATTCATCGAAGTTAGAAAATCGGCACGAACCTTATATCAATATTGTGTGACAGCGTGCATGGAGTTAGAAGCCTGAAGCGATAATCAATCACTCTTGTATGGCCAGGGAGGAGTAATATAATTGGAGTCGATTTATTCGGTCTCGATGGTATTTAAGTAAGTTGGAACAAGTCTGTTTTATAGATTTAGTATTTCAAACGCAGGAGGGTGTTTTGCTATATTTTACATTGTATTTCACTCCAGAATAATTGAGATTAACAATATACAAAATAACTTAGTGAAATATGAGCGAACCTGGTAAGGCCTAGGCCAATATGAACTGTGTTTTGCATCTAAACATCTTCTAATCTTCTGTAAAACATGCATTAGATGGATAACATACGCTATAATATACCTCCCTGGTCTGGCTATGAAACGGAATACATGTGAATAGGTAATGACATTAAGTACTAAGATTCTATACAAAGTTTCCACATTTCTGAAGTCTTCTCACCAGTTTTTCGTGAGTCTCGAACTGTATCGTAAATATTGTCTTTGTGATGCAACATTTGTTATCAAGCCACTCAAAACGAAAAAACAAGGTGCAAATGTTGATTTTCGGCAGGTCCCGAACCATTGTATTTTCAGCTATGATTTTGTCCCCATCGTTAGATCCCTAATATTTATATGCTAGATTTAGGCTGTAGGAAGACCGTTTTTTTTGTGGTTTCGTTTGTATTTCAACTGTAGAGTACAAGTTTATTTTGATGAAACTACAGCTTACTGACTCACCTCGGCGTTTATCATCATTAATTGGACGTTAGAAGAATGCCAGGGAAATTATATCACATGACATGCATCGTATACTCGTCATAATAGTATTGTTCTGGTCATGCGTGTTTGTATTTGTGTTAATGTCATGAACGTACGTTTACTCGTCTTCATGGAAAAAACAAAGGTCTGTTACGGTGTCTTCCTGTATTTCAACAATCCAAAGATTTTATTCTTGTAATTTTGCTTTTTATGTACAATATATAAACCAGAAACTCACATCACAGGGCAAAGTAAACTACGTGGGAAATTAATATTGCTATGTGATGAGGGCGTTGTAATATCCAACCAAAGCAACATATATTTTTCTCAGGGAAATAATGTATGTAGAGACGACAACTATTTACCATATGTTCACAGTTTCTTAAACCATAATGCAGTGAGTTTTTTGCTCAATTACTCTCGCTCAATCCGATTCCATATTGTCAAATAATTATGTTCGTCCAAACATTGTAGTGTGATAATTTTAACGACCACACGGAGCGAATTGCAACAAAGAATCTTCTCATTTGTCTCTTATTCTCTGTGTATACATACATTCTAAGATTATTGTCTGAGTTATAATCATGATACATTCGCCTTCGAAGTTTGATGTGTCCAGACTTCGTTCTATCCAAAGTTATTGGCGGATTTATATATTCCCTGCTCCAATTCAATAAAGGCTTGTGTTCCTCGGTGTGAGGCATTGATTGTATTTTTCCAATGTAAACAAATCCTTGTAAAATATCGTGTTTTCTTGGGTCCAATATCAAGTTCGTACCAAAATAATTTTCTAATTGAAACGTTATCACCTAGATGTGAAAAGTCCTGTAAAACAAGTTGTTCATCGCATATAAATAAAGACTATTTCAAAACGCCATATTAATTTTAGTTTTTTCTTGTGATTTGAAAGCAACTATAATAATATATTGAATTAGGTCAGTATCTGTGTGTTGATAACTATTTACTCCCGCAACCCTATGGACCTCTTCTGTTCTCCATCTTTATAAACGACATGGTGACTTCAATTTTCCAGGAAAGTTAATTCTTTATGCAGATATGCCATTTTGATGGAGGGGCTTGATTCTAACTCTCTACATCAAAAGCAAGTTCCTCACTGCTTTTATACGAAGATTGGTGTGACAAGAATTATCTGAAAATAACTGTCAAGAAGACGAAATACCAACTTTTTGGTAAGAGGGAGATAGTAAACAACTTCAATCCCTTGGTCATGTCAGAAATAGAAATTGAAAGAGTAAAGTCTTTTAAATATCTTGGTATTACCATCAGTAAGAGTTTATCCTTTAAGGACCAGATTGAGAGGCAGGTCAGAACAGCTACCTGGAAACTCACAGAGGTTAGAAAAAGGCAGAAATTTATGAATGAAAACATTTGTGGCCTTCTGGTGAAAACATACATTCTCCCAATTCTCGAATTTGGGCATTTTCTCTGAATATAGGATCAAACCTAAGAAAAAAGGTTTGGAACAGAAGACTCAGATTAGCATATGGCAAAGACCTCTCTAACGTAGTGTTAACAGTTCGTTCTGGACTGCTCCCGCAAGGCTATATCAAAGAGCAGAGATTGCAAATGATTTAAAAAAGGAATGGAAGTCGCGTTTTGAAAATTTTTAAATAGATCAAGATACAAAATCTTGTTATGAGTAGTCTTCCTTGATAGGATGTCTCTTTCTTCTCCATCTTATACCTATGTACGGTATCTACCGTGATGTATAATGAAAGCGTTTATATTGTTTTCTTGGTAACTTGTATGGTTTAGCAAACTTTTTTTGAGATTTTGCGTAGATAAGTCTAATGCAGGGAATGAAGAATTGCTGTTTATTCGTCTTCAGGGAAGTATTTATTGCTTCTCGTATGAGATAATTTGTTTCAGTATGATGTTTAAATATTTTTCTTTTGTTTTTTAAGCATATTTATCAGTTTTTGCTATGTCCGTAAGTCTCCTTCTGAGATGTCATTTATTATAGGCACCGTATGAAGTACGTCCATGGTGGACAATGGACGTCCATGTGTCAATGTTAAATGTTTGGCCTTAAGTGAATAGGAAAAAAAGCGAATTTAGGTGAAAGAATTCTTTCTCCGTCGCCCCCACTTACAGTATCCAGGGGGTCCTACTGATGCTGCCATCTATCATGTCAATCTATCATATAAATGAAAAGATTGTTTTTGCCCTCTAGCGCCATTAAAAGGAACTAATATCAAACTCAGGAGATGCCACCTCAGTTTGAGCAGAGTTTGAAAAATGAGTTTGAGTTTTGTTTTTAAAAATGTTTATTGAAAACTTCAATGGTATAATACCTGATTATGGAATAATACCTGATATTCTTTTTCTACTGACGCCCCACTCCGAACCAATGACATCAATATGGTCGTTTTTATCAGATTTAATTTCCTTCTCTAACCTGCCTAATCTTCTCTTTCATTAAATTCCTTTTTTATTCATGGAGCTTCTACCCTCTCCCTACTATGACAGCCTGAACAATCCTATTTGGGGGTTTAATACTTCAATAGTTTTCAAAAGTGTTTCAGTCGAGCTGACAATTTGGTGTAGTCGAATCGAAATAGTTTCGAAGCATTTTACAGTCAGTTATTATAATCCCCACAGTACGATGATGTCTTCCTTTCTTTATAGTTAGGTTACCCACATATTCATAAAAATTCAGTCGTTAGACATCTATTTATTGTAGTTGTTTATGATTGACAAGAATCTTTGATATCATCATGGCATGGGAATTATATTGTCATCGGTAGTACGTTCTATACTTTTTTAGGGGGGAATTCGGGGACATTGTGAAAGCAGATGTGTTACATACAGTACGATGTCTTCCTTTTTTCCTAGTTAGGTTACACATAAAGATATTTACTACTACTTCTAACTTCAGTCGTTACATATCTATTTATTGTTATTGCATTGGTATCATTATGGTATTGGAATTATATATATATATTGCCATCAGTAGTATATGTTGTCTACTTTTTTAGGGGAGAATTCGGGGACATTCAACAACTGTAACAGCAGATGTGTTCCCAATGTAACTTTATTGGTTAACAGTTCGCACAACTTTGCAACTCATTCATAAGCACAACTTAGTCTGTCCTACACAGATGTTGACGAAACAATGGCAATGGCACCAAAGAGAGGAGCGTCATCTCCATAGCAACAGATGCCGTTACTAGGGTTATCGAGTGTGGTGACAAGACCGCGAAGTCGCCACCAGACTGCCAGAACCTGTTCCATGTTATTTGGATATGCAGTGAACGTGAATCAAGGGACATGATATTTTTTTCTTTTCTTTTAAACAGATTTTTTATTATCTTTTCCATTAGCCATTTACCAGTTTTACCCAGTAAGACCTGTACTGTACGTATTAACTAAATTCGATGAGTCAAACTGGCTGTGTAGTTCAAAGGAGAAAGGACTACATAAACTGAGCTGTGCACACGGCTGACGGTCAAAAACATACTAACACACTTGTTAGTAATTAAACAAACATCAACCAACATCTTTACTTTGTGTCATGTCATAAAAAACATCGCAATCATTGTGAAAATTCAATGTGAATTAAAACCATCCTTTATATTTAATTAATAACGTTTGGTTACCTATGAGTACGAGTACCATTCTTTCTCACCAAGCGTCAAGACAGAAAAGGGGTGAGGGAAGAAACTCGAGGTAACATCGTAGATGTTCACTGTAATAATCATCTGATATATTTACATAACCGCGAGAGTACTCAGAATTAATTAGTCGTGAGTGTCGGTGTGAGTGAGTGTGGCAAAGAAGTTTGCATATACAAAGCTAAATAAGCCCTCCCCTTGATTTATCATTAATCGCATGTCATAACCCGTACTAATCACAGCGCTTGAAACAATTGTTTATCAACACTCTCTGTGATTATAATACACAAGGAAATAGTTTTATTTCTATAATACAATTTGTGCTGTTGTGCCTGATAACCAATAACGAAGACAGACAATATTAACAGCCATATTCCAGCTTCGACATTCAATGGTGGGGCAAGCGAAACAGAAATATTCAACAATTGATTAAATGTCCACTAATAAAAAGTTCATCGCAGTTTAGTTTCAGTGTAAAATTATGAAAGAAATATCAACGAACCGACAAATGAAGCTACTCCCCATATAAGAAGAGCGTAAACCAACCGCTTTGATTATCATCCACAATATTTTAAATTACCTCATTAATACGCTAGACACATACTATGCAGTTTTAGACAAAATCAGTAATCACACTAGCCAGTCGGGCGTCAATTGTTAAGTGTGGTAACGATGATAAAAAGAAGTGATGACATGCTACCTCATATTAGGTACAAAGGAAAACTAGAAAATGAGACATGGAAACATAAGCCCTCATAAGATAAAAATTTTGCTGCAAGGGGGATTAGAAACAAGATGATTACTGACTGAAATAATTATGGTAGACACTCTTTGCTTTCGCAGATATTTTGTCATGTCAAGAACATGTAAAATGTGAAGCACTTATTGCTTTGTTGAATCATAATCTCAGTCTGGGGTCAGAGTGTTTTATTTATCATTTCAAGTTTCCTTATAGCAGATGGTTGCATTTGCGTTATTTTAAAGGCTCTAACAAATCACACAGTCGGGGAACTAAAATTGAATAAAGTGAGCTCCACCAATCTGTGATGGAAGGACGAACCTTGATAGCTTGCTTAAGAGCATTTCATGGAATATTGTATGAATAAAACTCTTGTGTCGATAAAATCGGTTACCCGCTAGATTATTACAGTTGGATAGTTACATACTTTTAAAACTATTTGTGTCATACTGAAAATACTCTTTCAATATTCAATGCCCTCTTTTCAAATTTCTGAGATTGTATACCAAAGCGAAATCATTTGATTTGCACTGCGATCATACTAACTCTCGGGTGATATCATTATCAATTCATATACTATAATAAGAATGTGAAATAATTATCTGCATGCTAGTAAAAGAAATCACAATCTCATTTTCTCTTCAAGAAGGACCATTTTAATAAAGAGTTCAGGCAAAGTACAGCGTTCGCACATGCCCACATGTGGGGAATTGAAATTGATTATTTTCTCGCGTCAGATTTCAAATGAACAAATTTTGATTATTCATGGACCATCCGAGTGACATGCTTAATTGCGTTGAATTCTGTTTTATTTTTCACTTTCATGGGCAGATTAAACAAGTCTGTGTATGCCACGGATGGAATTGTTCCACAAGTAGAAAGCATTTAAGCATAGGCAACTCCTTTTTTTACAACACGGCTAACACATTTCTATTTCTAAATACTGCACTAATGATTACTGCAAAGTTTTCAGAGTGCATGTCGGTGCCGATGACTGTTTTGCTCCTGCTTGGTCATGCACGCGACAAAGCGCTTGAAAATCGTATTTTTTTGTTTAATCCGTTACTACAAAGCCACCATATCCAAATTCACTACCAAAGCTATTTTATTAACGCCATTACTGAATATATGAGTCGTCTTTCTCAGCAAGAGATGGATATAGAAGTAAACCACAAAAATAAAAGCCATTTCACTTGTCGAATAAAAAATGATCATTCCAATTTTAAAGCTTATTACAAGATAATTATACACAGCGATCAAAGAAATCCCACAGCAAAGCAATACAAGTCACACATCTGTGACGAACATTGGCAAAGAGGAGGGGTTTGTCTGTTTTCTCATTTTGAAAGCTCATAACAGATACAAAACATAACATATTAGGTGTATGAGATGTTACGGTCATAAATGGTCCTGTATGTTACTGGCCTTTTCATTTGTTGATGCTATTACATATCAGTATGTACATAATGGTATTCTTTCCTTATGTAGGGTACGTTCATGATAAAATGGCAATAACATTAAACGACCGGTCACATGTTAACGAATGAATTAGATCAGTGTGATTCAAAGATGTCTGACTAGGTTCTGCCATACGAAATAATTCGTTCTAACATCAGGATCTTTGAAGCAGTAAGTCATAATAACAATATGCCTCGTCTCCACACACATATATATGCACTTTTTATCTCTGTACTAGACAATGAAAATATTATACGAAAAATTAATTGCTTAGGGAAATTATATGTGTACGCCGTGCATTAATCTGTACAGTATTTTAGTTTGGATATGTTTTGTTTTTTGTTTGTCTTGGAGTGATTTGAAACCATTCTATAGCTCGCATTACGACAGATGTGTAATATATGATATACCCAGTAGATTATAGATCTACACTGTTCACTATGGACGGAAACTTCTACTTAGTGCCAACACTTGGTCTGCAGGCCGCAGGTTCACCAAAATACTCAGGATAATTTCGGATGATCATATGTCACACCTAATCATAACCATGCATCTATGGGATGTCTCAAACAGAGAAGTACTCAGGAACACAAATTCAATTTACTTTTCTTGTTTTCTTCACCATTAGAAAATATAGTTCATATTTTTAAAAAAATCGCCAAGCTATTGAATACATTTTTTTTTTTCAAATATCATTTCCATTCAATTTGAAGCTTATCCCCGCTCCCTACACCCGCAAAACCCAAAGGATCCGCCAACCTATGTATTTATACATAAATCCCATAATAATTTCCATATCAGAGCTCTTTTGTTTTCTCGATAATAGAACTATATTTTCTGTTGGTGAAAAATCACATAATCATTCCATTAGTTTTTTCAGTTTCACCAGTCAAGGAAACATATTGGAACCATAAGCGTCTTCGGTGCTGTGGTTGGGTGATAGAAGTTCTAAGAATTTAAGAAATGTCACACAATAGCACGACCATTAATCTACACTACAAATGGATAAGTTTGACACCATTTTTTTTACTGATTCTGTAGATAATTAAATTGGATGGACCCGTATACAGCAAAACGCAGTTCGCTTGCAGCGAGTAATCAACATTTTGTAATAATGGTGCAGCCTATTAGTACGCACCAATCAAATAATGATAAAAGACATAACAATCGACATTATAACTGTACATATTATCAATATAGTACAATTTCTCAGTCAGTACAGCGTGTGCATTTGTGTCAATCAGTATATATATAATATGCTAACAGTTATCTAATGCTATCACATTCGGGGGTCAAACATAATAGTATAGTGATCCAACACTCGTTTTTTATTCTTAATACAGACATAAAATGCCACATCTGATGTGTTAACACTAAAGCCAGGAACTCCCTTTTGTACCAGCGAGTTACCTTTCCGATCACATTACACACATATATATATATATATGTGTGACATGGGGTGAGACCACGGAATCTACAACTATACTGACCTTTCTAAAAGGTATTCATGTCTATAACGGTTAGGTACGGTTATCTCTTCTTAGTACACGAGTGATATTATTATCATGAGAGGGTGGGGGATGCAGAAATAGGCGGCTGCTCTTATGGCATCTTTCATTCCTCAAGGATATAATAGTCACATAACCCAACATATACTCATTGATTAATACAAAACTCAAAGTAAAATTAAAAGATTTTTTTTCTGATATAATAAGTAAGACAAAATCCTAATAAAAAAGACTTGGAACACCTGAAGAAGAAAAAAAAATCAGGTGAAACTACCAAAGACAATCTCACACGAAGACAGCAATGCGAAAAACACACCCAAAACAATTCGATGTATCCCTTAATAAGACTCAAACTAGCTAATGAAAAATGTTACCTGTCTAATAAGAAATGGTGCAAGGATGATAAAGGTATACCTGGACTATGTATTGTTTCTTCTGCACACATGTTTCAACGATGACTACCCTACGATAAATATTACTTTTAATACATAAGGCCAATCCAGACTAGGTCGCCTTTAGTACATTTCATATCATGTTATTCCTATTCATATGCCAACATAAACATCAGTTTCTTTTGTTAACTCGGTTGGGCGATGTTTGGTAAGGGTTCGCTCAAATAATGCAGTATCGTCGTAGAAGCGAACAAGTTCTAGCAAGATTTAGAATTAATAGGCCTGGTCACCCAGTCCCTACCACTCAGGGAAAAAATGGCAGATGAACAACATAGAGAAGATTAAGTGGTTAACTGAATCTGCTGACATGAATCACAAAGCGCCTAATGATTATAATTTCACATATTCTTCCAAATAATTAGCCAAACTGTAATATATATATAAAAGAAATAAACCGTCGGTTGAAGTACCAATCTTAAAGAGCAGAATAAATGATGATGAATTGATTGATAGATTTGATGAGTCCGTGAAATATCTTAATATATTTCTCATGCTACGTGCAATTGACTTTCTATTATTTTATCATGGAATGTCTATTCTTTCTGGAAACAAGTTGAGGCTCGGGTATGGTTGATATTCATTGCCGTTCCCCCGCAATAAATCTTTTTTCTTTTATTGTTATCCTTATTTGCACATACACTTCAGTGCTGCTTTTAAAGTCCGATCAACATTGGGCTAGTATATATATTGATTTTATTTCTGGTTTCTATTATTATCATTATATCTTCAGGCTTGGTTATGTACAATGCCACAGAGGGACTTTACCATTGACACCTTTATATCAACTTACAGCTATCTACACATAACATATAGATCAGCTTTACTTGCATTATTAAAACAATAATAATATGAGCCAGAAAGGCAATTATGTTTATACCCGACACTAAAATGGACAGTATTTACATCAACTCCTTAGCACACAATATATCATGTGTCAAGCAGTGTTGGCCATGGATTGATAACGTATCAGGCAAGCGCTCTTCTGTCTCCCCTTTTTTGTAACTTTCTTCCCAATTTTTCTCTGTAATATATTATTTATTATAATATCTGACCAGTCCTAACGTGAAGACTTTGGCACAGCCCTGAAAGACTTCTTCAATGGAACAATCACCACAGCTTGGGAGTTAGGACAATTCACTAAAGTACTCGTCGGAGTGCTGTTACTTGTTCGCAAGTAGCGCTGTCTTCAACGCGATATAGACAATATCGATTCCTAGTAACAAGAAATGTTTTATGGTTCTTGGTAAGTTCGATAGCACCAAGTGTAAACATACCTACATACACATAGCTAAAGAATATTGTACATTTCAAATGCAGGGAAAAATAACATCTGGTATTGAAAGATTATTTTGAGGATTTGTGCATATAACTATTTTCGAAAATAAAATAGCTGGAATTTACTCTATCCTATGGTGCATACTTCACGAAATGCTTGATACATCGAGAAGTTACGCTTTGATTTAAATGGAATTTAATGAGGTAAATTGTTATGTTTTGCATCTAAAATCTACCAGAAATTCAGCAGAGACTATCAATGAACCATACAGTGTCCCTGCTGTAGTATCTTACCCTGATCATTGTTTTGTCGAACTGTACACGTGACTCAATACCTCCTCTTTTTAGAGGAGCAACAAAAAAATGGCTCTAACTCTATTAAAGTGGAAAATGGTAAATTGGAATAAATCAGGGACTGGGCATTTAATGGTTTCTAAAAGGGAGGGAGAGACAGATAGGAGAGAGAGAGAGAGGAGAGAGGGAGGAAGGAGAGAGAGAGAGGGGGACAGAATAAAGAGAATACGAACCGAGGTATCAACAAAACTACAAGGACAGCCATTGAATTTGTTTTTTTCTCATTTTTACAGAATAAAACATTATTGGTACTAGTTGTCTGGTATGGTTGTTTTCTTCTGCCGTAGGGTCGCAGGTCACAGCCAATAGGGGGTGACCCTACGATCATATAGGGTGCTGTAATATTATGTACAATAATATGCCAATATGGACAATTTGACGGCAAGATGAATCCCAAGAAGTCTGAATTAACATTTGGAGGGGAAACTCGGACCTAATACGTGTACACGTGCAAATACAACAAGGATAGATCATACTCTTCAGGAAATAGATTATCTTTTCCTTGAAGTGAACTCCACAGAGTCTTTAGAAGTCAAGGCTTTAATGGAGAGAGCGCATCACTCATAACGATAACGTTATTGGTTCCATCACAGTTCTATCCATAGGTACTACAAGTCAACAAAACACTGTCGCTCAATCATTTGCCAGAGGACTGATTTGTGACATTAAATTGTTGATCTTTTTTTTGTTCTTTCTTTAATAACATTTTTATTTTTGCATCCGATCTCAACTGAATCGAGGGAAACAACCAGCGTATCACTTTAAATTAAACATCACTATATATACAGTATGGGAATCAGGCATTCCAATATCAATTACTTTCTCGATTTTATAACTGTCCATTTTAAAGTCCATGCATGTCTAAAATTCCCTTTTTATTGAGATCAATACCGATGTAGAATCATGTTATACGGGTGCTATCATGCATTGTCTATATACTGAGGTGCGTCCGGTGCTTCACGTCATGGTGAAATTTCTTTCTTTAACCTTAGCACCTAGATAGTAATATATATATACTTCGCCTGGGGCATGCCACAGACCTCTCATTTATTTATTATAACTATATTTATCATTGTATCAATAATTAATATCTATTAACAACAATGCCGTGGGGCTCTTTTCATTTTTTTCAACTGCTCCTACGACATAAGCAGCAGCATGCAAACCTATTGCGGTGTGACCCGACCATCTGTACAGGAAAGGCACTAAATCCATTCACCTAGAGAATTGAACCCACTCATTATCCTTAACGTGTTCTTAACTAAAAGAAAACCATCTAAATTTTTTCCCTAATCCTCATATCATGTGTAGTACAGCTACCTTTTTGTCACTATCGGAGTCAGGCCCACTGCGCAAGTTTGAGTACACAAATCCGGGGAGAAGAGGGGAAATGAAGGAGAAAATAAGGAAAGGAAGGAAGAAACAACGATGAACATGAATGAAAACCGGCTCTAGTATAACACATCCCACACTTATGACGCGTCAAAGAGATGTATATTATATACATATACAATAACACTGGAAGATATATCATTGTGTGAAGATATTATCATGGAAAGCACCATCCCATTTCTGGTAGTCTCCTACTTCTACATATATATGCGGTAATAATAATTAAATGTTGCTCTGCAGTGTATTTGTTAATAATTGAATCAATGTTATGTTTTCTGTACACATGGATCGTGTGGAAATGGCTCAAACTGGCAGTGGGCAAGGCTAGCAGTACCTCGTATCTCTCAGTCTGGATTGGTCCACTGGTGGTCATTTTTTTTGTCAATCATTTTTTTTTACATTTGACATCAATACTCTATGTTTCACTACAGTGAATAGTTACATGTAATTTGTTTTGAATTCAGGACTACTCGCCCCACCCAATATGCAGACGTATGCCTTCCCGCGTAGCAATGCTCCAATGCTTAACAACCTTAACGTGATAACCTGGTCTCAAATATGTACACTGTCAAAGAAGCCTTTTTTCAACGATTAAAAACCAATCAGATGCAATGATTTTGCTACCCACATTCATGTAATTTTGTACACACAAAATACACTAGTATCATTAGAACTCCAAAGGAATCTACTGCTAAATTGTCAATCTTGATACATATACATATATGATTTATATACAGAGTACGCCCTCAAAACTATTTTACTGCAATAAAAGGAAGTCTCAAATAACACACGGCATAAATCAACCACTCTTTACACAAATCGCCAATGCAAGGATATACAAACATGTAACTTCTACTTCTTGGTAAGGGAGCGAGCCCAGAGTCCCACGTGGTTTTATTTTAGCAATGTTAACTGGTGATACCACTTTCCACCGTAAACAAAATTATATATATACATATAATATATACATATGCATACGGTGATAATCGCCAGTTTGAAACATTTATATCTCATTAGTTTGTGTGTGTCTGCTTTGACTAGGTTGAAACCTTTAGGCCACGGTGCTTCTTAAGTTCTGCGAGATGGCCTGCTACAGTGTGTGGGGTTATATAACCATGATACGCCTCTTTGTTTTGTTTTTTTAATATTTTCGAGTACAACTGTGTGATGCAGGGTCAAATGCTGCCCTTTAGTTTGTTTTTAAGTTGTTGAAGTCTCTGTCTCATCTGAGGATGACGATAATAATTGCCATTTGTACTGTGAGATTGTCTTATTATAATAACACTTTCCGGGCGGACCCGAATTTTTTTATCATTTTTTTTTTCGCTTTACAATCTTTTTCTCCAGGACCCGCCCGGATGGGTTTCGTTGTCCCCCAGACGGACTGTCACTGTGCATGTGTGATATTATCAGTATAAGTGAACGTGTGAGAGAGAATGAATGAGTGCTGCAACTTCCAGGAGCTTCTCTAATAATATATCGTATATACATTTTCTTTCTCTTAAGACAATGCAAAGGTAGTAGTCAGTTCTTGGAGGTTATCTTGTGGCGGTCGATGATTTCTTGGAGGGGGGAAGGACTATTAAAGAGAGACAGGTAAGTCAGTCAGACCTTCGGGGCTAGCGCATTATTATCATTATTATTATTACGGTGAGATAAAATGTGCAGGTGTTATTATTATTGTAATGTGTTCGTGTGGGGGTGGTATCCACATCCTGGTCTTCAACGTTTCCACCTTATCTCCTAATAACCGTCATTATCTCATCATCATCATCATCATTAATCAGTATCACCACCATTACCATTCCAAGTTAACCTGCGCCATATATTATCAAATGCATGGCACCCAACACTCTAAAACGTTCATACCAAAGCCACCAGCCATGTCACGGCGACGGACCGGCGAAGACTGCAAAATAAACTTTGCATCGTTTGTTCGTCGAGTGTTTCATTCTACATAGATACCATCATGCACGGAGTATTGCATGCATTGAGATCCAACGATGTCTTCCTTGTCATACATCGCACATAGTTAGCCACACACGCCGTCCTTCGACCACCACAGACAAGATGTGAACGATCCCATTCATGTCAACTTTTTGTTTCTTTTGTCTATTAGGGTTATCTCATTGCCTCATAGTGGACAAACAAATAATATTCTCTCACACTCACATTCCCAGCACTATAGGGGCAAGCGATTGATTCCAAGCCAGAAGAGAGGTTACCAAGTCTCTACCTTTTTTGCTATTTGTTTAAAGGTTTGCCTTATACATATTCTTGCCCATACACACCTTTTGTTATAATTGAAATGATTGGACTGAGCTGTCGGTTCTCTATCGTCCTGTTACTGTTATGTGCAGACAGCGTACTCGAGCATCTCAGATAAGAGTTTATGGAGGGGGACACGGCCACCTTTCTTCACATTGAACCAGTAATCCTTGGCCAGAAGTTTCTCGTGCATGAGAATAGGTAAGGAGAGGAGCAAGTTGCATGTACGTCGCACATATGAACTGGTCCTCGTCTTCTCGTATTCTATGAGGGCGTCCTGCATTCGGTCCCGCATCGTTTGTACTGCCTCTGGATTATCCAAGTTTGCATCTGAAATGAGAAAAGGTAAAGACAGCTTTTAATAACCAGGAGCCATGATTTCAATAACCAAAAATAATTAGCATAACCGGAGGACCCTCAAAATCAAGAGGCACTATGATATTTGTTATAGTCTTTTTTCTAAAGGCCCGCAGGGATGAAAGTACAAAAATACTGAAATATTTCTGGCAAGGGAAACGCAGGGGTTATTTTGATAATATTGATCTTCGAAAGTTGCGAGGAAATTTGGTATATGTCGAATGTTCTTAAATGTTTCTGAAAATTTGGGAATTCTTTTTTAATATTCTGATTTCAAAATCCTGATTTCAAAAGAAATACTGAAGACTTCCTTTCCATATTATTACGATCGCAGTAAGAAATGCCTCAACATCAGTGTGGCAAAAGATCTTACGCAAAGTCTTGCCAGGCACTTTTAAGACTTTCAAGATGATGAAATATCTTTGACACATGCACTGTCAATAATGTACATTGCATGTATATCCAAAGCTACGCATAGCAATTTCTAGATGAGATTAAGATTAAGATTAAGATACTTTTATTTTCGAACATGTCGCTGTCAGAAAACATGACTCCAGCTAAGGGAGGTTTGCAAGTTTTCTGTTAATTACATTGATGATTAACAGTGTACAATTCTACAGTCGTCATGGACGAAGGTAGCTCACTGTTATTTACATTGAGATTTGTCTCTTACATTACTAGGTTACCGGTAAGTATAAAGCGCATTAAGTCTTTTTATAAACATTTTCTCAGAAATAGTAATTCTTTCTTTTGTTAAACACAGTCATTCTTGAGCCTTTGGATATGTACTGTTTTTACTCAATGAGTATTGGTCTGACCATATAAGAGTTTTCTTTGCTACTGATTTAAATACTTTTGGGTCTAACTATGAGGAAATCATATGTCAGCAAATAATCACTAACAACAAGCTAAGTAATCTGACACTTTCCCCAAACATCAAATACCATGAATGAATCTTTTCATTTTTATTCAATACCATCTTATAATGCATATAGGTACTATTTCCCAAGGAACAAGAAGAGGTAAGAAAGAGAGGGAAAGGGCGTGGCGCAAGATGGTACGAGTCAGAATTCGCACCTACCTGCAACAACTAGACCTAAGTCTACTTACAACTGAACAAACAAATAATAATGTTTTTAAAGGTCCACACGTGTGACATATATTCTGTTCTAAGGGAGCCACAGGTGTCGTCCTTGGCCTAGCGGAGTGTCTTGGGCGTGTAATAAACTAACAACTCCCATAGGATATTAAGGTGTGTTTCCATGTGTCCGTATTGCGCGATGCGTGGTGCGTAATGCGTGAAAATCAAAAGTAAAGAAATTATCAGGAGGGAACCCATGTATGCGTACTGCGTTATGCGTAGTTCACACTGCGTATTCCGATCGCTCCAGGAGGCGATTGAATACGCACTACGCTGCGTGAACATATAGAAATGTACTTGCAGGCTTTTGGTGACGTCATCAGGGAGCAAGTGTATAGTTACTTGTACGCAGTGTTACAAGATTTTCACGGACACATGGAAACAGAGAATACGCATCACGCAGTACGCATCACGCACTATGGATACATGGATACACAGCTTTAAAGCTAGAAACCCATGTGTCCGTAGTGCGTCATGCGCACTGCGTGGTGCGTACTGCGTGATGCGTATAATCTGTTTCCATGTGTCCGTGAAAAGTCCTGTAACGCTGCGTACAAGTAACTACATTTGCTCCCTGATGACGTCACTGTGGTGACGTCACCAAGTACATTTCTATATGTTCACGCAGCGTAATGCGTATTCAATCGCCTCCTGGAGTGATCGGAATACGCAGTGCGCACTACGCATCACGCACTACGCATACATGGGTTCATTCCTGTTAATTTCTTTACTTTTGATTTTCACGCATTACGCACTACGCACCACGCATCACGCACTACGGACACATGGGTTTCTAGCTTAAAGACCCACTGACACGTAGAATAGGACTTTGATGAAATGAGTAGATATTTAGTTAATGAAAAGTGGCCCACAATTTATTTTCGAAAATTCCTAGTGGTAAGTGAGTATGGGCGGGATATGTGTCCCCGGTCACCTCAAGACTCTGAGTACAGCTGGTGGACGTGTTGATTACCCTGTGACGTCACCGGTGGAACTCGCTCCCTGCGCGCACTGGACCTACAGCATGCACCAGTCAGTAACCCAGCTAGTTTCATGAGACACACAGAGGGATACACATATAAACAAACATTCAGAGTTTAGAAGAGTAGTGTAATACCATGGTGTGGTATGGTATAACTTACATAAAAGAAATATTCCCTAGTGAATAATAATATCTACTCTATATTAAATAAAAATCGTTGGAGCTGTATATACCATACACCCCATGGTATAACAGTAGTATAATGTTCACCATCATTAGAATCGGCTTGACCTAATCTTTACAAATAACTTCAAAATCCATATTTTTATGACTTATGATCAGAGGCTTGGACTGCTCCAAACAAATGAAGGCTGAGATCGGGAGATTTCCCAATCCATGGGTTTAGAGGTTTGGAGGTGATAATTATGGTGCCCCAAAACCGAGTGAATTATTATGATAATGTATTGGCCGCTATAAATATGATATCAAGTGAAATTGTATTGCTATGTTTTGTCTTTTTATATATGTCTGATGTTATAATTAGTATGTACGTTGATATGAATTTGAATCTAGAAATATTACATTGAATGTTTGGATATTATGTCTGGTAGACTATCACTTGCGAGATTGGGGAGGAAGAATGTAGAACCACTTTCATAACTATTGAGGTTGACTGAGAATGTACGGGTTCTGAATGTTAGTATAAGTTAACCAGAAGAATACCTGGGGAGTCATCCCTGTATGACCATGAGATTAGATCAATTAGACTTTGTGTATGATGTGTATGAGTGAGCTATTGAGAGTTATCAACTAGATAACCACTGGTATTACTTAGGATCTTTTTAAATGATTATACTTAATGAGTAAGAAATAAGCTGATGATTCGAGAGTCTGTAGTTGTACTGAGAAAGTGTGAAAATTCTCACGATATTTGTATGATGAAAGTTTATTCTCTTTCCTTTTTGACTGCATAAAGCAGCAACAGTATTACATGTATATTAGTATATTAGATTAGTATTTTATAACAGTATCAAGCCTAACCCACGCATTCAAGAACTCAGAGCCATACAAATCGTACAAATTCAAAATCATTCTTTAAGGAACATTCTTGAGTTCGGTAATGTATGGGCTTTCTTACGAATAAACCTCCAGTTCGTATGACAAATCGTGGGTCATTAATACAATTTGTAGGCAAAATTTTGGCCCACACTGTACCGAATTCATAGCCGAATTGGTGCTACAATCATTCTACCCTGCCCACACACAGCCGATTTGCCTCCCGATTGCCCCCCAATTTGGGTCTCCCGATGGATCATGGGGTTTCATTTTCAGTCATGGTCTATGTTATTTCAAAAACATAAACCAGGATTTGAAATGAAATCAGAGGATTCATCAGGAGACCCAAATCGGAAAGCAAATTGGCTGTGTGTGGGCAGGGTTTAGAGTGAAGTCCTAAGACAAATTCTTAAGGCCCTTAAAACAATTGCATATATCCGAAAGTCTTAAGAGATTCTACGATTTGACCTAAAATGTTAGTAATTCTTACAGGCAGGTAATTATGAAAGACTGTAACTTCACTAATTTCTGGAATATAAAAAAAAATCACTTTTATAATGCTAATTTCTCGTTCTGTACATCCCCGACATTTTAATTTTGGGGGGAATAATTCTTTTTTTTACGAGTGATGTGTCACAGGAAAATGAGTCACTCCCCAACCCCAATCCCCACCACAAAATCGTAATTCTTTAAGAAAAGTGCTAAGACAATTCGTAAGACAATTTGTGGATGTGTAGGCCACGTGTGGGCCACGAAAAACTAACACAAATTCGTGCGACTTGCCCAATTTTGTTAAGAATTTGTCCACAAATTGTCGTGAGTCCCCAATTCATACAAATTGTGAGGTCTTGAATGTGTGGGCCCGGCATCAGTAGAAGTTCCTTATTTTATATAGGCAAAGTTTTGGAAAATACATGCTGGATATTGCATTTGTCCATTGAATTATTTAAATGTATTGGCCTTTAAAGAAATGAATAAAAAATAGAGGTTGATATCACACCTCTAATATCATTTAGATTAGAAATATTGATATGTCCCTTTCAAGTGTCATATTGTTAATAGCCAACTAGTAGAGCATCAATAATTATGTTCACATATTTACGATGGGATTTACGATCAGTTTAAGGTCATTTCTTAATCAGGAGATGCAGATAAATTACTTAGAAATGGGATTCCTCATCGGTTATCAAATTTTTACAGAGAATCCCATTCCATATAAAACTTGAAGTAAAAAATCAAAGATTCTGTAAAAAGCCAGCAACATTATTCAGATAAGACAAAATGGACGACTGCGATTCACAATATATGATGAAGACGTGTCATCATGACAAAATGTATTAATTAAAGGTAGGATGCATTGCCCATGGTACAGATTGTGCTGCAGATTTTGTTTTAATAATAAATGATTCAATTTAATTATCTTCATAACAATGTAAACAGCTATGCTAACAGTACTATTCAATAATGGTTATTATATTCAAAAATTTTGATAATAGCTTTTCTGTGGGTGAAGTGGGGATGGAGGAAGGAGGGTGACGCAGGCTACTTAATAGCCTAACATATAATCTCTAGCTATCTCTAAGGAATGTTCTAATTTCTTTCAAATAATAATAACTTTGTTTGGGATGCCATCCCAATCTATTGGTCCTTTGTAAATGGGGGATCTTTACAATGTGTGACTTGGAAGGATGCTAGGGTAAGGAGGACCCACTATCTCTCTCTCGGTAATGCATGCATCCTCCCATGCAGGAGGTGGCTACTATACTACCGGTGACGTCACCGCGCCGCTCATAGAGCGGCGAATGGGGAGAGGGGTGTGTGCTAGATCGGGGGTGTTCATGGAGCTGTAACTTCAAAACCGCTGGACATAGGAACTTAATATTTCGGATCTGGTATCATGATTAGGCCGGCTATCATACAAGTGGCACAGAAGTACACATTTTTCCACATGTCAGTGGGTCTTTAAGGGTGGTAAATATCACACGAGGGCACTAAGTGTAGTGGATATTGCATTGTAAGATCAAATAGAAAAGTATTAGTATTGTCGCCTGTAGTGAAAGATGAAGTAGCCAGGGGTGATGCTGATATTGGTGCAACACATTATATTATATATTGCATCTACGATCTTTGCCAGACAAAACAAAAATGAGCGATCGCAGGGATGAGAGAGTCTGGTCGACTGACAACAGAAGTTGACACATCATATCACATGCGAGCATCGGTTTTGGACCGAATATCAACACAGAATGTACAGCAATTGCAGTGTTTTTGGAGGCTTGCCATAACAAGGGATGGCGTGTAAATATGAGGGGGTAATACTCCTTATTTCCCAGGGCATTTCCGAGTCTGCAAGTATAGGGCTGGCGGCTGGACTGGTTTCGGTTTCTCGCATCTCTGGAGGATATTGTGAGGGAAGGAGGAATGCGCTGGTGGTATAGGGTGGTTGCAGGGGTGCCACACAGCCCTATGAGATAAAAGGAAACATTCCGACCCGATGGCATCCAGGTGAGGCACCAACAACCCAAACCTCCTGTTCTTCAAGAAATGATGCAGAGCAATCTGGCTAAACATTGTCCCTCGAAGAGTGCCATAAATACTGAAGACCAATAACCCAGAGCTATAAGGAACAAACGCCATCGGAAATACAAGCCAGGGACAGGGAGAGATATCCTAACCAACTCCGATTCACTATTCGGAAAAGGGGCAAGCTGTTTATTTCTTCAAACCCACCCCTACCTTGGATTCAAATGACACCAAGGGGATTGCATTATAAGTTGTTTGTCAGCTGTTTGTGGCCCAACACCAATGCATCGTATGAATGGACCGTTACACCACGTTGTAGCATACTTATAGTTTAACTTAATAGTTCTTTAATTAAGTATAACGAATATAGGTTTTAATATATTTCCATGCATGTTCTTTGTGTATAACTAAGGACCCCTTCCCCTCTGTCTGGCGTCTCCGGGAAGCCTTCCTATAAAGGTTTACCGCGTCGTTGCCACTCAGAGAGAGAGGTCAAGATCACAGTACACATCTGTACAATAAACCTCTAGGATTCCACAATACCATCGTTACTTATTCTTCATGTTATAATGGTTGTAACAGGACTTCATTCGATATTATAAATGCATGCTCAGTATTGAACCATTACGAGCAGAATAATTCAAGTCTTGTGGTAACAGAATCCTGGGATGTGCGGTGCAAGCGGGCCAATAATACAGGATGTAATTAGATCAGCACTCTGTGAAATTCATATTCTGAATTAAATACTTTTCTCAAATCAGAATAATTCATTACTTAAATCTATTCAGTTCTGTCTATTAGGCATGTACTATTACTTTTATTGTCATAATTTAAAGAATTAATGTTTCGATGGTCATCATCAGTAATTGATTATTAACAAATACTTGGGGTATTTTAGACTTAGGTTTAGTCCCCCCCTTTGGGGTACTTTGAACGTGGCGGGGGTACATATGACCTAGGTCTAATTTACCCCGGGGGTACATTGAAACAGGAGTGGGTGGGTGGGTTAGGGGCATTTTGGATCTCCCCAGTTCCCGAACCCAAATATCAAATTACAATTTCAATCCCTTCTTATCAGTCAAATCTTGGTCACATAAATTAATCAGATAGCCCTTCGGTTCATTGCCTTCCAATAGGAAGTTTTCTATGTTCGGTACCGGGGCCCTATCCCTCCGTGATCGTCGCGTATCACACTACAGGCCATAAATATAAATCTCCAAAGGCCAACCAACTTGCTGCGAAGAATGGACACGGCAAACATGGTCGTATTGTTCGAGGATCGATGTTAACTATTTCCATAAATCGACTTTCGGAAACTAACACCACAATTTCTGTGAAAGAAAATGATTCGGGTTGCGTTTAGTTTACTAAGCGACCAGTCAAAATCAGGTGGAATATTATATCTTAAACTTAAAGGAGCAAGCTTGAAAATGGAAGGCTTATGGTGGTAACGAAAATGTTTTTTTCTAAGTTAAATGTACGAGAACGTTGCACCAGCAGTCGTCATGATAAAACAAAATCGAGAGAAAATGGCCATTGGTAATCGCTATTGATGTACGTGTGGACAAAAATGGCTATATGTACAAAATGGCCATCCCAGTGATGCTCTACTTGATATGATGAGAAGCATCATACAAACGATGATAAACCATGACACTGAGCATATTGCTACAGACAAGATAGAAGGCTAGACATCGCCACACTCATCCCACAATGATATGCAATAGGTGTAGGGTTGTCATATAATACTACTTCAACTAAGATGACTAAAATATTTACAACCCATTTACGTTGAAGTATTCATAGAACGCTTAAACTCCCAAATGAGTATAGACTTATATATTGGTACGTTATCAGCCCCACTGACTTTTGAACCTATAATGCTTTGTGGTTTATGAAAAATCTAGAAAATATGATTCCCTCAAAGTAATAAAGCAAGCTTTTATATCCTTGCCTCCCGGCCTTTCCCCCCGGCACTGTCTCATATGAGGTAGAAAGTTCACCGCGAAAGTTTATTAGGAATGATCGTATAGAATGTGCGTAAAGTGGGGAGACATGTTGGACGTCCGCTTTATTAAGGGAAATAAATAAAGCACATTTGCCGCGCTAATACTTTAATACTATACAGATGGTGCGAGCCTAAGGAATATTAGGATCTAAGAGACCATACAATATACATATATGCATACTAGATATGCATGCATACGGGACATCTATACATCCATCCATACACATGATACATCCATCCATACACATGATACATACATACATGATGCATACATACATACATGATGCATACATACATACATACATACATACATACATACATACATATATACACATACATACATACATACATACATACATACATACATACATACATTACATACATGTACGTACATTACATTACATTACATAGTCCCAGATTAAAACTTCCTCTTGTATTGTCTAAGATACAATCTATAAATACACCAAAAAGGACTTTAATATGTATTGGAAGAGTTCCCGACTTCACTAAATAAGTTGTATGTTAATGCCAAGCCAGAGCTTCACGTATTTGATCTTTACGCCGGAATTAAAGTGGCCGATGGGCTTTGGGAGGAAGGCTTCTAACCCCGGTGCCAACTTGTATTTTTTTTAAAAGTCAGCACCTTTTGGCCTTTAGCTGTGGTCTAGTACCATGGCTTTTGTGTGGGATCTACCCGGACCCCATGGGAAATGGGCAAAGGCGTGGACTGAAATATTATAAGTTAAAGTTCACCTGCACTCATCAGGCCCACTGGCTTAGTTTGAATGATCGCTTCTCATTTGCAAACAGTGAATTCTGCCCCTGGACGAATGGTTGTGCTGGGACCACAGCAGTATGGCTTTAGGGGGTGAGCTCGTCCGTCAAGTTCGCCAAATTGTTAGGGAAATCGCTCAGCGCAATTTGGAAGGATAACAAGCGAATAATAGATAGGACGCGTGTACAATTGGATAGCACTTGTACGCCGCTATCTATTGTAAGCTCCATGTCATATATATCTCAAGCATTTAACAAAACAGGCCAGCTTCTTTTGGAATTCATTCAGACACTATTAAATTCCGTAGGCAAGATATATCAAATGTATACACATGAGAATGGAAGCAATTACAAGAGACCAGATGTAAGGGGAAAATCTGAAACGCTTTATATAAATTATAAGCCAAGCGATAATAGCATCGATACTTAGAAATGCTTCATGCACTGAATTAACTCGTACAATGCAGCATTAATTAAAGATTTATCAGATTCACTCAAAGTTGCTATTGTCAATGACTAGCGACAAACATGGAGGCCTTGTAGACTCGATGGCAAGTCGTTTGTCACTCTGGGCTCGGTGAAAGAGGGGGCAGAGTCGAGTAAGGGGTTGCAAAATCCATGTCCAACTATGCAGATAGGCAATACACCCAGCTATCAAACACTGGCCAGGTCAAAAGAAAAGTGCCCCGCCTATACGTCACGTATGGATTTCAGTAAGAGCCGGTCGAGAAGACAAGTTGGACGCAAGCGATATGTCATTAGGGATGCACAGGCCCTCGCAGTCATTGCGATACGACTTGGAAGTTGAGTGGGTGGGGTGGATCTTAATAATAGTAGTAGTAAAACGTTGAAATATCAATTTAAGGAGAGAAATATCAATTTAAGGATGAGAACTAAAATACGAGTCTAGTTCACCCTGGTATCTGAGGATTAACAGACGTGGTATATATGACTGCCTCTTTTTTCTTTTTCTTTTAAAAATACAAATCAATTGAATAAACTAATAAACAATGTTCTGTGAAAATAGTCTAAAGAAGCATGTGGCTACTCTTTGTTTTCATGTTGCTGCTCCTAGAAAGAGACAAAAGAACATACATCGGCCTCAATATCAGACAGTCCAGATCGAGTGTGAGCCTAGAGTTTACACATGATTAGATCAGTCCTGGTTTTGGAATCAGATAGACATCGAACACCAGGCTCTGACGGCCAGGCCACATTCCCTCGCAGGTTTCGTCAATATTGGCCGCATTCACCCCCAAAAGAAGCACCACGCCACACCCAACTATTTGGCAAATAGCATTATTATACGCGCCTCATCTCGACCAAGAGCTGATAATATTGCGGTTGTTTGCTGCGTTGAATAACATCCATTTTGAATTACTAAACATTTGAAATAATTAAAAGAAAAAAAAGACTTTCATTGGGAATTCTCATCCCTAATAACCCAAAAATTGATAAGAATATCTATAGTCATTTAATGATGCTAGTGGCGTTGATACTGAAAACCAAGATGGCCGCCAAAACGTTCAATTTAGGAAATTACACATATACGCATCTGGAAGAGTTTCAAAAAGAGGTATCTGTTCTGAAAAATCAATATGTGTATGATAATCTATTACTTATATTTAACCAAATACATTCACCTACATCTGAAAATATTGATATTCAAGACATTTATATACCTTTTTTAGGTCTGTAGCTGTTTGCTGTGTTAGGAAGCATCGATTTTGAGCTACCAAACTTTCGATATTGTGAGAAAGAAACATAATAGCAAAAAGCACTTCTTATATTTAATCTCCAATGCCAGACAACCACAGAATAAAATTTGAAACTTTGTATTCATCTAAAATACTAAAAAAAAGGTACAGCCATTTTGTTGTGCTAAAAGCATTGAATTTGAAATCCAAGACGGCCGCTAAAACATTCCATTCAAAAGTCATGCATATGTCACGACTATCTAAAAGGATGTTCAAAATAGTATCTTTTCAAAAAATGACATGAATCTAAGACAATTCTGCACCTTTATTTAGTTAATTACCGCACTTTCAACTTTTGAGAAATCATCATTGTTTACACACAAAATATTGGTTTCCAAGATAACTTCAAATATAGGCAGATATCTCCAAAGTCGCACCAAATAAAAAAAAAATGGTTTTCAAATCTTAATCGGGAGGGTGTTAGCTTTAATTTGGTATAATAGTGTGGTGTTGTTATTTCATGCGACCTAACTCCTAAAATAATGGGTTTTTGAGCCCATAGCTGCTCTACTATGAGACCCAGAGCTAGATGAAGTAAAATGCCATCAGTCGGGGGGGGGGGGTGATATATCTATAATATTTGTTATATAGCCTCTAACCATCTAATACTAGTCTTTGTACATATGCGTTTCTAAAATAATTCCTATCAAAGAGAGTGAAACTACCCCCTTTGGCTTTGTTTCCAAACAGTTTTTTCTAAAATATCCTATGAAGATTACCCCAGGGCATATTTTATGTGTCAATTAATTACGTTCCATCAGAAGTAATTTCTTGGTGGAATAATCAATAGGATTCATTCAAAGAATCTATTTAGGTCTTCATCACTTTCATTCCAACTTTGGTAATAAGTACACATTGTATGCGTTTCTAGTATAAATGAGGAGTCCTAAAGTTATATATAATTTTGGTTAGCTTCCCATCTCGTTTACTGAGGCAGGTATGCACCATTTACCTTTACCAATGATGATCCCGGAGCGCTATCAGCACGCAATGACAAATGGAGCCTTGATGTGTCCCGGTAATGATCTGAAAGCCAGAAATCATGGCCGGCTCAGGGGCGTGAATTTATCACATCGCATTTGCCTAATGCGTCACTAATGCCTGCTGCGCTCTGGCAGCAAGACAAGGCGGCCTTCTGAATACATCTCCATCTGGCTGTCTTCCTCCTGTCTTATGCTATCTTTTCCTGAGGTCTCCCCTCCTCCTCCTCCTACTACTTCCACCACCACAGCACCCCCTAAGATAAAACACAGGTAATGAAAGTGATGGAAGCAGTGAGGGGAGGGAGAGGGAAAGTGAGCTGTTGTTGTATTTTAGGGTATGAGCCGAACAGGGTTGGGTCATTCGTTCTACAATAGCCATCCAAAGGTTGAGCAGAGGGAAAGAAGACAGAATGAATGGTATTGTTTTATGCAACATTGTAGTCAGAGTTGTCGGACCTGTTGGAATCAAGAGGTGATGTAAGGAGGTAGGGGGAGGGACATTACGACCGGGTGAAGGATGGGAAATCGATGGCAGGGTCAGTAGGGGAGCTGGACATGACTTTGCGAATCTGTCATCCGAGGATTGTGAGGGGCAGCTCGAGGTTTCACGAACCATCAAGCTTTCAGGATGGCCCCCGATCGAGCCCAGGACGCCATAAAAATGTTCTCCAAATCCAATAGAGCTTTGTATTTTTCCGCAACACTAAGCAAAGAAACAGGGGCCGGCTTCTATGACTACTAATTCCACTGGGATTCGGGGGGAAGTACTAAGTAAATGGATGCTATTTTTATTTCATGCCTCTGTCTGATAACACGATCTTGTTGCTTTTCATAGGCTTTCACTACAGACGGGGGCGATGACAATACTATAAATGGGCCATAATTGCAGAGAAAGACGACAATATAAAAGCTACTGTCTGCTGCAATTTATCCCCGCTCGTTCTCTTTTTTCGATTCAACACAGCAAAGGGTGCCCAATGCCTTGTAATTGCCCGGAATATAAAATCAGATGATAGCATATGAAACATGGCAGGGCAAAGCTGCGCAGTTTCAGATATTATCATTGCCGGTCATGTGCTATGTATTCCAATGCAAACACCTCGCAGCTTGAACAGGTGCTCCTCAGGCAGTTCTTCTAGTAACCTAGTATGGACTCGAGCCTGTGCCTTATCTCCGGATGATCCTTGCGAAGCCACAATGAAAATAAAGACGGTTCACACCCCTCCCCTGTCGCTGGATTTATGTAAGACATAACTATATGATGGAAATGCGATAACTGCGAGGCAGGGAAGCCGGCAGTCGGCTTACAATGGGCAGCATCGGGCTGTACGAGATGTCGCTGATAGACGCCCAGCATCTCGCCAGAATCAAAATGCCCACCCTCCACCTCCTCTGGGTTATATTTGTAATATACGTGAGTAAGTAGTGTTATTACACGGTCTATTTCTAGTTAGGATGGCACCGGCATTGTATCGATGTGTGCGGTATGGTATGTCTCCTCGCTGCCTCGTCTTTTTCAGACCACTGAGACACTGGATATAAGGCTTAAGGAGTGAAAAACGAAACTTGAGCCGGCGGAAGAGATTACAATTACTGAGAGAAACAAATGCAGCGGCAGAAAATCTAGCAATAGCGTGCGATCCTGTCTCCGCAGAGAACGCCATGTATGCTATGCATGCGCTGGCTTAGTTCTCCGCTGCTTTCGAATTAGGGTCAAGGATTGCATAGAAATCTAGGATAAACAGAGAATCCCTACTGTCTAGAACACACGGTCAGAATACAGTGTATATTATAGGGTACGCAGTGCTAGAAAAAGTCAGAGGGTAAAATGCCCGCAGACAAGATGCTAAGCGATCTCCCTTTGCCCCCTCCAGCCAATTTCCATAGGTCACACCAAGCGCCAAAAGGTCAGCTGGGGCTTGAAACTCGGACCACATCAAGTGATTGGATTGCCAGCGCCATCCAACTTGATGTTAATCCAATTGGTCTAATGCAGGTCTATTGATTCAACTAGGAGGCTATGCAAAAGGCAACTCTGACTATACTGATAGCATGGCCTCAAATCTGGTTAGCATAAACACGGCATGGAAATCGCTAGTTGATGGATGCCTCAGGACCGAGTGAGGAGGCGCGATCGCCATCTTCGACTCACATATCAACGTTCACCTCAGAGGCCAACGATTTCTAATAAACATCCGAGTATACAAGCTAAGCGATTTGCCATGCATTTTTAACAGTATTCCCTTCATGTTTGCAAGGATATTCTTTTTAAAGCAATGCCTGTGCATCAAAGCTGTATACATTCAGAGCCCCCGTGAGGGCATCACAAAAATGTATGTATACATATCTATCATTCATACATGATGATATTATATCATAAGCCCCTGGATTCGGCCACACAACTCTCTCTGTTCTCTTATTGGCCCAAGCATCCATTTCCATGGCTAATGCAATCTTTTTCCATCGGGAACCCCCGAGGGAAATTTTCAAGGATCCACTGGAGAGCTTGCCCTGGCGAAGCTGGTCACGTAGGGAGGATTGATATAAAGGACTAGCGAGCTGGAGTCTACACATCCAAGCCTGTAATTGTAATGGCCCTGTTTGCTAGGGGTGTCACTGGTGACAAGCACCCCAGTGGAAGTCCATAATAAACCTATTAGAATGCACCTTGGCGGTGGGAGAGCTTGGTCGTATCCTGGACTTGTTAGCCGTCCATTGGGGAGTCGGTTCTATTAACCTGGGGATATAAGCAATATTGTTTCCTCATGAAAGAAACATCTGCCTAAGTCCACCTTCCATGTCTCTAGGCTCCGTCCTCACCCAGTCCAGCAGTGCTTCGTAGTTGTCGTTTCCCCCTTCTACTTCAGCAGCAGCACAAGTTGTCATGACAATGTTCCGACTGCATGGCTGTGCTGTATACCTCGAGGACCATGCACCCAATACCCAAATAATGACTTGTATACGGTCAGTGCCCTCCAGTCAACATGCAAGCTGAGTTTTGGACAGCAGTTACACGCCAGTCCTGATATTCATATATATTCACTCATGTGATCTCCTTTTTCCATCTCCTTCAAAATTAAAGATAGTAAAGGCAAATAGTAAAGGCAAAAAATAAGACAATTCAGAAGATGAATCCAGAAAAATGAGGAATCCAGAAAAAAAGAAAATTAAGACAGATTCTAGAGGAGTGAGGCAATGCCTTTCATTCCTTCGATTCTGCAGGACAGTACACATAGTTTGTGTTATGCTGGCCAAGAAATACAGAAAACTCCTCGGGATTGAATTCATTGGCTTAGCTACGGCAAGGCACCCCGTTTGACACTGAAGCAAAGTCGCCCCAAACTCAACTTAGCTAGGCGGCGGATTGAAACGATGCCAATCACGACTAGGTGAACAGAGCAGCTTGTCGGTAAATGGGATCTCTTAAGCAAGGCCCCCCTTCTCTCTTCCCACACAGGCCTTTGCTTCGCTTCCTCGGCTTGACAACAATATGCCAGACATATTTTAAGTTAAGAAGCCCCCATCAAATCTCCTTTCATGGAGTGACAGGTGTTTTCATGGACTGACTGACGTAGGGATGAAGTTTCAATAAAACTTTCCTCCAGAGTCAAATGATCTAAGGATTCGATCCCCATGAAACTGATTGGTAGAGAAACAGCGGGTAACACATAAAAGTCCCGAGTTGTTCTGAATGTTCCAATTCAAAAGCATCAAATGGTGTCGATTTTCGTCCCTCACTTCTATGCACAGAGATCAAATATGGATATGATGATTCATGTGAGTCGATGGTCCACACATTCCTGACCGCACAAAGGTCAGAGCAGAAGAAATAACATGATATTTCCATTCTGGACATTTTCCTTTCCAGTTAGCCACTTTTTCACTCTATTCCTTCGCGGAGACAGCAGATGTTGAAGGGGAATGCCCCACTCTTGCCAATCACATTTAACAAGAAGAAATGCCTTCCATTTGCAAAGTAACCATGGTTACCCTATTAAAACCGTCAGGTTGACGTCAGTGGCAACCACCCTGGTATAATAAGTCCCCCTCAGCTCGCCTGATCACCTCCTAACCCTGATCCGGTATGTTTAATGCATGCTTTCTCTTCCCCGTTCCCCGATGTCCTGAAGAAAACTAGAACACGAGATGTGATGTGCATTTGTTCTATACAGAAACATTGTTGTACAGCAGAGCCTGTCTGAAAAAGAACACTTCATTCATGTGCAGATACATGCACATTTTCCTGATGTGAGGGAAGGCGTGGGGGGGAGGGGGAGGGGAGGAGGAGGAGGAGGAGGAGGAGGAGGAGGCGGAGGAGGAGGAGGAGGCGGAGGAGGAGGAGGAGGCGGAGGAGGAGGAGGAGGAGGAGGAGGCGGAGGAGGAGGAGGAGGAGGAGGAGGAGGAGGAGGAGGAGGAGGAGGAGGAGGAGGAGGAGGAGGAGGAGGAGGAGGAGGAGGAGGAGGAGGAGGAGGAGGAGGAGGAGGAGGAGGAGGAGGAGGAGGAGGAGGAGGAGGAGGAGGAGGAGGAGGAGGAGGAGGAGGAGGAGGAGGAGGAGGAGGAGGAGGAGGAGGAGGAGGAGGAGGAGGAGGAGGAGGAGGAGGAGGAGGAGGAGGAGGAGGAGGAGGAGGAGGAGGAGGAGGAGGAGGAGGAGGAGGAGGAGGAGGAGGAGGAGGAGGAGGAGGAGGAGGAGGAGGAGGAGGAGGAGGAGGAGGAGGAGGAGGAGGAGGAGGAGGAGGAGGAGGAGGAGGAGGAGGAGGAGGAGGAGGAGGAAGGACATAGCACCAAATATGAAACTAAATTAATTTCTTCCTGAATGAATAATAAATGAGATCAGGAGGAAATGAGGGGCACGTAAGGGATTCAATAAACAAGACGTTGATGCCCAAGATTGATTGGCATCCTGACGGTAGATCTTGGATAAATTCTAAGCATCCACGACATATACATATCTACGGAAGCAGTAGAGAAAAGAATCAGGTGTATATATACAGGCATTATAAACCACACAGAATACATTTTAAAAATGAAAAAAAACACACACACAAAACATCGATAAAAAATAAATAAAAGTATTATTGATATGATTACCTGGATTGAGCAGGAGCATTGCCTTCAAGAGAACATATTCTTCATTTGTAATCTTCAGTTCCGAGAGTTTGCGAGCCATTTTGCGAGATAGAGAGTCGAGGTCAGGCGGAGATTCAAATCTCCGACTGTCTTCTTCTGTGCATTGGAAGTCATCGGCGAATACGAGGACTCCGTTATATGGGACTGAACGGTATGCAAGGTTCAAACATAGCACGTCTAACCACGTACTTTGTAAGAGATTCATCTGGTCTCCCAAGGCGAGGTTAATGAAACCTGCAAATAGAAAGCAAGCAAGATGGTAAGGTTTAAGTCTATATAATTATATGAAATCAGCTCATCTTGTCCCTATCAAAATAGTGAACTCGGTCTCATTACATAGAACATTTTAATTTGCATTATTTCAAAAAGCACCTCAGAACTATATAAGAGACAGATATCACCGTCAGGTATATGAAATGAGTTATAAGAAAGAAATTAATACAAAAGTGTTATAACGTATGCATAGAAAAAGAATTACATTTAAACTCTTGGACTACCTTTTGTTACATTAATAAACGCGGAAAAGATTTTAATAGGATGCTTATGAATCAGTTGTTATATTGTTTGACAAATAAATGCCTTACAATATAGGCAGACTGCACCCAGGGAATTTTATTCAACAATGAATTATATTCTGACACACAGAACCATTTGATGAATATGTATATGTACTCTTTAAAATCTCGCTTTAATACGCTATGCCAAGGGTAAAAACCGGTGATGGATTACCGATTCGAATCAACATTCATCTAAATTAGAACCCACTCCTCTGTAATTAACAATTGAAATGCTTGTGTGATAGCTATCGATTGCAGAAGGGGTAGTACTAGTGGTGGGTGTCCGATCTAGCCTGACTTCATGCCATTTTCCCCAGGTATAGCTATTGACTGGCTTGAGGTGCCTGTCCTCCTATCCGATTCTATAAGGATCTGTAGCCAGGGCAGTGGACCTCCTCAGCATGCAATCCCAACAAGCAATCACCGGCACCTTGGAAACCTACAATCCACTTACTCCATGTTAAAGCTAGGAATCATTTACTCGCATGAGCTAGTACTTCTCAGGTGATTGCACCAATTGTCGTCTGAATAATGGAAACTCCATAGGTACCTTTTGGTTCGTACAGGCATTCAACAAAAATGCCCAATCATCAGGGTCAGGGGATCTTTTGAGAAGCTCGACTCGAATATAATCATTGCACACACAGATCGCGCGTATACAGTATATATGTATACGTATACATACAGCATGGATCTATCCAAAGAGCGTAAATTATACATCCAAGCACTAAAAGGGGGGTTGCATTCTATAATGATGATGATAATACACTGAGCACCAACCATGTCTAGTGCTGTAATGAAATTACATCTTTTAACGGGGCGGAATTAAGGATCGATTAGCATCAAACAGATAAGACGGCAGAGGCTCTCATTTTTACGCGATACGGGACAAAGGCTGTCTTATCAGAATATTCCATCCCTCTCCTAGACTCTCCCATAATACGTGTTTTATCTGTGGGCTTAAAACACGACAAAGCAGAAAAACCAACTTAAGCGAATGTGAGCATTTATTTTATATTTTCTCTCCTCCCTCATTCAGTGATTCACTCTCTCACTCTCCGTCTTTCCTACAGCACTCCTCACCCACTCAGTGGCACTCACAAAGAGCCTTGACGACTCATGCCCTTTAGAGTATATTACGAAATGTATCATCACTACGAAGTTAAAACCTTCTCAGTCTCATACTACATATTATAATATATATATATAAGTATCAGCGTATATATTATGTGAAACCCACATTGGGTTATTGTCAAATTTGCCTTTAGTGTAAGGGTACAACTGGAAAACCTGCTGAAGTAAAGTCGTTAGGTATTTTCGCACTGTACTTGTAATTAACAGAATAATGAAACAAATATAAAATAATAAAAAAATATAGAATATGATTTTTAATAGGAGACCTATACCTATCCTATATTCTGTGCTCCATTAACCCACGAACTAGCATATTAAAGTTTAAAAAAATGATTAAATGGGAGTTTAACAGATAACCCCACCACTCCGAAGACACTTTCTTCCTTCCATCAGGTACCAGATAATTTTATTTCGCAGCAATATCGCCGGTAATGCAATGCAGGCACTTTACAGAAACCCCCTACGGTCACAGTGACCAGAGGCTGATGTTTGAGCAGTGATGGTGGTAGTGGTGGTGGTGGTGGTGGCATAATGGTTAGATTCAAGCTTCGCACCACCATGTGCTCGCCCAAAACATTGAGCCCGAAGACTAGCTGCCACTATACTACAACTATAGGGAAAGACCTAGAAGGCTTTGCCTCGAGAAGCTCGGCAGATCAATCTATTAATTGTTACTCGGCCGATTGTCTGTTGACCGCACGATCGGCAGGGGGCACTCGGGCGATGGCTGCTGCCAACGCGAACAAGATTGGGCACTCAGGAAACTATTGCTGCAAATGCCGCTGGCATCGGCCTCCTTTCGAAACCAGCCCCCCTGAACACAATGGAACAAAATTAGAATGTGACTCGTTCAAAAAACGCGCTAAAGAGCGTGTAGATTTATTTATAGATCGAACAACAAAGAGCCTGGGTGAAATAGAGGCATACATGTAGAGAAATATGTCATATTGTATATATTCCGAAAGCTGGCTTCTAGAACACTGGGTTTTCTTTCGCTGCTGTTGGTTATAGCATTTATCGTCTATTCACCTGATTAAATAAAAAATGAAGACCCCAGTTGTTATACCCTAAGTTTTTTTGTAACCAATTTTATTGACAGAATTTCCCACATGTGAGATATATCTCATTCGTCAAGTAAAATTCAATATCAATTTAATTTTTAAGTTCATATCTAGATCATATTTCTCAAAAGATTGTTACGCATCATCCACATTACTATTTACTTATTGATATATAGGTGAGGCCTCTCATTTGCGTCTCAAAATCATTCATATATATATACATTACTTTCATGTTTAGATTAAGCATATCCTTAAATTTTGTTAGCTTAAACAAGATAAGATTATAAAAATAAATGATTTCTTTCAATACCCTAAGAAAAAGGGCACTTAGTAATAGTCGCGTCTAACTAATACACAGCAGAACCTGCTGTCATTTCTTATTTCGTTCAACTCATCATGTTAGGTCCTTAAGGTTATCCCATACGTTTACCAACAAGCCAAGAAACGTCCCATAGAAACAGAATATATGTAACTAAACCAGTTCAGGAGGTATTAAAACAATATTAAAGGATATATTGGAACATATAATTCACAGTTTATATTCCCCCAAGCTACCCTACTACCGAGTTATGTATGATAATTCAATGAAATGTCCAGCGGACGTGAGGAAGAACACATACACACTGACTTTTATTCTCCTGGGGAATGCACATTTATTATTCACTTAGCATAAACATCAGAGACAGTTGACATAAGAAAATAGGACCAATCTCTAAGAGCTTAAATTGTTTCCTTTTAACGAAAAGTGTTCTCCAGGTATCTGAATTAACCTCAGGATACAATGAGCCATCGTATGCCTAGACCCTGGACCTTGCAAGTAGAAATAGGATGATGTAAGTTTACCATCTCCTCATATCCCATCCTGTGATGCTTTTTTATGATGCGCAAGTGTGCACAAGCAAGCGATCTTTTCTCAAAATGTAATACCTGCTAAAACTAATAATCTAAAGGAAGAAGAGGGCACATATACTAAGTCTAATAAACTATATATATATATATTATATATACATATAAATGTATATGTATCTTTATATAATGGCATTACCTTTGCTGTAGTAGTGGAATGGGTGCGATTAAAAGAAAACTGAACACGCAAACAACAGCCGTACGATGTTAACGCCCTGGCAACAATATCCAGGGATTAGGTTAGATTAAATCCAGTGTTCTCTAAAGTTAAATGAGATCAGACCTCCCTATAAAAGCAGCCACGGATGCCCATGCAGCTATGACGATAAACTCTAAAAACTACCAGCGCATCCCATCAGAACTTGATCATGTAGCGGTCATTTGGCGAAGCGCGCCGTCGCTTTCACCTGTTGTATAAATCAACCCATCCCTCATCAAACCCACCAGTTATTTTTATTTATAATGCAATAAAATGGAGGTGAAAAAACAATAGTTCTGCGGCTGCGGGAGAGGAGGATGACCCAGCATTTATGGCTGGTTTATCAAGTCACAAAATACAGTGATGACTAGCACAGGTGGACAAACTGTTTGGGTAAAAGTGGGACAAACTACTGAAGCGATGCTTATAAATACATTTCAAGGCGATTGTATACGTATAAACAGCCAGCGATCCGTAGAATTTGGTCTTATTGCATGTACTGCGCAAGTTCAGGCGTCCTGGTATTTTAACCTGTGTTCATATATGAAACCTTAGAGTAAAACGAACGAGCACAGGTACACATGTGTACTAGGTTTTCACACAATTTTCACGCTTTATTTCTCCCTCCCATTTCTACTTTCTAGAATGGAGGAGATCCGGATTCATTTATCACTTAAGACATCGATCTTCGTTGAGCTTGGCCACATTTTACAAGGAAGGAATTCCAAGCTTGCCGTAATTGTTTAATGGTGCCGGCTAGCGATGGCTTAAACCAGGGCACCACCAAAGAAAGAAAACATATCTTGACTTGATTTTTGTATGATTTCCTCATATCCACAACTTGCATCCCTCTTTGAAAAAGAAAAAGAATTGATTACTGTTTACTAAATACTATCAGCCATCGCCACCACCTCCCCTCAGCAGCCTATACCTCTAGGTTTGAGAGGTATGGCAGTCTTGTGGAGACCTGCCCCACATTCCTTTGAAATAGGTTTAGCCAATGGTGAGCGCACACGTTGGTAGTAAGTGGTGCTACACTCCAGGTAAGCGAGAACTCACCCTCCATCATGTAACAAACATGATAACAAACAAATACGAGTCAGGCAGGTGGGTGCCCACCAACACCCCCTCCCCGGACTATGCTCATCCTCTATGTTCCTGCTCCAGCCTCAACTCGTTCAACAACTCTTGAGTTTCTGGGTTTGAAAGCATCCCACAAACATACCGCTTGCTAACAGGACCAACAAGTCAGCGGACAGAAATGTCACATTGTTTGGGTTAAATCAGGGGCATTCAACAATTTCTAGAGTTACAATTCTGTTTACTATGAAGAATGTCCATGTGTTGGGACCGGTTCCCTAAGTTAAGAAACATATATGGGGAGGGTGAAAGCTATTATTGAAATGTCTAATACATGATGTTCACTGGTTATTATGGACTCCCTCTGACTCTACTGGAACCTTAATTGTACTGTGATAAAATAGGTCAAAGATCAATGTCTAACAAATGCAATATCTATCAAATGCATTTGAATTGAACTTCTTTTAAAGATGCAATCAAGAGATATGATATCACAAGATATGAATTTTAAACCATTTCCATCCCATAGCTGACTCTTGAAGTGTTTTTGTTGTAGCAAAGTTGAAAAAGTGTAGGCACAAGGATTTATGCACACCCCTTGTCGACTAGAAACCAATGTGCCAATAGCGATTCCTCCTACTAAAGTAAACATCTCGTTCACCATTTCTTTCTACTGATCTTAGTCAAATGCTATCCATTGAAATTACTGGTAGCACCCTCTCCGCCACCGGGTCTACATCCCGACCACGGAACAGCACTACCGTGGGAGCCTGCGGATAGCCATCTTGAATCATAATTTAATCAGTTGGACACGCAATCAGAAAGGGCGGATAATCCCCTCGTCCAAGTCTGGACACGATAGGTACTGTGTGGGAAGGCATCAGAGATCGATGCAGTCATGCATCATAGAGAGGTTCCTGAATTTCCAGCCACAAAAACCTTTGAAGAAAATAGAAAATAATCACCATCAGGTAATGTGAACCATGGTGTTTTAAATTCGCGTAGAAAAGCACGCTCGTCCACCAGAGAACATTCGCTACCGATCGGCAATATTTAGATAAGGGATATATATATATATAATGCCTCCTAACTTGACTTTCCACGAAAGCAGAGGGTAGAACAGAATTTAAACCATTTCTTCTTCTAATGAATTGGTTTGACATGAGTATGTATACATACCCTGGATCTTATATACCCGATCATCGTATGCAGGTTTATTACACCAATCACCAGTATCATGCAATCCTTAGCAAGATTTAATTGCCAATTAAGTCAGATTGCGAACTCACTTTCCTCCCTGGGTTAACGCTCCCTGAAGGTGTTAAAGTGGGGAATTTATGGATATGTAGTTCGGTTGCACAACTTGCGTGTCAATCAGGAACTACCCTATTACAAGCCCGTTCCTCGTCCCCATCCTTGCTTCTTCGATGTAGTCCTCCTTGAAATTCTCTCCGCAAATGCTTGCCAGATGAGGTGCTCCCATTCGAGGACGCCACCTAGCCAAGATATGCCCAACTAGCTCATAACACCACCCACCCAGCACATCACAGAGCACATCGATCTCCATTCACCTTCTTCTAGAGGAACATGGGCCCAGGATTCGTTCCTTCCAATCATCTCCAAGTGTGCCCCCCCCCCCCCCCCGAAAGATCTTTACCCGGACACATTTGTCTTTCTTCGCCATCACCTGAGAGAGGAGGTCGACCCAGGTCAGGGCTATGTGGGTGATGATACTTATGATACCATCAGGTGGAAGAGCGAAGGCAAAGTGACTTCTACTCAGCACATCCATGTCTCTACCACTCAGTTCTGAAGCATTCAAACTGGAATATTCCTCAATTCATAAAAGAAGAAAAAAGGCACCACTCACTGCCTAAGTATTGAGTAGAGATTCTAGAATAGAAAGAGGACATGGGTGAATGAGTGTAGATTCTATCAATTGCAGCTAGAGAACCCAACAATAGAAATGATAACTCAGTACATCTCAGTCTGATGATGACCACTTCCCATCGCCAATGTATTGATCTTGAACTGGAACCAATAGTGTTATTAATAGTCAGTGTAGAGGGGAATGGGTCTATGTCAATCGGGAAAGCTCTAATAATGCCTCCTCCCTTTTACTTAGAGCAAATGCATTGATCCTCCGAGAAGGAACCTCGGATCAAACTCAGGGAGGAAGCAGGCTGCTTTGTGTATAGTTTAGCATTTCTTTCCGATCAATTATTATCGGTCGGCTTTGGTCACACATCCATTGCTGATGGGGAAAAGATTTTCCTCAGGATTAATGGCAGAGCATTGTTGCACTACGATCCCCAAGAGCAGTAACGGGAACTGGTAGGAACCGACCTTACTGGGGAGCAGGGCTGTAGGTGGGAATTGTGGACTTTCAATGTTTCCTACAAGTAGTACAACCAGTGGTTTTCCTGACACATCTTTGAAAGATATTCCTGAGCATAAATGGCATAGGCACTCTTCACGACTAGTGCTCTAATGTAACATAGCCATTACATTTTTAGCATCTTCGAACGATTTCATGCATCGGCGGCATAGGTGCAAGAATGTCTGATCCTCAAAGGCAACATCATCTATACACTGAGTTACACTAGGGTGCATTTAGTCAGAGGCTGTAATAGTTGTTCAGTTCTTGAGGGGGCATGACTGAGGGATTGACATCAAGAATGACGCTCATATCTGTCTGCAAAATAAGACGCACAGGAATCAAGGCCATTTATATATATGTTATATAGATATGCCAGCGAATATGTATGCGAACTCTTTTGTTTTCCCTCCACGGAGCGTCATCACCCTGTTTCTGTTCCTCCCCTTGGTGCAACTCTTCCAGCAAGTTCTGCCTCACTTGCTTCGCCCGTGCGTCACTGACATACACCTCCTCCTCCTCTTCCCCATCGACCCGCTCAGCCTCCGTGAGCATATGAGGCGAGGTTCTCCCGCGTGACGTCATTGCTGGCTAATGACGTCACCGCAACGATTTCCCCTTCCGTAGGTCATTCCTCCCGCGAGGGGTGTTGTTGGTGATAAATAACTGGGTGACGTACGCTAGCTGTGGCTTCAGCACGGGCGAACTGGAAGCCACACCTTCCCTTCATTCATGGCTACAGCCAATGGGATGAGTGCAGGGATGGCTTTACCGTTGGCACCGAGCCAAAAACATAGGTTTCACTAGTATTCCACCCGGGTCGGCTGATATCAACAACAAAAGGATCTCCAAAGCCAAACATCTCTGGTACGCAGACTAAACACGAAGAATATGAGCAGCAGGAGGGGGGAAATAAACAGCTGATCCAAGTATATGAGGGCATTTCCAGGGCAAAAGTCACCTCCCAGCGTTTGAGCCTGGCTATCGGGGAGTGACAGGCAGGAAAGGGAGGAAGTCCGAATGCTGCTCGCATCTTCAAGGAGCGACTCGACGGTAAAGCCTTCCTGATGTTCCCTGCCCTCTTGGGAGAGTGGCCAGGAACTGGGACAAGTTTTATCAGAAGCAATGGACGTGGTAAAACACCCCACTTAGCATTAAAGCATTTCAACACAGACGGAAGTACGAGGGCAAAAGGACTCTATAAATTATAACTATGTTTTTTTAAAACTCATCGGATAACACCGATTGAGTTGCGCAAGTAAAATACGAGTAATAGCTAGTAATTACATCTTCCGAGAACATTAAAGGAACAGATGAAGAGAGAGATGGCTCAAAACCCGGGGGAGGACTGAGAATCTATACTTGTTTATATAGGCTGCGTGCTACGATCTTCCTCACTGAGGTCAATTTCAAATATTCATTGCCTTATAAAATGGTACTTAACATTCCCTACAACAGCATGGCTAGCAGCCATAATTTCAAAAGCGTAGGGGCCAACCCAGATGTGACGAGCACTTCCCTTCAATACTGATCGATCGTTGCAGCTGCCCTATTTAAAAAGATATCCCCTGGTTTTTTTTCACAGTACGTTTACAACCATGCTTTCGCTTATAACAACTTCACCCGGTAACATTTTCAGTGCCTGTGTGTACATATTATGGGAGTTTACTTTAGCAGAAAGCTATAACAAACCAGGGGAAAACTCCCATTGCCCACCAATATACTCCCATGAAGACGCCAGACGTGAATTTACAACAGCATTAGTTTGTTACTGCAACTGGCAATGAAGCACAACAATTGACTAAGCATGAGAGCCAGGGCCAAGCGCGGTTTATATCCTTTCTTCTGCTCGTCGGGTAGCAATGAAATGTCTCAGTTCTGAAGCTTCCCTCGCGTCACCAGCCTCCAATAATTAGTTAGCATTAATTGATCATGGTTTCACATCCTCCCTTTGCCTTTTTCTGTGGCGCGCGAGAAACGAAGTGCATTCATTAGCCGCCAAGGCTTCCGCAGCTTTCAAAATGCTCCAGCCCGATTTATAGCTAGCAATTCCTCTGCCAACGACCATGTGGGCGGAGGGGAGACCTAGGGAGGAGATGGTTTGGAGGGAATGGCGACAGGATCCGCCCCCCCCCCCCCCCCAATCACAAGATGCAGCCATAACAACCGGGCTAAATATCAATTCTTATTATAGACTCCTATAGAGTGAATAAATGCCCTTCACTTAACAATGGTATCGGCGTGTTGTTTTGGACAGGCTGCAATGCATTTAGACGTACGTCAAAGAAGGCGATTGTGCACTCTTTCAACCTTCCTTTTGGATCTGATCATACAGATATTAGACTTGGTTTCTGGCTTCAAGCATCTATTTTTTACTCTGTCTTTTACATAATCTGCCAATGTATTTACTAAATTCTTTATCATACGGAGAGTATTTGCGAGGAGAGTTGGCATTTTGGTCAGGGAGGAATAAATAGAGGGGGCTATCAAAGAATCACGAGACCATCCTCAGAGGGGCACAACTTGAATCTAATTAAAACCGCTCGCCTTTTATTCCGCCGTTGTTGAGAGTTAAAATGGGAGGGGAATAAATGATGGAATCTACAGCAAATAAACCATTCCAAACAGGGTGGATTGGTAAGCTCAGAAAAGCAGACAATTACAAACACTGCTATATTTAACGGTTCTAATACAGGGTATTTATCTCAAAACAATTATCGCTGAGGCATCGCATCTTATCCAAAGCAATCTCTTGATGTTCATCATAACATCTATCAGGAGAGGGGCGAGACAACAAACAATGGTCATTGATTGAACACTATCGCTGATTCGACTGCGACAGTAGCTAGAGATAAAATCACTTATTGAAGACTTCCCCCTAGAATGATGCATCTCTCTCATCTACCAATAGTATACTCAAGTGACTGTACCGAGAGCCGCAATAACCGTCTATACTAGATTGAGCCAAGGAACATGTATGGACCACCGACCCCTTTTGGGAGCCACTGCATCAAAACTTCATTACAAGCGCACGGCCAGGATACATCTGTGCTGAATAAAAATGGTCACAATGTCAGCCAACCTGGGTCATTCTGTCGGAGGCAAATCGGATATTTAATTAATTAAGCATTCTCATGGTAGAACATGGCCTGTAATTTGATTAGGATGAAATGCATTCCTATTAAATTCAATTACAATTGCTTCCCAAATTCCTATAAAGTAAGAATTCGTACAAAAATGTCTATAATGCTTTCACCGGGCTTCCCTGAACAACAATGGACCAATTGACATTATTATTCATTCCATAAGATGAGATACCGTACTTGGTTGTTTGGCAAGCAATAAAAACAGCTATTCCAACCTCCTTGACTTGTTATTCAGTAGGAAATGGCCAGAGAAAAGCCAAGGAGACCCCATAGAATAGGCTTTGGTGCGTCTCTAAGAATTGCCTTTCTTGGAGATGCCCTGTCTTTATAGTTATTAAGGATTTCCTGAAGGATGTACTATTGAGTGACAAAGGTCAATGGCGACCAGAGGTCTGACCCCAAATGAACGGACCTGGAGGATCAGGACCAGACATTGCAAGGCATTCCAGGCAGCAGGGTGGTCTTCGAGAACCTGTAATCACCATTGGAAGCAGCGAATACATCAAAATACAATAAGCAAGGCCCAAGAATGCTTTTCCCCGTTGAGCTAATGTCTGCGCTCTGAACAGGGAACTCAAATGCACCTCTGGGACCGGCCTTGGCCTGCTAAGTAAATAGGGGTCGGCATGCTAAGGCGTTCCCCCTATGTCTATCTCCTGAAATGCTTACAAATGTAGCCTGGGGACATGCAAGGATCCTGTAAACAGGAACACGATACACTGACACCAGAACCAGTATGACAAAGCCTTAGGTGCTGAACTAACAGATTCAAGGGGTCATTCATCATCGACTTAGCTCATACCCTACTTCCGTATAGATATAAATACTCAGCCACACCTGTTTTTTCCTTTGACTCTGGGATGTATAATAGAATTCCTATGCACAGGCAGTATACGTAGACATAGGAAAGGTTATTGGGAAAGTTATTCTCAATTGATTTACATGCTAACGCCGGGATATAAGAGCAATAAGCCTGCCCATCGAAGAGGTTATGGGTAACCATCCTTTGTTATATGCGGGAGAAATAGGCGTATGTATTATTCTCCATTTCAATCATTCTTCGCTTGATCTCCTTTATGGGAGCTGGCATGTATATTGTGATGGAATCAAATACCACAGTCTTCATGATGGAGTAGACCAGAACCATAGACCCCTTCGATCCCCATCCAATTATTCATCACGTTCCTATATGACAAGGCAGATCGTCCCTGGGGTCTTCGTATGGCATTTAGTCAGACATGACCTGTATTCGACCTCCTGGAGCAATGCAAAATCTTCTCCAGGTGATCGAGCCGACCAACAGGGGGCATTACTGCCGGATATATACCACTTGACAATCGTCTGGGCTCGTCGACTATTCTACCTCCGTCGTGTGTGGATTAATCGATGCAGCATGCAGTCATATAAAAAATGTCTGTGAAATATGAAACTGGGAAGTTTTATTTTCTTTCTTTACAATACATCGTTATAAAAACATTTATTATAAAAAACCAAAGGTACCTGATTAATTGAACCTAAGTGAAACTATATAAATGTATTGCATTATAAAGGGTTCCACTAATATTCCTCAGAATCAGTCGATTTGAAATCGGCCAGAGGTGGCAGTGGTCAATGAATGAAAGGATGGCAGATAAAACCACAGGCAATTGGAATGCTTTTTGCTGAAAAGATCCGTGGTTTACAGTGCCAACCCACTTCCACTTACTCAGTCCGGTCATAAACCTAAGGTTCATGGCGAGATCCTGGATTCCTCCCATCACACGATCGCTATGGCAACAGAGAGACCATTCCTGTGGAAATGAGGGAAGTGGGTGTTGACAATCTCCGGCTACATGGGCAAAGGGGTAGACTTCTCGCACAGTTCTCTTCCGTCTCATATTTTTTCTGATCTTTTCTAAGGGGATGGTCTCATTTGTCAATCACACACTGCACCAACATATAGGCATGGCTTCCTAAATAATATATGACCTTGAGGACAATATACAGTCAACATCAAGCTCTTTGACAAAGTAAAAAAAAACCATTAAAAAAGCCTATATAGGCCTATATGTGTGTGTGTAGTATATATGTTAGAGAAATATCATTTACCAGTTTGGATAAACTACCCTAAACATGAACTGCCTTAAACTTTACCCGACAGAATTTTACACAATAAGGTATACATACCGGTATGTATATTATATTACAATTCACTGTACAAAGCTCCCTTGCTTTGAAGCTCTATTACCTATTATACAATAATGCATCCTTTGTTGCTTTGAGCTCCACAATGCAAAAATTGTTCTCTACTGCTTTTCAACTCAAGGCAACCAATTTACGGCATAAAAGACCATTACTCAAGAAAGATAAAAAACAGTCATGTATATCAGAGATGAAAAAAACATACAATTGTTGACATCACAGGGGAGGAAAATAATGTTCAGTAACATGAAATGACACACTAGATACCCTATTATCTTCCTATAGTGAGCTCTTTTCTATATATTGCTTTATTTTACCGAGTCTAGACTAAAACCAAGCATACTGGGACATCTCTAGTACTAGGTGACATAGTAGTGGGTTGAGGTATGAATGCCACCAAGAAAATTTCCACAGGAGATTTAGCTTATACATGTACTCCAAAGTACTATCCAAAAGTCAGACAGCCAAGCAACCCCACCAGCTCCATCCAGCTTCCAGGGTTTTTTCCCCTGTCCTAGAGCATTTTCCCTCCTTAACATTGTGGGTTAGAGCTCAGGAAGTCTGGATAAGATATCCCAACATGTTCCATATTTCCCATCGTACTCATTCCACCTATCAACTTCCGGTTGCGCGCCGCTCGCCTCATATGTAACTACCGGTAACTGTAAGGCTGGCAAACCGCCACCTGCCGCAGCAAACTTGTCCTAACAATCTCCCTCACAATGAACAACAGCGACGGTAGGGAGTGAAGGATCCGAGGCCAGGCTGTCCAGGGTCACGGCGAGGAGTAAAAGTTAGGCTAAGAGGTGATGACTTGATCCCAAAGCAAGAAAGAGGATGAGATAACTAATCGCACCTCTTGAAGACGCAAGACCAGGAGTGAGGTGCTTTGCAGATGTTTCCATGTTAACATAATTATATCAGGAGCAAACGTTAGAGCGAGCGAATTTACATGAAATCATACACGTGCAGCGTGAACATATATATGTAAAATATTTGTAGAACATTACTGGGAGTGAGCGTGTGAGGTTAGGACCTGTATGAATACACTATTCTAAGAAAAATGATAGAATATACTCCAATGCCGAAGAAGGGGACCAGTGTACCATGATGCCAGGAAAAAAGAAGAGTGAAAGAGCCTTGCGCAAGTCGAATAAACACGAGGTAAAGAATTGGCAGAACTCGAGGCTATAGAGTTTTGGACACTTTGCCATATGTACGTATATGTGGCTTCCGTGTGTGGCTTCTATGGGGACTGGCCTCTAACCCAAGGCCGCTCATACATGCCAGCACTCTGAGCACGAGTGTAAACACGTCACGTATTGTAAAATGAGATGATTTCAACACCTGGATCTAGCGATACGGTCAAGCCGCTGAGTAAACACTAACACTTGCAAACTCTAAAGCTCAAGTCTTGAGGAGGAAAGTCTTGAGGGAAATTTCCAACCGGGTGTTATAGGAATAAAGAATGGTGACACCGTCCCTAAAGTCCCACTGGAATGCATTCAATTTGACATGGTCTCGCTTCGAATTTCTTGAGAACTTCAAAATTAGATTATCTTGAGAAGCTTTGGGGCCTAATTGCATTCAATTTAAGGGGGCAACTCATATCTCGACACTGCTGCCGACAGCACATGAAACTACCACTACAAGCGAATGTTCCAGGACTCCTCCTGAAGCTCCATTAATACATAAAAGGGGTGAGGAACGAGGAGCAGAGCTATAAGTTTCCCTGCTCAAGCACACCATCTTTCCATCCCGGGTCTACGCAGCAGCGTCTACTTTAGATGGCATGATATTCCCCAAGCCCGACATTTCACTGTCGCTACACAGCATCCGTAAAGCGATCCCATACGATGTTTTCCCTACAGGGACCCATCCCTTCCACAGACCTGACCCATCGAGCTCAAAAGAGATCCCATGGCCGATCTACTTTATGACATGTCATTTAGGATACATCTCCGGATAATTCCTTCAGTCACTAAGGGTAATCTAATGGATAACAACCGAGACTCAACCAGGCTCGAGCTGAGATAAACTCGGTTATGTAGAAATGGGGATTATGCCTGACAGTCGGTGATACAAGTGAAGGTATAGCACCAACGAAACAGCAATACAATAGGCTTTGCTTGGAGGTGTGAAGCTCTAAAGCTCGATATCACTTGAAAGCTTGGCTTCGTGCCATTTTAGACTCATTGGTATTCAAGGCATACATTTTTTTCTGGCAAACAAAGCAAGATGATCCATGGAAAAACAAACTATCTTTATCCCCTAGATAAACAGCACTGCTCTCTATCATTCCGCTCTTTTAACTCTTGGATTTTTGTTTGTCCAGGCAGGAGTGATTTATGTATATGTGCTGTTAAAATCACGTGCAGTTCCATTTGGTTCATGGCGTGTGTTTATATACACTATTGGAGGCGCATTGGCCATTGCTTCTTAGTACATTTCATTGGGACTGACACAACGTATAGTGTACGGAGCAAAGTGAGGGATGGGGTGTTGTCTACAAGGGTGAGATTGAGCGGAGAAACAGCAGCAAATGTAGACTCGAGGGAATTTGCTACCAAAGTGGGGAAGCGAAGAACTGTGGGTGTATATAAGAATTATGTTCCTTCTACGAGGGAGGGAGAGATGGGTATTACTAGGAGAGAGAGAGAGAGAGAGAGAGAGAGAGAGAGAGAGAGAGAGAGAGAGAGAGAGAGAGAGGGAGAGAGTGCGCCTAGCCCGAGAAAGCCTGATCTCCCTCTTATCATTAAGTTTGAGAGATGATGTATGCTTAGAAAAGCTGACATTGGCACAAGATCACCCAGTATAGACTTAAAGGTCTAACCCCTGGGCAAAGATCATACATTTCTGCCGCTAAAGAAGCAACTATCAATCCCTGGGGTTAATCCTAGGCATAGATGTATCATTATAATGTGGACACACGCAAGCAGTGGGAAAGATATGTTGGGTAGGATGCACCTCGCAAACCTCTTTATCATAAACCAAGGCCATATGAAATATGCAGTGTACTTACACACGCACCGACACGAACTTACTACCACAACCTTTGTACATATATGTATATATGTATACGCTCATCCCAAATGGCTTAATGCTACTTCGTTTAGCAGGATAATCTCATTTACACAGCCTAAACAGAATTGATTCCCAACACCATGAATCTGAAATATATATGCAAATAAATATCTTGAGAGGGAAAGAGGCGAGTTCCAGATAGTACCTTTCCCATTACCAGAAGTAACATATGGCCAATATAAACATACTTTTTAATTGTAGGTAAAATAGATGTTTCAAAGAAATGAAAATAGAGAGGGAGTACACATATGAGACAGATGTCACATCACATGATCAGCTTTTAAATAAGGACCGACACTATGTAGAACTGACTGAGTGATTTTACTGTAACCAATCGACAATATGGGCGAGCTTGTAAAAAAATATATATGACATAATATTGTAAAGCTGTGTGCACAGTACGGCGCATTATCGTCGACAAAGGTTACCATTCATCATAGCCACAAGAGGGGCTATGTCATCACCAGCGGCCATTTTCTCTGTGGGATTAGACAACACCCTGTGAATCGAGATAAAGCCTGATAGGTTAAACCCAGGAGGGTGATTGAGTGTGTAAGTAACCCAACTCTAAGGAAGGCTGAAAAGCACTGGGTCTACAGCACAGGATGCTTGCGGGCGCGGGGGCACTGGGGATTAGTGGTCGAGAACCCTGCCAAATATAAGTATTATCAAAAGATGGATGGGGTGCGAGCGAAATCGAAGGAGGAACTTTTTGGAGACTGGGATGGGAGTGAAGGGAGGGACAATCTATGAGGAAGGGGAAGAGGAAGAGGGAGAGAAAAACACGAAGAGTGATGAAGAGCACAAGGAACAAGAGATAAGACGCAATATTTTTCTCCATACTTTCAAGTACGAGCTTATATAAAGAAATTACAAAAACAGCAAATTTCTTTCCATTTATATAATACGTACAGGGAAATATTTGTTCATGTACAGTTAGTGCATATAGAGTATATAACGCTTAACACAAATAAGAGTAACCTAGTGACCTCAAGAGGCGGCACCGCATTGAGGCAGTCTATTTACAGCCAAGGAACGTTCCCAGGGCGAGATCTGCCGAGCCCGAGGAGAATTCCCATTTATCAGTACTACTTAAGGACAGGGACACAAGTTGGTTTATCTGGGTAAGTCACTGGTCTCGGCACGACGCCACATGCAAAGCCAAAAGCGTTCCTCGGGCCGCCAAGTAGGTCAATCATGATGAGGCAAGGGAAAATCAGTCGAGAGGCGCCGATGAAAGAATGCTAATGGAGGGGGCAACAATGATTCTTAAACTCTGCTTATTTAATAAACGTACCCCGATGTGAACCTTGTGTGAGAAGGGGACGTTTGGCCCCTTCCTTCCCGGACCGAGAGCACTTGCTTTTAACTCTTTGGTCTCGACGAAGCATGGTCGAAAAACACATATGTACCGATCGGAATGCATGGAGAGGGAGCATTAGGCATCCCGGACCACATGTGCTCAAGGAAATTAAATTAGTGTCCGTCACGAGAAATGAGTTACAGGTTGCTAGAAGGGAGGAGGAGGTTTGTGTAGTGGGCATATAAGGTACATGTATGCGTGGATGAATTGGGAATTAGTCCCTCTTAGCACTTTAGGTGTTATCATACTAAAAATCCGGGTCGATAGCTTTCGGTGGCAAGAAAAGTAAATGAGTGAGGATGCAACTCCTACTGGTATGTTATGCCATACGTCATGGAACCCAGAAATCTAGTAGGGCATGCCCATATGTCACAAACTGTGCGGAATGGTGGGGCGAGGCCTGCTGTAGGATTTAATCTGAGAGATTCTATTATATCCTCTGGTCTACATACACAAATACTGTGTCAGGGTCAGTTTGATGTATAGCAGAAATCAATCTTTGCTAAGCCATGCCCGATATGGTGCTCTGCTCCTGGCCAAAATAGAATCCATGGACTCTAGCTATCTGCAGAACGCTGGAAATACAGGGCAGCCATTCCCTTACATGGGCTATATATTATAGTAAGATTACCATAGTGTCAGGTACGAGGTAGATTAAATATGCCGAGTAAGCCCAGAAGTAAAGAGGTCGTAGGCCGAGTTGCTTCTGGGCTTACGAGGCGAATATTGTCCACCGAGGACTTGACACTGTGGTCATCTTACTTTTATTCTTTGAATTCGTGTAAAATTACGAAAGAAAGCTACATTTTTTGCTACGTTGGATACTATGCTAATACAGCGCCGATTATATTCGTCAGTCCGTGAGCGGCACGTATCGCCCGCTCACAACCAAATCAGGGAATAAATAATATGAAAGGTATCAAGACAGCCATCTGCAATGACATTGGCACGACCCTTTCCTCCGGGCCCTGACCCTGGCTTGATTCAAAGAAACTGGTCAGCAAGATGAATAAACTTGTTGTCATGGGCTTCAAATACGAGCCATTAATAACAGTCATGGCTCTTATTATCACAGGGACGCACGGCCTCCTCAAAGTCTAGAAATACAGGGGTAATAGGAAACTAGGCGAGCGATGCATACATACATCATAGTAGTGTTATTACTCAACGCTCTGCCCACTTTCTCAATACCTAAGTGTGAGCCGTTCAGTTCCATTCCGGCTGCTTTATAGGGAGGAAGAGACCGTCCAGAGAGAAGGCAGTGAAGGCTAGGAGGTGCAACAAGCTGTGTCATACAAATCAGGGGGAGATGTACGCCCGAAGTAACTAACAGCTAATTAGAGCATAATAGCGGGTAATACAGCTGGCCCCTTTCCAAACCACAGCGCTGCATCAAATATGAGCGCTGGATTCGGAAGTCATTTTCCAAGCACTGCATTCCACAACTCACTGCCTTGCTAGATGGGGGTATGCTGAATCTGACTAGACTGATAATTACCCCAATTTGCTTTGTTACCCTATCGATAAAAGACGACTGGGGCGTATTTCAATATCAATCAAAATAAGCCAGGAAAGCTAATTATTCCATGCGTATTGCTGATGGCTTCATGCAAATTGGCCTCATTGGGATTCGATTATTGACTGATTACATTTTTCCATTGCAAATGTACATCATGGATGAGATGCGCGTCCACGAGAAAATGAAACCATTGACATCAGAAGCTGCATGGATGGTGAGACAGGGGAGGGAATAGTCTTCTGGGTTTTTAAGAGATTATCAACCATTGAAAGGAAGACAAGACGTGGGGCAGAATTAACACACCAATAGCAGAACACGCAGAAGAACAAGGGAGGTTTTATCCACATTTTTTGTTTCTTATTATTTTCAGCATCAGTGCTGAAAGGAATCACTAAAAAGCTCTCCATTGAACTCCCATAAGGACCCATTCACCGCACCAATGAGGATGGAATTTTTCGTGCGTGTTTCGTAGCTAAGAAACAATTAAAAACACATTCTTTCTCATTAAATCAGGAAAGACTTACGAGTGCGGGAATAACACCTTTTCCCCCCTATGGGTATTTCAATATACATTTACACGTGCCTTACATACATAACAATTGAATATATTTCGAGATGACGATATAGATGCTTATTAACAATAGACAGCATGGTACCTTATTAAAGAAAATGAATGAATAGACGCAATAATACAAATGCCATTCAAATCAACCATACAAAACAACTATTGATATGGTAAAAGGACTCATTGATACATAACGCTTAACATTCCAACTATGGTTTCCAAAGATGAGGGGGGGGGGGGGGTGCATCGGTTGCTTTACGCCCTTTTTTGACACCACACTTTCGTACAATTTGGTTCTATATATGACTGAATAACCATCCATCCATCACATAGAGAATATGAACTATAATTATAAAAATAAAACTCTTCTCCAACCAAACACCTGCTCTTCGGTTGGGTTTTTCATTTAATAGAGATCAGAGCTGCGAAGGAAACAGGTCAGCAAGCGGCCAGCCTTCTGACCACTGCCTAATCCCCAGGACCAGCCAGCTAGGGCCATATAGGCGGGGAGGAGAATCCAGTCTTCTGGTAGCATTGATTACCGGAGTTTGCCTTGAAATCCCCCTGGGTGTGCGCGGATGCGCAAAACAGGATACAGAAACACGTTCGCGCACTGGGGATGGCCAAATATCGGCGAGCAGGAGAACTGACCACTATTAGTGACCAGCTTTCCCAGGGACATGGATCTTGGTCGGCCACATCCCTAACTTATTGAAGACTGCTTTATTTAGGATGCCAGAGGGAATCATTGCCAGCGCGAGCGACCAAGACTTAGCGCACATTACTTTTTAAAGAAAGGTTCCAACAGGCCCCGGTGTCTAATAGATAAAACAACAGGTAGTAGTACGCATTAAGCTTAAAGGCCACTAATTTAGGCCTATATATATATATATATATATATATATATATATATATATATATATATATATATATATATATATATATATATATATATATATATATATATATATACCCAGTCTGCTTATATGTCACTACCCTAGTGGACAGGAGAGGAAAGAGAGAATAATAAGTTGTCATTGCCTTAATGTATTTCTCAACAGGAAAGTTTGACACCCTTTTTATGGGATCAATATATCAATGCAAAAGATGTTAAAAGAGAATCAAATTCAACCATACAAAACAGAGAAGCAGGGCCACGTCATTGTCTTCCCTGTAATGCCATGCTTCTAGAGGGGTACAGGATTTCTCATGTCAGCTATCCATCACAAATACCGTACTCCCATCTTCAAGGAATCTTGATATCGAAATCACCCCATCGCAGTCAGAATACATCATTGGGCGCAGTAGGGCGTAAGAAGAAATTTAATTCCGATATCATCCATCAGAGTCAAACGCTCCTAGACAAAAACTAAGAAAAGGATTGACCTAGGGATCTTAAAAGTACCTAGTTACTAAGCCAACCTCGACAAAAATCCCCACACCGGATAATGGAAATAATGCGCCCTCGAAGCGCACCCCAGATTATTAATGACAATTACACTGCCGGAAGATTCGCCACCAATACAACAGCGATCCGACAGGCGGAATGACAATGCGCCATGATTTAGCACTCATGTCGGGCCACGAATGGTTAGCCTAACTTGCAAATAATTTCTCTTCTTAAGTGCATGGTATTGATGTGTCATTATGGCGAGGCAGAGATCAAACAACACATGTTGATGAGGGAATTAACACCACGGTGACAGCGATGGCCGAGGGTAAGCATAATTGTAGCAATACACCATTTAACACCCCATGCAGGAGTTGGCCAGAGATAGTAGAGCAGCATGGCAGTACGTTTAAATGCTATTTAGTTGTCACGCTAATGTATTTTATTGTAACCAAAATTGCAATTACTCTCGTTCCCACTTCATTTGCCACTAATATTTGGCTTTGCAGAGGTAGGCTTTAGCCAAAATCGAGATATCAAACCCTAGGAAGGTCACACGTGAGATATATATCTATACGGTATACATTACTAGCAGGAAAATTGCTGCAAGGTACAAAACAAATTTGCTAGGTCTAGATAGTCGAGCTTGATGAAGCGAATGGAGCCCATTTCCCCGACCTTTTGAAGAAACAAATGGGACCTAGGAGAGACAAGGCCATAGTCGGTCGTTAAGGCATAAAACATTCTTTCATTTGCATGGCAAGAGCACAGATCTATACATTGTTACAATGCCTGGTTGTGGGATTTTCAGGGGAGTTTTGTTTTTATCTTCGATGGCGCCTCAAGACATGAACCCAGAACACCGATAACGTTCACCAAAGATACCTGACTCCAGATAAAAGATCGCAGATTGTTTTTGATGGAAAACGAATCCATTCTTGCTGGAGCCAGAGCTGTAAAAAGATATTACATCATCATTCTAAGCCTGAATATTCATTCAAACCGAGAACGGATCGTCAGAATAAATAGGCAGGAAGGCTGGGGCCTGATTTAGTGTGCCATAAACCACTTCTTCACACGATGGAATTCTGTGAATTATAGGATCACACTTGTTTAAACCCATCCAATAAATGGAGGCAACCATTATTCCCTGAATCGGCCCGAGTCTTCATAACTCCATCACAGAATTATAGGACCAACAATGGGGACAATTTGTTGTGGGAACAATTGAGGGCATAATTAGGATGGCCATCATTTGGCTTCCATACCACTCTATATGCATGTGTGAACATCATATTATTATCATTATTACTGCTAATGGGCTGTGACCTACGTGATAGATAGCATACACTCTGTAAGGGCGGGCGGGGATGGGGGGAACATACGCTCGTCTATAACACAGGTATTACTAGACAGCCACCCTGCAACATGAACGGTCCAATAATCACAGCATTTCCTTTCTATACATCCATCATCTACTCCCACCTGCCAGGTCTAACTATGACCATCGTTTTACTTGGGCTGGGAGAATAATCACTTTAGCTCAACCCCAGTGTCCTCGTTTGACACTAGCTGAAATTCCAGGTGCCTAGAGTTGCTCACGAGCGGATGCCATGAAGTTTCTTACACGCATAATGACTTAGAAGTCAAGCCCAAGTGTACAGAAATGGACCCACTGCTGTGCCGGCGAAACTGGGCTCGAAAGTTTTTTGCCTCCTCGCCTTCAACTGTTCGGGTAATTTTCACTCATCACTACACTTTCAACCAACACCTTCGACCAGTCAGCCTCTTTACCGAGGCGGAGTGGCTTTGATTTGCACCAAATGAACAAAGATATTGCTTTGAGAGGAAAGGGAAAAAGCTACCCTCTTTATGGATGATGTGTGTAAATTGAGACTGAATTAGATCCCAGATTAAAATTCAATCGGGACTGGATCCTTTTAATTGTATTACAATACAGAAGGGAAGCTCTTTCTGGATAATTTTATTGATTCATCTTTAGGGCGATCCATAAGGATTGTAGCTGGTTATAATCTACAAGACCGGTTTGTGTTTCTTGCAGGAAATTCCCTCGTGGTATCGTTATTCTTCGCCATATTTACTAAAGCATCCATTTACCGTCTCGCTGATCGATAGCAAATGGCCCCATTGTAAAGATATGAAAGAATAAAAACTAAATAAACAGCATCAAGACACTAAGATGGGAGGCTATCCTAGAAAAAGGATGAATTACGGTGATCTTCCCCCAAGAAAGGCCAGCCCATAATTCTGTGATGAGCTATATAGGAGGAGCAGAAAGATCTTACGGTTCTACCGCCGGGTGAAAGTCCACTATTCGCCCTCGTCGATGAATATATCCACCAGTTTCTCTGACTACCCTCTCTGTTAAAAGAATATAAAGGCCCAAGAAATCTATAGAGCAATTGATATGACCATGGGGGTCCCTCCGGTAGTGGATCCCGGCCAGTGTCAAATCCAATTTCCCAGTTCTGATCAAAGCTATGGGTACGATATGGTTCTTCATGGTTAGATGGTTGTTGCCCGAGGTCGGATGATCGAGTGTGTGTAGGGAAAAATCCCACCTAGGCCTAACTAGCACGACACCGGGCTAAAGCCAATACAATTTACCAATAAGACTGCTGGAAGATTACCCATGCGGTTCACCTTAGATGTGGCGGCTTCCATTTCCTCAAGCCGATATTATTGGATTTGGTCCATGCGAAGCACATTTAACTCTATCACCCTGGGACAAGGTATACCTCATGCTCAGCCTACGAGTCACCTGTGCGCCTTCAACAAGTCATCAAGGAAAAAGTCCTCTACTCAAGGTCTATAAAATAACATACGTTCCGTAAGTAGAGAGATGATGTATAATTATTCCTAAGTGCTAAACATTTCGTGGCATTTCAAGCACCACCACCAGGGGAGTGTATAATAGTTTTATTACCCACCCCCATGGTTCGATGAATAAAGAAATCTTAAATTTTGAAAAGAAACATCTTTTTTTCCACAGGGGAGCATAAAATTGACATTCAACCGGTACCCCCAACCGGTATGAATAAATAAGAAGCATCTGCATATGCTATTCTCTTTTTGTGGGCTCCTCATAAACAATAGCTTTATGCGAAGCTGGCGTACGTGTACGTGTTACAGCTTGCTGAGGCGTGGGTGGTTTTAAAAATATAGGAGAAGCTCATCATATTTGGTGGTATAGAGGACCGCAATCTGGGCTCTTAATTCAACATAGCCCTGGTTATACCCTGAGCAAATTGATCCTCTATCCTCCATTTCCTCCTCCCACTTTCTCTTCCCCAAAGCAAGCCTCATATTCACGCCCGGATGGCCTTCCATTGCTCCTGACGTCAGTGCCAGCGACAGAGACAACTGCCCTCTTTTGTGGTTCACTCCCACTTTTTTTCCTTTATTCAACTGCTGGGCAAATTTGCTCGGGGAGTCAGCCAGGCGGCGATGGCAAGAAGAAGGAGAATAAGGAGGAAGGGGCGATCGGTGTGGGGCAACTGATAATGCTTCACATGAGAAAATTCCAACATAAAAGTGCACAAATGACAGCTAGCCTAACATGAAGCGCTGTCAATATTGTATTGTCTTGCGGAAGGGGGAACTGCGATAGAGAGAGAGAGAGAGAGAGAGAGAGGCGGGTGGGGGGTGGGGGTGTTGTTAGTATTGGGTATAGGAGGGAAGGAGGGAGGGGCAAGTGCATCCCCAGGAAAAAGCTTTGCCAAATAGATGACATATTTAGGTGCAGTCACTTCTGCACTATTCCTTAAGGATACGCTCACCTTTCATATAGCTCTCCCTTTCCCCGATGGCTGATTATGGCTTCACGGACGAAGAAAACAGATACTTAAGCTAATTACGTGTCTTACATGAATACCATTCCTCTACATATTCACACATCAGGAGCTGTGGAGAATAGCTGCCAGATTCTAGAGCCAGCGGAGCGCGGCTTGGGTAACGAGGACAGCCATCCCCCTCTCTATAGGCTTTCTCTGCCTACCACAAGAGGAACAGGAGGAAAAAACCAAAACGATGCGTACGCCAGGATGACGAGCTATAAATAGTAAGAGGAGAATTTGGAGAGCAGCTCGGATAGGGAACATAGTACAGAGGCAGGGAGGGTGGGGGTAAGAGTTTTCGTGGACACTGGTGCCAATGGAAGTTGAAAAAAGTGGGTGGCCGAATGACAAGGAGAATAGGGTTGGATATTTTAGATAGTATAGCAGCAACTAGCGACAGATACAGGAACTGCAGTCAGAAGGGGACCTTACCAAGACCAAGAATCTAAACAGGGGACCAGACATATTTTGCTATCCTCAAAGGCCGCTTGATCAGACATCAGGCAAATGCGATCTGAACCGATATTGATCCGACCCAGAAATGACCATTGATCTGGTGTAGTTTTGTGTTTCCTCTCCTGGAAAGCGCTCTGGGGATGTGGCTGCTTATGTCATTTGCTTCAATTAACTTTTTCTCCAGTCCGAGGGGAGAGGCCTTTATTATAGCCTGTCACCCTCCCTGACACCATCTTAAGGTCGCCTGTGGTACTGGTAATGACACAATTTATATCCCATCTAAAGGTACTTGCACCCAATGGAATCAGTATCCTAGATGTTTATTTCCAAACATATTACACGTGGCAATCGCATAGAGCGAGGAGATAAAAGGCATAGGCAATACATTTTTTTTTGACATATCAATCTTTTTCCTAAGTCGTAAATCATTACCAGCATGGAAAAAGTTGACAGCTTGGAGCCAAGAAGGCCACACACAGATAGCACTGTTGTTTTTCTGTCTCAACAGAAATGTTCTGTGTATTTTTCTAACCTGCACATGATTCAGTAATGCATTCTTTGACACCTGCTGAAATACCAGCTAGAGGTATGGTACCCTGACATTGCTTATCAATCCCAGCCCGAGGTATGGTACCCTGACATTGCTTATCAATCACAAATCACAAACAAATTCCTATGTCAAGTCAAACCGATGTGGTGATCCATGCATTGTTATTATATTCTATGGTTTTTTTTACAGTTGGTAGCTAGCTCCCTCGGGTTGGCGCTCGAATCTTATTGCGAGTACCTCGTACTCTGGAGTAGATTCATGGGCTATACATTCCCTGTCGTTGTGCTAAGTTGTCGCAACAATAGTAGGCTTGCTCACATCCCAGCGGCAAGTATAACGAAAGAGGTTGATCAAGCTATCCACCCACACGCCTAGAAACCATATGTCGCCCACTTAACGTCGAGGGGGGTCAACGTCCAAGATCTACAAATTCTCCCCTCCCTCTCCCTCTCCCGCAAAACACTCTCTCTCTCTCTCTCTCTCTCTCTCTCTCTCTCTCTCTCAAGTGAGCTTAGCACAAAACATCAACCCCCCATGCAGTGATCCTTCCAGAAATAACGTTCCAGGACTCTGGGCCAGTTGTGTACGTGCAACGTCCAAAAGCATGACGACAACAATTAAATAGAATGTCAAAAGTATATATATAAATGAAAATAATTTTGAGTGTATGACATAAGAAGGCAATCGCTAACAACCCTTTTGAACAAGGAATACGATAAGAGTTGAATAAAGATGGAAGCCGGAACTGGGTCCCTTTTCTAATACACAATCCTCTCAATGATGGGAAACAATAATTTGAATAATCAAATCCAAATTAAACAAGGCAATGGTGTTCACAAAAGCTAGCGGGCATTAATCTTGACGAACAGCTCCCTTACCGCTATTCCGCTAGGAATAGCTCCGCTAGGAATAGCTCCGCTATGTTTCTCAAATCACGTGACCGGAGCACTGACCGAAGGGAGAAACAACGTATATACCAAATCTCCCTATGATCGACCTGTTTTCATGCTTTTTTTTTGCTGGAACTTTCTAACCGATCCCAGAAGCTAAGTCGAGTCAAGGGGAGCAAGGTTCAAATGGAAAAATGTTTCATTTAATGAATAATTAAAAAGTTATCGCTAACCGCATATTCGAAGCGAGGGCTGTTTAAAATGGTCGCCATAACAAAAAGTAGATGATGAGCAACCAGAGAAGAGCCACTGCCGCTCTAAGCCAATCAGATCATGCGAATCGGTCACATGACCATGGGGACAATGACGTCATATATAGCAGCAGGTCGGGGAAGCCCTCCGATCAGAAAAACAAAGCTTATAGGCTCTTTTTGCAGATAGAAAATCCGGGATTATCATTTATTCCATTAAAAAGGTAACGAGAAACAGAATCGAACCCTAAACTCTAAATATCTGCTGTCATCTTATGAGGATCATAAGATCGACAGCAGATCTAGCCAGGCAAAATGCCTGACAACTCTTGGTCTCATTTTGAACGTTTAGTTTAGTAGGCCTAGCTAGGGAATTCGCCGGCCGCGAAGGCCGTTTTTGCGACGATTCTTTAATTATTCAGCTAAATATAAAATATAAAAACAATAATAGGCGTACAGATCTTGAAAAATATAACCAAACTACTAAAATAATACCCATATATGCCTGAATAAATTGCAAAAACTGAAGTTTGAGGTTGTGGTGTCTTTATTTATTTAATACTAAAATAATAATCACTTGCCGGTATACTTTTCTGGACGAAATGTGACCCCCGCGCTTTTTGGGGAAAAAAGCCAAAGGCTTATACGAAATTTTTGGACCGTCACGCCACCATTAAAGGTTGAACCTTAAACCTAACGCTCCCCTACCTGCTGCCTTAAAACTTGACTTTTCATCATAGGTCGAACCTCTTAAAGTACTCTCAAAAGCTGGCTTGCAAAAAATAATTAAGAATGGTCTTGAAAACATTTTTGATTTGAGCAATAATTAAAAAATTCTCACAAACCGCGCATTCGAAGCGAGAAGAATTCAAAAATGGCCGCCAAAACAAAAGGTTGTTGGAACAGCGAGCAGGGAAGGAGGATGGGACAGCCGCTAGCGCTCTGAGCCAATCAGATTTGACCACTAGCAATGACGTCATACCGTAGGCCTGGGGAAGCCTCTCCGATCAGAAAAACATCGAAGCACTGCCGCTCCTTATAGGTACAAACTCTGAGATTATAATTTATTGCATTAAAAAGCTAACAAAATAGAGAATCTAATCCTAAAATCTAAACGCCTGCAGGTGTTTTATGGCAATGCCATAAAGACGCCTGCAGGCCTCGTCAAGCAAAACACCGAGTCCAGACAACCCTTGTTTCTGAGGCGAAGTTTAGTTTAGCCGGGTCCCCCTGCTCTGCAGCCACCGAAACCATAATTTTAAAAGCTTTGATTATTCCCATCGATATAACAAATAGAGAGAGGTGACAATAATCTTACTAAACTAACCAGCCAAGCAGTTCCCGTACACAAATTCTCGCGCGGATACTCCCCTGGATTTATCTCAGCGAGCAACACCGCATAAACCCTAGCACTGACACACGCTCCATCTTTCTCCCATTCCATTTCGTCCTTTTAACAGACCTGCACGTTATTATTGTCACTCTAGCAGTGATGGTCCTATCTAAAGCGAATTAATCATGGCCGATCCGTATCATACGTCGGGTGCAGTATTCCCAGGCAGTGCAGCGAGCAGGAGTGCTGCTATTGAGGCTAGAGCCATGGCCATGACCCCAGCTCAAACCTCTGGATAGGACACAATGATAAGACAGGGATGAGCAGATTGAGTTGATACGGAAGTAAACGTGCTCATCCGACTGCCCTCTGCTTAGCAATGCAGCACACACTCATTGTGGCTTATTTGAGCTAACCCTTTGTCACAGTTGACTTGAGTGGGCTATCTTTGTATATAAAATATACATAATACAATGCACGTGTGCCAATATGTGTGGCTAATGGATTTTCTCAATTCTTTAGCTAACCTTTGGCTATAGTTGACTAGAATGGGGGTATCAATCATACAGCAGAATATATATATATATATATATAGAGAGAGAGAGAGAGAAAATATATATACATATTATAATACATGTGTTTCAAAATCTGTTTGTATGGAAATGTTATTAATTTTTGAGCGAAGCTTTGACAACAGTTGTTTAGAATGGGAAATTAATTAAATATGCTGATATGCCCACACTATTTATTATAAATCTTCTTGCACTTTCATCTCTTGACTATTGCAGTGCTTTGCTGTATTATATCTAGCTACACTCACCCAAAGAATAAACAAAGCTTCAAAGAGGAATCAGCGCATTAAACAATAGACTGGTGTGAGAAGCCCCACAGGCAATGGTGTCACCGGGACCATTTCAGCTCTCCGAGGAGGCTGGGGGTATTTTTAGAAACACGGTTCATCGGTGTGTGTGGGGGGGGGGGGTGGAGACGGGGGAGGAGGAGGAAGAGGAGGAGGAGGAGGAGGAGGAGGAGGAGGAGGAGGAGGAGGAGGAGGAGGAGGAGGAGGAGGAGAGTCTTGGTTCTATGGCAGGGATATATTCCTTGTATCAGCTTTGATCCTCAGCGCACTCAAGGAAAGAAGGCTCGATTTGAGGCAGGTTGAGCAAAAGCTGATTAATTCGAGCCGAGTTTATGCACGCGACGAACATCCTTTATAGGGCTTAAAACAGAGAGAAGAACGCTAGTGGGAAACACCAACAGGCTCCGCCCACTGATGCGGCATACTTTGAAAGGATACATTATTCCCCATCATACCAGCAAGACGCGTGATGAAAATGGTATAGACAGCAAGTTTTGCTTTGCTAAAGAACATCCCTTGTTATATGCGGGAGAAGCATAATAAATGGTCGATTCATACAACAGGAGCTTTGAAGTGGCAATATCATCTCCGACGGTTAGATAATGAAGATCCCATAGTACACGGGCCTGTCTTTCCTTTACACAGACACTGTCATGTCTTATAAATGAGGACAGCAACGAAATAAATACATAATAGAACCAACCCTACCCCCTCGTATAATGCTCTAAGTGGCTGTAATGTATATGTACATATTTTGAATGAATGGCAAACACGGAAGCATTGCGGCTCTTTAACAACCAATAGAAAAGGGGGTCAGAAGTAATTACAATCTTGATTAATTCATACGTGCCTAAATAAAAATAAAAATGAATAAATCATACGTGCCTAGAGGGGACCGGTTAGCCACAACAGTGCACATTTTTAACATGCATGCAAGGAAGGACTAGTGCAGAAATTAAGTCCTTCGCAACATAAGCTGGTATTAACCGTTGGGTTTTCTTGTATCCGCAAAATGTTATCTTCGACCCCCACATCCTTGCGGCAATGGTGGTGGGTTGGTAAAGCCCTCTTGATATTATCCCCACGGACCAGGCATACCGCAGCAAACCCCTTCAAGGTCCCTCCTGTGCGGGGACTGGGATGTTTCTCATTTAGTAATTGAGTGTCACACAGGTCTCGGGGACAGTGAGTAGTATAAGACGAGTGCTTCATTCCCCGGGACATAGAGAGCTTCGCCTTTATTCTGCCGCGCACCGCAAGATATTCGCCAGACCTTTCATAGGCCGCGCGGCCGGAATAATTTACCACCTCCCAAATAGTTGCTGGGCCGTGCTCAACGGTAAACAAATAGAATTAATGATTCGTGTATGTGGCCATCGGAGTGAGTGCCTACCTGCGCATACAAAATGGCACGCAGGGCACAAAAACAATGGACCCGAACTAAAAATAAATATCAGGGCATAACATGAGTCTACGTGGCAATAGATCTTCCATTGGGGGTATCCTCTTTTTTGTTCATTATTAATTCAGGGTGGCTTCCAAGGGCGGGACATTATCATCCCCATACATTGGCGGCAGACTCCATCACGAGGACGGTAATAACAAGGGATGTGATAAAATCGGCGCCATTTGTTTTAAATCTGCATCTAAAACCAAGATATGCCTTTGATGCTAAAGGACTGATTTACCAGATTTGAAACCTGTTCTCCGGCATGCCAAGGGGAAAGGGAGAGGAGGCGTGAAGGCTTTTTGTACACCTTTTAAACCATCTTCCACTGCGAGAAACATCTTTTAACACTGACCCAGGCCCTCAAAAACAGATCGATCATTGTCATGCAAGAACGGAGGCCTACCAGGAGGCATTTCGGTGTGTTGTTTTGGACCAAAAGGATGGGACGTGGGGCATGGGTAGGTGGTTAGGTAGGTGGTGGTGGCTAAGACTGGGGTGGCAAGTATGCTCCGAGTATGTCGAAGTTTGTTTGAAGTTGCTCCCTTGCCGGTGGAAGCTGGAGAGGAAGGTGCATTATAGTGTCACTGATGGAGTTTAGGGGAAGGGTATGTAGTAACATTTATCTCCTCAGTCAGGGAGAGACGGAAGGAAGTGTAAGGTGTGTGTGTGTGGGGGGGGGGGGGGGCGTTGGCGGGGGGGGGGGGGGGGATGGAGAGGCGGTACCGACAGGAATGACTTTAGTTCTGCTGTTGTCAGTCACCTAAGTCAAGTATGGCCTCTTAGTGAGTAAATATCCCCGACGGGTGGTCTCTAGCCGGCTACATACATAATATCCACTGTTTTACACTCACCCAACTCTAATTTGCTTATCATCCACATGGCGAGTGTTTTCTCAAATCATCACGCTGCAAAAAAAAAAAAGATAAAAAAAAAGAAACCCCGCTGAAATCCAACCCCATAGTACGTTGGAGGCTTAAATATCAAATAAACACTGCCTCTGCAATGGTCCAAGGAAGGAACTAACACACGAGGTGTTAAAAGAGTGTCTTTGCCGTCGACTGGTTTTCTTTTACTGTTGAAACAGATCAGTTCTTATTGGTTTTGGCGAACTAACATGTTGCATGTGGTAAATAGCAACCCCACCTGAGTATCAACTTCGGATGTTATCTAGTTCAGTCTATAGTTAACAAGAAAAAGATTATGTGTGGGCATGGAGGTGTGTAGGAACTAAGTAGCAATTCTGCTTACAGGGGCGGGCGGGGGGGGGGGGGGGAGCAATGAGGTGAGGGGGTTGGGGGTGGGCGATCAATGGTCAGAATAGATCCTTAATTTAATGGCAAGTGACGGACGGTTCACTTCCAGGGCCTGGGGCGAGCGTCTGAGGGATGATTCGTAAGTAAGATACCACTTGTTACATCTGGCTTTCTCATGAGAAAAGGCACTTCAAATTTGCCATGGACTGCATTGGCCGGAGCGGAGTCGGGGAGAGGAGGAAGAGATATCCTCACATGAAAGCTAAGGTAGCTAAGCGTTTACATCGTGCTAAACAAGATATAGGCCAAGCTTACTGACGAAAGACATGCAAAGCTTCTGTCATAAGCTGGGAAATGTGACCAGGCCCCTCCCACACCGATGCCTTCACATGTACCTGTTCAAGCAGTAAATCAGCTCGGGTGGAGAATACTTCATCCCCCATAAATCACCCAGGGTATCCGTCAATTTATGTGGCATGGCTAGTGTACACGTGATATGACCTAGGTAAAGAGGGGGCAAGGGCAATTCCATAGAGGTTTAGGGTCCGCACAATCCCCAATGGAATTACGAAATTACGAATTACGGGTACGTGAAACGCTATAAAGATGGATGGCTTAAAAACGAAGACATAATACCGAAATGAGATGGGACTTAGGAGGGGGAACGGTTCATAAACTATTAATAAGAGATAACTTCAAAAAACAAGGGGGAAATAATGGATCTATGGGTATAAGTGCACAGACGCAAAACTTTGAGGTACCGAAAGATAAGGTTATATACGGCTCAGGCATCTGTCAGTTTTTGATTAATGGTCGGTGTTTTCCCATTTTCAAGGTTGAGCCACAGCGCAAATTCCGAAACCAAGGCCCGCGTAAATCACTGAGCTCAGTATGGTGCTCAGATAAGAGCAGGGAGAGGTGGGAGAGACGAGAAACCCGACTTGGGGGCCACCATCGAGGTACACTATAATATAGTACCTCACTACGATGCAACTCGGGGGATCAAAGCACCAAGATTCTAAGCCCCTATCCCCTCAACCCCACTTCACCAAGAGGAAGCCACTTATAGTACCTTACTGTCAACATGGAGGGGCTCTTGGGTGGCAACCATATCAGCACCTGTCTTTTCACAAACTCCGACCATTGGGAATACGAGCTTCTCACTCCGAGGGAAAAATTGTTGGGTTAAAGGTGCGTGTAAGAGGGCAGATTCCTTGTTTATGTTTTAAGACGAGTGAATTCGGTGTATGTTGTCGGAGCTAAGCGTGGGGGAAGTTAAAGTATTTTCACCCAAGCTGGAATAACATTTGAGATATTTGGCAGTTTTGCCTGGTGAATGCCTCTTTTTTTTAAAAAAAAAGGATCCAAATACAGGCCCTATAGTGGTTGTGGTTCAGGGGTGGTTTGGAAAACAAAGAAGAAAAAGGCTGAGGAAATCACAGGGTGAATTGCACCGCCTAACATTGGCAAAATTCCTTAACAAATTTGAGTAGTGAACGAGTAAACAACATCAAAAGGCTAAAACTTTGGTAATGTAAAACAAACCGATGAAGGAACTGCGAGTTGGTAGACCGCCTAGATGAAAGAGGACACCCATCAGCCAATCAGGCATTCCACTCAAAAGCCCGTCAGGCCTCCTCCCAGGGGTTTGTGGGTTCAGAGGACTTGGGTGCATATCTGCAAACACCCAGGAGAAGTACTCCAGGGTCGGTAGGAGGGGGTTGCTATAATAGGCAAGGGTAATCTCCAGCAGGAGGGGAGCAAGGCTCATTGAGGCCAATACCCACATTTCTACACCTCCCCCAGGCCACACGAGGTGAAGAGGAGCTTGGGTAATTTACCTAACCCTTAAATATACACATCCGCAACAGTGGTTTTATGAATGCCATACAACACAACCGGTGTCAGAACCCTAATCAAAATACATATGGTGATATATGAACAAATGGGTCGGCCAGATTGTTCGAGTATTACCTTGGGGCAGAATGTGTAACAAAGCAGTTATAAAAAATCGATCATTTTATGTCCGTGCCAACGACAATGCTATCCGATTGTGCCTTTCACAGGAGGACTATGGTGCTTCATTACAAGACAATCTATACCCTGGCATCAACATGAATATTGTGATGGTAACCCAATGAGGACATTTAATTGATTTATTGTCTTTTATTAAACAAGCCAGATGTTATTTGCCTCCGCCATTCAGAGGCAACGGCTGGATTGCGTGTTTATGCGATTAGTGAGTTGCAGTAGAACATAAGGAAAACTTAAAGGCGAGTTATTATTAAAGGCAAAAGGAAACGCTTGCTTTTGTCTCTTTCTCTCCCTCCCTTCCTCCCTCCTCTCCCATTCTAAGAATCAACGAGATACTGGAACAATCCAAACAGGATTTGCAGTTGGAGCGAGACAACGTGTAACGCCCATCCAGAATATACGACTCTCTGTGGGCGATTTTAATGAGATTTGGCACGGGAGATACAGGGGTAAAAAAAGAATGGTGTAATATCCGGCGATGGTCTCAACACTGGCAATGGCAAAGTGCCTCCGTGGGGTATAAGGGCTTACATGGACTTGTACTATAGAAGGAAGGCTTTTCAATAGAGTTCAAATACATGCGGCCGAATAGCACGAGTGGACCATTCACCATGCAAAGATGACACACTGGAGGGGTGAGGCACGGGCGACTGGCGTGCGTCCGATAATGACTGTAAATTGTGACCTGCGCCACCAATTAGTCCCCCAATCTCCGCTCGACAGGTAGGCCAAACAGGCATTCTCTTGGAAGGCCAGTTTCATCACCATCCATCTCCCAACCCGCCCAGGGCCATGTATCAATTTGCACGCAGACACAGTAGATTGGCTTCCCCTAGTCTTTTTTTTTTCTTTTTTAAAAGACAAGGAAACGGAAAATAACAGATCGAAATGACCCAATAAATCTCGTTAGGTTTTGTCAATAGCCTTGACCGTAAGGCGACACAGAGTTAAACATCATCTTTAAGCACTGAGTTCCCAGCCTCTAGCGTATTTGGATATTAAACATTACGAGTGTTAAATTGCAGAGTTGCTTGGTTTGGTTATATTGGATCCCAATGACTCCATGAAGCGAAGTACACTGAAATCCTTTTAGGAGGGGCATGGGATTAGCAGAACGCCTGCTTTTCACTCTGGACCGCCAAGCAGCCAGCTTTGATAGGAGCTGTCACCCACCTTTCACCTTGGACAGCCTTCTGTCTTCCGAAGCAATTACAAGGATAGAGTATTCCTTCACATACCCTTTCGCTTTGAATATCAATATACCAGCCAATCGCAAGCTCACACACATGCAACACCTATCGTTCTACCTCATCAGATCCATACCCTATATAATCCATCACATACTGATAGGGTTATATTAAGTTTGATTGAGTTTTTAATGCCCAAACCAAGGCATGACATATCCTCGCTGGCATTATATGAACCCTAAAAAATGCTCTATTTACATAACCAGGTATTAAGACAAAGTGATTAGTGCTAAGCACGCGTGGGACCTCCTGATAATAAGCACAATTAGCTGTTAAAACAGCTCGCCCCAACCTTATGCTCTCATCTTGCCGCAATAATTTTTCATCCTTAAAATTGCACTCGCGATGCACTACTGCCCGTATACATCATAGCATCGCCTCATTAAACAGAGTAAAGGGGATTTAGGGAAAACAGGAGGTTTAGATGTAAGAGGGAGCTTCCCAGGCACTTTACATCAAGCATCTGTTTAATGGCTATCTTGTCTCTGATAGAATAGATAATGAAGACAAGCCAAACTCTCCGTCTCGGCCTCGATAGGAGGAGGAGGAGGGGGTTGGGGTGGATGGGGTGGATGGGGTGGGGTGGGGGTGGCAGGGCATTGTGCAGTCATTGATGTCCAAACCTTTCGCTGCTATCGAAAGAGTGATTGGCCCCTATAAAAGCTTCCAGATTTAAACCAAGCCGAAGCGATTTCCAACCCACCCACCACCACCTATTCACCCTCCTCCTTCTCATGCTCATCCACCCACACAGCCTTGACGTCATTCCACCTCATGTTTTTTTCATTAATAAAAAATGAAACCTACAGCTGAAGAGGGGTGCGCTGACCCTGTCAGAGATGGTCACGAGGAGGAACCTGTCATCACCCCTGATATGACAACCGGCCGAATTCAATTAAAATCAAGGCCAATTTCCATTTGATTATTCAAGCTGTGTTCTGATTTGAATCCAAAACGGAATTCATACACCTGATATTCTTTCGCTCTGCATATATTCAAAACGTTGGGGTTGGGTATGAGAAATAGAATAGCGTTCTGCATGGCAAGGCAAGGCCTGTCTTTTTCAAAACGATCCCCTGTCTGTCAGCAAGCTTTAGATGCCTCTGCACATGATATACTATAGATGCACGGATCCTTTATCCTCGAGGATAGTGTTACCATAGATCCTTGAGTTGAGAGACGAAGAAGAATGGCCTGGATTGCCAACTCCTGAAGCTGGCAAGAGGAGTAACTTGCAAGTGGGGGATATATTAGGTGCAATATTAAGGCAAGAGAGAATGGGGTGTGATGAACACTAAGGAAAACTGATGGATGTCATTAATGGTATGTTTCATATTATATAACCTCTATTACATGATGGGTTCCAGTGGGTGTATTGACTCCCTGGACGGCCAACCTGCACTGACCTCCTTTACAGAAACATGAATAGTTTAACACCCGTCCGTGGGGAGGCGAAAGAGTCTGCTTTATAAGTAATCCACCCGGGCGCTCAGGTTTCAATTACCTTAGTGCCACACGAGTACATAATCACAGAAGTTTTCTTTCGCTTCCGCGAATTGGGAGCAGCTATAACTGTAAGCGCGACAAAAGTTCTCACTGTGTGTCTCTATTCCAATCTGCTTTCCACCCAGGTCAGATCTAGAGTGCTGGACAAGCTATAGAAGGAGGGGCCCACAAGGGACATCCAAGAGAGGATAATGTTGAGGTAAATAAGTGGAACGATAGGCGCTTGAGTTAGAAAACAAACAGGTTTTGAAGAATATAGATGAAAATGAAATCTAATGTAATAAAGAGACATACAAGGAAAGAAAATGAGACCGCATCAGGAACCATGCAGTAAATAGCAGCCCAAAAAATTAGCACAAATGAGTTCAGTGCCATTGATACTCTAAGCACTGCGGCAGTTGATATCTAGGGATAATTAAGCAGCATATTTGATGGAGGATATGGCACATGAGTCGGGAAGCTAATGACTGCTTTGTGAGGGGTGGCGAAGCGAAGCCACTCTTACCTGATGCAATTTCTACTTTTCATATACTACTCACATGCCAGCTTATACCCTATTGCACAATATCATGGCAGGGAGACGGGGTAAAAGCATGAGGCAAGCGTTTCTAGAAATTAATCTGGCCATTGCAGCAGTTTCCGGCAACATTTCATCAATGATGAGATTTAACAATAGGGCAATGCTTCCCCCTCTGGTAATGTTCCGCATTTCATTTAATGCTCAATGGTCGAAGGAACATACAGAGAGCTGAGGAAGCTCCTCTCATTACAATCAATGATTCACATTTCCATTCTAAGTATCCATACAACGGATCTCAGGTAGCTAACTGCATATTAATAAATACTATATCATGTGTACACAACACATTAAGGCCAATTGAAAGGATTTTAATGCTGTGGGGTGTAGCAGTAGTAGTATGGCTGGAATAACAACGGCTGATAATTATACTTATACATATTCCAGGCGCTCCAATATTGAATTTTGGTACCTGAAACTACAACATGGCTGCCTTCTACCTGTATCTACATGTATATCTTAGGACTATTTACAAGGCAGATCCTTCATCAATGAAAAGTGTGCAATCGATAAACACACCGGCAATCTCTGTATGCAAAGAGAATATGATAGGCAGAAGGATGTGTGTGTGTGTATAAATATATATTTAGTACACGGCACACAAGATTGATATTTCAAAAACAAGCAACCGTTCCCATTATCATATATATTGAATTGAAGGCTTGTTAGATTACGCACAAATATTTCAGAGGGGGTCGGCGTAATGAAAGATTAATCAAGGATAAACGAATAATTCAAGTGGGGAATTAAAGTAAAACCTCCCGACTGTGTTCTCTTCAGCTCAGGTTCTGCGATTGCCCGCTACCATAAGCCGATATTTAACATAACCCTGTAGCCATGGGCGGATCATATTAGGATAAAAACACGATTCTGAAGATAGCTCATGAGATACAGATTGAACAACTACTTCCATTCAATCCAGAACAATTTAGTTTCCCCCTTCCAATTGACTGAACGCGGGGAATGCAACTTCTTTGCCGCGCTCGAAAAAAAAGTGGGATTTGGTTGTCTCGACAACCAGTAAGAAAAAGTGGAGCACTTGTAACAGGGTAACAAATCAAACAGACGACAATTTACCTCCATGGTGCCATAAATTACACACCACAAAACGGTACTATGGAAACGACACGAGTCCAATGCTGATCACTTGTCCTGACAATCTATGCTAGTTGAAGTTATAAATAGAAACCCTTGAAATCCTAAAATGCATTTACAACCAACGTAAAAAGGATTGGGTGTTAAAACATAAATATAGAATTACTGTACAAAGGGATATCAATAATAGATGTGTAACCACTCTTATGAATCAAGCCATCAGTTATGTGAAGTAGATTCCTTCCTTGTGAATAGAACACAGCACACGTTGAGGCTTTGAATACATTTGTTCTTAGAATATATATATATATATACGTATCTCCTCGCTCAGGATGTAAAAGAAAAAATAGCTTGTCGAGCACAGGTGTATAAGCCTTCACTTTGTAAGGATTCCTTTTGAAAAATGTTCTATAATTGGAGGCAGCTGTTAAGTGAATATTTTTCCCCCGGTGGTGCTCGAATATAATCTTGTTTTTGGAGGTTGGCAAATTGAATGGACCAACTGAGACTAGAAATTGATCAGAAAACAGGTTATTTTTAAAGGGATCCAAAGGTGATTTATAGATGCGACGCAGTATGGCGTTGTTGATAAAACCAGAGGACGGATTGTGTCATTTATTATCGTTAAATGTCTGAACCAAGGCATTCGCTATATATATGCAGAGTACATAGCGAATTCCATGAGTCATCTACAAGCATTTTTCTTGAAAGGAGGGGCTCAGCCTATGCTCAGGATGGACTCAACATTAAGAACGCCATCTTGTTCAGAATCTCTTTAATTTGACCGCCTTTGGACCCCAGATGCTGGGAGGGTCGATGATGATTGAATCAAATTCTTCTGAAACTTTTTCTATCGCACCAGTAAGGAAGTGTCGGTCAGATCCACGTGGAAAATAAGCGCTGGGTAATGACCTTATTGATATGCCCTCGGGTGTCCCCTCTGATGTGGATGCCATCATAATTATTCACTTGGGCTGCAGCGTCTATCTCTATCCAGCAGATTCTTCCCTTTTCTCCTGGTCCCATGGAGACACCCCTAAAAACTTTGAGGCATCAAAAACACCTGCACAGACAGGCTACTACTCCTACTTCTAGGGTAGTTAGGCAGGTGGGTATCATAATCTCGATTTCACGTGCTCTACGCCTCGATACAGAGCCCCCATGCAGAGCACGGGAGAACCATGCGACGAGCAGACGACAATTTTTATTCCTGGCCACTTGCTTCCGCTGAAGAGCTTTGCACACGCCTGGAGGAGAGAGGCCAGCCTTCCTCTTGGGACTCTAGCCTGCTATCTGACAGGTTGACATCTGCCAGTGCAACAGGCGGCCACTATGGAAAGACTATTACAAGCCATCGCGCCACGACCAGCTCCCTAAGCCCTTTTCCAATATGTGTGATAGAAGCGGCAATGCCTTTTTTCTCCTCCAGAGCTTCAGAAAGGACTTCAGCGTTTTATTCAGCAAGACAATATTATGAATTACCTCTCCGGACGGAAGAGACAGGCAAATCTGATCGTGAATTAAATGTGCCCCCTTCCTTGCAAACGTTACTTCGCCAGTTGTGAGTCTTTTCTAACTTTAGCCACCGCTCAGAACAGTGGTGATTCATACTTCACTAGATCAAAAGCAGTAAGGAACTCAATATATCAATATGCATAACTTCTCCGACCACAGAAGAAAAGGCCTTGAAAAAATGTGGTTTCGGTGTGAGCGGTGTAAAGCACTGGCCTTGGACCAAAGATAGGCTACTATAGGATCTTTGCTTTGACCCGAATGTTGTGGGTTCAAATCCAGGAGCGTGTGGACCTAGAAGTCATACATTGGCATATTATAGAAATTGATTGCAGATGCAAGATATATATTTATGATGATTTGAATCGCTGAATTGCCTGCGGCTAACATAGATGTCTTTCCCTTCGATTGATTAAAGAACTAGAGAATCTAAGATCGAATTAAGCGAGAAAAGTAGTTAAATGGAGTTCTGGGATATATTATGGTTGATTGATATTATCATTATTAATATCATCATTATGGTTAACCAGAGGCATGGGTGGCAGTACCAAGCTTGTGTTTATTTTCGGCGAAAATGGTTTTCGCACGGGGCCACAACTCGTCTAGGTGTGGCTACGTTTTTGTTTTACCTCCCCCACCCTTAGGAATAGAAGACCAGGGCTGATCTAGTCCTGGTAAAACAATGTAAAAACATGCCATTATACATACATTATAACATATAGTCTGTATATATTTGAATTCTAACTCGAGTGTATCACACGCGAATCAGCTGCCACGCTAAAGTCTCTGGTGGCTTTACCTTTATTTTAGTATAGAGCCATACATCTCGTACAACAAAGATATCCAGCCTAGTCGTTTATCAATTTGATGAGTTATAGAATTTTCCAGTGGATATCGTAAGTTGGTGGTGAGTTGGGTTTGACGGCAAGATGGTGTATGGGTGGGCGGGAGTGTGTGTGTGTGGGGGGGGGGGGGGGGCATAATAAGGATCTCCCCTGTCACGTAAGGAAACCGTAGTGGGTCTTTGTGTTCCGAGCAGATAACCACCAAGACACACTCGGGCCGAGGCGCTACGTCTAGATGCAACAATGTCTCAATATCCTGCCTCATTACCAGGCAATTCTTGTGAGGCTACGGCCAAGGTAAATGGAAGTAAGGCTTTTGGCAAGGAACGCACGCCATCCCTTCCTTTTGTGGGGATTTCCACCAGACGATAGAGGGGCAAATCACAGGCACAGAGAGACCGTCGATAAACAACTATAATCAAGTCTCATAAGATTGGGTGGAAAATATTTGAATTGGCAGCTCTGGATTATTCTCAGCGCAGATATGAATTCTGAGTTATTAGCTTAATACACAAGTATCTTCATTTTCTACCCACAGTAATATCATAGTTGTATGATAACTTGTTATTATTCCAATGATAAATTCCTAGTGTTTCCCCTGGGTGCAGTCAAATATAGATAGACTTATATTATAAGACTTAACGACAATGGAAATAATTCACGATTGGCTTACCTGGTACTTGTTTGGCCCAGCCTATGGTGGCGACCAGTTCCCGATCGGCCAAATCGGACAATGTGGCCATGAGTTTGTAGTCGTCATCGGGTAGGTTAGGATCCGGCATGGCGTACACCTTCTCCGGCTCAATCCTGAGTAGTGCTTCTAGTAATTTGCTGTCAGAAAGATTTATTGGCGTGCGAGAGCCTGCAAAAAGATGAAACAGAAATGATAATTGTATGTATTATAGAACTACAAGATAGAACTATTGCAAAGCAATACTAAAACAGAGGCAATGAAGTGAAGGAACGCTTGCCTACCACCAGCCACCCAAGCTGCCCTCTAGTGCGAGCTTTTTCATCTATTAATTTCTTATTTTGTATTTCAGGATTCTCAATCAACCCATCTATCAATTCATATCATTTCTTTTTTCTAATTCATGTGTGGAAATGGGGTTATCTAATGTCGATAGGGAGGAGATTTATCAATCATGCGCAGATGGAGTGTGAAGGAGGTGGGCCGCTTCAGATACAAAAAAAAGGACAATGGAGCGCGCCTTTTGGGGTTGTTCACTTGTTTCGTTCTTTGTAGAGAACTTAGACTATCTCCTGTGTTCATTTCGTTCTGTTATTCCCCTTGAAGGAAAATAGGTTAATTACATTAGCCTGACTGTGCTTCTCTTATCAAATAATCCAAATCCAATTGTGCAGCTTTGGAGTCTTGTTTGAATGTTAGGACCGAGCATAATATTGTGTTATTGCGACCAGACAAGAATGTGAAAGAATGACCACTCAGTGAATACTTACTTTATGAAACACACCAGCAAATTAGCAACTAATTCGTATATGTATCAGACTGGCGGATAGAGTTACGATAAGAACACCAACCCAAAACAAGGATAACATCCAACCGTGACACAAATATTTACACCAATGAATAAATTCCATCCACCCGCAAATTAGGAACATAAACTTACGATTAATTACGATTTTAATTTAATAATTTAGGGTTATCACAGATTCCCACGCAAACAAGTCGGTCAATAAGTAACCTTTAGGCACTGGGTCCAATTTACAACTTTCCCCTTCGTTCATGAATCTTTAATATCCCAAAAGGTGGGGGCTTATTTGTCGGGAGATTCAGTGGCAGCCTAATATTACCAATAATGAAAAGCCGAAGCTTCGAGAAACAAGGGATTTGTAATATACCAATTATAGTCGCGACTACTTTCCTATCCACCAGATGATAGACATGGCCGTGTTACATGGGGAGAAAAATCACAATTTTTACTTTAGTCCCATAAATAATCTGACAAAGGTTGCCCGAGATATCCAGGGCCAGAAGCTATGACAGGGTCATCAATCCGACCCGATAAATAATACAGACTAGAGCGATAAACAGGCCGTGCTTATGTGAAGAAAACATTTCTTTGGGGAAGGAACCGAGACTCGATTCAAGACACATGGCCAGGTACTAGTAGTATTACAGTTTCCTTGGGCTGAATATAGGGCGGAAGGTTGGTTTATAAATTAGTTGCTCACTCTTAAGAGGTAGGGTAACCTCTAAGACAGGTGGGGGCAGGCGGGATCGAGCAGTTTTCAAAATGGCGTTTATAAGGGGAGAAAGCGGGATTGAAGTTTGAAAGATACTTAGCTGTACAGGAGTAGATATGTGAGAGGGTGGTAAGAGAAAAGATGCACAATTTGTGAGGGGTTAGCACAGGCCACACTATACACACCTAGACGTACACTTAGAAGTTAGGAGATTAGCAGCTCCTCTTAAATCGCCTAAACTACCGCAATTTCAATGAGAACATTTAGCAGAGGGCTGAATTAGACTTTCTATGAATCCCTCAGACCACCCTCTTCCACTGCCTCATATCAGTGAGGGGCATAAGCAACGTGAAGCAATGAAATCCGGCTTACAGCAAGGTCTTTCTCCCTGGTTCTACTCGAGAAAGTGATTGCAAATCGGTGCTTGAACAGGGCCTTATCTTCGGCAAATAAACATACCATGAGAAGGTTTTTATTTCCCTGTCCGTAACTGTACATTACGACCTGTAAGATCCTTCAACTTGCACACACATTCGTGATGGAGAAAATCCTATAGTTGTTTACTAGTCTATGACCGACTTCCCCAGAAAGAAACACATGGGTCCTTTTAATATATAGTCACACATGTATATAATTTCCTAACTCAATAAAAAATAAACTAACACCATTTTGATTCTTGATATTGTGATAATAATGAAAATATTATACAACAACCATCGACCAAGGAAGACATTTGCCTTCCTTAAAAACAATACCTTGGTTAAGTATGCTTCTAACGGGTGTTTTAGTTGGTTCACAGGTGACATATAGGTGTGGGTATAGAGATAAATCCTCCTTGATACATACAAATAGCCGAGATTAGCTTTCTGCTAGCTCTGTGTGATTCTTTCCCATGAATGTATAGCTTTTCCTTGTGTGCCCCGGGTAATAACACACAAGAGGTCCCGGTCTGCCTATACTCGATTACTAGACCCATCCACAACCACTATCAATACTTGCTAGCAGGAAACATTGCAGTATCCCCCATAACCAAGTGAGTCAGAAAAGCTTTCACGAGCCAGGAGTGAAGGAAACTAATAGTGGATGACACGAACACACACTTAACTTAGATTTTAGTACCCTAAAATGACATTTGGCTTCCAGGATTTACATTGTACTTCCAAATGGAGAGGGAGGCAGGCATCGGCAAAGGATTCATTGTATGCCAATAATAATGATGGCACTGACCAGCCCATTGCATGAGCTTTATACTATCTGACGATGGAGTTGTTCTTGAGTAGCTCACACTTGAAATGCATCATTAGAGTGAACATTAGTCAAACCCGATCCGGACGTACTTGTGTGTGATAGAAGCCAGGTGCATAGGTCAGTGGGCTATACGTGATGAAAGGTCATACATGATATAATGTATCAGGCAACTGTCATATCTACTCATCTGATCACCGTGAAAAAGCCTGCCATTTCTTGCTATGCTGTAACCCTGACCATAAAATACTATATTTTTCTTCCACGCGACCGACTCTAATGCATAAATATTGTGATTCAGGTTCTGCATAGTTCAGAACAGAATCCTTGAGTGGAAATAATTGAGTATCAGGTAACAAGTTATTATTTTTTCTTAACGTTTCTAGAAAGGGTGCACAGCAGTCCAGAGCACGAACAGTAGAAGGTTGCTATTCTTAAAAGGGTGAAAGGGCTCTTGTCACTCAGTTTCCACATACCTGAATTCAAAGCATTTAATGCTGAGCCTGGTCGAGTTCCTTCTGACAACGAGAAAGGGCAATGTTCAGTTTATATTATAAACAGTATTGATGTACATGTTCTAAAATATAGAAATTGCCAGAGTCCAAATGACAACCAGTAGAACATAACCTGAAGAAAACATGATATACACACAAAATCAAGATGGAATTTAACCAGACCAATATATTTAAATAACACCAGAAACCATTTCTTAAAAATCATCTTTTGATTTAAGAACTGAGCAGTTATTTATTGAAATAGCCAGATATATCACATGGGAATCCAAGTGCTAATCTCTGGCTCTAAACAGAAACTTTTCCCTGCCAATGAAAATTTACCCCAAGCCCATCATAACTTGGAAGAGCCACATTACACCAGATATGAGAATGATTTCGGTATTCCTAACACACTTCACAGTTGTGAAATAAATTTGAGAAGGAGGAGGAAGCAAAGTGAATGTGATAAGGCAGAAAGGTCTGGAAGGGCCCCAGCATATCGCATGTTACGGCATATTATTCCTTCAGGTTGCTTCATCCAGAGACCCTGACACCAAGGCCAATTGATCGATGTGTGGCCGTGGCGGAGACCTTCCCTCCAAGTCACATCGGATTCACAAGCCTTAATTACATGAGAGGCGAGTTGGTACTTGCACCCCATGCAGCGCACATTTCAGCCTTGGTGGCGAGCCAGTCAAGGTACCGTGCCCTGACATTCAAGTTTGTGCAGGTGCTCGCCGCCCGTGCGAGTAGCACATTAAGTGTATACGTAGGCCCCATACCTACCATCCCATTTTCCTCTTTCAACTCACTCGGTAACGGTATATATATTCCCCTGCTTCCCCCCAGTTCCTTCTTCTTTTTATCGTTTATTATTTATGGCAACTTTGGGAATACCGGCATCATAAGCAGCAGGTAAAGGCTTCCCAACATCGGCTTTGTAACATTGTGATTTTGTTTTAGATTTAGAAGGGTTTATTCAATATAGCAATACGTTGGTCGGACAAAATATGAATAAATAAAAGATTATAAGATATTGTACCTGAGAATATTGATTATATGTGGCTGAATAAAAATCTTAAATACAAACAGTATACATATATTTGGGCCCCACCTGTGACGGACCACGCAGCTCATAAAAACTGTAATTAACCACTCTAAATGGCCTGTGACAACTACCAATACCCTACCCGCCGCTTTCCCCCCTTTCTCACACTGACTCGGTTTATATCCCTATTTTCTACCAAAGTGAACACTATCACCACTAGTTTCTTATCGTTCTATATCCTTGAGCTAAGGCCCACGCAGTAAAATGCTTTCCAATTCTGATTTTATCACTTAGTTTGGTTGTAATGACACGTATTTTAATGTGTCACACAACGGCTGATGTGAGTGATCTATTATTCATTATATTACGGTATTTATTATTAAAAACTCGAAGAAAAGCTGGTGCAGCTATACACAATTGAAAGTTTGTATGTAGCACATGGTAATTTTTCCAAGGTGTAAGACATCAATCACACGCCCCCACGGTCTCATCATCACTACATGTATTAGCGCCATACTGGCATTAATATATTTCAGGGGAAATGAGAATTGTTTAATACGAATAGATATCATGTTTATCCAATGAATCAGACACAGATCACTTTAGGCGTAAAATCAGCCTTTGGTTGGGAACCGTACTTAATAGATTTAATTACATTCTAAATATGGAGGAAGTAAGAGAGGAGAGAATCTAATGATGTAATAGCAACAATTTCATCAATAACTGGATCCTTTCATCAGTGACTTTCATACGAGGAAATATTAGCCACGAATGCGTATGAGTCAACGACAATATGACCTCACAATTTGATGTATTATCCTTGAATGGCCACCTGCCTGTTTCAGTGCCTGCCGTTTGGCCAGATTTATTGTTGTATGCCTCGTAAATACGGGCTGTTCTGACCTCACACTGGTCACCCATTGGCACATAAAACAAGTCAAGAAAAAACAACTTCCAGGCGGGCAACAGAGGCGAAAGGGAGAGAAAGAGAGAGCGCGCGCTCTTGAGAGAGTGGGGTTGGGGCTCTTGAGTTTCCGTTTTTAACTTTTCCGGCAGCGAGCGACCCCGGCGTGACGTCACAATGAACAGACTTTTGAGCTCCTCCTTCTCAAGCCCCTGCCACCTATATCTTGTGGGGGAATTGTTTGATGGTGGCTTTTTTATGTGGACCCCACCGTGTGGAAGAAGGGACGAGTCGAGACTGCTAGAAAAACCAGGATAGTTCACCGAGAATGTTAACGACCACTTTTATCTATCTGAAGTGCGTGCATCAAAAGGCTGTTTCTCTTAAACAGTCTAAGGTTGTTGAACAAGGGAGTGACCGATAAAAAACGATGAATACCCCTTGGTATTCAATATAAGGTATATCATAGAGGAGAAGGGTTTCATTTACGGTATGAGTGAAATCAACAAGATTCAGCCCAAGGCAGTGTTTTTGTTTTTAGTATTTTGTCTGTCGTCCCTATACTCTTTTTAATGTTTTGATAATCACTAAGTAGATTACTAAGATTTGTCCCTGATGATAAGCTGCCCAATATAAGGATTTATAGTACAATAAACATGATAAGGAATGTTTGGTCGGGCTTTCTTTCCTGCTGAGAAATGTATCCTGGTTGTGTTTTCTCATTTCGAATGATAAGAAACCGCCAAGATGGACCACCCTAAAGATGTCTGGAATTGAAGGGAAATTTAATCAGCTGTACATACACAGGTGAAGTGATTTAGATAGTCGAATATTACATCAATCATGTAGTAATATTTCTATCACATAAAACACATTGCAGCTGTCAAGAGAAAATGTGACTTCGACAACATCTTTGATATACTTTGGAAACTTCAGAGCGCATCGAGCGTCTTCATGTCTTTGCGAATATGAAGATGGTCACATATGGGCTCGGTAATTCTTGAAGAATCGCATTTCACTCGAGGCATCATAATTTCCCCTTCATCTCTTTCTACCCAGCGGATAATGTTGCGAAAAAATACCCTGCACACCCGCGAGAGACTTTTCATTACTCGAAACACAAGAATCGCACACGCTATAGACGGTGCCGGCAACTTCCTGTAGTAGTATAATAATTTTTGCTCCAATTCTCTGACATCCTCCTCCACCACCACCACCACCACCACCACCACCACCACACTCAGAAGGAACACATAACCATATATCTCGCTGCGTGCATTTCAAACAGTTATTTTTCCCAATTTTTCTGAGCCAACAAAACCACAGAATCCAAATAGACGGCCAGGAAATATTCAGAAGGTCAGGGGTGCCACCAGAGTTGCTCAGTTAGTCCAGCTGTTGGTTGGTACATCACCTGCTCAAGTCAGGTTCTGAGGAGATCAACAACACTTTCAACGCATGCAAATAGTAGCGCGCGATGGAGTAAATGATACTTTTTCTTGGGTGAGAGACTATTCCTTAATCACCGGCATATCACTAAAAATGCCAATCCTATCCCCAGGGAGTTTCCACTGGCTTGGAACAAACAGGTTATACCGGCCCGGTAACAACAGGAGGCAAAATATCCACGAGATAGGTATGATCGGGTACAACTCGCTATGAGAATTATCGTATATCATACTGAACGGGGTGTTGGAAGTTTTTTTTAGTGGTACCACAAGCAAGGCAAGAATTTAGGATGTACAAGAGGGCAGCATTGGTTGGAAGAGGTGGAGCTGAGAGAGGAAGAGGGGCAGAAGGAGACAGACAGGCAGGCATGAGTATTTAGAGAAACAGTGAAGGAGGGACTCCCCGAGGATCAAAAGTAGGACAAAATGGTAGAGATAGATGAGGGACTTGAAGGCGATGAGAATCACATCCATCTAATTAATCTTATCGCTGAGCTTTTACCTATATCTATGTAGAATGTTGACAGACGATTCCGACTTTATAACTGAGTTTGCTTATTGGGATGACGGATCCATGGCATTAGCGGGTCACAGATATAAGGAACGCTGAGGAAGATTTATAATTCTGGCCCAAGGGCCTCTTTCTCCACTATGTGCACTTTGATCATCTCAATGAACTGTCTTCTATGACTATTTTTGACTGAGAAACCCAATTGGCTTTGAAAGGAGGATAATTGGCTTTTTATTCATTAATTATCAGAGAGGATTCGGAAGGTTTAGAGCAGTCGTCCTCCTTTTAATCTTTGCCTTGAACAGAATCCAATGTGGCCTCAGCCAAGTAAGAAACAAAGTGTTGGGTGCCTCTTCAATTGTCTCGTCTCCAGCTGCCTCAACCGTCCGGGCGGTTGTGACACACATGAAGGACAGCTTTGTGCAAAACCTATGAAGAATACCAGAAAAACCTTGCCAGATACTTGTCAAAGCAAGCTCCTTCTGAGCTACTAACCCGGGCCAAGAAATGCATTGGCAATCGTCCCACAACCTTCCACTTGTGCCCAATAATTTGAAGGGGATGCCTTGAGCCTTACGATCGAGCCACACATTTTTATTTGGCTGCCTTGGGCCCTCCCTCTCTTCTTGGCGATTCGGTTAAAAAACAAGATTTCAATCACAATCCATAATCTAACAGTATTTGAATGAATAACAAATCTAGGACCTCTATTTCACTCACGGCTAGCTAGGCGAGTGCCTTAAATCATCCTTGCAACCAGATCTTGGTGATAATCTGCGAGGGCAATTTTGAAACCATGCACTGCCTTCCAAGTCTAATATCATTCCTTATACATTAATCTGTATTATAGGAAGCAAGTATGACACACCCATTTCTATTTATATCAGGCGATATTTCTATAGCCAGTGCCCCCCCCCCCCCCCCACACACACACACCAAAAAAAAGCCACACCCTCCATTCTCATCTACAAAGCAATTGCTCCGAAATGATAACAACAAAACTGATGCAACTTATGAAGTAAGAAATGTCCCCTCGTTACTAACGAACCAACGAGACTAAGAAGACAAACAAGATACGTAGGCTACGCGATACATATGCCTTACTGAGGTTGTCTGGGTGAAATAACAGACATGCTATAGAGTATTTCACTGACTATACACATGCAAGGGTCGGGTCCACCAACAGCTGGATTGCCTGATGGCTTGTCCTTGTGCTGGACCACATCAAAGTGAACTGACCAGGTGAGGTATCTGACCACTTCCACCACCCCCCCCCCACCCCCACCCCCGAACCCCCCATCCAATTAACACCTGGGCTTGGCTGACCGACCGATCGCTAGCCAAACGTTATAGATTTTGAACTCCCACAACGCTGGGACATCACATCATTCTGGGAGACTGGTGAATATTAATGGTTTTCAAACAGCTGAGGAATCAGTCTGTGAGTCAGGCTTTAGTCTTTTTCGTTGTGAGGGGATTTTAAGGAATAATCACAAGACATGGGAGGGATTTTTCCTAATGAAGAAAGAATCAATCATAATCATCGTATCAAGCTCTTCAAATTGTCCACACAGGTTTTGAGCGGACCGAGAAAACTTTCCTGTCTCCCTTTCTTTATCATTGACTAAATCTTAGGCTAATTACAAGTATCATGATGATTCTATTTGCTTCATGTAATTACCAAATGTACTTAACCTTGACTATTGACCCTTCATTTGACAAAATATCCTGCATATCCATGTTTACCATCGCGGTAAACATTAACAGGCTCTATCCAGGTCTCCCCCATTTGTATATACTACTCAAAGCGTCGCACTATGCTAATAAGGGCTTAAATGCGACATCAAGGTAATTGCTGGCTGGAAACATCCGTAACTTATCAGGATAAATTCATTCAGGCTTCAGGTTTTTACCAATCCTCTTTGCTCTTTTTTTCTTTTGATGAGAGCGAGAGAGAGAGAGAGTGTGTGTGTGTGTGTTAGGGAGGGAGAGAGTCCCCCCCTCTCCCTCCCTGTGTGTGGGGGGAATCGGTCATTCCCGGACGAGCTTGGGTGTAAATTCCTAATGGTAATTGTTCACACGCTAACACCGGACACATTCAAAAGGTCAAAAGCTGGAGGAGATGACTCCCAGGTTAAGCACCAGGCTCGCAGCCACGATCTCAACCAATTCATGCCACAATAAAATTGAGGAGGTTTTATCCTCCCATTCCAGTTAGAGACTCGATCCATATACTCATCCCCCACACACTATTACACCGTAACCTGTGTTCCAGCTGCAACAAATGATTTAAACTCCATCCTTTATATATACTAAAATACACACAAAACATATCGGCCATATATGTTGACTATCAAAAAAATCAACACATCTCTGACTCACAGCCTACACTTCATACGTAGGTACTTATCATTTAAGGGTTGGCGTTTTTCCCATGGCAGTTAAGCACTTTTTATCAGCCATTAGCTCAGTGGCAAATATGTTGAAGCAAATTGCCTCCTATGCCTCTTCCTCGTCATTCTCTTATCCGCCTCTATATAGCAGTAAGCCAATCTGTAAAATTGTATGAGCTTACAATTTACATAACGAAAATATTAACTCCGGGCCATTTGTTCCGCGCCTAGAGGAAGGATGTAACTAATATTGATTCTCACTTGAGCAGGGGGGATCGATTTGGTGGGCATTATGTTCAGATTCACCACCTACGGCGGCTCTCTCAATATGGACGGCCGGCTCAAGCAAAAGGCTTAATATTATATGGTGAGGTTCACTGAACCGCCGGACATCATCAAAGCAAATACTTCTCAGTGGATCAAAATGTGGTCGCGCCATGTATCACTTTTTATCGGCCACCAACCAACTACATACGTCTAATGTTAGATCTATAGATACCTTTCAGAAAGGAGCTTCACCGTTGTGAATGGCCTTAAGTATGCCATCGCCCTGACCATCAGCATGACCATAGGCTTGAACATAATCATTACATTGGTGCCATGGATGGAGCCTTTGATTTAGAGTATAATGCCCGGCCCTTCAACCAATAATGAGTATCACCTTCAATCCCTTTCTACAGGTCTACACCTCACTATCAATGGATTCCACATTTGCGGCATCAAAACAGTGTGTAGAGCAACTGACACGAGAAGGCTCTCTAACAATCTATACTTCAATTTATATATATTCACGAAATAAAAAAGGGCCCAGGAAAAAAGCTCCCTCCAAGGCTTGCTACTCGGGGAGTGATATGGGCTTTGATCTTAGGTATATTATAGACAGAAGCGATGGGAATGGTGGTCGGAATGGAATGGACACAGTGGTACGGTGTCTCTCCTCACTCCCCCATCCCTCGCCTTACCTCGAATGTTATATATATATATATATATATATAATATGTGTGTGTGTGTGGGGGGGGGGGGGGGGGGATTCTTTTCTTTATATTCCCACGATCAATCCAAAGTCTGTCTCATAGATATTCCAGACCCTGTGCTCACATGGACTGGAGCTAAGGGCACTGGTGCGTCTATTCAAGCTTTAGGAAAGGTGGCGGTCTCGAAAGAATTGGATTAAAATCGCGAGCACGCATTTGGTGGTCCCTTGAGGTGGTCAGGACTGTAGGACTTATGGCTTCTCTGGTCTCGTCTCCCCATTGAAAGTTCCCTGAATAGGCACAGAGGCACGCCCCACTGCCTTGGCAGTCAACCCACCTTATCACACCACTCCAAGAGACAATATCCGAGTGAAGAAAAATTACAAGACGGATGGACAAAATCAAAAATAATCCAGCGTTAAGTATTAGGGTGACAAAGGTGATAAGTACGGTATATAGAAAAGATCGACTGGGGCAAGCCGCATTGGGGACTAGTTTGTACCAGTGATCCCCGGAGCTCTTCTCAACAGACAAGACACCTTACCAACTCCCACCAATAACAACATACCAAGATGCTGCTTGCTCCCAGCGCTTTCTCCTACTCCCAGTTTCGACCACTCTAAAAAGCCCCCCACCCTCACACACACCATTCATTCCTCGGGGGAAAGGTTCCATTCCGTCCTCATGGATTATCCAGCGATGGGGGGAACATACATAAAAATATATAATTAGGTCCTCAGTAAAGCATATATTACACACAAACACTGCTTCGCCGAGGACCTTATTAGATACAATTCTTGCAGCTAATAACCCAGTGGCATCGGGAGAAGGGAAGAGAAACCCTGTACATTATACCCAAGGCGAAGCTCCCCAAATTCAGATAGCGAGAGAAAGAGGCCAAGAAAATGCAATTCGCCGATGCGACAACTGTCAAGATTTTAAGGAATATATCTCAGACCTGGTTGGTTTATTCGATCATCGTTCCAGGCAATTATTATGCAGACATTCAGTTCCTATTAGGAACGATCGATAGCGATTTTTTCCTCTCTCCCCCCAGTTCGCGCCGGTGGACGAGAAGGACAGGGTCTTCATACGTAATCAGCTTCATTGACATTCATAATAGCGAAGGTAATCTGGAGACAGTGCCAGTATTACTTCTTATGACTGACAGAACACTGAGGAGTTTGTATTTAATGACAGAGTCATGTAGCCCGGTCTACCTTATCTCCTCACATCCCAAGTCAGATACACTGCACGGTAGCTTATCTTAACCCAGTATTAGACTTTGGTCCCAACGTAAAGCTGATGTCAGGCAGGACTAATGCAAATTTTATCTTTTTATTTCAAAAGTTTTATAAACTTTGACCCAAATCTACGACATTCTAGACTGATAAGGTTGTTTATGTTGCAATATTGACTGCCTATTTACTACTATGCTACTCCTTCCACTCTCGAGTAAAACGGTCTTCACAGTCAGTCTCTTTTCTAAGGCTCCGTTTCTGTGGGGGAAAAACTCCTACAGTATAATAGGTTCATAAGGGAGGGCAGGAATAATAGGAATTGCTCCGTCTTCCCCACACTCTGACTTCTTATTGCCATTCCCCACACAGAGTTGTGACAGAAAACCTGAGGCACAAAGCTCTGATTGGCAAATTCGGAAATACCTAATTGGCATGTAACCCATATTACATCCAACCGTGGCAGAAATAAAAAAAACAGGGGGCGAGAACACAGAGAATGAAATATTAACTGGTGTTTGTCACACCGCATTGTGTGCAACGAAGAACTGCATCAGCAGCAGTTGGCGTCAAAATACAACATGGGCAACAATTACTCTGAAAAGCAAGGGTAATTCCTAGCGACAGGCAGGCCAGGAGAGAGTATTTTTATAAAATGCTGCAAGTGCTTTGTAGAATACACAACACAGCTTCACAGACGTAATGAACGCTGACAAGTTCGTGGTTAAAGATAGATGTGTGATCAAAGATTCTGAGATGTAACAAACCATTCTTCATCATTATTTTTCCAAAGGTTTCTCTTGAAAGTGATCTTAACGCGCGACAATCTAAACGTTCTGACATATCCATAAGCACCCACGCCTTTGAAATGATCTCGCTCATTAGGATGTAATATTCTTAGATCGCATCATTTATCTCTCCAATCTTATAAAGGGATGTCGAGAATCAGACAGCAACGGAGGAGGTGGGATCGAAAGATCTACATCATACCATGTCCTTTGTTAGAATATCTTTCCAGCAACTACTCCTAATATGATATATTTGATTTAATCAACCGTCTCTATTTTGACTCCGTAACATTTATACATTGTTTTCAACATTACCTACAAAAAACAAGATTCTTACACCTTACAAATATAGTATCCAAGAACACTAAAACTTCTCATATTGCCAATATTAATCCGACAACACGCCTATATTGTATGCAGACTAAACAGACCCCAACAGGACAGACTGAGCCCCATAAGCGACACTTAACTGTTGTTATGCTTTCGTGTACATACATTATATATACTCTTTCGAATATCTTCCTCCTTCCCTTCAAATTCGCAGTATCAAAATCACTCAATGCTTTCTTTCAACACACAGTTATCCGTGGCTCAGTCTGACCAAAGTGGGCGCTATTTACACTGCGCACACAGTTTTGATAGCTTAGCTCCAGTATTGAATGTCTATTGCTTACTTTCTATACACTGTTTTTTGACGGGTGGGCTCTGTGTGATGGCGACTTGAGGCTGTTCGGGACTCCTCTTATACTTCTGTCTACCTCCTCGTACTCGGTCTAGTCGAACACCTGCAGGAAAGAGAAAGCAAAGAGATATTTAAAAAAAATACACATACATAAATACGCACTTGTACATAGAAGCTGTTAACACAAAGAAAAGTGCCTGTAATGTATTCCGCTTTGTGACCCGATTCCATACCATGCAACCCTACTAGTCTAAGCGATGTTTGTACAAGAATGCTTTTAACATCTTGAGTAGAAGAGAAGATAAGGTAAAATATATTTTTCCCTTTTTTCATTTAATTAACTAACAGTCCCTGGAATCATTTTCAAAGCCTTTTCTCCAGAGGCAATAGCATACACCCTTGAGTATGTACATACAACTTAAGATACGGTAATATCTAATTATGACAGGAATTATGTTGAAGTAGAAGTAAAGAATATCGCACTGATGAAATGACTCAGCGTAAACATCACTCAGGCTTTTTGTCTCTCCCTCTCTCGTGAGAGCAAATTGCATGAAACAAAATTGAGATAGGTTTGACAAGCTTCATTACGATTATCAGCAGTCCCCTGTCCACAGAACATACTTTAATATATATATATATATATATATATATATACAAAAAACTAAACCGACCAACTACAAAAATACATAGACTTAATTCCCATTATGTGTTTCTGTGCCAATAACCAGTGGCAATTGATGAAAAAGAACGAAGCAAATAAAACTTTGAAAACAAAATGTCAAAGCTTTTATGGTCTCTGGAGCGCTCTAGAACGCCAGTAAAATCAACAGCTTTGGCATGACAACAGGCCGGATGGTGCAGGCATCCTAGTACTTGTCCTGATGAGTCCCCAGATAATTGCCTTGAAGGGTCTGGGTGTTGGTTATGGGCACCACGAGCCAGAGAATGGTATAAGAGAAGTGGAGGGAGAAATCATCTCTCTGAGAGAATTGCATTCAATGAGAGTTTATCTCCTCATCTCATTCCAATGGATATACAGTCACGAGTTCTTATACATTATTCATATCCTATCTCTCCCGTTCCCATCTAGTTTAGATCTATAGCCTGGTTGTACTCTTGAATGAAAGTCTAATAATGGTTACCTTTTCTGCACATCACGTGCATGAGGGCCAGTTTATGCAGTCGGCGGGAAAAACGCACCAAAGGGCATGGCATGACTTATGTCAATATTCGGCCCCATCGTAAAGAACCCAATATTCAGACAGAAATATTTATCTGAATATTTATACTTTGTTTTGTATATTTCTGAATAGAAAGCCTTCATTCCCATCTTGACCAATTGAGCATGTTTAGAAGGTATTCAGAAAGATATCTACATCTCACCTGTCATGTGTCATTCTTACATCAGAAGGTTTACAATCTTGAGCAATTTGGATTAATAGCCCTTAAAGGGTAAGGGAGGGCGTTGATAGGATGTAGGGGTGGGGAATGGACATAATGGGGAATGGAGGTAAATACAACCCGTAGGAAGTCTTGTATATCATTCAAAGCTTCCTATACTTAACAAAAGCTGGTACTTATTTCTCTTCGAATCATGAACGATCGCTTCCTTGCGTCGCAGTAGAATAGCAGGTGGGATTGGGGTCTTTATTGTTCCGTCTTCCATCGAGATCTGGCAGGAGTTTCCTCTGACTGGATTTGCTCTCATCTGAACGCCAGTCTCACAAGCATCAAACTAAATGAGCAGCTCCTACCATTGGCCTCATTCTTGCCAGGGCCTTGTTAGCTGTCTTTGAGAGACCCAAGATCTGACAGGAACAACGTTCAAATTGGACTAGCCAGTGGCTCGCGAGCAGGCCATAAAGCCTGGGGCAAGATCTGCAGTAATCTAGAGCAGTTCTTAGCTTATGTATATATGTCAGAGCGACTCATTAGACTAGTATTGTTTGCAGCGGTCTTCTCCCCATCCTTCTCCTCCCTCTGTTCGACTCGCTGGCTATAGCAAGAATATAGGTGTCAACAAACTACTGTCCCCACTCGCCGAACCAAATGCCAAGTCGCCGTAAAACAAATGCATAATTTGACAGGATTCTTTTTTACCATAAACTCGAAGATATACACTACAAGTGTTTGTACATACACAGGAGGGACAGGAGGGACAGTGAGGGCCACCAATTCTAGGTCTTGTGTATATAAACACTTTCTTCTCGGGAGGTGTTCGAGCAGGAAAAGACTCCAGTACCCGTCCAGAAAGTAAACCAAGTCTTTCCAGTGTCTCTTCAGGGCCTCCACTTGTATTCCTACTCTAACACCTAAACACAGTTGCCCCCACCTCTTCCTAAGTTCTCGTCCCGTCTCATTTGGCGCCAGGAAGTACGAAATGAAAAATCGTGCCTTCCGATCCCTATCTCCTACTATACAGCCAGTGTCCATAATTTCCGCGTCTGCCTCTCTAAACAATGTATGCCAACCAATTGGGCTGAGAGACTCATGCCCCGAGCAGGTATTCATCTAGAGATGTCACTCGGTCTCGTGTCCTGAAAGGAGACCGGACTCCCATGTCCCTGACGAAATGACAATGAGGAATGGAGAGGTGGAGAATGGAGGAAGGGAGAGACAAATAGAGAGAAAGATGGAGACACACACATAGAGAGAGAACGGGAGAAGGCAAAGATACTATAGGACCCTATGATACTTTTGGAGAAGGGGAGCGAGAGAGAAAGAAAGAAAGAAAGAAAGAAAGAAAGAAAGACAGAAAGAAAGAAAGAAAGAAAGAAAGAAAGAAAGAAAGAAAGAAAGAAAGAAAGAGGTAGTTAGACAACCGACAGACACAACGACAGACCGACAGGCAGGCAGACAGAACGTGCTGGGAAATGATGAGTGAGAAAGACAATAAGATTGATTGGACGGGGTAGGGTAGCGGGTGGGCGGGCGGGGGAAGTGACTCACAAACAATTTATAAGCAATATATATAGTGAGATGAACAAATTACACAGCAGTGAGCAGCAGGTGGGTAATGCTTGTCATTAATCATCTAGAAGAGCGCTTACATGAAAAGGCATAAAAGATAGTGACTGATCAATAATCACCCGCACTTTCCCTTACCATCGAGCGGCTTACACATGGCTGGAAAGGACCTGTTAAAACTCATAGCTACTCATCGAGAATACGCAGAACCTGGCTTCTTTCAGAGACCAGAATTAAAGGTACACATTCAGACAGAGCCTCTACTAATATATTTGGATTGGATCTAGGTATGCAAAGAGGCAAAGTGCCAAGGAATCTAACAGATCCCATTCTCTGCAAAGCTAAGAAGGTGTGAATCTGGACCACAGCCAGGCAGGGGTAAATATTTACCCTCCCACGGGAGACATGGGTCTTGCTTCCTACTCTTATGCAAGATCTAACAACCCCCGTACTTTTCTCGAGCCAGATCTCCAAAACGATCTCGAAATAAAAAGTATACATGGCGGTCCGCAGACGAGGGCTCCCAAGGAAGCAATACAGCATGTAACAAAGTACTGCACATTGGGAGCGATATTTCCTTGTTTTGAAACAAAACCTGGTGGGACACACGAGACCGGTTATACGAACACTTCTGTACATACTAACCCTCAACTCGTGACCTGTGCTCATAAACCCTGTACACAATTGCATGCGTAACCAAGATAGCCAAGCTATCGAGTAAAAGAGACTATTTTTTTTATATAGGAAAAGGCCCACATGAACCTTCATGCTTTCTCTAAAAGCATGGTTCCAATAAAAATCATGACAATGGTACTATTGGTAGTACTGCCCAATCAACAAATATCTCTTGGTAGTACTGCCCAATCAACAAATATCTCTTGGTAGTACTGCCCAATCAAAAAATATATCTTTGTAATGGTATATGACGAGGTACAATCCAAGGCACCATGCTTTGGTATTTTATACCCACCTATAGGTCTTGCTTGTGCGATTTAAGGGCGGATATGGAGAAGGTAATAGGAGGAAAAGCTTTCCATCTTGCACTTCTCCATCACTTGCAGCATCCTCGCCATTACATGTTCATTTTTTCCTCTAGTATTTATTTTTATCCATCTTTACATCTTATATATACGGATTCCTGCCAGGAGGCCGAGTGAGAAGGATATTTAGAGAGATGAGCTACGAAAATACCTTTTCCTATGAGTAGTTTAAAACCATTTCTATAGATTCATACTTCCTATGCCTTTTCCTATGGGAGAGGAAGAATTGTATTCAAGCGTCCTAGAGTAGAATATTTCGAGGAAAACTGATTTCGGAGGAACATAATCTGACTTTATATAGGCCAAGTGAGAGACATATTCTCACATATTATTGATTGGCATTGTAGATACTCTATATTGTAAAATTTCCTCTAGGAGAAAAGAGTTATTCCAGGCATGATGAAGAAGTATCAAACTGACCGTTACATCAATGTGGTTACATGTATAGGTCAAACAAGGGGAATATTGTCATTAATTATCGATACTCTACATATTTTCTTCTCTGAAAAAGAAAATTATTCTAGGCGTCTAGAAGTAGAATATAGTTACAAGGAGGAACATGTATAAAATCGGTACCATAAAATCTAATTTTAAACGGTAGCAAGAGATACAGTATAGCATCGATACTGTAGATGTATACTCTACATCTATAATCTACACTCGTAACGTTATATGGGCCACGAAAGAGAAATAAGCCTCAAGTAACACATGTGTATTACTATATATCTTTCGAAGAGAAATCCCTGGAGTGAGCATCAGTATATTCATGGCAATATCATTGATGTGATTCTCATGTCCATAGCGAAGAGGGCAACCACCCTACTGGAATAAGCCCCAAACTTATTGTCTTTAGCAGCGGCTTGCTTCCCTAATATATCAGCTGACATTTACAGGCAAAGCCATCGCAATAAGTTAACTGTTGGGTAATGAGTCCACCCTGCTTTCTCCTCCATCTTCACATTTTCTTTTCCAAACTTTTTCTCTTGCTCCCATGGCACTACCAGGTCCTGTTGTTTTTAGTTGCCTAGAAGACTACTAGCCTTTCTTTCTTTCATATGAACACCTCGCAGTAAAAATACATCAGTTCATATTTCCCGATCACGTTCCTCTCTATCTTTCCCTGGCCATCTCCTCAGAATAGAAGTCTACAGCAAAAAGTAACTTTTCCTCACACTACCACCATTTGGAAATGCTTTTTTCTATATTTCATTCAGAGAGCGGCAAAGATGCCTGGGGAACAACAGAGCGGTCACAAGAACAGCAAGAAATAGCAACATTTCACCACACACTTTCTTGGTGAGGTAAATTGACATTTATATACTATTTAAACAGGCTAAAGCGATGAATTGACAGGTCTAACGAGCCCGTAGACATGCGATTGACTGTGAGGGATCAGAAAGCACCTCATGTGATTGAGGTGTTGAGTAAAATCTGTCAAAATATTGGCTTACGCCCGCATGAGGTGATATTATTATGTAGCCGACCCAGTATCGGTAGGACAGACTCTAGCCACTGATGTGAAAGTCAGGCCCACAGTATGTAACTATATAGCCTGACAATTGACAGACATACAACAAAGTTGATTTTGGCGTTACATGGTTTCTGTTTTCACTACAATTTCCAATAGCATCAGCATAGCCAAGTTAACACCTAGAGCTCACCCATCCCTCCGGGTCATTCATTGCCCCTCAGGAATTATACATACAAGTACCATTTAGTGGGCTTGGTGCTTGATTTTCATTTTTCCCCTACAAAGCTCTTGAGCGTAATGAGGGCTTGTTGCCTTTGATAACAGTCCTCAGTGGAGCAGCATTTATCATGGTCAAGGCCATTTCTTGATGGGAAGCTGTGGTATAAACATACACTCCATGGCTTCTGGCTATAGTCTATCCATAGCTAGCTGACCCCCAAGACAATATAGGAGACCACCATCTGCAATTGGTTTGGAGTGAATACGTAAATAAACACGAGGAACAGTACAGTAGAGTGGATAGGCAGGCGGTAGTATAGTATACTGTCTATACAACATAAAAGACCAATAGAACTCTGGTGAAAGTTCAATATCTAGACTCATATCTGCGTGAGTAGACTGTGGACTAAGGGAGCCAGTACGTTATAACCTATTGCAAATCGATTACCTGTACCATCCCTGGTGATGGATTCTTCCTCACGGTGCCCTACTTACATGAAGCCAGTCTCTCCTGGGCTTCCTGGCCGCACAAACAGGGTTGTGGGCACGCTATGAGGCGACGTATAATCATTGTCTTTCATCTTGTCCTAGCTGTAGCTGGTTTAAGGATCACGGTAGGTAGTAATTAGAGAGACTGTTTTTCCTTCACAAGCAGCTTTTCCATATGATATCAATAATGTAAGAGACAAAGCTCTTGTTAGAGGGAAACTTTCCTCAAGTTGTGTGCCAATTAGGCAGATATTTTGCCACACACACATCCAAGTCAAGCTCGTTAACCTCATTTCACGCTTGTCTCGCCTCCCCCCCCCCCCCCCCCCAAAAAAAAAAGAAAAGAAAAAGAATTAGAATACACCAGACATGTCTTCATGCTAAGAATAGCATGCTTCTTATTGCTATCGAATCATATTTGACAATTACAGTCTATGAATACAAACTCCACACAGTAAGTAGCACACCAGAGAATTTGTTTGGCTGAGTCATTGAGGTATTATCATAGGTCGTCATAAAAGCAAGAAATAAATCTGGTCTAAAAAGCACTAAGTATGGAGGTGTCGTGCAAAGCGCGATGTCTATATGATATCTAGGTTTATGGCCGTTAGAATGGAAGTTGTCACGCAGCATAGTGGTAACAATATAAAGAACTGCACAGAACTGCTTTTGTAGCAAAAACAATGTGTTTTAACCATATGTTCAAATAAAAATAGGAGAAGCAGTGCTATTATATTCGGGAAGATTTGGCACTATTAGAAGCTTCCATCGGATAAAGTTCTCATAGGTTGCGATGGCGGAAATTTCTACCCCATCCAAGCGAAGGCAAACCCCCTCGGGTACAATACATGGAAAGCTTGAGAACGAGCTAGTCTGAATTGGATCCTTCTGAGGTGCAAATGGCACCAGTTCTCTTGGATGAAAAAATGCCAACACTTCAAATGTGATTAGACATTTACATAAACTTGACACCCTTCGTAGAGAACGAGATCATTCAATTTATAAGCAATAAGTACGATTTTACATCTCAGTCAAGTGAAGGGGGGAGGTAGGTAAGGTTTTCTACATGGAAGGTAGGTAAGGTTTTCTACATGGCCAAGACTTTAAAATCAAACAGACTTTGGCGTGGGTGTACTTCGCGCCTGGCAGGGATTAGGGTCTCAACAATCCCTGGCTCAGATGGATAAATATAAGTCAGAATAAGATGAAAATGATCCAGACAACATCGCCCACACACATTTATAACAAAGATAAAATGTTTGTGTTGTAAAATTATAAACCCTTATCAATCAAATTAATTGGACTGTTTGGAGACTAAGCAAAGAAATGCGATTCCCCAAATCCCTAAATTGTTCCTATTTCATTTTTAAAAGATATTTTAAAATTCATTTAGGAAAATAAAGAATCCAAGGGCTATTCAGTCTAGGGCCAAAGTTGAGAGAGTCCCTTCAAACGAAGGGAAAACCTCTCGCCTCAAACCACAAGTGCCATTATAATTCCATTGAGACCGCAAAATGTCATTATATTCCCATTAAAACGCCCAGAAATCCGATGAGTGAAGTAGGCTGACATACCATTCTTATCTGATCTGAGGGTTTGGACCTAGAGTGTATTATTACATTATGAGGCAGTGCATTCTTACAAACAAAACATGTGTCATTTATGGCAATATTTTCCAGGCTGGAGCCCACAGCGATCTTGTTTCTATATTCGATATCATGAGGGTACGAGCAGCTCAGAGCAATACAACTCTGAGGGAGAAGTGACCATCCAGTCGTGTGGGTGGCCAGTGGCGGGGAGTCGGGGGGAGATAAATGACGGAAAAGGGGGCGAGAAAGGATGGCAACACAGAGAAGCTAGCGGGGGAGGAGAATGTTGAAAACAATGAGCTGGATAAAGTGAGGAAAAGCGCCATTATTTCGCAGGCTCTGTAGTATAGTAGGCGGAGGTTGGTGCTGGTGGCGAGAGCTGGCCTGTTCTAAAGATAGCTCGTTAGCATTCGCCCCTGCTAGGAAGCTGTGATCAGCTCTAATACACAATGACCCATGCTGCATTCTAGGCTCAAAGATGAGAGAGTACCTTCAAACTGAGGGAAACCCTCTCACTCCAAACCGGAAAGTGCCATTATAATTCCATTAGGACCGCAAAATGTCATTATAATCGCATTAGGACGCCTAGTCCTTGGCTAGGGAACCCATTCGCGCAGTAGGCGTCCAGTCACTGACATACTATTATTATCTGGTCTGAGAGGCTTTGAGCCTAGACTGGCTGGACGATATTATCCGGGCATGATATAAAGGCACTCCCTAGCTCCCACTCCCAAGTGTACCTTGTGGGCGGGGGGAGAGGTAATGCTTTCATCAGAGGCTCCATATCGGGTGTATTTAGCAATATTTACCCTTTCGCTGTGCCACGGTGGCAATGCACCCCCTAGACTATTGACAACTCCTAGTGTGAAAAATCAATCTGTGCAGGGTACAGATAACAATGGCTTCATCATAGGCGGTAGTCGAAGATATCGGTCTAGCAGGCTCTGAATCCGAAGCTCCTCCCTCCTCTACACATACAGCAAAGGAAAGCGGCAGGAAGCCAGAGGAAGAGAATGGGAAAAGGAAACAAAGGCACAAATAGGGTAGAGTGACTTGGCGAGGGAAGAAAAGGCAATGACATGGGTAAAGAGCCATTTAATTGCCTTCAGATGGTTAAGAGGAATTGGAATTGATATGGAATGCACAGGCACTGACCATATCTACCATTCGGCTCCCCTATTCCCTCTCCATCGCCCTTCATCCCCACCTACTTCTGGCAGAGAAGCCCCCATCAGCGCACTAACACACGCACCCTTCTTCTATTCTACCCCAGCGCAGTTCATTTTAATCCGGGTATATATGTAATCAAGGGGAAAAGCTCGATGTCCAATGTACGTGAGATGAAGGCATTAGTTAAGACTCCCATTCCATATTTTTCTCTCTCTCTTTTATTGACTTGTACTGAAGGGATATTCCACTCCACGGCCCATTCGTGTAAAAGCACCAATGGACTTAATCCGAGGTAACATAAAGGGATTTCTAGAGTCATTAACTTTATTTCCAGCCAAGCGACATGTGCGTGTTTGCAGAGGCCTTAGTTTATAGCACATACGGGCTTTAGGAGCGTATTTTAAAAAACGAGGAGAAAAATACTTCCGATGGCAATTGTCGGGGCCGTACAGAAAAATAGATAACAAATTACAACCACTAGATTCGGGAAATTAGCACGTACTAAATCAAGGATATCTAATTCAATTATATGGTCATGAATCAAGCTGAATATCAATCAGACATTAGAAATAATATTTAATAAGGGAAATAGCACTTTAATAAAGGAAATAACGGATAAGTACCCCAATATATATATCATATGTTCTTACCTCTATAATGTACACTTAACATTGCTCTTAAATGTAAATACCAGGGTCGTCAGCACTGCTGCAGGCGGAATTCAAGGAACTAATGCATGAAAACGTAGGAGTAACAATATTTTTTTCAAACTTCGTCATGAGAAAGAACATGGTTGGGTGAATACAAAAAAACAAAAAAAGTATGTTGTCATATTATTTTATATTTTAGGGACGACTGAAGAATCAAACATCTGATATTCTGAAAGAAAATGGGGAGAAAAACCCCTTTTCCTCATTGACTCCTATAGTAAATGGTAGTCAATTTCAGTAGTCCCTGAAATAAAAACTAATCAAAATTTAATGACATATGGTTTTTATTAGCTTGTTGGGTTCCCCCAACCATGTTCTTTCTAAATCCAAAGTTTTACAAAAATATGATTCCTTTTCTTTGATTGAACGCTGGTATTATCTTTAATAATAATAAAAAATATCACTAGAAGAGAGGCCCATGTTTATTTGGTACATCACACATTAATTTAATTTTAAGCAAGACAGCAGCTAGCGTTAAGGCACAAGAGATCCCCAATGATAGGGGAGGTGCTTTATGGATGGTGCATAAGCTTTGAGATGCTCTGAGCTTCTCAGCCTATCTTATGCACAAGAGGCGCTCTTCCCAGATTAGGGACCACCGCCCACATACTACGTGCACGTAGATAAGTCCTGACTAATTTCTCCGGCGCCACTAAAGCTAATTAATTGAAAAAACAATAGTAATTGTCCAGATGATGGCAAAGGTACACGCTCATTCCTCATATATGCTGTTGCTGAAAGCTAAATTAAACCTACATCATCAACATAGTTGCACCTATGGCTATTAGTATATATGATGGGACGAAGAGTTCGTTCTCTCTCTCTCTCTTCGCCCCAGGCTCACCTTCTTTTAACATCCCCATCCGGAGACATTTCTGGAAGCGGCATGCCTGACAGGCCTTCCGACGCCTCTTGGTGATCTCGCAGTTGCCATTGGCAGGACACGAGTACTCAATATTCCCTGAAGATCAAGAGGAAAAGACAATGAATAAAGGATGAACACAAGTATGACAAGCGAGATGAGTGAACAAAGGATAATTAAGGCCACTTGTCAATATAATAATTTACATCACACACACAAATGAATTAAATAGCGGTAGATTTTTACAAAGAGACAGTTGAACACTCCTGGTCGTGGATAATTTATACTATGATGACAATATTGGTATTAAAGATGATAACAATATATCATTGATAAGACAAAAAGGGATTATTATGAAAACTGGGCAAGATACAAACAAACACTAAATGAAGCAATGATGGATGTAATATTCACAGAAATAAAAAAGGACCACCACTCGGAGTAACGGGACACGAGTGTTCCCTTGTGATTTCACTCATGTCTCGCATAGCAGTTTCCATAACAATCTAAGATTTTTATTTTTCTAACTTTTTTTATCAGCTCCCCTAGATATCAAACACTGGCGTTTCATCTTGTATGAAGGCATTATAGATCTCTTAGTCGTTACCTGTTCTCCATACTGATTTTACAATGAGAAGTCCCCTTGGGAGGGTATCAAATAGTCATTTGGAATCACACTTTACAATTTTTACTTCAACCTGTTCGCCATTGCTTGATTTACATGAGGCATAAATCTTTACAATCAATAAGTAAAACGTCTCCGTGGCAAGGGTCTAGGGCCTGACCCTCCCCTGGCAGGAGAAAAGGTCAGAGCATCAATAATTCTGAATAAAAATGCTGACTTTGGACTGTTGTACCGGAGAATTATGACGCGTACCAAGGAACAAAGGCGAGGTTTAGATACTGTAGGCCTACAAGGTGACAGAAGTGGGAGGGATAATTAACAGAGGAAGCGGAGGAGGGAAGAGAACGAGAGGAAGAGGGAGAGAGAAAAAGGTATCTTGTAATACATCTAGCTAACAGCTCGGGCGATGGTTACACACTGGCCTTATCAAAGGTACGCGTGTTAATCATAACCAAGTCATATTTTTTTACTCTCTACACCACTTCTCCACCACCACAGCAACACACATGTTGTGTATTTAATGCAGATCTTAGAGAAAGAGGGAGAGAGTGAGTGAGTTCCATATTGGAAACTCTGTAACTGAGGAAACGTGTGTGAGATACGCGATCCCCTTGCCGTCTGTACAATACGTCAGGGATAGCTTCAGGTAGTTGCAATAACTCAATTTGGGAGCTTTGGTGAAATTTTCTTCCTTGCTTCTCAGCAGACTAAGCACTTGTGACCAATCTCCCCGCGATAAAGACAGCTTTCTTTTCTTTCTCTCCTGATTCCCAATTTCGTTATAGCCATATAAACAGAAAAACCACAATGCTGAGGGAATATCAGATTGGGTGAATGGTAGGCAGATGATATTACATCCTCACACAGTTTTTTCTTCTTTAGGAAATTACAAACATGACGTACAGACACCAAAGTGAGATTGACCTTTCGTCCAAACAAATTGAGCTGCATTGCGCCTGCATCGTTCACAGAGAGAGGGAGCTTCATGCAAACCGACCATGACAAGAATCAAAAACGATTGTTGTGGCATAAAAATAGGGAGTGAAAAATATAAACGTTCACACAATTCAACTGATGTTGGATGTTGGTACCCGCATATTCGACCGCCAATGCTTGGTCGGATGAATAATATTTTCGACAGAACCCTTAACATTTACATTTTTTGCCAATAGTTGGTGAAGCAGATGCATGGTTGGTAGGCCCGCTCTTTCGCGTGTTCCCGAGCGAGAACGCACTCTTTGTTTTCTCTGGATCCATACTGAGACTGACTTTTAAACTGTGCTTCTAAAACTATTGCCAAAAAGAAGATCTTTTCCCGTTATGTTGCTTCCAATTTGTAATCCATCGTTTTACCCCTCGCGCCCAACTCCGACGCTCGAAGCACTCTACAGAAACCTATTTCATACGAGGATGGAAAACAGGTAAGCGGCGCTAAATGGGAAGTATTTATAGGTCCAGTTTTCCATAGGGAATAGAAGGAAGAGAGACAGACTTATGCTTATCCGAGTGAAACCATTTTTTCCCCTCATCAAATGTCTTTTGTTTTTGTCTGTTCAAAGGCAAATCCTCGGATCAGACAGAGTGACAGACCGACAGACCGACAGAAGAACTTGGGTCAATACATTTGTTCAATACCCATGACAGCAGAATGTGCCAGAAAGATATCATTTTGTATGAAGGTGATACATATTTTGAGAAAAGCAGACATTCCAATATTCGGGAGATATTTCTAAAAATAAGAAAAAAAAAGGTATTATTACTAATAATAGGAAATAACAATTAAACCAGAGAAATGACACCCTGAATAAAGACTGCCAAACGTGACAACCAAGATTATTATATATTATAGGCGGCGAGATGAAAAGAATGCACTTCTTTACAGTAGCTTTGTAGTTCCCATCTAACACTTTTTTCAAGCTTAGCAAGGACGGGCCTGTGTACTTGGTGGCAAAGAAGGCGTTCAATATCACATATCTCATATTATATATAATTGGATCAAACAAGACAAGTGCCAGTATCAGGGGGTAAGGACGCTTATTTTCAGACTTGAGCCCATCATAATGGCACGTCTCGCCGTATCAAATTTACACTAGATTTCACCGACAGCCAAGGAGGAGGCAAAATTGCCATACACGAGGCTTTGACGTAAGAGCTGAAGTATTCTCTCCCCACCCTTTGTATCGCTGACTAATTACTGTCGCTCCCATTATACTAATTGTCCTATATCGCCCCATTAATGTAATTTTCAACTCCCCAATTCTCATCCTTATAATTAGGCATAATCAATGTTGCACATCGGATGAAAGTTTGTTTGTCGAGCCTTCTCAAGCGGCGAGCAATATTCTCCTATCTGTTCCAATTTCCCAGGTAATCATTCACAAACAACACCCGTCCCACTTTGCTTCTCTTATCTTAAATGATTATCGGCTGCTATAAGGTTCTACAGCACTTTGCAAATGATGCATAATTACTTTACATACACGCATTCAGCCGTCCCCACTAGCAAGTGTAAATCCAAATGATTGTAAGACAGAGCCGAAGAAAGAGAGAAGAGCTGGTCATTGGCGTTATTGAGATGTCGAACAAACGCGTCTATTTTTTCCCCTGTGTCTTTCGGTCTCGACAACCTACACATTACCTGAACTTTTTTTTCTTAAGTATTTGCGTATTTTATACAACGGGTGATACTTGAACTAATAAGACATTTGTCTGAACTGCGAGGGGTTATATGACGGGATCTGAGTACTAAAAAGCGAACGTAACCGCAGGCCAAATGATAGAGAGCATGGCCCGGCAATAGCATATCATGCAATCCCAGATCATTGCCGACAAAGATCAAAACCAACGCCGTGCATGTCAAGTGAATAACTGCTTAAACATCCATGTTTATTATGGTGTGAAAGTCCAAGTGTATGATTTCCAGAAAGAGTTACTAAGATCCCACTATTATGTGTGTATTTTGTCACAAAATGATTACTTTGGGAGTGCGTTTACACAGCAATTATTTTTTGTAAATCCTACAATAAAACAATTTGGCCCAGCCATTAAAAGAACATTTATATGTAGGAGAAATATGGGCCTGTCTGTGGGTCAGTGTAACTTGTAAGCAGTTAACAGTAAATACGTTTATCTCTCTGCTGTATAATGTATACAGTAGAAGAATCTTTTTCCACGCGAAGAAAATATCTCGAGTTTGTACATTAATCCTGCAACTCTTTGCCTCAGTAATCCCAGAGTGGCTACTGTGCCCCCCCCCCCCCCCCCTGCACACATCGCGTCCTAATCTTCTGCCAGCAGACCCACCGTCTGATCGATCACTCTATTCCATAAAGGAAAAAGTAAGCAAAACATAGAATAAAAATCGGTGGGGTATTTTGTTTAATGAAAAGAAAACAGCGTATGAAATCCATCACGGTAGAAAAACATCATTTTTCTTTTTTTTTTCGAGAGAGAAATTTCTTTGCAGCGAAGATCGGCAGGACTATATAAGATGCAGTTTGTTGGTTTGTATTTATATAGAGTCAAAAGCTAGTGTGTCCGTAGAAAAGGGAATGGAAAGCATTTGTAGTTATATGAGCTGGAATATTGCTGCACTCCCATGGGGGAAAGCAATGATAATATTTAAGCTTGGTACTCTCGTTCCACAAATATATATATCCTGCCAAAGAGAGGGAAGATAAAGTCTATCCGGCCAGAGATCGGATCAATGAATAATGATAATGGCCTGTAATCAATGTCTAATCAAAAAGGTACGCCATTTGTTTTTCTCCCAATTCTGAGGTCCCTGTCAAGGTTGCTGTCGAGGGTTGGGAAAAGGAGAGTGACAGGAGCGTTGTATGGTTATCTTTAATTTCAAATAGGACCGCCCTTCCATTAATTACAAGGAGTTAAAGTCATTCCTCACTCAGTCCTCCTTCTCACTGCCAAGATAGAATTGTACTTGTATGAAAGTATTGCTATGGGTCTGTGCTGGAACTATAAAAATAGTATCCATTCGATTATTCCATGACCAAACAAATTCTGCTTTTTCCTGCGCTTTTGCATGATCTGTAATCATGAGCGTTTCACTTCTTGCAGATGACTTATTACGTGGCTGGTTCTTTGACGTACTGGGACAATCTTGGTAATTAAAAAAGGAAAATACCGGCAATGGCAGAGCTATGAATTTCTACCACCATAAGAACCAAAGGTACTTGCCCTTGGCAAAAGTTGAAGCAAATATATGTGATTTGAACCCAGAGATATGAGCCAGAATGTCATCAATATCGTGGGTTAGAATGGAAAATCAAAGGAATTCTTGGAAATGTTACATGGAGTCCGAGATCAATTACTAAAGGTTTGTGGTGGTGAGAGAGAGAGAGGCAACGGTTGAAAAACAACCTTCTCTGTTATTCACCAGAATATGTTCATAACTGGTGACCATGCAGCAAAGTAGTTCAGACGAAGTAAAAGAGGGTATCAATATCCCTTTAGTCTGATCCCAGAAGTATTAAGAGGGGAAGGGGTCAAGGGAAGGGATTAAGTGGGTGATCCCAGAACTGTCAGCTCCGTATATGGAAGCCACCACTCCCAGGTTGCAGGTAGTATACAGATTATCTCAGGCCTTTTTTCCCAGCGCACTTCATCCAGCCACCTGGAACTACTCCTTGCCAATGAGCAACTCCGGTGGGTGGTGGAGGTGGTGGTGGTACTGGTATTGGTTAGCTCTGGCCCCTGGCTAATTTTTCGCTGTCATCCTGAACGCCTATCTCCCCTCCCCCTCTCCCGCTAAAGTCTTATTCTCTTCCTCACTAACACCTGCTCACTGCCACGAGTTTTACTCTAGGCATCAACTATTGCCCTTCCCCAAGACAGGATAGATGAACCACAGGTATCCACTTCCTCTCTCTTGCATATCCTCTCCCATCCCCACTCTATATCTAAAATGCAACCCACCCTCACGTGCCGTTTGCGTGGAGTTAATTCGTGCCTCCAGGTAGGCTGTTGCCAATGGCTCAAAGGAGATCACCCCTGCAGACCCCAGACATTGCTAAATCTAACACCTCTCATAAACCTACTGAAAACAGATTAACCTTACAGTCCTTATCGGCCACGAAAGCAAAATATATATCTTAAAGAAATGCTATATCAATCTGGCTAAATCAAAAAAACATATGTGATGTTCTCAAGAAACAATAATACTTAGAAACAAGGTACTCATAAAATATGTACTTTTTTTAACAATTTCGTTGAATTATACACAACAATTGTAAGAAATATTTGTATTAGCATCATGTTGATTTAACCAGTTATTAGACCTGGCAAATATCAATACCTACAAATCTTCTGCTAAAATTGGATCCGAACATCAATACCTAAAGTGAGGAATAGGGAATAGGTGTCCTTAGAGGAAACTCTTAAGAGGTCTCTTCCACTCATTCAAAGGTCAACTTTATTTATGACATCTGCAGCAGTACAGGGGAAAAGTTGTGGGTGGCACCTGAATAAAGCTGGGGTAAAAGAATAGGCTACCGGAATTCTGCGTCGAGTTAAGTACACCTCGGTCGCACACGTGCAAAAAACGAAACTGCGCTCCCAGCAGTGAGATATGGGCATATTCTATTTTCATCAAACCTTAGAGTAAAAGGAGATCAAACCATGTTGACTCTCCATTCTTAAATCGAATCGACATTTTTTAATCAACATTCATGAATGAAATCTATATTTGTTAGTAAGCCGATCTCACAACAGTAAAATTATGATTGAGATTTGTTATTTAGTTCAGCTGAAGGGGCATTTTTCTCGGCATGCTGCTCATAACGCATCCTCAGTTGTTTCTACAAACAAGTGAAGGTGCATTGAATCTGGGATAAAAATCTCATCACATTATATCTAAGATAGGATCGATAAAGATATATGTATGGGAGAGAAGATGAAGGGTTTACCTGACAACATACCTCAACATTGCAATTCATTTATGCTGGGTCCTGAAGATTATTTATACACTCTCATCTATTTCAACGGTAGCTACTTTTTCTCCGAGGCCTAATTGAAACCCTAAACCATGAGATGTAGCGCATCGTATGAACTAGGGGATCAGAGGGTTCAGGAATGGGTACGCAAGCCCTCATAACTCGAGGGTTCAACTGGTAAATCTATTATGTTCGTGAGCCCACGCGGCAAGCAAACCCTTATCGTTATACAACGCTCAGTGCATAAGATCCAACAGCGAGCATTCTCCAGTGGCAATTCATTTGATGCAAGACCTCATATTAATATTTCACAACCAGTATGTCAGTACAAATGTGTGAATAACCAACAGCTGACTGACGTCCTGGTATATAACTTTAGCTTGGTTAACTCTGCATGTTTAATAATCTATGCTCGAAGAAGATGGTAAATAAATGCTCTGTACCAGGACTAAACTTTATAAAAACATAAAAAATAAAACAAAAACAGGCCAAAAAGGTGAGAACAATGTTTTCCAGTGAATTTGGTAATCAATCAAAGCAATTACGTAAACTGGTCTGTTGCCTGTAAAACATCTGAGGTGTTTTCCGTCTTATGTTGCTATTTACACACAGCATAAAGACTTCATGCAATGGTAATTACCAAAAACGCACGCAATTGATTTTACGCCCAATTTAATGGCTTGCTTTGGGGAGCTCAATTAAAAGGAAAAGCTCAATGGAAAAATCGCAAGCTCAAATCACTTCGAAAACAAGGCGGCGGTCGATCAAGGGGTGCATTTTTAAAGATTCGCCAATGTCAGGTTACTCACGTCTGCACGAGCAATTAACCATAAGGTCGTTAAGGGGAAAGGTAATGTTTTTGTGAGTCTCTGCATTCTCATGCATGTTTTGCATGCTCTTAAACGCTCACAATAACAAGATCAGAAGTAGCGTCATGAGATGCAGAGTAAAGATCTATATTATGCTCTGAGATCTGTATCAGAGAATAAAACTAAGATACAGGAGAAGCCGATACAAATTGCATATTAACCGATTTCTGATAGCAGAAATTCGACTATATAATACGTAATCACATAAATGTCAGATAATGCAGTTGATAAGGACTTGTTACGATCATCAATATACAAGACATATATCCAAGACAGTAGATTACAAACGGAGATAACGTAATCATTTGACTATAAATTTAATCATACAAACATTATAAACTTTTAACCCTATTATCTCACTCTTGTTTCAGCCCTTTTTTAAAAATCTTATGTACAAAATATACCCTCTCCATCGATGTATATATGTTTTGGAAACTACACGAAAGGTAGTAATGGGTAATTGTCGATTGCGTGCCGAGAAGGAAACCCTTAGCCCGCCTAAATACCAAGCACATGCTGGCTACCCTTTCACCTAGTAGCACAATGTGTGATGTATAACTGACGAACGAATGCAATGAATGCATAACCACAAGTGGTAGAGATAGCCTTTCATGACAACTTTCACCAACGGCCAACGACCTGGGAGACGAAAGCACCTCCTCCCCTGGGCCTCAATAAAAGCAACTCTTCACGTTTTGTTGCACATTTTTATTGTGGACATTTTTTTCCCATCCCTGGTTTTTGCCTTTTTTCATGATCTTCTTCACACGAAGGGTGACATCAGTCGAGTACATCAATATCGCATGCCAGGGGAATAAAAGAGTACATACAGCGAGTGTTCCCTTACGGCGTGACTGCCATATCATTGTAGGACACCCAACTGAGGAAAGGATAATATAGAGAGGGGACGCGACTGAAAATCTTATCAGAGATGATAAATGATATAAAAATAAATAAATGGTGTTATCATTTCCGATAGGTTTAGATGCATCTGCAGCGATAATACCAATTATCAGGGGATATCCCTGTGACAAAAAATAAAGATAAATCTAAAAAGGACGGAGAAACTAAAGAGGCTATCTAAATTGAACGCTGTGGGTTATCGTTCTAATACATCGTGCATAATCGTATATCCAGCACTGACACAGTGCAGTCGTCAGCCAGTCCCTAGCTTGTCCTATTCATAATGAGAAAAAACTGCAAGCCGTCCGTTAAATTGTGCAGAATTCCTCTCGTGATTCAAATACCTGATTACAACCATCGCCTCACCTAATACGAGAGGCGATGTCCCAATTAAACTGAACAGGTAAAACCCCCCGACAGAGAGAAGACCAAGCAGGGTGTTAGTCCGAATGCCAAATGAAATGATAAATAAATGATGGAGAGGAAACAGAGTGAAATGTCAGGAGTATTTGTGCGAAAAGTGAGCTTTTTATTGTATACCTATAGCCCTAGAGTCATATAGCTGGGTTCACCAAGAGATTACATGTAACAGATATTATCTATTTTTTATTAATCAACGCGAATTGTGTAACACATATTGAATACATTTGCTCAAGGCTCCAATATTAAATATGATCCACATATTAGTCAGATGGAAATGTGATAGATGAAATAACGTGGGGATCTTCTACTACCATACTTAGGGGTGTTAATAAGCCGGAATAGTCTTAGCAAGAGGATTTAGGCAAGATACTGCTGATGAAGAGCTTCATCTTGAGATGATGAATGAGGACTTGTCAAGCGGCAGACTAATGAAGACATAGCAAATTCTGGCATATAATGATGAATCGCTTCATACATTAAAAATCCCAGACATCTTTTAATATAAATTCAATAGCTTTAATATGTACGTCTATGCCAAGCCCGCCAGGGTTCCCAAGTACAGTTTGTGATCAAATGATTAATGAATATTAAGTATGGTATCGGTATATTGGAGCAAGTCAGTGGAACGAGAGCCAACAAAACATGCTGGCAAGGAATGGGAAGGTGCAACACCAGTTCTTGGCCAGTTCTATAATAAACGAGGTTCGGATCAATGATATATATAGCGGTCTTAACCACCAGGCGAACAGTTGATACCTTCCAATCACTTAGCGAGTTTGCAGCTTTTGTTTTGATCAATCCCCTTTTCCCCTCTTAGCTTCGAATAAGCCTACGTTTATACTCTGAGGAATACGAAAGAAGGGGAAACTCACGGCCGCTCATCTTTGATGCGTGCATGTGTAATCTAGGCTCGACCAAAGATAGTTAAAGAGTTCAGACTAATCCTACTGACATGTCAATTGAGAGGGCACCTATCACCTATCAAAGGCTGATAAGCTATACATTATGTAGACCCATTATGATTTAAAGACGTTGCATGAAATCCAAGGAGAGTGAATTCAACACAATGTCAAGAAGTAAAATTGAATTATGAGGAGGATATTATTACCGAAAGAAAGGTCACTGATTTGCAATAACTCAATTAATTGTGTTCGTTGTATTGGGGAAATTGCTCAAAGATATCTCGACGAACTTGCAAGAGAAGTTTTATTTTCAAAATATCCACCGGTGAGTTGCGATGGTTTTCTTATCTGTTTTACAAATGCAAACTCTGAACAATGCGCTGATACCTCTGATCAATGCGCTGATACATATATCACCAGTTGTGTCGGTAAATTATTGCTTTGAGGTTTTTTATCAGAAGGTTTTCTGCCGCCCATTTCGAACAAAATTATGATGGATGGATGCCACTTCAGAAATACACCGTTCGGCGCAATGTGACCTGGTCAACATTCCAAATGTACTGGAATGATATAATATCATAATAAAAAAATCTCCAGGCTCGTTCACCGAAAAGCTGGTATGTATAGCTGGTAGTTGTACCGAGGGGTGAAGTTGGTATGGCCAGGAGCCAAAATTGCTCCAGTGCTTTCTACTACCCCCTCCCTTCCCAGCTATATTTCCCAGTCTTCTTTTTAGTCAGTGTTTATCCCTCTAGACTGTGAACCTTGACAGGGTGGTCACGTAGAGTTTGGCCGTCCAGTGTGGAGTAGTTGCTCAACAAGCAGAATGCACGATTCCATTTCATGCTAAAAGTGAGTGGTAAGGGGGGGGGGGGGGGGGGGGGGGGAGGAGGACGTGATCATGCCAAAGGGGGCTGATTGCATGTAGTTCTAGTACTCGCAGGCCTTTCCAAGCTATGTAATAGTCGGCCCGTTCCAGAAAAGTTGGATGTGGCTAGAGGTAAGAGGGGGGAAGGGGCAGAGATAGTCGCAGCGAGACAGAGAGGTAGAGAAACAGAGAGAAAACATACATGGAATGATTAAAATATAATACCACCGGCCTAATTTAACGTGAGAATGGCAAAGTATACGTGTATGTATATATATATGCTAGTGGTTATTGACATGTGGTATTTTTTTTGGCAAACCGTAAGGAATAATTTGGGACAGCCTCGAAGGTCTGGGAAGCACCACTTCATTAGTACGCCTAACCTACGCCGTGGTATATATCATTACATTATTCCTCTCCCGATCTCAAAATAAAAAAGCGAGCCTAGAGTCAGTACTACAATCGAAGAATTTGACGGAGAACTAAAAATGTCCCCCAAAATACTTTGCATGCAGCATCTGAGGATCTGATATGGATCATTACTAGGTATTTTTCTGTGGCATTATTAAAGGCGGGTCCCCCAGTGGATAAGATTATCAGTTTAAGACGTTGAAGCTTTTAAACGATCCGACAGCGTGGGGATCATTACGGACGCCCGCGGACGTGCTTTGATCTCCGCGGGCTTTATGTTTATTTGATCTCGAGACAAAGCCATCGAGAATTACTAAAATCCGATTTAGACTTGCAAGTTGAGATCCTTGATAGTCTTGAATATAAAAGAGCGCCCGCCAGTGGAATAGACATTCTCTCTTGGGGCTATTACAATGTATAATTATTTTAATGAATTACTCTTGTTCCTTTCTGACTTGACTGGGTATATAATATTATATATGCATATTAATTAGTAGTGCTCACTAGTGCAGGGGAAAATCAATAGAGCACCAGCCTATGGAAAGACACAAAGATACTAATGGAGAATAGGCAAAATGTAGGCAAGATAAGTGATGGAAGAAACGTGTTCCTCTCAAATGTTATTCATTCGGACCAAGCTTTTTGTGGCAGATAAGAAGGCCAAAAAAGAGTGACCTCAGTTTTGATGTTTTTTGTTATCAATCGTCCCAGACATTATGGCACTGCAGGCTTAGCCTGAATGGATGAGAAGTACACTTCACTAAATTCATTGACAAGGTGTCTGTATATTTTATATAATGTAATTATGTTCCTTTCAGGAGAAAAGACACAATATCTGATAGGGAGAGAAGGTACATTCACAATGATCCCTCTCAATATATTATGCCAATTTTATAGCATTGAAACTATTTCCACAGGGCTCTCCGTAAAATCCAAAGACTCATACTGCACATGTTGGAACCATTTGGAACTAACGAAAAAAATGGATCATTTTTAGATGTTGGTAATAGAGCGAAGTGATCACAATAGTTTGATACTGGGGAATATTACTACCAGTTGTCGACTACTATCCCAACTTATGAATGTATAATCAACACAACACATACATGTAAAAAAGTGACTCAGGCTGATAGTTCACGAGTACATTTGGATGAAGATAAAGGTAGCATGCAGTCGCTTGACAAGCTACAGAATTCGCACGAGTAGGCAACGAGGCCCCTCAGATAAGTCCTGGTTATCTCACAAGGGGCCTATCTCGCTAATGATAAACACGATCCTTTTTCAATTTATTTAACTCTCTAATCTAGATAATGTCAAATCATTCAGAGCCATAACATAGAGTACAAGCGAGCGGACTTTGTACTGGTAAAATATATGAATGGATCAACAATCATGAATAAGTACAAGTGTTCACATGAACATCTGATTTACAAAGTTCTATAAAAGGTGGAGAGATCGATAATGATCATTGATGGGTATCTTTCGAACGGGAGAAGGCCACATATGGCACAGATGCAGTGGATCCATAAACTCTGTGCCTGTGTTTATTGATTATTAAAGACCAAAAGGTACAGAAGAGCTATGAAATAAACAGCAGACTGTAGATGTAGTATATCTTCCCTGTGGAACAGGTAACATGCTAGAACTTCAAAGGTAATCGAGCCATCATGTTTCATCAAGTGCTAGCATCATGTAAGGAAGATGTCATTTTCTCTCTTTAGCATGAAATGATATTGCAGCGGATTCCTACCAATTGTATTACACTATATTTAATCAATAATGACCATGCGTTTAGGAGCTATCTTAGTTTGTTAACTGTCATAAACCGTAAAATGTGAATTCTTATCGATTTTCATCAATACTATCCATGCTCTTTCGGGGATGTCACGGTTTGTCAATCATCTTAAATGCCAAGAACCCGGATGGTTTATGGATATATCTCAGTGCAAAATAGATTATACGCGAACAAGTTAGTGAGCTAAATTACCTCTTGTTGCAAAAAAGAGAGAAAGAATCAATTGTGAATTAACGCCAGGCGCTATGGGAAACAAACTCCCGCTAGTCATGATAAACATGGAGCGAAGTGCTATCGATGACTTCTCGAGCCAGCACTCGCTGACTCGGGACACTTGGCAATTGTATATCATTTTAATTGCCAAGTTGTAAAAAGACAGCTACCATTTGGATGTTTTCATATGTATGCACCGATAGTTTCACATTCCACATAGCAAATATCTTCCTCTTTTTTTGTTCCTTGATAAAGTAGGGTGATGAAACAACTAGGAAGGATCAAGTAGATACGGTATAGATAATACATGTAATAATATTGGCCCATTCATCCCATCAACTCTAGAGTGACTAGGTCATTTCCTCTAAAGTTGCGGGTTGTTTTTTCACAGGTCTCTAATCAATGCTTTTTAGGGTGTGAAGTGCATCAGAAAAACGCTTAGGCATTGAAGGGATCAAGAGCAAAACTACAATACCCTCATGTGTATAGTAGTTGAAAAAATGTGCTACCCCCATAACCTAAAATGCTGTCGATTAATCGATTCAAGTGTTCATGAAGAATCGGAATAAAGGGGACATCATCAAAGCGATATTGACACACCTCATAGAACAGTGACTGGCTATATGATCTTCGGTGTTTTGACTCAGAAAGGACAGGCCCATTTCAATTTCAATCTGCGATCATAGGTGGCACCACATGATTAGTAATGAAATTAAAGTCCTCGCATTTCGGAGAACTCGATGAAGGATACCAGGCCAGCGACACTGGTGTCCAAATGAAACCCAAGAACTCTTGTCTTGAAACGTCAATAAGTAAAAATAGACCAACATAGAAGGTGTGTAGATATGTCATGATAAACATGGAGGTGGAACCAGTAAGTTAAACACCCATACATATATCTTGATAACTAGAGTTCAACCCAAACCACAGCCTTCTACAAACCCGAAATAGAACGAAACATCCACGTGGCTATCCCCCACACAGTTCGTGAACCATTACCCCCTCCCCCACCGCCCCCCACCCCGCTCCAACACACACACCTTCCAGCTCGCCACAACCATTTTGGTCAAATCTCACTCACCCTTACCTTCACCAGCTTTAGTGAGAAACGGTACTTATTATGCAATTTTACACAAACCTTCACCAGGTAGGCCAGTCATACGTAAAAGCCCAGTTCCCACTAGTCTTGGAAGTGAGTCAATACACATTACCACTTTAGCAATTAAATTAAAACTTGGGAGTATCCTATATTAAACTTGTAGGGGGCGGGGGGGGGGGGGGGGGGGCATCGTAATTTAGCACTCATGGTCCACCACGACATAAGGCAAAGGTAATCAACCACTACTGGTGTATCTTCCAACGAAGACTGTCCAAATCTACATACATATATCTTACATAAATGATATATCGTTGTTGTTGTTACTGTCGACCGGATCGTACTGCTTAACTTACTATTTCAAACTCAGTAGAACGATGTCGAACTTGTTTGTGACTTCTTTTATTTTTCTACATGGCCTCAACGTTTCGGATATTATTCATCAGGAAGCATACGATGAAGTATATGTAAAGCTTTTCAACTGAACCATAGCCAGTCAATTTTTTCATTCAAACCACTTTGGTTCAATCATGGACGTTTGGCACATAATATGGAGGCGCTTCATTACGAAACATGCTCATCACAAGGGATCTTTAATCGGGTATAGGTCCAGCACCATTATCTACACAATTACATAATATGTCAGTCCTTCAATAGATTGGCGTTCCTAGATTTGATTACATGGCCAGGACGTAGGGATAGGATATCTGGGGTCAAAGTTTAGACACAATAATAATTTGTCAATAACTCTATCCATCCATTGGCAAAGTAGTAAACTTTGTTAGCAGAAAAAAAACAATACTTGAAATACCGGTACAACAAAAGAAAAAAGTGGAACCTTGTAATGCATTAGATGAGTTGAGAAAGAAGTGGACTTGGCATATATCATAACTCCGGAGTTGGACACTATAAATTATAGCGAGCAAGGCTTTCCATGTGACACCTAGGAAAATTATTATTATTGCTAGCAATAATCATTATCAGTCGATTTGGCATTGGTTGGACATAATTAGAAGTCACATTACCGCAACATCCCAGAAACAATCCAATTGCATTGAAATCTATTTTCCCGAATGATAAGAATTGTGTTCAGAGTGGACATACATGTACTGATAAAATGTGTGATATTCACTCACAAGCGTAGCCCATTCACGATTTACAAGTATCACCTTGCCCTGATGTAGAAGATAATGTAGAGTGATAAGATAATGCCCTGATATAAGCTTTCATATAATGAAAATAAAAAAGTGTGAGGAAAGAGGCTCAGGAATTCAAGTGCTGTGGTTGTGATTTAAAATATATGCTTGTTTGTTCAATACCAAAGCACATATCTTTATAACTGGTACGGTCACTTTTTTTTTTTTTTTTTTTTTTATATACATTACTGAGTTCCCACTGTTTCCTCAACAAGTACAGCAACACACATATGTTGATCTTAGACGTAGTAGAATCTTTAGAAGGCATTCACAAAGACACACATTTTAATAGGGCCATTAGATCTTCCATATATTTTTTTTAAAAAAACAAAAAAACACTATCTTTCATTTTCAAGATTTTTCTCCTAAGAAGCGAGGTACAGACCGCTCTATCAAACTGTCTTGAAAGTGAGTCCTGACGAATTAATTGAAAATAAGCGTACTTTCTAAATGGTTCATGCCTTAAATGTATTCGGCTTCCTAAGACATATCGGGTAAGCATTACCACTAGCTTCGTTTTAAAATTTTCTAAAATGTAAGGCAATTTTTAAGTCAACATTTATATTAAAACTGATTTTACAATGTTTTCACTGAAGCTCTGGGATCCCATGCAGTCAGTTGTTGCAGAGTGAGCACACCCATATCATATCTGATTCTATGGATTGTACCGACATCATGCAAATGATCTATATAATACAATCCCTTCAGCCGTCGCTGTTTAGTCTATAGAGTTGTTCTGCTGAGTTGAGTCGAGGCATTTTAACCACCTGCAATATTCGCATCAACATCGAGCAAATGTCATTAATTTGGCAGCAGGATTACACATGATGAACGTTGGCCACGTTTCCATCACGATACCAATTTCTCAGCCGCTATTCGTGCGCACCTGTTTTCCTCATGACCGTAACAAAAAATAAATTAGAGCCTCCTGTGACCATGTTCTTTACCACTGAGGCATGGGGCCTCTCTTGTATATAAAGATGATAAGCAAGCAGTGTTACTATCAAGGTTCTATATATGTCTAATGTGAATGCTTTCAAGCTGATTGTACAATGCGTATATATTAATAATGCTATGTTAATTTCATACGATATGAACACCACTATATAATATTACATCTTTTCGTTAAGTTATGAGTATATGTAAGGTATTTGCAAGATATTAAATGCAGCACCTGTTAACGATAATTGCACAACACCCAACATACACCCAACGGAATGTTTACCATATCAAATCAGGTATCATCAGTGGCATTCATTCATTTCTCCACAACCAAGGATGCTTATTCATTTAATCATAGCTAACATTGCCTGAGCCCATATAGAGGAAGTTTTGTGGAACATAAAACTCTTTTAGCCCACATGGGCACCGCCAGGGGCGCTCACGTGTCCCGACCCTAGGAGGGAGCGTCACTCCAGGGTCAGCAGCAGCAGCGGTCAGACGTCCAGTACTACCGCAGCACAAGCAAAATGGCTTTCAACTTTAACGAGTGGGCACAAGAGACAAACCTAGTAGCAGCCAGTATTGATAAACTGAAAACCCACGATTGTAACACACAAGCCGTCCTAGCTCAGCTGACAGAGGCGGACATGACTACTTTTGGCCTCACCTTGGGGCAAAATATTGCTTTGAGAGATGGACTCAGGAAGTTGATGAACCCGCACATACCGGCCCAGGTAGCGCCTGCTCCTCCCGGTAACGATGTCACCAACAATGATGCAGAGGATGAGCATCCAGAAGAAGAGCAGCATGGGGATCAGAAATTGGAGGACGAATTAGACGAGCTGCTAGAAGACAAGAAACCAGCAGGAGCAGCTGGGGGTGAAAAGGCGGCACGCCAGCTACCTGCCACGGGCGGGGCTATGTTCCTCTCGGATCCTCGCATGAATCTCACATTGCGAGCAGTCAAGAAAAAGGCTCTTAAGATAGTGAGCTTCGTTCCAGAAAAGGTATCACTCAGGCTAGCATCAAAGCGCAAGGAGAGGATGGCCTTGGTGGAAGGCAAGGAGGGTGTTTTCTCAATCAAACCGGACGAAACGCAACAAGCTTATATCACACTAGCTGAGTGGGGTGCAGCAAATCTCCGATTGCTTCATCAGCTGCTGGCAACGGGGGACCTAGCTCATACAGCTGTGGAGTATTACCACTCCTATACTGTGTCGATTTTTGAGTACCTGGAACATTATGAATGGGCCTCCATTCTGGAGTTTGACACACGCTACAGAGAACTGCAGGCACAATACGATTTCCACTGGGGAACACCTGTGGGTGCGCTAGCCTCCTCTGTACTTCTCCCCAGGAAAGCACCAACGAAGGAGAAGGGCACTGACCGCCACAAGGGGAAACCAAGTAGCCAAGACAAGAAGAAAGAGGTGTGTAAATTATTCCAGACACGGGAGGGGTGTCGTTACGGTGACTCTTGCATATACACACACACCAAGATCAAGGAGGCAAAAAACGGGGAGTAATAAACACTGAAGGAACACTCCTATCGGAGGGTTGGGAGAAGCACCTCAACCCCCACGATCGCCACAGGGAGTTTATTCTAAAGGGTGTGAGATGTGGTTTCAGGATTACGAATACAACCACAACACCTGATAACGCCTTTATGGACAACTACCTCTCCTGCACGCAGGAGCAATCTGTGGCTATGGTAGAAAAACAGATCAGAACAGAGGTGGATAACGGGAGATATGTTTGTGTGGATGAGCCCAGGATGATTACCTCTGCCCTGGGAGCTATACCGAAGCCTGGCTCCAATAAAGTACGCCTTATACATGATTGTAGCCGACCACTGGGTAGGGCTGTAAATGATCTGGCTACATTGGAGCCCTTTAAATATCAATCATTCGACGAGGCTTTGGAGATGATCACAGAGGGGTGCTGGATGGCTAAGATGGACCTTCAGAGCGCATACAGATCAGTCAAAGTACACCCTGATGATCACCATGTCCTGGGACTTAGTTGGACTTTCCAGGGCGATTCTGCACCCACCTATCTTTATGATTCACGCCTCCCCTTTGGGGCGAGACTATCGCCAGGTATATTTAATACTTTAACTCAAGCAGTGCGACGTATGATGGCAGAACGAGGCTACCCTCATATTGTGGTATTCTGTGATGATTTCCTTTGTTTTGGAAAAACCCACAAGGAATGTCAGGACGCTTTGAACACTTTAATTAAGCTGTGCAGAGAACTTGGTTTTGCAATCAGCTATGATAAAGTCATCGGCCCTGTCAAGGAAATCACCTTCCTGGGAATTCAATTAAACAGCCAGACCATGTGTCTGGGCCTACCAGAGGATAAAAAGCTGGATTTAATCTCACTAATGAGAGAGACTTTAAGCAAGAGGAACATTTCGAAACGAGCCCTTCAGCGCCTGGCTGGAAAGATTAATTGGGCTCGACGTGTCATCCATGGTGGGAAACATTATGTCCGCAGCCTTTATGAGAGGATACGCACCTTATCTAACCCCTGGCATCGTTGCAGGATTAATTACGCGATAAAGATAGATCTGCTCTGGTGGATAAATCAGCTGAGTCGGTTCAACGGCTCGCTGCCCATTGCAGATCGGCGCTGCTACACCCCTGTAACGATTGATGCCTGCCTCACAGGTGGAGGAGCCTACCACCTCGGGGAATGGTTTTATGTGCGCTGGGACCAGTGGCCTGGTATGAAGGAAAAACATATTAATTATAAAGAGGTATTAACGCTTGAACCAGCGGCCGCTATCTTTGGGCCCCGCTGGCGTGACCAGAATGTGATGGTGCACTGTGACTCAAGGGCGGCGGTTGGCATGATAAATAAAGGACGTGGTCCAGATGAGGACATTAATGAAGCCCTGAAACGTATCTACCACCTGTCTATGAGATACAACTTCCGGATAAAAGCAGTTCATTACCCTGGTCGTTTCAACACCATTGCCGATGCTATTTCTCGCCTGGAAGAACCTGGAGGGATAGCCAGGATGCAGGCGGCCATTGAGAGTGTGAGCCCAAACCATGGAGGAAGAACTTCAAGTGGAAGTACAGGATTACCAAGATCAGGCCTGGGCGCCCAACACCCGACGTGCATACAGCACACACCGCAGGGCGTACCTGAGTTTCTGTCGCCTGATCAGCAAGCAGCCTGTGCCAGCGACCTCCCACACTATCTGCCTGTACATTGCGTGGCTGGCACGCAGGCTAGCGTTTAACAGTATCAAGCAATACCTGAATATTGTGAGGATCACTCATGAAGAAATGGGATTACCTAACCCACTCAAGGATGATTACCATATTAGGGCAACGCTGAAAGGAGTTAAGAGATCGATTGGGGCAAGTGTGACACGCAAAGATCCAATCACTCCCCAACACCTACACTGGATAAGAGACTACTTATCACCTGTGGACCAAAAGGACACAGTAATCTGGGCAGCGTGTTTATTCATGTTCTTTGGACTTCTCAGGAAGTCAAATGTATTTCTCGATCAAGAAAATGTACCACAAGTCGGTCAGTTGAAGAGAAGTGATTTTAATTTTGTGAGAGAAGGAATTCTCGTTAAGCTAAACTGGGCAAAAAATAACCAATTTGGAGAGGCAGATCATGTAGTCACCCTTCCCAGGATTAGGGGCCATGCCCTCTGCCCCGTCAGAGCTATATACACCATGCTGAGAGGAGCGCCCACTATACCCGAGGACGCACCTGCCTTCTGCTACACACAGGGAGCAGGGATTAGACCACTGGCAGCTAGTGAGTGTATTACTAGAGTCAGGCAGGCCTTGGTCGGCAGGGTCAGGGATGTCAACCATTTCTCAGCTCATAGCTTCAGAAGGGGCGGGGCCAGTTGGGCCCACAAGTGTGGCCTCAGAGCTGAAACAATAAAATTACTGGGATCTTGGAAATCAGATGTGTTCCAAATTTATCTAGCCCCTGACACTAACGATCGTTTCCAAGCAGTTAGGACTATGGCTGACGCTCTCCCTTAGATCACTACACTACAACAAGGGTCTTGGGGTCAAGGGGGCGTCACCCAGTTATGTTTACATCTAATGAACTGAACTTTTGCTGATATTTCGATAATTGCTATTGTTATGTCATTATCTCTATTTGTATTGCATTGCTAATTACATCGCTATATATATGTACCTTGCTGTACTAGCCTTCATTGGCATGCGCATATTTTGTAGATGAGTTTTAATAAACTCCTTTTGAACCAACCCCGTGTTGTGTTAAAGGAAGTTTTGTGGAACATAAAACTCTTTTAGCCCACATGGGCACCGCCAGGGGCGCTCACGTGTCCCGACCCTAGGAGGGAGCGTCACTCCAGGGTCAGCAGCAGCAGCGGTCCACCTCCACCCCATCCACTCTCCTGTGCTTATCCCTCTCTGAGGGCGAGAGGGGGTCAAGGGGGCGTCACCCAGTTATGTTTACATCTAATGAACTGAACTTTTGCTGATATTTCGATAATTGCTATTGTTATGTCATTATCTCTATTTGTATTGCATTGCTAATTACATCGCTATATATATGTACCTTGCTGTACTAGCCTTCATTGGCATGCGCATATTTTGTAGATGAGTTTTAATAAACTCCTTTTGAACCAACCCCGTGTTGTGTTAATTTATGACGGAACCTCGAGCGAATTCTGGCACTGTTCCTATGTCTCTAGCTGTCTGTCTCTCAGCTCCTGATTATCGTCACCGCCAAATGTTGCACGCCCACCCCGCCCACACACACCTTTCCCTATTAAAGATAACGTGCCCGTGGTAGCTCTAACACCCATTTAGGTGGATTCTTGTAGCCCATTGTTGTCTGTACAAACCTAGAGCCCCTAATCACATTCCCGGGCTCGGGTCATCGATCTATCAATTTGGCATAATCAATACCGAGGGTGATATCAATAGTGACGGAGGCAGAAGCAGCAGCATCCGTGCTACGGTTTCAAGGCCGAGGCAATAGGCAATAACAATTCCCTCCTTATCTCTTTCTGCCTTGACATCGTTGAAGGGGGAACTTTAGAGATGCAAAATGTTACACTGGCCCAGATAGTAGCTAGGCCCTGAGAGGAGGAGGAAATGGATGCGGACTCTTCAAAGAAGGAAGAAAGAATCTAGGGACTTGTTCCGACATCCGACCAGTTGGTAGGTGCCAAATATATCAAACAAAAAGGATGGGCATAGGAGTAAACAATGTTAAACTTGCTGTAAGGATTTTTTTTAAATGCTTCATTTCTAATTCTTTATTTTAATGCTTTATTGAAAAGGGCACCATTAACATCAGGCATAAAATATCAAAATATCATGTATATTATTGCTCTAGCTTGTGTTCTCCCTCCTGTTCCCATCCCCCAGGAACTCGACTTACATTGTATGCTTATAACCATATCACACAGAAGGAGAGGGACCGTTTTAAAAGCTTTTATGATGTTTTATGGCGTTATAATTCAATACAATCCATTAGACCTCTTTGCATCATGCCAAATTTGGGAGCCATTAACAAATATAACCCTATCAACTCTTCCAATCGGGAAATCATGTCACAGTAATAGTCCTCAAGCTTCTAAGGATTTGTGAGGGATCCCCATTTGTGATTATGGTGTGCATATACTGTATATTTGCACAGTCCCTGTATATCTTCATAAAAAGAAAACAGAGCATCCCTTTATTGGCTGATAAGGACCCTCCTGTGGTACATACACCGTTTCATAAACTGCACCATGAACTGCACAAATGGAAAAAATACCAGAATGCATGACCCGAGGCAATAATAATAACGCACTGCAGGCATCCACACACACATGTGGTGTGTGAGTGTGTTGTACATGTGTGCAACGAGTCGGCCAGACTCGTTGATACATAGAGAAAGTTGTTGTGACATCTAAGGTTCTATGTGCGCCGCCGCCTCCACGGGGGTAACCACAAATATGTTGGCACCTCCCCACAAGGGACCATGGTCATCCCCGTCATCCCTATACCCACAACACATGTTGGCCAATAGCAGTAGCCATGCCTCCAATATGCCTTTGCATTTTAAATGATTTTTTAAAAAAGAAATTTAATCAAAACTGATACCACTACTTTTGGAAATACCCTTGATCATCCTTAAATACATCATAACCCTATGAACAGCAATTGCACCCTTTATGAGGAACCTGTGATGCCATGGAGCCTACTGCCAATACTGGGCCCACCACAATACAAGGCTATATATAACATCATTTTTTACAATGTTGTTGCAAACTGTCGCTCATACCAATCATACCAAGTGGTTAAATGTAATATTCTCTTTACTATATTGTGAGTTCATGTCTCCCCCATTATTCCAAAGTATTTAAAAATGGGAAATTAAACAAGTCGATTTGGTCATTTGGGGACAGTATCTCCTTGAAGAATAGTCATAGATCCATGGGGAAAGTACCAAAATGAAGCTATCCTTGTGTCCAGTATGACTGGAACAGGGCGCAAATGCTATATTGGATAACTTAAGGACTTAACTACTCCCTGTCCTTAAGATCTTCCACTGGAGTATGGGAGTAGGTCAGTTGACCTAGGTCAAGGCGGCGGCGCAGATGGTGTTCAAAGAATACCTATTAGATAAGCCCAGTGGCCCAACTCTGGGCCAGAATCAGCAGGAGGTATTTTACACTGATAACTAGTTCGTTCTCTATGTGATATTACTCCAAGGTGTGTGTTAGAGGCGATCGGAAAACTCCCAATATAATACTTCTTCGTCTTGAGGGTTCTGAGTGTGCCATGCTATCCAGGACCTGGTGTCCTGAATTTAGGCCACAAGAGAGCGAGTTGCTCGGGTACTGTCTAACGAGCTAGAGCCGCCCAAGGCTGAGCTCTCTATTGATTGTGTCATCTAAGGGCGGGCGGTTAGCTTGATTGATGGGTTACGCTGTATGAAGAACTGTTCTACAATCTACACTATCCAGTGATAAGGGTATCCCACCCACTCCACCCCCTTCTCTACCTCTTGTTCCAACCCAAATTAGTAGAGGGGAGTGGAGGTCGGGTAGGGGTTGATACCTACGTAAGGACAAGATACCTACGTAAGGCCAACGATGATATCCTGGGCAAGAGTGATTAGCGATTCGTTGTAAGATTGATAGCATTTATAGTTATATACATAGGGCTATCGGACCCCGTCCAAATGTTGACTCAAACCATAAGATAGAATGTAAAGCAAGATTGGAGTAATAAATCCGCCCTTCATTTCCTAGAGGGCGAGAAAACAATTGCTTTTTTTGTGCCCATACGTCCACCAGGTAATTGATGAAATAAACAATAAAGACTAGAAGCCCTTTCCATCAAGGTCTGCCATGCTTGCCTCTCGTCAGACAGCTGCCGGGTCAGCAAATTATAATATGGAAACAACTATTGTTCCAGACCGTGCACCATGTGGAATTCAATTAATTTGCGCTCCTTAATGAGAATAGTATCCGGAGAAGATCTACCGGTAGGAATTGCTCTAGATAGCTTTCGACTGAGCAGAAGGGTTCAGCGAGTGTTTAGCATTGATACCGAATGGATGGGAGGAGATCCAAGCAAACTGCAGATATATATGTCACAAATAATCGATCACTTACTTCCCTACGTTATATCAATCATGTATATAATGGATTGGTATAGCCTATATATGGAGTAATACTATACTGTTAGGTAAGTTATTGAGGATGGGAACGACCCAGACAGAATAAGGCAGCTAGACTCATGAAGTAAAAAGAGCGAGCGAAGGGCTTCTCTAGAATGGATTCATTAAAGGCACAAAATGAGTATCGTGGAATACAGCTATCATAATCAATGGTAGTCTTGGGCTAGATAATAAGTATAGCCCTTGGCGCAAGCACATACCATCGCCCTAAATTTAACTAGATATGACACACTTGCGTAATCAGGATCTTTTCATAAATCATAAGGGATACGAATCGATGCATTCGATTTTCGACTTGTAGGTATTGCATATATATATTTTAATGAGGATTTGTATCGAGTCGAGTTTACTTAGGCGAGGATAAGATGACCCAGCAGCCTTAAAGCTGATTTAGTATATTATGTATTAATACCAATGACACTAGGGTTGTTCCTCTTTCAGGCCATTGGTAGGAGTCTTTGTGCCCTCTATAGTATAGGATGAAATGATGGAAATGAGAATGCAAACTTGATAGTGCCACTATATCTATCTGCATCAGCGTGCATGCTTTGTTTCAATGGACAATACTGGCGATATATATATCCAAGGGTCAGAAATGATATCATATTAAAAAATATTTACTTGTGCACGAAAAGTGATTTTAAAGTCATTCGGGAACGGGATAAAAATCCAAGCACCCAACAATCGCAATGAATAAGGTATAACTGAGAAAATTGTTCCTGTATTGAAATATTATCCTGAATGAAAAGTGTATGTATCCATTGGGAAGGGTCAGAAAGAGCTTGGAAGAGGGAGATGGGGTTATAGGGGTTGACATGTTGATTCTTTAGAAAATATGGCTAGTAGGTACAGTGGTACATCCAGGTAAATGCCCCCGCCCCCATCCACCCACAGGTCTAATCCACCATTATGAAAGGCAGCACAACACACCGTGTTCAGGTGAATGCAGAGGAAGTGTTTGCTTCCGGCACCGCTCTAAATACCTAGGCGACAATTTTTGCAGCATTCATCCAAATTCAGACGATGACAACGGAGAGGGGCAGAAGATAGTTTTGAAATGTGTTTCGAGAACATTCACCCATTCACGCCCTGGTACCAAAATGCCGAGCACAAAGTAATATTTGAATGATTAAATGCTATAATGGGAAGCCGGATCATAAAGCAAGCTTCTACAACATAGGTGGTGGTGGGATGTGGTGAAGCCTTGGGCGGGGGCTAACAAGCTAGTATAAATTACCTACCACCGAGCCAATCGATACTAGTAGCAGTCGATGTGTAAATCCTTATTATTTGGCTACACGGAGCTTAGTTAAGATTAGACGGTTGTTATTAAAGGAAACATGCACGAACTTGAATTGTGTTTCATAAATTACCTATTCTACAATAACCGTGCCAATAAAATAGGATTATGATAACAATGGCAAGATCTTAACACCATTGTGGACGATACTACCGCATCATCAATAGCCATGGGTGTTTATAAACGATGGGCTCATGGGGAGCTCGGGAATCCACCTTTACGCATAGTCGGAATCTCAGAAATATTTAATATCATTGCCGTATCCTGCGCGAGCACCCCAAGAATTTCTGGTTCGCGACGAAACAGGCAATAAATTGGCTATTTTCCTCCGTAACACAGCGATGTTGTTTTCTTCGCTTACTGTTACATAGAAGGATAACGAACACAATGGAGGTCATCAGTGATTTAATAATTACTGATGCACTGAAATCGTATATAGTTGAACTCAAGAGGACGAACGAACTCCCCTGCTTTCAGTCGGTAACTCCAGCTGTAATGCGGACGAAGCTAATGCCATGTTTTCCTTGATTGCATGAGCAAAAGGCCAAACGGTCTAACAGGGTGAAGCCATCACCTCTTGATCAGTTATGCTGGCCATTCCCTATACGTAATTACAGAGGGGATTGTGTGATTCTTGCCGATAAGGTCTGGATAGACAGATGGTCGATGGTTAGGGTGTCTTATCCCATAACAAAATAAGCCTCCCACCGATTCACGCTTCCGTGCATATCAGATATTATGCACAAATGGAATCAATACATACTATTTTTTCTATATGTTACGTATTCACTAGTATATATATGTTGTAGTGTCTGTTATCTTGTCCCGCTCGATAAGTCCTTTCTAGTGGTGGAAAAACTAACAAGGATCTATGTTCAACTACAAAGCAACATGTAAATATCCAATTATATTTGCATACATACATGAAAGATTCGTATTACTACTATAGCCTAGAAAAAGCTCCCATCCATACGTATACATCTCTGCTTTCAATTCAGATAGTAGTCTAGATCTGCCTCGCTCAAAAACCAGACCTTTATCACGAGCCTTCTCTACATTTTATCTACAGCTCAGCTCGCTGAGATACTACAGGATCGAGATCCAGAAGCGGGGCCAAAACTATCAACTCAGATTTGGTATTTATTTGAGGAACTAATGGGAAAGGGGTATTTCGCTCTCACCATTTTTTCGCTCTCTCTGTCTCTGTCTCTGAAATGCTGGCTGGTGTAGAATATGGATAACGCAGTTGCAGGCCAGTGGTTTCCACGATCAATGTTGCCTCAATCAGACTTGAGTGTAAATGCCAGTTGAACTCGGCACAGTATCCCAGCCAGGGTTTTCCCACGATTATTTATTTCAAAGCATATTTGGCGGTTGGATAGATAGATAGATAGATAGATAGATAGATAGATAGATAGATAGATAGATAGATAGATAGATAGATAGATAGATAGATAGAGAGAGAGAGAGAGAGAGAGAGAGAGAGAGAGAGAGAGAGAGAGAGAGAGAGGAAAGACGGAGAGAAGAGGGGGGGGAGAGCTCAGAGAGAGGGCGGGGATAGAGTCACAGACAATGCAGACAAGAGAGGGGAAGAAGAGCAGAAGGAGCAGAAGGAGCAGAGGGAGAACGAGAGAAAGGTGGTTTGAAAGTAAAAAATTGACCCTAGAATGTCTGGCGTTAGTGTTGACAGGTGGAAGACAGGGTGTCGATAAGAATCGAATTAAATGTTCATTGACCAGGAAATGATAAGTCTCTCTTTTTTGTAAATAGTTTCCTTTCCAAACTTCACCCACAATCAGCAAAAACACAGCGACGTTTACTGATGCATTCTTCGCGCTGAGAGCACTACACAAGGTACGATAGCAGTAAAACACCAGTATGTTGTATATATGTTAGTTTCCAACCTTAACAGTGTATATCTTTGACACACTAGGCAGGCAGAGTACTGATGCCACAAATAATATTGCATTTGGAAAGGATTCCTCGTGATATTTACAAGCTGGCCCTAACCAAATGTTTTCTACGGACTGCAAGGCCACTGGTGAATTTCTACCTCAAGTATGGCACCGTTTATAATTACAATACCCCACCACATATACCTCATATATATGCTCACCTTCTTCATCCCGTCTCCATTGGATTTTTGTCCCCGACTGTCTGTCTATCTGCATGTCTCTGTCTCTGTCTCTGTCTCTCTCTTCCTCCCTCTTCATCTTTCTTTTTTCTGTTTTATTTGCGAAACAGTTTTATTACTTCATCTTTCTTTCTCCGTCTCCCTCTCGTCCATTGCCACTCTCATTGTCATTTACTCTATCTATCTCCTATCCCATCTATCATACTATTTCTACAGCGATCGTATGGAGATTTTACACAGCGAGTCGAGATGCTGGAAGAGGAAGTTCGTGTTTGAGAAACAGTAAAATAATAGTGCTACGTTTCTGTTACAGCCCGGGGAAAGAACCACGGACTGGGCTCAAAACACGAACTCTCGAGTTATGATGCAACCCAACGCCAGTTCGTTAATAACCAGGCAGAGCTAATTAAATGTGTCATTGTTACCATTGGGACATCGGGTGGCAAGTGTCGAACGCTCGGAACCAATGACCGAATGGTGTTTGAGCAATATCAGGTAACAAACTATCAAGAGATTTTCTTGATATTAAGCAAAGGGAATTTACATTACACTTCCACTTCCATTTAACTTATAATGATGTAAGTTTATATTGATGCGTTGTTTTTACTTCTATTACTTGTTGGACTTGTTGTGGGCTTTCAATAACAAAGACCCCAGACACCCACGAGTGGAAGCGCCCTTAATCGTGTGGAGTAAGTAGAAGCACTAAATTGCCATTAGCACAGTCAGTATGGCTTAGGCTTTGTTGTGAAAAGATATGAATGATCTGGAATGGAGGAGCAATTTTTAGCTTTACACTACAAGGTTAAGCCCCATCAATCAGAGGTCCATCGCCACTATGCACTGCACGAGACACATCTAGTCAAGCGGCGTGTCATTTGGGACGAGGACGGGCATGGCATAATAATATTGATTATATTATTGATTTTCTACCAGCGGGCTGACCACGGGTAAGAGCAAAATGGTCAGTAGGACCACCGTAGCATACAAGGCCTGAATGTGTATCTCCTAGGATGCTGACCGTGGGATCTGCATGGATCCCATTACTACCAACCGCGTCTCCAGCAAGTTAGGGGGCATTACTGAAGAAGAAAACCGAGAAAGGATAAAAAGAATCGTTCCACTGCTAGAAGTGAAGAGCTAAGAATAGAATGGGACGCTAGTAGTGGGAAAAGGGTTGTCAAAATTATCAAATATATTCTATTTAAAGTTATAAAATCATCCTCACCAGAGGGCAGTGACATGAAGCTATATAATCTTTAAGTCTTTTAGAAATACAGCTTAATGATGATGGAGCATTCAACAGAGACTTGAACCCCTACCCTTCTTAAATACCCCCCTCAACAAACTATTTTATCGTAAACCTTAAATCCCTCACGTATGTTTTTCTCTTCATACTGTCCAATAAAAAGAGAGGCAACAATGTATGCATGAATTTTCCTATGACCAGCAGCTTCCAAATAGCTCAACTATAGGCTAAACTTATAACTTCCAAAGAAAGAGGTGTTCAAATATCATTGTGAGTGAGATGTTGTAAATAAAAAATGAGCTCACATGGGGATGGGTTAGGAAGGGATGGGAGGTTCAGTGCGTTACGAAATGCGCATCAGCTGACTAACTATAGGTTATTTCCACTGAACTTTATTCCTGACAAAGAGGAGGACAACAATCAATCTTTTCCAGACAGCCTGCTAAACAATGGGTGAAGTTTTAAGTTATGCAGAAAATGTTATAAGAGAAGATGAAGCAATAGCATCCAGGGGTGAACCGTACACCCTCTAGCGTCTTTCTATATTTTTCCATCAATGCACTTATATATTGTTGATCGCGTATTTACATTTCTATACATAGATGACCATTTTTCTCTATTTTCCATAATAAGTGCACCGATATGCAATGTCTTGTTGATGGCGTGGTTACATTTCTATTAAGTACATTTAGCATTTCTTATTTCATGTCTCTCGAAGTCTAGATTATGGAGGTTTCTCTACAAAGAATAGGTCTAATGGAGGTGGTATAAATAAAAGCATTTCCACCAAGATAGTCCAGCAAAGTTCACTCCCTGTCTAAGCTGAAACTACCATTCCATAACACTATGATAGTTGCCGATGTACGGCCTTATAAATACAAGTGCACTTGCTTTACCAATTCTTGCATAGTTGGGTGGGCTCAAACCAGTCCCTCAGAGCATATGAAGTGCAGCTATGCAGTTAACATCCAAGGTATTTTTCTTTGAACTCAAGACCCATCAAGCCTCAGACAAGAATTTCAGTTTCGAAGCGAGGAAGAAAAGACAGAAGCACCATATTGTATTTTTCACTGGCCACTTCTTGCTTGCTTATATTCTCTCATTTCTACCGGGGGGAAACTTCATCTGCTTAGTACCAAAGAGTGGTTATTTATAGAATGGAGCAATTCAATGCCTCATCACCCCTAATCAAATCAGATCGATTCACTGACGTGATTGGTTATGTGGGCACAAACTGTTTCTGGCTGGCCAGTGGAGGAAGTAACCAGAACACCGGGGCGTGGAGACCGATGGAGCAGCCAGAGCACTTCGAAATGTGGGGACATGAGTGGAGGAGGAGGGGTAAGCAATGCCATTTAGCCTGAAATCAATGCGGTAAATATCAAAAGTCGCATAAAAATGCTATCGCTTATTCTATGTCATACACGCAATGGATACAGGGGTAGGAATGCAACAGCAATCCATAATAAAGCCAGGAGAAATAAATGATGAGCAAATGATATTTTACCAATAATGTACATAAATACATGTACACATACAAGTACTTGTATAGACAATGACATAACGTGCTTTTATGGATCTGTTGATATGTCCTTATGTTGGATATTACATATACACACATTATATAGAAGAGTATGTTGATATATTCCTGAGAAAGAAATGAGTCAACTCTTGAATATAAGTGTTTATTAATAGAACAGCAGAGGTGCTCCTCGGTAGTGGGGAGGGCACTTACTTCCCCACACCACCTACTCACTAGATGTCTGACATGACACTTGTTCCAGTTGAATGGTAATTGATAGTAGTATCATAGTACTAATACCGTAATAGAAGTAGTATCAGCAGTAGTGGTGTAGCATTGGGAAAATGAATACAATAGCCCAGAATAGAAAGACAATATATATAGCCGATACTATTGTACATAGGATAATCCCATATGCCAAACTAATTAGCCATGCTTGATATAATCGGGTACACCCATCTAATCATATAAGACTTATGCCAAGACTAATCACCTTGCCTGGATACAGGGTGAGAAATGCATTAGGATATTTACAAGCCAGGTCATTATCCTACAGTGGGATAACTCATTTAGTCATATAGCAATATTTGTTTGTCTCTCTCTGCCCGTCTGTCGTCTGTCTGTATCTCTCTGTTTCTGTCCCTCTGTCTCTGTCTCTCTCCTTTGGTGGCCATTCACGACATCAAAGGTCAAAATTCTCACTTGGAACGTGCAAATGAAATCTCGTGATTCATATATTGCTTCAATTGCAAAGATATTGAAAGGGGAGTGGGAGTGAGAATTCTGTTCATATTGTTTCATGTTTTAAGCGTTTTTCTGGATATGACACGAACACCCTGTCCAGTTGTATAGTATTCAGTATTCTCTTCCTATCTTTGGCACGTATAGGGCATACTCCGAAGCAATCTCTTACCATATCTCTTTTAACATCCACCGGGCTAAGTGCAAATACATCCCATCCAAATGCCCCTGTCTACATTGCAAAGATAATCCCCAAGAGGAAAACTCAATCAGAACAAGGTTTTTACTATTTCATTCATCATTTAAGATCACTTTCCGGATTCCTCTCTCTCTTGAGAATGCGTACACTTCCAACACTAATGCCTTGTCGTGTCCTTAGTTATCTTCAATTAGATATGAACTCCAAAGAGGCCAGCATTTTCTATAAGATGGGAGTAGAATATAATAGCATTCTCCTTTCCGGTCGTGAAATATAACCGACGATCAGAACTTGTTTCCAACAAAGCAAAGCTCTTCATTTCCGTTGCAAAGATGGAAGGGTATCTATCCATTCGATCTATCTGCCTAATTTGCTGAAGGAAACAGATTTAAACTCCCAATTTACGAACAAGAGAAGAATTGGAAGAAGGGGGCGAAATCACTGGAAGAAATAATGGATTAAACTTGAGAATCTAAAATTAGGGACTGATCCAATTGGATCTAGTCAACGTTTTTGGTGCATCAACACACTGGAGGTCCACTTGGGACTGAGCAGGAACGTATGTCAGTCAGAGGCGATGGCAAAGGGGGGATTTTGCGTGGTAATCCACCCACAACTCAAGCTGAGAATGCATCCATCAGATCCTTCCCACGTTTTCCTTCTAAAAACCTCAGGAGCAGATCACGAGTGAGACAGGCAGCGATGATAAACAAAATAGAATGTCTAAATTCTCCAACGTCAATACAGGGCTTGGGGCTGGAACATACTGGGTTGGCCCTCTTGTGTCGCAGGCTTTCTATTACGATTCCTGTTTGTTTAGCAAGCGATGCTGCTGCCATTTGCGCCAGGCAGGGAAGTGGCTGCTTGTTGTTTTTGGGTCATAATCTGCAAGTATTTTTGCTCAAGATGTCGTAGAAATCAGAAGCAGGGTTAGTTTAGCGGGCAGGGCATTTCTCCTGCCTCATGACATTGCCTTATTGCCATTAATCTGTTGGGGACATTTTTTACCACCATCAGACATCGAACAGGTTACCTGTCCGCCCCCATACAACCTCCAGGAGTAGGAGCTGACTTGAAGACATGAATTTCTAGCTTTCACATATATAAGGGAGCACTGGGCTGGGTTATAATAGCGGCCGGGTATACACTAATGCGAGCACTATCTCCAGCTAATAAATACTCGTAGGAGTTTTTAACATTTGTGTATTATCGGGTATATTATGTGCGGCGTGGAAGTAGGGAGCCACAAGGAAGCCACAAGAAAGCCACCAGTGAAACCACCAGTGATTCACTGAGGAGTCAGTAGGAAGAATCCAAAGGAGCCATACTATAAGCTTGGGGTTTCCAACGCTCCATTGGAATATGCAATCAGTGATGGTACGGCAGAAAGACTGGACATCGGAAGCTTTGGGGTGAGAGCTAAGTTCCTTTCATAACCCCAGCTTGCATGACTAGAATAATGAGTTCCTTAACATGCCCCCTGCTTTTTTCACTCAGTAAAGCTGTAACTGCATTTAACATATATAGGACCTAGCATTTGCATTTGCACGTGAGCTAATGAGTTTTATTACCGACATGCAATACATATTAAGCTATATTAATGGAAAGGACTAGGTGAATAGTCTAGTATATAAACCCTTTGCTTAACTCACTGCCACGACTATAGATTAATGGCTTTTTAGACATCTGTGGTCATCAATATATCAGAGGGTATTAATTTGGTCATCCGGTGGACACATTTATGACATCCATTCCTTTCCAGAAACTCTCAAAGCTAGCACTTATTGCGAAAGTATAGGCAGACTTCCCCGTAGTCATTAGCCGTGCATGCTGAGGACAAAATGAATGGCAGCCAGAACACGCAGCGGTCGGAGAGTAGAGGCAAGACATTATACCTGTAACGGCCACATCAAAGGGTTTAGATCACTTTACCTGGCGCTTCTGCGGCTGCAGGTGATACCGCAAGACGTCATGAAAATCATCATTGATGTTTGGCAGTAACTGTCCCTTCCCTCAACACAAGTAAGCAAAACCTGAGGGCTATCAATTAATTCAGGGCCACCTTCCATACTCTCTGCGCTGGGAGCTTCATCCCCAGCCAATCACAAAGCGAATTTTTGAATATATAATTAAGCAAGAGGGCCCATTAAACCATGTTCACTTCAGGCTTATTATTGACAGGACATGCAAAGAAGATGTCCTGAGGAAAATGGCCTTTGGCACGTAGAGCATTACGTAGGCAAACTGAGGCTTCAGCTTTGGCACTCAGATGATTTGATTAGCATCAGAAACATTTTTAAATAGAGTCATCAGTCTTTTGAGACCGACATTTGAATAGTCAGTAGTGAGATGTTCTCAGAGAGAATTGTAACTGAAACGTATAGGGCCTTTGATAAGATAGTGGACATGATGTATGGAGCCAAACCACCAGCTGACAAAGGGAAAAGAGCAACAGCATCTGTCCTACATTCCTAACACCTTGCAGTTGGTTAGAGGGGTGACGCAGACAAATGGACCCTGTGCTTCCTCCACGGCTTACCAACATACCCCTCACCCCCAATTCCATCGCCCGCATGACCCCTAGAATATAGAGGGGGTGGGGGGAGCAGAGGGAAAGGGGGGCACGTGCCAGAGGTGAAACGCTCGCTATGTTGTATCCACGATCACAGGGCATTTCCGCAACGTCACTTCCGGGCGCACATTTCTCCTGCACAGCATCAGGTCTGCGGTGGTGGTGTTCGCGAAGATGATACATGGATATGTACCAAGAATCCAAGTAGAGCTCGTGAAAATAATCACTGGGTCAAGACATTATCTTCCTACATGCCAATATTCACTCCCTCTGCGCGGTGTTAACCTGTTAATGACCCCAAGACAGAAGCGATCCTCTTCTAGGAAGCCCACATTTGGCTGACCTTTCACCCGTTGTACCCCCACCTCCAGCAATGAACTGTTAATGACTCCTGGAACCTAACATCTCCATGGCATTCTCTAAGTGAAAGTGAACATGATAATCGACAAGCTAATGATAGCTTTAGAAATGACTTGAAGATGTGCTATATGATGCCCCATCACCCAGCCATATTCCTGTAATATTTGGGTTGATTGCATACAGGTGGCCTCACACCCGAATTCCCCATCAGGGTGAACATGATATAATTTAATAGGAAGCAGAATATTTAAATCATAAGCTCAGAACACAGTCATGCTGAAAGTTTTTCGAAAACAAAAGTCGTATGACTAAAAACTGGCTAAAGGGCATAATCCACCAAGCCGATTCTCATGCGATTTTGCGCCGCAGAGCACTCTTTCCACTAAATTCTGTGAGAATCGCATGAGGGTCGGTGATACATAGTGGACTAGGCCCTTAAGTAGTTCGAAATGAAATGTGTTTACATTGGTGGGCCTCAACTTTCACCCTTAAATTTATTTTATTTCTTTAAATAAAAAAAAAAAAAGCAGAAACCTTAGCGACATCATGAAAATAGCGCTCGGGTGTGAACGAATCGCTCGAGTGGGAACAGCAGTACATTGTATACACAATCTTCTACTCTAGTTCCTCTTCAGATAAAACTAATGTTACACTAACAGACAAGGAAAAATCTGTTCTGCTTTTTTTGTTCAGGTCTTGAATACATAATTTACTGTAAAGCCGTCTGTAAAGACTGTTTGAGTCGCCAAAAAAAAGTTAAGAGACATAAAACATTCATATATAACGCCCCCCCCCCTCCCCGAAACAGAAAACAGTGCGTGATGTATTCCCAAAAGGTTTAGGAAAAAGACCCTTATTAATTACTAATGGGATTACCATGACACAGATACCTACATCCTTATTGATAATTTACAGTTAATTGTCAGTGCTCGCACACTTCTCTCCAGAACTGCTAATGTCTTATTATATCATACATTACCTACTTGGACCAGGAGTGAACAGATAAATATCCATGTAATTGGTACTCACCTGTAAGAGAAAAAGGCAACATTGTTAGAATATTATTCACAGGAAAGAAACATTAATTATCCCTTTAACTAGGATTCCCTCATATTAAAGCAAGAGGCATTAGTTCATTGGATGGAGATGGCTTTCAGTTTTTAAAGAGGCCAGGAGACCTAAATTTAACCGGAGTTAATTGATTTTCTAAGTTCTTGACTTAATTGTAAATTGATAAATGCTCTGCCCTCCAAGGCACTTTGGTTGTGGGGTTGTGATCACGCTATGAATTACCCCGACCCTCCAGTTGCCGGTTGTGCACTTAATTCTGTAGGATGCCGATCGGAGAAGAGCATGATTTATCGAGGGAAACGATTGATAGATCGATCAAAAGGGGTCCACGCCTCATGCCGCAACCTTCGCTGCCCAGTTCTTCCCTTTCCCCCTCCCTTCTCCCAACAACAACTACCCCCGAATTACCCCCTCCCATAACTTGCATGAACAGCCCGGACTGCCCAATGAGCCCGAAGCTTCAAGGTATATTTTGGCTGGTATAGGGGAAGGGATAGTGGCACGTACGCAAAGGGATATTAAATAGAGATTCTGGTTGATCGGTGGCAAGTGCTTACAGGGCTTTGCGCGCCAGGTTGGGTTTTGGATGGGGCTAAATGAACAGTGAGTGGAATAGACAAAATAGAGTAAGCGGGGAGAAGAATGTAAATAGGATGAATACAAACGATCATGGATAATGGAATAAAGTTTATATTGGACACGGTTAAAAACTGACGTTCCTTCAATCAATTTTCATCGATCAATTACGATTACTTCCTTTTTCTAACATGTAACTTATTTCAATGCTGATTACAAAATAAAAACAGCCAATGGCCATAAACACTCGCATGTAGTATTATTACCTATTCTTAGAATAGCAAAGGAACCTTTTTCCTAAGTCTCTTTCTAGACGGACTAGTCTAATGAGCCATTTTAAAGTTAGTTCCAGAGTTATTCTTGCCGAGACAGCAATATTGCACATGTACATAGAGCTCTCCTAATTGTGCACATACACAAAGGATTCCACGGCACATCATGAAGCTTTATCTGGCGGTACCAATTCCAGTTATCTCAGCCATCAATAGCAATGCCATATAACCTCGTCCAGAGAGGGAAAATGCTTTGATGTTCGCTAGATTTTCTCCAATCCTCTAGTATCACCTTGGCCACACGATGGGCCTTGAACTTCATCCAATGACAAAGCTTTGACACTAAAATGTGCTCAAGAAGCACAATATGTTTTCCATCTCCCTGGCGTCAGTACCTGAACTACCAGCGACTAAATATCATTTAATCGTCTGCCCACTTTTTTGTTCAAACCATGCATGTTCCGATTTTCTTTGTCTTGAAAATTTACTGAGCTAGACAATTGATGTTATTAGCGTGTCAACCAAGGATGTCTCTACCCTGTTTACCCTCCCAGGGTACACATTTGCTCGAGGACAGGGGTTTATTTGAAAGTAATTACTACGGATTGGCCTTGGTGGTGTTTGGCTACCTCAAAAAGACGAACAAACTAAATAATAAAGACCGATCATTCAGTTATGCTGAATAATATCTCTGTGTGTCGAGACATTCGCCCTTATAAACCACCTTTCCTCCTTCTCTCCAGCCCGCTCATCTAGTCCTGGGGAATCAGTGTCACCTACAAAAAGCCTTCTCCATTGCCTGGCCTTTGCCTTATATTTACGATCTAATCACATCATACAGGATAGCTACCTCCAGGCATGAAAGGCTTGAGTTGAGGAATCGAGGCAGGCTAGCGGTAGCCAAAACAAATAAAAAGATGTGGTTTTCTCGGATTGAGGGGTGGTCGGCATGGTAAGGGGTGGGCGGTCATTTTGTGGTCTACCCCGTCATGCCTCGCTCGTCCCAGCTGACCATTTCTCCGCAGACCACAAACGCCCATTTCTCTATTCTACTTACACCCTACACACATATATCACCTGCATAAAAGGCCTTCGTCTTTAGAGCCACTTGACCCAGCGGCAGCCTCTTATAAAATCCCAAATTTCTAAACTCAAACAGCTCCAGAGCAGAACTATGAAATTGAAAATTGCAATAAGATTAAAAAGAGAAATACCCCCCCCCCCCCCCCCCCCCCCCAACGAATCGGGGCATCATTCTATTTCCAGCGGGCTGCGATCAATATGGTTTGTTGGAAGTAGGAAAAGACAAGGCAGGGGAAGAAGGTGCTTGTCAGAGGGACACAGTAAAGAGAAAGTGTTACGACAGGGATGGATCATAGAACAAACAAGGTTTACTGTCTCTCAGGCGGTCTGACCAGCGAGAGAAGCTCTTCACATGACCACCTTGCACTGTTTTAGCCCTCTCGTAGTGAACTGCAACTCCTTCACTCGCCACATTACCAGCCGAGAAAAAAGAAACTGGCGACTGCCTTTTCTGAATTAAACATCAAGACATGAATAACAGACTCACACCCTGTCTCTCTCTGCAATTGTCTCGACATATTTCTGCTATAAGTGTGTTAATGTTATTAGTATTAGTATTGACAATTATACATTATTAGCATGTGTCGATATGCAGCACCCCTGTCTCTAACTACACTATATTTGCCGCTGCAAAATCCAATTTCGATCTACGGTTAAAACGCACCCATTTCCTGCACTATTTTTTCCGTTTCACTTTAAACCCACATAACCCGATACTATTCAATGCGTACATGTCTGTCATTCAATCGATACTAAAACGTTTGGTAATGGTCGTTTAAACAGCCTGTTGACACTTGTAGCTACTGTTCTACGTGACTTATGATTGAACCTTATCGGATAAAGAGGATATTTTCAAATATTCACAACTTTTTAAAACCGGGAACATGTACATTATCTCATGTTAAGTAGATGATAACCAACCTGAAACCTGATAACAAACCTGAAACAATATAGGAGTAGATCTTGGATATCCAGAGGCAAGTATATTGTCCTTCATATTTTAATATATTATGGAGGAGTAATCTTCACTGTTGATATCATGACGACACAATGCCCGGTGAATGACAATTATCCAGTCTAGGCCCAAACTTGAGAGAGTGAGTCCCTTCAAATGAAGGGAAAGCCTCTCGCCTCAAACCACAAAGAGTCATTCTAATTCCATTAAGACCGCAAAATGTCATTATATTCCCATTAAAACGCCGAGTTCTAGGACAAGAAACCGATTAGCTAGGTAGGCTGACATACCATTCTTATCTGATCTGAGGGTCTGGACCTAGAGTGTATCTTTGTTGCTGACGAATGCTGTTTATCATACACATGTGAACAACAATATGAACAACAACAAAAAAGTGTTTTTCACGGAGTCATTTCATAATATATCCTGGAACGTTGACCCCATAGATCTATTTTATATTCTAGTTCCAACGAGCATTGACATTGCTGGAACCTGTATCTGTTTTCAATTACCGATATGTCCTGTGGAGATCATGCTTATTTCTACACTTAGAGTATTAGAAACACATCTATCCCTTAAAGTTCGTGAGAAATATTACATGAACACATTAGAAGAGTATGAATTTATCCATCCATCTTTGTTATTTTCAGGACACAGAATAGAAGCCGACTTCTGAGAATCATCACAGATAAAGCGTCGAATACTCCATAAGCAGTTCTTTTCAGTCAATTAAAAATATATACAGAAAGTTGTGGCTAATGTTTCCCATTTCAAGAAGTGGAAATGTACGAGTTGGCCATGTGTCCCCCATGGACCACGTGGATACATTAAGAGCGCACTTAAATATGACAATGACGCGTAGACTTGTGAAGTTCTGCGAATATCAAAACATAACAGAGACCCGATCCTTTTGAACGTTTACTAAGCTAAATCAGTGGCAAATTTACCCCAATTATATATGAAAACAGCACACATATAGATGTAGTCTCATACACACTGAGCAAGCACAGAGGATGTCAAATGGGATGTGGAATATTAGCCGCAGGAAAATGCAATGGGATGGGCACGCTATTTTTGGCGCCGCATAAACTATGCATTCGTGTTAGATACAAGTCTAAAATGAAGACGTGTCGTTTGTCACGTACGGAACCGTATCTGGAATCAGCACCTGTAGCGAAAATACTATGCATGCGTCCACCTTTGGCCAATTATGGAGGGTGAAAAATATCCATGACCTGACATAATATTTTGTTTATGACCAAATGGAAGCAGGGCATGATGTCCCAGCTTCAGGCCCTAACGGCAAAATCAGCAAAAACCAGAGGGTACCTACTTGTAGCTCTCTTCCCCTGGGTTGACCCCACAATAAGGGCAAAACAGATAATTATGTCTTCTTGTCAGGCCGTGCAAGACACACAAAATCAGACTGAAATATGTTTGAAAATACATTTTTTGATTAATGCAAATGAACGCAGAGGCTTATCCCAATCTGAATCGATCAGTGCTAATCTACTAATTGATTCACATGAAACCGATATCCCTAGATACACAGTGACTAAAGCAACGTTTGGCTAGGGCAAATATTATTCCATTGGGATAAATGTTCTAAAGTTTGTTCAGAAAAAAATATGGATTGACTTCTTTGCCAGGTTTGGTGAATAGTAAGCCTGGAACATTCTGAATTTCATGGTCAAATGAGGAGCTACATAGTAAAGTATAACTTCTGATTCCAGATCATGTACTGGGTGCAATGTAATAAAAAATGGTGGAGTATAGCATATTCGGATATCTTTTGCTTGACGTTGGCTCGAAGAGAGTCCACGTGTAATCATTTTTTTGCATAAACACAACTTACACTTGACCTTCCAGTGAGTCTGCTTTGCCTAGGGGGGCTATCTTCCATCCCCAAGCCACCAGGATGGGTATAGGACGAGGAGCTTGCCAGATGGGACCAAGTGCATATATGTATATACAATACACACACATCAATCAAGCAAAAATATACTGTAAGCTACTGTAGCCTACAGTAGTTGGGAGAGGTTGACCCAACTCATGGATATATAATATACTATGTTTAGATGCCCCACCCCGACCCTACCGCCACTCCACTGTGGCCCATCCCCCGCCACAACAAACCCTGCCTCCCCCCTGTCCCACAACCCCCAAGTTTCCAATCCTCCCAGACAGCATGCACCCAAATGGGGTCATAGACCACATGTCCTTAAACTAGGCCAAAAAGGCGGAAGGCATTTTTTTAAAAAACCGAACAAAGAACGAAAGGCGCTTGTATGTCAGTGTAGCAGACGACTTTTGAGAAATTTAGCGGCACGTGGCGTACTAATGGCCAGATGGTACTAATGAGTAAAGACCATTTTGAAAGAAGAAACAAAACATCGCTTGTCAAAGCACCGTTAATACCAGCAGCACCCACAGCAATACAACTGCCTTTTGAGTAGCCATTGTTTGTTAAACAATCAAAATGACATTTAAACCCTTAAAATCCACACTTTTATTTCAAAGTCCTCTTTTTAAATGACACACCGACATTCTCTGGTAGCAAGTCGGATGGCATTTGTAATCCCTTCCTAATGACATGATGTGTGTTTCATTAGGCAGACATGAGGCTGTAATTGCTATAACGTTTTTGTAAGTAATTGTAAGAACATCGGGATGTATGTGTCAAGTTACTGAAATGGCTCGGGGGTGTTGGTTATCTTAACACCTAGCCATATATATCTATTGCAGCAGTTTTTATCAAAAAGAATCAGACAGTTTGGGGAGAATACGAAGATAGTAACTGTTATTATGACACTTCAAGGAAATGAAAATCTAAAGAAGCTTTTTGCAAAAGGGAAATGCACCTCCCAGTACAAAGAGCCATCATAAACTCACTCAATATCAGACAACCACGCGAGAGTTTGTCTGGGTGAAGGAGAGCTTCTAGTTGAGGCAATAAATACACTTCAATTTCCATGGAGAAAACACGTTTAACATTGAATCTAAAGGTGACATATAGGTTTGAGAGATGAGTGCTTTGATCAGGGTTTTGGGGAAGACTGTAGTCAATATAAATTACCGGATATATAAACGCTTTGTGTTAACGTCTAGAGTCGGGTACGATCATATCTAAACAGGTCCAGACTAGTTATACGGTAGGTTCTATTCTATTATTCAAACCGACACTCGTTTAATCAAAAACCATCCGACCATGAGTATTGATATGTAATACATGTGAGGCTCTTAACCTTTAGGAATTTCCTAGAGTTACACATACTAGGAGGCGTGCCTAGATCTGAAACCAGCAATTATCCAGAAATACAAAGCAGCCGAATTTTCCCACTCCCCTTGCCATGAGTTGATAACAGCGTGTGCATATGGGTGAGGACATCCAACATCAGAGTATAGAAGTACAATTGGACATGTTACAGATCTGCTTGAGAAAAAAATGCCATCTTTAGCTGAAATAGTGCGAATAATTCAATAAAATTTGTCTCTTAAGAGAACCGTTTCTGTTATTACGGTGCGATGAGTTCTGGAATTCATTTTTTCTGAAGAATCGGCAGATTTTTTTTTAAGATTGCAAAATTGTATATATGTTTGCATTTACCTGACCCACATACTATAGAGTGGGTGACTCCCTTCTACACATCGCTTGAAATATGATTAAGAGAAAGATTTCTGGAAGCCAACCAAACTCCACTCACCACAACAAGTCATATAACATAGAATTGTGTCGAGCAGGAGCTGTGTAACAGCTCCAAGGCCTAGACTTGTGAGTTTGTGTGTGAGCTTAGGATTTACTGCCAAGCGATAAACAGGTGAGAGAGACACTCCTCCTAGTGTAATACCTAAGTGATGATAATAATGATAATAACTAGGAGGAGCAACTCAACCGGTGATATATAAAATTGTATTTCTGAATGGGAAGAGTGAATAGAAGGCCATCTCATTAAGCTAGTCTGGCGACAAATATATATGGTGCTTATAATAACTCTTCCTTTTCATGGTGGTGAAAGTTATGGTTAAATAACGAGGTATTAGATGGGAAATAAGAGTTAATGCATCTTCCTACTATTTGAGCTACACTCAAAGGTTGTCCACTATCTAGGACGGTGAAACTCGGTGGGTGATCATAGGGACCAGGCAGGGTGCAGGCTGTACAAGGCCATGTTCATATATATCCCACCGACTCCATGCTAAGTTACTTTTGGTAAAAGGGGGGGGGGGAAATACTGCAGAAAAAAGTTATTCACAAATTGTGATATATTGCGCCAGTACTATGCTATATAAAGTACTGGTGACCCCCCCCCCCCCCCCCCCCCACACACACACACACACTTGCATTTCACACAACTGGAGGCCATATACCTACATAAATCATGATATTAAATCCGTAGATGCTTTATGGACTTGGCTTAATATTCATTTCCTCGCTGTAACCACTGCGAAATCCAAAGATAGTACGGATCCTAGATGCAAAGACTAGGTTGTTCATCTTTATTAATACTCAGTCATCACAGACAAGATTAACTTGACCAGTGATCTTCAGGATGCCAATTGGCAATTTCTGGACCTCAAGTACCGGGTCGATTTTTGCAGTCGCCTTCCCAAAGTCAGACCATTCACGTTTAGTGACTCGGTTTTACATGGGTGGAACGACACGAGAGTGCTCTAAATCTTATCTCCCACTTGCAGACTATTTGATCGAGTGCCGGCGTTAGAGAGCAAGACCCGGCTCTATCTGACCAGGTGAAAGGGCCAGGCTTCTGCAACTAACACCCCTGGACCTTGGGACTTCATTATATTTTTTTCAAAATGCAGATTCAGCACATTAATAAAAGTATTGGCGTTTTCTGCCTCTCGTGCATATGGCGTTTTTTAAAAAGTATCGATTGATCAGTAAACCCCGGGATTTAGTTATCGGCACGCAAGTCCCCTCCCTATATGTAGCGAAAAAGCCCTGGTGCAGGGAAGTGAATGGCTTTGATACAAATTGCATACAAGTCAATACATAACCATATTCAATAGATACAATGTATCTTAATACAAAGAGACAAGGCCTGCCTAGGAAGTGCGTGGAGTTGCGTAAATACATTTTACCAGGAGCCGACGTTGTAATACTACCAGTATAGACACTCCCGCTCTCTATAGGACGTTTGAGCAAGCAAGATAAAAAACTTCCCTTTTTTTCCCACACAGTATCAGGTTGAGTGATCGGCCTTGACCAAAGTGGATGGTTGGTAGTTAGTGGTCGAGCCGGTATATTTACTTGTCAGGCACAAAAGTTTATTTAGCTAAATGACAAAAGCCACACCACAAATAATATATTATAGTATCCTGAACTGCACCGGCGTCGGAATCAATCAGGAGTACAGTAATTTTAATTTCAACTTAGACATTCGGCTCAATAATTTAACTTATGAAAATGTGACTCACTCCCCTGCCTTTCGAGTAGGCACACCCATTAAGCACTGGGCAGGTTCGCGAACATGAGTTCCCATCAGATCAACGAGTATAGATTTAGTTTATACTCGTTGGTTAGATTCATGTCCAAACTATTTTAATATAACTGTATTTCCCCATGATATTCCAACAGGGAATCCACCCTATAACCAGTATCGTATGGAATTCAGAATCCCGAAAATCTAATTCATTCCTTTGCTAACACATATTTGCCAGCTGTTTAAAATTCTCCAATTTTAGTTGGGACTACATTTGGGACCATCTATAAAGGAGAGGGGGAGGGGCGTGTGGTTAGGGGAGAGCCAGGCAACAGTCTCCTTCAGGTGCAAATGATGGGACCACAGGCAGCAGTACTGTTCTCTCATACCAAATATGCTACATTCTTGTCCATGGGATGGGCAGCGGTAGTCCCCAGCACTACACACCTGGACACGCATACCATCGACTTAGAAACCAAAGTAGCCAAGATAAGAGTGAAAACCATATACCACTGTTCCTAATCCAAGATCAAGAAACTCTTGTGTATAGTACAATGTATTAATGTTATTTGCTTTCACCTTAGAGTAAAATATTACTTTCAGCTTTCACCTAGAGTTTATGATGGCCTTATTTATGCCTTACTAATTGCCTAATGGCGGAGGTTGTAAAATATTTAGAACACCAATATAACAGATGTTTGGTTCGGGAAGCCATCAACAATTATCACTGGGGCAAATAACAATCTCGGAGCACGAAACACAGGCCTTATTTTCATGAGTCAGGATAATCAAAAGGAATGTTGCCTTTTCATTTTAAAAGTCCCGTTTTAAGAAAATTGCCCTCGTTTGATCGAAACTCCCCCAAACCAGGAGGAAACTTTTTTCTTCGACCACCGCTTAAATACCACCACTGGAACGTCAATCAACTACTCAATGGACAAACAGCATCGACTGAATCACCAGCGACTGGCACCTTTCTAAAGCATTGATGGGAGCAGAGAGCTCTGCGTGTCAATCTACTTTCTAATCTTTCCCCATGTAGGTAACAAGCTATTAAAGTATTACCTTCTATATCACTTAGGTCTTGGAGTGCTTTCATTTAAAATATAGTTGATACCGCTTATCATTTTTCTACGAAAGTACGATATATATTATATATTATATATATCTAATATGCTGAAATGCATGTTCTGCATACACAAGCTCTGGAGTAAATTGACATGTAATAGCTGAGTTGCATGCTGACCGGATTTCTAAGGTGCGTGATATGTCAGCAAGATCCTGAGAGGCAATCGATGGGTGCACTTAATTCATAACTTGCCCCACGATTTACATCAAGGGATATTTGTGCGTCAAGCACACCTTTAGTTACCTTGGAATATAAACAAAGAAACCCATAACCACTCTTCCGATTGTTGGTGTGTATTTTTTCCAACCAAGTTAACAACATGGTGGGGCGTTTTTTTAATCCCACCTTTCCTAATCTAGCTAAGCATCACCATCAACTGACTCAGAGGTAGAAGTTCCCAATTATACAGCATGATATTTTTGGTCCCATGCACTCCCGGCATCCCCCACTCTTATCCATCATGCTAAAAGTGGTAAATTGGACTATAGTTGGCACCTCCACAAAGTAAAATACATTGCCTTGCACCCTATAGTGTCTCCCATAGTGTCCACAGTCTAGTACCGTAACAAAACTTTTCCATTGGAATCACTTCACAGTGAAAAGCTTTCCTGCTGTGCTGGCAATGCATATATCATGAATCAACCCGTGATAGATCTATACGTGATATACCTACGTCAATTAATTATACAAAAAAGATATTCTCTAATATATGCTCAGATTTATACCTAAATTAAAATATTTCTGTTTTAATAGATATTTACAAGTTGGAACAAGTGCATGGCGACCCGCTGGTCATCCAGCATTGTATACAGGTAGAAACTTTCTCCCCTGTCATTCCAGACTTCGATTAATCGAGTGACTACCCCTGCTTATGGCGACCCTGGATCGCCCTTGTCTGCTTGTCTTCATCAAACAAAGCCCCGTGTCAATCACCATTTTATTATCCTCTCCAGAACCGCAAACAGGTAAGAAGACAGTTTAAACACAGGTCGTGCGTCAGCGCTGGATCCGCCAGCAATGTACGTGATACAAGATACCTCCTTCAAAAATCTCACACAGCATGTTTGGCCAGTAGTATGATACGTCTGCTTGACTGTGGGAAGATTGGTGATGGGGATTGAAGGTGTGTGTGTGTGTGGGGGGGGGGGGGGGGTGGAGGGGATAGACTAAGTCTATACTACTACTACAGTTTGTCATCTAGACAAAATGTGATCAGCATACACACACAGGAGAATAAGAAACAGACCCATTTGCATATATATGTAAGAATGCGTACGCATCGACGCATGTCCCTTCATCAGAGAATTGGTTGGTGCAAGCCTAGGTGAATAGATCATTGTGTATATCATAGTTATGGGGCGAGTTTTACATTATATATGACTCTTTTATGGGTTTGTGATGTGCTAGAACACTATGATCCTATCGTGATACACATATCAAGATTACCATCGCCTTTGCATTGAAATCGTGTGCTTATTCAAATTCGTTCATTCGCCCATGCAGAACTTTAGCTTTCTACGCGCAAAATTGTACTATGAACTGAAGAAAAACAACCCCAAGAGTTTGACATTCAATCCTAGGTCGATTTTTGTCTCTCTCCAATGTGATAACTTTGGTTACAAACTGTCACGCCAGCTTGGTTGGGAAAAAAATGAACAGAAACTTGAGGTAAAAAAAGGCCTTGATTTGACCCATGTCCCGAGCACGCAATCTAACTTTTGAAAAAAAACATGCAAATTCCAGAACAAACATTTTAATCAAATCAAAAGAATGGTTTAAAACGAAACGACTATTTGTGAGGAAACCTATCGAACCGATAGATTTTGATGGGGACTTCAGCTACAAATAAATGATTTGTTTCTACCCGAGACAGAAAAACATATTCAATACAGTATTGGCCGCTTTCAGATTCACCACTGGGCTATATACCTTCGTGCTTCAAGGCCAGCTAGCAGACCATATCGATCACCCGAATCCATTCACTTCCAAAATAGAGATTGAATTGCTTTCAAGTAATAATTTATGCGCGCAATAGCTGATACTAGTCAATAGGGAACGTAGTTGGAGTGTATTATCTCCCATTTAATGTTTTATTGCTTAAAACCAAAAATAAACTAGAAAACTTTCTAATAAGAAATCCACACATCTCAGATCTCAGATCCCAACGATCCTAGATGAAAGGATAGAAACCGTTATAGTGGCTTGTATTTATAAATGTGTATACATAGAGGGAAATGGTGATTAGTTTTGCTTTATTACACATAATCAGCAAGTCATTGGGCAATATGCTTTTGGTCGGAACTAGGGAGATTTTAAGTGATCTGGTGATTTCTAGTGGGGGCTCTGGCTGCGATTAACTGTCTCAACTCAATTTCTCCAGTACTTAGCACAACATTTCCTTTCTGGGCAATGGTTAATCATAACGGGACATCAACTCTCCGGGCACAACATCGGGGCCCATGAAAGGAATGCTGACGAGGAGGGGCAGGCCACAGGGCCTGACACAGCAACGAGCCAATAATCCAATTCCATCGCATGGGACGAAAGAATAACATCCTAGAACAAGAGATAGGACCCAAGGCAGAGCGATAAGACCATTCTAACGGCCAGCGAATGAATTAGATCCGAGAAGGAAAGCGGAATTTCCTTTTTCAAGTGTTTTTTATTCAGCCATATGGAGGAAGAAATAAGGAACGTGGAAATAATAACCTTCAATGCTTTTCATACCAACTCCAGTTGTACTTAGATATCCATATCACGCACCAGTCAGTCCCTTCTCTTTTTGCTTATATTTATTCAAAGTATCAAATCAAGATAGGTTCGAACTTGAAATTAATCGACTAGAATTCTCCGAGCTCATTCACCCCAAACATGAGAAGTATGACCTCCATTCAATAAATGCATGAGCATGAAGTCGTGCAAAAACATATATGTCCATGAGTTGGTTCGATAGTCTATATAGCCAAACAGTCTATTGTCCTTGGGGAATATCTATTAGTTTCTTATAGACGTCAAAGCTAGCAAGTGTAAGATCATGTATAATGATTACAGATTTATGTGACAACTGTATCAGTCACACATCAAGCTCCAAGTGTCTCCGACTGACTCAGCATATCATTAGAGCACTTTTCAATGGTCTTTGATGTTTAACAAGTGCAAGGTTTTATTAGAATTTGATGCCTGAGCACTGGAAACAGAACGGACAGCCAGGACAGTCCAGGGCAGCTAAAAATCAACGAGCGCCAGTTCACTGGGTCGCTAGGTTCTTATTATCGATTTTGTGGCGACAGGATCCCATAAAGTGAAACAAATGTCAGCACAAGATACGGATCTTAGAAGTTAAAAAGACAAGTTTACACGGATCCCAAAGAAAGTATCCGCTGTATGTATTAAATGGGTTGTAAATGTAAAGCCATCAATGGCCAGGGCTTTTTTGCACTTGAGATCCGCTTTGATATAAGACTAGTGTCTCGGGTTCTTGGTGAGGTTGCATAGGTCAGCCTAGTTGAACAATCAAAGTGGCAATTTAAGAGGCGAGAATTGAGATTTATATACTACTAGGTCATCTCTCCTTATTTCCTCTTTGGTCATATTCCTCTTCTATCTGTAACTGAGTGCCCTTATATTCATACCTCAAATGAAACTCTTTTAAGATGCTGTTATTGCTCACTGTTGCAAGGCAATGTGAGATATAGATACATTGTGCTCAAGACTAAGGCAATAGTAAAATAGACACAGAGATACAGAAACACAGAAAGGCAAGTAGTAGGAATAGGGGTAGGAAAAGAAAAAGGGAAAGAGAGAAAGAAAGAAGAACTCTGGATTTTGAGAAGTTGACATAGAGACAGAGAGTGTTAGACAGGGAGGTATAATTGTTAAGTTTGGGCCTATATAAAATGTCAAGCTGAGATGGACTAAAATTGTGTAAAACACGAAGATACAGGGACACAAACATGGCAAGAAATGCAGATACAGGGAGAGGGGGAAGCAAAGAGACAAAAATACACAAAGAATGAGAAAGAGAGGGACTGTGAGGGGTAGGTGGAAGTGAAGGGAACTGAGGAGGAAGAGGTGGTGATATAATAGGAGGAGGAGGAGGAGGAGGAGGAGGAGGAGGAGGAGGAGGAGGAGGAGGAGGAGGAGGAGGAGGAGGAAGTAGCTGCAGGAGGTGATTCTCTCTCTATCCTCTCTCTCTGTCTGTCTCTGTCTGTCTCTCTCTCTCTCTTTAACATACATTAACAATATTTTAAGTAAATGGTATGTAAATAGCCTCGCTGTGGTGTGGGCTAGTGAGGTCAGGAGTGTGGTCAAGGTTGTGTTTAGTTCATAAGGCAATTCTAACCCGTTTGAAAACCCCTTTTTAACCCTAATTTTCTTCAAAAGTGTTCATGAAACGTAGTGGAATGGCCATCTGTCCAGCGGTTTCAGAAGAGATAGCAGAACTTACAGATTTGAGGATTTCCCATTAATATATAGATACAACTGTTATGGTAGGGGAAAAAGCTTTTTATCAAATACCGTGGGCACAAGCTAAGGTTACAGGCAATTATCTAAATCACAGTAGGGATTGAGTAAATCGGACTTCACAGAAAACGAGGTTGTTTTTGTGTTGTTTTACCTTGTTTAACATTATAACAGATTATAGAAAAAAGCAAGGAACATCGACCAAAGTAGGGATGAATGGATAAGAAAAATGAAGGGGGAAAGAGAAGCTCAGAAGTCCAGAGACATGAGATTTGTTTTCACATAACTTGTAGTAGTCGATAAATGTCAGTAAACACCTGCATAGCCATGTTACAAATGCTGTCGTCATGAGAAAACAGTTATATCAGTGACAGGGAGTAAACGGTTGGCTCAGAGGGGGTTCTTGCAAACCTGTAGGAAACCCAGGATGGGGATACTGAATAACCCTCTCTACTATTCCATACTCATGGGGCTTTCTTTCCTTTCAATTGCTAATGTCTCAATTATTTCCCCCAAAATAAATAGGTAGAGAATCGGTAGACAGACTTGATGAGACGCACCATTTCTGTCCTGGAAACCATTTGTTAGTATTTGGTCACATTCATTACCTCGTCTTATCCTAGGCATCAGAATAACAAAACAATCGATTAATCTTCTTGTATACTATCAAGAAGACAAGACCATTTCATGCTAATCACCATTGCTATTTGAATACCCTGGCCTGTTCAAATCCAGGCCCGGTGGACTGGAGAGTGGGTGAGAGAGATTGGAGCAACTAGCCACTGTTATGATATACAGTGAGGCAGTCAGCCGGCAGTTGAAACTGCTCGCAGGCTGACTGACTTGCAAGGTAGATAGACTTCATCTTGCAAGTCTGGGCACCAAGAAGAGAGGCCAGTCGAGCACCTCCATCACCTCCTCCTCCGCCCACAACTGGCTAGAGAGTGGAGGAAGGCAGGGATCCAAGGGACAGATCCTTCTCCTCCTCACATACACGCCCCTGGAACAATGCACACCAACGTACGGCGAATTAGAGCCTTGGCAGGCCGCCGCAAGGTGAAATATAAATGCCTCTTTAAGATTCAGCCAGTCGGAATGGCTCTATTGTGACATTCTCAGTGGCTACCTAAGGAAAGTGACTTCTCAGATAGGCTCCAGGCAGGTGATGTAATCGCAGCCATACAGCACCCGGCCGCTATGTAAAGATCTAATGAATGCGAGCAAATGCATTTCATCTTGACTTGTTTCCCTCTGAAGAGGAAATTTGTTAAGTCTTAAGCTTGGGCCTCTGTACATGTACATGTACATGTACATGTATACAATAGCATGCTTAAAAGGGCCCCCAATTCCCAAGACGGTTAGCTCCCACAAAAAGAAAAGATAATTACTAAAAAGAATATTTGGCTGCATCGGCCCCAAGCCTGTGACTGACATTTGTCTTAGTGACATTTTATGGTAACTCCTAATCATTTGGCGCTAGAATAGTCCCATTTAATAGCGCTGTAGAAGCAGCACTAGCCACACAGGGAAGAGTAGTCCCTCCCCAGGAGTGCCTCACACAGGCCAACGAGCGCCTCTTGTCATCGGTGTATAATCTAGAACGGAGCAGTTCATTAGACCGATGTTTGAACCTTAATTTAATGAGGGAACGAGTGGGGAGAAGGACTGGGGGTAGGCAACCTGTATAGGACAAATCCTATACAAACTGAATACATACATACATACATACATACATACATACATACATACATACATACATACATACATACATACATACATACATACATACATACGAACCCTTCCAAAACCTATGCATCTTTTTTATTTGCCGAATGACGGTTCTAGCTCCAAAGCTCGCTGCTAAAGCCCTGTCTCCAGAGCTCAGAATAGCGAAGTACCAACCTGGACAAATAAACTGGAGGAATTCCCAGCCAACAAATCCCCAGGTGCTTCGCCCTCAGCTCTCTCACAATAATTCCTTGCTCCAATGGCCAGTGGAGCAGCGGAGAGGTATATTGCCTTCAGGCCAGCAATGCCTGCTGCCAGATCGGCCCCACCACTGCTGACTGACTCTCTACACAACTGATGAGAGGGGGCACGACCAAACTCACTTCATTCGCTACAACCTAACCTCCCAGGCAACATATTATTAGGGCCATATTTCAACCCAGGGCTACCCTAATAACCATCACATTCATAACATAATGGGTGCGACCTAACTCATGAAAGCCATTCCGGGAAAGCTTCTTCAGAATGTATATCCAGATAGCGTGGCAAGGGATCATAAATTACTAGGGAAATCATTTGTTGTTCTGGATGAGACACATATTCCCATTTCGCACACCATATGCAATAACACTATACTGAATGTATCACTTATAATATACATATATATATATATATAACTGTTTGTGTGTATTAATACGACCGGAGTAATATCATTATGATCCACAGCCCGCAAGGAAAGAACAAAAAAGTCCAAACAAACACATAGCTAGTGTGTGAGCGACGGCTGAACAAATGCATAAGGTGTCAAAATCTGATACGTCAGAAGATGATTAGAAAAATTCTCTTGAAAATATAAAATGAGGGGCACTTTTCAAGAGGGGTAGAGAAAGAAGGTAGAACAAGAAGCCCACCCAATGCAGCACAGACATTCTCGCTTCATACAGGTTTGGAATTTCTGTTAGCTTTTCCTGAGACTGCACGATGTGTAAATCTAGCATCTCTGCTTTCTCTCTTAATTTTTCACCTCCACCTCTGTCCAAATTGCGCCAGGCAAAAGCTCCAACGTGACAAATTGGTTTGGATCCGGAACACTTTTCCGTTGTCGACCGGGTACATACAAATCCAGTGGAATAAAGAGTGTAACATTACGTCGGTGTGTGTGTGTGGGGGGGGGGGGGGGGGGGGGGGGGGGGTGGAAGAAGGACGGTCGAGGCAAACATGACCCAGTCATCAAAGGGAGAATCTCTTAAGAAATAACAAGACTGGATTGAAGATTTTGTCTAGGGTGAAGTCTATCCAGTTTGGGAGAGAAGAAGCTTCCGAGAATAACTCACCATCCTAATATTTGCACTGAGGACATTTTCTACTGTCTGGCCCTCAGCTTAGAAAGGCAACTTCCTGTGGGGATAATCCTAGAGAAACAAAATCAATAATGGATACTCTTGTTCCCTATTTTTTCTTGGTGTCCCATGCTGTAGGCATTCCCGTCCCTGTTCCACCGAACCAGATAAAATTGGTGGTGTTTTCAGATCATTGAAGTGCTTGCTATTTCAAAGAAGGTGAATTTTTCTCACTACTGGTGCAAATTAAATACATTTAGAGAGCTAATGTCATTTAATTATCAATAATGCATTGGGAAATGTATTTAATCTTGTATGGTATGCCATGTCAACGTCTTGGCACATTCGAGAAGGCGTTGTAGATTGAAAATGAATAAGAAAAAAGTTTTTATCAACTTAAACTTAAACCCTAGAACTCATCAAACAACACCACTTTATTCAAATCAATATTCCATCTTATTCCAACACATTTAAGACACATTATGTGTCGTGGTGTCTAACACATTTAAGACACATTATGTGTCGTGGTGCCTAACACATTTTCCTTATAAAAGTAGCCACCCGTCTTCAACCATCATTGTCCCTGAAGAAGCCCCCCCCCCCCCCATAGGGCGAAATATTGGACCAAATAAAATGACTTATCGAAGATGACGACTTGAGTGATATTTTTCCACACAGATTAAACAAGTTTTTATACAACCATTACTACTACGAATAAATGAAAGCAGTGCCTTAATCATGTGGGCCCTTCGTCACCTGCAGTTGGGAGTATTAGCCAACACAGCTTGAACATAATTAGAAGTCTAAATGAAGCTGCAGTTATTCCACATATCATGGTCAGGTTTAGTTAAGCTGCTGTATAATATACCTCCATCGGTGAGGATGATAGAAAATGAGCAATGCTTCAAGTAGTTTTATATACACCCCCATTGCCACCATAACGAATGCTCTTCTGATCTGACCCACGTGCCAACCAGGGAGAATGAGAGAAAAAACACATTGCAGTCATTGTACTAGTGTTTACATATCATGGCAAAGATAGATGAAATCGAGTTAGTTGCGGCTGCTCTTATGTGGCACGTCTGGTCCATACATCATACGTGAAATCAGCTTGTCAGGTGCTGAAGTCAAGAAGGGATCCTCTCCAGCCTCTCATAGGTCGTAGGGCATTCCTAAGCAATGTTGCAGGCAAGTAAGAGAGAGGCGACCTGTCATACAGTGTCAAAGATGCTCACCTATGTGGACCCAAGGAAGGATGAATAAATGAAGGATAGTTTCATCCCTGTGTCAATGTTCTTATATCTTTGTTAGGAGAGACTTCATCCATGATTTTGGTAATCTCCCATTTCATGCCACCCAAGCGTGTGCGAGGGGACGTGGATGGACAGTGTCTAACATCGAGTAGGGCAATATGAAATGTGATACCGGTATATGAAATGCAAAAATGAAATGGCGATGGATGAAGACAATTACATAGGGAGGGTAGCCAATTAAATAAGGCCAATATTCAATCACCAGGTGGAGAAGATTATATACATGTACCGGTATATCTATCTGTATTTGAGAAACACATTCATCAATCAAATGGACAAAAGTTGACTGTCTTAGCTAACCACTCTCGATTATACCAGAAATGGCATCCCCAGGAGGAGCAATGTTAGGACAAGTCTCATAAAATATGCTTGGTGGATCCTTTTTGACAAGTCTTAATTAACACCTGCACTACTCTGGAGAATGGTAGAAAAGTCGCAGAGGTAGCCTACGCGTAGCACAATGACATCATCATGATGTACCTGGCATGTATCAAGCCATTGCATTCATTAGCTGGGAGCGGGCATAGGCTAATCAACTCCCATCCCGCTCACTCCAGAGGGGCTGAAGAGGCGGCAGCAAAATGGTCATCGCGGTGTGATGATTGTTATGTATTGAGAAGGTAAAATGAATTGGAAAGGGAGTGAGATATTGGCTGTCAAGGGGGCCTTAGCAGTACGATGGCATGGTGGCTGCATGGTTGGAAGGCTTCTGTTTTCAGGTGATATAGGATGGACACACACGGTGCATTGATAAATATCAGGCAGAACACGGCGACAACTGAGAATAACCGGATGGATAACACCAGTCCTTTAGTTTAGACCAGGGAGGAATCATTAAATTTCATCGCGAGAGAGAAAATGCAGAGTAAAATCATATAAATCTTCAATACTATCAACTTGGAACTTAGCCAAAGGTACAAATATTCTGATAAATCTGGTGTGCTTTACACCCAAAAATGATTATTTAGGGGGATAACCAAGTAACTCAAGATTTGCTCGCCTACCTTGGATATCGCGCGGGATTTTTGCGACATAAATGCTTAGCAACAATGTGGCTGAATATATAAACACATCAAACAGAGACACTTTTTCAGTCCCCCGTAGTTGATAGGACCATCGAAAACGTCAGTCAAAAAGGTTAGACCATAAGGTGTTTACCGGTCATAAACAAGAGGGCAAGGCCTGATGTTTCATCAGTAAGTTTTACTGGGAAAAAAACATGGCCAAACCATGGGTTACTAGAATTTTTTTCAGGAGTGTCCACCCCCTGAGCATCTACATAAACTCTGGCAGCCAGTGTATGAGCTGGTGGTCCGCTTTCGCTGTAAACATATTCTACGTATCTTTTAAGAGGCAATTAACCTTGCAAAAAACGAAGAAATCGAATAATTTCTTATCCAGATTTCATCACTCCGAATTAACGGACAGGCGAGGTGTGTACCATATTTAAAATAAAGTTATTACATAATTAATTGATAGAGGTTATATAAAACCAATCGCCTAATATTATTTTATATATACCACTGAAGAAGGAGACAACCCATCTCCGAAAAATGTATGGTCGTGAATGAATAAACAACAACAAAACTTTATCTCTCAGTGTCTTATTGGGTATTATGTCAATCTTATACCATCCTGATTTTATATATTAATTAACTAATGGAAAGGAATACAATTCATCGCCCAATATTATTTATACATTAATTAATAGAAAGGGATGCATTTCAGATCTTAATCTAGAGTGAGTGGATTTACTGGTAGCCTGAATTTAATAGACAATAGCAAATAAGAATCAAATAGTCTTCTTCGGGAAAAGTATCTTCGGGAAAAAAGCTTCATGATTTAAAACAGCTTTGCTATGCCTATAGCGACGTTCATAAAATGAGTTTATGACTGCAGTTCCCAGCTAAGAATGTGTGATCACAGTGAGCTCACTGAGAGCTCACAATATTTATCACAGTGAGCTCATACTATGACCTCACGGGTGAGGTCAAAGTGTAACTTCACAGTGGCATCAAAATGATCTCTCAATGTGACCTCACAGTATACTCATACTATGATCTTACTGTGAGGTCATAAGTATGATCTCACTGTGAGGTCATAGTATGACCTCACGGGTGAGGTCAAAGTGTAACTTCACAGTGGCATCAATATGATCTCTCAATGTGACCTCACAGTATACTCATACTATGATCTCATGGTGAGGTCAATATCTAATGTCACAATGGCCTCATATTGTGAACTAACAGTATACTCTTACACAATCTCACTCTTATTAATCAATAAGATGACAAGGCTAGACTTGTTTTTGTTGTGCTCAGTGCTAAGGTAGAAAGTTTCTCCACAGAAGCATTTCACCCAAGAGCATTCAAGGAGAGACTGCATATTATATGCAGTCCCTTTGCTTGACTTTTTCAGAGTTTCTCATCCATTTCCATTACTTAAACTTACCCTTAATACAATCCTCTCCTGTGGCTGACATAGGTATCCATTGCAACTTGGTGTTTGACAATCTGGGTACTTCAGTAGTACTCATAGTAATAATATTAGAATTATAAGGGTGCTTTCTTCACAACATTTTTCAACATCAAGCAGGTAAGTTATACAAATAAAGTATTGATTTCATTGCTTTCAATATTTCCAAGTTTATAAAGTGTAATATCTATAAGGTATAAATGCCTCATATAAGTATTACTAGTGAGACTTTTGTTCTAATATAAATTGTAAATGGCATGTAGTAACCTGTGAGGGCACCTAGTGAAAGCCAAGTTCTATGGTGCTGCCACCTGGTGACAACAGTCGAATTGCCAATAACGTCGCCAATAATGCCAATAGAAAAAATTGAAGGCCAGATTTGAAAAGAGGGGAAAAAACTGGACTAGGTCAATATCTCACAAAATTTCTATGGGCCACCAGAAAAAAGTCGAATTTTTCACTTGTTCTGCCATAGACATGTACGGTACCTAAAAAGTCTGACCCTTCCTACCCACTTTACAATCTCAAACGAATGCTTTGTTTTGAATATGAAGGAATGCTTGGAATCGAAATTTCTTTGGCACCAGGGTGGAACAGGCCCCGCTGCATGCCATACTTGAAAATCTAAGCCCTAGCTGCCCTAAAAGTGGCCCGAATTGACTGTTCCGTTTTTGTTATGTTGTACAAAAATCGCCCAAACATGTTGCTCTTGGCCCGGTTGGAGGTTGCATCGAGTTTTGGTCTCTCATAGCCTCCCACTTGCTCGTATCGATTCAAACCAAAGACCTGCGTGATCTAGAGACATTGACGGTCAAGTCTGTATATTTTTTGTGCACGGATCGGCCGATGCCACCCCGTCAGAAATTCGGGAAAAGTCAAAACCACTTACGGCATCCTATCGTTTTTTTGGGGGTCCCGAATTTTTTTTTTGTTCCGAATCCGGGCGCTCTAAAAACACCCTGAATCTCCGCCGAACGTTTCGAAATTTGCAGCATCTACAGTCCGTAATGTCTTCTTTCAGTCTCTCAAATGGCAACTCTCAACAATGTCTACAACGTCTACGATGTGGCGAAACGATCGGCCATGTCTGATCAGCGGGACGTTCGGCATGGCGATAATGGAAGATTTTATATTTCGACCAGACATGGCCTCACAAAAACACTGCTACGCTTTTATTTCTGGCCCGATTGACTTGTCCTTGGTATCTACGGAAACTAGAGACATGGGCCAACAATTGTGGGGGGTTATTTCTTTTCCATCAGCACAGGATAGCCAACAACTAGTGGGTCGAATGTCTAAAAAATTGGCACTCTACCAATGTTGCCAAAAACCAATCATTCATGTGAGATCACATATGCAAGATCACAAACATCTCACCCAGACCTCATAGTTCCGATCTCACATCTATGAGAAGTTTCTGTGCTCACTGAGATATCACAGTTGTTAGCTAAATGTGAGCTAGAACTTGTGAACTCACACTGAGATCACACTGAAACCATTCATGTGAGATCACATATGCAAGATCACAAACATCTCACCCAGACCTCATAGTTCTGATCTCACATCAATGAGAAGTTTCTGAGCTCACTGAGATATCACAGCTGTTAGCTAAATGTGAGCTAGAACTTGTGAACTCACACTGAGATCACACTGAAACCATTCATGTGAGATCATATATGCAAGATCACAAAAACCTCACCCAGACCTCACAGTTCTGATATCACATACATGAGAAGTTTCTGAGCTCATAGTGAGATCTACATGAGCTCACTTCCTAGCTGGGTTAGCTCTTGAATGCCTTATCTGATGTTTAAAACAGTGTAGAACTGATTAGATTATACACCTCCTTATTACAAATTACATTTAAAAAAACATCAACTTTATAGTATCTCTTGGAAGCTTAAATGGCAGCTGGACTAGCCCTCCTTTAACATCGTGTTTAGCAGAATTGGTTTTGTGTTCTACTTCTATATTAAACCGTTAGTTTAACGGTTAAGTCCATATATCAGATATTTTTCTTGTGTTTCTTCCTCCTCTTTGCTCTGGATAATGCATGAGTGAGTATATTAGGAAGGAAGTAGCTTATATTTTATAGGGTTTAAGACAACTTTGCATCACTGTACCATTATTCACACCAATCCCGATTGTTTACACTGAGAATAGATTCGCTCATAATCTATACTTTGAAAATGTCGTCGCAATCCAAGGCCATACCAAAAGACTATATCAATAAAATTGATTTTTTAAGAAATTAACACCGAAAATATACAAAAATGCATTTATTATACAATTGCTAAATGTACAAAAGGCTAAAAAAATGTATAAGCTGCCCCAAAATACCAAACTAAATCGTGAAACAAATAATGTAAGAAAGTACCACAACTAACTCAAGTCATTGTCAGGCTAACTTTACTTAGCAACCATATCCCATGAGTCTTAGCCAGAGTATAAATAAGGGCCCGGATCTGTCTGGCTCAGTCAACACTGGACTGGCCCTGAAGAAGGATCGAAAGATTCGAAACGTCGACCAGTTAAAGTCCTAATAAAAAGTGAAAAAACTCAACCCAACAGCTCTCTTTTTAACCAAGTAATAATCTCACCTACTTGAAACTCAATCGGTTGGCAGCACCCCTCCCAACATATATCAATAAAAGTTACACTGTCTAAGTATACAAAATCTTGTTTGGTATGAAACATACTATTGGTGTCATATATACACCTACGTAAAATCTTACATTTGATATTAATACAAAATCTCATAATAAATATTCATTTGATATCAATAAATACAAAATCTCATAATAAATATTAACATCAAACTGGGGGATACACGGAAACGTCGACGGAGTGTTTATGAAATAAAGTTCAATCACCTCTGAGGGGAGTACTTACACTCAGTACTTATGTCAGAGCGAGAGAAGGAAGTAAACAAAAATAAATCAAATCTGAGCTGTGGAAAGTGGAAATGAGGAGGGTCGAAGTTGATGAATACAGGACTTACAAGAAATCTGACACAGAGCTGCATAACATGAATGATTAGGTAGCAAGCCAGTGGAAGTGTCTGGGCGACTATTTGAGTCAGTGGCAGTGTCTCTACATACAACCTTGAGCAGATCTGGACAAGTGGTCTCACTTTTTCCCCCCTTTCTTCCTCAATGTCACGCTACCCTTGAATATGCCAGGGTGACCTCAAAGGTAACTTGTCTACTCCATCTAAATTAAAATATTTCATGGGTGATGAGTGACAATACCAGGTACAAATGGTTATAAAAAAAATACCCTGGATGTCCTTCCAAAGTGTGTCCTTTAATATATATATATATATATCGTATTTTTATTCTGAATTCATAGACTACATCGTTTCAGAAGGGGATGCCTGCCTCTCAATTTGAGGTCTTCCTGACGGATCCCATAAAGCTTAAAAAACAATCACTCTCTCTCCTTAATAAGTAAGGAGTTGGAAGTGTCACATGTTTGGGGAATATTTAAGAATTTAATTATCACTAGTAATATGATACTTCTCAAAGTTGAGCAACTCCAGTAAAAGCCTCGGGGCATTTATTTTATATTCATATTCATATTTTTTCCCCAAGTCCAAACAAAGAATCTTTCATCATTTGAATCGTAACTCTTGAAGTGTATAGATAATATTTCGATCCATCTTCCCGTGACGTTAGAAGAAAAGAGATTAAATAAACTGAAACGGACAAAGGCGTTACAGTTTATGTTACTACCCCCCCCCCCCCCCCCCCCCCCCCAAACCCAATCAACCCCGTGTTTTCCCGTTTTCACAGGGAAACTATTTCATCAGAACCTCTAGATCTCCCACAACGTAAATGTATATACCCTGATCGCTCTTGCACAAATCTGGGGTTTCCTTTAATTGATGGGAACCCTACCTTAATAACTGGCTCAAGAACCATACCTAAAATGATGCCAATTGCTAGAGGGCTGGCATTTGATACTAGCATAAGCTAGGACTGTAACAAAAGATTGAACCCAGCTTCACCCTTGGACGTCCGTCCGTCTCGAATTAGGGATAGCAAGTTACAGGAGCCAACGATTCCATACCAAGTATGATACTGACTTCAATGTAATCACCATAAATTAATAATAGCGACATGTATGCAATACAGTCGAACACAAACGATTTCCCACTGGCCTAGTGTCCCTTTGATCACATTTAACATCCCTGTCCCAAATTCCGTTACTTTTATACTAGTATACAATATTTCCAGGTATGTTAAATGCATTGAAAACTCATGCCAACTCAAAAACTGTATACAGCTTGGCCGAGTTTTAGTCAATAGATAATAGATTCATGTTAGTGCAGCGGAATCGTAATTAACGTACGCCTACCATCTAATAACAGGTCCAAAATTAGACGCCCGTAATAAATAATTATGCAAGGCCATGGATGGGCATGAGTCAAGCCCTCGCTCGATCTGCTGGGGAAGAAGGGTAGAGAGTGCACATCTCATGCCTCCTCTCTGAGGAGGTAATACCAGTAAGCACATAAATCACGAGCTCAAGAATACATGAGGCCTCCTCTGATGTATAGAAGAATCTGCGAACCAGTCTAGCATGGACTACATCGGAGTTATATCCATACGTCTATATAGATAGCTGCCCGCCCTTAATTCCAGCTGCACCAACACAAACACACCGTAAAATTCCTCTCAGAATCCTACAACAATGGGAATCTTCTTCTTGACCGATATTTGTAGACCTGATTGGTGCAAATAATCACCCCTAAAGAGGTTTTTTATGGCGGCGGCATCTCAGAAGACCATGGATTCTTTTTGACAGAGTATTCTGTGAGAATATGATTTTTAAGTGATAACGGAGAAGTAAAACGCACTGTTATTAATAATGACATATTTTTATCATTCTAAAGCCCCTATGATGTGATCTGTATCAGAAAATGGTTATCTACATTATATTATCATCTATTCATAAATTATGTTTTTTTAGTTTCACTACATGTGCCCCCATACAATGAAGTCATATATTTTCAGATATAAATAAACATACACGAGGCTAGCTGATGCAATGTTGTTGGTTTTAAGTAGCATATTGCCACGTTCCTGACATTTATTATTAGACTCAGGCGTTTACAGTTAATATGTCATTTTTTAACCGAGGCAGAATTTAAAAAGCTATTAAAAACAAGAAAATGTTCGGATCGGTTTAAAATATCATAAGTGCATGCAGTAGAGGCTTATAGGAAACAGGAGGAGGTAGCTGCTCCTAAACATGTACTGCATTGTCCCAATCCATTTTCCTTTTTATCGAACAATGTGCAAAACCTCCTGGAGTCATAGAAAACAGCCCTGCTTCTAACATCCCCTACCTATAGATATTCCCCTCGAGCTTATGATCTGTGCGATTTATATTCATAATTCTCCCCCCGTCATTTGGTTCTATGAATACGATTGTTTTAAAGGCATGTCCTCCCCAGACGAAAATAATGTTGCCTGTCTCTGATGTCGGGGGCAACACAGACCAACGCCTTGACCCCTAACCCTGGGATCCATTTGATCCATGTAACAATCCGGATGTGCCATGCTCCAACAACTCATCTGTCTGACCCTGAAATAAACATGGAGCATTCCAAAGAAGAAGCAGAGAAGAAGACAAGAGAGAGGATGACGTTATGAAATAGATGGATGGATGGATGGAGGAAGAGGAGGGGGAGGAGGGGGAGGAGGGGGAGGGGGGGGGGAGGAGGAGGAGAGGACTGTAAAGTAAAGAAAAGATAACTGGAGGGTGGGAATACAGTAGTTCTGCGAATACTATTATAGGTAAATGAAATGACGTCGGTGATGCTCTAATAAGCAGGCTCCCAAAGGTCAAGGGTCAGTAGGTTTTGCATACATCATGCAATTTTAAGGGGGCCAAAGTGTGCAATGACCCTCAACTCTCTCAAGTCTATTTTTTTCCACTTGATTTTACCGGCCACCCAATGATGGTTGTTTTGTGTGCATTGAGAGGAAGAGTGTGTAGATCATCTTACATCGACAGAAGTTGTTTTATGTAGGGACAAATAGGCAGAAAAAGATGCAAATATTTATCTTACAAGAAACAGGGGCACATGTTGTTTGTTTGAATTTGTTAGGGAGTATAGATGGTGATGGCGCTCCCACCGATACAATGCGTATTCTATCTGTCGCCCATTCATCATTTCAGACCGCCCTGATCTATTTAGACAACTTTCAAAAACAAGCTGTATAGATAGTAAGCTGGTCTCCTAATCAAAGCGATTTATACACACTGCTGTAATGTTTATGGAGAACAACTTTACTGACATGCGGGAGGGTCTTGGTATCAATAGGGGAGGGAGGGGGTAGAGGGGGGTGGAGGGAAGGGGGCGTGTTTATCGATTAAGCTGGACACAAGTTAAGTTGTGCACCGGTAAAAAGGTCCTACTCAAAAATCGGAAGTTACTATAGGTTGTGATATATCCAAACGTGCACAATGCCCAGACAAAAGTGTCAGCTGGGGAATGCCCAGTAGGTTCCTCCGCTAAAAGCTCCCTCATAGTGCCTTGTTTATGAGAGGCTATACATATATACCCATACAAATATAACATTGCACCTCACATCCATTAACTCGCAACTACATATATATTGCACCCATACACTAATTCATTGACAGACCGCAGGGAACAAAGTGAGCTGTCGGTTGGTAAGTATGAAACAACGTCCTGGTATTAGTGCTAGGATGTAAAGCGTCTATCCTCCTCCTCCTCTTCCTCCTCACTCAAAGCTCAGATGATATGGACGAGGAGTATCCAGCCAAAAGCCTGACTTCTCATTCGAGTTGTTGGAAGTTGAGCCAGCGAGGATAATGTGTCATAAGTGATACTAGGGCCATTATATGTGCGATAGAATATGTAACCCCCCACCCGACACAAGGGTGAATTATTGAACGACACAACAGAGCCTCCCTCCATATATATACTTCTAGTACATACCAGCAGCAGAGTTTGAGATTCAAAGCTCCCAGTGAACTTACTTACACCAGGTGCTTTTCACGTGGCATCTATCGACATTTATAATATACGGGGCCAGGTGAATGGCAGAGATGTATACTGTACATTCATCGTCAGCCTCCACCAAATTTTAAAACGATCGATATCGAACAGGAACATGGGGAGATGGAGTGGGAATGATTAAATGGTGAACAACGAGGTGTACGCTGGGAAAATAAATAGATGGATTTGAAAATGGGAAAAAAACTTAGTTTTGAAATGATATCGCGTGGATGAACAGTATAAGAGACACAAGGGTGAATTATTGAGAGAGGAGAGGTCCGTGACAGTTTAATGGGCGAGGATTAAATATGTAAATTTTAAATGGAGTTAATAGTAAAAGCAGTATGAAAATGGACCCTTTTTAAAAGTTTCTATACAGAAAAAAAGGCGACGCAGAGCGACTGAGAGAGGGAGGAGGAGGAGGAGGAGGAGGAGGAGGAGGAGGAAGGAGGGGAGGGGGGAGGGGGGGGGGAGGGAGGGAGGGAGGGGGAGAGGGGGCAAGGAAAGGGAAAGAAAGGGCCTTTTAAACAGGAGAGCTTGCTTCCCCAGGTGAAAAATAACAAGCCCCAAAAGGTGGAATGTTATCAATGCCTATTTAGGTTAGGCAGCGAGTCATTCTGATTCAGTGGATCATTCACGGACACGCCAATCAGTAGGGAGCGCGTGTTATTATTATCAGTAATATTGTGAAGCCTGCCGTGAAGTAGTAAAACCTGATCAGTTCGAGCCACTCCCGGCTTCATTGACAAGCCATTCAGTGCTGATCAGTTGGTGCAGTAAGTCATTATTTAACACTGGTAACTAGATTCTGGATCGATGTTCAGTCCGCACTACACATATAAGCCTTTCTCTCTGTCTTGCCCCCCCTCCCCCTTACGGCCAATCAAGCCTATGCATAGACAGACCAAGGGGGGGGGGGGGGCGGGGGGCGGGAGATATACCTAGAAAAGATGTCTAATTAACCCGGCTGTCCTGACTGGCAGCCACCCAATAATGAGCGTATTGAACAGGAGACGGAGAAGTGTTGAGGTTGGAGGGTGGGTTGGATGGAATATAAAAACAGAGGGAGGGAGGGGGTGGGGTGGGAGGGTGGCGCAGTTGGAACTAGTCAAGGAGCCTGAAGTGTTAGGGATTTTCCATTGATCGTATTAGACTATGAATGATTTGTCATCTCGCTGTGAGCGATAGGTAGGAAAGAAGGGAGTCTATCAATACTAAAGTAAACATGCGCTGGGTACTAGGGGCCAAAGCCTTCAAAGCCTTTAAGGGAAGGGTGGATTTATTCATCATGTTTAGATGCATATTTAATGATAGGAAACGCTTGTTATACGGACCAATTTAAGAGGACGGAGAAAAATAATAGGAGATAGGTAAAGGCGATTTACCGCTTTAAATCAAATCGGTTTCTAAGGAAAAAATACATAAAGCATTTTCTCTCTACTGTATTATGTTCTCCGATTTCAGATAACCTCCAAAATTGCGCTGTACAATCAGGTCGGTGCTTCCCATTAGGCAGAGATCTTATTGATAGATGTGTAGACTGAACAAGTCTTTGATGTCAAAGCATTGATCTATTTGCAAGGAGGGCTCATACAAAAAAATAAAGATCTTATACTATACTGTCTTGCATGAATACATATGGGTCAAAATGTCAGGGATATTTTATAGACAGGCTGCTCGCCATGGGATAGACAGGCTGCTCGCTTGTAAAAAATACTACGATGAGCATCACCCAAACCACAGCGCATACATGCATACTTAATTTATGACTTAATTGTCTAATCTAACTAAGGCCTAGATATCCAAAGCTAACAAAATACGGTAAAGCCCTTTGCTATGATTGCGTGAACAGAGGGGTGACCATCAGTCAAGTATCAGTGTTAAGGGCAGTCGGGGGGGGGGGGGGGGCAGAAGGTGGACCTGAAATAATAGCCTAAGGTGTGATAACATAAGTATACAGTGTTGGGAAGAATTAGGTCAGTGGTTTGGGTACATACATCCCCCAATCATGATTTGTAAAAAAAAATTTAAAATGAGATAATTTTCCAGTGGTAGTTCTATTGTTGATCGTTCGGCACATACATGATCTGAGCTCCCAAAGTCTGTCATTGCTTCATCCATCTTTTATTAAATTTTGAATAAAAATTTTACACATGAAAGGGGGAAAAAATAGGTCCAGAAAATTGACCGCAAGGAGAGGAGACCTTAGGAACGTGTTGCATGGTTAGTTTAGTAAGATTACTTCAGAGGTAATATTATCCACATTTTGTAGAGGGCGGGTCGGTCACTTCTCGACAAGACGTTCAAAAAGGTCAACATAGGACATATTCTACCCAGAAACCTTAAAGAAAGCCTTTTGTTCCTCTGCCTCTGAGCATCAATCCATAAAACCGGACCCCCATTATATAGGTCTGTGACAGGACCAGGTCAGGCAGCTACAGACGCAGTTATGTACACATCATGCAGGTCAATTCCTTTCCATCCCATCCTCTCGCAACGGCCTCCTGATTTAGTCAACATCACACCATCCATCCCTAATTCAACCATCAAAACTGGGTGTTTATCTGGAACATCTCTTATATTAACCGTAAAGTTTTTCCCACCATCTAAACTTTTTGGACATGTCATTTTCGACAAGTTGACACGTCTGACAACATAATTCCAATCCGACCAGTCCCTTTCGTTTTGGATTTCTAGCTGGCTTTTTTTAATATATCTATCTTTCCATGATTTTACCCTTTTTTCGGTCAACATATTTCGAGAATCTTCGAAGTAGAAATGAATTACGTCGATACATGACATGTATACTGATGGTTGGAAAACTAGTGTTCTTATATGAAAAACAATGGGGCAGCACGAGTGTAGATGTGTCGAAACGCGTGTCAATCTGTCCTGGTTAATTGCTACTTTATCTTGTATTAATTCTTTCTTTATGCCCAGTGTAAAGGAACACTAAAAGGACTAATGTTTATTCATTGAAACAAATTATGGCCACATAAAATTAGCCATGCACATAACATTAATACATGGCCACGGTTCATATTCTAACTGTTCTCTTCGCGTTGCCTTTATTCGAGAGGCCATTGAGTGCAGGTCAGAAACACCGAGCCTCATTCCACCCAATGTTATTATGACTGTCCTCTCTTCTCTCCATTCACAGGCAATATTGTATGCCAGCAGCTGGAATGCGACCAACTCATACAGGAAACAGGCCCTCATTTAAATTCCCATTTAATTGAATTGAAATATCTAAATGTGCTACCAGTTGGATAAAAATAGCACCACAGAATGCTATTTCCAACCAAAGAACCAAAGAATTATATCATTAAAAGCAATCTGTTTGTTTGTCACATCTGCAGTTCTACATGGACAGTTCTGATGTGTGAGACCAGCTCGCATGACATGCTTTTATAACTCCATGTTTTGTAACACTGTTATAGCTTGGCTGTGGTTTGATCATCACCCTATTCCACCCACAAAAATCCTCAGCTCTGATAAGCTATGAATAAACATAATGGCCCGCCATCATATGCCTTCTTATGTGTGCTATTTTATGAAACAGCTTACCTACATGAACCAACCACGCTTGTATTGAGTACAGGACAAAGTACCTGCGTGATCTCGAGTTCATTCTATTCGGCTTTAAACCATATAAATGAATGGTCAGATGCATGACTACCTTCATATCGTACATCCCAGTGATATGTGCATTTACTCGAGTGCGACAAAGCGACAGAAAAATCTTTACATGTCCTCGGTCCCCTGACTAATTTCCTAATCCTTGGTCAGAGCAGGCAGGTCAACTAGTTTTCTAAATTGACTCATATAATGATATGGACTGAAGTAAAATGCAGTACATATATGATAGTACCTACTGTCTGTCTGGTTTCAAGATCAGACAATAATGATAAATATCTATAAATATCCTCAAACTGATAGCACACAAACTAAGTCTAGATAGGTAACAAGACAATAGTTTCCCTAATACAATACACATTCCGAACGGATCGGCAAAAGGGACAGACATGGAAAGAGCCCACACACCCAGCGATGGGCTCACCACGTAGACGAACGCGCTGATTGGCTGACGGGGACAACGCCCCGGTGACATACTGTCCTAGTCTTGACTATCGCGGCCAAAGATGAAAGGAGCATGGAAATGTACACCACCGGGCAATCCCTCGATATACGGTGCCGAAGTTGTATGGAGGAGGATGGTAGTGCATACAGATACACACTCATGTGTGCGTGCGACGACGATCAGATGGAGGTGAATGACACAAATACACACACATACTGCTGCTGTAAAGTGAAAAATACGTTTAACCATAGCTATACATACTGTATGAATAGCTCTGGTTAAACTATATATGATCGATATATATAGATATCATGTACAAACATCCACGTGAATTTTGTGACAATTAAGTCGAATTATATTATGGTGGTTGCTTGCTAACTTAGCTGAGTTCAATTAAAAAATACACCCACATGGTATTGTAAGATATTATATCATGTTTAATTATTGTGATTAAATGTATGGCCTTAGTTTGTAATAAAATTTTTAAAAATAATATATAATGTTGAACTTTAGATTATTATCAATTTATTCTATCAGGATGTAAATTTATTTGTGTAACGCCCATGCAAATTGTGGCTATTCGATTACCGTAATTTACATTGCTTAATGCTCGCTATATCTGATCGCTGATACGAATCCTCTGTAAAATTTACAGTCACAAGATATAGGTAAAGAAATACATCTTCACCGCAACCGTACATAAATCTCTGACACAGTGAAATCCTATCCTCGACGTTTTCCGGAAAATATCGCCTCCCACTCGTCCGGACATTGGGTTAGATTTTCAAAAATAAATCGGCCTAGACGAAACAAAGCACAAGGAATGTTACAAATACTACAATATCGTGTTTTAAGTTCTCTGGTCCTTTTGGGGCCATATTTTTCCCATTGGTGACCATTCATCCGTGGTGTCCCATACCCCAAACAGACAAACCCCTATAGCGTTACTGATTGATGTACATCTCATTTGTGAGTAAGGGCAATACCTACCTACCCAGTTCAGAAATACCATTGAATGAATTCGAGACTCGATGGCAAAACTTAATGGCAGACCAGGAGGCAGTATGCAAAGGTTACCATGGTATAGAATACCTCTGGATCGGAAAGTAGGAAACTGCCTGCATCTAGCGTGAAAAGGTGACATGGGGGTGGTGATCTGATCTGAGTACATACCACTAACCCCATTCAAAACATTGACATCAACCTATTCATTTACCATGCAACCGCATGAGATTTGGTTCACTATAAATTACGCAATGAATCCTAGTGGTAACAAGTACAGAACTGATTATTTGAATAATTATTAAAAATCTAAATGAATATTTCCAAACCAATATTTCGTTTCGTTCAAATGAATTGTTGTTTGCTTTTTAATATGGCGATTCTTTATGACGTGAAACCCAGCATTTAAAGTACCCCCCCCCCCCCCTCCGCCCAACTAACCACCCACCCCACCCCACCCCTCCCCACTGCCACCACTTATCAGTATACATGATAACGGCGCAGATAGTCGTAATCGGACTGTGATACTTAATTACCGGGTTATACCCATTCCCTAACCTCACTTACACCCAAAGCATATGTCATCATTTGTAGCCTTGTAGTATACATAGTATTATAGACATATATTATAATAAGTAGGACAGACGGAAAGGGGCGGGACGGTTGGTGGTGGAGGGGGTGGGGGTGGGAGTGGGTGGTATTGTAATGATGGCTACCATTCACTGATCTATCATACTCCAAAGGCAAAGGTTGCCAGGTCGTCGGGTTATCCGTGTCGTATGGTAATCCTCGTGCCACTGTGAGCGCCATGCTTCTCTCTCCTCGATCCTGCCCATAGCTTTTAGATCATATACACACAGCTCCATCGGGATTCACCACTAATAGATCACAACCAGGGTCCGTGACTTAACCACAGGCTAATGTATATTTAGTAGGATTAACATATGACCACCAAGGCCAGGGATCTCTTACTACATTACATACTAGTACAACTATAGCATACTCTGATCAGTGATACCCATATAGTCCTAAGATGACCCTTCATTCTCAGCCTAAGGGGGACATTTCATAAGACCCCTGCTTCCCAATGCATTATCCCTTAGTAGGTAAGTTTCAAGGTCCAGGCGGGGGTCCAGGGAACATCTATATATATATGGTGAAATATCGAGATGCTAAGAGTTGGAAAGTTACTGCAGGAGAGCAAAGTCTGACGGTAGTACAACAATGGGAAGGGCTCCACAGCTGTGCTACCATTGGTAGACCCGCCTTACCCTCTACTTGTTTATACAGAATGATGCAATATGACCTACTCCTTTTTAATGCAACTATTTTTCTAGGTTCCCACTTCGGCTAATGTTTGCCGTGAGAGATTTTCTACTGTTTACAATGGGTATGGCATCATTTTGTCCTAAAACAAAGCTAGGCTGAGTCACCAATATCCTACGTCTTTTTTAATATTGTATCTCAGGTCGAATGCATTCACGCGATTTATATGTTTTGTTCATTTGAAGGAAAAGGGAATCAAGCACTGTTTAAAATAGCGCAGACTTTTGTGCAAGGACCAATCCAGCTTTCAAGAACACTTCTTGTGAATAACAGGGCATACGTCCCTGGGAATACACAACAGAAGGTATTTTGGGATGGGTAAATTGATTTTACGATATTCCTCATGCTCGAGCGCTTTACATATAATATAAGCCACCGCTAACTATGTTTACTTCCTACATTTGAGAGTAATCTGGGACAAGAGCAGCAATTTACAGCTTATGTTTTACCTTACCATTACTTGACCCCGATCTTGATAAGTTATTCACCGAGGAATTTTCCTCCAAGAATATATAAACATCCTGGTCTACCAGGACCACTCCTGAGACCCCTCCCCCAAGGTTTCCTCGCGAAACTACCAAAATAGGTTCATATTGCGCACACGTTCACAACGCCCTTATGCAACTAATGTGTACTCCTGTAGAACGTACAGCAACTATTACCTAAAATGTTGGTGTCCGAAATAGGACGGCGCGAGAAGTGGTGCAGTGCCCTGTTTTTGTTCGCTGCCCCGGGTTCGCAACTTCATGCATCCTTCTCCATATTACATTATTAGTCCCTAAACCTCTACTTCTGAAATTTGTATAGTATATGTAATACATACACAATACAAACACTGTCTGCCTTATTAATGGAAGTGATACATTCTCACAGAATCATTGAGTCTGAACTCGTTCATTGATCTGTAGTATGTTTGAAGGAGTACACACTATTGTTGGCTTAACCTCACATCTGGGTCTTTCATAAGCGTCAGTTGGAATATATAAGTTACCTAACGATTGCTGAGTGTTAAGCAAGGACTACAAAAGAGGTGTTATGTATATATTATATTATTATGTTATTATAACTATTCAAAATAAAGTTTGAATTTAATTCACACCTCACATCTTGCCATCTCCCCTAGAATGCGCTGTATGAATTTACTACGTCAACAGGAGAGTTCCACAATAGTGGTGCCGATATAAAGATTTATCCGGGAGATTTATAGACACGCCTTCGTCGTTTTGATAAGGTAGGAATAACCAGCTTTAAAAAAACAATTATAAAAGATGAAAATATCAAAGAGCCAATAGATGAGATGACCTCCGGCAATGAAAGTCTAATTTAACTTGCAAGGGGACTCTTGACATGCCTTGGTTGCCATGGGGTTGGGATGGTTTGATAGTTTCTGTAATCAACTCTTAGTAACTATTATATAGGGCATCTCTTGGGATGGGCTTCGATCCTTCCTAGAAAGAGTAGGGTTTTTTTTATTGACTTTGAGATAGAGAGACGGCTTTTGTTGATGTTTCTTTGAGCAGTTACTTTTTAATAACATAGGTTTTTTAATGCCCTGATACACTACAAAAAATGGTCCTCACATCTCGCCACTCCAAATATTTGTTCCCTCGTCCAGAGCATGCCCAGAATATAGACATCATGACTTCGTGGGAAATTGTACAAAACATATTATATACGGTAATAATCACCGAACGAGGGGAGAGACAAAAATTAGAAATTACCTCATGATTGTATAAAATGAGTACATCGTAAAAAGGATTATAATGCATTTGATAACGCGTTAACACCATTTGAACTGTGGCAGAAAAGATTTAGCTCCACGACAATGGAAGCAGCGGAAGAGCGGCTGAGTTTATTTTTTTCCTCAAGCGTTTTTTTTTTCCAAGCTAGGGCAATAAAGGAATTGGTGGTAGAGGAGGCAGATTTAGCTCATGCAAACGCTAACACGTAGGAGATGATGCCATGATGGATTTTTCCACCACAGATCCCATTTTCTAACACTACGACTATATCCCTAGCGACCCGAGACAACACAAAAGGACAGAACATGTAATCTACCCAAGCACGTCACAAAGACCAGAAAGAAATCTTTTTTGAAAATTGGTTGAGAAATACACTTATTATCTTTAGCGAGTCAGATTATTTTCTTTTCATTCTTGGGGATAGATAATAGCGAAACCAATTTTTTAGAATCAAAATGCTAGAATGGTAGAATTTGAAAGAGGTGTGAGCTCACAATATCAATAATGAATGAATGGACAACACGAAACACTGCCCCCAAATAAATATTCATAATTAAATAAAAGAAGAAGAAAAGGGGGAAATTCCACTGAAAGAAGAAAGTTAATAACAAATTGAAACATAAGCAAGAAGAAAGCGTATTTATGTGGATAGGTAAGAGAGAGAAAAAAATATATAAACAAATCCTTCAAGCTACGGGGCAGCTATAGTAGTACATTACCGATTTTAATGGGAATGAGCTTTGATGGGAGTATATGTAAATACATACTGAGATCGGCGCCGGGCCTCCCCTTTATCTGCATCGCCACTGCCCGCATCCCTGCCATGTAAAAGCCAAGGTTTGGGTAAGTAAGAAGTTGGTTCTCAGTCAGCCTTTGATTGCGATTGGGTCAAATGTTGAATGAACATTGGTTGGCATTTTAGCAAGGAATATGCGGCTCTAAAGAAATAAAAAAAGGCCCGAGCTATGAACTAAAATGGGCATGCAGTGATTAATAGAGGATTTTTTTTTCAAAAATTAATCAGTAATGAATGGATGGATGGAGAATCTCTACTTCCCATCATACAGGAGATGTTGTTGTTGCTTGAGATCGAAAGGAACAAAATAACATCAGATTTTCATGAAAAGTATAGGTCATTTTTTAAAAAAGAAGAAAACAAAGTAAATAGAATGCCACCCAGTCCGAGTAGAAGTGACTGACTGGTTCAAACAAAGAAAAATAACAATATATGTAACTGATCTGATGTCGCAACTGCCCCACATAGTGATCGCCAAGTCTACATAATCAAATACAAATAAGACGATAAAATGCCATACGCTACACACGCAAATAAACCATGCAAGAGACAAGATATCTATGGACAAGAAAACAGAGACAATAGCCAAAATTATAAATCACCAACATGCAAGTTTCTTCTTGGAATGTACGGCACAGACTGCCCCTTGTTGCCAAGGTTCCTAATTTAACAAAGATTGAAATGATTAAAAAACAAAATTGAGTCCCTCCTAGAAAATTCCATAGACATCACACAAGTCCCCTATTTTTGGAATGCTATTTTAAAAATGAATTTACTATAGCCCGAACCGCTAAATAAGGCCCATAAACATTATGTTTCCAGACATCCCTCCAATTGAACCCTAATAGCTTTTTATTTTTTTATACGAGTTCTGAACAAGTATATTATCAGTGGGGAATGTGGCAATGTGGGGAACGGTTTGGTACAACTGTCACTTTAGAAATTATGTTTGAAGGTCACTTTGCCATGGCAACGTTTCTGAAAAATCTTGAAATTGTAAAAACATAAGGACCTTGTGGCAATTAAATCTCTCTCATTTCATGAAAAATTGATGAAAACTAATTTTATCTCTGCAAGTTGTGATAAACACATTTCTGCATCTGATGATATATCACATGTATGTGTGATTCCAATATTGTCCCAAGGAATAAAAACAGTAGGAGTCGAGCGATGAAATGGTTAAAAATGACCAATTTTGGCATGGTTTGGGGAGACATCGAAGATAAGGAAACATCTTGTCTTTAATGAGAATGATAGACCCCCCAGATTACTTCATGAGGCTGATGTCCAAATTCCATTGATGATATGATGTATTGTAGAAATTGAATTCTCAAATAATTGGGTCTAAGAAGAAATGAATTGAAATTAAACTAATGTAAATTCAATTGGAATACTAGTTAAAAGGCAAATATAGCCCAAAAAGTGGCCAGAGTGATGACATTACCAAATAACGGAGCATAGTTATGCTTCGTTGGTTGCCATGGTTACATCAGTGATTTCAATTAAAAAAGCAATTTAAATCTCAAGTATGGCTCTAAAATTATAAGTATACCAAATTATAAGTTACACATTCCAGATTAAAGCATTGCATTTTATATTTCTATACGTGTCCATGTCATGGGCCTTATTTAGTGCAATTACCTATAGGCAACATAAGATCTGAAAATGAAGAGATGTGATCCGCTCTGGTATAGCATTTCTCAACATTCATCCTTTATCTTTGGGCTTGCGTAAGTCTTTGTTTAAAAAACTAAATAAAAACAAATTCTATTAAGTCACTACTGTGCAGTGAGGCCCCAGCTTGTGCCCAGTGAGATAGGCTGAGGTACTTGGTGCTAGTCCACTTTATCATAACGACACATTTACTAATACATGTATTTAGCCTGAATCCGTATTAATCAGCTTTTTCCCAATATTAACTCCTTGTTAAATGTTATTTTGTATCTCCCCTGGAATGATCCAAGAATGTTCTACCCTAGGGAAGCTTATATGTTTAATGTACCGTATTCATTTTTTCGATATCGGAATGATTAGTATTCCTGCCATCGCAATCAACGCCTGATAAGTAAATAGGCAAACTATGTGAAGTTGGCCTCCCAGGGGAGGTGTGTGTGTACACTATTTATATGCATGTACATGATATAGATACATGTTGGCTGACGAGTGTTTCAAGCTGAGGGAGTGGGGACATCAAATTATATCACATCGGGTATAACCGATCAATGAGTGCGATATTCCATTGAAGCGGACGAGAGGCACGAGCCAGCTGACTGATTTGATCTTAATAATCTAAATAAGAACATTTTAAATGGATTTTCGAGGTTCACCGAATGTGGCGAAGTAACACTTAGAATCATCACATATATATGTGACAGTCCAACCTCAGATCGAATTCGTATAATAAATATAATTACATATCATAAGCGAGTGTAGGGGTGGGATTGGAAGAGAGGAATACTGGGCAGCGATGGGAGAGCTATAGGACTTGGTGCGTTATGTCAAATGGTATAGCACAAATCCTTTAGACGACTAGATCGGTCTTATTGCAGGAACACAGCGGGGGGTAGGTTTCATGTCTCAACCTGCAAAACTACACCTGACTCTACACCGCTTGCCAAACAAGGCCACAGCCAGCGAACTTATTGTTTCCGTCCCCCGATATTTCATTCAGAGATAATCACTGGCATTATTACACAACATAAATCTTCTCGTCAGTAGTCTCGGACCGCGAGCCCAGTGCCAGTGGAGGTTCCATTTGTATTGGCCTGCCGACATCCCCTCTTCTATTGTCCTTCATCAAAACACACATCCTATAGTATGCAAGGATTTCTTGACTCTAGATTATTTACCAAAATCTTGACTGTCATGTGAAACATGTAATCCCCCTGTCTAAACATGGGAACATGCTAGCAGATTAAGCACAGACTGACAAATAAATATCCCATCAGCCTATCAGAAAGGGTTATTAGCATATCATTCATCTTCCAACCATGCAATGCTATATAAGTGGTGTTTTTAATTGACAGAAAAACTGGTTCAGTAAACAAAAAAAGGGAACCGTCAATCGGCGCACAGACAAGGAGCAATTGGTGGAGGTATATACAAGACCACACACGGACTTATTAAGGTCCGTCTACTCCTACAAGGAAAGGCATTTGATCTTGCATTCACGACTCAAAGTCCAATTTCAGGTGAACTATTATGTTGAGTACTTCATCAAAGATACGCTAGCCACAGTTCACTAGTTTTATTCAAATGTTCCCTCGAGACCTATTCATCTTCGATCTGTATGGAGTGCATATAAGTCGTTCCAATGTGCTAAGGTCGAGAGCCAGGATGAGTACGAAAGCTCTGGCACCTTCTATAGTGGTCAACCTTTGGCTTTTCATGGTTCAGACATGCAAATCTACCACACCGCTCATTACTTACGGTGGAGTTCTATAAGGAAGGTGTTTGCCCGTAAATATGTTTATACATACGGCAGGTATGTTTAATTAAATAGATCAATAATGTAACCGCAATGTTTACTATACTCCGTTTGTAGTGAATAAATCATTCCATGGTCACAAGCTAAATATCTCCCCCTGAGTCATTATCCTAATCACAAGGGTCTCACTCATTATCTTGGATAAATGAAAAATAAAAAAAACTAAACTAAAGAACAGGATACACTAATTTAATAGAGGCGATGCGAACGAACTATAGTGTTTAAGCAGGCGATACAGCTAATGATATTTTGAATGCAATCGTTCCATGTATAAAGAATGGGAACATTTAATAAAACACTCTGATTCAAATACGGCATGTGCTGCCATTTTTCATTCTAGTTGAGGGAGTCATAATAACTGCTTTTTAATTGCAACTCCATTCACTGAGGTGAAGGCAGCAGTGAAAGAGTCTTGTCGCGCTGGGTCAGTGTGCTTTTTTAGAATGGGTAGGCCGTTAATACGATCAAATGGGATTTATTCGCCTTAAAACTTGGCGCGTCTGGTATCGCTCCATCTATGGATTCACCATTAATCTACATCTGATTCATCACAGTTTTAAAATAATTAATATCCTCCATTCCTACAAGGTGGGTGATAAATGCTCATTAAAGCACACCGTATGCTACATTTACACCGGTATTGACTCTTGTATACACAACGGGCAAGTGCTACTTATTTTAAATCAAAATATTTATTCAGGTGATAATCGTACATATACATCAGTTTTATTAGGTTATTACGTTAAGCTCTGCTCACGTGAATTTAATTCAATCGGAATTCGATTGATTTAGTCGTAATATACACCCTACCGTATAGGTAGGTCCTGTCTGACGACAGGAATAACAGGGAGAGATATTCTAACTAGATTGATTGGGCTCTTCACTATTTGGAATGCATTCCGAATTAGCAAGTAAATCTGGGTCAGTTTTGGTAATTAAGGGGCTTAAGCCTTTCCCGCAAAACCCACGAAACTATCACAGGAAGAATATGGTTCGGAAAAAGTAATGTTTGCACATCAACCGTTCTCCCTGCCCCTCTATAAATATAGCTGAGCTGTCTGGCTCTGTTACCTGTCTCTGTCTCTGTCTCTGTCTCCCTCTCTCACTCATCCCACCTTTTCTCCCTCTTTCTCTCTCTCTCGTCTATAAAGCTATGTCTATACTAAATACATCTGTACGCATGTTTACCGTTGAAATAGCCAAGGACAGAAGAGTCACTATATATGTATATTAAGAGTTGATAGGTGAATCAAAGTTCGAGGCCAGTCGTGCTTCAGGGATCTACATACTACCCGCACATAAATGTTTCCTACAATTACTATTTGGAAGGGGAAAAGTATGCATAATGCTTTTTACAATGTAAGCAGGGATGACGTCAGAATAGCTGTGCGTGCTCCCGAGGTATGCCCTCCGAGTAAGTTGTCACTCCCAAGTGTCGCTATACATAAATGCTTCATTAACCAGTAACTTAAAGGAGGTAATGCCAGCATCAGATGACAGGCCATAATCATACATGTAGCAAATTACATATCAGTCGTCCAAGCAGGGCAGTGGAGAATAGACAGAGCTGATAACCATCACACAATCCCCTCCTTTTTCAAAGTTATTTTTACACTACATATCTCTTTATGTTTATTCTTTATTTTTAACCAGTTTTCCATGGCGTTATTTGCAACCTTCTAGTTCAATATATGTTTTGTGTGATGCCCGAGGTGGAAACATAGTTATACATGCAAGGTATGTCTGGGCAGACAGGGAAAAATGATAACTGTATTGAATAATTCAATAGTGGGAGCAGAAGTAATCGCATACTTGTGTTGGCCCATAGAGGGGCCTCTTGTAATTATTGCTACATTTCGGCGTGATTATCAAAGCTAAACGCTTCACATATCTTAGGAGATTCTCTCGGATACTTCCATTCAATTGAACTCCCTGAAGAGGCTCATTGCCAATTCAAAGCCATGAATAGAATATCGCTGATGAAAAATTCTATTACAACATAAACAACCCCCACCCCCCATCCCCACCCCTCCACACACACACACACACACACACAATATACTCTCATTTAATTCTCAGTGGTTATGAAATCGTGTTAAATAATGAAGAATAGCTGGGGCGAATTGCTCTATAGAGTGTTAACTCTCTAGGGCATCTAGGTTCTGATATACACAAACAAGTTACACTATAATATATCTGACTCCGTTCTTATTATTACAGCTCCCAAATGGGCCAGGGGCCGCTTCTTGACCTAGCGCTCATACCATCAATCAATAGCGAGCAATAGGATGAGTTACTCGCTATCTAATGCTCTGTAGTCAATGGTGCCTGCTCTAGAGGCAAAGGATATAAATCCTCTATAATATTTCCCATTCTCCCATGCATCATTCTTCTGCCAGATACCGGCATCGTGGGCGCGCCAAGGCAGGACTTCTTTTTTCCATCGCCCAATTAGCGATCTCAAGCAACGCCTTCTCCCCCACTCGTCTCCGGCTTCAAAAATTGAGGTAACCTTTTCTGCTTAAGAAACAGGGCCCCGAGCGCATGCCTCAGACCAGTTTTAGGTTCGGCCATCCCGCGTAAATCTTGTTTTGGAACCGTTTAACCACTGCGTCCCAGAATTAAATGACTGCTTTGCAATTGAGAAGGACAGAAGCTGGTGATGTATTTCCGCAATTCCAAGCCCATTTTAGGAGTCGCTTCATGTTTTAAACAGAAGGGAAAGGTGCTTTCCATTCATCACAACTCCGGAGCTTTTCAATAAAAAGAAAAGAATTATAAATGATTTGGGCGAGGGACCCTCTGGAAAATGCCCCCATATTCGCTCGCCCCCGTACGGAAGAGATTATTTCATTTCTTTCTTCCACTGTTTGAGTTACACCAAAACTCTGATTTTCACTTCATGGGGGTTGTGTAGTTGGTGACATCCTCCCCAATGATCAGCAGCTGCCATAAACAGCAGCAAGAAATAAGAAATCAATCAGGCTTCTCAGGGTGGCTTCATCCATCATATGTCGGGTGGAGGCAGCTAACAACCCCCGCCCCCACCCCCACCTCCTCCACCTCCACCTATTGCTCCTCCGCATCTCCACTTCCCAATCATTTCTCCACACCCTCTTCAGCGATCTGCCTGAGAGAAGACTGGGGAGAGGAAAGAGATGAAGATATAAAAAAAGATATCCAAATTTCAATCCGTTATAGACCACATGTTCGATGTAGTCTCTTCATTTCCTCAAGCAGTGGACTGAAAAGCAATTTGGCTGCATTGAATTTATCAAACTCGGGATGGAAACCAATGCAGATGTGTTGCCTGGGGAGATAGATGGCGAGACTCAGCTTGAGAAGTCAAACCCAGTGCGCCCATATTAGGGAGGACTATTCGTCATTCAAATCGATGTCTTTGATGAGTGGCTTCACAGACACCGAAGTCGAATGGAGAAGACGCATTCAATGCTCAAATCCAATCCATCCAAATTCATCACCAGAAGGAAGCTGGGGTATTATGGAGAAATAGACACTAAAAATCAATCTCTAGCTTAAAATCTCATTTAAAACCGAACTGCCAATGTCCAATTCCACCCTGACGAAGAAATATGCATTTCATATCACCATGGGGATATAAAACGTATGCATCATTTTGAAATCAGGTCCATTAAAATCAAGTCGCCCGACACCAGGCATGGAGGGGAAATTATATACAAATGCAATGAATACTTTATGCCCGTAGCTAATCAAGATGCAGTAGGCGAGATCAGGATTACACATGGACAGGCTAATTTTGGCCTATGCATGTAAGCTACTGGAAATCAACCGTTCGGACGAATCAAGAGGCCTGTAGATAACGTAAAACCTATCTACATGCTATCGGTGTAATAATGGGAGCGTTCTATTTTCCATATCGCCTAAATCGGTTTATCAAATGAAAGTGCAATTATTCATTGAAAATTCGATAGTTAGTGGGCACTTCACACCCGGCCTGTCATAGAACCTGTCAGGGGAAATCAAACACTGTTCACACACAGATTATCCTCCATGTCCGACCAGCAATATACACACTTCGCAAGATTTATACAGTACGATAGGCGATGGATAGGCTTCATATGTACATTGATAGGCGCCCGTGACGTCCGTCCAGCCTTTATTACATATATTTTATATATTTATTATTATATCATTATACATATACTGGTAGGTAGTACTAAGAGAAACCTTCCACGCAGTGATGAAAAAACCCCATACAGGATACATCAATTGACACTTTTCTACTATACCGATATGATCCTGATAGAGTGCAATGGCTCGCTGTTATCGATCGTTCTATCAGTATCCTGCTCTTATCATGTTTAATCAGGAATAAAGCGCAACGATAATGATAAAATATATAAACAATGGACTTAGGTTAGCACAGCGAACGATCCGAATTCTCTGTTCCATTTTATCCCATAGTGAATAAAAGTAAAGCTCTTAATGGGATGGAAAAGAGCCGGGAGAGCCGGGCCATAGATACGTCGATATGAATTATTCATTGCCTCGTGATACCTGAACTCAGTTTTGAAACGTCCAAAACTGCCTTTGATCTGTAATAACAATTTCTAAATGAGGAAAATATTCATATTTAGGCAAGGATGTTGCGAGTGTACTGGGAACATCATTCTGGACAATGCTGTGCCGGGCCACATGCAATCATCTTCCTTTTGGAACGTCCTGGAAATTGATAATGGATTTTCCTAGGCGTTCTGGTCATTCACATACACTACCCAACACCCGATTCACTTCTCTTCTGCCTTCCTCTCTCTACTCTCACTGTCATTACTTCATGATACAAAAGAGCCCTATTCATATTGCAAGGGCTGGTTTCGATTTGTAGAAAGCACTCTAACTTGGAGTTGTCCCAGGCAAGCTGGCTATCTATAATCTTACCTGACCCCTCCAGGTACCATTTGCCTCTGCCCTTTCTTATTTGTGTTTACTTTTAACTTTCTTTCAAAATTCTTCCTCTTGTAGTCCTTCTGTTATTCTTTCTTTCTTTATGTTCTTCTTACATTCTAGACCCTCAAATCATTTTTCCATTTCAGCTTCTTTCTCTCTAGTATTTTTCTAGATCCCACAGTGGTGTCTGGGCGTGTGATTTGGCAATGGTCCCGGAGACAGGGCAAGTGCAACAGAGCCAAAGCCCAGTCTCGGTCCCTCCCACCCCACCTTCACCTTCCTCACCATATAGCCTGCCTTTTGCCTCCTCATACAATAGAATCGCCGTGGAGTAAATTATATATCTCAGCACTCCATAATGTCCCCACTCAAGGGAAGTTTGATCATTCCCAATCTCACAATTTTTCCATATCATTGAAGTATCACTTTGAAGTCTACCACCAGACCAGAATAAATTTCTCATCCCTTCTTTCCCCAACTGCCTCAATCTGTCCCCTTCAATCTCCAATCTTATCCACATAAACCGTTACGTATTTGACGTACTAGGCCTGACAGGGGTGAACTACCCAACATACAAGAGGGTCTTTTCTCCTCTAATCCTGGTTTACCCATTGTCAGATTATTTATGGGGCGTTATCTTCTGGTGAGACCTGAATGATGAAGATGCGGCACCTGAAAAATCTATACACCACCGGTGCATTTGATCTACACAAATAGAAATCCAAGATTACTAGCTCAACACAAAAAGTTGGAAACATAGATACGGTACCCATGATTTTTTTCCGTAGAATCAGAAACTGGGATCAACGTCCTAGATTCGTAATGTTTCTCCTATACTGGGAAATAGCAATAAACTATTAAATCATGAAATGGATTTCAAGGGGTCGGCGTTTAAATTGTCATCACTTACTGACTACCCAAATCAAATTACCAATGGACAAACTTGAACATAACATGTAATATATTCATGACTAGTTTATAGTAGGAGGGTTCCGCTTCCCCAACAAATCGGCCTTCTCCAAAACAATCCCATATCATTTATCATCTCTTTCATTCACCCACAGAGCTTCACAGTAAAGTATACGTAGCGTATACAACTAACAACGACCCCTACTCGGATGTCCCTTGTAATAAACACATGTCAACCCAATGAAATATTTATGAAAATGGTTTTCAACCTTTAGCAATTGATGGTCTCTATTTACTACATAATAAATCTCCGGTGTTGAGGTGTGCAAAATATGGGTGATAGAATAGAATGTACACATTCTTTTTATGTTATTCACATAAAAAGGCAGTTCCAAAAACAACATTTACGATGAGCCTTACCGTTTAATGTTTTTAGACAATACTTTTCTCTCTTTTTGTAATAAATCTGGAACACATCCTTTTCAGAGGCAACCATCCTCAAAAGGGAAACGAGGCGGATAATGTATATGAATAACCCAAGGCCTACGATATTTTAAACTTAAGGAGGACTTCAGCGACAGAAAAGAAAATTCCTTTCCATCGCCCAATTGAGAGAGAAAGAGCGGTCACTAAAGTGCACCTGAATTAGACTAGAATCGTCTGAAAGTGTTGTGGTTATTTTGCTTCACTGGAAGTAGACAGATATTTCTTTTTTTTTGTTAAAAAATATTTAGTCTGGTAAATAAAACAGACACATACAAATACATGGGTTTTTCGTTGTGTCCTGAAGTAAATTCTATGAATTCTACGGGGGTACAAGTGTTTTAGAAAATAAAATAAATGATTGATATTTAATCCTTTTTAGATTTATTTATATAAAGTGATACGTGAAAAAGAAAGTAGATAAAGGTTTATGAAAGGATGAAACTAGGATGAATAGATGATGGCTCCAGTCTAATTAAATAATACATATCTTATGGTACAGAGTAGTGAGTATGAGATCGGTCTCCACAATTTTCAACTAAATAATTTACTAAGATCTTAATAATTGTCAGAGTTGTTAAAAAAGTGATAACTAAAGAAAATATTCGAAGAACTAAATCCGTTTTAAACCCAAACGAACAATTCTGTTAATTATCAAATGATTAAAATTGATTTTGATGACGAAATATCGATGAAAATAAGGAACTCTTTCGTCTAAAATTTACAAGGTGTTGGGGGTCAAAAACGCTATTTCCCAGCGAAATACATAAAAAATAATCTAAAAATTCGGAAAGATGAGAAAAATTAGCTGTAATAGCATGTAAAACATGTTTCTTTACGATGGATTTGACTATTCATTTGTGTGCATTTCAAATTGTGTTTACAAGATCGGTGGACGCAATAACGTAACGTAATTTGTTCAACGTTAGTTACGCGCATAGACTATTACGCGCATTGCTTTTCTGCGTCCTTGAAAACCATTTTTGCTGCGTTGAGGGATGTAGTCCATGACTGATTTTGAAGGGGCTAAGGGAAGATCTTAGAACGGTTTAACTTGTAATAATAATAATAATGGATTGCTGAAGTACTGCTATAAATCTCAATATAAACAAGAAAGCTTACTATATACAGTGCAAGAGTATCTTTTCACAGTTTCAAAAGTATCATTGAAAAATAACCTTCAATCAGCCATGTACATTGTAAATACCAGTTAATACCAAGTATGCTACATAAAGAAAACAATACAATATATTATTGGTTGTATTTCATCAGGTACTTTTGAACAGTAAGGTGGAGTAGGCAGAACCCTGCGAGTGTCACGGTTCTAGGCTGTCAAAATCAGAAAGAGGTTGTTATTTGTGGGCGGTAATTTTATATGTTTATACTTATAAATATCTTTTTTTATATTCTACTACTGGAATTACTCCAGATAGCACCTGTAAGCCGGTAATAACTGAATGACATCAATGAGAAGCTCACCAAACAAAAGATGCCGTTGGGGGCGGCATGCCCCGCCAAGCCAAATCGAGGTGTTTCCACCCCAGCTTCCATATTATGTACCCTGATCGATCGCTGGAAATACAAACGTGTCCCACTCGACAGGCACGAGAGGCGTCCATCTATATTCGTTACACAGAACATGCTTCTAAAAGCCATGTTTCCTCTGCCTTGAATAGCATGCCATAGCCATATTCATTTCCTACTTGTGTACTAGATCTCAACCAGAGCATGTTCTCCTTCTGCCAAGTGAGGTAAAAGGGAAAAACACTAATTATATTTTCATGTCTTTTTTATTGGTGTAATAGAGAATGAGTTCAGAGCAAGAGTAGAGACATAGGTGAGTCCCATTATCATACACTAGCTAGATTATTTCTTTTATTGGCCATGAACTCGTGAGCGTACAGACTTAATTGTGGATGTTTGTCCTAGTAACCAGCCATGGACTCCTTTTTAAAAGTATATCCTGGCAAGAATTTAAGATTGTGTTCCACGAAACCATCAATATTTTTAGTCTGTGACTGGTACAGAAATAGCATCGGGACACTGTTGCTGCTAAACTTGACTGTCTCAGCTGGCTTTTGCCAACAGGTCAGCCAGGCCCTTTATCTACCTGGCGTTATCCGCCTCATTCATTGCCATGCAGAGAATGGGGACAAATATGTCGGACGCTCAGCTGATCGAGGTGATTGTGTAGGCCTATTATTAATAGCGGGGGATAGGGACTACAATGGGGAAGCTTCTTACTGCTGGAGACATATCTGATATTCAAGGGAAAATATTGCTGATCTAGGTGGCTACAAGTTGCTAGTGTAGGGCATAGTCAGGAAAGGTTCTAAACAACTTCTGTGCATTTATATTGCTACATAGTAATTCATTCAAAGATCAATGAATACCAATGATGAGCTGCCCTAATTTACAAAGTCAATTAATTTGCCCAACCCACTCACAATATCTATACGAACCCGTTCAATTTACATTGCAGGAGGGGGATTATGAAACCTCAAAGGCTCTGATCCCGAGAACAAATTCATATACCGGTAATATATGTATTCTGAAGGAACCAACAAGCTGGCTTTCAGATTGTGCTCAAGACATAGATTTGCCTCCATTTGGGATTGTTTGTTTTATATTTTTGCGGCATGTATATATCTACAGGATTTTCAATGATAAGATAGGAGTTGCCCTTCGATATTCTTTGTACTGTAATTCAATATGAATAAAATGCATGAGGCTTTTGTGAATCACTATAAATGATATGGTGGACCACTCCTACCTCAGATGGTTCACCACAAGGTTAGAAATAAACATACAATTCGAAAGCATATTCTATACTCGCAGAAAATGGACGTCTTGAACCAATCTTCAAAGAATAGCGGACGCTACAGCGGACCCTGGTTGCCTGGGGACATTATAAGGTGGTTCTGTGCTTTTGCAATAAATCTAGGGAAAAAGGGATGGGTGAATGTGCAATCATATGCCATCCAGAGCCATACATCTACTATCCATCCAGACCTACTATCTCTCTCTCACTTGGTGTATCAGGTGCAAAAGGGTTACTATATAGGGCCTAAAGAAAGAGTAACAAATCCACATGCACACACAGCGAAGATGATATTATAGGTTGAAAAAGCAGGCTCTGGCCTAAATTGTTGAATGAAAGCTTTATTGAAAAGCCAGGCCACTATGAGATCTGAAGGAGATGGATGTTGGGGGGGGGGGGGGGGTTAGTATAGGAGCCTATCTTTAGCATTCACAGAGATCTGCCCGCAGTACTAGTTGCTGGAGGTGCCCAGTAGCTGTTTAAGATTTACATTCAAAGGAGAGGCTGATGGATAGAAGGAGTAAGAGGATTGGCCCTAGTTCCCAAGTTGGCCCCTTGCCAAGAATCTACCCAAGGCCCCCTTGATTGTACTGATCCTCAACAAGGGTCTCTGCTAAACCCCCAATCTAAATTTACCCACACGGTGGTCCGATCTTTGACCTGCCTACAACCCTTGAGGTGGCAGGGGCGCGGGTGACTGGGTCGACGATATGATGGCCACTTTTCATTTCTCGCTCTGGCAACTCTCATGTTAATTTTCTGATATAATGACTGATACTGGGGAGACTGGTGTCTGTTTTTGTCACTGAAGTCGGGCTTCACATCAGAGATAATGCCTTGTAACTTTGTCATACAATCGGTTACTCGTGACATATCTGCCCCATCTAACGCACATTTACACTGGTGGGTGATTTATTCATGTGTTTTCCTCCGTATCTCTATACTCAACTGACAGGCAAAAGAACCCCCAAGTTCTTATTAGTTAATGCGCGGTTCCTTTAGATACAAAACAAGTAAATGATCCAGGTATGTCTTGGCCTTGAAATGACAATTATACAGGTAAAGGAGGAAGAGTGTGTGTGTGTGTGTGGGGGGGGGGGGGGGGGGGGTGTTATCGTCCTATCAATTATCGGTGATTACACAGGTTGATTTTTGACAACATTATTACATATATGTACAACCTTTGTGAAGACCGGACGCGGATTAAGGGTTCTTGCCAGCAGTTGGACGTAACACCCAATGCATGTAGTGGTCCTATGCCCCTAAGCTCTTGATAACTACAGGCCAAATACTTAAATACAGGTCTTAATTATGCCAAAAGTACTCGTAACGACACCTCCCATTCCTTACTGACACATCTATACAGCCATTTTGGCACATTAGACAACAAAATAATTAAGAATTCAATTAGTTCTGCTGCTGGTGTAATTAGTTAAATTCTTTCTAAAGAATCTGAGGTTCAGAAGTAGATTTTTAAATATATAATTGATATAGATAGTTCATGTACGATGAAAAGACAGGTAGATGATGTATTGTGATCTAAATAAAAGCCTCTAAAGATCTAGGATGAGTAAGCACTCATCGCTCAGGGCAGATAGTTTCATGGTATTCTTTTGGTGGAAGGAAGCCTGTGCTTAGGATAGCCATCTCTTATCACAAAGCCATCCTTAAAGTCCATCCTCAAGAGGCAGCAATTCTAGGCTCAAACTTGAAACAAGTATAAAGAAGAGCCGGGTCGAAATCCCACTAACAGTAAGTGCTGACAGTCGTGGTATGGGTTTGTGCTCTCAAGCTTGTAAAAGCTAGAAGAGGGATGTCAAATCAGGTGTGTAAAGATCGTGATGAAGGCCACAATCATCTTAGCCACTTTCAGTCCCTTTAAAACCTCAAGCAAATAAAAGAGGCCCTCTCCATTCATAGAAGTGGTTGGTTTCTCTGTTATGTAATGTCACTCAGTATATTACTTTATCTTCAGTGCGATTATTTGCACTGTAACCATTAATGTTTACCAAGTTTTCTTCGGGCTGTATGAATTGATACGTACAGGCTTAATTCAATAAAGGGGACTGAGAACTGAGTACCAACCAATTCATATGAGACTTGGAGAGAAGACTGATCATTGGGAGCCTTGACAAGAAAAGTGTGCTGCAGCCTGATTTAATCGGGCTGCGGATTTAGAGTAAGAGAAATGGCTAGGTACTAAGGATCTCCAAAATACACATAGCAGGCAAGAACAACCCGTCCTGTTTGTTTGGCTTGCTCTTTCCACCTGCGCCAAATCAAGAGGGCAGACCTTAAGAGTGAAGACGATAACGAAATCGAACTGACATATTGTACCCCATATCTATTGGCCAATGCTGCACTTATTACAAATACAACACCTAGGTATTCTCCCTGAGTGTTATTCGCTCTATAATTATTATATAATAATCCTGCAATATTTATGTGCTTGACGATTTCCTCGAACTGGATTTACAAAACAAAATGACCATTTAAAAAAAATGAAATAGTGCATTAGGTCTATCTGGTGTGGGCCTATGAACCACAAGATAAAAGGGCAACTTCTGCAGCGTGTCATGTACTTTACTTTTGTTATAGATTTTTTTGTCTGGCTTTTCCCCCAGTCATGGTACAAGGGATCAGTTACAAGGTAAATAACTATCCAGAGACCTCGGAGGTCTTGAGTCTATTTGATTCAGAGGTACATTATGTTTAAGCTAATAGCGACTCCAAACAGAATTACTTATCATGCATGGGTCCTTGCGTATCGTAACTCTATCGACCACCCAACGGAACCTATCATTATCGCAACCCAATTACCAAAGCAATCACAGGTCGGTGGGAAGGATCTACATACTTGAAGATCCATGCCTAACTGAACCAAACACACTGTACTGCTACTACTACCAATACTACACTATTTGCGGGTAAGGACAATGCCTATGAGGCTATATACATGAATTTATATGAATGCATGAGCGTATCATACTATTGTCTTCAATAAACCATATCAGTACGATAGGGCGTAAATATGAGGAAGCATGTAATAATCATCACCAGTTGCTTCGCCTCAGCAAGCACGAAGTGGTGGCAATTAAAACAGCAATAAATCAAATCGGGAGAATCAAAATATCCATAATCTTTCGGGTGTACGGCAATGATTATAGTAATTTCTTCCTATGCTTACCGAGAACCTTTAATTCTAGTACACCTTAGCACATTCATAGACAACAGGCCCAACAGAGCGACAGCAATAAATGCCAGCAGAGTACAGATGGAGGAGGTCGTTCATCATATCTGTTTATGTGACTTAGCCCTCACATCCATAATCGAAGGTAAGGCTACGTGTAACACAGCGAGCGGTGCGATGAGTTTTTGCACTCTTGCAAAACAACTTTTGAGTTATAACTCAAAAAAGAAGAAAAGAAAACGATTCTTTGTGGTTGGTGCAGCATATTTTGAGCATTTGATGGAACTGAGCCTACTTGGCTGGATGGTGGAAGCTGAGTCCCAGAAGCAGCAGAGCTTATATAGTGATCGGAATTTAGTGCGAAGTATACCATAAGTGAGCCATGAGTGAATCTTGAGTGCCCACGAATGCCAACGGGAATTATGTTTTTTAAAAAATATTCGTCCTTGGAAAGGCCCACGCATGTCCTTTCCCTATCCCATCTCTTCACCTTTTGAGAAAAAAAATCTCTCCGGGGGTGATAAAACCTTTGAGAAAAAATCTTAAGTACTTGACATGGACAAAAGATTAACCAAACAAAATGATATGTATGACCTCAGGATTGAATTGTGGGGAAACATTCAAGTGCTCCGAGGGCCCCACGGCACTGGCAGTGCTGGGTGCACCTACTTTGACTCCTTATTGATTGGCTGGCAGGCTTTCTCCTATATAGTCAATGTAATGTAAGACTTGGAGCAGGGGGTGTGGGTTTGAGTGCCACCGATATTAACTGAAGGGAAAAATCATTTACCAGTTTGCTTTATGACTCCTAAAATCAGCCATTCCGAAGCTTGTGAATGTAGACCATAAACGCAGGTAGTTCGTTTACACACAGAGGATGGGAAGAATGACTGGCACAGGGAGAATCAAATTTTACCCGACCAACCAACAACATGTCCCCTCACGATAATACCTCATGTTGTATTACATGTCATTTCGTGCCTTCGCATTGATGACGACGGAGAACGATTCCCAGTAAAAATCGGCCTCAATACATCATTTATAACGTGCCCGTTCACCATCCTGCGTGTGTATATCATATGATATGAGCGTTTCATTCCCTTGGAAAAAAGATCCCTGCTAGGATTCTAGCTCCCTTTTTAGCTATAATACCCTATCCATTATAGTATATAATAGTGGATGTAAATCGCTCTATAGAATACAGATCGACACTAGCAATATCGGGTAATAACAATAGTATCAAATTCCCAGGCATGATATCCTTATTTACTATCTCGGCCATCCAGGCTGTACAATTCTAGTATATTATAACTGTTCCTGCTTTCCTAGCTACAGTAGAATCTCTTTGACAATACAGCATGTAAACACGATGGGAAATCTTTGCCACCCAAGCCTCGTAGCCCATCCAAGGCAGAGCCTCGGGCTTTTAATAGATAATACTCAAGGGTCAGACGTATGTCTGTATATTGCTGCCTCCAGACGCACCTGACATTACTGGGGGGGGGGGGGGGGGATTCCTCTTCTGGTGGTGGTGGTATAGTGGTGGTAAGTATTAGTGGTGGTGGAGGTGGTGCCATTTCCCTCCCACCTCCCCTTGCTTTCTACTCACTATTCTCTGTCATTTCTCCCACCACTCGATGCCCCCACTAACTCCCCCTCCCAATACTCTCTGTCCTATCGCTATAAATTATATGCTCTCAGCATCCTTTTTCGATATTCACTCCCCTATCTCTATACTACTTTCTTCCCCTCTCTCTCGCTCTTTGTCTTCATCTATTGTCCCTTCATTCTTTCCAGTATTTCATCATATATCTCTTTTTACTCTACTCGCTTTATCTTTCGCCCTGTCCTGCTTATATAGATCTCCTTTCAATCCCTTCTCCTTTCTCTAGTATTCTCTTCCCCTCATGCTATTCCCCTGCCTCAAATGCCACGCCCCCTCCAACTACAACTCAGGCATTATCATTACTCTCTGTCCAAGCCTCCAGATAATAAGCAATCATCGCAAACATAAGATCTCTTCAGTTACACTTTTTAAGCGAGAGCCTTAAACAATCTATCTCTATCCTAGTTGTAATCTGATTTTCAAGCAACATCGCAATAAAGACATCACCGCAAATGAGGATTTCCAGTCAATTCTTTTAAATGCACTTCACTATGATCAGTTATTGTTCCTTCATTCTTTCCTTAAAGTTGATTTACTATCACAATCACTCAATATTTTTTTTGTATTTCCCACTTAAGTGATAGTGTATTCCCGCCTGAAGAATTCTATTAACAGATAACACATAACAAGTGCTATATTGATAAGCACACCAATTTGACCAACACGTAAAACTAAATTTAGGCATATATACAATAATAGCAAGTTCATGGACTTTACGTCAAAGGTGTTTCTGAGAATGACCTATGCATTTTGCCCAATCAGTGATTGAAGTACATGTATATATATAGTGTTATTTTATCTATATCAGACAATCATTTGTTATCAATTGATATCTCATGTCCGTAATCTTTGTTATCTCATCACAATGGTGAGACTGTCCCTCCCTACCCAATCAGAAATATTTTTGAGGGTGTACAGATTGCACACGATACCGACATATATATTATAATATTTCGATACATCAGGAGTCATATCCTTTAGATAGGCATATCAATACACGCATTCATGCCATGTACATGTATATATACCGACATCTAACAACCAATATTTCATTAATCTGCAACAGGCTTTACTACAAGATAAATAAATATCTCTCTTCACTGAGTGTTTTCAGGAGTGATTTTCTCGGTGCATGTTATGAATCCATATTCTTGAACTCAAGCTCGTTCTACAAATACACCCAGTCGGTAGCATAACAAGAACTGATATATATCTAATCCGATAGATAAATTGTATAATCTGACTCACAAATCACACAACTAAAAATATAATATATACAAGGTACGAGTCTGCAGATCCTCTACGTGGGGCGTATTGATTTTTTGTTCGCTTTTTTGTTATTAAACAATAGTCAATGGTTTTCAAACAGAGCAAAAAAGAATTCAATAATGAAGATGATATATATATATATATATAAATATATAATATATATATATATATAAAACAGGAAATGTCAGAAATTGATGGTAGAGAGTTGGTTGTTTTTTCTTTACATTTAATGTGACCGAACAAATGACTGTCATGCTTACCTTGGATGGTTCTTTTGAAGAAAGCCTTGCAGGCTTCACAAGAGGCAACTCCGTAGTGGTAACCCGAGGCAATATCGCCACACACGAGGCATAGTCTTTTGGGGCCCTCAGTTCCTTCGTGATCAGACCCTAGCTGAGTACTTGAGCAAAACTCATGCTTGTTTTCCAAGGAATCGGGCGAGGACCCGCCACAGCTGAGATCACCCCCTTCGCACCGATAGGTCTTTCCAAATCCACAGTCAGAATCACTGTTGAAGTCTGAGAGGGGCCTTGCAAAGCCATTAGACAACGAACCCGGGGACTGGCAGTCCGGGCTATCTGGCTCTAATTTTACATCAAATTCTGTCTGGAGATCCAGATCCATCATCTTAAGTCCGTACATCAAACGTCTTAAAGTGAGCGTCCGCCTCTGTACAGAAGACACCCACTCCACTGCTTTCTAACCCACAGTTTTGCTGCACTGGGCAATCAAGGAATGATGGGCTAGAGTGATGACTGTGGAAAAGGGAGCTGCAGTCTGCTCGAGCTGATGTCCTTTCTGGCTCTATCTGGTATACTGGATGCTGCCGCTTGCAGGGATGGTGGCGGTGGAGAAGAGAGGTAGTGGCTGTGGAGGTGGTGGTGGTGGTGGTGGAGAGGTAGTGGTGGTGGTGGTGGTGGTGGAGGATTGGAGTGGTGGAGGTGGTGTTGTTGGTTGGTGGTGGTGTGGTTCTCCCGTTCTCTCAATCAGGATCCCCCTCTCTCTGGCTTCGACTGCTCTTGTTGCTGTTGATGATGTTCCTTGCTGCAAACACAAACACAAGTCTTTACAAGCACGCTCACAAAATGTGTAATATCCAGACAGTAGAAAGCAGTGTAACGATAGAACATTGATAGACAATGATAATCTCTCCTCCTCTGGTACACACAGTGTTAGGAGGATGTGGTTTGTATGTATACAGAGAGCTCTGGACCTGATAAGAGGAGGAGGCGGTGGAGGAGGAGGGGCAGCAGGAGGAAAAGATGGGGGCGTAGGCAGCTGGAACTCCAGCTCCAACTGCTGCCACAGCCTCTGCTGGGGCTGCTTGCAAAGCAGGGAGGAGTTCAATGGAGGGTATGAAAGCAATAACAATAATTTGTGTGTAGCTTCAACACACACAATGATACACCGAAAACCTTCTGGTAGTGTCCGCAAGCAGTTAAATTCTGGGGGGGGGGGGGGGGGGGTGACAGTAAAAAATTAAGTTCAAAATACACTAATCACTGACACACTACTAACCAAGGCACACAGGTGTCTTTAATGGTGCTCCTCTTAAGACTTGAAGAGAAATATCCGCTAATTCCTTAGTGTAACAATAACAACATTCAGCAGCAATTCTCCGGTTTGGTAAAAGAGTCCACGTTTGAAATAAAATCTAGGGTGTATGTTGTTTAAGTCCCACGCCTGGCTGCCTAGACTGTAGTAATATCCCACAGCAATGCAGCCTACATGTGCAGTGGAGTAGAGGGGCAGGGAACCTGACTTGAAGTACTCTCTACTTCACAACAGGCCTAAGGGACAGGCACACACATTCTGGTCGAGGCCGGCACACTAACACCACCTACAATCGGTTGGGTATACTACTACTACAAAGTACTATCCCATAGGAGCTGTGAGAGACTCGAGCAAGAGGGGTGTACCCACACATACACACCGCTGCTGCAACTAGCTCCTACTCACTCCCCTCTCTCCGTGTACCTCTCTCTTTTCTCTCATGAGCTGCCCCACACTCACCTTTCTTCTTTCTCTCTCACTCACTCATGCTGCCTGAGACTCTCTCTCGTGAGAGAGGGAGAGAGAGGGAGAAGAGGAGTTCGCCGGCAGGCAGTGGGTTTGAGGCCGATGTAAACACCGGCATGTGCAGCAGGTCTCGGCCGAGCTAGTGCTGTAACCTGCCCACATACCTCAGGTATTTATAGGTCCAGCTATTTTCAGTCTACGCATCCACCACCATGTCTTTACCCCACTAGTTTTCTTCCAGCACACAAACACTACATTTACTTGGGCAGTGAATCAATAGCTAAACACTGATACTCATGCAACTTAAAAATTATTCACACCAAAAAGATAGGGCCAAGTGGGTCAGTGGTCCATTACCTGAATCTATTGGCTTATATCAAGTGCGATTTATGACTGGAGAAATAAGCTTTCACCAAGGCATTATTCGAGAGTCGAGAGGATACGTGGATTATGGTCGTCAGGATACAATGTTGGAAATGCACAGCACAGCGTGATACCTCATAATCTAACAGGCAGTCGGGTTTCTTTTTTCCCATTCATTGACGTCATGAAGTGGGATGAAACAGAGCCGGTTTTTCACATAGCATCTAACTGCATTTCGAGACCGGCCCATCTCATAATTTCACCAAGAAATCTTGTTGAGGTCCAGATTTCTTTTTGGTAGTCGTTTCGTAAATATGCCAGGTGAAATACTTCACAGAGATAATGAATGCTGAAACACTTTAGAGGGTCGTTTTCTACCATGAATTTGATTTATTTAATAAGAACTTAATTTGATACAGTGAATTATATTAATATGTGTTTGCTTTTGGAGAGGTGGTAATCATAGGGTCGCCAATCACTACTTATGTCGAGACATAGACAAGGGAGGCTTAAAGTTACACGATGTGCGCGCGAAACTAGTAACCTGTAAATTAAAATGGGTGCAAAGAGTAATAAATAACCCTTTGAGCAAATGGGTAGCCATACTCAGAGAAAATCTTGGAGATAATCTTAGAGAAATACTAGGCTTTAGAAATATTATTTCAGCGGAATTCTCTGAATTTTATGCCGAAGTATTTAAGGTTTGGAAGAGATTTTATGGTGATAGAGAACCCTTGAGCAAAAAAAGCGTTTTGTGTGAACACATTTGGAACAACAGGTGGATTAAGCTAGAGGACGGCTTGTGCAATGTAGCATTATGGAAGAGAAAAAGAATACATAAGGTAGAAGACCTAATATGCTATAATAGGGTTAAGAACAAAAACGAAATACTATGCGACTTCGATATCAGGATTAATTTTCTGGAAGAGTTAAGTTTAAACGGGAAAATCCCGAAGCACTGGTTGGATATTGTAAAAACTGGCGAGGTCACAAATTACAAAGATGAGCTGCTTTGTCAGATAGGTGAAAATGAAATTGATATTTTAACAGCGCACACTAAGACAATGTACGATGCCATAAAAAATGTGTTATATTCAAATGAAGAAAGGAATAGCGACTGGTACGCAAGATTCCTTGTCAAAGATGTAGATATTTCCAATTTGGAATTTGAGATGTGGTATAGAGTTTCCTTCAACTGCACAAGAGATGTCAGACTACAATCCTTTCAATATCAAATTTTAAATAAGCTGATAGTGTGTAATGTTCACCTCAATGATATGCGTATTGTACCGTCCAATCTGTGTAGATACTGCGATTCAGTGGACGATTTATTCCATTTTTTCATCGAATGTAAGAAAGCATGCGATTTTTGGCACAGCTTAAAAAACTGGGCCAGAAACAACGAATGGTTAGATCGTGAAATAGCTGAAGATTTAAATGCAGTATTCATGATACTTGGCATACCCAACATAGAAGAGAAATATCGTGTGTGGAACTACATTTTAATATATGCCAGATTTTATATATATAAAACCAAATTATTCGGTCAAAATAATATATGCTTTTTCGCCTTCCTTCGAGAGCTAAAAGGCAAGCTGAGAACGTTACACGATAGCTCATTCATGAATCCTGCTCACAAGAGAGAGTGGAAAACATGGGTAAACTTTTATGAAAACCTATAAAAACATGTCTTGAAATCCACAACTGCTTAATTAAGACCCAGCAGGTTCACAAAGAAGAGATTTCTTCTGCTGTCTTGTGATATGTATAAAATGTTGTTTAATAAGACGCACCTCTAAATATAACATGTGTAAGAGTGGCGAAAAACAAAATAACGATTGAATATTCTTTATTGTCATTGATAATACACAGAATTGACATGTAAAGCAAACAGCAACCGATGAGGACAAACGAATGGGTGTAATGTAAAAAAGTGTTATACACCTTGAGGGAAGAGAATCTGTTGATATACTGAATAAAGACCAGATGTTTGGCAAAAAAAAAAAATATGTGTTTGCTTGGCACAACAATATGTGGTAGCTGATCTAGTATTATTGTATGTAATCGCTGCAGAACGCCTCGTTAATTTGATCTGCTAAGGTTTGATTCAGGAATGTGTTGGCCCCTTCAATCCCACTGGGTTGCTCATTCATATGTGTGTACATGTATGTATCTATAATCCGATAAGGCGATTATGGGAAATGTGGAAATCATAACAAGCCCAGGCAGGTTGGAATATATGGATGTGGATACGCCACCAGATTCCCATTTACATACTTAGCAAATATTTTTATTATTCTAATTTCTGCCGCCTGCGGGAGATATAGGGCGTAGGTGTTACATTTTAAATTATCCGCAGTTAAATAAAACACTGCGAATCGGGGGATAACAAAATGGTCAACACTTATTTTTAAATATCTGGAAACGCTTAAAAGGAATTATTGTAAGGCAAAAAATATGTCATGGTAAGGGATACAATGTTGCTCAAACTGTTAATATTATATATCCGTAATAATGTAAACACCAGCTTATAATAATTGATTCAACTTATAATAATGATTATAACATTCACGACCACTTCTTCCCTATCTTTGGAACTGAAATGAAGTGTGAACATGAAAAGCTCGAGAGATATTTTGCCCATACATTTTACAATAAACAAACAGATTAGTTTAAGAACAATGCTGTTTGGATTTCATGTTGGCGAATGGTGTATTAAGCACGTGATATTAAGCCATTTAAGGTAGAATTGATTAAAGACCATAACTGGCATAAAGCATAATCACTTTTAGCTACTTTTCGCTTTGAGTCGAGGTATACAGAGGGCTATAATGTGGGGACAATACATAAAGGGGCGGGTGAATTTAGCAATGAACATTTTCAATACGGTAGGTATATATACAGCTGGGTTTTTTGCATTTGCATCAAACATATACGACAGTATATATATGATGGTAAATATTAATACATCATACTCATATTATGACATATATATAGATCTAGATATTAAATGTCAAACAACACAGTGCGATAATACTCAACCGAGGTAATGCACTTTTAAATTAATGGAAGATGAATAACCTGAAAGGCTGAATAAGTCTTATAAGATTATCCCCATGGCCGATTGGCATTTCGCACATATTGGTATATAAGCTATATAAATTGATACGGGTGTTTCAATAAAATGGGCCCGAAAACAAAACAAAAATGTAGGCGTTCCATGGGGACAAAGGAACGCTTAAATGGTCATAAAACTTAAATACAGTACCGTACACCGTTATGACTTATGTCTTATGATGGCGTTATCATGACGATGAATCGGCATACAACTGCATACTCATTGTTATTCAAATCAAAGAGTGGCAACAGATGGACTGCCTAACAGCAGTAAAGCTTCTATAGTCATTTCACTTTCCGGCAACGATTAAGATACTCTAACGGGATTTTTCCGTTCAGCTAGATTAGTCATATCATTTCTACCGGCTTCAGCTTGGCTCACTCAGGCACTCCTCCCCTCTCTAGCTCTGCTTGCCTTCTCCACTTGTCTAGACTACAGTTATTGGCAACACACTTCGCATTCAGGCCTGGCTATATTCCCAATCAGGCCCTGGTTAGATAGACAGGTTCATGCCTATTTATCTGCCTATGTGTCAATTTCATCATGAAATCTACACGATAACCATTCGCAAGTAAGAAGGTGTGTGTCCACAAACGGCCTTGAACTTGCACAGGCCCCCAACAACGTGACGGCATGAGCTGCCATGCAGAGTTGGTTCAGCGACTTGTCAAAACGCTGCCGTCACTGGCGTGCAGAGAAAAGTGGAAAAGTCAGGAGAAATAATGACTGCCACACCAAATACTCTTACAAACAGACAAAATACTACCTATTTAATCTCACTTACCTTATTTAAATTTGATCAGGGAATGCACAATTGATGATAATAGGGTTTCTTCCAAGATTAATCCCAGTACTACAGTAGGCCTGCTTTACGCAATGTACTCCAGTCATAACTGACGGGGGTCGCTACATCAGTGACGTCAATGGCTGCAGGGTTCAAGGTGAAGGACGCTCAGTAGTACAAAAACTATCCACGTTGCTGTTGATGACGACACGATCGCTCACATCATCCTCGGTTCCCGCCACGAGCGACTATATCAGAACCAGCAGAATCGCGTCGTTTCTGACTTAACCGTTATATTTAGGTAAACATCTAGTCTGTTCTCGTTCTCTGAACTTATTTTATTACGTACCTTGAAAATATAGATAATGAGGCAAATAAACCTAAGAAATTTAGCTAAAGGGAAGAAACCCAATTTCTGGCATTGTAATTGTATTTGAGAAATAAAAATTATAGGCCTATATATATATACCTACCAATCATATTTTTAATCATCCATTAATTAAGACAAAAACCGATGGACATATTATGTCCATCGGTTTTTGTCTTAATTTTCATATGATTTTCTACAGTGGTGCTTAATTGTAACGTTACGTAGGCTACTTTAGTAGGCATACTAGCAACGAGTATAGAATAACTATACTCTAGGCCTATATAGGCCTACTTGTTTATACTATTATTTTTTGGGGGAACCACTGCTTTATATTTCTAAGAAAATATACGGTAGTCAAACTCAATCTCTAGCCATAGCTATGTTGTATTGGCAGAGCATAACCCTAGCTAGCCTTCCCGACGACCCTCCCACTTGTACATAGTCAGAGCCGTAGCATGGTTAGGCATAGCCCTAGCTATGCTATGGGAAAATGGGAAAATGAAGATAAAAAAGAACGCTATAGCGAAAATCAGTACTTTTGAACGCAGAGTCCCCTGAATGGGAAACAATTTTTAGACAGTCTACCTGCTTGGTAAAAGGAATTTTCTTTGCCAACCCATGTAGGCCTAGGTCTAGATAATATTAATATTGTTATCATAATACAGATGCAAAATAAGAATCAGAATTAGACCTCCTTTGCCCTGTCAATTTTTAAAAATACATCTATGGTCTGGTATCATTTTATCAATGGCCCAGAATAGCGTCAAATGCGCGCCTATGGGTTATCTTGGGGACAGAATTTTGAATGGTTTTATTCTACTTGAAATGGATTTTTTTTTACCATAATGGTTAATTCTAAATCCCTCTCAAAGTAGAAAGGGTTGATAGTTGTACATTTCCCAGTGGTGAAAAGCAAAACAATCTTGCAGTCATATATAGGCCTACGACTGTTTTATGTGACGCAAATAATTCATATTTTGTATTAAGATGTTGCTGTAATATTTACACTAATCAAAGTATACACACGCCCCTTGAGAATTCTCTGGGGATATTTTTATTTTGTATTTCTTAAAGACATGGCGAAGATTGAAGGCTTACGTGGGCTTCATATTTTGTCAATGGCCTGGTATCTAACTATTTAATGATGATGGGCAAGCATCATGCAAATAAACCAATCCAGGTCCTACGGGTGACTCAGTGTGCTCAGGTAATGCAGGATTAAAAGAGTACGTATCGGTAGTCAGTCCGAATAAGTCAAGGCTCAGAGTGTCTCAGATCGGATAAGAATAGTAGAATGTTTTCCCTCAGTTTGGAGGGACTCTCTCAACTCTGAGCCTAGACTTACGCAGTCCTGGGCACAGAGAAAGAAAGTGCGACCAGAATGAAAAGGTCTTTATAAAATGTGCTGATTGTTCAATACCCACCCATGTCATTACCTCATAGGGATTCTATGAAGATATATTTTATCAAGGGGATTTCTCGTGATAAATGATATTTCGGCAATTAATTTGGAAAGTATCCTACACTGATCCCATGAGGAGAAGTAATAAAGATGAGAATGGGAAAACGTCTTTGCTGTGTTTTTATATCCGCAGGATTGCTTCCTTGCGTTGGAGCTGTTAGTAGTGCATGTCTTTGCTAAGTTATGCGCCTATGAGACAATCACGCCAATGGAGGTTGGTGATCATCGGTCCAGCTATTTTTGTATTCCTAAAAAATATTTGAGTTCGATGATGCCTGATGCTGAGACTTTTATGTACTTAATATCTTCCTCCCAGGCGATCTTCTGGGCATTCACGCCAAACGATTGCGTAATCATTTTCTTCTTTGAATTCCACCGGCAAAAATGGAGATAATTAACTTGCAACCTGAAAAGCTAGGAATCTCTCACACGTGCAAAATTCTTTATAACGCGGTATGCGATGGTTGGCCAAATTGGGATGCTAACTCGCTCAAAGTTGCCAGGGGTAAATTTAAGAAATTTGTGTCTTCTTATAATGTATGATTTACCATTGAAATGTATGATTTACCATTGAAATACAAATATATATACGAAAATAGTTAAATGATATTATTACTAAGCTCAGATAAAATGTGTAAAGTATAAACACATAGGTAAAATTCGGTAGAATTGAGAAATTAAAATAAGCTATGTGTGTAAGTATTGCTTCATCTTTTACTTAGGTATATGCTTCTTTATTCGCACACAGTTAACTAGACAAAATCACGAATGGAGGTCTTGCTTGTATACTGGTCAGGTTGAAAGAGGGAAAGGATACTGGAAATTCAATTCGCAATTGTTAACAGAGGATAGATTTGTCGCAGAACTAGAAAATGTATGTAAAAATGTACAGGATACCATTTATAGATCCTAAATTAAGATGGGATTTTTTAAATTACAAACACGTGAGTTGGCCATTAGGGTGTCCGGCCAGAAAGCCAGAGACAGAAAAGAAAAAGCAAAAATTCGTAAGAAAGGTTTATACGAACTTGATGTCAAAAGAAGATTAAATAGCAAAGTGTGTACCGAACGAAATAATTTACTACAAGACATAAACGAATCTGAACTAAAAAAAAAGAAGCAGAAGGCGCTCTAATTCGTCCCAGGGCCAAATGGAGTACTGATGGGGAAAACCCTCCAAATATTTCTGCGCGCTAGAAAAATGTCGAGCAGAAAAGAAGATTATAAACATATTGAATATTAATGTAAATCTAACAAACAAGCCTGAAGATATTTTAAAAGAGGGTGAGAATTTTTATAAGTACTTATACACGAAAGGTCCCTGTAGTACTGATGCAACAGAAGAATTTGTTAATTCAGGTCATTCCGTCCAATTAGACGAGGATGACAACGAGTTTTTATGTAGAGATATACCTGAGCTGAAATCAAGAAAACAATAGATTCTATCAAAAGAAATAAGTCCCCAGGTTGCGATGGGTTCACCATCGGATTTTACCAATATTTCTGGTCTGTTGTTAAGGTCTTGTTCATGTCAAAAGTGCGGCAGTGCCTTGCTGAAGGAGAAATGACAGAGAACCAAAAAAGAGGTGTAATCAGTGTGATACCAAAAAAGGTAACGACCCAACTTATATTACGTTACTTAATGTTGACTACAAAATTATTTCTAGAACTATCGCCGCAAGGTTGTCAGGATTTCCTCCAAAAATAGTCAATGAAGACCAGTTTGTTTTTGTGAAAGGCAAATTCATTGGAACTGCAGTTCGCAAAATCGACGATATCATTTCTGTACTGGAAGTATCTGGAGACTACGAGAGAAATAGCCAAAAACTATTGTTTTAGACCCTCTTTCTATCACAGAATGGCATTGGCACATGCCATTCCAAAGAAGTGGCTAGCCAAGGTCAAACTAGAAGGTTATTCAATTGAAAATGACTCCATCGATATACATATTGGAGGAAAAGTTATCAATCTTACTGGTTGTTCAGCAACAAATGTTTATCAGAATCTGGTCAGAGACAGTACATATATTGTACTGTCTCTGATCTGGTACAGCTTAAAAAGCTGAATTATGAGAAATTCGACAAATGGCAGGCTATCCTGTCATCTTGTCATCAAACCAAGAATATGTGGTTAAACCCTTTAGATGGATATATGAAGTTGGATATTTAAATTTAGATAAGAAAGGAGATATGATTCTTCATTGGAAACGAGATGCGATGGAAATTGTTCCTACCGATATCTTTTTTTGAGTTGAATATAGTAACATAAATTCCAAAATAATTAACTGGATTATTCTCCAGGCTAAATCTTTTATTAATTGGCAGAAATTGTTCGGCCAAGGGAATTTAAACGAACTACTCCTTTTTTTTTTTTTTTTTTTTTGTTTTTGCAAATCCTTTATTTCCCAAATTAGACATATGTGATGAACAGAACAAGCATACATAAGAAGCATTTTCCAGTAGTGAACTTAAAGGGTGGAATACGTTTTCTTGGTTATATCGGTGAGGAAGAAACCTGTTCCCAAAAGTAAACACTAGATGGCGGCAGTATTGATTTTTTCAGCTAAGGGCTTTTACCGCTTGCCGCTAGATGGTGGCACCTTTGGAATTTTCGGCAGTATATAAGGAATGCGAGCTATTGAGGTACCGGTATCGCATTAAGAACATGACGGAGGTAGACACCAGTGTGTGGTAACATTATTTTAGGCTATCTATTTTTTCTAGTATATCATCTTTGAGCCTTCTCCACATCACTGTTTTTTCTCTTTGGGCCTTGTTGGCGGACATCGAGTAAAGAGTTACATTACACCTCATCTTATGTTCGGAGAATACATTTAGGATATTAATTTTAGCTAATTTTACCTTGCTCGAATAACCTCTGCCTATGTATGATGGCTTTGATCTGTAGAAAGATCCAGTTTATAATTTTTACACATGATTCTTCTCCCTCTATACCAAACATTATATCTTTGAGTACGATTACCATAAGGCCAAAAAAAAAATAGGTGTGTTTCCGATTTATCTGGCTGAAAACTAGGTAGGGGGGGGTGGTAATTTTTTTTTTTTTGTTAATTTTTTTTGTTTGGAAACCACCTCCCAGGAACTGAGAAAAATGACTTTTTCATAACAATAGTTGTTTTGAACATGGAAAATGTGCTTTTTGACCGTTTAGGGTTAGGAAAACCCGTTTTCCTGCTTTTATAAGCTTTTTTTGTCAAAAAATCCAAAAAAACTAAGATATGATGATCCACAGTCTGAAGAGATCCGCATAGAAGCTATTCAATACCTTGGTTGGTTTATATTTAGATAACAATATGTTGTCCACTCTTCTTCCGTGGAAGGCTTCCAGGGTTTGTACCATGTGCTATTACCTCCCTGGATGATTCGTTTGATCCACATTATTCTATTAGCTTCATATATATGTATGAACTAAGAACAAGATGTGTTGTAACGGTATATTCCCACTCCCTTCGTAATACAGGAGGGGAAGAGAGAGAGGTATGGAGGAGGCTAAAGGCTGACATAAACATTAATTTTCTAAGACAATAACAAATTCAGAAATGTATAGCAAGCTGAAAAGCTCAAATCCGGCACACTGCCACCGGTTAACACCAGGTCAATTTGTCCATCCAAGGCCCAAATCATCGAAGTAGAAGATCCATTCAGCGTTGGTTGGCGTTGGATCCATTCAGCGTTGGTTCGTTTTCATCAGGGACATGTGTTGAGGCGTGGAACTATTCGGCACATTTTTATAGTCTTTTCTCGGAGATAAATGAAAAAGCTTTTGTCAATTATATATCTAACGTGATCCTGAAACTAAAACAAAAGAACATAAACATGCAAACAAAATAGAAAGTACATGGGGAAGAGCGGGGAGATTTGGGACATTCCAGAACAATTGGAAAAAATGAAAATAAAATAAAAACACTAAAATAACCACCCCTGCGGTGTTGTGTGAATTAAAATTTTTTCAACATTCAAGTTTACAACAGAAACAAGGTTCATATCAAAATTAATATACTCCAAGATTAACAGAGATCGCCAATTACCGGTCTATTAGGTCTAGGTTTTCAGGTATAGTTGCAATATTCTTTTCTTGTTGAAAAGTATTTCAAAAACAATTTCTTGATTCCAGTACAAAACAAGTACTAAGTTAAGAAATTATCAAGTTAAGTTTGGTTTATCTATTTAACTTTACAATTAGTGTCAACTTAATCCTGTGAGAATTGTACAGATGTATCATTCTCCGGCATTAAAACCAACATACTGCAGACTACCCCAGACTCAACACCACATGACTCTCTCAGCCAATCACAGGCTCCTCATTCCCAGGTCTCTCGTGCATGGCGGCAGCAAAAGGTTTTTTTCCGTCCCTCCTCGTTGTCAAGCTGATTCCATTGACAGCACCTTCTACAGCGCCTTTACTTCTGCCAGTGCACTCATTCTCAGTTAGAGATGGCCGGGTAACGCAAGAGGAACGACCCCAGAGTCACACCACCGCAGTCTCCTCAAAAGTAGGGACGTCCTCTGCCAAGGCAGAGAGCCTTCCAAGATGGCACAAGGCCGCCACGAGCAGACCAAGATGCTACTCGTGACACGCCTCAACGGCCACAGCCTGCAGCCAATCAGCGCATCGCCCAACTCCATCCTGACACAGTAACGCGGAAGGACATGCAAACGATGTATAACAACATCATGATTGCTGTTCATGATATAGCAGCGAAGCAAAACAAAGTCTCCAAGCCTGAATACACAGCTAAAGGACCCACTCCAGTTGTTCAGCCAGAACAACACCCGATTCAGTTACTGCAAACCCCGCTGACTCTGACTCCGGCTACAGTCGTCTTACCGCCAGTGCCTCAGCAGCCGCCGCCAACATGGGCTAGGTATCAAGTCCCTCTTCATTTAGTCCTCTCCTTAACTCTCAGGGCTCCATTATTCAATACAAATTCACAAAAAGTTTTCCTTCCATTTATATCAATCTCCCCAGTCTTGCTTCTAAACGCCATGTCCACTGCCATCTGGAAATCTAAGCCTAATATTCCGGATTCTCTATGGATATGTCCAACGAAAAATCTCCAAACATGCAACTTTCCTCCAAGATCAAAGTGGAAATTAGCAACACCTAATAGGTTTATATTACTGCCATTAGCAGCAACAACCTTATCCGAAGTGGGTAACAATGAAGGTGGATTGATCATAGAGGAATATATATCCTCATCGATCAAGCTGATGGAGGCTCCAGTGTCCACTAATAGGTGATACAAGTCTCTTCCAAAAGTAGCTGGTACATACCATCTTGTTCCTCTTAAGTTAGGCAGACAATAAATATTTCCCTCCTCAGGCCTGGTCACCAGTAATAAATCATGAGCTTCAGGGGCCGTACCCTCCCCTAATAAAGAAGGTCCTGAAGAATCATTCATTGCTGTAATTGTTTGATGGGAAAGTTGATGGCCTTATCCAACACAACCACTAGTCGTTTCCCTCAAGACCAGCCATGCTTTTACCAGATTTCTGATCTAAGATTCCGGATTTGTTCTTAGCATCAAGGAAACCTTTACATGAAAAGGTAGAGTGTCCGGCTGCATCACATCACTTGCAATAAGGAGTCTGAGATGATTTAGTCCTCCAGGGTCCATTTTTCCTATAGCCCGACCACTTCGTTTTCTCTCCCAAAGCATTAATTCAATATTCCTCCTCATCTGATTCTTCAAACTCAAGCTTGGTCATGTGAGACACAGCAGCAACTGTAGTCAACGATTTGCTAAGTCCAGAGCATCGAACAATGACTTAGGCTGACGAGCATGAACTTCCAATGCAATCTTCTTGTCCAACATTGACCATTTGGGTGGACTCGTCTCTCACAGGGGCCGGGGGCACAGACGGTAAACGCTGGTTTGCATTTAATTTTACACCGGACATGACAATCAAAACATCCATCAACCACCTGGACTGCCTAGTCGCTGCTAGGCTGTTCTGCTCAAGCTCTCAAGGAGGCACCACAATTCAGATATGCTGCGATAACCAAGCTGTGGTACAAGCCCTGAATGGGGGCAGAGCTAGAGATGTGAGACTAGCAGCTTGTGCTTGGGCCTTCTGGTTCTTGGCTGCTAAGCTCTCGATTAAATTTCTATTTGTCCATGTGCCAGGCATATTCATGGAGCGCCCCGACGCCCTCTCTCATGCTTTTGCTTCAGACTCTCATGAATTGCTTGCAGCTGAAGTTATTCGATCTAACTCCTTGAAACATCTCCCAGTTACTGCTAATCATTACTTGCTATTACACTTCTTCTAGGCTCTGCAGCCCAGGGAAGGCTTGCCAGCATGCCTCACATAGGCCAGGGACCCTGGCTAACCGACGATCTGCAGTCGCCACGTTCATGGGTTTCTGTGCTTCTCTATCACTAGACTACACCTCACTGCAACCCCGGAACATATGCTGGTACATAGAGTATCTCGCCCAGCACACTACGGTTCCGGCAACAGTGAAAAATTCTATCAGCCATCTACGCTCGTTCTTCAGGCTAGCTGGTCTCGATCCTCACCCTCTCGAGGCCCCACTTGTGTACAATGCCTTAAGAGGTCTCAAGCTTACATTGAGACACACTCCTTTACAGAAGCTTCCAGTAACACCTAGAATGCTAGCGGATGTGCTTATTTATATAATTCACCAGATGGCAGTCAGAAGGCACCAGAAGGCATACAACTTCGTGTTGCTCTTAGCCTTATGTTTACAGCCTTTCTCAGGCAAAGTAATGTGGCCCCTCTCACCTCGGCTGCATTTGATCCTACTCGACACTTGACTGTCGGTGATATTGTGTCTTCGTCGTCAGGTCTACTCATATCCGTAAAGTGGTCTAAGACTATGCAAACAGGTCAGACCCCCGTTACGATATTTGTGCCAGCAATCAAGAACAGTGTCATCTGCCCCTGCAAAGCTATGTCACTACTACAGGCCTTCTACCCTGCTCCAAAGACTGCTCCTCTCTTGAGGTTCAGGGATGGGTCGGCCATGTCCTCTCACTTCATCTCTAACCAATGGACTCTAGCTCTTCGAGCCCTAGGTTATGATCCTGCCATCTACTCTCTACACAGTCTTCGTCGCGGTGGCACCTCTTATGCTTTCCATGATGGCAATGCCTCTCTAGCCGACATTAGGCTCCATGGTACATGGGCCTCCGATGCCATATTTGCTTATATTAACTCCCAGAGACTCTACAAGCCCTCTCTCGTATTTCTGATACTTAAAAATTTGCTACGCATTGGCCTCTTTAATACAGTTAATTCAATATAAATTGACTTACCTACAAGGTATACTTATTCTCACAACATGTTAACTCCAATACTAGAAACAGCATTATATCATGTATAAATTTGCTGATATCTACTTATTACAAATTCTCATGTCTCAAGTTTCCATGACTACCATTGAAAATGTTACTATGTCAACCAACATCTCAAGACTTATATTCTACATTGCTCAAGACCTTGAATTGTAATATCGCAAGTTTGAGTCAAATAAATGCTATACTATGTAATCAGTGTTGTGTCTTTAATGCTGTGAGAATTGTACAGATGTATCATTCTCCGGCATTAAAACCAATGTACTGCAGACTACCCCAGACTCAACACCATGTGACTCTCTCAACCAATCACAGGCTCCTCATTCCCGGGTCTCTCGTGCATGGCAGCAGCAAAAGGTTTTTTAAAGATGTTTGGAAGGGGTAAGACTAGGGGTGGTGGGTCCCATGACTAGTGGTTACATAATGTGGTGTTTGCACAATAGCCATAGGTGAACAGGTATAACAGAACCATACTGAGGACTGAGAGTAGGCCTTACGTGGCCGTGTGTGGGAAGACCTTACATGGCCGTGTGTCATTCAGCGGACCTATCATGGTTGGAGAAATATCTAACTAACCGTCCTTCAAATTGTAGAAGCATCTAACTAAGAGCCAATCAACTCCCTTGGCTGAGACTAGAAAGCCTGTCAATCAACTCACTTCAGTGTACAATAACGACGAAGTGCGAAATGTATGACTGATCAAAAGATTTAGATATGGCATCCTCACCTGATGTCATATCTAGCTACACAGGTTATCAAGATGTAGATGCGGACTTCCGGTTGAGACTTGATAGTGATCACATGTGTGGAGTGCTAGCTCCCTTTTTTTTTCAGCATCAAGACGTCTCCAGGAGGGATCAGACCCTTAGAATTACGGTATTTCAAGCAGAATGTATCAGTGACTCTCTATGTGCCGTTTTTTGAACTGTTGTATGGATTTTGTGTGTGTTTGAAGCAGATATATTTCTCGCATACTCAAGCGGTGCTTCTCCTCCGCCATCACATGCTGGAGGAAGTGTGGCCACGCACACAAATTATCGCCTGGAGGAATACCAAAAGACATTAATTGTTGTGCCATCTGCATTCAAGTGACAATCTAGAATACTGATCTGTGCCTGAAATGGTCCAGACGAAATGATTTTGAGGAACTTTTGAAAACTTCAGTGAGTGCTTTTATTTCGTCCCAAAAATCGGACAAAGGGTAGTAGCCATCTTGCCTCCCTGTCACCCTGCTCATTATAGAAGGAGCGGGAAGGGGACTGTCAACGACAACTCTAACGCATCGGAGATATAGGACTAAGAATACCCCTCAGTGGATTAACAGAACTATATGACGGAAAGCTTTACATTGGGCTGCCAAATGTTGGATATACGCCACCTCCTATGTAGATCGGAATAAGTAAACGAAATAGACGGGAATAAGCTGGTCTATCATACTGCGCACGATCACAAGAGCGTGCCTGACCAAACGACTGTCATAATATCCGAACTGAAATCTGTGGAATAGGAGCCAAGAGTACATGTTTTTACTGAATGCTTATTAGCGTATTTCTTATAAACCTTGAGTTGTGTGAAGATCTTTGAACTAAGCGGGGAAACCTATCGCTGGAAGTGCAGAGATTGTGCAACGCTGACTTCCACACCAATCCAAAACATAAACAAAGGGCCACGCCCACCCTGGGATCGCACCTGACTGTTCTAGATTCATGTAAACGCTACCTGTGCATTAAACACCTGACGTAGTCTTTAGCAGTTCCCGGTCTCACAGTGGATATAGTTCCATCAACATATAGAGACTTTACATACACAGTTTATTGGACTTATTCAAATCATTTGAGGGCAATCTTTATTAAAATAGAATCTTTGCCAGCCATACCCCTACAAGTTGCAAAGGAGAACTGTTTCGACATAAATATTGCTGGTGTTAGAGAAAGGACTGTATGGAGGATAAGGACCTAGACGAGCCAACCAGGAAAAGAAGCAGAGGATCATTGAACGAGATGGCAGGCGCTAATAAGGTTGATCTGTCGAAATTTCTTAACAAGTTAGACAGAAAAATGGATGAATGTATAGGGGTCAGTAAAGATGCCACAGAGAAGGCATCAAAGGCCGAAGCCAGGGTGGAAATCGTTATAACAGAACAAGGAAAATTGCTCACTGAGGTAGAAACGATTAAGGCTGATAATAGGAAGAGAGATAGAAGGTTAAGCGACCTTGAGAAACAGATGGCGGCAAGAACGGATGGTGAGAAGGAAATAAAAGAGGTGATGGTGAGAAAGGAAGATCCGGCATTCATGAGAATAGCAGAAGACGCAGGAAGAGCCACGGTGAGACATATTACTGAGGAGAAAGAGAAGCTTGCCATGAACTTAATGTTTGAGATGGCGCTACTCAAAGAAACATTTGTGGCGAAAGAAAAAGTAGAGAAAATGTTTGAAGAAATATTCCTACAAGTTATGGAGATCGAGGTAAAAGTGCTGAACTTTGTACGTATCGGCCCTCATGTGAAGGTAGTTTTCCCCTCAGCCGACGAAGCTGAAAGGGTATGGGAACATAGGTTCAAACTAAAGCACTATTATAGTCCGATATCGGGGAGCAAGATCTACGTCAACAGAGACTTACCCAGAGGTCTAAGAGAAAGAACAAAGAGGGCAGAATACCTTGCGAGAGTGGCTAAGAGAGAGGGGCTATTTAACAAGGTGTATGCCATCGACGACAAGATATTTGCAGATGGTACAATATATGAGCCGGACCAGTTCAACCTTCTACCACAATGCATAGCACCTGCATTCATCTCCAAGAAGGAGAATGATGAAGTCTTTATATTTTTCTCTTCAGACTCGCCGTTGTCGAATCACTTCAAGGCTAAGTTCAGGTTGGAGGGGGCGACATACAAGCATATAGAACAGTTTCTAGCATATCAATGTTCTAGGTTGTAGAGGATCCCTTAAAGGCAGCTACAGGGAGGGAGAGATGGGAGTTCTTGAAGTTCAAAATTAAGACAGAGTCAATTAGATTCGCCAAAGCCAAAGCAAGAGGGAGAAGAGATAGAGAGAGACAGCTAGAGAACAGGCTGGATATTTTAATGAAAATTGAGAAGGTGGGCGAAGACGAGCTGATAGAGATGGATAGTATTAGGGATGAGCTTAAATCAGATAGCCTAATAAGAGCACAAGGGGCACTAGCTAGAAATAGGGCTAGATGGCTGGCAGAGGGAGAAAAGCCTTCAGCGTACTTCCTTAGCTTAGAAAAAAGAAACTACAACTCAAAAACCATCAAAAGGCTCCGCATAGACAGGGAGGAAGTTACTGATCCTAGCAAAATTCATCAGGCAAAGTCTGAGTTTTATAAAGAGTTATATAGCGAGCAAGAAATCTTGGGGGAGGAAGAGAGACAAGAACATTTCTTTAAAAAGTTACAGCCCAAGAAAACAATTAATGAGAGAGATAGATTGGGTTTAAATAGGAAGATCAGCCTACACGAGTTAGAGATGACAGTTAAAGAGATGAAAGGTAATAAAACACCGGGGTCGGACGGGTTACCAGCTGAATTCTACAGGGTGTTCTGGGGAGAGATATCTCACTTATTCTTGCTAATGATGGAAGAGTCCTTTTTTAATTCTAGCCTAGCCGGGGAAATGTACCAGAGCATCATATCAGTGATACCCAAGAAAGGGTGCGATCTGGCCCTATTAGGAAGCTGGAGACCGATCTCCCTACTTAACACAGACTACAAAATCATATTGAAAACGCTTGCCAGTAGGCTTCAAAAGGTAATCAGCAAGATAGTGGACGAAGACCAGTATGGTTTTGTGCCAGGGAGATTCATAGGCTCGGCAGTTAGGAGGATCGAGGATGTGAAATATCTGCTACAAAGGGGGGGGGGGGTAGGAAGGGAATCATAGCTTCACTCGATTTTCGCAAGGCTTATGATACAGTCTCGTGGAGATACCTGTTTGAGTGCTTAAGAAAAGTAGGGGTAGGTGAATACTTCCTGAAGTGGGTAAAATGTTTGCTGATAGGATCGAGGGTGACAGTTACAAATAATGGCTATATAAATGAATGGTTCGACCTGCAAAGAGGTGTCAAACAAGGTGACCCAATATCGTCGCTGATTTTTACAATCGTGGTAGAGAACCTTGCGCAAGCAATTAGAGAAAGCCCAGTATGTCAGGGCATCATTGCAGGTGGCTATGAACATAAAATAGTGCAATACGCAGACGACATTACTATCATCGCCGAAAATGAGTATTCGTTATGTGAAATAATGTCCATGGTAAGAGAATTTGGCAAAATGTCAGGTTTAACACTGAATGTCAAAAAAACCCAAGGCTTCAATATCGGAGGTGTGAAGTTGTACAGAAATGTAAGTAAGGAAATACAGTGGGTAAAAGAAATGCGTATTTTGGGGATCACATTGCTATACCCAGGGAACGAAGAAAAACAAAATAAGACCAATTGTGAAGCGGTTGTTGTCAAGATCAAAGGTATTGTCACAGCCTGGAAAAAGCGAAACATTTCTATGAAAGGCTGGGTGGTCATTGTCAATACAATTATTATTCTGTGCATATCATATGTGTCAAACTTGATCAAGTTTAAGGACTTTATGTTAAAAGAGTCCAATAAGATCATCAGGGACTTTATTTGGCAGGACAAAAAGAGCAAGATAGGCACAACCTACAGGTAAGGGAGGCTTAAATTTGCAGGATTTGAGGTTAAAAATTAATGCATCAAAGATCATGTGGATCAAAAGAATGTGCGAGCAATCGGAAGCAAAGTGGGTAGGTCTCGTAGGCGAAATTGTGAAGGGTGATTGTAGAAATATGATAAGGGAACGAAGAAAATACAAATGTAAAAAGAACCCCTTCTATCAGGAAATCTTCAAATGGTTGTTTACTTGTTACGGGTCGAAAGAGCCACAAACGAAAGTCGAGGTTTTAAAAGAGCGAATTTGGAACAACAAATGGTTGAGGTTAGAGAATGGGAATACCAACTGGAAATATTGGAAAAGAAAAGGCCTCGAAACAATAGATGATTTAACAGATAACGGGACGGTAAAGCTCACAAAGGTGTTCGAAGAGACTTATCAGATGAAAATTAACGCTCTAGAAAGGCTCAGAATCAAAGGGGTAATTCCCAAGTCCTGGTTTCAATTGCTAAAAACAGAAGAAACGGTCCCTTTTGACAACTCAATCATGTGTTGGGCAGGTGAAAAGTGTACTTAAGATCGATAACTGCTAAGATGGTCTATGATGCTCTAATAGCCAGATATGCGCCAAAGCAAGATAGAAACGGAAGGTGGAACAGAATGTTCCGAGAAAAAGGTTTAGACATGGAGGACACAAACATGGAAATATGGTACAAGATTCCCAAGATTCTTTATAGACTGTCATAGACAGAACCTTTTTTGGAACTCCTTGATCAGATGGGCGAGAAATAATACATATCTCGATAGGGAGTCAGTCGATGCAATGAATGCGGTAAACTTGTTATTTGGCCTACCTGGGAATGACGGCAAGACTAAAAGGCTAAATTATATTCTGTTGCTAGCCAGGTTCCACATTTATAAAAAGAGACTGTTCTATGATAATGAGGTGTGTTTATTTGAATTTTTGAGGGAGCTGAAGCTAAATCTAAGAGTGATGCAAGACAGTGCACAATTTAATCTCTCGTTTAAAAAGGACTTCGGTCTGTGGGTCCCATTCTACCAGGAATTGTGAGTAACATTCTGCTAAGCTGGACAAAAGTTTGAACGCATGCCCTATTTTTGGTTGAGAGTAAACACAGCATAACACAGAAGAGTGGAGGGCCGAAACAGCTACTGTATTTCTCTATGTATTTCTATATTAGCTGGGCCGGTGGTTCTTTGTTGATAGACTGAATAAAATTATGTTTTGTATAAAAAGATGTAGATGCGGTATCAGTGATTGGCACTTTTAATACTGATCGAATTGTTCTTAGGCTTCCAGCCTGAGAAACAAGGGACAGACACGAGCTACAAAAATGCCTAACCGACTGCTGCTGCCTGATCAACCTATTCTTTATTGTTTTCCCATGCTTTTACAAATGTCTATCTTTCGGTCATCGACCAAGTCATGTACTGCTTGATAGCATTTTTAACCTCTTTAAAAAGAATATATTCCTTATTTTTCTGTATATATTTAATTCTAAATTGCTTGCTAAACAGCCTTGTGAGCTATCTTCTGACTTTAGTTTAGCCTTTTTTGACTTGTATATAAGTTCCAGGGTTTATACGCATGATAGTTAGGCCGGGAAACATTATTTTCCCTGATGAAGGATATGGTTGTCTCATGAAATTTCTAGTGATCATGCCCCACTTTTTTCCGCGTAAAAATACGATTATTTCCCTCCAAATAAGGTCATTTTCTATAATTATTAGCATTTCAAAATCACTAGATATGCTTTATTCCTATAGCCTAGCCTAGCAAACGCCAACAGCTAAGAGTGAACAGAGGCTCCGAGGTTTGGGACATTTTCACCAACCACGGCAGCCATCATACTTTTATCTGGGTCAGCCAAAAGCGCGCCAAATCCACCGCGCTCTGTTCCCACGAGGACGTTGCGACATTTTGGTGACCGATTATGATAAAGAGATGGATTCATCTAGAAAATGCCTACGTGTACTCAGTCTTCTCTAAAGAACATTTGCTCGACCACAAGTACTATAGTTCTGATCATGGTTCCCGTGGAATAAAGGAAGAAAATGCCATATGGTTTCTCGCCTCCTTGGTCGTTAAGATCGTCTCCCTGACAGGAGGTGGTGTCTCCAAAATCGGGTGGGCCGGCCAGAGCCACCAGCTGTTGTTTTAAAGGAGGAGGTGACAGATTTCGAGATGTTTAATGGAATTCAGTCTTCCACCCATCCCTATCAAAGAAAAATCCCCGCAGTACCGGTATCATGTTACCAACTATATGAATGTGTGATGAAAAACATGTATATCCTGAACATCTCCATCTACACTGAGCCTATGCAGCAACACCACTTCGTCAGCAGAAAGTATTATGTCACCAATAAACTCACAATTAATTTCATCATAGATGTAGAGAATAAAGAGAAGAGGCCCGAGAATACTTCCCTGAGCTACCCCGGCATGAAGATACTGTGGGGTTGATAGTTTATCTTCCATTCTCTGTTGTATAAGTATAATTTAATTAATTTGAGAAGATTTTCGCTCAAACCAATATTTTTCAATTGAAAGCTTTGCTTAAATCGAAATACAGGGCTGCTGTATCATTGCCATTATCCTTATTCTTCATTAAGATGTACAAGAAATCATACATTGCACTGTCTACACTCTTGCCTTTTCGAAAACCATGCTGTTTTGTTAAGTAGTCTATGCTATCCAAATATTCCACTAGCCTATCAGCTAGAATTCTTTCAATTTTTAGATAGGAGAGATAGAGATAGGTCTTAGATTGTCTAAGTGTGTGGATGTACCTTTTTTAGTTAGTAAGGTGCATATATAGCATGTTTCCAACAACTCAGAAAATGACCCTCAGCTTTTATTCTATTTAGTAGGGTTACAGACTTATCAAAACGCGCCAGTAGTACTTCTTAAAGGTGTATTCAAATCAATGACACCAGATGATTTTTAAAAAATTACATTTCAAAGGCCAAGTATATTTAACAAATGATGAATCAAAGATTCATGATACAAAAAACGTGTTATCCACCATGGATGTTCGCAGACGTCGATATTCAATATTCCTTATAATTTTAGTCACCTCATCCACAGTTATCTCTTCCTCCCAGATCATAGTTTCATTCCTGATGTTGTTATGTAACTCAACAAAATCATGTGGGGTTGATTTAGGCATAATACTACAGAAAAAAACCATTCGCACAATTTGCAGCATCACAACCACATAGCTTATTCCCATCATTCCCATTCCATTCCAGTACCAAAAATCATTGATATATGACTCCAGAAACGCTTACCATTTTGCATATATTTGCGGCAAATATTCTTTACATATTCCTTCTTGAGAGAAACTATCTTACTCTTTACACTACTTCTCAAAACTCTTGCGTTATTCCAGTCATTTTGGCGGCCGGTTCTAATAGCCTTCCTGAAAAGCTTATTTTTCTTTTTTACTAATAAAGTTAGGTCCATATCACGGATATACTCTCGTTCACGTGGAACAACCTGTCTAACAGGGTACAAGCTATCTTGGACTGACTTCATACCATCAATAAACTGATTGCTGAGATATTGATATCACCTTCCACACCTTATCGCTGTGTCCATCAATATATTCTTTGATATCGGCAGTACTCATATTCTTAGTTGGTCTCGCCTTCATATTATGTAAAGAGGGATGAACCAGTCCGTAATAACGGCCGTAATTCCGGGCCCTCCATAGGATTACTATGGGAAATTATTATTTTTTGCCGTGAAAACGGCCGTAATTCTGGCATGGTCCCGCAAAAAATAACGTACGCCCGAATTTCCACGAATTCCGGCCGCTAATTCGGAGGACCCTGCCGCTCACTATCAAAATTTGTTTCCATACCGAAAATGCGGCAAGGTCAAGGACACATTGCGCCGAACTTCGGCCGTCTTCGGCCCGCTTCCCCATCGAAGGTGCCGTCACTTTTAACGACAACAGACAAAATATTGGGGGGGGGGGGGGGGCAAACTTTTTTTAGAGGGTGGGTGGGTGGGGGGGGGGGGGGGTTATCATACTTAATATGCCTATACCATGAATAAATCTTTAAATTTTAATGTGGTATACTTTACCTTAAAGGTTTAAAAGGCAAGGATATGTTTAATACACTGTCTTGAAATTTGGTACATAAATTAATACGTCTTAAAGCGCTCAGCCTTACAAAAATCAGAACATTCCACCAAATGTAAATAAATCCTTTGGAAAAATATCAATTTTGCGACTTGTGACTCATTTTCCGGAAACACATCACAATTGATTTATTTAGAGTAATCACAGCAGCAAACCAGAATATGGCAGGGATTGAAATATATCACCATTGCGAAATATCTCAAAATAAAAACTTGTTTTTAAAAAAATAGCATGCCCTTGTCCCTCATTCATCTCTCATCTCTCAGCTCTCCTCCCTCATCTCTCCCCTCTCTTCTCTCAACTCTCCCCTCTCGCCTTTCCCCTTTTGAGAGGACAGTTTTGTCACACTAAAATGTTTCTAGTCCATCTCCTTGCATACCTTTGATACTATGCATGTGATGTGTTACAAGGAAATAAGTCCTAATGTTATACTTTTTATTTCCCATATCTTTATTCAATGAATTGTGTACATATTTAAAAAGAGATCAAGCTGATTCCAATGATAGTAAACACTAGGGCACCTAATAAGTATTTCTATATTTTAAGGTTAATATTTCTATTTAAAAAAAAAGAGTTCCAATGTTTTTGGATGGGTAATTACCAGTAAACTAACCAAAAAGATGACACCAAGCCGATTTTAATGATTGAAAACAGTAAGACATCTTATAAGTATTTCTATATTTTAAGTTTGATATTTTCATTTTTGAAAAAAAAAGGGTTAACAATATTTCTGGGTGGGCAATCATGTTATGCTACTCGCTACATTCTTGTCATATCTCGCTGTGAATTTTATGATATGTCATATTCTTGTCGTTTGGGGTGAGGGGAGGGGGAACGCTTGTACCGTTGATGACAGAGGTTTCACATTGGGGGTTGAAGGTGCAACTTAAACTAGTGCCCTTCTGGTCCAGGATTGTGTTGCATCTCTCTTTGACATACTGACTCCCCTTCTCTCAGTCTATAGACATGGGACGAATTCATGTTAATACAATTGATTTCATTTTCTCTCCTGTTGCACTTGCACTATTCATGTATTATTGTTATCTGCCTTATATACACTAATAACTCCGGATTCGCTTATCAACTGTTATAGAAGTGGCCGAGTTAATTGGTGAAATATTGTTGTTGTTTTAGCCCTCACTTATCACTTATCACCTATCTACTTCTCACGCTCCACAGGAATTTGTTGGTATGGACCAACAGATTGGCAGCACACTACTGCATTCCTTCAGAGAGCTGAGAGAGTACAAAGGTATCAAGATAATCTCCTGGAATATCAGGAGTTTATATAGGCACTTTGATCAGATTGATTACTTGGTTGATGATGTCAAGCTAGATGTTCTTAGTTTCTGCGAGACCTGGCTGAGTCATACTATACATGATAGTATGATTCAACTCCAGGATTATTGCTTATATCGCTTAGATCGAGCTACTAAAAGAAGGGGTGGTGGACTATGTATTTACATAAATAATGATTTAATAGTCGACTCAGAAGTTTATAAGGGCCTCAATATCTCCAATAATGATATTGAAGCACAGATTATCCAAGTCAAGAAGGGGTTCACTAAGAAGTGCATGCTTCTAAATATCTATCGCCCCCCAAGTGGGGGAGCACAAAATTTCATTACCACGCTTCAGAACATTCTTTCGAAAATAGACACCTCACATGAACTTTACTTGATGGGGGATTTTAACTTGGATTACAAAGTCTTAGAGTCCTCTAAGTCTACAGTTTCAATGGATTTTAAAAATCTAGCCAGCTCCTTTTCTCTTACTCAGTTTATCAAACAATCAACAAGAGCTACCTTAAAGTCTAGCACATTAATCGATCACTTCTATTCAAACTCGCCACAGATATCTGCAGCTGGCATCATAAATATCAATGTTTCTGATCATTTTCCGATCTTCTTGGTACGGAAGAAACCTCGAAACAGGTACCACACAGAGTCCTTCTGGGCCAGGAATACAAAGTTCTTGGACCAGAAAATTTTAAATGAAATCCTGACAAACCTTGAATGCGATGAATTTTACAATAATCCCAACCCTGAAGAATCCTGGGCCTTCCTATTACGAAGGATTAATTTTTATCTGGACAAAATGTGTCCGCTTCAGGAGTTTAGGAATGTGAGAACAAAACCAGATTGGATGTCGGACGAACTTATCGCTATTATGAATGAAAGAGATAAATTGTTCAGAATGGCCAGAAAGAGACTAGACCCAGACATGTTAAAGCGAGCAAAGGTTCTAAAAAATCTAGCTAACCGTCGTTGTAAGTCAGCGAAAGCTGCATATATAAAATCTAAGTTAGAGTTTCACGATAAAGACCCTAAAAAGTTTTGGGAATTTTTGCGCCCTATTATTAATCCTGGGAAAGTGAAAAAGACTAGCTTCTTGAATATTGAAAAGGATTGGCAGATGCTGGACCCCATGGACGTTCCAAATGCTTTTAATGATTTCTTTTTGAACGTTGGTCCAAACCTGGCCAGTAAGATCCCACAAATCCAGACCGATCCAATCTCTATGTATCTCCCCACCCCAAAATCTCCGGAACCTGTTTTTAGGTTTACCCAAGTCACCTCTGATGAGGTCTTTAAGATCATTAAGCAGATGGATGCCTCCAAGAAATCGGGTATTAATTATCTACCCTCCAAAATATTAAAATCATGCCTACTATCACTTCATGTTCAATTCACTCATGTTATCAACACTTCTCTACTATTGGGCAGAGTCCCATCATCATTCAAAGTTGCTAAGGTTACCCCGATCTATAAAGCTGGGGAGAAGATGAGCTGTAACAATTACAGACCCATATCCTGTATTTCGTTACCAGCCAAGATTATGGAAAAAATTGTTCAGAGCCAAATCACAGAATATTTTGAAGCAAATCACCTATTCAGTGATGTGCCGCTCATTACAACAGGCTCAAACAGATTTTCTTGGTAATATTTACACAGATTTAAATGATAAGTCACTGAATGAAACGGTTTTTCTAGATTTTAGCAAAGCCTTTGATACGGTGCGACACGATATTTTACTCCAGAAGTTGGCTGCTTATGGGGTACGGGATATGGAACAACTATGGTTTAGCAACTATTTATCAAATAGAAAGCAGGTGGTTCAGGTCAATGGTCTCAAGTCTGATGAGGGCACGGTCACCTATGGTGTTCCACAAGGAACTATACTAGGTCCAGTACTTTTTACGATTTACATTAACGATTTAAATTCAGTGGTTGAACATGCCCATTTACAGCACTACGCAGATGACACGGTCCTTTATCATAGTAGCAAAGATGTTAACAATTTATATAATAACCTCCAACAAGATCTAGATAGTGTCCACACTTGGTGTCAAGTTAACAAACTATCTCTTAATACAGTGAAATGTAAGACAATGTCATTTGCTCTGAGCTACGCCTCCAGAAAGAAATCACACGCCTCGGCAAAAATTCTAAATTTAGGCAACACTGAGTTAGATAGAGTACAGGATTACAAGTACCTAGGTTTTACACTAGATGATATGCTAACATTCAAGGCCCACACCCAAAACACCCTGAACTTGGTCTCTACCAAGATAGGGTTGTTATATAGGGCTAAAAATTCTCTCACTACTAAAGCCAAACATGACATTTATAAAATGGCCATCCTCCCAATCTTTGATTTCTGCGACTTTATTTATGATTCGGCCCCCAAAGCAATGCTTCAAAAACTCCAATCTCAGCAGAACAGGGCTTTACGTATTATCTTTAATAAGTCTAAATTTGACAATGTTGATTCCGAGCATAAAACCCTGAATGTCTGGCCCCTGCAAATTCGCAGGGATAGACATCTGCTAGACATCTCTTTTTATCTAGCCCAGAATAGGGAAAATTTGGATTCCAGAGGCTTATCCACAAGGAGCCATGCAAAGGGTAGGAGAAATCTAAAGGTCATGCATACAAAATCCACAAAAATAATGAACTCAGTGATTTACAAGTGTCAGAAAAGTTGGAATGACCTAGATGTAGAAGCTCACAAAATTGAAGACAAGCAAGTTTTCAAAAAATTCACAGAAAAAGTCCTATACCCCTTTTAAACTTGGCCGACTTCTACATTATCCCTATATTATCCTCCCAGTATCTGCACTGCTCCTTGTGATTAACGACTCTCAAGAATTTAGAACTATTATGACTTATTACCTGCGACTAATTTTTCTCATAGGGGGGCCGTGCCAACCAACCAACCTGAACCAGAGCGCCTGCTCTCTATCTCACCTCCTTACTTGTACTTTCTAACACTTGCTATGAGTTAGCAATGATAAATATTATCTGTACCATTCTTAATACTTACCTAAGATATTCACTTATATCTGTATATTGCACATGTACTTGGTAGTTGTCCGCTTGAATGAATATTATGTAAAAATAACTCATATCGGACTCGATTACTTGAGTATTGTTAATGTTACCTGACCTCTCTTATTCAAGTGTCATATAACTTCGACACTGCCTTACTATCGACCACGTGTAATGAATGGTACTTTGTTCTATTGACTGGCTTAGTTTAAAACCTGCAATAATAAGCCACTACTTAGCTACGTGCTAAGACTATATATCGAGTTACAACACTTGATTGATTGATTGATTATATTACTTTGTAAATACATGCCCCTGATGGCAAAGTTAATAATATCTGTTACTTAACATTTTCTAATAATATGGCCCTATGCCAACAGCTGTATCTGGAACTTGAATTGCTGGAAGGCATATATGTTAAGTTAATTTTGTTATAGGCCGATGCGTCACAAAAAATACCTCTAAATGCCTTGATGTTATTAGGCCAATGCGCCACGAGAAAAAAACCATAATGCCTTAATGTCTTTAAGAGCATCGGCAGCTATCTTTATTCCATAACTCTCATCACCTATTCCATGTTTCATACAAGTTGTTATCTCATCTTACCATTCCATACCATACTGTTTTATTGTTACATCTATAATTCATCTATTGTTGTGTATGTTGTATAATGTTAATATTGACACAGTAAACAAAAGTAACTCAAGATTCGGGCACTCGACGGAAGAACTTCTTAGGCATTTGCCTAATTAGATTGTTGAATAACCTTATTGTAATGTCATCGAAACAATAAAGAATTCTTGAAACGAAATGAAATGAAATCACCAGTCAATTAACTAAATATACTCTGTATGAAGACCTTTAAAATGCAAGGATATATTTAATACAATGTCCTTGGTAGTGCAGTATAAATGTTTGCATATATATCAATATAGTTGGCGCCACCGCTGCAGCACTCAATCCCAGGTCCCAGCTATTCATAGACCCATTCTATTCACCTCAGCACGTTGCTATTTCTAAGGGGAGTAACGCTGCGGATTGGAAGCTGCATGTGGGTGATTTAGACTTGGAGGACAACCCTAATGGCAACAACCAAGACACCGGCGTTAAGCCTGACCCGGGTGCCGTAGGAGGAGGTTGGGGTAATACTTCTACTGATACTACTACTCCCGATTTTGGACTTCTTGTGGATGCCCAAAACAAACAGTCTGACCTCATAAAACGCCAGTCTAAGCAATTCGACCTTCTTATCAATTCTTTCAAGGACTTGACCGTTGAATTGAGGAAGAAACCTACACAGGGTGGGTCCGGTCAAACCGGTCCACCTCCGCCGCCACCACTGCCCGACCCTAACCAGCTTGTCAACCAGCCACTCACCTCCGCCCTGCACCAAGTAGCTTCGGCTATCGACCCTGATGCCTCGAGACGATTGAAAGGTATTGTGTACCAACCCGAGTATTATATCCAGTACAAAGATCAAAATATTCAAATTCAAATCGTTAATAATGTTGAGGGTGCTACAACATTTGCTGGACATTGACGGTGATTACAAAGGTTATCTCACGCATATGACTCTGATTGCCAAGCATGCTGTCGCTGAGGCCTATGTGGATTCAGCTTTCATTGAATACGATAGGGAAGTGGTTGATAAAGTTGTGGATGGCACTACAACTAACTTCTGTTTTGACCCTATGGCCATGTCTTCTCAGTTCCATGCCGCTGCCTTGTCACCCAAGTATTTACAAACATTGTGTGGTGGTTCCCCCTCGTCGGGCCAGACCGGACAGGGTCCGGCTTATGATAACGTTACTACTGCTTTAGAGGTTGTTGATGTTGATTATGATTTCATTCTTGATGATTATAATACGTGTGAATTACCAGGTACTGCCTCATTATTTCATGATTTTGTTGGTGTTCCAGAAATTGATGATTGTGATACCTATGACTTATCTGAATGTACAGCTCCTGTATTTGATGTTCCATCTTTCATTGATACTACACAGATATCTCCTTGCAATGATTATGTACCTTCTAGTGTTTTACCATGTGATGTATCCGCTATGGACTGGTTGGTTGATTACAATCTCCATCATAATTATGCTCCTGTTGATTATGTACCTGACCTTCCATTATTCCCTGATTATGATACTCGTGTGCATTATATTGGTGATTACCCTTCGCAAATGAATGTGCTGGCCTGGGGTTTTGAGTTGCAAGCTGAGAATGACCTCGACTTACAATCCTATTTGTGGAATGGGATTTCAAATGGTTTCGACATTGTGGACTCCGTCGAATCCATTAAGTCTTATGATAGACTGAACTATGCTTCTGTGACACATGGAGAGGCTTATGATTTTGTGTCTGCTCTTCTGACGAAGGAAATTGAACAGGGCAAATATGTTGTGGTTGATGCAAAACCACACTGCGTCCACAGCTTAGGGGCTGTGCCAAAGCCGGACTTGACGTACCGCCCTATCACAGATTGTAGGCAGCCTCTCTCCGTATCCATCAACAATTATATGGAAAGCACTTGTGAAACCTTCTCCTATAAAACCATCGAATATGTTACTTCATTGCTTAGACCGAGCTCCTTCTCATGCACTACAGATATCTCGTCAGCCTACAGGTCTATTAGCGTCAACACTAACCACGCAACATGTCAAGGTATTCGCTGGAACTTTGGTAGTGGTGATGTTTTTCTCGAAGACCTACGCCTATGCTTTGGCCTGCGCTGTGCGCCATTTATTTTCACCACAATTAGTGACTTTGTGACCAGGGCCATGGCCAGGCGGGGGTTCCCGAGAGTGGTGAATTATATCGATGATTTCCTCTGCGTAGAAGATACCTTCCAGCGCTGCCAGTTAGCACAGCGAGCCTTAATTCATCTCTTACACCAACTGGGTTTCAACGTATCATGGCATAAGTGTTCAGCCCCTAGCCAGGTAAACACTTATCTTGGTGTGGAATTTGATACCTTCTTGATGCAGTTGCGTCTCCCACCTAAGAAATTAGTCAAGTTACGTCATGAATTGTCTCTGTTTAAGAACAAAAGGCGTGCTTCCTTAGGTCAGGTCAGACGCCTCTGTGGAGTGATAGCACACTGTGCCAAAGTCGTGCATGGTGGCCGAACATTTTCTAGACGCCTTATCTCCTTGCTAAAACAGAAGAGTCTTACAGTTTCTCGCCGCATCTCTCTCTCCACCAACTTTCATCTCGACTTGGATTGGTGGTGGAACTATCCCAGGTAACAAATTGACGTTAAGTCAACGGCGATTTAACCCACATTTTAGAGCAACTATACATCAATGGTTAATGTTAATCTTAACATGAATGTGTGGACTCAATTTTGCGCAATCTTAATGTCAATATTAACGTGAATCTTACCATTAATTTTGCGCAATATTAACGTCAATATTAACGTTAATCTTACCATTATTTTTGCGAAATCTTAATGTAGATATTAACGTGAATCTTGCCATTAATTTTGTGCAAATTTAACGTCAAAATTAACGTTAATCTTAACATTAATATTAGCGTAAGATTTACAGGGATATTAACCTCAATTTGAGCTAAAATATTTACTTCATTCATGGAGCTGATTTCATATATTTTATTAACATTAATATTCAGTTAAATGAGTTTGGTCAATTTGGTTCACCACTTTTTTTATTTACTCTCAGAAAACCATCATTTCATTATTTTTGGATAAAGCCTTGCTGGGCTTAGCTGGTCTGTAATCAGATGAATGTTTATTTAATGGCTTAGTAAACGTCGCCAACGGTCACCACAGGCTTGGTGGGCAGTGTGGGCACTACCATTAGATAGTTATGTCTTGTAGCTTAGATGTAATCAGTATCTTCCTGTGTTTTCCCGCCTGTAACATTCTCATCCATAACCGTTTTCTGTACTAAGGAAATAAAACAAAAGTTTTAGGGGCTAGGGGTACTGGGTGGACCTGGCAAAATCATGAGAACAATTTTATCATCAAATACCTTTGATTATCTTTAGACAAAATTGCTTGATAATGTTAAACAATATTGATGGCATTTGTGTTTAATTCAAATATAATTATGCAACTAACTGTACTTACATTGAAATAGCCATTTCTAGAACCAATGAATTTAACAGATCATTGATATGTATGGCTCCAACTCTTTGGAACAACGTCAGCCCATGGCTACATTAATGTAGACAGATCCTGTAAATAAAAGAAAAATGATTGATTATATAGCATCTGATATAAACATCTAGTAGGGAAAAGTATACCAAAGTCTAAATGCCCGTTTGTTGTCTTTAATTCTAATATTACCTTATCAATGCAACTGGTGCTATTGAGAGTTTTGTTAACAAACTGAACTTTAACATGATATAAACAAAGCATAATATTGAATATCGATAAAGAGGGTTAGGGAAATGGATAAGAGGTGACTTACTCTAGTGGTCTTCCCTCCTTGACGGTTTGGCTGTGTCTGCCCCTGTGTCCGCCCAATGAGACTGAACTGGTCTTGTTGGTCTGCTCTACTATAAGCGAGTTCGGACAAAAATACAAAAATATTTGTAGTTCTGACATTTCAAATATATTTAAGAAACATTTGCCAATAAATATCCTATCTATCTATTTATCTCTCTATACTGTATACATATGCCTGGCCCCGGGCCTTTGGCTTTGACCAACTGATAACTTTTGAAACATTTTAAATGACTTGAAATGTAGTAGCTAGACTTTATTTATATGTTAGCTAGTTGAGCAACTAAGGATTAGTTTATGAACTGAAACTCCCATGTAACCAACCCCACATAGCACTTTACATGGTCTCTTCGGGTCAAGGAAAGCCTTGACATTTTGGTCAAAGGCCTGGAAAATCATTTCATGGGCCTTGAAATTGAATTATGTTGGAATCTTATATTAACTCACAGTTAACGTTGATAAAAGGCAAGTATATTCATGTTCAGATATTAATGTTAAGTCACCATTGAATTCACGTTAATAATTTCATGTCAAAATGTAAACGTTAACTTGACCTGTAAGCTAATGTTAACAATTTGACGTCAATTTATTGACACAAAGTTAATGTTGATATTACACAAGTATATTGATGTGAAAATATTGATGTAAAGTCTCCATCAAATTAACATTGAGAAGTTAACATCAAAACAATTCACGTTAAGTTAATGTTTGCTTAACACTAAAATAGTAACGTGAACTTAATTCATGTGAAGTTGAGGTTAAATTCACATCAATACGTTAACATAGCTAAATTAACTTTCCATTGACGTTAACCAACTTTTCTTAACGTGAATTGTTACCTGGGATGCCAGTATCTTCAACGGTCAAGCGTCCATCATTAGGTACAATTTTGGTGATGGACCTTGCTTCTTTACCGATACTTCCACTCATGGTTTTGGCGCATGGTGTGGAAGTGACTGGCTAGCCAGATGGTTTAATAGTAGTGACTTACCTGTCTTCCCAGACTCGCACGATCATTGGATGAATTACATGCTTCCCCGGAAAGCTCACTTAACAATGTCAATCTTTGGGAGCTTGTCGCTATCTGTCTTGCTGTCAATAGGTGGGCTCCTCTTTTCAGAGACTCGCATTTAGTTTGCTATACCGACAACATGCAGGCCATGTCGATGGTGAACAAGGGTTTCGGATCAAACCCCTTTTGCATGGACCTGCTGAGAAGCTTGTTTTGGACTTGTGTTACCTACAATGTTTACGTCACAGCCCGCTATGTCAGAGGTCTAGATAATAACCTGGCGGAAACCTTGTCATGCCTGACGATGTCCAGCGCTTGTGTGGAACTCTCTGCCTTACCTTTGTGCTGTGTGGCTAGTCAGCCTTGTATATGACTTTTGATTCTCTTTGCAGTTGTGCAGGATTTAGACACACAGTTGTTCGCCACTATTGCTTCAGCATATGCCCCATCTACGCAAGCTGCCCGCAACAGTCAATGGAAAAAGTTCTTCAATTTTTGTACCATGATAGAAGCCGTGCGCATCCCAGCTTCTGATATGACCGTAGCCAGGTACTTGATATACTTGTCCCAGACTTGTGGCTACTCTACTATCAATAACTACTTGTCTGGCATTAATGTGATTCATCGCTACTACGGACACGATCATAACTTCAGGAAAGTATATTTGATCGAGCTTACCCAAGCCGGACTTCGCCGCCTGTTGGGTACCGCAACCAAGCAAAAGATTCCTCTTTCGCCTGATCAGTTGTCCAGAATATATTCTTTACTTCCTTCAGATTCCTTGACTGAAGTATACTGGCTCATCGTGATCTTCGCTGTGCGGACCTTGCTGCGCAAGAGCAATTTATTACCTACGTCTCAAACTGACTTGGGTCATTGTTTACTGAGAGGTGATATTGATTTTGCCTCAGATCATTTAATTGTGACGGTAAGGTCGTCAAAAACTATTAGGCATAAGGACAGACTTTTGACCTTACCGGTCTTTGCTACTAATAACTGGACATTTTGTGCATTTAGGAGGTTGAAAGTACACTGTATGCTATACCCTGCTCCTGAGGACAGCCCCTTGTTCCTCAAACCCAGCGGCCAACCGGTGACTTATCGTGAACTTCTGGCTTTCTTGAAATCTTCAGTTTCTCTCATCGGCCTCAACCCAGAAGACACTGGATTACACTCCTTACGCAGGAGTGGCGCTACTCATCTTCACAGTATTGGGATACCGCTAGAGGACATTAGGATAATAAGGGACTGGCGTTCTTTTGCAGTTTTGCTCTATCTGGCCACACCATGGGAAAGGAAAACCAAGTTGGAACGCTTTGTGGCAGACTCTTTCGGTGAAATATGATGGGAAGGTTTGGCAGTTGCGATCGCCGGCTCCTCGCCACTCCAGTGTTTGTCTTACCTTACTTCCACCATGCGAAAGATGACTATATAACAGTATGGCAGTAGTCACTACTCCTCACACAGCCTAGTGCCTAGAGCATGGAACTCCCAATCCAACCTTGCTGGTTCGATTCCCCATTGGGCCAAGCATTTTTTGCCACACTTTTTGCAACCATGTGTCATTATGTGATGAAAAATTGCTGTAATTGTAAAACAAGTAAAAAATCTTTTTTTGAATTAGAATTTTTTCTCAAGCAATTCTACTGTCCCTTGTAAATGCTTTTGAATTGTATTGAATGCACTGCTGTAATCACATGAGATACATAAGACTAGAAATAGAGAGTGGTCTACAGTTGCACATCCAGTCTAGTGGATAGAGTGTGGAGCTTCAAGTCTATAGGTTGACAGTACAGAATGGTGTTGGAGGTAGAGTTTTTTTTGTCACAACATTTAGCAATAGGTCTGGCCTAGTTGAGCACATTTGTTGGTCTGTGATTGGCCATTCCATCTACCTTTGACCCAGTTCCTTGTCCTGGGAGAGTCTGTGACCTTGACCTTGGTATTGAGAGGTTATGATTGGCTGACTCCAGAAAGCACTGCCCTATTTGAACAATGGTTTAGCAATTGTTCATACATAATGGTATAACAGTACGGCAGTAGTCACTACTCCTCACACAGCCTAGTGCGTAGAGCATGGAACTCCCAATCCAACCTTGCTGGTTCGATTCCCCATTGGGCCAAGCATTTTTTGCCACACTTTTTGCAACCATGTGTCATTATTTGATGAAAAATTGCTGTAATTGTAAAACCAGTAAAAAATCTTTTTTTGAATTAGAATTTGTTCTCAAGCAATTCTACTGTCCCTTGTAAATGCTTTTGAATTCTATTGAATGCACTGCTGTAATCACATGAGATACATAAGACTAGAAATAAAGTTGCACATCTCATTTAGAAAGAAATACAAATTACATTGCATAGTTATTCCATGTGCATATGATATAACACCTCTGAGTTCCTAGCACAAAATCGTTATGAGAAAAAATTGTCAAAGGCCTAAAGACAAAATTCCCAAGAAATCAAATTTCAAAATTTAATATTCAATTCAATATAATTTGTATATAAACTCTTTGGGTATACATTGAGGTACATTAGGGTGAAAAGGAATGACATCAGACAGTGGCTATGTGTTCATTTCTGTGAGAAAAAGAAAATCCGAAATCCAAGAAAGTATCTATTCGGATATTAAGATATCCACAAGTTATGTTGATTATGTCTTAGGATATTTATATATATAAAAGAAAAATGATATTCGAAAAAGAAAAGTGTTGGATATTTACTATGACACATTTATATCCTGACAGTTTGGGGACAAAACAGTCCCTTTAGCCGCTTCGGAAGGATCCATGTTCAGGTCTTTCGCCCAATCGTCTAGCGATTTGATCGCAGGGCTATTCGGTTTCGGCCTGGAACATGCTGGTCTTGCATGCAGACGTCCACAAGTGGTACAATTTATCTCCGACATGATGAGCTAAACGTGGGTGTTTTCTACGTTTATTTTTTTTTCTCCACGAAAGTCTCAGTCGAAGTTTCTGCAGTTGCCGACTGACGTGAGACGCCGACGTGCAGGTAACCTTTGTCGTCGATAACGTCACATTCGGCTGGTCCCGCTTCCTCCTGATTTATACAAGTATTCTCCGAATGCTAGTTATAACCATTTAAGACAATAGTGAGGTTCAAAATACAGTTCAACCTAAACAAACAGATTGTTTGAATCAAGGCTATATTAAATTTACTCAGATATAACTAGTATTTATCATTTTTTATCTTAATTTAGCAGAATTAACTAAATGTGTAGAGTTATCGATTGTACATTTTCTGACGATCTGACACTCGTTGTTTTTAAGCAAGTGAGTATTATGTACGTGTTAGTCAAGAAATAGTATATGGCCCCTAAGGTCCCTTTGTACGACGTCTCCTATTGTATAGGTATAGTCTAGGCCCAGAGTTGAGAATCTTCTTGCCTCAAACCGCAAAGTGCCATTGTAATTCAATTAAGACTACAGAATGGCATTATATTCACATTAAAACGCTGAGTTTTAAGCCAGGAAACCGATTAGCGAAGTATACTTCCTATAGGCTGACATACCATTGATTCTTATCTGATCTGAGGGTTTGGATCTAGAGTGGGTATAACTCTTCTTGTCCTCTTGCTAAAATAAAGGTACATTTTTTTGTCTCTACTTATGTAAATCCAGTACTGAATTTATGTACTGAGAAAATTATCACTGCGAAATGTATCCGTGTTCTGAATAAAGAATTCGAAAATCTAAAGTCTGTCTCTAATCAGTGATGTTGGGTGCTCATAGAGATTGGCTTGAGGTTGTTGTTGTTGCAATGTTGCCGTGGTTGTTGCGGTGTTGTTGAGGTTGATCGTTGTTGTGTGCTGTATGGAGCTCCCCAAACTGACTGAATCAGTTGTCACGGAGGCCAGTTATAGTAGAGTTCCTGGCCAATGCAAAATTTAATATTTTCAAGGTGTGTTCAACCCCCCCCCCATGCAGATTTAGGGGTCCGCGACCCCCTAGATAAAAAATGCTTACCAAAATGCTTTTGTCTCTTAATTCCGCATTTAATGACACTAGTTATGATCAGATCGGACTATCATTTTAAAAGTTATATTAATTTCACGTAACCGGTGTAAGGGGGGGAGCCCCTATATTAAAACTAAAAGCCTCCCCTCCCCCACCAGGGAGATGACGGCTGGACACTCGGACCCAAAATGCTAGTTAGACCCTAACTTTCATTTGGTACCAAGAACGAATTTTAAGTGACTGCCCCTCCAGGCGATCACAGGGGGAATGTGTATTGCACCAACCACGGCAGCCATCATACTTTAGTGACCTAGTTACGCGAAGGATGGAGAGGAGCCCGGGCGCCTCCCGTTGGTAGTTGGCCGGCTGCGTGATGGTACGAGCCGCGCGGGGAGGAGGCGGCGGCCGGTCTCCGGCCTGGTCGGACGTCGGTGGAGGGTATAGCAAACAGTAGAGCTATTGATGTTGCTAGGTTGGTTTCTTCGTTGCGGAGAGGTTATAGTCCTAGGCTGCTTAGAGGATATCTCCTGGGGCATCTGCAAACGTTAGTTATACAATTTTTTTTTGAATCTTGCAAGAGAAATTTTTTTTGTATTGTCTCTGCACCGGCTGGCAACTGACGGATCGCTGTGGGCCGGTCGCCAGGCAACGGTAAACACGCCCCGAATTCAGGTGCGACAGCAGTGTCTCTTCTCCATTTATAACTACATTCATTCCAAATGAATATACACCATTAATATTGGTATATCAACCAACTAATATAGGTTTTTATTACTCTTTGATATGTACACACCTCAATCCTCGTCAGGGGATGTACAGGAGGGGGTACAGGGATACAGGCGGAGGTACAGGGGGACGTACAGGAGGAGGTACAGGCGTGATACGGGAGGAGGTACAGGGGGACGTACAGGAGGGGGTACAGGGGTGATACAGGAGTACTAGTAAATGTTCACCCTGAAACTGTTGCAAACTATTTTTTTCAAAAATTAAAAATATCAAAATTAAGATATAGAAATACTTATTAGATGTCCTATATTGTTTACCACCATTGGAATCGGCTTGATCTCATCGTTTCATAGATGATAATATATCAAAATCCATTTTTTGCGACTTGTGACTCATTTTCCTAAACACATCACATGGTAGCCTACCTGTCTCCCTCTCCCACACCTGTCTCACTCGCTCTTCCTCTATCCTTCCTCTCCCTCCCTCACCTCCTCTTTTCCCCTCCTCCTCTCCTCTCCTCTAGCTCTTTCCCTATTCTCTGTTCTCTCTCCCCCCTCTCTTTCCCACTATCCCCCCACACAAATGGTCATGTCCAAAATTTGATGCAAAGAGGCACTTTTATAGTTAGGCCTATAGTGTTGCCCTCTATATCTAGCCTATAGGCCTAGGTGCACCATCTGGATTGGGTGCACCAGAAGTGTGATTAGCTTCTTGGTTAACTCCTCCCCCTTTACGCAACAAAAACACACACTTAATGACAAAAAATTGGTGTTAATCTAGAAAATTTTTGATTGAACTTTTTATATGTAATTTTCGAATCTCACTAAGTTACAATAATAATGATGATAATCTAGATTCTAGATTTCCAAGTGGGCATAATAATCGGGGAGAGGGTTGAGAGTGTGTGTGTGGGGGGGGGGCGGGGGGGGGGGCATAGGTAGTGGTGTTGTCATTTTGTAATGGAACAATATTTGCAGTGAACATTGTTTTGATTTATTCCGCGTCCAGTGTTAACTCTTATGGCCCATATGGGGGACGTTATTTGAGACTTTCGAAATTTTGAGAATTGTAGAAACTTCTCTTCCAATATTGATCAATAATACGGACGCAGATGGGGAAATGGCTTTACTGAGGTCAATGGCATTTGACAGGTATATGGGTCAGATTTTCAGAAAAAGTACAATTCATCTTCACCAATACTCAAATTTCAGACAAAAATAAAGTTCAAAATACAGTTCAACTGTTATATCACGACTTATTCTTATGATAGACAACATGACTCGTTCGGTATTAGTTGTAAAGTGAGTTCTTTATTCAGTACCTTGGTGGTGCGTGCACACCTGCACCACCACACACCCAATCCTCGTACTAAGGGGGCGTGTCCGAGGGGAGGCCACTCTGCTTATCTCTATGTATGAGTGGACTCTACTGACCAGTATAATACATAAAATAAAATTAATACCTGTATATAACATAGTCCTCTCCTCTCCTTCCAAATCAAACGTCAGTTTGATTTCAATATCTATTCTTCTTGGTACAATATTTTATTTTCTGTGCACTCTTAATCTAACTAGTTCTACTACCTTCGTAGGTTTTCTATTAAAACTTCTTATTACTAGTTCTATTTCTTTTCGTTTCTTACTTCCCTTTTATACCAGAGAATTCAATCTACTTGTAATATTCTGTACTCTTGATTTCTCCCCCTTAGCGTTCGCCGCTTTATTTATCTGGGGCAACGTTAACCACAAATATCCTAATAGGACGTAATGAATATTACATACTGCCAACATATGGTACATATAATTAAACAAGAAAAGAAAAAAAAATTTTCCTAACATTCAATACCCATAATACTACTCCCGCGCCGCGCGTCGATCAACCTTCATTGCTTGTGACTATAGCACCAGGTGGCGATACTTGTCCCTTATACTTATCCGCCTACCGTCAGATGGCGTAGTCGTTTTAACTATATCCGGTTCGCACATGTTTTCATGAGTATTCTTGCTACGGCAGTCGATTAATTGTAAGTCTTTACATTGTTTATACCGTTTCTATCCATGTTAATAATCATAAAACCAGATAGATGAGATCATGCTATTCATGTCAACGCTCTACACTCACGCATCCTTGTCTGCGTCTAAATGTCATTGTATTCCCAAATGCGATAAGGTGGGTGGCTTGTTGAACAAGTCACTCGTTCTGCTTCCGGTATCTTTTCGAATCATCTACTATATATATAATTGTTACTGATTACTCGGATTTATCGTACTACTTCCCTTCTCTGTCATATCCTTTGCTTATGGTTTTCTATTTTCGTTATAACAAAGTCTCTTTTTAGTGTTCCCTCCTTAAGGAGCTTTCTGTGGCCATTTCACATTTCGTACGTTGGCAAAGAAGGAGCACAAGGCTTGTTGTCATCGTCCATCACCGATAAGCTGTTTAAAGACATGAGAATCAAGAAGAAAACATGGTAAAGACAGTTTCACAAAAGGTTAACACGGTATGTACAAACAAACGAAATCATTCGGAAAATTCCCCTTCTTCCAGTTAAGACGGCAATCATTATGTTAACTTATTTTATCGACAGACGGCGCCACTCATATGCTATGTGGCTGTAATCGCTAATTTCTTTTACTAGTCTCTATTTTTCCCTAATTTATACCTACCCATCGAGTTGTAAGGTTGAAGTTTGGGATGGGTTCCACTGTACTTGTACCTTTTCGCCATTTGGGTAGGCCAGTATTAAGGCTACCGACACACAGGGGTTGTCGATCAATGCTCTCAACGCTTTTGACTCTTTTCTTGTCAATAACACCTCTTCTCTCAATCTGTATGACTTTCTAAATGCCCAGCACTTTAATTCCAATCGGCCGCCCCACGTCAGTCTTAGGCGATCTGGTCCTATGCATTTTTGTTCCACTGTGGACTGCATTAATGCTGGGGCTCTAGTATCTGACAGACAATTTACTTCTTCTATGATCTGTTGAATTCTTATTGTGCATATCTCTTCTAACCATTGAAATTTTAGGGCTACCCATGCGCTGTCTGGATTTCCTTCTTCTTCCCAGCAACAGATTTCACATCTGCAGCATTGGAAGCACTCCGCACACCTCTCTCTGATCCCTCTACAGTTTCTCCATATCCATCTCAGGAACATCAATGCCGCGATGCATGCCACTATGATGGTTGCCCAGTCAGTATGATCCATTTCTGATACATTGAACGATGGAAAGTTTATAACCTGGGCTGGTGGATCGGTGTGGTCAAGTAGGTGATCTATCTTGAAAGGTTTTAGCCTTAGTCGTGTGATATTCAGGCCTTCTGCTCTTGGTAAAACGCATAGGAATCCCATGTACCTATTTAATTTGTACATCATGAGTAAGGTTAAAGCAATACTGATGGTTGACATACTCAAAGCTATCCAGGTGGATGCTGGAATTCGGTGGAAGGTATTAAATGTTAAATGCAATTTCTTCCATTGTGACAGTACGGTGGTGTCATTTCTAAGTAGTTCTCTTGCCATATCTACCACGTTTAGTCCGTTGTCCAGTATTTCTTCTGGCATTTGACTAAAAGCTTTTCTAAGGTCACCGTCTGCTGGTAGATTCAATTTTATTAAGGTGTTATGCATTGAATCGGACCTCAAATGTCCGATATCTAGTTTGAACGCCATTGCTATTGGCATATTGAATCCAGTGGTGACTTCTACCGTGAATTCCTTACTGTCACATCCATTTAGTTTTGATGCGATAGTTGCAAATTTAAATTGTATTTCGCATCCACATGGTAAGCTTATTATTGAAAAGATAGCTAAATTGATTGTATTGCTTGGTTGCCCTATACACGACAGCATACCGTTATACCCGCTGTTTATTAATATATGCCTATCTTTAGATATTGGTATATGAAGTGATGGTGTCATCAGGTTGAGATATGTTTTAAAATGGCAGATTTTCATTATGGCTACATCGTTATTGGCGAATAATGCCACTAGACATGTCGGCACTTGTACGCTGAATTCCATTACATTTCTATTACAGTAATATATATCTTCATTATGCGGGCACACGTCTCTCATGTCTCTGTTAAGTTCTATATAAAATTGTTCGTTAGTGCTAATTCCTAACAACAAGTCCCCTTCTCCTTCCAGTATTGTATATCCATACTCATCCTGTTTATGTGAGTGTATGGGTATTGGAAAAATAACTGGCCTGTATACTTTATATTGGTGGGGTGCGTAAGAGAATCTTATGTTGACGGTAATTTTCAGCTGTTTATCCTTTAGTTGACACTCTATCTGCCTTCGCCAGCTATTGTACGTGCCGATAGGTCTCGCATTAGGTGTTTTCTGAGCTAATCTGTTCGTCAACATCCCTACGGCTGTTTCTAACGCTTCCTTTGTTAGGACCACCATAGGAATAAATGAAGCTTGCAAATCGTCTAGTGCATTTAACAAACTATTTGCTGCCTGCTGGTATTGAATCTGGGATTCTATATTCGCTACCTGTTCTTGAATTATTAATAGTCCCGCTATATTACCGCTGGTAAAGTTTGTGTCGCTGTCTATCTCCCCCACTAGAATTTGCAAATCATTGTCTATCTTCCCTATCTGTTCTGCACTTTGCACTACATGTTTGTTTAGGAACGATGCCACATTATGAGAACGTTCTGCCAAATTCAGAATAATTGAATCCCTTGCCTTCGTGTTTAATACCGATGTTTTCATTGACTCTATTATTGTTGTTAAATCTGATGCTATTTCTTCCAGTTCCGGCTCTGTCGCTACCCCTATGGCTAGGTTCAACGCGTTACCTATGAACTGGAACCCTCTTCTCTTTACACGTCTCTCGGTAAAGTCACTGAGTATCGTTTTTATTCTCCAATATGTCTGATTATTTGCTTTTATCAGTATGTCCTGGAACTGTGCTAGTTCCGAATATAATTTAGAGAAATAATCCAGCTTAGGTCTTGGGCCTTTGGTTCTAATTACTGGTTGTGGTACCGTTAACGGCATGGAAATAATGATCTTTTGCGTGTTGGTCTGGGTATTAAGCTCATTGCTGTATTCTTTGAATAATACTCCGTAATTTTGTCTTAGTACTTCGCCCTGGATGGCCACTTGTGCCATGATCAACACCCTAATAGAAAAATAGAAATACAATACTATAAGTTATAGTCTACCCTATTTAAATGGATTTACTTCGTAGCTAACAACACTAAATTTTGGGGATAATCTCACTTCAAACAGTACTCTCCCATTTTATGGTTGAGTTAGATAGGAACTTGTTTTCGGAAAAACTTACCATAGGCAAATAGGTAATTTCCTCATTGTGAACGGCTATTTTCTAACTTTCCAGGTCGTGTTGCTGTGCTACTTCCAATGAAGCTGCGTCACTTTGTGAGAGCTTGGGCACCGTGGGAAAGCGTCACCCCTTGCATGAAGCAATGGTATGACCTATATAAAACCCTGCGACTTACAAGGTGAGACTTAGCCGATGAAGCCCCTCCCTTTACCCAGTTCCTAGAATAGTATCTAGCTGGGTGGGCGTTGCCGCAAGGCTTTCCCATGTGTTAGTGCTTTCACACTCCCCCAATGTCAGCAACCCTCCCCCATAGTAATGTTTATAGCCTGTAACCAAGCGTCCTGCCAGCTGTAATTGCCAGTCCAGGATTATCCTATCGAGTCGATGACTGCAATTAGTTTGATTATGGGTGTGGGCTTAATCCTCTTACTCCCCCCGTCCTTGATGCAAATAATTATACCCGATACAGCTGTCTGAAATAGCGTAATCCATCCCCCAATCTAGCGTCCCTCTTTGTTTTAAGTGCCATCCTGCCATCTGTTTGGGCTTGTACCTCGACTTAATTGCTTCGTTGATTATTCTATCAGTTTGGACGCTTTGATATCTTAATTCCCATGTGGGCTGGTTAGTCTTTTTCCCAGGTGTAAGCGTCCTCGCCACTTGTGTGATTACGATAGTTTATCCCTTAATGTTTACCTAGCATTTCCCATTCCTCTTCGGTAATCTCTAGTCCCATTTTATCAATTAATTCTTTTGATAGCTCTGGTCTTAATGGTTTCAAATGTGCTACGTGCACTGGCTTGTCTATTTGTTTGCTGTCCTTTAATCTTCTTAGTTTGACCGTCGTTTTACTGAATCGTTCTAAAACTAGGTATGGTCCACTATACGCACTTTGCATTTTCTTGCATGTTAATGGATCCAGTAACCTATGAATTTTAACGTATACGATCATGCCTGGTTGTATATCTGCTTGCTTTGCATGTTTATCGTGTCTTTCTTTCATTTTTTCTTGGGTTTTTTCTAATTTTAACCCTGCCGCCTCTGCCGCTGCTTGTTGAGTTTTAGCTATCTGAGAGATTACTTCTATGACTGTCTGATTTTCCTCTGGGCCCGACATTGCTTTCTCGGGTGGGGTTCGGGCGGTTCTACCCGTGGACATTACAAATGGACTATAACCCAAACTGTAAGAATCGGTAATGTTTAGAGAAAAGACCACGCTTGGCAAAAATTTGTTCCAATTTTTCTGGTTTTCTGCCACGAATGTTTTAATGTGTTCTATCACGCTGGAGTTATTTCTCTCCACCAATCCCTGGCAGGCCGGTCTGTATCTTGCCCCGAATACCTGTCTTATGCCCATTGATTTACAGAAATTCCCGAATTCCTTGCTAGCGTAACAAGAACCATTGTCTGAATGAAGGATTTCGGGCACCCCTACATTGCAAATGACTTTCTCGTAGAATTCATGCTTCAAACTAGCCGAATCGATCGATCTAGTCGGCCATGCAAAAACAAACCGCGAGAAATAGTCCACGCAGACCTGAATAAAACGATGGCCGCTTGAAGTCTGTGTTAGTGGTCCCATATTATCAATTACTAAATGAGCAAAAGGGTATGGCGCTCTATCCCTAATGGTCAAAGGGGGGTTTATGGGATTTCTCATCTTCTTGGCGCGCATGCAGTTATCGCACACCGCTACGAAATCTGTCACATCTCTAGACATTCGTTTCCAAAAATATTTTGGCTGAATTAACTTTAGCATTTTAGTTGCCCCCATATGAGCCCCTATTGGTCTGTCATGTAACATAGTCATCAGGCGCTTTACATACTCTCTTGGTACGACTGTCTGTACCCTGTGTGTATCCCCTTTTATCCTTCTTGGGATTCTATACAGGATATGTTCTTCTTCAAAAAATCTATCATTCGTCAACAGGATCTCCCTTGCCGTTTTCTCACAGTCTGGCAATATACCTGAGTTCAAATATTCCCTCATTTCTTTACAAAACTGATCCTTTTGTTGCATGTCTATCAGTTCTGATTTTTCTAGGGGTATATCGACCACAGTATCGTTTCCATAAAAAACGTTATCCCCTGCCTCTCGTGTGAATTCGGCCCTATCTTTTCTCTCTCTCATAGCTCTCGTTTCTACTGGTTCGCAGGATATGGTTTGTGGGCTTTCTTTTCGAAGGGGTATTCTTTCACACTCAAATTCTTTATCGCCTCTCTCTGGTGGGGGGTTTTTTAGGATTGAATGGAATTTGTATTTCAGGGTTGGGTAATTTTCTAAACAATCTGTTTTCCCAAAAGGCTTTACTGCATTTATTGGGTGGAACGACACGTGCTTCCCTTCTGTATCTATGTGATCTGGTATTTCTGGTTCTGCCTTGTAATTTCTGCGTGAAAGACAATCCGCCACATAGTTCAATCTCCCTTTCAGATGTTCGATCTCAAAATCAAACTGGTTGAAATATTCTAAATAGCGTGCCATTCTCCCCTTAAGGTTTTGTTTGGATTTCAACGCCAGTAGGGCTGCGTGGTCGGTTTGTATTTTGAACCTAGTGCCCTGGACATAGTGTCCAAATTTCTCCAAGCCAAAACGAATCCCTGCCAATTCCTTATCCGTTGTTGAATACTTAATTTCGGCCGAATTTAGCGATCTGCCCGCAAAGGCAATTGGTCTTAATACATTCGTTTCCGTCAGTTGCGCGATGCAGGCCCCTAACGAAAAATCTGAGGCATCTGTAGTTATGACCATAGGTTTATTATAGTCTGGATAACGCAGTGTTACCTCCGTGCAGATTAGTTCTTTTATTCTCTCAAACGCCTGTTCGCATTCTTCCGACCATACAAATTTTGTCCTTGCTTTTGTTAATTTATATAAGGGCAGCATTAGCTTGCTAAAGTTAGGTATGAAGGAACGATAGTAATTTGCTAGCCCATTGAATGAGCGTAGGTCCTTTAGATTCTTTGGTCTAGGGTGGGTTTTGATAGGGGCTACCTTTTCTGGGTCTGGAGATATTCCTTCTTTGCTAACCATGAACCCCAAGAAAGGTACTTCGGTTAATCCAAAAGAACACTTCTCCCTTTTGAACTTAATGTCTGCCTCCCTGAAAATTTCGAATAACCTCCTAAGATCTCTCACATGGTTTTCCCACGATTTATTTGCTATCAAAATGTCATCTATGTAAAATATGGCCGAATCCATTTGACCCAATAGGCTATCGACCACACCATGAAATGCTCTGGGGCAGGTCTTTAAACCCATTGGCATTACTTTGTATACATAGTTCCCATATGGGGTGGCGAATCCCGTTAAGTATTCATTCCCTTTCTTGATCGGAATTTGGTGGAATCCAGAATGGCAGTCTAATTTTGAGAAGTAGCGACCCCCTAGCTCTCCCACTCTTTCAAGTGTTTCCTCTGCCGATGGGAATAGCTTACTTTGCTCGCGTACCTGGGTATTCAGGAACCTAAAGTCCACGACAAGACGCCATTGAGCTTTCCCTGCTTTTGTGTTGGGTTTTGCGACCAGAAACGCCGGAGACGTGAACTCTAAAATTTCGTCCGTTTTTTCTATTATGTTTTGGCTTTCTTGTTCGTCCAAGATCTTTTTCATTTCCTTTCTGACTATGGGGTTAACCCTGTACGATTTAAACTGTTTTGAGGTGTAATTTTCCTTCAGATCTATTGGGTGTTCATATTTGGTTGTTCTCCCCAATGGTTTATCTTTTCCGGTGAACATATCGTCAAACTCTCGCAACAAATCCATCACTTGTTCCCTTTGCTTACCGTTTAAAGTTTCTCCCAACTCATAGAATTCTTCCCCTGCTTTAGCGTTAGACACCTCGGTTTTAACTGAGTTTATCTCTGTTTTCAATGGTACAAAATCATTTTCGTCGTATACCGTGTATACTCCTACAATTGAACCCTTTGGTACTATGAGTTTTTCGTTAGACCCGTTGAATAAACACATTCTGATCTGATTTCTGTCTCCCCTTGGTTTTGTTAGGACCCTTTTTACCAAATACTTTACTCTCTTCTTGCGTCTTAAGTTTTCAGTTACGCCTACAGTGTTGGTTAAGTCCTCATGGGAAACCACATAATTTGTGCATTCCAGTTCTGGCTGGGGCCGCATCACATATCGTTTTGAAGCTCTGATTGTAAAGGTTTGTTTGTAAATATCATAATCTAGCCGGGCCTTATTTTTCTTTAGGAAATCAACTCCCAACAGTACTGAACGCTTTAGTTTGGGAACCACCACAAAGTTATTTCTGAACCTGTGACCGTTTATGGTAAAAGCAATTTCAACCTTTCGCCTAGCATTTTGCGCCGAACCGTCTGCGATATATACTTTCAGATGACAATTTTGTACTCTTAGACCTTTTGAATTTTGTTTCAGTGCTTTGAAAAAGTTTCCAGAAATGAATGATAGGTTTGCACCTGTATCTATTAGAACTGGGAATTTGTATCCCTCCATTTTCCATTCAATACAGCCGTCTTTAACCTTTAGAAAAATGGGACTTTCCCTACCTGATCTCAGTTCCAGTAGACCGTCTATTTCCTGTTCTCCACTGTTCATAATCAAGTCCAATTCACTTCCTTTAGTCGTCATTATATGGCCTTCTCCCTGATAACAGTTGCTCCCATTGTTACCAGGCTCTAGTTTTCCTTATTGTTGTGAGGTGTCGAGGATCTTGTTTTTGAGCTTTTGTAGTCTCCTGAGCTACTGAAGCCCGACTTTCCTGAGTGTCTGGAGCTGTTTGAGGATGATCTTGGTCTGCTGGTTGATGAGTTCCTCGAGCTGGAGTTTCCATTCTTTCTGGATTGTGATGAGTCCTTGCTATTTCCCTCCTTTGTTGATCTCTCTCTGGATCTCGATTGTCTATAGTTTTGTGTAGGCTGGTACATCATAGGTGGATAAGGATGGTACGGCATCTGTTGGTACGGTTGGTATGGCATTGGTGGGTACCTGTCGTAAGGGTAGTAGGGCATTTGGTACTGCTGATGGTTTCTTTCCGAGCTCTTCGCCCTATGTTTTTCCTCCTTGCGATCTTTACTGTCTGCTCTGTTGTAATTCTTTTCCTTGCTCGATGATCTACTCTTCTGATCCTTACTATTTGATCTTGGGATATAGGGTTTCTGTTGTAGTCCCGTGGTCTCAAAAACCTCTACTCTTTTCTCTTCCTTTAAAGTCTCTATCGATACTTCTGCCTTCCTGGCCATTCTTGAAGCTTGCTCTAGAGTTTTGGGCGCATCTGCGAGAACTAATTTTCTTATTTTTTCGCTTAGACCTGTAACATACAAGTCTACCTTGCATTTCTCTGGTAAGTCTGTATTTCTAGATAGTAGTAATTTCTTCTCGTTGTCATATTCCAGCACTGTCTCTTCTGCTTTTTGGATTCTATTTGTATAATCATTAAGTCTTTCGTCGTAAGATAGCTCCTCAAACCTTTTCTCAAATGCTCTGCGGAAGGTGCCGAAGTCACAGTTCGGCATTAGTGTTTTGAACTGTTCTAAATAGGCTTCTGCCTCTCCGCTTAAATACTTGTGTAAACCTGTTACTTTGAGCTCGTCTTCTACTTTCATTGAAATAGCATAATCTTCGTATTTTTCCATGAATTTCTGAGCTGATACTAATGCTGTTGGTTTTGAGAAAATGGCTGGTGGATGTGCAAAAAGTTTTCTGGTATGTCCATCATTATCTTTCGGCACCACCGCCGCTAATTTGTAACTTACTTCGGTCAGAACCTTGCCTAGTTGGTTCCCTTGTACGTCCTGTGTTTTGGCCGTGGCATCTGCAAACTGTTTCTGAGTTATCATCATTTGTTGAATCATTTGAGTCAGACTACCTAACACTTCATTCCTTTGCTCTTCTGCATGTGCGAATTGTTCATGTGTAGGGCCATGGTATCCTCCCATCGCTCCCATCTCCGTATTTTCACGTTGATATCCATATTCTTGTCTTTCTCGGAGGAGTTCTTTTTCTCTTTCTTGTAGCTGCCTTCTGTCGTCGTCTATTATTCTGGCTTGGCGTTGTAGGTCTTCCCGTTGTGCTCTTTGCCATTTTTCAAAATCTTCTCTCCTTCTCTTTTCTTCTCTAATCGACTCCTCTGTTCTTTCTTTTATCTGTCTTTCCAGATCCTTCAATTTCTGTAATTCCGACATTCTCTTTGCTTTTTGTTTACCTTCAAGGATTGCTTTCTCTTCGGCTTGTCGCCTTCTTGTCTCTTCTTGTTCTGCTCTCTCTAGCTGTGCCGCTTCTTCTTTCGCTTTAGCCTGGGCCTGTGCTTCCTCGGCTCTCTTTTTCTCCCACTTTAGTTTCTCTCTCCGTTGGTATTCCTCGTGTTCTGATTGTCTCTCCTGTTCTGTCTGTTTCATTACTTCCAGTGTTTGGAGGTCATATAAGTTGTGGAATTTCTTATTGGCATTTACTAGTGATCCTTGTGAGCCTTTTGAAGAGTCGGTCTCCGATCCTATCTCGTCTTTCACTGATCGGTAATTTACAAAACTATCGTCTTGTGTTTTGTCTGGAATCACCGTTGGGGCTATACCCCCTTTCTTCAGGAATTCTCCTAATTCTTCCTTCTGTTCTTGTACTGTTTTCTGAAAGATTTTAGAAGTCAATTGCTCCTCGCTTCTTGTGCGTTGAAGGGTGGTTTCCGTTAGCGTGGGGACGCTTTCCTCGCCGGTGGTAGGCGTGGCTTGCTTGGCTGTTGTGCGTGATTTTTGTTCTCGAAGTCCTAAAAGTTGTCTATAGTTAGCGCTTTTATACTTTGGATTGCTGATTCTGCCACTACGCTTTGGCAGCATATTGATCTTCAGATTACTTAGGAATCGCTTTGGGTTTCTCCACCAGATGTTATATCACGACTTATTCTTATGATAGACAACATGACTCGTTCGGTATTAGTTGTAAAGTGAGTTCTTTATTCAGTACCTTGGTGGTGCGTGCACACCTGCACCACCACACACCCAATCCTCGTACTAAGGGGGCGTGTCCGAGGGGAGGCCACTCTGCTTATCTCTATGTATGAGTGGACTCTACTGACCAGTATAATACATAAAATAAAATTAATACCTGTATATAACACAACCTAACCAAACACATTGTTACTATGTTAGAATCAATGCAAAGCCGAATATTCTCGAATTTACCTAGTATTGGCCAAATTGCAGCCTAATTTTGCAGAATTTACTAAATGTGTAGAGCTGCCAATAGTACATTTTCTGAAAATCTGACCCATATATCAGGGTTCATATGTTGTTGATGAGAGGATGACGATATTTCATTTGAAGTTATCAACACTCTAGTTCCAAACCCTCAGATCAGATAAGAATCAATGGTATGTCAGCCTACTTTGCTAATCGGTTTCCTGGCTTAAAACTCGACGTTTTAATGGGAATGTAATGCCATTCTGCAGTCTTAATTGAATTATAATGGCACTTTGCGGTTTGAAGATTTCCCTTCATTTGAAGGGACTTTTTCAACTTTTGGCCTAGACTGTCAGGTTTATATTGCCCTGAGAGAGAAAATAAGTTTTGAGACGGCTATGTGCTCAGTACAGACGATGATTAATTTGAAGGAAAAGTCGTCTGACATCCAATGCATTCATTGGCATTTATAAGCATGAGCATACAGGCATAATTCTCCGTATCTCAAATACCACTATTCAATCGAGCCACCGTCTAATGTTTAAATTTGGGACTAATCTAGACGAACGGCGGCAAAACCGCTTATTTTAAATAAGCAAATGCTATGCACCGAAACATTGCGAACTCCGCCCCATAAGTAAACAACGATTAATAGACTACGCCTGCCTATACTGATCAGTCATTCTTGCACTTATTTTCCTACAAACTTATGCATCCAGTATGTAAATGAATGGCCAGCAGAAGAATACAGCAATACATTAGTAAAGTCAAATTAACCAAAACGCACACCAGTAAATTACAACCTACGTTCAACTGTCGTCAACGCTAGCGTGAATGGGGACTCCATATCAGCCCGATCGACCGAACTCACAGCGTGCTGACTACGTAATGTTTCATGCAGCTTTACATACTTTCCCAGACTGCACCACCCGGCTCTGCTTGAGCCTTCCTGTGAGACACTTCCGGCTTGCAGCAACAATTGTTTACATATATACACACAGACTTTCAGTGTTGTTTTCAGGGATGTATTGCTGTCATACCTTGAATATGTCCAATGTAATGCATGTACCAGCAAGACACAACACTGGGCTTGTGTAAAATAAACTCAAGATACCATACTTTGCTATCAAGCTTAATTGTCATTCCACGTAATAAAAAGGTACTCTGATCAGATATTTCAAATAGAATCTGACTGCAATCAGTCGACGTTTCAGTGCTCTAGTCATGAATTACATGGAACATACTTCAAAGTGAAATTTAAAGAAACACACCATTTCCTGAGTTCATAATAAGTATGTATTGAGTGATAGAAATTATTGGTTCTCACCAGACTTTTCAGTGAGTCCATGCTCAAGGTAATATTTCTTAATGGCAATCAGCTTGTCCTTGCTGAGTTGCTGCCGGTAGCATCGTCGTTAAAACATTACTCAAATTGAATTTGTTTGTTGTATCCAGGCACAAACAATTATGAATACACCTGGAATGTACTGAACAAAGACAAACCTCGTCTGGAATCACGAAAGAATAGGATTATCAAAAGAAAACCTTGGATTTAAATCAGTCGCTGAAGCCGCCATAATCCCACTATTTCCGGTAGGGATAATCCAAGATCATCGCCTATTATCGCCTACATTTGTCGAACAGTAGGATTAATGTGAAACCAGAGGAAATATCCATATAATCTGAGTGATCAGCTTTAAAAAACTCTACGATTACTGGAATTGAAATAATAACTAAAATTGTGACCCTCAACAGAATTTAGGAACAGATCTATCAAGCATTCAGTACACTGCATATGGAACAGAGAGCCTCGACGCCTATGCCGGGACATAACCCTGCCATTGCCGTCAACACAACACTTCCTTCTCCGATCCATTCGCCGTGCAACCTATTGAACACTACATCTGACTATACTGAGTATCTTTTGGCTCTGGATAACAGTAACAATCTCTTTGATCATTATAAGTAGAACCAAGAGGAAGACCAATCTATTACTCGAGATATGCAGCACCCTATAAACTCTGACATCATGTCGAACCAACCCATAGGTGCCCAATCCTCTGGCATCAACCAACAAAGCCAACAAGTGACATCGCACCAGCCACAGCAGATGTCCCAACAACAAACGTCACAAATCCCAGTGCCCTTCATGAATCAAGCACAGATGCAGCATGTCATGATACCAGCAATGTACTACACCTCCAACCAGGCCATGCAAAACCAACAACAAGGTATGACAAACAATGTACCTCAACATAATGTACCTCAGCAACCCCCACAACAGTCGAACATGGCCCCACAGCAGTCAAATATGGTCCATTATAATCAACCTATTGGCCACCAATACAGTCCTAATTTCGTTGATGTGTACTGGCAGAACCACAATCACAGCCAACTAGCCATACAGAATGACTTAATTAAAAAAATGTCCTCAAATCTGGAAAAATATACAAGTTCCATCGAAGCTAAACTTAACGATATCATTGATGGAAACAAGTCGTTCACCAAGGAACTGACCACCCAGAAACAGCAATTAAACGCCCTAGAACACAAAGTCGACTCTCTTGACAGAGATCAGGATAAATTTCTGAAGGAAGAGTTAAAACCTGCAGTCAAAGATGATGTACATACTTATCTCAAACATGCAAAAAAAGATGTCTAGGACAAACAGCAAGAGATAGCCTCGACCATGGAAATTCTGCGACAACAACAATCTGAGATACAGAAAAAACTAGACTCCATGAATCTAGGCTTGAATCACCCGAAACAAGCAGAAGAATTCCAAGTAGTCCAATCAAAGACAGAGAAGAAAAAAACAACTGAAACAGAGAAAAATAAAAACAAAACTAGGAATAATGACCTGAAATCAGATGGGAAGTCCAAAAAGAAACAAGACTATAATAATAAAATAGTGTTTCTTGAGGACCTACCTGAGGACGCAGAAGAGAATGTGATTGACAGAATCGCCGAAATAATACAAATTATTGAGCCCACTTTCACCAAAGATGGGCTTGAGGAGGTCTACAGAGTAGTTCTCTACGAAGAAGAAGTAAGAAGACCCATTCTTATAAAGTTAAAAGACAGTATTGTGAGAAATACATTAGTCGAACAATTAATTAAAATAAACGATGAGGATGAAACTTACAAATATGTATGGATAAACCTCACAGGATTGCAAATATACCCACACAAGAAGAAAGTCATGGAAAATTGCCTTGCCTTACTGAAGAAGAAGAAGTTAGATGCAAGTATATTCTATAACCATATCAAACTAGACAAAGATACCTTCGCTGTGAGAGATCTGGAATATCTCCCCAAAGGCTGTACACCAGATATAGCCTCCCAATTATCTGTCGATGAAGGAAAAGGCAAAGGCTACTACGGGACGTATAGCTATATGTCCAATTTTTATCCAACTAAAGTTAAGCACAACGATACCGAATACAAGTCAGTTGAGCACGCCTACCAAGCACTCAAGGCTAGGTCGGCGGGAAAGACCGAAGTGGCTTGTGAGGTAGAAGCGAGTACATCTGCCTACGAGGCCAAAATCGTCGCTACGAACATCGATCGCTCGCCAGACTTAAAAAATGGAGAAGAGAAATTACTGATGGAGCTTATTAAGCTTAAATTCGATCAACATGATAGCCTAGCTGATAGACTCAGAAAAGAAACATACGATAAATATTACGAGGTAACTGCCGGCAAACGATGGGGCACCGGCTTCCGGTTCCCCGACCTTCAAACGCAAACAAACATTGTCTCTTCAAGACGCTTCAACGGCAAGAACCTGCAAGGGGAGATGATTAGGAAAACTCGCCTTGCCCTTATCGAGAACGCCTGAGAGCACACCAAAACTGAAGGACTGAGTCATTTAATCTTTAAAACTTTAAATTCATGTGTACACTGGCCAGAAAATCTCGATTACTATATTATCGCCCAACACCGTTAATCTCTTGAACACTACGCCATCCTTTCTGAGAACTGTTACACTCAAAAAACACTAACTGCTAGTCGTAAACCAGTCTCATTTTATTATGGAGACTACTCGTTGATATCTGAGTCCCGATATTTAACCATGTTTACAGATAAATTGGTGATTAGGCCACTACTATGATTGTTGATAACCAGTAGTTACACTCTCACTCGATAGATCGTTGGGTGCTGTGTTACCACTATGATTGTTATAACCAATGGTATCACTCTCAATTCCTAACATATCATATCAAACGATATACTATCTCAACTTTATTGTGTATTATTTTACTTTATTGTGTACTATTTTACCTGTGTATAACTATATACATTACTACTACCAATTATGATAAACATTAGTAATGTTGTAAGCACTGTTGCTACCGGATAGTACAGTACAGTACCTACCCAATCTATAACTCACATAATGCCTGAGAAATCCCTTGATGCATTTGTGGCCCTTAAAAGTGTAAAAGGCTTTAACCTAGTGGGATGGAACATTAGAAGCCTCCTAAAAAATTTTAATAATTTCCATCATAGTGTTACCGAAGCAAATAATAATTTGAATGTCATTTGTCTGACAGAAACTTGGCTTCAGCCCCACACCAATGAAGGCGCTTGTAAAATTGATGGTTATAACCTCTATAGGCAAGACCGACAAGGTAAGAAAAGGGGGGGTGGGTGGGCTTGGAATATATGTAAGAGATAATCACCAAGCTGACCCTAATATCTTTTCAAACCTTTGTATAACGAATGAACATATTGAAGCTCAGGTAATAAGATTAAAGAGAGGCCAGTGTAAACCTTGTATAGTCGTCAATATATATAGACCACCTAGTGCCTCTGTTCAATCCGGCTTAAAACTGCTTGAAACGCTCTTGTCAAAACTAAACCATTCAAATGACATTATCGTGACTGGGGATTTAAATATTGACCTCTTAGATACAAAAAACAATCTGAACAGGGTAAATGACCTACTATCCGTTTTTGAAAGATTTGGTCTAAATCAACAAATTTCCCAACCGACTAGGAGCACTATTACCTCTGCATCACTACTCGATCATATCTTCACAAATTCTAAAATAGTCCAACACACAGGAATAATAAAAAATTACACCTCAGATCATTACCAACATGCTGACAATATATGGCTCGTGGCAGAGATGGCAAGTTTTTTCATTAAAGGTTGCGGGACACTATCCCAGCCCATAAGGTGTGTGGTGCCAGAGGATTTTCCTCGCTCTCTGGTGCATTTCAAGCATTTTGTGGGTTTAAATAATGCCTCGATAACAACATAAACTTCTTAGAGTGTTGCGGCACTCTTTGGAAGAACTAATTCTCAGAAAAGAACGACCGAATTGTAATAACATCTGCAATAAAGAATTTTTTAATTGAATTTGGGGTCGATGTTGTGTTTATGGGTATCGGAATTGATATCACTTGGTATACATCAAATACTGCGGCTGTGGATGATCACTCTGGTATTTATGACTGTACAAATGGCTTTCTAAATACACAAACATTGAGATTTTCTTGCTATAGTAATACTCTGTGTTCATTATCGCTACTTGGGCTTGTTGGGATGTGATCTTCAATTTAAGGTCCATTTGCGTAAGGTAATGGGCGAAATCAATAGGAGTTATGATTTCAGGGAATAGGATACCTGTGGCTAGTAGGCGTAGAGAGTCAATCATGATGTTTAACGGTTGGTACAATATTACTTCATTGGAACCTGACGTTGTGATGCGGAAATATCGGTATGACAAATTTAATATGCCAAAATCTTCGCCGCTATTGTGATAAAAGAGCTTTTTCAGGCTGGAAAATATGTAATAATAATGGAATTTGAATAGAATACACAGCCTGATTTAGAAAATATATTACTTCTGTTGAGGAAAGATGGCTTCTACACATGCACACATGTTTATTATTATGAAAAACACAATATTCGTGTAATCATACATTTAAACCGATCTAGAATTGGGAAATATTGTTATGGAATATTTGTGTCGCCGTTAGGAGATAGACATTAGCTTCAAAGGAATAAAATGTCCCTAAACTAAATCATTAATATTATATTGCATTTAGGTTTTGTAGGCCAGAAGATGCATATATTATGTATAAATTTCGGTAAATATAAGTTATTAGCCCATGACGTTAATGAGCCCTTTTTATTCCCTCCAATAGAATTTATTGAACTGACGTGGGAATGTTTTATGTCACGTTACAACATGTAAAATAACACCCATATTTAAAACAAAATATATTTCTATCATATACTCATCCATTGTAAATAATTTGTGTGGTGAAATGATGCACAATATAGTATCATAGAATTTTATTTTTGTCAATATATTCATTAGCTATCTAATCACATTAAGTAATTTAAGCTGTCTCTACACCACTCCCGATACCGTATCCCGATACTGGCGACACTTGCGATCACCATTTTGTTCCCGATAGTACAGATTTCCCCGATACGAGCATGCACGTCGGGACCTGTCGGGAAAGCCTCTACACTGGCGATCTTCGTCGGCCGACTGTCGGCGACGCACACAATATTTTATGGAAGACCTTAATGGGTAGTATACTATGGAAGACCGGTATCGGAACCCAGAGTTCTTTACTACCCATTCCGGCGACGCACACAATATTTTATGGAAGACCTTAATGGGTAGTATACTATGGAAGACCGGAATGGGTAGTAAAGAACTCGGGCTTCCGATACCGGTCCAGTCCGGTCCTGGCCCGGCCCGGTCCCAGTCAAGACCAGACCCGGTATATTAAGAAACCATATATCATCATACTTATAGCATAGCGACACCTTAAAATTAAAAAAATCGGGTAACATTAACATTGGGACCGGACCGGTCAAGACTGACCGATATCGGTGCAATATCGGGTGGTCCTCGGCCGATGATCGGCCGATGACCGGGGATTATTTTCTCGGAGCCCCGGTCTTGATTTCCCGGTCATCGGAACTAGTTTGCTATCGAGGAGGGCAAGTTGATGCAGCAGGTATATAGGGTATATCAATGATTTTCAACACAAGAGAACATTATGTTTGCAATAAAAAACAGGAATAACTAAATAAATATAATAATGAAATAAGTACAAACTTGAAGATAAATAGTAAAATATGTAATAACCATCATGGTTAAAGTCCGGATTAAATAATATGAATGGTTAATTAACAATAAATTAATCGCATAATATAAATTACAAATATCGTAAATTATTTACAATGGATGAGTATATGATAGAAATATATTTTGTTTTAAATATGGGTGTTATTTTACATGTTGTAACGTGACATAAAACATTCCCACGTCAAGTGGGCCGTTATCGGAATGCCGAGAAGTATACTACCCATTACGGTCTTCCATAGTATACTTCTCGGCATTCCGATAACGGACCGGCCCGGTCCAGACCCGGCCCGGTCCCGGTCAAGACCAGACCCGATATATTAAGAAACTTTACCTCCTCATACTTAAAGTATAGCTACACCTTAAAAATAAAAAAATCGGGTAAATTATATGGAAGACCGGAATGGGTAGTATAGAGGTCGGTACAGAGGTCGGTTACCGAGGTCGGGATCAGACCGGGACCGGACCGGTACCGGACCAGGGCTTAAATTACCGGGGCTCCGATGACCGGGGCTCCGATGACCGGTCAACTAATGTCTAAAATTATGTCCGAATACTTATGCTCATTACTCAAAAACTATTTAAGCTTTTTACACAATTTAAATTGTATTAAATACCCCAACATATTTATTCGACTTTCTTTAAATTGAGACAGAACTATGACTATGTTATACTGTACTTAAGACCATATATGGTTACTAAAGGTTTATGGGATCATGGACTGTAAAAGGTCTTGTATAGACACGGAGATATCTTAGGAAATGTTTCGGCAGCATTGATTGGCCTATTTGTTTTGATGTACACACAGCGCGGCACAGACATTCAGTATGGTCACGGTGATATAGAGCCCGTTATGAACGTTGTATGTTGATATTCAACTAATATTATTTCATTTTCTACTAATTCTACCCAATAAACATCTAACTTGAGGAAATTAATGGGTTCCGTCGTGCACAGGGAGGCATGAAGGCTAATGGGAAGACCCATAATAATGTTAATATGGAAGACAATATGAGTGAGGTTGTAATAATAATATCAAACTATTAACGAGTATTAATACACATTACCATTGCTAGGTATTCAAATAAGATATGACATGATTATGTAACATTAAGACACAACAAGAGGTTAAAGTTCGAATCCTGTTTAATCAGGCAAAATCAGACAAAACAGAATACACTTCCAGGGATTGCAGGTAGAAAGATATACTTAGGGCATAGCCCAGATTGAAGGGTTTTGGACCACTTAACAGATATATTGACACCATTATGGAGGAGCTCAACATCTGAGCGGGTGAGGTGACGAGTAGGGTCAAAGGTGGAGGATGATTTAGGGGAGACATTGCTCTGCCTCAGGTATCCTAGAAACATGAGAAGGAATGCAACTCTCAGCTGAGGGAAAATAGGGTCATAGGACAGGGAGTGTAACACACTTGAGAGTATAGCTGGTGTGACGGGGAGTTTCTGGTCTGGGGTATGATGGTGAGAAATCTCTACCGCTCTTAAAGCCGTGTATAAGAGCGAGTCGAAACTCGGCCTTTCGAGGCGAGATATTTGATGAACCAGCAGAGGTGAGGGCCTGTGGGGAATTCGAAAGGCAGTTCAAGTCGGTGGCAGAAGGCGACGAAAAGGGTGACTGCCGACTTCCTGTTGGAGAGGGTCCCGGGGCAATAGGCGAGGCGCTGCCAAGCTGTGGCTGCCTGAGCCAGCGCATGCTGAAGAGGACCTATATAAAAGTAGAAATGTCAAATTTTGAGGAAGACATTTCCAGTCTAGAAAGCTTCTTTTCATGAATAATGGCTGACGCCTCGATCTTAAGCGCATCTGAAGAGAAGGCTCAAATGTTATGTTGAGTCTCGCTGCAAGGAACCAGAATGAAATTCGGCCATTCAGGTGTCACCACGGTAAATTCTGTATTCAGGCCGACGCTAAAAATAGATTTCATTTCCCCGTAATTTCCTCGTGATTTGAAGGTGCGTCCGACACAGAAAGTCCATTTGAGACTCACATAATATTCGCAATTTTTTATTGTGTGGACGGGGATCACACGTCCGATGCTTGGACTCAGGAGTCTTGACTCAGGCGTCCAATGGACTCAGGGGTCTGAGGCCGGGGCTCACGCGTCTGAGGCCGGGGACCGTGCCTCGGGGATCACGCAGTGCGGGGATCAGGCGTCCGACCCCCGTGGTGAACATTGCAAGTATGAAGATTATAACATATCTAAAGTGATTTCCTCAAACTATTTCATTCAGACAGAATAATGGGAGTACAATGAACTTACCTTTGGAGGAATTAATGCTTGTCAGTGAGAAATTCCAAACTATTCAGCCAAACTAGTTGTGAGTTGCAGACAGCAACGATGTAAACATGAGCCTTAGCTGCCACGCGCTTTAGTCGAAAACTTGTGATCTAGTACCGGTGAAGCCATGCTCAGTGGGCGGGGCTTAGCAAGCTAAGCCGGTCACGCTTTTACCAGTCAAGTAATTACTTTTATTAGTCAGTTTTTAGTACGGACAGTCCACTACTACCTTTATTGACTTAGGACAACCAATTTAAGGTTAGGTTTAGGGTTAGTTATGGTATGGATTTGTGTTCGTTCATATTTTCTTAGATCTTGACACATCAGCCGGCTCCAGCTACAACAGCCAATCAGAGGTACGAAGTCACAGAAGCCACTTCAGTCAGCCGGTGCTAGCTCGCATGTTCTCCCTCCTTTCCTCAGTGCACCAACTTGCATTTGGGTGACTGGTGGATGGCGCATGGGTGTTGGCGTTTTCCCGTTCACCAAGAGCTCCACTCTAGGGTCGGTTTCGAGTGAAACACCTAGTGCACTAGGTGGCTCTAGGTGAGCAAGCGAACATGTTCCAGTGCACGCGCTGGTGCACCGAGAGTCCACTTGGGTGGGTTGGCTGGGGAGCGCTGGTGAACTGGTCGCGCATGCGCACTTCATAACAACAACTTGGCGGGGATATATTATCGCTCAATACATAGAGTTATCTAACTATAATATAACATGAATCTTACATTCATATCCTACCAAATCATGTCTTTTAAGTATATTTTCAATATTAAATGTGATCGTGGTCATGACACATCTTTAATATGGGACACATGTCATGCCTCCAATGTTATGATATCCGCTTGGTGACTCTCAGTGCACCGACTTGCATTCGGGTGACTGGTGGATGGCGCATGGGTGTTGGTGTCTTCCCCTCCACCTCGAGCCTCACTAGGTGTTTCAATCGAAACCAACTCAGGAAACACCAGAAAGAGCAGCGGCCCGTAAAAAACTAGTAATCTACGCTTAGACAACTTTACCCATAATCCCGACAATTCGGGTCTAATTGGATTGTAGAGGCGGTTTTTTCTACTTCTTATACCCCTTTCACACTACACAACCGAAGTGAAGCGTGGCGAATCGTTGCGAACTGGTTTCTATAATTCGCCCCATGCAGACTGCAGCAGAGAAGCGCTTCGTAGCGCTTTCAGTACGTCGGTTCGATTCAGACTGCAGGGCAGGTCGCTGTAGTATTCTCCATACGTTTATAAGCAACACATCTGATCGATGACGTCAGAAACCACTTCACTTCACTTCGGTTCCATTCACACTACCAGAATTAGCACTGAGAAAGCGAAGCGAAGCGAAGCGGTTTACCCAATTCACCTATCTGAGGTGAATTACCCAATTCGCTTCTGAGTCGGTTTGGAAGCGCTTTCTACAAGTCGGTTCTATTCACACTACACCTCCAAAGCGCCTCAAAGCGCTTCGAAGCGCTTTCTGGGTGTAGTGTGAAAGGGGTATTATAGGAATCCAACCATTTACTGAACGTTTTTTGGAAAATATAGGAGATATTGTTGTTTATTTAATATTGCCACTTTTTGTCAAAAAGAAATGGCTAACCATGATAGGAGTAACTAAGATATGCATATAAAGGAAATCTGTATATATTTTTTTATTAATCCTGGTTTTCGTTTGTCCTAATGACATCTTAACAGATATTGTATTTCAAATAATATTCATGAAAGAAAAGAATGAAACTTGTGTAGTTCTCCCTTTAATTTGTCATAGTAGACAAATTCTTGCTAACCATTACAATATCAATAACTTTCATAAGAATTTTTAAAAAGTACAGTGCAAGATCTCAACTGCGTGAGTTTTGGGCAAAGCCTGCTACCAAACCGAGGCCTAGATCATGGAGGTTGACCTCTATCTCCAATGCCATTTTAATAAGAGGGTTATAAGCAGAACTCTTCAAATTCAACAATTATTCAAGGAATACCCAGAATGGTAGCTATTCTACTGACTGATGCAAGATGGAGTTGGGATTTTGGGAATATGGGTTGTAATATGATAACTTATATATGTGATTTCTATGTATTTGAAACATTCGATTTAATGTCTTAAAGGGACATTTAGAGTAATATTTATTGGGCTAAGGTTGACTGTTCATGTTCATAATTATATAAAACTTCTACCAATTTCTGCTCCTCGTCTTTCTGCTTGACAGACACTTCCTTCAACAGAACATCATACTCAGTAGTACCACGCTTAGGAAGCTTATCCTCCGAGAGACCCGACCAATGCATCAAAATCGCCGGTGATACCGCCATTGCGGAAACGGACCTGACCTTGGCCACAGGTGAGTGAACTTCCTTCTTTATATTCGTCTTTGTAGCAGATTTACAGCTCGGTCGAAGATGCCGTCCACCACAGCCAGAGCAATTGATGGGCTTCTTGGCAGGCATAAATATCTTACGATTTTTTTCCCCCAACTATTGACAAGAAAAATTTTTCTGTCTACTGCCGAGGTATTTTTCTCACACCTGTCCACTCCGACTGACGAATGTTCACTGATCCGAGTTTTGCCTTCGAGCACTGCTTGCCTATGGAGAAGGGGGTGCCACCACCTGTCGTTCTAATTTATAACCATATTTGACCACTGTCCAATATACATAATAAAATGCCTTCTGTGGATTAACTTGTTTACTGATTTTGGGGCTATGCTAAGGGGAATTAGGATTAACTTCTAGGCTACCTCTACTAGGAAGGAGGGGATTAGTATACCTCAGGAAACCTAGTAACAGGCATGTTTCAGGGTTCTGAAACACGTCTGGTTGCTGCCTTTATGTTTGTTTAATGTTCTGTTCCTATATTGAATTGTACATGTAACCATGTTTCCATGTATCACCATGTTACCAGAGGGTAGAGGGCTATATAAGGTTGTGTGGTTGGCATATTGAATTACTTCTGCTTTAACTTAGAGACTGCCACCACCAACTTGCTCTACACCTCTGGGTTGTGTATTTTATTAACTGTTCATTCGGCCATTGTGAACCAAATAAATACAAGATCCCAGCAAGGTATAACAGCAGTTGTGTGTGTTATTAATAGTTAATCATATTTAGAAGTCATAGTAATATATCCTTGAGTAAATCCTACAGGTGTACCTTACACATATTTGCCAAGCTGAACGACTGAAGACTCTACCATATTCTCCAAGTATAGCTTTGTTTTTATTCAGTAATTGTCAACGTTTTGTATTCAAATTGATCCTTCGTCAAGGTAATAATAACTAATTTTGACCCGTATACTCAAAAACTTTACCCGTATAGTGCTGCTTGCTCTGTTATATTATCAGAAAGGCGATTTATTTATCTACAATGTTAGGCTTTCAAAAAAAGAAAGGAGAAACCCTGAGGTCGTCCATTACCTCTGCTTCAAGGAAAAATCACCAGATGGCTACATTGCATGAAACACTCCATATCCATGCAAAATAAAAGACATTCTTTAAAGGCGCACTCATCCCACATCCAGTTTAAAATAGTTAAAATCCATCAACTAAAGGGGACAGACAATAGCCTAGGGAGACGTCCAAGAACCATCGATTACTGTACTACTGTATGAAATCGTCGAAACCACGTTTTAGTATTCATATAAATATAACATAGTTTGATGCACTTTTGTGCGAGATTCAAAAATAGAATCATAGTCACATTATCTGCTGCACCACGCGAGTCCTTAGCAACCAAGTAAACAGGATTACTGGTGATTTTCAGATAGATACGTTGTGAAATGGGTCGACTCTAATAGAGCTGAATCAATGCGACCTAAAATATTCATTCGCCTGTCTATATCGTGCCTCTTTTCCGGCCTCGACTCATATAATATTGGCTGCAGTAAGGTACGAAACGAAAATTAGAGACTACACTTAGTAGGCTATGTCAGATATCTCATAGCTTTCACGCTACAGTGGCGCCGTTCAGGCGTTCTAAAAATACATGTACATACACATAGATGCACAAATGTATACACAAGTATTACATCAAATCATATCTCTACCTTGGGACTATAACCATGCATATATGCTGGTGCACTGCATTAGTCCTTACATACATGTATGTACACACATAATGTGGTATTAACGCGATGCCATTTGATTTCTTTTAGCACAATACATCGGTTGTAATACAATTCCATGTCATTTATTCAAAGCATAATTTATTGGCAAATGTATGATACTGCAAAATTGGTTATATAATATATATGTGCTTTTACGCATTCTTGAAACAAATGCAAATAGAAATTAGTGTTACAGCTACTCGATCGGAATTCAATGACGGCTTTGATTTATGGGAAAGGCGTTGAAAGGCAATGGTGAGCGCAATTGACAGAGGATGTTAAAGGTCCTAAGGTTTCTTCGGATTTAGGTCGTCAAGCTTCGTATTTCCTTGGCAAGAACATTTGTTATATGTATAGCCTGATTAGCCTCGTCCCCACCTATTTGTTCCAAAGCAAGTTGACAGGCATCTCTAACACTTGATATGAAATCATTCCTCCTGAAAAAGATCAGTTTAAAGATCAGCAATTCTCTCTCAAACTAGCGATGTCAAAGCTGTTGTTTGAAAGGTCGAACTTTTAGGTGGATTAATTCTTTTGAATTCTTTTATATTATCACAGAAACCATTTGAATGATTGAAGCTGCTCTGTTGCTGTATTATAAATATAAAATGTTTTACGATAGAAGCCCATTGGAATTCAAATTTCCATTGTTGTTTTAATTAATGTGTCCTGTTTTCATCATGATATTGTATATTAACACACATTTTTTTATTCATTAAAGGCCAATATATAGGAACATTTTAATGTAAACACTGAAATATTAGCAACTCAGGACAGGTCTCTTTGCTCGCATTTGATTTGCGATACTTAGCTTCAAAGTGATCAGCATATAAACTTAAGGATGTATAATACTATTATTATTTCTTAATTAAAAATAATTCTTAAATAACATAGACATACCTTAGTGGTGATATTTTCGATACTCAGAGATAACCCCATTTTGTTTTATATTTTGCCTCAATATTGATAATTAAATATATGTTATCACACCACAGTTATCACATTTATTTCAGAACTGAAAAGATACGCTGGATATCTGATCATATTGACCGTATTATTGAAACGATCTGTCTACAATTCCTTCACATTCATGACCAATTCTTGTTATATATGTCTCAGTAATAGAAACTCCCCTAGATGGTGTTCTATTTTAATCAATGAATTACAAAAGTTTCAAAGTGAAGCATGACATTGTAACCATAATCAAAAATGGATACAAAATAAATTTCCTTAAGCGCCTATATGCTCCTTACTTTCTGAACATGAGCTTACCATAAATGTACAAGTTTGGGAACAGCTTCCTCAGCTTTCAAAAGTCCTAGAGCAAGGGAACCACTTTCCCTAACAAGTCGATCGTCACTCTCTAAACACTGCATCAGTCTCATTTTAACTCTCGCGGAATTGTCCCCGGTTTTAGCCAAAGAAATGGCGGCCACAGTGACTACATTATTGTCTGAGTCGTCTAGTAAATCCATCAAAGCCTCAATTACAGTTTTGCTCTTGAATCGCCCTAAAATTAGAAAATACGGAAGCTATGTTTGATATTCACCATCGATGCATACCACAAGCATTACTGAATCCTTTAATTTATAAATGTTTGATTATACATTTGTGTGAGTAAGATGATGTATTTGATATTAGGCTTACCAAGGTTTTCAATAGCTTCAACCCGCACTGATGATTCCATATTAAAAACTTCTTTCATGCAATAACTCTCTACAGCATGGTCCTCAACAATTGATATGAAGGCCAACTCCTCCCCGTCAACCGTACAAAACGCTAGAACCAGAAGAACACATATTATATGAACTGAAATAGGTAAATAATCTCCAGTAAATGTTACTCAGCATTGAGACAGATACGGGGTTGGTAGTGAGCTGTGTGAACATACCTTTATTATTCAAGTAAGTTAACATATAGATAATCCTCCGGGTGAAAATACATAGCACAAAATACACTGAGATAACATGTATGAGGTGTAGATAATAATGTTTAAAGTATAAAAGACAGTCACTGATTACAGTTAATGATGGTCCAAACTTTTACACCTCCACGGAGTCCGCCACTGCTTTGATGGCATCAGTGGCTGTCGATTCACAATGTAGGCATGTGACCTTCATTTTCCATAGGCCTTGACTTGGTCAGGCTCCAGGTCGGGCTAGAGAGCGTTGGCCCCTCCTCTCCTCAGCATTTGCAGGATGTATTGGTAGTGCTCCAGGGAGGCAGCCCAGAGACCTGCAAGCCAGGCTGTCAGTCAGTATGGTAGGGAAAGAGGGGTGCCACTCTCCATCATACAAAATGGAGATGTAGTGGACTTAGAAGGCCGGTGCTTGCACATGCTAATGAATACAGAGACAGGGCACAAGGTGGAATCCTTTAGAGCGGGTAGCACAAAGTTCTCTCCTTTTGCTGAAGGGGTCTGCTTGTTTTTCACCCACTTGTAGTATACAGTGATCAAATTTGGAGATGTTGAAACATCACCCCTGGTCAGGTGTAGAGTGCAGTCAAATGTCTGGCCAAGACATAGGAGAACATTTGACTGCCTTAGCAACGTGGTGAACATCAAAATTATAGAGAAACCAATGGTTGGTTCTTTTCTATTGTAGGAGACATAGTGTTAAATAAATAGATAACAGATGTAGTAAGTGCACCGGAGTTATGGCTGATGCTATGTCTTATGTTGTGGGAGATGGCCAGCAACGCGTCCCTCACTGCCACATGAGAGAAAGCTTGGACATCTCTCTCACCCCTCAGGAGGTGGGCCTTTATGCTGATTATATAGTAGGTAGTCAAATGATGGCTCTGAATGTATATGAATTTCACATGGATTTACATGAATTACGAATAATTAAACACAGAGGCAGGTGGGCCAATTTCACACAGTTTTTGTTGGTTAATGATGAACATGGCAAGTGTTGAATTCTCTGGATCCATGGGCCTTCTCAACAGAGCATCAGATAAGATCATGTAGATGCCTGGAACATGGGTGGACAAGAGGTGCAGTTGACACTCATAATCCCAGTACCACATGGCTCTTGTGATCCTAGCCAGATCAGAGAGGGGGCTGGTTCAAAGAACTTGTTATAGCGGAGGGGGAGCCCTAACTCTCTGAACTTTTGATGTGCTTGTGCGAACTGTTTATCTGGATCATCTTTGAAGGCGAGTGTCCATTGATGCCCACATGACTTTGTAGTCTAGGTCTCTTATACGTTCTACAGCGATTCTGATCGTGATTGTGAATCCAAACACAGAGTTTTTAGAGACAAGATCATTAAATTTTAAAGGGAATGACAGGTCAACAATTATACATTGGTCGTTATAGAGGTTGACTTTTGCCATGTCATTAAAGGGCTGTAATGAGACCAAGTAGAAAAGGGAAACTTGTTGAACAGGCCAGCAAGGGCCTTAAATTGTTCTGAATCTCAGTATTGATGTACTTACGCACATGTTGCATGTATGCTGTGGCTCAGTGGTGGTTTTTAACCGTGTCTGTGTGCAATGTGGGGCCGTGGTACTGAAGGGGGAAACCATATCATAAGACACCTGAGAATCCATCCATCATCGTGATGGCCTGTAGCTGCATTTTCCCATTGATTAATATCAATAGCTGTGACCAGGGGAGCATGAGTGCCCATCACATTAGGGAGGCCCTTTTCCCTAACCCTATTATATATGTTGTTCAATTTAGGGAAGCCTGAGTGCATGGAAGGGTTTGAGTGTTTCCTCACTTCTGCTATGGCAGCTGGGTTGTGATTGTGATGGCACACATAAAGCTGATCGTTACCTTTCTCCTGATGTCTATGCGAGCAGATGGCAGTATCAAACTTACAAAAACATTTTGTAGCCACTGAATTATCCTCATGGACCTCATTGATGTACAGGTTGATCATGAGTTGGCCAATACCAAAGAAATGGGAGGTGTTGTTGTCTGTATAACAAGTCACTGCCTCATGGTTTGTTTGGTTAGCCGGCAATGCATCCGCAGTGGGAGCGTGGCCTGCATGGATGCATTATGGTTGCTTTGCTGACAGAGGCGTCTGGGGAGCAGCGCCATGGCTGCCATTCACAACATCAGGGACGATTATACATACCAGTGAAGCAATGGTAGGTTGAATGTCATGAAAAGCGTTTTTACCTTTTTGGGGCTACTTCTATCCTAGTAATGCACTTGTCAATTGAATCCCCCCCCCCCACACCCCCGGGTACGTAGGGGAATGGTAGGGGAATGTCTGAGAAAACATTCCCCCACCCAGGCGGAGATTTCCCTTAGTTGACAGCAATATCAACTGGAGGGTGGGGGAATGTCCACCATTGCCCACTCTGTACCTTGGTTCCCAAGAGAGATTTGATGGTTTTCAGTGTGCATGGGCTTGCCTAGGCTAAGTTCCATAGTTCCAAACCTCCCCCAATATTATATACACAAAGAGTGTCTCCTTTGAACCTGACAGGGATTTGGCACCCCCTATATAGTGTTTCAACAGTGTCAGGCTTGAACTAGACATGCTGAACATGATGTGGGACTCTTTTTCCATGGTACCCTATACTAGAAATGTCAAGATCCTTTAGTGTTGGGGTTAGTGTTAGGGTAGGGGGTTAGGGTAGGGGTGGGGTGGGGGGTTGGCTCATGGGAGGGAATTGTGATGTGTCACAGGAAAATGAGTCACAAGTCACAAAAAAATGATTTTGAGATATCATCATATTTGAAAAGATGAGATCAAGTGGATTCTAATGATAGTATAAACAGTTGGACATCTAATAAGTATTTTAAGTTGAATGTTTTTATTTTTGAAAGAAAAATGGTTTGCAATATTTCTGGGTGGACATTTATGAATAAAGTAGCTAAATATCCACATAATATACAGGAAGAGCGATTTCTACGAAAAGAGGTAGAAAAGAGGGGTTTCTTCAGGTAGAAAAGAGGGGTTTCTTTGTCTCACATGTTCTCAGAAATTTCAAACAAACAGTTTTTCTCATCTGTAGAGTTCTGTCCACCCTCTCTGGAGGATGTTGTATATGGTTTGTGAAGGTATCTAGGGTGAAAATGTCATTTTGAAGCCTTTTTATTTTGAGGGATGAAATCCTCAAAATACTTGAGTCGACCCCCATCATGCCAATCACTGATTAAATCATAAATAAGGGTTTGGGAGAGAAAAACAGGTTTGAGAGACAGTGAATCGGAAATGGGGTTGGGACAGAAAAACAGGTATGAGCTATTGCTAGTACTCTATGATATGACCCTAGAAATGAATATATATATATTTAATATGCTGTCTTAACATTTGGTAATGTATTCATGTTATGAGCAGGGCTAATATATAAAATATTCCAACAAAAATATCCTATATATAAGTCACTTTGAAAAATATCAGTTTTGCTACTTGTGACTCATTTTCCTGAAACACATCACAAATAATATTATACACAAAATATTAATTGGTATTGATAACTATGTGCATTAAGTTCATGTAGTTCATGATAATTTGTCATGATTTAAGAAATACCGGATGTTATGTCACATACCATTCGCCACTTCCCTCAGACATAGAAAACTGTAGGCTATGTCATAAAACACTCATGATGTTGAGAATTCATATCTGATTAGTGAAAATTCAAAACAATATTTTCTCCAGCTCTACAAAGCTATGTCAAACAAAAACACCATTTGTAAGACTTTTCTGAAAATGGCCCTTATATTTATATATTGCAATAACAGTTTCTGTCTTAAAGAAATGTCTCCCGAAAAATGTGCCCCTGGGGGTCGGGGATTTACAGGAATTTCTTGCCCTGGGGGGTCGGGGATTTCATCAAATTTCACAACAGGCCCAGGACATTCCCCTACGTACCCGGGGGTGGGGGGGGGGGTGGGGGATTCAATTGACAAGTGCATAACACAGGAACGGGTAACATCTAGAACATCCACCATTACTGTGGGGTCTGGAACATCAACGGGTTTCTGAGAGATTACTGCCTCAGATAACTGTATTCCTTCTCTGAGGCAGGCTGGCGTTCCACACGTCTAGAAAAGCGTGCGGGCACCAGTAAAATGTGTGGATTCTATGTTTCCTAGGCTACTGTTATGTTGTCATTGTTTATATAGCTGTGCCTTATCCATCCAATCTGCCACCCCTGATCCAATGACTCTCGTACATAGCTGTGAAAAGGTCATGGCTCTGCACGGTCAAAGCTTGATTCATTAGAAAGTGGATTGTGTGTATCACATAGAGAGTGAGACTTGATTCTGCTGACGAAATAATAACGAAATAATAACGAAATAATAACGAAACAATGACGAAATTATTGTTACACAGATGTCAGACAATTTACATGATAATTCTCAAAGGTACTTTAGGATGTTGTGAGTGCCTGCACATGGTTAAGTGAGAGGTCCAGGAGTTTATGAGTTAGTTCCAATGGCAGCCGATCTCTAGGAGCACGAGTTTCTTGTATAAGTGACCCGTATGTATGGTGACCATATAACAGATAAAGAGCACTAGGTGGAAGAGTGGTGACCCGTTTTTTGTTGTTATGTTGGTCCTCTGGCCCTGGGGGCCTGTTTGGGTCGCTTAGTCTAGAGAAGCGTACAGGCACCAGTGAGTTGTTTGTTCTAACTTCTATGCTCCCTAGGCTGTCATTGTTTATATAGCTGTGGCTTATCTGTCCCATCATCCCCCCCCCCCCCCCCACACACACACACATACCAGTTTCCCCTGGAAAATGAGGACTCAGTTATTTTACAGGTATTTGGGGACTCAATGTTCAGATGGCCATAACGTTAAAAATATTTATCCTTGAAATGTGAAAATATCAAATATGGGGTGCTTATTATATTAAATATCAAACCTAAAATTAAAATTAGTGTATTTGAATATATTTCAGTTATCAGTCAAAATACATGAAAATGGGGACCTGTGTAAACAAAAGCACATGGCTAATTTGCATATACACACACTCATACGAGCTGTTGCAGTACAATGAATTGGGGACCTTACTAATATTTTCAATTAATCACTGTAAAATGCATTGGGGACCTCTTTTGGACAGCTATACATACAAATATCTGGTCAGAAATCATCAATTGGCATGAATCATGTTAAAATCACATACAATTTCCGGGAATTACCAAGGTTACACACACACATTATTGTTAAGTCAGACGAAGACTTGTAACTGGGGACTTTGTCAACACACATAACATTTCTGCACTGGGGAATACACATTGCAACTGGGTACTTGGATTACACACACACAATCTTGATGAAAGAGATGAATACCTGCAACTGGGGACTCCATTTCTATAAGTCCCCAGTTCCTGGTATATACCTGTCACTTCTACCTGGTTCTGTGTGTATGTCCTCAAGTCCCAAGTTCCTGGTATATATCTGTCACTTCTACATGGTTCTGTGTGTATGTTCCCAAGTCCCCAATTCCTGGTATATATCTGTCACTTCCACATGGTTCTGTGTGTATGTCCTCAAGTCCTCAGTTCCTGGTATATATCTGTCACTTCTACATGGTTCTGTGTGTATGTCCTCAAGTCCCCAATTCCTGGTATATATCTGTCACTTGTACATGGTTCTGTGTGTATGTCCTCAAGTCCCCAATTCCTGGTATATATCTGTCACTTCCACATGGTTCTGTGTGTATGTCCTCAAGTCCCCAGTTCCTGGTATATATCTGTCACTTCTACATGGTTCTGTGTGTATGTCCCCAAGTCCCCAATTCCTGGTATATATCTGTCACTTCTACATGGTTCAGTGTGTATGTCCTCAAGTCCCCAATTCCTGGTATATATCTGTCACTTGTACATGGTTCTGTGTGTATATACCCAAGTCCTCAGTTCCTGGTATATATCTGTCACTTCTACATGGTTCTGTGTGTATGTCCTGAAGTCCCCAGTTCTTGGTATATATCTTTCACTTGTACATGGTTCTGTGTGTATATACCCAAGTCCTCAGTTCCTGTTATATATCTGTCACTTCTACATGGTTCTGTGTGTATGTCCTCAAGTCCCCCGTTCTTGGTATATATCTGTCACTTCTACATGGTTCTGTATGTATGTCCCCAAGTCCCCAATTCCTGGTATATATCTGTCACTTCTACATGGTTCTGTGTGTATGTCCCCAAGTCCTCAGTTCCTGTTATATATCTGTCACTTCTACATGGTTCTGTGTGTATGTCCCCAAGTCCCCAATTCCTGGTATATATCTGTCACTTCTACATGGTTCAGTGTGTATGTCCTCAAGTCCCCAATTCCTGGTATATATCTGTCACTTGTACATGGTTCTGTGTGTATATACCCAAGTCCTCAGTTCCTGTTATATATCTGTCACTTCTACATGGTTCTGTGTGTATGTCCTCAAGTCCCCCGTTCTTGGTATATATCTGTCACTTCTACGTGGTTCTGTGTGTATGTCCTCAAGTCCCCAATTCCTGGTATATATCTGTCACTTCCACATGGTTCTGTGTGTATGTCCTCAAGTCCCCAATTCCTGGTATATATCTGTCACTTGTACATGGTTCTGTGTGTTTATACCCAAGTCCTCAGTTCCTGGTATATATCTGTCACTTCTACATGGTTCTGTGTGTATGTCCTCAAGTCCCCAGTTCTTGGTATATATCTGTCACTTCTACATGGTTCTGTGGGTATGTCCTCAAGTCCCCAGTTCCAGGTATATATCTGTCACTTCTACATGGTTCTGTGTGTATGTCCCAAGTCCTCAGTTCCTGGTATATATCTGTCACTTCTACATGGTTCTGTGTGTATGTCCTCAAGTCCCCAATTCCTGGTATATATCTGTCACTTCCACATGGTTCTGTGTGTATGTCCTCAAGTCCCCAGTTCCTGGTATATATCTGTCACTTCTACATGGTTCTGTGTGTATGTCCTCAAGTCCCCAATTCCTGGTATATATCTGTCACTTCTACATGGTTCTGTGTGTATATACCCAAGTCCTCAGTTCCTGGTATATATCTGTCACTTCTACATGGTTCTGTGTGTATGTCCTCAAGTCCCCAGTTCTTGGTATATATCTGTCACTTCTACATGGTTCTGTGTGTATGTCCTCAAGTCCCCAATTCCCTGTATGTATCTGTCACTTCTACATGGTCCCCAGTTCCTGGTATATATCGGTCACTTGTACATGATTCTGTGGGTATGGTTCTGTGGGTATGTCCTCAAGTCCCCAATTTCTGGTATATATCTGTCACTTCCACATGGTTCTGTATGTATGTCCCCAAGTCCCCAATTCCTGGTATATATCTGTCACTTGTACATGGTTCTGTGTGTATGTCCCCAAGTCCCCAATTCCTGGTATATATATATCTGTCACTTCTACATGGTTCAGTGTGTATGTCCCCAAGTCCCCAATTCCTGGTATATATCTGTCACTTGTACATGATTCTGTATGTATGTCCCCAAGTCCCCAATTCCTGGTGTATATCTGTCACTTCTACATGGTTCTGTATGTATGTCCCCAAGTCCCCAATTCCTGGTATATATCTGTCGCTTGTACATGGTTCTGTGTGTATATCCCCAAGTCCCCAATTCCTGGTCTATATCTGTCACTTGTACATGGTTCTGTGTATATGGCCTCAAGTCCCCAATTCCTGGTATATATCTGTCACCTGTACATGGTTCTGTATGTATGTCCTCAAGTCCCCAATTCCTGGTATATATCTGTCACTTGTACATGGTTCTGTGGGTATGTCCTCAAGTCCCAAATTTCTGGTATATATCTGTCACTTCCACATGGTTCTGTATGTATGTCCCCAAGTCCCCAATTCCTGGTATATATCTGTCACTTCTACATGGTTCTGTGTGTATATCCCCAAGTCCCCAATTCCTGGTATATATCTGTCACTTGTACATGGTTCTGTGGGTATGTCCCCAAGTCCCCAGTTCCTGGTATATATCTGTCACTTCTACATGGTTCTGTTTGTGTGTCACCAAGTCTCTGTAATCCCTAAATTAGACTTGGAACTGGGGACCTGAGCTACACACACAGAATACAATGTACATCTACCTTATATACACTCATAATCTACCTTACATACACCTGCAACTGGGGACCTGAACTATGCGCACAGTACAGAATATCTAGCTTATCTATACCTGCAACCGGGGACCTGAGCTACATACATTCACCATACAGCACTTTCGGGACAAATATTGTGGCCTTCTTGAAAAAATGGCGGCCATCTTGAAATTTCAGGTGGTCAATCTTGCTGCTTACATTATCATTTGAATGATTACCCTGAAAACTCCACTTCATATGCACCACTACTGGAATTGGGGACCTGAGATGCACACATACACCTAGGCAAAAATAGCATTTTCAGAGCCAAAAAAAGCGCCATCTTGGAAAATGGTGACCATATTAAAATTTAAAGTGGCCTAGGACTATAACTATGGCCTCTACATAGGTGAAAAAGTGTGTTTCAATGTCAAAATCATTCAAATCAGACTACTCCATTCAATTCTATGGCAAAAATAGCTTTTCCCGGCCATAAATGCGGCCATCTTGGAAAATGGTGGCCATGTTGAAATTTCAGAAAAACAAGTATGGTCGCTACATGATTCAACATCAAAATCATTCAAATCGCCCTATTCTAACCAATTCCATGGCAAAATTAGCATTTTCAGGACCAAAATGGTGGCCATCTTGAAAAAATGGCGGCCATCTTGAAAAAATGGCGGCCATCTTGAAATTTCAGGTGGCTAAATTTGGTGCTACCTCATCATTTGAATGATTACCCTGAAAAAATCCACTCTATCTGCCCCACTACTGGAACTGGGGACCTGAGCTCCACCCATTTTATGTCAATCATGTTGCGTTGTTCTATAAATAAAATCACCAGCAAGCACTGAAATAGTGTGTGCATGCTGCAACTTGATTTGTGTGTGTAATGTGTGGGTGTTAAATGGGGACTTGACAAAAAAAAAATTAAAAAAATTTTAAGTCTTTTTTTGGACAAAATACAAAAAATTGCATCTTAATTTAGTGAAAATTAAATGGGGACTTGAAATAGGTCCCCACTTAACTTTCAAGTCCCCGGTTCCAAGGTCTTTTGTCAGGTCTAAGTCCCCATTTACCAGGATAAACGCACACACACTTTCACGCATAGCCTTGAGAATGTCACGGCTCTGTGCCGTCATAGCTTGATTCAATTGAAAGTGGGTTGTGTGTATCACATAGAGAGTGAGGCTGATGAAATATTTAATAACAAAATAATAACGAAATAATAACAAGATTATTGTACAGATGTTTGCAGACAATTTACACAATGCATCTAAACTCAAAGCTTTTTTAGGTTGATGTGAGTGCCTGCACATGTTTACGAGGGAGGTCCACGGGAGGAATTTCCTAGTTAGTTGAATCTCATTCTTTTCCACACACTAGGTAATAAGCACTAGGTGGAATAGTGGTGACCTGTTATTTGTTTTTATGTTTTGGTCCTCCGACCCTACGGTCTGCATTGGGTCGCTTAGTCTAGAAAAGCGTACGGCACCAGTGAGATGTCTGTTCTAACTTCTATGCTTCCTAGGCTGTCATTGTTTATATAGCTGTGGCTTAGGAAGAATTTCAAGCCCTACCATCTAAACCTTTAGTATTATTTGAGCAAAGGTAACAATGCTCCCTAGGATTGACGACACTAGGGAAGCCTTCGCAACGATTGGTTTGCAAAATTTTATAACTTTTGGTGCAAGTAGCACCATGCCTAAGATGGAATACAATACAACTATATACAATTCATATTAATATACTTTACAATTAATGTAAATTTAGTAAGTATAAATACTAGATATATATACATCACGCTAGCAAGTTGAAGGAAATATAACCTATAATAGATATACATTTGACAGGTAAACCATATGTGGGTAAAAAGTCAGTTTCGAGTGAGGAACCAAGGTTGAGGAGGAGGAGGAGTTAGGGGGCGGGGAGAACAATTGAGGAATGTTACATTGTATTATGAAGAAGAAGCTGACTCAATATAGGAAATTACCATCGGCCCAAATGGCAGATTTCCTAGCTAGTTTTGCAAATTTAGGCGCAATATCAGGGTGTTGTTTCATAATGATGGAGACATAGAAAGATTTATTTGGAACTTCTGCGAATGGTGTTCAAATGTTACAAATAATGTCCCTGCCTGGTGTTTCATAATGTATGACATTCGCGGGAATATTAGTATTTGTGGGAACATTTCGCGGGAACATTCGGTGATGGGACTGGCCATGCATGTTGTCTTATTATGTAATAACCATACACTCAGACAGGGAGGCATAGACTCAGACAGAGAGGTGCCATGGGCTGAGAGGGATAGAGAGTGTACTCAAAGTCACTACAAATTTTTCTCAAAGTCGCTACAAATTTTTCTCAAGTCTTCAACTTATGAAACAGAATTTGTCCCAAATGGGATGTTTTTCTACTTAATTCCTATGTCCCTGATTTTGAAACAGGCCCCAGCAGAATGCCTTGTTTTTTATTTACTACTACTTTCACGCATAGCCGTTAGGACGTCACAGCTCTGCGCTGTCAAATATTGATTCATTGGTGGGTCCTGTGTATCATATAGAGGGTGAGGCTGTTAGCTTGCAGAGTTAGCTTGCAGTGTTAGCTTGCAGAGTCATGAAAGATATCAGACTGGTCAAATAGTGGAAGAATGGAGTGCAGAGCCATGAGAGCGTCACAGCTCTGCACTGTCAAAGCTTGATTCATTGGAAAGTGGGTTCTGTGTAGAGTGAGGCTGATAACATAATAACCAAATAATAACATGATCATTGTGCAGATGTTTGCAGACAATTTACATGATAATCCCTCTAAACTCAAAGCTTCTTTAGGTTGTTGTGAGTGCCTGCACAAAGTAATGTGGGAGGTCCACAGGAGGAATTTCCTAGTTAGTTGAATCTCATTCTTTTCCAGTGGAGCACTAGGTGGTATGTAGGGTGACCCGTCTTTTGTTGTCATGTGTATGAAATCAGTCTCAGACAAGAGTGATATATTTTGAGCAAAATTGAGTATCATAATTATGCTGTTGAATGCTAGTAAATTATCACAAATTTGGAAGGGCCCAAGAGCACGCGTTTATAATCTACAGAGACCATATATTATTGTCACTCTGCATCTATAAACATTGATTTATTCAGGAGACCTTGTCCATTTGAAATTCATCATACAATATCATTATACCATGAGATTAAATTGTGATTTGGTATGAAACAATAACGATAGGTCACTCTGGTGACAATGGCAGGTCACTTGTGTGGAGAAATCCTGAAATCCTGAAATTCTGAACATAATTATTCTGCTTTACACAGGGGAAAGAAAGGCTTACCGACGTAGTTTTCCTTGCTGACATTTCTATTGTTATGTTTAACTTCCAGTTCCCTTTTCACTATTTCCTCAATCCATTTAGTGTCATCTATTTGGAATTTCTCCTTCAGCGTCGCATCAAAAACATCATGGAACACTTTTACAAAACTGAAATTGTTCAATTACAAGAGTTGTAAAACACATATATACTGGAGTTTCAAAGGGGAAATTAACGATAATTCTTTTTAGAGCGATTGATCATGACTCAAAGTTATGTGGGATGTTAATTCACAGATGCCATGACACATGTATCATATATCTTTCATCCAGCCAAAAGTGTCGTCAACAGATTAGTATGTGAAAGATAATTATAAACAAGAAAATAACTAAAAATGTATTTGTTCTTTCCCGATCTCACGCTCACGCAAAGAAATTATTTAAAATGTTACACATGCAGCAGAAGCATTTACGTTTCCCATTCGACCAAATCCTTCTTGTCAAAATTCTGTTTCCAGAACTCAGACGCGGATACAGAAAGCAAAGTGTTGGTGGACTTCGAAGCTGATCTTCTTAATTTTCGTTTCGGCTTTTCTGTGAAAAGGTAAAGTATGCAAAATGTACAAAAACGCAAGGAAGTTATTAAGAAAACACATTGCAGCCTACGCATCTAAGGCACATTTATATTAATCTAATGCACTGGTAAAAGTAACTTTTAATTTGTAATTGGTATTTTGATTAAATTTACCTTTTTTAGAGGGCAATTCCTTTTCGTGTGAGCATGTATGACAGTATCCTAGAGAATGAAACTGGTCTCGTAGTTGTATTATGAAGTCTTTTAAATTATCATCAAATGTAGCTGGATTTGTTAAAATAAACCAGTCGAATCTTGCAAGCTGAAGCCTCCTATATAAATATTAATGAATTTAAGATTAGTATATTATGATACATTGTCCTCGAAGCCCGGTACATATGTATACATGGATAGATATAATTGCGTAATGAACAATTGTCATTTTCTTACATGCCTGTGCCCATGAGGGGCAACAATTCTTGTGGTGTTTGGAGCCCGATGGGGAATATAGGCTTCTGGGATACATATGCAAGAGCTAGTTCGTCCTGGCAACACCTGGATTTAATTGTTTTCTCGCTAAGGAGGGATACCAGGGCCTTAAAAGAAAATATAAAACATCTTTATGAGCACGTGGTAACAAATTCATTCACAGCTGCTAATTTCCATCGGTCATGTATGGCGTTGTACTTGCAAACATATTATATTGTTTTATTACTAGTAATTCCATCTTTAAGTTATTGTAATAAATGGTACCTTGGAATCAATGATGGCTTGTCCTATCTTCGATAAAAAGTTCACACCGGCTGTGAGACCAACAATATCAACCCACACTGAGAATCCATTTTCTTCAAGGGCACCTTTTAAAGCAAAACTAAAATCTATTCAGTTCTGCCTATTGGTCCTGTACTATATTCCTTTTTTTACATATTTTTTACTGTATTTATTATTAATTTGTATTGCTATAATTTTGTTGGCATCACACAAAAGTGTTAGGCCGCTTCATTTTCGCAAGAGGGACCCACAAGACACCTACCCCACCTACCACTCACCTGCCCACTCTCCCATATAAACATACCTTGCCCGCTCCTCCACCTCACTCACCTCACAACTATCATACAAAGCTCCCACCCACCCACATCCTATCATCATTACTTCTTGCTTCTCACCCAATTAGGGTTATATATATCTTATCACCAAATTAATTTATCATTTTACCTTCATTCAATTTTACAATTCAATAAAAACCTTTTACCACAACTTATATATATTTTACCAAAATAAACCCAAAACAGCCATCTCTTACTCTTAGTCCTTTGTATGCGATAATGAAAAGAATCAATGTTTCAATGGGGGTACACCAGTACTAGATTATTAACACATACTTATACTGGGGGTGTATTAGACCTAAGTTTAGTTTCCCCTTTAGGGGTACTTTGAACCTGTTGGGGGTAGATTTGACCTAGGTCAAATATACCCCCTGGGGTACATTGAACCAACAACCAACATACCCCTGTGGGTACATTGGACCTAGATGATCAAACTACCCTCAGTACATTAGACCTAGGTTAGTTATACCGGGGGTATTAGAACTGAATCCTCCCAGGCTATATGGTAAAAAAAAAATGTATTATTTAGAATTTGTATACAGCTACTCTTCTGTAAAATGGCAGTTGAAACATAGACAGGCATGCACAATGTACAAAGAACGTCATGATCAATGGATGTCATGTCCATTGGGGTTGAAGATAATGGGCTCACGGGCAGTAATTCAATACAGAATAACCATGGTCTTTCCCCCACAGCTGTGTCTAGGCTACACTAGTTACACTAGTAGCATGATTAATATACCATACAAAAACTCAAACCCTGACACGGCTTTGCCTAATAGATCTATTTGGGTAAAGACTATAAAGTTATAACACATATATTTTGTGATTTAATATTAGGCAATATGAATTGTATTGTGTTTCCACAGAATTTACACCATGTCTTTTGCTAACTACTAGTGGAAAAAGGAGGTATAGCCTCTGCTTCAGCAGTTCTTCCGATTACAGTCCTACGTCCAATACCAAGCACATTCGGGAGAGGGGGTTCCCCTAAAAACCCATTACAATGCTATGACAGGTTTATCTGACCCTTATCTTCGGTCCCCTCCATGGTCAGAGTTACATACCCCTCCACCCAAGTCACATTTCATATATTCCCTTTGATGAGGAAGTAAAAAATATTGTTTTTGTTTAGAGTGTGGCATGGAAAAGTCATTACGATAACCTCCATGGCCACAGCCCCAATAAATTGTAAGTTGAGACACTGACTCGCGTCTGTCTCCCTCAAGCTGAGGAACTTATTTGGTATTGGCCGTCGTAGTGATTACTACTTTGCTCTATTTCTATGTATGACACAGTAAATACTGCACGTATGTTGTTTCTGTGATCTTGGGAAATAGACACTATAGAACTATAAAATAAGGATGTTTTTAGTGAACCTACTTTTAACTTTCTGCATCATGTCCTTGTCTCCATGACTATAACTGATCATTATGTCTTTCCCTTCACTGGTTTCAGCAGTGTCATTTTCCTGATTGCGACGTTGTTCATTCTTTGAATCTTTGTCTTTCTTTGGCGACCCGTCAGATTTCGTAGATGGAGAAGGTAGTGACGATAGGGATCCTACTCTGGAAGGCCTCCTGCTATTTGGCCTGCTCGCGGAAGAACCCATTGTTTGAAATCTGTGCAGATAGAAATAAAGTATAGCAAGTTTGCTAGACGTATACTATACTTTTTGTATTAAGGCCTCAAAGAATTTGCACAGTGCACAAACATCTGTTTTAATGCATCGCATCAATCTTTTATGATCTTAAAACCTGAACGGTATTTTAAGTGTGCAGTCTAGGCTCACAGCCTCTCAGATCAGATAAGAATGGTATAACAATGATTGGACGCCTAGTGCGCTAATAGTTTCCCAGCCCTGGAGTACATATATGCGTCCTAATGGGATTCTAATGGCATTTAGTTGCCATTTGCTGGGATGGTGGGGGCAGTTGTAGGCCTACGGACTGAAGAGATAGGTATAACTAGAGCAATGGCTGAGTTTGAACTGATTTATTAGGTCAACGGCTATACAGAGCCACACCAGGAGGAGGCACCGTTCGACCACTGGCTTGACCACTGGTTATCCAGTCACGGACCATGCCTATTAGTGTTGTAGGTCTGCTTCTGGGCTAACTGCTTACATCCATGAAAATAAAAAGCAATATTTACTACTCAAAACTGCAAGCTCATGGCTTTTGACTGGTTCATTTTGTTTCAAAATTATTTATAATTTGTTGGTAATGCACTTGTTAATTGCGGCCCCCACCCCACCACCCACCAGGGATGTGGGGATATGGTAGGGGAATGTCTGAGAAAACATTCCCCTCAGTCCTAGTAACTACCGAGTTTGAGCAACCAAATTTGGGGATTAAATTGGTATGCGGTAAGAAGGGACCACAGAGCGGCCGGTGCCTCGCCGGCCCTTAACCACTAACACATGTTTGGAGCATGAGGCTCTCTATGAGGGACTAGACAGGCAAGATATGGACCTGGATTTGTATTGAAATTGAATTAATTGAATAGTAATTTATTTCCAAAATATTTAAATATTCGTCCTATTCTTTTGTTAATATTGAAGATATAAATTACACACAGATATAAACAGGGCTTGAAATGGACACTCATGAATATGTGTCATTTCTCAATCCTCCCAAATGCTCAGTTAGTGCAACTTCAAGAGCCCCAGTCTCAGTAACCCTACACCTTGTGGTGACAGCCTAAGAGATGTTATGGGTGAATCACGATCAAGCGCGCAAGGGGGATGGGAGATGCTATCTGGGCCCTCCGATAGAAGTTTAGACTGCCCTACCCAGACGGAGATTTCCCTTAGCTTACAGCAATATCAACTGGAGGGATGGGGGAATCTCTGCCAGTGCCCACTATGTACCTTGGTTCCCAAAAGAGTTTTGTTGGTTTTCAGCATGCATGGGCTTGGCTAGGCTAAGATCTAAAGTTACAAACCTTCGCCAATATATACACAAAGAGTGTCACCTGTGAACCTGACAGGGATGTAGCACCCCCTATATATAGTGTTAGAACAGTGTCAGGTCTGAACGTGACTTGCTGAACTAGATGAGGCAGTCTAATTCCACTGTACTCTAAACTAGAAATGTCAAGATCCTTTAGTGTTAGGGTTAGGGTAGGGGTTAGGGTATCAGGTTTGGGGGGGAGGGGGTAGGGTCAGGGTTGGGCTCATGGGAGGGGGTTGTTGGGGGGGTTAGGGTTAGGGGCGACCCTATGCGCACACCCATTCTGCTTCATAGCTTTTTAGCTCTATATAAAGTGTATGCCCCAGTGCGACCCGCAAATAAAAAGCAGTCCATTCACTGGTCAAGCTACAAGCTTCCCTATAGTGGCATAGTGTGCGACTGCATACTACACACACTGTCAACCACCATAGATTTTAATTTGATAAGTAAAGCTATATAAAGGCATATACGACCTATGTACCAATATATCTTGGACATTCATGCCATAAGGACTTTTAAGAAATGTAAATTACTATCTTCATTATGAAAATAATCCTTACATAGAGAAGTTGTTCTACTGTACATTTCCAATGGTAAAACCAATGGTAAATATAATGTACACTAACAGTACAATTCTGCAAAATCACAATAGAAAGAATTAGGCTGTAACAAATAAATGGTATTTTTAATTAATTCAACAATTGTCAATAGTTTGGTCACCCAGATGTTATAGCATAATATAAATTCCCAGTGCTTCCTTAACTGTGCGTGAAAAAGCACCACAAAGCCACAATACATGACACTTCACTCCCCTATAACTGGCATTTCACACTCACCTGTCGCTCATTACACCCACCTCTCCCTCCCTCTATTCATAAACCCCACTGTGCTAAACCAAACAGTGTCAATTGTGCATTTTTAGCACTAGAGGGCGCTACAAGCAAGCCGGACTCTATTACTATTTTTTTTATATCAAAAGATATTTATCTAATATTGTGAAACTTGTGCATTATCGGAATTACACATCATGTATCTTGAATTGTTATAGGTGATATTCTTTTATATTTTATCAGTGTAATCATTTGTGTAATTTTGTAGAGAGTGTGTAATCTAAACACCCCAATCATTTACATCAGTAGGCTATATGTAGTGTACCTTCAGTGGGCCCGCTACCTCCACAACCAACTACCTACATTGCATAGGGGAAAATGACAGACACATGCTCTCATGCAAACACTGTCTGAAGTCAAAATGATGAACAAATAGATGTCTTTCTAAGGATACCAGTGGTTACTGTTGGTACTGGGTTTCCTCAGTGACTCAACTCAACTGGATGATCATTTCATATGAATGTTCATTAAAAATAATTTTCGAGTCATTGCTTTTGGCAATGACTGGGCATTGAGGCCAATCCACTACCCCCTCCCTCTCCCCACTTACACCACTAACCACGTGACCGGTCACTCTCTCTCACCTGCACCGGTCTCTAGTCCCTCACTTTACTTTCGCCACTCAACCTATACGGTCTAAAATTTTTATTGGCACTGTGAAGTTCAAGCGCAGTCTGTGCTATTCACCTACGCCTTCACCACTTATCTCAATACAAACTCAAAATGCCTAGTAAGAGGAGGGCGGTGACAGCTGAGAGTGCACAAGCCTCAAATACGAAGGAGATTACGCCGGACATTACTAAGGCTCTCATAGGCAATATGGCCGAGAGTGACGGCGAGTCGTCGGAGGGTGAGTCAGTACCGGTCAAGAAAGCAAAAGGGGCCTCTAAGACTCTACCAAAGGCTAAACGTGTATCTACTCAAGAGCTGGATACCCAGATGAAATCTATGCAGTTAGCAGTGGCTGGGCTGCAAGGCTGTGTCGAGAAGATGGCCAAGCAAATGGCCGACGTCACCAGAGCTGTGGTCAAGGGAAAGAGCAAGCAAGAAGTCCCCGTGACAAACGTCCCAGAGTCCGATAGTCAGACTGACAGCGAGTCTGACAGCCAGGAAGAACCCGAATCACCGCCTCATACCCACAGGTCGGGACGCAAACGCCAACCCGCTCGACGGCCACCAGTGCTCAGCAGACAAATGGACGTGGAACGCTACCTAGAGAAGGAGGTCGAGCGGGAGAAGAGGGCGTCCGGCCTGCAGGGTAAGAACAAATATATTACTGATATACACGCATTGAATATTCAGTCAAAGCCATATATGTATATATCTAGGGACGGTTTGACCACTATAAAACAGAAACTTGACGTTAGAACATCAATGAGTGGGATGGAATATGTGGACGCTTTTCTAGCATTACTAGAGGACCCACGGGCCTACAAAAGAAGGGACTACCACCACATGGTGTACCACCTTCGAAAAGTGACCCGGGATGCCCTAGAACGACCATGGCCGGCCGTCCGGAGGTGGACCCAGTACGTCTGGGACTCCATTGAAGGGGGGACATTGTCATGGGATGATAGACTCGGTATTCAAGAAGAGAGAGTGAGACTCTGCCTCACAGCAGGAGTATACACTGGGGCCAGTACAGGCTCGCAGCAGGGACCCGCTACTGGGGGACATAAACTCAATAGTAACCACTATAACGCTAAAAACTCTAATGGGATGCAAGAGGTAGTGTGTAGGAACTTCAACAGTAGAAATGGGTGTAGACAGAGCTATAACCACGCAGAAGGAAATGTCATGGCGTTGCATATATGCTCATACTGTGATTCAGTGGGACGAGCGTGTACACACTCAGTAGTTGAATGCAATAGGAGGCAAAGGCATGCCACGCCCACCTCTGACGTCACCGGCCAGCGAGGCAGTGCAGGCGGAGCAGGCCACAGCGCCCCGGCCCAACAGCGCTACCCGAGTCACAGGCAGTCGAGCGCTAGTACACACATAAATAGTCAAGGATATTCAAAAAACGAATAGATGGGGGTGCTGGTCCTTTAAATCCCCGGGCGCCCCCATTTGTACCAGCCTATTTGAATGTATCTAATGCAAATGTTTACAGTTCTCATCCACATGTACTCGAGCAGACAACGACACGAAACCAAACCTCACGCGATGTCTCGCCGGAAGTCTCGCGGGACGAGATAAACACCCAAGATGGCGGCTGGCATGTCGATCCAACCCCAGGCCCGGACATCTCGCCCTCGCAACCTGTAAATGCTGCCACACAATGCCTCTACACTGCCGAGAGACATGCAGAAGCTAACGTAGTAGGTCACAACATTAAATACTTAGCTATTCGTGATATGTGCTCTGGGAAAGTAGAGAGGGACAACACTGACCTAGGCCCCGATGTGTTCATATGTGATAGACAGCTACGGTGGCCCGCAATAACCATTGATCAGTCCCACCCTACACACAGTAACATTTATCATACAGTAGCCAGTACAGGCCTACCAAATGCTGTAGGCGCACGAATCGAGTTGCCTACAGAATTAAACATTGAAGCTTGGGACAAATACCTATCAGACAGTAACGATCATAAACAACTCTGTGATTTTGTGAAATTTGGTTTCCCCATGGGTTATCTTGGCCCCACCTCACATAGTGATACAGGTAAAAACCATAGTAGCGCAGACCAGTTTAAAGACAAAATTGATGATTTCGTCCGCAAAGAGTTGGGACTGGGTGGACTTATAGGCCCCTTCAAAGACCCCCCCTTTCGCGAGTGGTACCATTGCTCGCCCTTGATGTCGCGCGAGAAGCGCGACACCGACGCACGACGAGTCATCGTTGACCTTAGCTACCCAGAGCAAGCATCAGTCAACGCCTATTTGATGAAAAATAGTGTGTGGGGAGTTGAACGTGCACACTCTCTTCCGACTGTCGACGCCCTAGTTCAGCATCTAGTAGTAATGGGACGTGACACACATATGTCAACTGTTGACATCTCCCGCGCCTACAAAAACTTTAAATCAGACCCCCTGGACTGGCCCCTACTGTGCATGAAATGGGCTGATCAATTTTTTCTCGACGTAACAATGCCTTTCGGCGCGAGAACATCCTCCTGCCACATGCAGAGAGTGGCAGAAGCGATTGTCGGCATACTCGCGGCGGAAGGCATAACATCAAAAATGTACCTCGATGACTTAATAGTAATTTCACCCAACAAAAGTAAAGCAGACAAGGATTATAAAAGGGCGATCGAATTATTTAAAGAACTTGGCCTCCCGGAGGCAGTCGACAAGCGTCAGCCCCCTGCATCATGCGTTAGATGGCTAGGCATAAGTATAGACGCCCGTAACATGACACTCAGCCTCCCCTTGGACAAGGTGAGCAATACAATTGAATGCGTCAACCGATACCTCAAAAGACGCTCCATGTCACGCCGCGAATTGCAATCCATAATAGGCAGACTAATACATATAGCCAAATGCGTCACACCTGCCAGACTGTTTATTAATCGTCTATTGGATAGTCTCCGAATGATGAAGGGAAAGTATCTCAACATCAACGCAGATATGAGGCGTGACCTTCAGTGGTTTAGAGAATTTGCTGAACAATGGAACGGCACCTCGCTTATCCCTAGTAGCGCCCCCACAAAGACTATCGAGGTCGATGCCTGCCTCACGGGAATAGGTGGCGCCGACGGCGAGCGGGCCTACGCGTATCAGGTCGCCCATGTCGACAGTCCAGTACACAATATTTCAGAACTAGAAGCGATTAATATACCTGTCGCGCTACACACACTCATAACAGATAAGGACCGGGGTGGGCATATAGAAGTGCTATGCGATAATGCCGCCAGTGTGTCAGTATTCCAAACGGGGCGGGGCCGTAACCCCGTCATACTCGAGGCAGCCAGGCTCGCCTGGATGGTCCAGGCCATCTACAACGTCAAAATTTCCTACCGCCACATACCTGGCGCCGACAATACTCTGGCCGACCGACTCAGTAGAAGTCACTTAAACAGCAGATACAACAACGAAGCTAGATGTATTGTAGGCCAACGAGCCCTTGTTATCACTGAACCTTGTGTATTTTCTCTAAACGCCCTGTTTTCTTGTCAACCACACAGGCAGAAGAATAGGAGAACTGATGAGACGCGCGGTACAAAGACAGAAAGCGGCATGGGCCCCAGGCACACTAGCAAACCAACAGAGTGCGATAAGAAGATTCACAGCATTCACAATGGAGATAGGCATACACCCTCTGGAAGCCTCACACATGGTGGTATGCGCCTATATAGAGCACCTGATGACAACAATATCGTCACCCAAAACAATACGAAACCACATATCGCACCTCAGAACAGTCTACAAGCAGCTCGACCGACCTACAACGGCATTGGACCACCAAAGGGTACGATGGGCCATGCAGGCGGTCGACAGAGACAAAACATTCAAGCCCAGAGCAAAAATGGCTGTGCCAGCACCACTTCTGAGACGAGTAGTAGGCCTAATCGGGTCAAACCCACTGGACACCACAGTCAAGGCGGCCATTATGGTCATATATTACGCGGCACTCCGTCAGTCGGAGGTGCTGTCGCCGTCAGTGTCTAAATTTAATCCCATACGCCACCTCACAAGGAAGGACATTACCCTGACACACACGACCGTACAGATCAGAGTAAAAAGCGCCAAGAATCTACAATCGGCCTACGAGGCCAAGACAGTGACACTCAAGGCATCACGCGACAAGCAGACGTGTGTCGTCACCACAGTGAAACTTATGCTCATAAACCTGCCAACCAGACACGACAAGGAGCCGGCGTTTATGTTCCCATCGGACAGGACCCCGATGCCAGCTTCATTTGTCACTAAACAGTGGAAAGCACTCATAACCCAGAATGGGGCCGACCCCACCCTCTATTCTCTGCACAGCCTACGCAAGGCAGCAGCTACGAATGCCTACAAACAAGGGTGCACCGAGCTACAAATACAAGCTTACGGGGGCTGGAAATCTGACGCCTACCGTGTCTATATACAAGCTGACAAGACAAATGTCAACAGAGCACTCAGGAATGCTATAAGTGACCCCACATCCCTAGTTCACAAACAAACAAATGACTACTCGCTCACGAGCTCTTAAAATAACTCCTCCCATACACCCCACTCTATTAGGCCACTCGGCCCAAAAGCATACAAAGACAGTCCGCTCACGGCTCAAAATCAGACAGTCCGCTCACGGCTCAAAATCAGACAGTCCGCTCACGGCCACAAACGCCATACAATGGCTACAGACTATGCATCTACATAGCAATCTAATTTTACCGCCCCTCGGGCTAATCCTTTTACCTCAACCCACATTCTTTCACCCTTACCCCATATCCCATCCTACCCACAAAAATTACATCCATTTAAAATTGGCAGTTTTGGCTAATTAATCATTTAAATCTCATTTAATCAATTATCATCAATTTACATCAAATTCTTCAATTTTATACAAATCTCTTTACCAATTTTACCCTCACCTTTTATTTATTTATAATTTATATAAACAAATTCATTAAAAATAAACTTTTAATTCCCCAAAGCTGCCTTCTACTTATTCCTTTAATTATTAATAGGTGGTAAGTGCATCAATGATAACTGATTGAACATTTACCCTAAAACACGCTGAATATTTAATACATATACATAAATGTCCATTTTATGTGCTAATAATATCCTGTATTGATCAAGACTACTATATGATTTTAGCTTCATGATGCACATATTACATATTAGTACTGCATTTTGATGCGCTACATTGTGGTGCCTCCTGACCCACTACACTGCAGCCTGTGAAACAGTGCGACAAGTTGTTATTAAAACAATTTGTGAAGAGTGCATTAAAATGTGGTGACCCAGTGCGAATGTGTCCAACGGGGAGGGGGGTGATATATGTCACAAGTCTCCTGTAGATGTATACATATGCCCCCCCCCCCCCCCGCAGCTTAAAACACATTTCGGATGTGTTTCCCCATCAATGGCGTCTAGGCTCTCTTTTGATGGTAGGAAGCCTATTGCCCCCCTCTACCCTGCCCCCCCCCCTCGCCCCCCATAAAAATTGAATTTTCGTGAAAATTTTGTTTTCCTTTTCATCAATGGAGTCTATCTAGGCTTTATACTCAATTGTCCAAAAACCTAATTTTCAGCATTCTGCCCATTTTGTTCATTTTTCATTATATTTTTCCCTTTTCCCCACCTAATTAGCTGAATTATCCCATAGAAGTCACTACTTTTCCTGTGGTAATATCACACAAATGGTAATAACTCTTGTAGAATTGGGCTCTCAGTGATAAAATTTGTAGGATCTGTTGACTGAGTTGTCCTCTACTACATGTATACCTAAAAGTCAGGATTACTGGGCAATTAGAGCCTGAGTTTATTGTCCGAGCTGGCCCTCTATGCCTGACGGGAATCCTGTCGAGGCCGGAGGCCGAGACAGGTTCCCGAAGGCATAGAGGGCCAGCGAGGACAATAAACGAAGGCTCTAATGGCTTTAGTCCCCGTTGGTTGGGCTGTTTACCGGAAGTTCTCTAGGCATAGAGGGCCAGTGGGACCGGTAGTGACCACTGGCCCTCTATGCGTCTATAACGGGCCAGCTCAGACCAACCAACGGGGACTAAACAATAGTAGAGTTAGTTAAGGAAAAAAATACGAATTTTGTGATAAAATCACCAAATTTGGCACAGAGGTAGATTTTTGATTCTCTCTCATTGTGGAAGGGTCCACATTCTGAAATATGAAAATGGTTGCCATGGCAACTGATCTAAAAGTGAAAAATCAGAAAAATCGCCATATAATCGGAACTAATAAACATAAATTGATGAGTAGGTATTCATAGAAAGGCTCTATTAATAGAGAATCTGAAAATATTGGTGTTAATATAGTTTACATTTTGTTGTTGCTATGGCAACCATTTTAAAGGTAAAAATAGGCTTTTAAAGAGATAAACCACTGTCATATGCACTGCTGCAGGCGGGAGTTCAAGGAACTAATGCATGAAAAATAAGGAGTGACAATAATTTTTTCAAACTTGGTCTTGAGAAAGACCATGGTTGGGGGATAACAAAAAGGATCTCAGCATATTTTTTTTTCATTCTAGAGACCACCAAAGTTTACTATTGAAGTATGTGGGGAAAATGGATATTTTCTCAGTTTTTCCAAGATTTCAGACAGACAAATAACATTTTTCACTTGAAATGGCTTCTAAACATAGCCACTATACAGGTTTACCCTCATGCATGAAAGAACAGGGTATCAACACATTTTGAAAGATATTATTTAGCATTGAAAATCTTCAATATTCCTGTTTTTAACTCATCGGGATGCAGATTCAGTTGAATAACTCTTTTAAAAAGTTGGTGACGACCCTTTTTTATTGCTTGAAAGGGTAAAGCAATATGTTAGCTATGTCTATAGAGATTTTTAGGAAAAAGTTATTTTCAATTATTTTTTTATACTGAAAAAACGAAATAAATTGTCCTTTTCTCATAGACTTCTATAGTGAACAACCATGAATTTCAGGGCTCCCTGAAATGAAAACTAACCCGGTGACATATTGTTTTTATTGGCTTTTTGAATTCACATAACCTTGTTCTTTCACAAGGCAAAGTTTAAACAAAATGCTATTTTCAGTCTTTTTCCCAGTTGAACTGTGGTTTATCTCTTTAAAGGAAAAATGGCCGAATAGTATCCATAAAATTAGTTCTATTGAACATACATCAATAAGAATTAAGGGCCTCATATGAGAGGTCTTTTGATGCCGAATCATATGATATATGGTTTCCATGGTTTTGCATGTTTTAGTTTCCATAGCAACCACATTATCGTCAGATTTGTCCTAAAAGTTTGAGTTTGGCCATTTGTACAAAAGCATCAAATTTTGTATAGATGTAGATTTTTAAATTCCTTATCATATTGAAAGGGTCCACATTCTGAAATTGGTTGCCGTGGCAACTGATTTAAAAGTGAAAAATGGCATTTTACGGGGGGGGGGGAAGAGCATACAATTTGAACTAATAAACATAAATCCCTAAGCAGATATTCATATGAAAGCTCTACTGACGGAGAATTCAATAATATCCATTTTCCTATCATTTTACATATTTTCATTGCTATGGCAGCCATTTTTATGGTAAAAATAGGCTTTTTAGTGAAAAATGGCCAAATAATGGCCATAAAAATTGTACTAGGGAACATTGAGACTATATATGCCTTTTAGACTTTATAAGCTTTCTCAATATGCTCATGTGAGTGACTATAAGAGGGATATGAATGGGGGTAAAAAATTGGGACTTGGGTGTTGTACTTATGGTGTGGTGCCAGTCGAAATACATTGCGTACATTGGTCTAATATGTTGAAATATTGCGGAGCAGAGCACAACGAAATGTATTGGGGCCTTGGCATTTCTCCTAGAATTAAATTTAGAATAGAATATAATTCTAGAAGAGAAACCTCCATTCCGTCAATGAGGTACGTACAAGAATAATACATACAAATCAGTAGTTAAGCGCCAGAGATTATTACATGACATTTCATGTAATAATCTCTGGCGCTTAACTACTGATTTGTATGTATTATTCTTGTACTTCGGCATAAACAAATCATTGTTGTCAATGAGAGCTTATGGTAAATTTAAAAAACAAACAATTAAAAAAGACAAAAGACAACGACAGGAATTTCACTTATATTTCATATTCGCGACGAAATGGGCGGTGATCATCTGGTTTAAAAGCAAGTCTTCCAGACTACGCCCAAATTTACCTCTGTATGTCCATCTCTTATATAGATCAGTCTTTAGAACGAGATGTCTGGGAATAGATCCACACAATCAGGTGAAGAAAAGTCTGATGAATAACAATTTGAAAATGCGAGATTGAGTGGGGGGAAAATGTGATACTCACCTGATATATTTCCCCCTAATCTGTCTAGTTTAAAGTTGAAGTCGTTCCATACAGGGGCATAACCTATATGGGTTCCTACAGGGAGGTTAAAATGTAATCTCACTTTCTGTATGGGCTCCAACAGGAAGTTTTACATGTGATCTCAAGGTGTACAATTGCTAATTCAAGTATACATGTGAGTCATAATAATATACAAAACAAGCTACCAGCTCTTCAAGTAATATTCTATCGTATTACACAGCTCCATTATTATAAAGGTTTCCTATTATATTACATATTCCTTCATGTACACCCTTCCTCCCTGCTGTTTGACTTGCTGATACCATCCTAGCTGCATCTATAAAATATATGTAGATGTAGAAGAAGAGTTGGTACCTGATTGTGTTGCCTTCTGCTCTCTACCTCGATCCATACAAAATGAGGTCACGGTAAATTAAAGCGAACAGCACTAAGCCACTAAGCACTAGTATACAGGTAAAAGAGGCAGCTCGAGGGGAGCAACTGGTACACTCAGGTATATTGATAGCAGGTTTGGCAATATAAAGATGGATCCGAACATGTAGCCTACCGAGATTGCCTGGATATGCCAATGCTGTCACAAGTCTATACATAGACCACCTTAATTGCTATTGGCAAACTACTTTTGTCGTCAGTCAGCAATAGTGGAAAGACTGTTTTTTTCGCTGTAGGCTGTGACAGACCTACCTACGCTCATGGCTGAATATATATCATAGACTATGCTGTTACATGACCGCTCGATCTGCAGTCAAGTCTCAATATCATATATAGCACCAAGGTGTGTTTACACTGTTGGATTATAAAGATCATTAAAACCTCCTCGTGGCCTGGGGATCCAAGTCAGCGCAAAGCAGGGTTTCGCCTCGATGACATGCAGGGGGAGCATGCAGGGTCTGAGGATCGGAGTGAGTAGACCTTAAATATATAGTTAGGCTATAGTACTATGTGATTGAAACTGTCGAGTCGATGATTGATACATCCACAGAACAAGAACCGAGTTGATATATATATCAACTCGGGTAAGTAACTTACCGTCACTGAATAGAGCGCCAGAATAATTGTTGTTGCCTAAGCTGGGCATCAATCATATAATCGACAATTTATGGCCTAACCGCTTCGCAACGGAGGTCGATTGTTGGAAGTGCTGTCTCATTGCGGCCAAGTGAGGGTCGTTTGTTGTTGATACGATATAAATATTCGACTGCTATAAAATATAGGTATACATGCACGGGACTGCATGCAACGGACTGCCGACTGCCGAAAGTAAAGAATATAATCTGCGACAACAAGCTAGGACTGTGTAAGTATAAACGATTTTAGGGGCATGACCAGATATCCAGGAAAGTTAACGCAGCAAGGAAGGCCTATACTATAGGCTATATTTATTTCGGGGGAAGGAAATTGGTTATATTTCAAAAGATCTGAACGGCTAATATTGTTTTTATATTTAATAATAAAGGATCGCCATCCTCCTCGAAGGAATCGTCACGTTTGCAATGAACAGCTGAGCCGGGCACCCGGCTGGCTATAGCCTATACACACAGGCAATGGTTGTCAGGTGTTTTGCTTGACGATAAGCGACCTCAGTGGCGGCACCTATGTTGCCGTCTCGGTAACTCCCCTGAGATTTGGTGCAGTCGCACCTACCGTTCCCGGTTGGGGCAACATAGGAGAGAGCTTGCCGGTATATTGCATCTAACTTTTAAAAAACCCATGTGACGAACAATTCCAGTCCCGGAATCCTCATCCCCTTCCTATAATACTACTGCTCATACAAGGCCGTTGTCCACAGAGCTGTAGAATAAACAATTTCGGCCACTTTCCACCACTACGCATGGTTTGGCCCTACTCATATCACTAGCAAAGTTCAGCCATCCAGCTACAGCCAATTCTGTAGCGTAGGGCCTAGAGCACTGGACTCCCAACCTGAAGGTTCAGGGCTCGCACCTCGCCTGGGCCCGTCAGCTTTTTTTTTTTCATCCTATACTTGGTTGGCTGTGTAGGGCTGTACACGGCCGGGACGGGTCGGTGGGCGGGTTTAATGATTTGTGGTGATGGGAAAGGCAGGAGAAACAAAATATCCATATAATGCTTTAACCTGTGCCAACAACCAAAACGGCCTAAACATGTCTAAAATTACATTCGCAGAGCGCCGACTAGCAGCCGCCTACTCTTCTGGATGAGAGGCGACCAAAAACCGCCTTGAGAAAGGCGGTGCGCAGCAGGCATATTTCGAATCCTTCTGTCGCCCCGGGCCTTCACAGCCATGGCTCAATACCTTCCACATCTCAACCTGGCCGCGTCGTTTTCCTTGTAAACATACCGATAGCCGACATCCTTACCCAGAAATCGCAACGATAGGATGTCCTCTGCAAGTTTTGTCCGAAGAAATAATCAATCTAGGCTGTAAAATAGATTTTCGATATTTCTATACTAATCCTATGGGGATGCGTTGGGGCTGCCGACCGTCATTTGCGCCATCCCGTTGGAGCCCTAAGGGCACCCAGGCCAGGCTTATAGCGTGAGCGTGCTCCCCGCACACACCACCGTGTGTGCGGGGAGGACGGGGCAGGAGAGGTGGGGGTGGGGATCATTCAACAATCTGTAAGGTAAACGTCAGTCACAAGCACCTCATTTATCACAGGAAAAAACATATTATGGGCGGTTTGATACTTCTGGACCAAAAGCGCCCAAAAGATGGCAGCACTAGTTGCCGTCTCGGGAACTCTCCTGAGAGCATGCGCGGGTGCCCCAGACCCACAGGGTCGGGACAAGGTAGGAGAGAGGTTGCCGGCTTATTGCATCTAACTTTTAAAAAACCCATGCGACGAACAATTCCAGTCCCGGAATCCTCATCCCCTTCCTATAATACTACTGCTCATATAAGGCCGTTGTCAACAGAGCTGTAGAATCAACGATTTCGGCCACTTTTCACCACTACGCATTGGTTGGCCCTACTCATATCACTAGCAAACTTCAGCCTCACTACCACAACAAAACTCCATAGCTCAGAGGTTAGAGCACTGGCATTCAAAGCAGAGGTCTGTGAGTTCGAGCCTTGCCTGTGGCTCTCTCCTTTATTTTTTTCAACCTCTACTCAGTGGGCCGTGTAGAGCTGTCCCTCTACACGGCCGGGACGGGACGGAGGGTGGGGACGGAGGGTGGGTTTGCACTGGGTGCTGGGGGACGGGGAAGGCTGGCAATTTGAAAAACAAAATATCCATAATAATGTTTCTCCGTGTGCTAAGAAAAAGGCCTAAAAATATCTAAATTACATTCGCAAGGCGCCTCTAGCAGCTGCCACTCTACTGGACGAGGTCTGCAGCCGATCTTCTAGATCGTCTGCAGACATTTATATTATAGCAGAAGAATCTATATTTCGTTAGCTTTTTAATGGAATAATCCCGGAGTTTCTACCTTGAATATGACAGCAATACATCCATGTGATAATCCTAGATTCTCTACGTTTGTTTTGAAATCCATTACGACCTAATTCCTAGTGTCCTGATCACGTGACAGCTTGCAAGCATCATCATTGGCTGAGAGGCTGTGCGCGCAGCCTTGACCTTGCTCAATACACTATGAGAAGCCTTACGTATCATTTCCCATGCATTTCAGTCATGTGGCCCAACTTTCACGGTGGGTCGATCGGCCGATATGGATTCCCCATTCACGCTAGTGTTAACGTAAGATGAACGAAAGTTGTGATTGACTGATGTGCGTTTTGCTTAATGTGACTTGAGTAAGGTATAGCTTTGTTATTTTGCTCGCTATTCACGGTCCTGGATGGATACGTTTGTAGGAAAATAAGTGCGAGAAACCTTTTTAAGACCCATGAGTCCCACTCTGATATTCGCTCTACAGTTATGGCGCTGCGTTTGTAATGTTTCGGTGAATAGCATCCGCTTATTGAAATAAGCGTTTGGCAGCCGTTCGTCTAGTTATATCTTTTTCCATCACACATCCTGATGTCATGGATGTTAATTGACCTCTCGCCGACCTAGATACGCATTCTGCAGACCCACTAATTTACATGTGCTGCAACCAATTAGGAGGCAGGACGGGGTAAACACACACCTGGTGACCGACAATCGGTCACCAGGTGACCGACAATCGGTCACCCTCTTCATTTCGTCGTTGGGTTGTCGTGACCCCCTCCCGAAAATAATGTAAATTTACATTATTGTCGGGAGGGTGACTGATTGTCGGTCATCTACCAATTTTTTTATTTTGTTTCTAACATGTATCTATGGCCAGACTCAAGGTTGTTACGACCTTGAATACCTTCGGTTGACATATGTGAATAGTCTAGAGTATATTTGTACCTTTAAATCAATATTATTTTGTTCATTTCTATCGATTAATGTATAATTAGAGTCATTTTTACTGAATATTTCGATTTGTGTGTGGTTTGTGGGTCCCTGATTTTGGTGAATAGTTTGACATTAATTTGTACATTTACTCTGTATCATTTCTAGTGATTTATAACTATTTATTGGTGTTTTTAGGTGATTATTCCGACTATTTCGACTTCAAAACTCTCCCAATCGTACAGTGTGTTACACCACATTGTAGCATACTTATTTAACTTAATATTTCTTCAATTAAATATGCAGAAAATAGGTTTTACTATCAGTTATTCATATGGTCAGTTCCCACGAAAGTGGTAAAATAGCGTTTTTTATGGATTTTTCATTATAAAGCAACATACTCAAGAAACCTTTTCACATCAATTCCACCTCATTCATGACTTTTATTTGGGCTCGTTGGGCTGAACAAATGGGTATCCACTTTGCATGGTCTGTCCGTACAAATTCCGGAGATATGGGCAATTCAGTATGTTTTGGGGGGTGAAAATTAGGGAGGGTAAAAAAAGATATATATTTTTAAAATAATATACTTAAGAATACACTAATTCCACTTTGGGCGGATAATCAGCATATATCAAAGAAACTATATATCTATAAACATTTGTTCTGTGATGGTTATCATGCATGGTCATGGCAGAAGCAGAATCAGTGGGGAAGTGTGTTTGTCACCGACCGAACTACTTGTATTTTCATGAGGTAAATCCAGTTATAATTATTATCTTTCAGGATTACACATGATAAAATAGAAGTATAATATGGTGTAAATGTGTGTACATCCGTACTTGTACTCTTTCAGCTTTAACAATTCTATGGGAGACGTTTTTATGCAAAGTATACTAGAAAAAGGGTCACCAACCGAACACTATATTATTATTCATATCTCCATCATTCTCAGAGATTAGTGAATCGTATTTGGGTATTGACTTAAGGATGCCCTGCTATTAATTTATCATAACAAAAATGTTTTTGCTTTATTCTAAATTTAGCCTGTGGGGGATAAACATCTACTTGTCACCGACCGAACCCTTGTATATGGTACCGCTGCAAATTTGAAAATGAAATACATATGAACGTTATATTAATATTCCACTAATTTCATTTCAATTTTTACTAATTGTACACTAAAAACGTCTTACTTTAGGAGATTAGCAGGATCCGTTGCATATAGGGGAGGTATAGAGGCTAATGGGAAGACCTATAATAATGTTAATATGGATGATAATATTGTGACAATTTAAGCGAAGTTGTAATGATAATATAATACTCAGAAAAATTCAGAAAATCACCACACAAGCTTCCTCGCCAGGTAAAAATTAAATAATGGTCTGAAATAAAAAGCCATTCAAAAGCAACGCCAAGAGTATGAAAATAAGGTTGGGCTTCATATATATATATGTGAGCTGACCAACCGTTTGTTATATAGGAATATAGGAACATTTGATATGATTTAGCATGACCAACAGGTCACATTCGTCACATTATATAGAGTATAATATATATTCTCATGCTTAATCGTACAAGTGGATACCAGTGACCGACCATCGGTCACCCCTAGGTGACCGATTGTAGGTCAGTAAAAAGCCACTTTTTGTCGTACAAGTAAATACCGACCGGCCAGAGATCAGGTACAAGTGTCTATTGGCAGATCATTTTAAAATGATTTGTATACACATGCCTGTCCAATTAATAGCATTTCAAAATTCTGAAAGTTGTTAAGACACAAAAGTATATAAATCGGATGAGTTTCTTGAAGTTTTATTCTGATGTGTGAAAAATGTAGGTCTACCCTAACATTGCAGTTGTGTGCGTAGGATAGCACTTCACTATTATGTAATTATTTTAATCTTTAGGTACGGTATAGGCTTGGTTGACAGGGCTGCTGGTCTTATAAAAAGCTGTATTGAGGGGCAAAGTCAATACAAAAATATGAATGACCATGGGTATGAAGATTTATAATATTATAGGAGCTGGTTTACACTTAGCCAAAATATTCGGCACGAGCCCCCGGAGCTAGGCCAGTGATACAGGCTAGTGCGAGATGTGCTGAAAAAGATAGAAACACATAGCAGCATAGATAGACAAATGTGAATGTAATATTTGAAAAACAAACTTTTTCTAACTGATGGTTCAATACACTATAAGTTTGTTGCCAATTGTCCATCTATATGCTTAGAATATTAAGATATCTTCCCCGTATTTTCAGGTGTTATGTGGCGTTATGGAAAAATGAATGGGAGATGTTGATAAGGAATGCATATCATACCTAAAGATTAAATTTCATAATAATTAAGTGGTAATAAAGAATATACAGCTCATGAATCTAAGTACGGTATTCTGTTTTCACTAATGTTGGTGTTTTTTCTTTATTATATATGCGCTTAAAATTGAGTTTGTAGGGAAGAAATCCCTCACCAATGCCATGCTTTCCTATGCTTATGCACTGACTGTTGGGTTTGTTTGTCTAACTACGGCCCTGGGGACATATGCAGAACAGGGGGCGGAGCATAGCGGCTCTAGGCGAGAGGTCAGATCGGATATAGAGCAATATTGTTCAAAACGGAGCTCTGATCGTATGATATATTTATTATACACGCATTGCTCTGGACAACGTTGTTGTTGTTGTTGAGACTTTTATTTGCCAGGCGGCAATGTCGATGGGTCTAAGCTCCCAGCTTAGGGAGGGTTTCAAGCCCTATCGGACATTACATGATTTATGATTTGTAGGGGTAACAGTACTCCATGGCGTCGACGACACACAGGAGGCCCCTACCTATGGAGGTCTCAGACAACATTAATTTAAATCAAGATAACACTTAGAAAACAGCACCCAATCATATTGAGTGAGACAAGATTAATGTGAGTAGGGTAATATAAGGGTAATATTACAAAGTGAATATAAAAATGCCTCTTGGGCAAGAGAAAAATAATTATGAACAAAATACAAAATACAAAGTTCGTAGTTCGAGTTTGAAATTCGAGGAGGGGTAAGGAGGGGTACGTAGAGGGAACGTATCTAGAGTGAGTTACGCAACGTGCGTATTTCACTAGTGAGTTATGTGGAATTATGTTTTTATACTAAGATTACCGCTGAAATTCAAATTTATGACTCGGTGTTTTTTCTATTTTCATTAACAGATGCTATGGCAAATGCCAGCTTACCTTTATATATGTGCTAAAACAAATATTGTATGTGGCGACGCTCTGGGTGACAGAGAAAGCCATGCAGAGGATGGTCGCTCAGTGCGTCCCTGTTACTGTGATAATGTTGCTTGTTCAATATTAATCAGGATATGATAATATTATCTGTAAGTGATGAAATGCTATCAATAAAAATACAATACAATACAATATACAAGCCGCTGACGCAAACGATAATAGAGAAGACAGTCTTGCCTTGCTCTACATTGTACCATCATCGTGCCAGGATAATATTATATCTACAGTGAAAGCAAGAAGATGTCTTTATTCTTCATTTATTTCTCCCCAAACGATTGCCTAAACGAATTTAGAATGCCGGTAGCTACTTATTCTAGTGTGTTTACTTGATGATGAGTAGTCTGTATGATTGAAAAGACCATGTGAGTTGTGCTACACTTATTGAAACAGTGAAAGATCGGCGACCAGATCTAAGTTATAGTTATCATTGATATTCATTCCTAGTAGCATGACTGCATATGTGATGTGTTTAGGGAAAACAAGTCTCAAGTACTGGTAATTACCTACCCAGAAATATAGCAAACTTGTTTCATGGACCATAAATATATCAAACATAGAATATAGAAACACTTCTTAGATATCCTTAATATTTACCATCATTGGAATCTGCTTGATCTCATCTTTTCAAATATGATGATATTTGAAAATCCATTTTTTGCGACTTGTGACTCATTTTCCTGTGACACATCACGTCTATATTCATAAATACATAATACCACTAATATGTGATGTGTATATATATTTAACCATGACTGGTTCAAATCGTGTGCAGATATAAAGATTTTATTCCTTATACCCGTTTCCTCCTATTTCCATGACTATATATTTCATGTATAGGACAAATAGGCTATAACAATTGCAGATATACATTCGCATCGGTCTTTATTCAAATCCTATAAAGGTATACAAGAAATTGTGTTGATACAAACATGCTTTATATAAAATAATGTTCTGTTCTGGCCTTGTTATGGATTGAACTCTCTCCCATCGAATCTTTATATAAAATATTGATTTACATAGTATGCTGCCATCTCGTGTCGATCATCGTTTACAAAATATCATCCGAGAGGTAAGGATAATCACCCTTTTTAAGCCGGTGATCAAAGAATGAGATAACATATATAAAAAAGGTATATTATGGGTCAGATTCTTAGAAAAAGTACAATTGGCCTTCATCAATTCCCTCAAATAATCCAAATTTAAGACAAAAATCAGGTTCAAAATACTGTTCAACATAACCAAACAGACTATTTGAATCAAGGCAATACCAAATATACCCATAAATACCTATATATACCTAGATTTTTCAGTTGAATTTAGCAGAATTGACAAAATATGTTGATCTACCAATTGTACAATTTTGTTGTTGAAAATTTGACCCATATATGCAAAATATGTTAGTGGTATAATTTTTACTAACTGGCATTATGTGCACTTACTATCCACTAGCCAATATTTTGTATACCGGTAATTAATACACTGGCAAAATTAGTTCATTAGACACTATACTAATCGGTGATGCCATTGTTGCCATTAGTATTATACCTGATCAATTCATGCCATCACATGTACAGCTATAAAGGATCACACCCCAATAATATCACAATAGATTGACTTTATAAGTCACCTAGATATGTAGTAGACATTGTTTTCGTTACTATCACATGTCATCCTTTATTGCTGTTTAACCATATATGGGTCGGATTTTCAGAAAATGTACAATCTACAGTTCTACACATCTAGCAGAGTCTGCTAAATTAGAGTGAAAAATGATAAATACTGAGTACATCTGAGTTTTTTCTGTATTGTATTCAATCAATAGATCTGTCTGGTTATTTTGAACTGTATTTTTTATCCTGATTTTCGTCTTAATATGGGCAATTTGAGAGGATTGTTGGAGGCCAATTGTACATTTTCTGAAGATCTAACCCGTATATAACAATGTTTTTAAAATAACATATTTTTTAAAAGGCCAATGGGGGGGGGGGGGGGGGAGGGAGATGAAAATGTATTACATATGCACAGATGTACCCCAACCCCCAAAATTTCCGCAACTTTTAGGCTAGTTTAACCTTACACTAGGCTCCATGTACATTTTATTTAGGAGGTGGTTCTCAAGGTTGAGTCAAATCTCTTATTTCCTTCGAGAGGACGTCAGTTATGTCAATCGCTTCCCTGGCTTCTTCCCCACCAGTTCTTCTCAGTGATATTTCAGCTGCTTGTCGTACGTCTGCTATAACATCGTTCCGCCTAAAAGTGCAGAGGAACACCTTAATTTATTAGAAAAGCTATATATTCCTCCCAATACTTATTCTTGTCCCAGGATTCATATCATTTAGAAGGAAGCATTCTAACAAAAAACAGTCCCAATACGTTGTTTTGGAAAAAAAATTAAAACGCTTTTCTACACTTTGATGTCATGTGGCCATCCCTATGGGGGTGTGCAGTCATGGTGAACCACTCCTATTTTATATCGTATTCATATAATAATGATAGTAATAAGAATATTAAATGCTGGTATCATGCGTTTCATCATTTGCTGCACTATTAATACCGAGGAAATTCATTACATTGTAACGGTTGTATTATGTTCTCTGAAAACCAGAGGACACTATAGTGCACTCATCTAGCGCATACACCAAGTCAGAGCTTTCTGTAGAACACGAGTCCTCATATAAACCTGTATTGGTATTGACCCAAAGAAAATAAAAGCCTTTACCGAAATTGAGGAGAGACAGTCCACAACCATGCAAGCATGTCCTGCAGTCAAATACTGTCATGCAGTCAATAATTGATGTACTGGTTGTTGATGTGGAAATAAAATTAAATGAATGAATAATTTAACTGCATGGTTTGCCATTGGCATCCTGCATGCCATCTTTGAATTTCTTATTAAGTAGAGGCAAGTAGAGGCCAAACTACTTGACTGTACACGTGTCACCGTAGACATAAATATTTCTGTTTCCGAATGCAGGAAAACATCATTTTGAAACGCTCTTCAGGCTGCGAGATACTTGGCTCTTAATTAATGACACGAATGGTGTTCTTATAAATAGCCACAAGCGACCAATATAGACAGACATGACTTTGCTTTGTACTGCGTATGTATACAGATAATACATTCTTCAATATTTAAACTGAAACTACAGTTCACGCCTGCTAGCCTCTGTTTTGGCTACTTACCAGATGTCAATCAGTCTCGGTACTGCTTCTTTCGCTTTGAGATGGCCCAAAGCAAGGCAACCACTCTGTCTGACGAGTCTGTCCTCACTGTCAAGACATTTCATCAGCTTATTTATGACCCTTTCTGAACTATCCTCTGTTCTGGCCAGAGATATAGCTGCAGTAACTTGACAATTGGCATCTCCCCGATCTAAGAAATCAAGCAGAGCCTCCACGATTCGCGGACTTTTCACCTTTCCTGGAATTATATATATATATTTTTTTAAACGTTTTTATTTTCACATACACACTGAAACATGGCAGAAAAAAACATATCGCTAACAATAAGCGTTCTTCGAGGCCATCTGCTCTCGATCTATTAGATATTGCTATAAGCCTTTACAATGGTTGTAAAAACGGTGAAATCATCATAATGTAGAAATAATAATTAAATCAGGAGTGAGTTAATGTAATCGTATGGATGGAACGGGATGAAAAGAAATAATGAGAGATGAAAATACATTTCTATAATAGTTAATGTTTCTAAAGAGGTGAGAGTGGTGCGAGAGAGGGCTGAGCGATTGTTCAGTTACCTTTGTCCAGAAAGAATGTTTTAATTTGAATCTTAAACATATTATTATCCTGAATGTTACGTAACCTAGTGGGTAGGCTGTTCCAGGTTAATGCAACTTGATAGTGTAGAGATTGTCTGTCCGATTCCCTTTTGGGAATGAACTGTTCAAGAAAAAGGAGCATCAAACAATCGAGTTGCTCTTGCAGTTGGAAAGGTATTTCGAGTATTTGTTTTAATTATTGATAAAAATGCCATTTTGGAGAGAAAAAAACCAATCCTATGCACAAATTTCATAGTTTTTAAACGCGGGTTCGCAACCCGCGTTTAAACTAATGGGTCGGCCCGAGGACGGTCCTCACTACGATCGCCGCCTTCAACGTTGCCTTTAGATCTGAGGGGAAATCCGAGTGCTGCGCAATTGCGGCTGACGGGACGCGCCAACATACAGGTCCGCCGGGTCTTTATGCTGCAATCCTAAAATGACATATACTTCTCACAGATTCTCACAGAATTCCCATGTTATAATCCCTATGTAAGCTTATCGTAGGCTTAGTTCTGGTTTCGGTAGGCATAGGTAGGGTTTGGTGCTGCATTTTGCAGCTGAACTGGTATTTTTGCGTACGATTGCGTGATAGGACCCCTACTTCGTTGTCAAACACTCTCTTTCTCCTCCTCCTATAAATCTTTCTCAGAGGCCTTATAGGCCTATAGGTCCTTCTGTGTAGACTGTACTAAAAGGTCTAGGGGTTGACAAGTGGTGTCCTCCTACTCCTCCTCTCTCCTCCTCCTCTCTCTCTATCTCTTGCTCCACTTTGCGTAATTGCGTGATTGGACCCCTACTGCGTTCCTATGGGCAAATTGCCTTGGATTTTTTTTTTAAATGGTTTCTCAGCCCTGGAAACTAAATATAAATGCCAGGGAAAAACACAGTGAGTGAAGACGAAATGAAGACACCAAGAGAGGAGCTAGTGTGCGAACTTCTTCTACCATTGCAAGAAGCAGGAGATGACTGACCCCCTTTTTTTATTCAACATCAGGAAAAAAGAAAAAAAAACAAACTCAAAGTCTTTTCAGTTCTGTTTCGCGTCTATCCTTCCCGATTCCTAGCTGGCCCCTGCTTGAGGTAAGGCGGGAGCACAAGCAAAGGCTGTCGGGAGAGTCTAATTTTAGCTTCTTGTTAACAAGGCAGTTCGGCATATGCTGAAGTCAATCGTTCCCCCATTTATATGCGGATTAACAGCAGTCAATCCTTCCATAAATGCCAGGGAAAAACACAGTGAGTGAAGACGAAATGAAGACACCAAGAGAGGAGCTAGTGTGCGAACTTCTTCTACCATTGCAAGAAGCAGGAGATGACTGACCCCAGCCAATATAATGATAATTATTTAAAGATGCAATTGGTGAGAATTCTTAATGAAGGTAGGTTCCATCAGTGAGTGTAGTATTCAGACAAAGAATTGGCCACCTCTTTTTCCACAAGCACCATATGATCGAGCGGAGGACAGACATAATCCAGAGCCATCATCGATGCCCAGTCACCTGCTCGCTTAATTTGCTCAAGAGGCACTCCCTGGAGATGTAAGTAAGTCGCTGCCCCACGTCTCAAAGAATGAAGGCCCACATCATTATTTAGGCCTGCCTCAGATGCCCATCTCTTCAATAATGCCAAAGCAGTGGTGTAAGGTACTGGACCCTTCTCAGTTGATATAAGCATAGATGTGTCATTGCCTGGACATTTTCGGAATAAATGATTTATCCAAGTGACCAAACACAAGTCCCCTCCGCAAGCAGCCACTGGAGATTTGAAGATTCTGGAGGCAAACTGATTGGTTTTAGACGACTTGCACTGAATTATCAACCCCCACTCTGTGAATTCTACGTCCGATCTGTGCAGAATATGTATATCAGGAGGACTGGAGAAAATATGGCACTTTCTCAAAAGAGTCCTAAAACACAACACAACTCCTGCCCAAGTTGCCAACTCCACATCATTAGTCAAATTTACTTTCTGAAACATCTTGACTAAATCAGCTGGCAACAAACGATCCTTAGGGCTAGCTTTAACACCCAGGCGACGTTTTATTCCAGCCAGAACAGAAGATACAGCGAAGTCTTGCCTCATATCTTATCCTCCATGCACTTTAGATAAATAATTCACAGCCGACATAGCATTATTGATGGAAACATACGCATGTGTAGGCACCAGGCTGGCTAAATATCTGCTCAAATTAACAGAATCCACAGGCAGAGGAGCCAGGCCATATTTCGTACAGAATTTGAAATATGAGTTCCATTGGCTTTCACGTGTTTTCCTAGTAGAAGCCGCCATAGATTCCAACCTCAGGTCTCCCACTAGTCGATCCAATTGTTCTGCAAGGAGAGGACAGTGACATTAAAATGAATATCATATCTTAGCTTCCAATAAAAAATGTCCTTCAAAAGCGAGCCAACATGGAAGCAAGTTGGCTGTTTACACATCAACAAATCACCAGCTGCCTTAGTGAAGCACATAATATCTAGATATCTGCCTGACATATTTTCATGATTATGAAGCATAGCATCCCATATGGTAAACAACTCTCTCGTTGATGTTTTCTGGAAGCAGCAACTTGGCAACCTCAGAGCATCACCACACTCATGCTCCCTGTAGCTCATATCATCAGACAATAAGTAGACACCTCCCTTCTGCAGACCATCATAATCATAGCAAAAGCCTTTGGAATTAGTTGCTATAATCAATTCACTTCTTTTCATTGGCGACACAGAACCGAAGAAGAAAACTCCATTCGCAAGTAAATAATTATTCCTCCACCACAACAAATCGTCCAAAAAATCATGGTTGATCTTCACACGTCTATGACATTTGGCTAGACGTAATAAGCGGAAAATCCCAAAAGAATTTTCTCGCCCACCATACACAACTCTTGAGCAATGTGACACATATCCAGCAAGATGTTCCAGTTGTTTAGCCGTAGCCATTTTCTTTCCCCAAAAGAAATCCAGGGATGATTTTAATTTTTCCACCTTAGTTGCCGGTAGTGAGAGAGACATAAAGGTAGTGTCGATCAGGTAACCTATATATGACCCATTCTCACGAAAATGGTGCAGTCCTTTCTAAAAGGGTAAAAATTAATTTTTGTTTGATCAATCTGAGAGTTGGTAGGTTTAATGGTAATATATGGGCGGTAATATGTCTGAGTTTGCCATTAAATTAGACCATTAGTTTTTGTACAGGAGGTTATCAAAGATTGGTGTAGAAAAGTTAGTGAAAAAACGTCGCACACCCCTATATCTCTTAGTAATGATCATTTCTCTATTAAATTTGTATATCATCAATTATTTCTATCACCATTCTCTAACTAAATGAATTCTTGATGTAATAGCCAAGAAATTCTTTTTTCCCTATATAATAACTTTTCAAATCAAGGACAACAACAAATATCAGAAACTGGATTCCCACATCAATCAGATGAAACATCCTATCATTGACTGTGTTTTTATTTATTATTCTCAAATCGTTCTAGTTTTTCTGTTATGATATGATCAAATATTATCTTTTACCCCTGAGTATGATTAGTTACCAAATTTTTGGTAAATTATCCACATTTTAAGGCTTCAAATTTGGGCGACGTTTTTTCTGAGTGAAAAAACGTTGCCCAATCTATGTCACATTTATTGAATTATTTAAAGCCTGATTGTTATTTTTGATGTTTTTAATACATGACTAACACCATTTTAGACCATTTTAGCATTATTTTTTGAAAATTTGTCATTTATGACAATATTCACTCAAGGATGGTGACGTTTTCATGCAGTAAAGTCATATATATGATGTGTTTCAGGAAAATGAGTCACTAGTCAGAAAAGGGATGTTATTCAAAGTGGTTAAATTCACAGATCTCTTTGTTGGAATATTCTCATTTTCAGAGTGCTTTGTGCTAATGATCATGGCAATATCTGTACCAAATTTCAGGACAGTGTATTAAATATATCCTTGATATATTCGTGCATTCTTGTCAAAGAATTGTAACAAGAATATATGTTGCATCCTGTGAGGTCCATACCTCCTTCATGCAATGTATCATAATCACTTATCAACATAAAATATATTTATCAATCTTTTTTATTTTGTTAGAGGAAGCTACCTAAGGTCCTGTTCCTTAAAACTGAGCAGGATATGAACATCAAAATCAAATTATTTCTTGAATACAAGGTTTTTAATAGGGGCGACGTTTTTACACTGCCAAGTCATATATTGAGTGAAAACTGTAAAAACGTCGCCCTATCTAAAGTCTAAATAACTCACTTATTGAAACCTTGACAGTCACTGGAGATCATTTTCCACAAAGTTTAACATCATATAATGGTAAATAAATGGAAAATGATTTAATTTGGCCAATATTTAGCTCATATTCTTATGTAAAAACGTCCCCATAGTGTGGAAAAAACTATTTTTTATGATCAGAGACACCTAAGGTCTGAGAATCTTTCAATGGTGGTGTTCATGTGTCTGCCAACCTATACTCATGAAATCAGACTTCTTAGACAAAATTGATTCTATTATTTTAGAAAGCACAGCTATATTATCTGGCGACGTTTTTACACCTCAATTTAGCCATTTTCACATTAATTGACTTAGGAGGAAAAATTCTGCTGATATATTCAAACTTAATACATCATTTTATTCGGTTTTCAACCCTTCATTCTATGGCACAAATTTTATTTATGTATATTCATTCAACTATATTTTTTTCCAACTTAACTGTGAGTTTGGTATTGATTAATTGTTTTTTTCCCTTGATTTGATAGTACATAATTAAAAAAATATACATCACAGATACACAAAAGTATATATTTTCGTAATGTGTATGCCAAGACGGATTTAGCTAATCAATTATTATGTATTTAAGATCCCTATCGACCTAGATATTGACCAATATATGGAAAAAAGGGGAGGTTGCACTACTTTCGTGAGAATGGGTCATATACAGCAGATCGAGATGGACTGGTCACCTTCTTCCACTCAATGAAGAATCCCAGTTCCCTCAAGCAGGATATTAAGATCAGCTGAGCTCTGACACCTTCATCATATGTAGTAGTCACACAAATGAAGTCATCGATATATGCATAACATATCCATCCCATTTTCCTCATCATACGAGCTACACTATTAGTCACCCTAGTGAATATATACGGGGCAGCTCGAGCGCCGAAGCAAATGAAATTGTCATTGAGGAAACATTTCTTCCCATCAAAAGTCCACACCAGACCGAAAAATTTTCTATCAGTCGGAGAAATCAACAGGGATCTGTAAGCACTTTTAATATCGCGTGTAGAAATGAAATCACCAGGTGAAATCGCATATATCACTTCCTCTATTGTTGTGTAACTAAACGTGGAACACTGCTGGTATATGCATTCACTGAAGCTTCAAGTGGCCGTTTACAGTCAGTAATCGGTCGATAATTTCCATCTTTCTTGGGTATAGCACCCATGGTGTGCACACAACACAGTTCCTCTACAGCCACAGAGAGCTTTCCTTGTGATAATTTGGATGTTAACAATTTATCCAGCTTCTTTTTGGCCTCCGCAACGAATAAAGAGCTGTAATTCTTGCAGTAATATGGTTGGATAACGGAGCCGGGATCTACAAGATGAAATCCGTTCACCACTCCATCTAAAATGAAATGCGAGTCGGGGTCCCACGTTTCATGTAGAAATAGCCATTTTAACCAACCCACGGGTTTCATTTGACGTCTGATGTTCTGAAGCAAGTCGTAATCATTGATATTAGAGGCCAAAATCACCAACTTTTCAAAGTCCTTTTCTGTAACACACGAATTATCAAAAACTCTTAGCCTCCCTGGCTCCTGATCAACATGTTGGCCGCCATGACACCCCTATGGAGCTTCCGGTTCCCGGTCAACAAGAAGAGTGTCGCGATCCTTGTGCACATCCTCAGCCCAATGGTTTTCAAACCAAAATCCACACACATGTCGGCGAAAACATGGATATCTGCACCTCTTGAATGTTTTACTTGGACAATTCCAAGTACATACCTCTTCAGGCCACAATTTCCAATCATAGAAGGCATCGTATGGATATTTCTGATCAGACGTAGAAGCAGAAGAGCTGCGGGAATATTTCCCGCGACCCATCCCAGCCACTTCCGGCTTGCTCGGTGAAACGTAAACATTAGGTCGGACATGATACTCGGGACCCAGATATAAAGCATTCGATTCAACATCAATGGCAGGCCAATCTGATAATTCACCATCCAAGACTTTTGTAGTAACAGAATTCTCGTATAATGCCAGGCCCAACGGTTGAAACTGACTCATGGACGCCTTGTACGATATATACGCTAGATGGTCAACATATCCCTGAACTCTATCTCCAATTTTGCACATATGCTGGGCCACCTTTGTACAACCATACAAGAGCTCCACAACTGACAACTGCGTATATTTCTTGCCTGAGCAATAGAATTCTGGTCTTAGCTTACTCATTTCGTCTGGATTGCGGCCACCAGTAGCACCCTGGTCACCACCGAATCTTGTATTTCCCATGAAATGTTGACTGTTATCACTCTCGGAGACGTGGACCCGATTGAGTCGACGATGAATGTCATTTAGCTGCAACTCCAGCTTCAAGGTCTTATAAGAGCCGTCTGATTTCGTAAGTTTTTCCTTCTGTTCCGTCAAAACTTTTTCCAACAATGTACTATATTGCGGATCTTCACGTGAAGGTAAATCCTCAGGCTTCAGATTCACCATAGTCGCCAACAAACCTTTGCTCAGCGCCATTTTTGTCTTACCGGTGGTAGTGGTAGACGTTCCAGAGGTATCGATATTCTTGCAGCTAGGTTTGTAGTGCCTGTCACAGCAGCCACTACAATTGATTATCCGGGGCATACGCTTACTTATGTTTTTGCCTTTGAATCCAACCAAAAAAAACCCCCCAAAACAACTCAAAGTCTTTTCAGTTCTGTTTTGCGTCTATCCTTCCCGATTCCTAGCTGGCCTCTGCTTGAGGTAAGGCGGGAGCACAAGCAAAGGCTGTCGGGAGAGTCTAATTTTAGCTTCTTGTTAACAAGGCAGTTTGGCATATGCTGAAGTCAATCGTTCCCCCATTTATATGCGGATTAACAGCAGTCAATCCTTCCATTTTTCCCGCTCTCTTTCTCTCTCTCTCTCTCTCACCTCCCCGCTCCCAATGATAGGACCCCTACTGCGCTCGTCTTCTCTCTCTCTCATGTTATGATGTTTGCCTAAAGAAATCCCTCCCGTCCTCTACCGCGGTTTGAACCCGGGACCCTTCAGTCTACCCTTCAGTCTACCAGTGCCTTTACCCGCTCTGCTGTCCATCTTAGTTGAAAATTGCCCGCACAAACCTAGTGCAGTGTGCACATACACACACAGCACACACTCTTTACCGATCAGCTCTAGTGAAAATAAAGTTCTCCAAATTCACAGAAATGTTCATTTATAAACAGAATCGTTCATTTGGGATCTTTAATAAGAGTCATATTAAGCTTCCTATCTCTTTAGTTAATTTATATAATTCATAAAATAACTTTTAAAGGTGTTTTCGTTGGCCCAGCTGAGTGGCACTGAGCGAGGGTCCAAGCTCATGGACTAGGTGGTAGGGAGCACTGAAGGATGCATGTATGTATGTATGTATGCATGTATGTATACATGTAGTGTACTTGAAGAAGTGTTATCTATGCATGTATCTATGCATGCATCTGTATGGTGCACTTAGAGTGTACTAGGAGTGTACCGTACTTGGAGTGTACCGTACTTGGAGTGTACCGTACTTGGAGTGTACCGTACTTGGAGTGTACCGTACTTGGAGTGTACCGTACTTGGAGGTACTTGGTGGGTACTTGAAGGGTACTTGGTGGGCACTTGAATGGTACTTGGTGGGTACTTGAATGGTATTTGAAGGGTACTTGGTGGGTACTTGAAGGGCACTTAAAGGGTACTTGGTGGGTACTTGAATGGTACTTGAATGGTACTTGAAGGGTACTTGGTTGGTACTTGGTTGGTACTTGAATGGTACTTGAAGGGTACTTGAAGGGCACTTAAAGGGTACTTGGTGGGTACTTGAATGGTACTTGAATGGTACTTGAATGGTACATGGTGGGTACTTGAAGTACACACACTACTTGTGTGCACACACTGTACTTGTGTGCACACATTGTACTTGTGTGCACACAATGTACTTGTGTGCACACAATGTCCATCCTTCAATCCATCCTTCACTCCATCTGTTATACGTAGTGTAACACAAGGAAAAGGAGCTGTAGCGTAGAGTGTAGTAGCGTAGCTTTATTGTACGATCTTAAGTGAAGTCTGGAGTTCACAACCCTTCATTATATCCTAGGGGGGCACCGTGCACGCAGGCAGGTGCTCCCTGATTGGGCGGCGATGGCGCCCAATCAATAACAGTTAAATATCAGTTGGGCTTGACCCCTCGGACAGGTAACATGTATGTAATCAATAAAATTTTAGGGTATGTTACCACGAGGTATAACATATTATCCCCCAATTACTATGAATCGCTCCGCCGATCAATACTAATTAATTACTGTTATATAATGTTATGTAACAGGCGGAGGTTATATAAGGTTACGCAAGATTATGCAAATAAGGTTATACAATAATATGTAACCGATGGAAGTTATACAAGACTATGTAATAAAGTTATACAATAATATGTAACAGGTGGAAGTTACGTAACGTTATTCAACAAAAGACATGTTTTAATAGAGGTGACATAATAAATTTTACCCTGTCCGAGATGACATAATCGATATTATACAATGAAAGGATCGTGTAAGATTACGTAATCTGATGTAATAGATTACACAATTAAAATATTGAGATGGAAAGATAAGAGGGGTTGATTTTAGATCAAAATCGCTAACCTGGAAATTTTAAATAAAATTGACCTTGGTCAATAAATTTTGACCTTGGTCAATAAACTTGACCTGGTCAATAAATTTGATTTAGCAATAAAATTTAATCTAAAGCGAAGTAGGGATCAATTATATAATTAAATAAAATTGATATACGAAATAAAATTGACATATAAAAATTGGTATACAATATTCAATTTTTTATAACAAATTAAATTGAAATTAAAATTGAAATTAAATTAAATTGACCACAAATTAAATTGAAATAATTAATTTCAGTCATTGAGCAAGATTACGTGATGTTATGTAATAAGAGATGAAGAGATAAATTTTGATCACTTTTGGAATTAATCCCAAAATATAATTAAAGTTATATAAAATTACGTAATAGTTACGTAATAAAATTAATGTTAATTTATAGTTAAAAGTTAAAAGTGCTCAGATTGACTTGAAATTAATAATTTGACTAGTCAATAAAATTGTCAAAGGACGCCGGTTTTGGTGCAAAGGGTGACACTCCGGGTGCAGATGACGTCAAAGGACGTGCGCTCATACATCCCTTTGCGTCAGGCCTGCGGGCGTGCTAAATTAATTGACCAGAACATCGTTATCTTCAAGCGCGGGGCGCGCGACCTTCAGTAGCGCGGTGATTTTCCCGCGCTTTTGGATGACCCAGATAAAAGTATGATGGCTGCCGAGGTTGGTGAAATGTTCCAAGCGCTCGGAGCCTCTGTCCACTTTGTACCTGGCTGCTATGCTATTGGAATAAGGTATATCTAGTGATTTTGGAGGAATTTGAAGCTAGTAAGCTTGGAAAAGGCCTTATTATGGAGGGAATTAAGCGCATTTTTAAGCGGTAAAAAGGTGGAGGATGATCACTAGATATTTCCGGAGATAACCATGTTCTTTAGATTGTAAAATGATATTTTTCCTTTATGGAAATCACGGGTAGAAAAACCCTGGAACTTATATACAGGTGAAAAGTAGAAAATGCGAAATCGACCAGAGGTGTTTGTCAACTAACCCAACCTAGTACGCCATTGAAGGTGACCAAGGAGGGGCTAGCTGCACAGAAATAGGGAAGATTTGAAATGTTTAAAGTTGACATAAAAATAAGAAAATAAGGAAAATATCCTTTTTAAAGAAGTTAAAACGCTACCCAGCAGTGCTTAGCCTGGCTGAAGACCGAAGGGTAGGCGTTTACAAAAGTAGAGAAGATAAGACAGAAGTTGGTCGATTGGCAGCAGCAGTCGGGTGATCCGTCCCTCCAGACGTGTTTAGACATGTGATATATAGCTTTGAATGGGTTAGGCCCTTAATAAGAAGTGTTCGTTGGTGATTAAATAGTTGAAAAGTCTCTGTTTATGCTAGAATATTGTAGTAGAAGCTATTGCGGCGGTATCCTCCCCGGTGAAAAAGGGCGACACTCCGATGTCGAGGCTGTGCAGGGCAGGAAAAACAAAAACAGAGAAAAACTATAAGTGTCTAGTTTATGGCTTAACAGACAACAGGAAAGGTGTAGAATACAAATGCAACTGATCAAATTGAGTCAAGATGTTATATTATTAAATAAGGCGAACAATTTCTGCTAAGAATCAACACTTGGTGCTTTTGGGAAAGGTTGGGGCACAAAATATTGAAGTAAAAAAAATATTGTCCTAAGAGTTATATTATCAGATAAAGTATTTTGCTGCGCTTCTCCTGTGCGGAAACTGGAATTTTTCCACTTGCGGTCCCATATGTACCTTCACTCAGGAGAACAAATGTGTTTAAACAGTGGGAGATATATAAAGAAAATATTTGAAAAGTTGTTATCTCGTATCAGTAGGACTGATAAAGGTAATTGTTGGCGTCAGCCAACTGATATCGGGTGAAAGTTTACAAAAACAATTGATAGGAAAAATTGCTGCTGGTAAGACCTAAGTAGAGAGAAGTCAGGAAGAAATATTTTGAGTCATTGAAGTAACTCACTGGAGGGTTTATCACATGTCAAAGGCAGGCGGAGGAACGGACAGATACTGCGCTATGCCCTTGAGCGAGGCGGCCGGCTTGACTCTTGGTGCCGGGGAGATGGAGAGGTCGGCCGGCTGCTTGGTGTGGCCGCCGGCGGTCGTCATACTCGCCCAAGGGATTTGGTGGAAGCTGCCGTTCGTCTCAAGGATGGAGAAAGAAAAGGTTGTAGTTGCCGACCGCAGTGCTTTGTAGAGCCGATACCTGTGCGTCAGGGGTATGGAGACTGCATCAGGCATCGGTAGAGGGACAACTGCTGTGCCCACTTTTACTACGAAAGGACCTTCCCACGACAGCTCGATCTCTTTGGACATGCAATGGAGCATGGTAGGAGGCTTCAGATCTGGTGCTGTGTGAGTTTGGATGATGTTCCTATCGTAGTGAAGTGGACACAAAGGTAGAACAGTTGTTTTCCATTTATTATGGACTTTGAGCACCACGGCCGGGTTGATTGATGACTTGTTGGCCAGGGAGGTAGGTAGTCTGTTTCTCCTGTACCAACGTATGAGTTTGAAGATGATATACAAAGCGATGAGGCAGCCGAGGGAGACCATGGCGTGGTCGGACGTCTGCCAGGGGCGTGGATTGGCTGCCTTGGAGATGGGAGCAGCTACAGGAGAGGCTCCCCACCACACAGGTGCCGCCTGATGGGTGGCGTTCACTTGAATGACGGGTGAGGCCCTTGCGACAGCAGTAATGGTGGCTGCTGCCAACAATCTGTGGATCCTGTAGCATGCACCAAGGGATAATATTATAGCTATTGTTGATAATATAGTGCTCACTGTTATTACTGAAGGATGCGAGGCTATTGCTTGGTAGGATAGGGAGGAATCTAGTGGTTTATAAATCGGTGAGTTAGCTGCCATTTGCTTGGCAACTACCTCTAATTTTAAGCCTTTAGCTAAGATCTCTGCATTGACGTCAGAGAAATGAGCGGCTTTTTGGGATATGTTTGGTAAAATCAGGTTAATGGGGGCAGGTGAGAGAGATTTACCAGAAAAATCATTCCTAGGTGGGAGAAACTTATGAACTATGGGAAGATTTACTGTAGAAAGTGAGATTATAAGGGGATTAGTAGACACAGAGCAAGCTGTAGAAGGGTTGACCAATGTGTGATTATTATTGGTCATCACACAACCACAAGGGACGTGAATAACAGAGAAAATAAGTGTTTTGATGTTAGCTGGAGGAGAAGATTTACACGACAGAGTAGAGGTGGTCACAGAGGTTGTGAAAAGATATTTGGCCGGCTCGAGTGAGATAGCTCTTGTCGGCGCGAAAAGGTGAGGAAACAGAGTGAAAGAACATAGTGCGTCAATATCGCTGACATGGTCTCTGAGCAGGGCTATAGCGCATGTTGGATGCTGCCCGTGGCGTTGAGCGAGGGTGTTGTCGCACGATAACACTACGTTGTTTAGACAAGAGGAGAGGTCGGTTTCATCAAGCTGTATAAAAATATTGCTATGAAGGGCGACAGCCACATAGCGGGGCAAGGAGGAGATTAATGTATAGCCTGGTTGAATAATATTAGAGGTGTGTATAGGGACCGGTATGGGCGTTATCTGGAAGAGTTTAAATGCGGCCGGGCCCGCTGATATCGGTACAGACAGATGAATAAACAAATTATCCTTGCTGTAGGCGTACTGTGAGATTTTAGAGTTATAAAAGTATTTGGGGTCTTTCACCAGGATGTTTAAATTTTTATCCCCCATTTTGATGTTTCTTTGCAATTCAGCTAGAGCAAATGCTAGCTTCGTTGGCGTTACTAAGGCATAAGGAAGGCGACCCATAGCGAGTTCCTTAATGCTGTCTAGAAAGGCGTTCAATTTTGACAAATAAAGGTTTCTAATGGTTATCTGATATTGGGCCGCTTGCATGATAAAACCGTTGTATAGAGAAGCCTCTATACCTCTAGAAATGGTAGAAAATCTGTCGTTTACAGAGCTAGTGAGAGAAGAAATTGAGTCGGTAAGGTTTTCAGTTGTAGAAAAGACGGTCCTTGCCTGAAGGTTGTAGGCGCGGATGTGAGTGTTATAAGAGGAAACAATTTTAGAAAGTAGTTTATCGCGTCGTTGGCCGGCCGAGGCGTCTTGACGCAAATAGGCGTCAAGATGGTGGAAATTTGCCTCGACGGCGCTTACTCTTGGGTCGGTCGCTGTGCCTATTACTGGCTCCAGGATATCTCCAATAAATTGAAGCACAGCTTCCCTTGCTTGTCTACGAGCTTGGTGAGGGTTTAGTGGGGCGTTCATTAGAGTATTAATGTCAGAAAGAGTTGAATTAATTTGTAAGTTAGTCGAGGACAAGAGTTCAGAGAGAAGGTTGGAGTGATCCGTGGTAAATTTCTTAAAAGAAGAATCCGACATAAGGTCGTTTAGTTTCGAAAGTCTAGGGTCCTGGGGTGGGGAAGTTAGATTAAATCTGATGGCCAAAATAAAATCGACATTGTCGTGGCCATTGAGAAGAACTTGTTCCTTCTCGGAGAAGATAACGCCATAATTTTGGCGAAGCAATAACCCTGCATTAGTAATACTAACACAGCTAATCAAGATCAAGCATATGCTGAAACCCAAAAATGTAAAATATAACTTCTGAACAAGGCTCGAGAAAGAAGAACAACAACCAATATCGCACCAATTTGAATACAAAGTAAAATTTGCAGCAAAAGATCAGCTTTAAACACATCCAAGATTCTGCTGATGCTTACCGTATACTATCCATGGCACACGTTGCACTGTTTTGGCAGCAGAGCAACTTTCCACCAAAAATCCGACAAATTACCAATGTCTGAGCGTTGTATAGTAGGTGTGGTCACTCCAGAGTCCGAGAAGGAAGTGACCATATGAGAATTTGGCTTGTGTTAAGTAATGTGGAGGCCAGGGGGCGTGAGATGCAGGTGGGGCGGTAAGTAGAATGGTTGGCTACCCGGAAAGGCGCTGCTTACTACGACGAATAGCTGCAGTCCTCCCACACCTGACAAGCGTTAGCTTCCTCACACCTTGGCTTAGTAGGGGCGTCACAAAAACAGGCGTGTATAGAGAGACGTCTGGGGTCTGGAGGCTGGGCTCCTCTCTCTTGCCTTGTCTTTGTTTCGCTGTACAAGCTGCGGATTAAAGCTTGTGTTAGAACAAAAGGTTATTGGAGGTGTATTCAGACATTGTGTATTCGGCTGCTCTGCGCTGGCTAACGTGACCCGGCCAGGTAGCTGGGCATGAACAAGGATGAAATAAAGCTGCAAAGGTGCGACAAAAGATTGGTTTCCCTAGAGCATTTACAGTCACAAAAGCCCAGCCTGGGCCCCAAGCTGGTAAATTACTAGGAATTATAAACAGACATATGTGATAATGAAAAAATGGTGTGAAGTGCCCTTGTAAGGGTCTTGATAAATTTAGGGATAAGAGGGAGAAGCTGGCAGGCTTTATCCCCTGTGCGTCAGAAAGACGCTGATTACACAAAGGTAATCTAAAGTGGCATATAAAGCCAAAGAGATAAAACAAAGGCGTTAAGCCTGTGTTTGGCAGTTTTTGAGGGGCATGCGGGCCAGATAAATACGATGCGCCCAAGCTTGGTTGGCACGCAAAGAGAATGTAATGGTAATTGGCGTCATTTGAGCCTGATAATTAAAAGCTTAGCGCAATCTGACACTTTTAGAAACAAAAGGCCAGCCGGCCACGATAAGACCGGAGACGGGCGGCGCTAGGCCTTCACCCATAGCCTGCCGGCTGTTATACCGAGGCGCGACCGGTTGTATTGTTCTAAAGGTAATTAGATAGTAAAGCTTGTGAAATACAAAGGCTGTTGGTTAACAGATTAGATATCAGGGTTTATACAGCTTGTAGAAAAACATGTAACCTGTATAAACAGAGCTGCGCCTTGTGTATTCAAGATAAAAGGATTTTGGCTTCAAAGCTTGGCGTTAATTGGCATTTGTTATAGCGGAAGGGAAATCTAGGGATATAAAATGCCAAGCTTTGTTTAAAGTAATATAACCGTCTGGCGAATGTTGAGCCTGAGGATTAAATGGTGACGGTTTGCTAGACAAATAATAATTGTATAAAAGGGAGGGAAGTTAAATGGGGAAAAATGCTTAGGGCTTATAGTAAAAGGTAATTAGAAATAATGGAGAGCTTTGAAGCGTCGATCTAGGTCGTTTCTGGGAGAATTGTAGTCTAGAGGCAATCCTGACGCAGAAACTTGGCGCTGAAAAACAAAGCTTTTGGTTAGTGATATAAAGCTTTTGGTACATCGACCGCTAGCAATATATGTGAAAAAAATAAAAAGATGAGGAGATGGGGAAAAATTATTTTCAACTCGTGTGAAAATATTTTTAAGACGTTTACCGATCAGTGCTCAGCGGCTAAGCTGGGACCAAAAGGGCGTCAGATGATGGGAAATGGGGAGAGGTTTTTATAGGAACTCAAGGGCGTGCAGTTGCTGTGTCTTTTGTGATATACTGCGTAGCCTATGGCGTCCCTTAGTTGATTTCTTGTTAATTTTTGAGTGTGGCTGCTTTCTGATTAATGGTGGGGGCTTAATCAGAAGCTTGTCTGCGTTTGTGAGAGGGGCTTTTATTATTCTCTCTGGGTCGCAAAATTCACCTGGATTGTTAATTAGACGCCTGAAGAAAGAAGGATTTGTAGATCTGACTTTTTTGAGTCTTTCTACGTGCACAGAAGTATGGCAATCCTTGCTATCTGATAGACGCCTCAATTTAACAGAAACAGGGGAGATTTGATCTGTTATAACGAATGGACCTGTATAACATTTCTGTAATTTCTTTGATGTTTGTTTCGTCAGAAGTGTGGGGACATACAGGTATACCAAATCTCCTGGCTCATAATCGTGTAATTTAGCCTTTGTATCATGCCTTTTTCTCATTTTCTCTTGGCAAGTTTTGAGCCTCGCCTGGGCTTTTTCAAATGCCTTTCTTTGTGTTTTTAGTATATCACCCAAATGTTGTTTGAGTGGTGCAGTCTCTGTATGGTCCATTAAAGCTGCCATGGTAGGCGTTTTTGCTTGACGACCAAATACAAGGAGATGAGCACTGACACCTAGAGAAAAAGAGTCAGAACTATTTAAAGCATAGGTGATATATGGTAAATAAATATCCCAGTAATTTTGGGCTTTATCAGCATATGCTCTAAGTCCTTGAAGGAGGCTAGAATTACAACGCTCCGTTATACCTTGCGTGGACGCCCTGTAGGCGCTGCCATGGATCTGAGTGATTCCATATTGTTGGCAGGCCGCTTTAAAGACGCCTGAGGTAAAAGTCGGACCGTTATCTGTATAGAGGTGGGATGGAGGGCCATATATACAGATAAAATGAGCCATGAAGCCTTTTGCGACTTCAGCACTGGTATTTGTATGGGTGGTAAAAGTTGTAACATACCTAGTACTGAAACAGACAGCCACATGTATATAACGCATATTATTTGCAGTTTTATGTATGGGCCCTATGGTATCCAAACAGATATGACTGAATGGTACGGGGGCGTGATCCCTTAGAGTCATGGGCGTTACCAGTGGTCGTCGTACCTTCTTAGCTTGGAGACAGTTATGGCATGTAGCGATGTAATTTGTAGTGTCTCTTACCATAGAAGGCCAGAAAAATCTCGGTCTGAGGACGCTGAGGGTGCGATTTGTACCCAGATGTCCAGCTAGTGGCTGGTCATGATGAGCACTTATCACTGCCTCTGTCCAAACCTGAGGAATAACGATTTGTAAACTAGATTTCTCAATACTATTGAAAATATCTTGGTTAACTCTAAATAGGAGCCCATCGATAATTATAAAATTATCCTGCTGCAATAAGATTACTCGAGCTTGGGCGTTATCTGTTGGTAAGGTTGATTTCTCGAGGTAATCTAGCATAGAAGAGCAATAGAAATCACGCCTTTGCTCCTTCTTTAGTTGCTCTCTGGTGGGCGTGAGATTGGGTGTTTGGGAAAGGAAAAGCATGGCAGATTCAGCGTGATGAGCGAGCGATTTCTTGATTTTCTGCCTTCTTTCATCGGATCTAGCTTTGTTGATGCGCGGGCGGGATGCTAATTTCCGCTTAGGCTTGCCTTTTACCTTCTTACCGGCGTCAGCTGATTGGGGCGGCTGGTGGTCATTCAAAGGTGCTTTGGCGCCTACCTGACGCTTGGCCTGGGCTCGCGTCAGCGCATTTAGGGTCTCAATGGGCGTGTTGTCAAAGTTGGGAAGTCTATCTGGGTTGGGTGAAATAAATATAGAGCGTGGCTTATACGCTAATATAGGGTTATTTTCACATGGGTCTTTGTCATGATATGTCTTAGTTGTGGTGATATCCGAGAATTTCACCTGCTTCAAGGGGAGATACACTGTTCCTCCAGGCGTGAGTGCAGTGTTTTCCTCTTCAGGCGTGGGAGGGTAGGGTCTACGGCTCAAACTGTCAGCTACTACGTTCAATTTCCCTTTCAAAAATTTCACCTCGAAGTTATGGCGTTGAAAAGTGTCAAGCCATCTTGCTAGGCGTCCATTTGAGTTATGTTCCTTCTTATTAAATAAGGAGACAAGGGCGGCGTGATCAGTAAGCAATGTAAAATGCCTGTCCTCGATATAATGCCTGAATTTCTTGATAGCGAAAATCAAACCAAGGAGTTCTTTGTCGGTAGTATGGTAGTTCAATTCGGCGGGCGTCAGGCCTCTGCCAGCGAACTCTAAAGGTCTTAATTGGTTATGCTGATCAGGCTGACTAATTACGGCCCCAATCGCCGTATTAGACGCGTCAGAACTGATAGTATAGGGCTTGTCATAATCTGGGAAAGCTAAGGTTGCATCCTCACAAATTGATTTTTTAATGGTAATAAATGCTCGCTCACATTCATCAGACCATATGAATTTGCTTCCTTGCTTGGTCAAATGATATAGGGGTCTCATTAAAGATGCAAAATTTGGGACGAATCTCTTGTAGAATTGAGCTAATCCATTGAAGGATCTCAACTGGGATAGACAGGCAGGTCTAGGAAATGAGTGAACAGCCTCCACTTTATCAGGGGAGGGTTTCAGCCCTTCACCAGTCAGGCGATATCCCAGGAAATCGATGGATTTCGAACCAAATAAGCATTTTTCTGGTTTTAATTTTAGATTTGCTGACAATAATAAGTTGAACACATCTGCTAGATCCTTCAGATGTTGTTCAAATGTAGAGCCATAGATGCAAATATCATCGACATAGGCGATGGCACAGCGATATTTGCATCTTTTTAGTAACATATCCATGACATTTTGATATGCTTTTGCTGAAGTCTTGAGTCCCATGGGAAGGACAGTATACCTATAGCGCTTATCATGTGTTGCAAAAGTAGTGAGATTTTTATGCTCTTCTTTGATAGGTATTTGGTAGAAGGCAGAGTAAATATCACACTTGCTATAATATACTGGGTTTGACTGGCCTATTAGGCTAATTGTGTCGTCAGCCCTTGGAAAGTTATAAGCCATATCTCGGATTTCTTTATTTAGCAGCCTATAGTCGACCACGACCCTAAATCTGGCCGACCCTTGTGCGGTAGAATGCGGTTTCTGCACCAGAAAGGCTGGTGAGCTCCATTCCGAGGGTTCGGTACATTCTTCCAACACGCCCTGGTTGACTTGTTCGTCCAACAATTCCTCCATGAATTTCCTCTTTTCAGGGGTCATTCTATAAGGGAGCTTGTTGCAAGGAACATAACTTTCCTTTAAATCAATTGGCACGACACAATCTGCCTTTTTACCGATCATTTTGTCCTTTCCCACGAAGACATTGGTGTAAGAAGAAAGGAGATCCTGCATTTGAATGGTTTGATCAGCAGATAAATCCTTTGAGATCACATATGGAGGGGTCGCACCTGTGACAGGGGACGGGGCTATTCGGTTAGATAGCTCTCCCTCCGATGAATTAATGATATTACAAGATGTAGAAGGTCTTGTAGAGGTAGGAGATGAAGATGAGGATGAAATGGAACAATTGTTAATCACCTTGTCTGAAATGGAAGTCAAATATGCAAGTGTTTCCTTTGGGACTGGGAGAAAATCTTCTTCCTTAGCAATGGAATAAAGACCTAAAATTTCTCCTTGGTGAACTTTGACGGGCGAACTTGAAGTATTAATGAGCGTCATAGGGATGCTATTCTTCTTGGTAAAAGGCTTGACAAGGGCGTGCTTCACCAAGAACCTGCAGTCCTTATCTGTTTCTAAATTCTCCGTCGTACCAATTGTTTTTGAAAGGTTTACATGTGATAAAACATAAGCACGTACATGATACTCTGATTCTTTAGGGATGACGAATGATTTTCTAGCGCGGATGGTGCGTTGATGTTTAACAGCACCATGATATTTTATATTTGCTTTAGTGGCGTCTAGAAAATCATCTCCGAGTATCAATGGACGATTTAAAGAAGGAAGCACCAGAAAAGAGTGAGAGAAAGTTCTACCAGCAACTTTAAATGCAGCAAATACCCTTTTGCGCAAATTATGCGCTTCGTTACAAGCTAAAAAAACTCTAGAATGTGTATTAACGAAACGTATAGGGTAACCTCTTTTATCCAAACTTTTTGCAAAACGTGGGGAAATAAATGAGGATGAAGCACCAGTATCGATCAGAGCAGGTATTGTTCTGTCACCAAATTCAACTTTTAAACAACCTTTCTCAATATTAGCAGAAACAAGTGTATTCTTACCAGATCCATCGTTGTCTGCTGTAGTGAGTCTGATTGTCTTTGAAGGAGGTTTAGGGTCTGACTCTTGAGTTGAGTTGCACTGAGGCGTCAGAGAGTTCTCAGTGCATAGAGGCGTGTCTGGAGGACGATTTCTGTGATCAGATTGTCCATTTTCCTCCAGGTTTGACGCCTCTGCGCCAAGCACGCAAAGTGCCTGACGGTCAGACCCTCATTCTGACGGATTTGATGACTTGGAGGAGGAACGCTGCTTGTCTTCCTGTGATCTGAACCTGGTGTTCTTCACGTGAGGGGTGGGCGCGCGATCCTCTGTTTTCTTGAAGTCGGACCTTCCTTGGCTGCCTGACCGGTGGTGGTTGCTGCTGCTTCTCGGGCGGCTTGACGAGCGAGGTGGGCCGGCGGAGTTATGGCGACTTCTGCTGCGGCTCTGATTGCCTGACGCGAAACGTGGATGGGTTTCAGAAGATTCCTTTTTAGCTTCATACTTGTCCTTTCTGGACCTGTTATCGCCGTCAGATTTCTTTTTATCAGAGCCGGAGGAGGAGGAATGAGAAGAGGAGTTGCTTTTTCCTGAATACTTCTTGAAAGACACATTAGAAAGCTTCTCCGTCTTAGGCTGGGGTGGGTTGTAGCTTTCCCTCCTCCTTGCAGACTGCTCGGCCTGCTCCAGGGTAGTTGGACGGTCATGTCTGACGGCCCGAGCGATGTCTGATTTCAAACCATCTATGTAATAATGAATGGCCGTCTGCTCAGTGATGCTGGCGTTTGCGAGAAGCTTCTCCATATCCATAGAGTAGTGCTTCACTGTCTCGTTTTTACCCTGGAACCTCTTTCTGTAGCTCTTTTCGTCCAGATCTGGATCTTCCTGGTCAAACTTTTCCAGGAATTGGGCGGCGAATACCTCAAAGTCCACAGGTTGTCCGCGTACAAAAATGTGTTTCTTGTACCAGACTCTGGCTCTTCCACCAAGAAAACCAAATATAGCTCTAGACAGGGCTGTAGGGTCGTTTGGGCAGCAATTAGCAATGTAAATTCTAAACTCGTCCAGGAAATCTCCAGCGGACTGGTATACAGTTGCCTGCTCAAATTTGGGTGGGGGTTGGACTATGGTGCTATTGAATCTAAAATAATTTCCTCCATTGCTGTTAGGCAGCATAGAGTGATCAAAGGAAGCATAGCTAGGGGTATCAGGGATGCTTGGTTCTGGGCGAAAATGGGTTTTCGGCTGGGTAGGATCTGGGATAAAATGGTGGGCAGGAATATTTGGCGTTGGTGTAGAAATGGATGGGTTGGGCGTGTGGACTCTAGGAGGGAAATTAAATATACTTTGGCGTGAGGCGGAAATTGGTCTGCTCGAGCTAGAAGTGGTGGTGGTATTGGAGCCTACCTGTGAACCTGCGGCTGTCTGTCGCTGGTATATCCCATCTGACGGGAAGCTGTAGCCAGGCAGCGGCTGGGTGTGAGCGGTGGCCGAGGTGGTGACGGTGGCTGTAGCAGAGACCGCTGGAGCAGAGACCGGCGGCGGCCGGGCTTCGGAGGCGGGAGGCAGTGGCTGCTTCCCGGTAGCCTTGGTCGGCTCGTCGGGCTTCTCCTTCTGGTCGCTCTTGCCGAGGATAGCGCTGGTCAGAGCGGTTAGGCAGTCCATTTGACGCCTATTCTGCTCGTGGGTTTCTCGTCTGAAACGATCTTCACGCCTATCGGCCTCCTCACGGGCTTCTTTGGCGTCTTCCCTTGCTTGCTGGGCGTCATATCGCTGCTGGTTGAAAATGCCGGAGAACATTTCCGTGTTAGTCTTATTCAAGTTCTCCAGTATGGCGGCCAATCCCGTCAGCAAATCTGGCTGGTTTTGCAGATTTTGCTGTTGCTGTTGCTGTTGACCGATACCTGTCCATAAGGTATTTGCTCCGGGCGTGACGGTTGTAGAAGAGGTTATTGTCACGTCTGTGATACTAGCAGTGGTGCTTATTGCCGCAGTCTCGTGTGTGGATGTCTGAGGTGCGGTGGACATCGTGATGTCGTCCTTTTTGCTACTTTTGTGGCGTTTTCTCTCTTCCACTATTCTCCTTTGTTCTAGGCGGCGTTGCTCAGCTTTGAGGCGTTCCTGTTTAGATTGCCTCAAATTGTGCATTTAAAAGGCACCAGAATCGATGGTTCTCTACCAATATGTTATACGTAGTGTAACACAAGGAAAAGGAGCTGTAGCGTAGAGTGTAGTAGCGTAGCTTTATTGTACGATCTTAAGTGAAGTCTGGAGTTCACAACCCTTCATTATATCCTAGGGGGGCACCGTGCACGCAGGCAGGTGCTCCCTGATTGGGCGGCGATGGCGCCCAATCAATAACAGTTAAATATCAGTTGGGCTTGACCCCTCGGACAGGTAACATGTATGTAATCAATAAAATTTTAGGGTATGTTACCACGAGGTATAACACATCCTTCATTCCACCCTTGCTCTGATATATTCATATTTTTAATTATAATTATACTTATAATTATGATTATGTAATCGACCTATATTTATACTTATAATAAAAAAAATATACTTAATTTTTACTTATAATTACAATTCTTTATAATTCGAATAATTAAAAACCCGCGTTTACACAAGCTTATGCTTGTAATTCTTGTTGTTGATGAGTGAATGAGATCTGTTGGGCTCCTAGGGGGGCGATTTAGAGCGATTTTTAGGGCTTTGTTTTGAATATTTCTTCATTATTAATTTTTAATATAATACGATTGGATTCTTTTTTCTTCTCTCCAAAGAGCACAGTCTTAGTTTTGCCAGTGTTGATTAGTATCTTGTTTCTCACCAACCAATCATGAAATTTAACAAGGTCTTGATTCATTTTAGTTGTAAATCAGATATGTTATCACCAGGAGCGTACAAAACAGTGTCATCAGCATATAATATATATTTTGATGATAAATTTAGCTTATTGATATCATTTGAAAAGATTAAATAGATTATCGGCCCCAATATAGATCCTTGAGGAGCGCCACAATTGATCTGCAGATTTTCAGAGTATTGGTCGCCCAGTCTTACAGAGAGATTGGGATCTATTGGAAAGATATGAGGAGAGCCATGATAAAGCCAGATTATCTAGTCCTATTTTTCTAAGTTTTTTTTATCACAATTTCATGGTTCACACTATCGAAAGCTTTACTGAAATCAATAAAAGTAGAAGCTGTGTATTGATTATTGTTATCATTTTTGTTAATTTGGATTATTAATTCATATAGGGCTTCGTGGGTACTCCTATTCTTACTAAAACCATATTGGTGGTCGGAAATAATCTCATTCACATTCAAGTGGTTCCAGATCTGTATTGAAATACATTTTTCTAATAATTTTCCTCCTATATGAGTAAGAGCTATAGGTCGGGTATCTTGAGGTAGGGAAGCATTAGTTTTTTTAGGAATTGGTTTGACAATGGCTTCTTTCCACGGTGATGGAAATAGACCCTGATTGATTGACAAATTCATAATATGAAGTAGTTGTCGATTAACAATGGAGAACAAATCTTTGTACATTTAGAGCTCAATTCCTTGCAGCCAGACGATTTCATTACGTCGATTTCTGAGATTAAGTTAGATAGGTTTTCAAGGGACATAGTATGGAAAGAGTTACATTTATCAATGATTTTTTCATCATGAATGACTGGTGGGATATCTGTGATTTTCCCTTGTATTTTTTCTCCGATAGAGCAATAATGATTATTCAAATAGTTAGCAGAATCGAGAGGGTTTAATTTGATATTATTAATATCACGAATACTGGTAATGTCTTTCCCTTTATTGGATGTAATTTCGTCTAAAGTCCTCCATAATTTTTTACTATTATTAGAATTGTTGTCCAGGAAGTTGGTGTAATATTGGGTCTTGGCCCGTCTAAGAAGATTATTGACATAATTTCGTTGGATTCTAGCTGCTTGGATTTCGTTGAGATCCTTAGAAACATTGTACAATTCATCACGTATTTTACAAGCTTCAACGATGTCTCTACTATACCATTCAGGTTTCCTGCTTTAGAAATAGACATTTTTCCAGGGAGCTATGTCATTTATCGTGTTGACCAGAATTGTGAAAAGATAATCCCATGCTTTACCCACATCTTGGATGGTAAAGAAATGGTCCCACTTAATATTGTTCAAAGAACCTTTCAAATATTCAATATTATAGTTCCTCATTACTCTAATTTTCTTTCTGGCATCTGGGTTGTTTATCATTTTTTGATGTTTTTTGAAAATCAAATATATAGCTTGATGATCAGAAATATTATAGTTGATTGTGCCAAGGGTAGCTGATCTATTACTCCTGAATAGAAAATAATCCAATATACTATCTTTGTGAAGACCATATCGTGGTATAAATTTCATTTTTAATATAAGATTGGAATCATGGGCAAAGTCCTGGATCGCCTTGTATTTGGGATTCAACAGGTCAAGTAAATCAATATTAAAATCACCTACAATAATTAAGGAACCTGGATGTTTAAGACTATTATCAAAAGTATTAACCAGTTCTTTTGGTTTGCTGAGACAATGCATAATATTTGACTGAGGAGGTCTATAGACTAAACCCAGATGGATAGGTTTCATATATTCCTTGTTTATCGTGAGGCATAATAATTCAATGTTCCCAGAAGCACAGTCCCAACCCACAAGAACTGGGTCAAGAACGACTAGCGAAGATTCCACATCTGACAACGAACTAGCTTCAATATCACCAAAGCCAGTCATTATATCATCTTCAAAACAACAATGGGGGTTCACCTCACCATGATCGACTCTTTGTACAACCATAGATGGAGTTTTCAATCCAAACTGAAGAGAGATGTCGGTTTCCGAGATTCCAGCTAGCTCCGGGCAAGCCAGAAAACAACAAGCACCGCCATTACAGGAAGGAGGAGAGGAGTCAGGGGTCATATCCGGGTCAAGCTCCGATGAATCTGATTGGACGAAGTCAGCCGAGGACAGTCATTCCGACTTGCCACGCGAACTAGGCGAGGTGCAGTTTGATGCCTTGTGTTCCTTCCCACAAAAACGACACACATGCTTCCTGGAACATTTACCATTACAGTCTTTAAAATTCCAGTAGTAACAGACATCTTCTGGGAAATCAGCGGGCACAACAGAGGCAGATTTCTGAGATTTCTTGGCCTTCTTCTTACGCTTCTCCTCGTCCGTAGCAGACGACGCAGAAGGGGGCGTGGCCATAGCCCCCGGATGTAGAGCAACACTTTGAGCTTCGTGATCGGCGGCAATGAAATCATCCAAATCCCCACCAATGACACGATCAACCACCTCTCTGTCGTACAGAACTAGGGCCGAATCTTTATAAGTGTTAAGATGAGCATGCTTAGCAACATAGGTCATATGATTTACATAACCTGTCACTTCCTCCCCGCGCTTCAACATTTCCTTTAGTACTCTGCATTGGCCGTACCACAGATCATTTCTCGACAATTTATTATGGTCCATATGCTTGACACTCACCCCTTTGTCAATACCTTGAGAATAAAATTCCGGTCTAAGATAATTACCCAACTGTTTGGCCTTTTGAGCCGGGTCCAAGGCGGTCGACAATTGAGACAAGGCATCGGTGAAAGGAGCACTGAGGAGATCCGAAGCGGCAATCCGGGACTCTGCGTAGGGATTACCGCTACCGTCAGTTTTGGCGGCAAAAATATTTGGGGGGCCCGGCATTTTCTTCACCATAGCGCCCAACGTAGTCATCATAGATTCCATTTGTTTGTTCTGGACACCAAATTGAACCTGCTGAGCTTTGATAAGGTCCGCTATAGACTGATCCATAGTTTTGGTGGAGCTGGCCGAAGCACCGTCCATATCTTCCGTAGGGATATCCTCAAGATGGTCGAGATAATCCTCCGGGTCAATGGTATTTGCTTTGCAATACGCAATCGCCTTTTTGGCATACGCACACACCGTCTTACCATTTGGTTTAAGATGGTATCTTTCACAACCTTGACAGTAAGGCATGACGAAGGGTATTGGAGTCGTAAAAAACAAGTAATGTAAGTCCAGCGATATCTGAGCTCTGGTCACCTCGACAGCTGGACAACGACTGCCTTACTGTAGGCAGCGGTAGTGGAAAGGCAGTGTCTGGTGGCGACACCTGGATGTTGCTTCATTAAACATATATACACATATGTACCATATATAACATTTCCATCCAGAAAGGTGGGCTTCTGTTGTAGTTGGAATCATATGTATGAGCGAATCCAAATGTAAATCAAGGGAAGGGTTTATGTATATATAGTAACAGTAGAGGGGAATGAACCAGTTCACAAGCGATGATTATCGTTGTCTGCTTACTAGAATGAATACTTACTTAATGAAAGATGTGGAGAAATACAATGATATAATTGTTGTTGACTTACCATGTCTAGAATCACGATACCCGTATTCCTGGTACATTAAAGCCTAATATATAATATGATGATATTGTTATACCTTATGGTTACATAAGGCACCATACCTAGAATTTTCATTTTCTGTACATGTTACCTGCATGCTGGGGCAAGCCCAACTGAGTCTAATTAGTGCACCTGTCCTGTCTGACAATATATATATATACAAAAGCCAGAGGGAGGGATCAGGTTAGTAGCGATTATTATCTTCGTCTGACTGCGCTGAGGCCTCCCTTGGTCTATCAGACAAGAATAAACATATAGTTTCAATTATAACAATTTGATATGTACAATCGCAAGTTGATAAACAGGCCAGAGGGAGGAATCAGGTTAGTAGCGATGGTTATATCGTCGTCTGACTGCGCTGAGACCTCCCTCGGGTAGAATGTGTTATATAGAAATATTCAGGACATTTCAAACTGAACATTTCACAGTGGGTAATATGGTAGAATCAGGCAATTGGTTAGACAATAGGACAACAATTGACTCTATAATGAATCACTATAGTGAATCAAGATATAGGATATTCATAGCCCTGGAGTATCTCAGTAATCAAATAGGTATACAAAGGTATGAATGAAAGCATATAGTCATATAATTTCAGGCAAATATAGCGATGATTATCATCGTCAATATAAACATTTGATAATAGAAATTATATTCATGAATCTAGTCGTGGAGTTTCATGAAATAATTTAACTTGTTTCGCCTAATTCTCCAGAACGATATTATCTAGGTGGATTCCATCGGGCAATCGCTTGTATGTGTGTCTGGGCTTGTGTTTTTCGAATTTATGAACCTTTGTTATTAGGTGTGGGTGACTGATGTTCCTCTTAAAATTAAGCATCCTAATATCCTGATTGATCGTGAGTATCGCATTGGAAATCATTCTCTGGTGTGGAGAGAAATTTAGACGATTGTAGGTAGAGGCAAGGGTTATTTCTTTTGTTAATCTATTCCTTATACAGAAGTTACAAATTCCTCCAATTAGTATGGCATTCGTGGGGTGATGAATATGGATTTTTCTTTTTAATTCCTGGGTTAACTGATCAACTCCGGCTCCGGGGTATGCATAAACAATAATATCCTGAGATTTTATGAATTGTTGAAGGTTTCGACCTCTTGAATCGGCAACGATTATGGTGGTTGTATGACTTATATGATGCCTGCAAGGAGTTATATCAAATATTTCTAATTATTATTGATCAGCATATAAGCCAGTAGATGAAATATGGCATAAGCCCGTCATCCTAACATTATCATATATTTCACATAACAGTCCGTTTGTCACTTTGTAATTTGGTTTCGGCCAGAATTCCGCGCGGTACCATGCCAGATCGAGAGGGCCAGGTGCCATCTCGTCCGGTATTTTTCCTGCTTTCACTGCACATAGATTTAGAATTTGGTCGAAATCACCTGCGTAGATACTCTGGGGATCCATTACTATTTCACCAGTGCTTTTATCTGCTTTGTATAGCGTGTAAACTTGCTGATTTGCCGTATCGTTTCCTTGAGTGTGGCCTTGGTTTGTTTGTGTGATGGGCGCGGCCATTTTGGATTCACTTAGGCCGTCTCCCATTGGCCAGTTCCCTTTTGCTTCAGTAAGCTCCACTCCCATTGGTTGTGGTACCGGAAGAGCCTGGCTGGGGCTTCCGCCTTCCCTCTCATCATGACAACAATAACAATAGGTTGACACGTGGTCATATACGTGGCCACGGTGACTATATACATCAGGTGATGGCTCAGAAGATTGTGTTATTATAAGTTCGAAAGCATTGCCATCGCATGGTTTACTCACTCTTTGCGGTGTATCCATGTCTGCTTCCCGCGAGTAGTCACTCGCGGGGTCTAGTGGTTTTTTGTCTGAGCATAGTGAGGTTGGTGTGGTGGGCGTGGCGCATAGTGGGCGTTGGCGCTGTGCTGGCTGTATGGCTGTGGCTGTGCGATCGGTGGTGGTGGGTAGGGAAACTGATGTGATGCCGGACTCTGCTCCCTACTATGAGGCTGTCTACTTCTCTGCCTCTTCATGCAATCGGCCGCAGAATGATTGTGCTTATTGGCCTGATTCACAGCATGACAGTAGGAGCATATATGTTGTAGTGTTGCATTACTAGCTGGGTGGGCGTCCTTGTCGCCGCATGCCCCCTTATTATTATACACTGGACACGGGATGCTGGTCTTTTCCGCCTCAGCTATTGATGTACTAGCCAGGGATATTCGCATCCTCTCGCACTGTATTTGGTCGTTGTCTGTCCATTGTAACTCTCCTCTCTCCAGCCTGTCGAATATCATGTTCGACCAGCGTAAAACATTTTTCCAAGTGCGGTCCTGCGCATCCTGCGCCACCTGGTGAAAATGCCTAAGCAGTGGGCGTCTGTTATCATCATTGCATGCCGAGTCGTCCATAAGCATGGCTGTAAACACTTGCACATATTCATTGAATGACATTAGCTCTTTGTGTTCCAACTTATCCTTGGGGGTGATGAGGCCCTCTTTTTCCAGATACATGAATGGTTTAGCAATTTTTCTACGTATCCTATGGTCAAACATGTCGTTACCTTTGGCCTCGGTGGTTATGAAGATCGGGTTCGCTGTTTCCATGTGGGCCTCATAGTACGCCCTGGCGAACTGGTCCTTCATAACATCGGTCGGGGTCTGGTAGTTCGAGTGGTGTTGTCCGGCTTGGCCTGGTATAGAGCCGGTGTATGTAGGTAGTGGGTTGCTCGCGTCTGGCGTTGCCGCTGGTTTGACGTGTGTTTCGGCTGTATTGTTTTTCTGATCGTCCTTTTCTTTCGATTTGTCCATAACAGTTGCCATGGCCTTCGCCACGGCTTCAGCTATGGTGTCGGTCATGGTTCTCTCCAGTTTCTCAAATCGGAGACGGGTTTCTTCCTCCATGTCGGCGGTTTCTTGTGCACTGAGGCGTTTAAATTGGCTGCCCGCCGGTGAGCTGTCAGACGCAATTTGCGTTTCGGTCTCTGGCTCTTCTACTTCTTCTGACCCCTCCTCGTCTGTTATTTCTGACTCGTCAGCGGCACTGTATGGTATACTGGCTTTCAAAGATGTTTTTGTCTGCCTAGGGTTGCTGCTCATGCCTTTCAGTCTTTCAAGAAATTTCCAATATCAAATATGGATGTGAAAGGTTATGAGGGTTTGAGAAGAAGGAAGAGAGGTGGTTTGTGGGAGAGGGTACCTGGCTATAGAGAGAGGGGGCGCCACCAATGCCTAGGAATTATATAATTCCGTCAACATACAGATTTCAACGATAGTTTACTATTGGACGAAATGTGGCTATTTGAATCGGATTCTTTGGAAATATTAGTTTCTGGATCAATTACCTGTTGACCAGATTTCTTTGACTGTCTTCCTCGTGTAGAAGTACTGGAGGTGGGTTTCTTCCCTTTATCCCGGGGGTCAGATTGATCACTGGTAGAATCAGGCCTGTTTTTTTAAGCTGATCGCGATCTTAGATGCGATGGAGAGACCTTCTCTGCATACGATGGTGGCTGCATGCTTACTGCTCCTGTTGTCGTTCTGACTTGTGATATATGAGCGGTGAGTTGGGAGGAGGCATGTTTGGTCATATGTTACCACCTGGTCCAAATATAGCTTGATTAGGCCCCCCCCCAAATAGGTGTGTTTCCGATTTACCACCCCTACCTAGAAAAACCTTACCCTACCTAAAAAGTGTTTACCATACCTGATTTTTTTTTCATCATATCTTACTTTTTTTTGGATTTTTTGACAAAACAATCTTATTTTAGCAAGAAAACGGGTTTTCCTTACCCGAAACTGTCAAAAAGCACATTTCCCATGTTTAAAACAACTATTGTTATGAAATAGACATTTTTTTCAGTTCCTGGGAGGTGGTTTAAAAAAAATAAAATAAAAAAAAAAAAAAAGTTACCACCCCCCCCTACCTAGTTTTTCAGCCAGAGAAATCGGAAACACACCTATTTTTTGGGGGCCTTAGGCTGTGTATCCGATGAGGGAGTTGGCTGGCTTAGTGCATGACTAGGGATATCAACATCATCCATGTCGATTTGATGAGAAGTAGACTAATTGTTATGTTGCTGGTGTCTTTCACCTCCAATTGCCATGCTAGCTTTTTGTTTTCCCCATCTTTAGATTAATTGTTTCTTCTTTTTGTCTTTCTTTGGTGATCCACTGTTGACTGGTTTGGATCTTCACCCCCACGACCATTGAATTTATGATTGATCCGATCTTCTGCTGAAATTTTGTAATCGGTATAACTTGCTCTGGCATCTTCCAGTATCTGGCCCATGATATTATCGCCTATGTAATTGTCCCCACCAAGGTATGGAGAATTGATTCCACATCATATGGCCCAAAACCTATCATTGGTAGCTTCAAGCCTATGCTTATGAGATATTCTGCTAATCTTTCATTTTGGACAAATTTTTCTTCAACCACCGCCCTCATCACCGATATTTTCATTTTGTTTCAAGGGGCAGTTGATTCGATTTCTGAGGCTATTTTAAAAAAAATTCCTGGGATCTTTTTCTTGATAGACTTGTGTAGCTAGTTCTCTATTGCCTAATAAATTAGCCCTTGCATAGTGGTATGCCTGCTCTGCTGTATTGAATGTTAAATCATCGATTTTGATAGGGGAAGGGTGGAAATTACTCAATGGGGAGAATTCTGATTGGAAAAAATCTCCTTTAATCGTTCTCTTTGTTTTTGCATCACTGAGTTTGAAACCGTCGTCTAGGAGCTCCAATTCATCGGGTTTGTACCAGATTCCGTCGATTTGTATACGATCTCTGACAATCTTCCCCACTGTTTTCCCACCTAGTTTCGATATGTGGTGTTGTATTGTTCTTAGTTTAGCTTTGCGATCTTGGATCTCTTCGGGGAGGTCTGGGACTTTGGGATAGTTAGAATTGTCCTTGAGAGATCCACGTTTATCATAGATGAGGTTTCTGATAGCTTCGTTTTCAAGGAAAAGTCACGATTTAATCATTGAAATAAATGATTAAAAACAAAATAAATTACTCACTCAGCTCCTCTCGCAATATCTCAATAATAAAATGTCTTTGTGGTAATGGTAGGATGTCCGCTCCAGAGATATAGGATTGCAAGCAGCGAATAAGCGGAGCTCACCCAACACACGTCCGTCACCTCTGAAGTCCAGAAAATTACCGCAGCAAGACATTTATTTGTGGGAAGTAAATTGGTTATATTTCACCAGATTGTTTTTATATTTAATAATAAAGGATTGCCACCCTCCTCGAAGGGATCGTCACTATTGCAATCAACTGCTGAGCTGGGGACCCGGCTAGCTGTACACACAGAGGCAAGGGTTGTCAGGTGTTTTGCTTGAGTTAGAATCAGATTCTATATTTCATTTGCTTGTTACTGGGATAATCCTGGAGTTTCTACCTTGAATATAACAGCCAAATTCCGTCGTCGCACAGTATCCTACATTGCTGAGAATGAAACTTGAAGGTTTTCCCGCTATGCAGTGGCGCTTACGGCGGTATTGGGAGACACCATTTTCAGCGCTTGTTGATATATTTCGCGGCAATGGCTGTCGATTCGAATCTTCCCTAGGCGATGTTTCGAGATATACCTGACCCTACCGTCATTCATATACAGTCTTGATGTATCGATTCCAGCCAAAATTGCGAGGAAAATGTCATTAGATTGTCATTATTGTAGGTACAATACACGGAGGAGTATGATCGTGTCTGCAAACACGGCTCTAATTGTTGTTGATAACCGGTACGACAGCTCTATTTTTGGGGAATTAGCCGATGGCGGCTTTTTGCAAAAGCGGTAGTCGCGAAGAGTCTAGTCTCTATATATATACCTATGAATTCCAAATGTACCAAATAATTGGTAAAATGGAACTACCGTTTCACTGTAAAGAGTATGTAGTGAACCGCAGAATTGTAGGGCTTGAGTTGCAAATTTTGTCTAAAGATCAACAAACGAAGGGAAATTTGTTTGACTGAGTTTATTGACCCACAAACACAGTTACATCAGCAAACAACTACAATCGGGTCCCATATGTACTCTTTCTAGCTTACTCATTTGAACCACATTCAACTAACTCAAAAACTCCTCCCGTGGACCTCTCTTTGAACTGCGTGAATCCACTAAAAAAATTAAGCTTGCTACGAGTTTAGATGTATCGTGTAAATTGTCTCATGTCGGTACAATTATGGCCTGCAGTTGAGGATGCGGAGAGACGGGGACGTTCTTATAAGTCTAATAGAATCAAGACTCTCAAACTCCATCAGGGGACATAGCTCAGTGACAGAGCACTCGCCTACATAGCGTACAAAGTGTCTTCCTCATGCTCCCCCTCCTTGCGAACCTCATGCGTGGCCAGACCCGTCTGCCGCGCTCGTCAGGTGGCGGCACCATCGCCACCGCTAGCAAAAACAACTTCCGCCATAGACGTCCCTCTATGGCTCTCCATTCGTCCCCGCCAGACCAACAAACGGGGACTAAATGTAGTTGGGTCCTCCTGGAAGGGAGGTAGTAGCTTATGGGAAATGACGTAGTATCTCACAGGGGCTTTCCCAGGCTAATAAAACGGTTTGTAAAACAACAAATTCCGAGAACATGTGAGACAAAGAAACTCCTCTTTTCTACCTAAAGAAACCCCTCTTTTCTACCTCTTCTCGTAGAAATCGCTCTTCCCGTATATTATATGGATCAGTGAACAAGCTTATATTGTTAAAAGCAAGTTCGGTCAACTTAGGGGTAAAACCAAATACCACCACCCATTGAGAGGAGTGTTCGCCCCATGCATCCCTCCCCTATGAGTATAGGGACTCAGATTTCACGGTTGCAGGTGCTTGCCACACCTCGTTAGCCACCATGTGCGGTGGGTCTGGAGGGCACAAGATGGGAGCCTCTGATGGTGTCTCGTTCACCTGAACCCTTTGTTGAGGGACAGGGTCAGAGACCAGAAGGTAGACCTTGCACACACCATGCATCTGCCTAAACGCTAACGCTAACTGAACGCCCTGACATAGGTTTGAACGTACGTAGAGGAGTCCCAAATCAGGTATTTAATATTAAAACAGATGACGTCTATGACCTCCGCTGCTCGACCAACTGACCATGGCTAAACAGCAGCATGGGCGGCAATGCTGTGGCCATGTAAGTCTGTCCCTTGTGAGGCACCCAAAGATGGAATGGTGGTTCAGGAATCGCAACTGAACTGAACTGGTTAGCGTTCTGCGGGATATGTTGTCTGCAGGACCTCCCTAGTTTCTCCATCTCGGCAAACGATAAGCTCAGTGTAATTATCTCTTGCGTTGTGGAATCTACCTCCTGTGATGTATCTCACACCGTCTGCATATGTGCGGCAACTTCCTCAAGTTGCTTGTAAGCTCAAGCCACAAAATCTTTTGTGGCCTCCTGACACTGAATCAACATCAGGTTGAGAGCCTCACAACCCGCCTCACAAGCTTTTCTTGAAGGCTCTGCATCCGCAGTGCCTACAGACGCATTTTCCTCCTTATTCACTGAGCTTACGCCTGCCTCTGTAATTCGAATTACATGGATGCAAATGGTGGAAGGTGACTTCAGCTCCTCTTGTGTTTTCTTCCAATTATAGTTAAATGAATGGTTTAATATAAAATCTGAATCGGCAGATCTCTTGCAATGTTGTTTAGCCATAGTTGGTGTGCATTAATAGAGCAAAAAACTTATTGTTGCTTCATGATCGGTGTTTGAACAAAATCCATAGTACCACTGTAATTCCGTTTTTGCCGATTCGAGGAACCTCTGTTATTCACTTTTAATACCACTGTAATTCAAGTGTATACTATAGCAGTAGCTGTGTGTGGGCCGAGTGTAGGCCTGCATATACGTTTTCTTCAGTGACCATGTTGTGAAACATATGATGCGAAACCAAAACCTATGTTGTTATTGGTTAAATGCTTGGTCAGCATGATATTGTGCTCTAAAATTCTCTCAAACGAATTTGAAGTATTTTCCTTCTGTAAGAAACTGAGAATCCCCAAACATTTCAAGGCCATTTAAAAGATTCCAACAGGATTCAAGGCCATGTGATGATATTTCAGGCCTTTTGACCTATAATGTTAATTTTGCAACCCCCATTATCAGTTGATAAAGTCCACCACAAACTACCCTAGCTTGATTTTGAAAAGGAGGGGGCACGCGCCACCCCCCTAAATCCGCCCCTGAAGTAAGCAAGCATTAAGGTGTGTAGAAAATAAGAAAACCCCCAGAAAAATGCTAAAAATTCATTAAAATTTGAATCAAACAACCAGGTTTAACATTGTATAGGCCAAGAGGGCAGGATATCTTGAAATCTTAAAAGAAAACACATAGGAGCTGAAATCCCCTGGTACCCATGTAATTCGAATTACGGAGGCAGGCGTAAGCACAGTGTTATTGTCCACCATTGGGACGACTAACAAGAGGATTCATTAGGAAAAACCCTACTCAGCCCTTTGGCTCACAGCACCAATGTAGTGAACTGCAGATTTGTAGTCTGGTTCTAGTTGAGAAGCCCTTCGCTGCTGTTGGCTTTGTTGAGTTGAATAGGTATGGCAGGAATTGATGGAGTTGTTATTGCGCAGATCTACTACAATTATAAATATCAATATAACGTCTGGCATTACTGGTACCGCCTAGCACGAGGGAAGAGTTATAGTGTGGCAAATTTATATTCTTTAAAAAGAACTATATAAAAAAATTCCTGTGGATAACAATAGATACACCGAGATAAACGATCCTGAGGCACGCCACCTCCCGGCAAATGAAATTATGTTTGACATTTACCATGTAGTTTACAAAATAGATCAAGATATCGCGCAATCCATGTGGTATACGATGATGAATAAGGGTTGTTTTTTTTAGATAAATTTTATTGCGAAAACATTTTCAGGCAAGGCTGATAATCTCATGTTATACATTTCAAAACAGATTTTGTTATTAGACTTATATGATTTCACTCAAATTAATCATTTAATTCTTTAATATTACACAGAGAAAGGTTATTCCATTCATTGAATAAAGTTGTAGGCAGGAATAATTCGACCTCGTATATATATATGACCCATTCTCACGAAAATGGTGCAGCCCATCCGAAAAGAGTTAAAATTATATTTTGCTTGATTGATCTGAGAGTTGATAGGTTTGAAGGTAATATATAGGCGGTAATATATCTGAGTTTGCCATTCAATTTGACCATTATTTTTTGTACAGGAGGTAATCAAAGTTTGGTGTAGAAAAGTTGGTGTAAAAACGTCGCGCACCCCTATATTTCTTATTAATGAACATTTCTCTTATCTAATTTGTATTTCATCAATTATTTATACCTCCATTCTCTAACTAAATGTTTTTTTGATGTAATAGCCAAGAAAAGTTTTTCTTTCCTGTATAAAAACTTTTCAAATCAGGGACAACAAAAAAACCCAGAAACTGGATTCCCATATCAATCAGATGAAACATTCTATCTTTAACTGTATTTTCATTTATTATTCCCAAATCGTTTTATTTTTTCCATCATAATATAATCAAATATCAGCTTTTACCCACTGAGTATGAATAGTTACCCAGATTTTTTGTAATTATCAACATTTAAGACTTCAAATTTGGGCGATGTTTTTTCTGAGTGAAAAAACGTCGCCCAATCAATGTCAAATTCTGTCAATTATATAAAGCTTGATTGTTATTTTGATGTGTTTAATACATAATTTACACCATTTTAGACCCTGTTAGCATTATGTATTGAAAATTTGTCATTCATGGCAATATCCACTCAAGGATGGTGACGTTTTCATGCAGTAGAGTCAGATATGATGTGTTTCAGGAAAATGAGTCACAAGTGCCAAAAGTGATGTCATTCAAAGTGATTAAATCATCAGATCTCTTTGGTGGAATATTCTCATCTTTGGGATGCCATGCGCTAATGATCATAGCAAGATGTGTACCAAATTTCAGGACAGTGTATTAAATATATCCTTGATATATTCTTGCATTCTTGTCAAAGAATGGTGACAAAAGTATGTTGCATCCTGTGATGTCCAAACCTCTTCCATGCAATGTGTTATAATCACTCATCTACATAAAATACATAGATCAATCTTTTTTATTTTGTTATAGGAAGCTACCTTAGGACCTGTTCCTTAAAACTGATCAGGGTACAAACATCAAAATCAAATTATTTCTTGAATACAAGGATTCTAATAGGGGCGACGTTTTTACGCTGCCAAGGCATATATTGAGTGAAAACTGTAAAAACGTCGCCCAATCTAAAGTCTAAATAACTCACTTATTATAATCTTTACAGTTACTGAAGATCATTTTCCACAAAGTTTAAGATCATATAATAGCAAATAAATGGAAAATAGTTTAATTTGGCCAATATTTAGCTCATGTTTTTATGTAAAAACGTCCCCATAGTGTGGAAAAAACGTCGCCGGGTGGCGACGTTTTTTCCACCAATTATTAGGATCAGGCTCAAAGGCCTAAGGCCTAAGGTCTGAGAATCTTCCAATGGTGTTATACATGTGTCTGCTAACCTATGCCTATAAAATCAGGGTTCTTAGACAAAATTGATTTAATTATTTTAGAAAGCAAAGCTATTTTGTCTGGCGACGTTTTTTCACCTCAATTTAGCCATTTTTACATTAATTAACTTAGGAGCATAAATTCTGCAGATATCTTCAATCTTAATATATCATTTTATTCGGTTTTTATGCTCCATTCTATGGAACACATTTTATTTATGTATATTGATTCAACTATATTTTCTCCCAACATAACTATGAGTTTGGTAGTGATCAATGGGTTTTTTCCTTGATTTGATAGTATATAATTAAAAGAATATACATCACAGATACACAAAAGTATATATTTTAATGATGCTTATGTCAAAACGGATGTATCTAGTCAATTCATTTGTCTTTAAGATAAGAATCGACCAAGTTGTTGCCCAATAAATGGAAAAAACGGGGGGTTGCACTACTTTCGTGAGAATGGGCCATATATGCATAAGCAAGTCAAACTTAACTTCTAGTGTTTTTTTGTTTTTTTTTGTTCTTTACGAATATACAGATTTGTGATAAAAGTACACATCGACATAAAAACAACCATGACGACAAAGTATGTTTATGAATCAATAAATGGCACATTTTCCTGCAATACAGGTAGATACTCTTTCAAGAGATCAATTTTCACATACAAACATAACTCTTTCTTTTCAACCAGTTTGTTATACAGTTTTTTTGGGCCCCTCGTTGACCCAGTAACTGAAGTCTGAGGTAAGAATTCTTACAATAGGTTATTATTTGCCGTCAAAGAGTTCTTAAGTGTCACCCAGTTAAGTCCTCTATAGTTCGCCGGAAGGTTGTTCCAGAGAGTGGGACCAATAAAATGGGGGGGGGGGGGGGTGCCTGAACTTTTCTCTGGCCGGTCTATGATTGGTTATTTCTGTTAATGTTGTATGTTCTAATTCAGTGCAGTAATTGGTCCACCAGTGTCATTGTATAATCGGAGCTCTAATCAAACCAAATGTGAAGCAATATCTAACTTAAAACCTAATTAATTTAGTATATGTACTGCCGAAGCAAGTACAAAACCTAATTAATTCATACTGCGTATGCACAAAAGTTTTTTCCTACATGTTCCTATCTACCTAATGAGTGTTAAAAATTACCCAAGATAACAAGATCTGTTTATAAAAAACATTTTACGTTTACTTGGGGGGCTGTTATGTTGTCTGGTTGTTATGACAACAAAAGTGCACAAAGTTGTACTTGAGGAGCATAATTATACCATGTAATTATCCTGATGAAGGTATAATGATACCAAAACGTTGATCACCCCTGAATGAATAAAACCTCCTTCATAAACTAATAGCTGTGTCCTACTTGTGTTCAGAGTCGCCTCAATCTCTTTGAAACTATATAAAAATGTTGAGAGGGATTGTTATAAATAATGTAGTTGTATGAGATATGTAGAGAAATGATGTAAACATGCTGACACAACATAAATAAAGTATAGGGTATCCACTATATGTCAAGTGGTCCTGTCAAATGGTCCTGTCAATACCCCACGTTAACGGGTATTTTTAGACTTTATGGCGGCTAATGACGGGACCAATGACATAGGCTATCCACTGTACTTAGGACTGGAGGTCAATTGCCACATCATGAGTAACTGAAGCATCGAAATATTTGCTCTAGCCTCCCAATAAAGTGCGCCGGCCATCTTGTTTGACCACCACACCCCACAACAAAAAAAACCCAATAATCTGATAGCAGCAGACAGGTATAGTCAATTGAATGATAGCAGCCGACAGGTATAGTCAAATGATTGAAGTAGAAATGGTTTCCTCCAAGTCCCACTTTTTCACCAGTGGCTGAGCCAGATAGAAGAGTACTGCCCAGGACTTCCGGTCCCCAAGCATCCTGATGTCATTGAGCGGCACACCTGATCCGTACAGATGAGAAGCTCCACCACAACGAAGTGAGTGAACTCCAACTGAGTCCTGGTCTAAACCCACTACTCTAGCCATCCACTTCACAAAAGATAACAGATCCGCATAAGTAACAGGCACTTTCTTCCCACCAGATTCCTTGTAGAACATATAAGAATCGGGTGGCATCAGCATGTAAATGAAATGGTCTCAAATTCTTATCTGTCACTTCCTTGTTTGAACGGGGCCAGTACTCGGCATGGTATCATGCGAGCTCATATGCGTTTGTCACTGCGTCGTCCGGGAATTTTCCTAACTTTGAAGCACATATGCACATATGCCGCGTATAGGTTCAAATGCCGTGTTGTGCAGATCATTGTCTTGGTATTTTGTGTATCCGTCCTCATGAAAGTCTATATGAGCAATTCCACCAAAAGTGCATCATTTGGGTTAAAATACAACAGCTCCTCCAGAGGCTAAAATATTTATCTGAGATTATTTTCGTTGTTATTTTCGGATCCAGGGGAAAAAAGTCGCCTAGGGGGAAGTATCCTACAATGTTTTTTGTTTTTTTTTAATCGTGAGGCCAAGAAAATGCTTATTTTTCTGCCAGAATCACCCATAAAACATGCAGATTTTCCTATCAGAATCACTGTTTCCAAAATGCAGCCCGTCTTTTTTGGGAAAAAACTTATAAATATTCTCGATATATGGGTTTTATGGGCATAATGGGCCAGAGGGACAATGATTACTCTGAAATAATATGTTTTTATGGATAAAAAATCAATATTTTCAACTTTTCAATTAATTTCTTGATGATATTATGTAAAGTTGATTATGGGGTAGGTCCTGTCGCCGTAACGGGGGTCTAAATGTTTTTTTGGAACATATAGGCCTAGAAGAACTAAAAATGAAAACCCCCTTACCTCCATTACTTATAACATTGTCTATGATTAGTACATCCATTGTATCCATTGAAAAATCTCAAATTACATCTTTCCAGCTAAATAGAGGGGTTAGAATATTGAAACAATTATATGGGGTAGCCCCCTGTCGCCGTAACGGGGGTCTAGGTTTCATTAATAAATAAATTAATATTAGCATAAATTATTTTCTATGAGCATTATAATGTGTAAGAAAGACAAGGGAAAATAAATAAATACAAAAAAGAATTCTGTCATACCTGAGATAGTAGCAACAAGCAAAAATAGTGTGTCGCCGTAACGGGGGTCTAGAGGGCGCCCATGTCGCCGTAACGGGGGTCTAGAGGGGGCGGGGGTCTGGAGGGGGGTTGAAACTATTTTTTAAAAAAATTTTCCCACTAATTTTTTCACTAAATACCTAAATATAACGTATATTTACCTTCATAAACAACCAAAACAAGTATGCAACTCAACTGAACAGAAAAACGAGGGGGAAACCATGTTATTGATAGTTTTGTACATATTCTAGATATAATGGGTTTTATGTACATAATGGGCCAGAGGGTCAATGACCTATGACCTGTACCGCTGCCATTACCATTACCATTAATGAATGGTTATTTGGCTCTAACTTTTCTTCTAGTTGGAATATTTTCACAAACTAAAAAGCATTATGACCCTTATATCAATATTTATCAGGTACACACGAATTCAAAACATTATGCATACATTTTTATTATTTATTTCTAATTAACTCCTCATTTATGTACAAATATGTACCTTTCCCCTTTGCCCTTACTATTAGAATAGAGATCACTGTGTCTCCCAAGCTGCCCTGAACACAATATTCATTATTAACGTTCCCAATTTCTTCTATATTAGCAGCAATATATCTAGTTTATGTACGAAAAAAAATAAATCAATGGGATCAATTTAAAAAAATTGTGAATTTTCAGCCCTGGATGGCCAAATGTGGCATTTTTGGTGGAATTGCTCATATATGGGGCTACAAACTGCTGGAAATCTCTATCACTTTCTTGTTCTTCGCTTTGCTTTGTTTGTTTTATGGGCACCGCCATTTTAGTTTTTGTGACACAGCCTCCCATTGGTTCCTTTCTGTCGCTCGCTGTAAGCCCTCTCCCCATTGGTCTAGATTCCAGAGCTTATGGCTCTCACTTCCGCTTCCTTCCTCCTCCGAACAACAACAATAGTAACATGACTCGTGGTCGATAACATGTCCACAGTAACTATATACATCCCATTGAATCTCATTGTCCTCATCATTATCATATGCATTACTCATGTTTGCCGTCATCTCCATTGTATCCTCCCGCGAGTGTTTTCGCTCGCGGGCTCTAGTGGTTTTTTGGCTGCCCGTAGTAAGCCTGCTGTGTGGGGTGTGGCCCGCAGTGGGCATTGGCGCTCTGTTGTGTCTGAGCCTGTGGTTGTTGTATCGGTGGTGGATGGAATGGGAACTGGTGTGCCGGGCTGTGTTCCCTACTGTGTGGCTGCCTAGATCTGTTCCGTTTCATGCAGTCCACTGCAAAATGGTTGTGCCTGTTTGCCTGGTTGAGTGCGTGGCAGTATGCGCATATATATGGTAGAAAATCCTGTTGCTAGCTGAGTGGGCGTCTTTATCTTTGCAAGCACCTTTCAAGTTGAAAAAAGGGCATGGTGTGCTTGCCTTCTCCGCTTTTCGGCTATCGAAGTATTTGCCAGAGAATTGCGCATCCTCTCGCATTGTATTTGATCCGTGTCTTCCCATTCCAGCTCCCCCCTCTCGAGCTTGTCAAAAATCAGATTGGACCATCTCAACACATTTTTCCACGCACGGTCATGAGCGTCTTGGGCTACTTGATGAAAGTGCTTTAGCAATGGACGTCTGTTTTCTTCTATGCCGTTTCGTCCATGAGCATCACCGTATATGCTTGGACATATTCATTAAACGACATCAACTCTTTGTGTTCAAGTTTATCCCTTGGTGTTAACAGGCCCTCCTTCTCGAGGTACATATAGGGTTCTGCCACTTTTCTGCAGATCCTATAATCGAAGATTTGGTTACCTTTCATTATTTCATTATTTCGGCTGGTGTGGGATATTGCGCCTGGTAGAGTGGTGCCGTTTTCAACATTACTCCTGGGTAAGTTGGAATTGGATTTCCTTCATCCTGTTTCCCCTTAGTCTTTACACTGGTTTCCTCCTTATTCTGAGTCTGCTCAGCGTTAATCTCTGGTTTATTGGTCACAGTCGCCATAGCCTTTGCCACTGCTGTTGCTATGTTGTCGGCTATTGTCTGTTCGAGTGCCTCGAAGCGCTGACATGTCTCTTCCTCCATGGCTTTGTTGTGGTCGTGACTATGACTTGTATAATGGCTGCCGGCGGGTGCAGTTGCGGGCTCACTCACTTGGTTGGCATGTATGTTTTCTCTATCGTCTCCTGAGCCTATATCCTCCAAAATGGGTACTTTTACCGTTTCTTCGATCATTAAAGTGATTTGTAAGGTTTGAGGAAGAAGTAGAGAAGGGAGACTGAGGGTTTGTGGGAGGAGGTGGTACCTGGCTATGAGGGTAGGGGGCGCCACCAATGCCTAGGAATTTGACTAATTCCCACAAAATGAAATGGTCTCTCAGGAGAGAAACAACGCAGAAACAGGAATTTGGGCAGTACACAAGCGGAATAGATAAGGTGCGCTCGCGGTACTGCACTGTCTTAGATGATCTGACTATAACAATCAACCCTTGATTGCACCACTCGATGTCACTATGGCGTATAACATGTGTGTCCAACTCAGCAGATGGCACAACATTAGATTTCCTCAAAAGGGTGCAGTAGCAAAAGACAACGATGGTCCATAGTGTACGATGATGACAAGTTGGAGGCAATAGCAGATAAGCAGCATTTAGTTGAAACACAGATAGTGGAACTTTTTACATAACTTTATCGCCCAGCAGTCTCTTAACACCCGACAGAACCCTTTTCACTAAATAGTAATGTTGAAAGTCCATGTCATGACCGTAGAACTTATGTAGAGACGAGATGGCCGAAACATAGTTGTTAACAGTTGAGTACTTGCAAGTACTGGCCTTGAAAACGATGAATCTACATACAGTCTCTACACTGGCTGGAATTGGGACAGAGGCGATGGATGCACAAAGGTTGAGGAATGAGTTCCATTGTGAATTCCTAGTTTTCAGTGTGGACTGAGCTAGAGCTGAAAATTGACCCAGTGGCGATGAGGAAGGTCCAAGCATGTAGAGCCCTTAGGGAGCAGATTAGTACTGAAGTAGCCTGCTATCCAGTCCAATGAGGGCAACACAATGCCATAGCCATTAAGGAAAGCATCAGTGGCAAAGTGGTAATCAGAGCTCAAACCCCAAGGTATTATCAGACATCTGCCATTAAACTGCCTGGCAAAATCCCTATCGAGCTCAAGCACGGAAACTGCAACACAAACAAAGCTCATGGATGTTAGCTAATGAATTCTCAAGCGAAATTCGTGATAACAAGTCAGGCACATCATTAGAAACCCCAGGGACATGGCGGGCAATAATGTAGCAATTCCTACGAGCTAACAACCAGAATATGCAGTGCAAAACCTTCATGCAGCTACGATTCACTGAGATGCCTTTGTTGATCATTCCCACTACTTGAGTGTTATCAGACCAACACACAAGTCTAGTTGATGACAGGGTAGACAAGCAACGCCTAACAGCCAGCCAAACGGGAATCAATTCCAGCAGGTTGATATTCATTCACATCAGAATCAGGGAATTCCTCCAGGGGAAAATTGACCCAGTGGCGATGAGGAAGGTCCAAGCATGTAGAGCCCTTAGGGAGCAGATTAGTACTGAAGTAGCCTGCTATCCAGTCCAATGAGGGCAACACAATGCCATAGCCATTAAGGAAAGCATCAGTGGCAAAGTGGTAATCAGAGCTCAAACCCCAAGGTATTATCAGACATCTGCCATTAAACTGCCTGGCAAAATCCAACCACCAAGCAATATCTGCGACAAAATCACTGTCCAGCCACACCCTCTTGGTAGAAGGCGAGAGATCCTTGAGTAGATTCATAAGTCGCCTGGAGAAGGTTCTGCCCCCAGTCACAACTTTGCTGGCATGTGCTAATAACCCTGATAGGCGTTGTACTTGTTTAACAGTTGCACAACAACGACCATTAAAACTTTCAAGCTCAGACAGCAGATTTAGCAATTTTTTGTCGGGAAGAGACATAGTCATGAGCATAGAGTCAAATTCTATGCCAAGGTAAGTTCCACAAGTGGACGGGCTAGTACACTTAGCCCACGCCACATAAAAACCTAGTCTCCTCAAGAGCTTAATCAACAGCAACTGTTTACGCTGACAATCGATGAAGGAGTCTCCGACAATCAGGAAGTCATCCAAATAGTTAACAATGCCAGTAATTCCCCGACATAGGAGGCTTCGTACAACAAAGTTGCTGAGCTGAGTGAATATATAAGGAGCTGAACTCAGTCCAAAACACAAATGAGTATCCGTCAAGTATCAGCTAGTATCGTGATTCACCATCAAACTGCCACCGCAACCCCTGGTACTGCCAATGATCATAGTGGACAGGGATGCTGTGATACGCAGCTGATATATCAGCACTTGCTAGGAAGCAGCCATGAGTGATAATATCCGTGACGTGATCGACTGAGTTGTATCTGAAGGGAAGTGCGGTTGAAGACATGAAGTTATTGATGGACGAGAGTAGTGGGCATTTGCAGTCGGTTATAGGGCGAAAGGCTCCATTTCCTTTGGGCACTGCCCCAATTGCATGCACGCAATGAGGTCGATTGGAGACTTTGATGAATTTCCCATCAAGCAGCTCTGCGGCGATCAGTTAGGGATGAAAGCATAACTATCGGGGAGTAAGGCAGATTTGTAGTTCCTGCATTGGTATGACAGGATAACCACTTCGTCGTCCACAATCTTGAAACTGTCTCTAACACCACTAGTAACAAATCTAGCTTTGTAAAGCCAGGCATTCAAACATAACTGCGATCGCACACCTCCAACAAAATGGCAGTCCCCAAACACACTATAATCACAAATATCAAGTCGTTGAGAAACAGGTGAATAAGGCAATATACATTCAGGGGTACGGACATCAACAACATCAGAGAAGAGACATTACTTAATTAACAACATTGTCTTCTCGTAAGAACTGGTCGAATTCCTGGGGGTATATATTTTTTAGATATGATCGAAATGCTTTCCTGTTCGGAATTTCTCGAGGTTTTTGCGGTAATTCATTCCAGAGTGAAGTTAAATTTATGAATATATGATTTCTTAAAATTTTCATTTTTAGGTTGTGGGACCAGAAGTTTTTTCCCCTTGCTAAGTCCCCTTAAAACGACGTTTTTTTTCGTCCAAATTTTTTGGAACTAGAGCTCTTCTGAAGGCTAATTCCAAAGTGTGACTTCTTGTAGACAGGGATGGGATTTTTACTTCTCTGTGAATGGATTTAGAGCTGGTGAATTTCGGCAATTTAAGTGCAATTTTTATGGCAGAATTTTGGAGCGACTGCAGTCTGTCAAGGTATCTCTGCGGGGCCGCTTGGTAAAAAAATATCACCATAGTCTATGTGAGGAAGTATTGTGACTTTGAAAATTAATAATAGAGTATTTCTGTCACAGATGCCATATAGTTTGATAGAGATTTGACCTTGTTCCTAATTACATTAATTTTCCTGTCCTGTCTGAGGTTGGCCGTTAGAAGGGCCGTTTGGTTAGTGTGTTGGGTGAAGCCTACTTCTTACTTCTTTGCTGCTTTCTTGGCTGCCTTCTTCATAGCTAATAACATCGGTGGTAATAATGTTGGCCCAGCATTGGCCCAATTTGGGATAGAGGAGGTGATGAGTAGCGTGTGAAAAAGACGCTAGGTGGCAATCGAGTCAGCCTAACTTAAGCTAACTTATAGATGCTTAACAAGTACTTTTGGAAAAACTTACCAAGTGACTCTATGAAATCTACCCTTACTGTGGAGTCCATATCTAGTACTTCATTTGCTGCAAGGTCTTCGGCCATTTGGCTCACAATACTATTCCATAAACTTCCATGCCTTGAAACAAATTCTAAAAATGAAAAAAAATGCGCTATTATTGGAAAGTCAATAAAATGTAATACGCACAGTAACATCAGATAACACTGAGACAAATATGGGGGCTGATGCGGTTTATTTGGGCCGCCTGAACAAATACAAGAAAAACAAATTGGTAGCAGTGAGGTATGGTTGGCAGTAGAATGCTGACTAGTCACTAGTTTGGTAAAATAATCATGATATCCTCCAGATGTTTCGGTCAGTTAATTGGCTCCCTCTTTGTTCACGTCTAATTTATGTGATGTGTCACAGACATTGCGTCATAAGTCGCAAAAAAAAGGAATTTTGAGATACCATCATATTTGAAAAGTTGTGATCAAGCGGATCATCATAAGGACCTATTAGGATAAGGATCTATTAAGTATACGTTTATACTGTTTGTATGCATGAAAAAAACTTAGCGATATTATTTATGGCAAATCACCAGTAGTACCGGAATTAAATATACTCCTTATGATAGCCTCATATATGCATAAATTCTATATACAGCCTTGAACTTTAGTACATCTATTCATGCTACTAGCAGCGCTAAACACATACAAATGAAAACATTCTGATCAAGGCTTCCTGTGAAAAAATATTTGAAAGTTATCATTGTTTGCGACTTGCAACTCATATCCCTGTAACACATCACATGTATAGCTTATTAAAAATCCTCCCTTTATATCATAATATATCAGTTATTGTGATCCCTAACCATATTCCACTGGCCACTGGAAAGAACATAGATATAGTGAAGAATTCAGGGTCATTCTCCGATGAATATTTAGGGTCAGTAGTTGAGCGAGAAATGAATCAACGCAACACACAGAGATGTATGTCTATAGCCAGAACCGAACCAGCATGTATACATTGTCTATTGAAAATACTGTACCTCGGAAATTTCCTTTCAGGATAAGTTTGTCAGTTGAATCTGCATCCAGTTCTCTTTGTAAAGTATGTAGTACCTTTTCTAAATTTTCTTCTCCGAAGGTCTTTAGCAATTCCTTATTATATTCTGTTTTGAAAGCTCCTGCAAAGCTGAAAAAGAGTTTTGATTGAATCAACCAAGGTCATAGTTACACATTTTCTATTCTATTAGCTTCATTTTTTATTGTTCCAATGATATCATACTTCTATACACACGAATTTAGGCAATGTATACTGTACCTTTCCCAAGAGACACTGTCGGGTTTGTCCTTGAAATGCTTTCCCCAAAACCTCAACGTTTCATTGACGTCACTTACACTACCCTGGCCTCGAGTTGTTGGCAAATTTCTCATATGATTAACTCTAGCAATTGTTTGATCTAGGTTTAAGTCCTCCTTCCATTCTATCCACTCCTCCAATCTTGCAGTCTGCAGCTTTCTAAAAATGAAAAGTGTGCCAATATCTGAGAATATTAGGATGTACGAGATACGAAGTAGGGGAAGAAAGAAAACCAAGGAGTGGAGAAAGTTAATAATAGAAAAGATGTCAAGGTTGTGTGAAGAAAGAATTTGAAAAGAACAAAAGAATATAAAAGAAATGCAAATAATGACATGTTTAGCATTGCAGAAGCCATGAAGGCAGGATACATCGAATAAACTTGATTTAAGAAAGAAAAAAAACATTTATATAATATATATGTGTGTGTGTGTGTGTGTGTGGCTCAATCGCACGAAATGTGTGCCTTCTTTCGTTTCCCATCCCCGCAATGCATAAGCCCCAGATTCATAACTGTATTTATATATAAGCCCCTTCACTGGCTAAATCTGGCAAAGAACTGTTGTATAGCTAAATCGTCATTTTTAAGAATAAGGGAAAAGGTAAGAAACAACATATATTGTGTGGCAACAATTCGACGTTAGGTCCGAATAATGTAACATCACTACATGTACATTGTAAAGAGAGAGGGAGAGAGAGGGAGGTAGCACACTACATTTATGTAGTGCACGTGGCCGAATAATAATCATATTGGTGAAAATGGCCGGGTCTATGCGTCAGCATTTAAACTAGCTGTGAACATCAAACTATGTATATCTGTATTGAATTATTTAAAAATGCAGATAATGTGTTTTGTTTCTGCATCTATTTTCGGAGATTATAGTGAAATTCGTGTACATAATTATATTCATTTGAATCCTGTAAATATGGAGGCAATAATCTTCATTAAAATTGTAATCTATACGTTGTCAAGAGAAATGAAAAAAATAAAAAATAAGAAAAGAATATTTTTTTTTAATAGGGGTGCTTCCGATTTATTTGACTGAAAACTAGGTAGGGGGGTGGTAACTTTTTTTTTAATTCTTTTTTTTTTAGGAAACTGCCTCCCAGGAACTGAAAAAAGTCTATTTTATAACAATAGTTGTTTTAAACATGGGAAATGTGCTTTTTGACAGTTCTGGGTTAGGAAAACCAGTTTTCCTGCTTTAATAAGCTTTTTTTTGTTAAAAAATCCAAAAAAAAGTAAGATGTGGCAAAAAAAAATCAGATGTGGTAAAAAAAAAAAATTTTAGGTAGGGGAAGGTTTTTCTAGGTAAGGGGGGGGGGGGGGGTTTAAATTGGAAACACACCTATTTTTTTTGGCCCTATGGGGAATCGTTTGTTTTGTCAAATAGAGAGTTTGAACTTTAGGTCTGATCGATCTACACCTTTGAATCGTCATTGGGGTCTATGCATCGTCTCCTAAATTTACATATTTTGGAGCAAGATTATGTGTTTTTTTAAAAAACAGAATGTGTTAGTTTACAGAAAGTTAGGTGGAATATTTACACTTCTTATTCACTAAAAAATGGTAATCACGTCATGGTATTAGATTATCATTTCTTTTTTTTTGTTTTAAAGCTTTTATTCACGTTCCTGCCTTCTGGGCATCTATAATACTAAAACATGGTAAAAAGTGCATTTGCAAGCCAATGCGCATTGCTATTAAAAATCTCATGCGATATATAGGAAAGAAAATGTTTCAATTCTTTCTCGCCAGTCGGCGACACCAAGAGTTGGAGCACGAGCGTAATACTATGGAAAGCGGGACCCATACATATCAAAAGTTCGGCTGAATCCCGAAAAAATAATTTCGGCGGCCGAAAAAAAAAATTTGCGGCCGAAAAACTTTTTTTTTGACCGAAAAACATTTTTTTCGGTCGCCGAAATTATTTTTCGGTCGCCGAAATTATTTCTTGTTAAATGTACTCCATAGGATGAAAAGCATAGGGACATATTTAATACATGATTTGGTACAGATATGGTACATGAATTCGTACAAGAGTATTAGATATGAAATCAGATCCAGCAGGATTAATAGTAGGTAATAGGAATTAAGAAAGTATTAGAACAATTGTTTTTGGTTAAATTGAATTAACAATAACAAACTGGAACTGGTTTCGTATTAACATGCATGTCAAGAGCAAATACTATATTCACACTAAATATTTGATACAGTCATATAACACACTCTTATGGTCAGTTATTATAATGATTGTCAATCAACATTTTGGACAGAAATGGGACAGGATTTCGTTCTCCCTCTCTGTTCTCCCTCTCCTCCTTGTCTCCGCTCTCTCTCCCTCTCTGTCTCCCCTCTCTGTCTCTTTCCTCTATGTCTCTTATATTGCAAATCTATCCTCTCATCTACCCCCTCTATCTCTCCTCTCTCCTCTCTCTCTCCCCTCCCTCTCTGCCTTTCTCCCTCTCCATCCCTCTACCTCTCTCAACCAATTTATTTCTCTATTGATGTAATGCTAATAAATCATCCCTTTTGCTGCATCCAACATTGCCACATACATATAATCCATACATATGTACATGTGTAGGTACATACATAGGTGAAAAACCTAGGAAAAATGGCCGATCAAACACTGAACAGAGAAAAGAAGGTCCAAGAAATACATTTCGGTGACTTTATTTAGCCTGATTTAAAAATCTCATATTTAGCCTGACAGTACCATACGAATCCATAACCAAAGTACATGCCATATTGTATACCTACCAAAATCAATACCATGCACTGTATGCAGTATACATACCATTTATACATACCATATATACATACCATATACATACCATATATACATCTCATTTATACATACCATATATACATACCATACATACATTAATGGCTTATACCAGAGCTGTATATATAGCTCTGCTTATACATACTGCATACTATATACATACCATATATACACACCATATATACAAACCAGATACATACCATATACCATTTATACATACCATATATACATACCATCAGAGCTATACATATAGCTCTGCTACCATACATACATTAATGGCTTATACATACTGCATACTATATACATACCACATACATACCATATACCATTATATACATACATACCATATATACACACCATATATACAAACCAGATACATACCATATACCATTTATACATACCATATATACATACCATATACATACCATATATACATACCATTAAACATACTTTTAAAATGGTAGCAAAAAACACCTTAATATGGACGGACCAATATTGTATTGATTAATAGATTAAGACATGTGCAAAGAAATTACTTCAGACTGTTATTATCATAAATTCAAGCTACTTTCAGAGAATTATAAGTATAATAATGATCTACTGCGCTAGAGAATTATTATATAACAAATGTATGTTAAAATTTACTTAATAGACAACGTCCCACTTTCGTCAATGACGACTGGGGAATTGTACGTTGGAAAAACAGCATGTAAACCAACAGGGAGCTTGTAAACCTCCCAGATGCCGGAGATAAGTTCCCTGATAGTGACATGATCAACAAGTCACATTATTCTTTTACTTTTACATGTGACTGTCTTCCTCTTGGCATGTATATACATGTATACCCACGTATATATGTATGTATACTTGTGCATGTATAGATATATTCAAAATATATTAAGATAAAATCATATGTGATGTGTTACAGGAAAATGAGCTCATCCTATAGAGTATATTTGGCTACTTTACCAACAATTGCAAATAGAGGTACAAATACTTGCCCAATAATCATAAGAGATTAGGAAAGTCGAATAAACATGTTGGGGTATTTAATACAATTTAAATTGTGTAAAAGGCTTAAATGGTTTTTGAGTAATGAGCATATGTATTCGACATACTTTTAGACATTATAAGTACCCTTCCCTCCCGTCTCTCCCCTGTTTCAAAACTAAATATATCAAATAAATATATTTCTGGCGAAAAATTAACGCCGCCGAAAAAAAATTAATCGGCCGCCAAAAAAAATTATCGTGCCGAAATTTTTTTACCAAGCCCCGCCAAAACTTTTTTTTCGGCCGAAAAAAATAAATTAATTTCGGTTACTTTTGTCGGCCGAATTTTTTCTGCCCAAAAATATTAGCCGAAATATTTTTTTCGCTATAGTAAAGTATGGGCGAATTATTTTTTTCGGCCGAAAAATTGATATGTATGGGTCCCGCTTTCCATATATTTCTGCTCTTTCACGCGAGATGGCGTTACCGTAATTTTAGACGCTCTTTGCTTGTTCATGCGTCTCATTTATCCTGGCGATGCGACATTAAGTATTCTCTGCTCTGTCAGTAAAATCAACTAGGAGCTGCGTCCACTTTTTCCTCTCCTCTCTGCTTAATTTTTTATTTATTCCATTGATGTATATCTCAGATTTAATCCTCCTTTTTAATTCAAGCAACAAGGCTCTGAACTCAAGTCTTCCATCATAGAATAACTTCTGCCTCTGTATAAATGCTTTTGTTTGCAACACTATCCAATTAACAATTTTTGTGTTCGCGTTACAATGATTAAAACCAAAAATTAAATCTTTAACACTCATATCAATTTCATTGTTTTTCATTTTCACCAGCTTTTCATTGCGGTTATCTTCATTGATATATCCTACCTTGACAATTATATTCAAAATCTCCAACTACAATCTGTTGGTGTTTCTGCACTCTACCAGAAAACGACATATATTATCTCTTTGACTGCAGAAATTGCAATCATATTTAGGTCTTATTCCCATATTTTTTAAATGCTCATTACATGTGATGGTACGGTGAAGCACTCTATATTGTAAGGTCTGTAGTCTGGTTTCTTTGTAATTTTGTAGGGTAAGCTGAAAATCTCTTTCCAGGATACTCGCTCAAATTCCTGATCCGAGAGACCTAAAAGACCTTGCCATTTATTTAGCTTCTTGAATTTTGGTTTTCTTTTGGATATTAGAGCGAAATATATTTTTTTACTACTGTCTTCCAATATGTTGATCTTCACACCACCTATATTAATAATTATTATTAAGCCTTAGCCCAAGACCACCGTTTTCACATCTTTGTGATAGAAAATCGGCACTTATTTGCCTGTGGGGGCCTTTGCATACAAAATTCATCATTATTTTATCAATTTTCTTTTTAGTGGAATCAGGGATTGATACACACGCCATTACATATTGGAATATAGGCAAGAGAAAAACATTACAAATATTATCATTTCTTATAAATAGAGCATGTCCAATGGAAAAAAAATCTTTTTCACAATTCATGAGCTATGGCAACGTACATACAAGAGCGAGAGACAAAGATATTTGAAGATATTATGTAGCAAATTCTTTTCATCCATCTACAATGGAATTGAGAATTGACCAACTGCACTGAATTCGTGAGACCGGACCATGCTCAAAATGTGTACCATGCTGATATGGGCGTTTTCGAAGTCGCAACAGGGTTGACATATCTATATGGGTGCGAGTATGGAGGTATAATTGTGATATGTGTAAAATAATATTATGAAGTATTTTTAGAACATTCATTTTACCAGGAAATTACATAATATTGGCATATATACGCACAACCTATATTTATGTGAGCGGGAATCATTTATATGACCCTGCTTTTCATGACGGTCCAGGTTTGGATTATCTACTGCCCATACAGAAATGAAAAGTTAATCCACATAATGCACATAAACCCCTTTTTCAATCCATTTTGTTTTTTATGGAATGGAATGAGATGAAATGCGATTAAATGAGATGAATATTAATAGCATAATACTCACAATCCAGTGTCCATTTCATCTTGAAGCTCTGTCCTCGGCTCTAGGCTAATCACGATGATTGGTTTGGCATTAAGGTAAGCAAGGGCGAATTCATCTTTGGCTACATTGGATTTTAGATAATGCCTACCGATGATGGCAATTAAGACCTGCACCACACAAACACATTCCCTTTAAATGTACGATTTGTTATGCGCGGAACCCGCTGTTTATATAGTTATAGTTTTCACAAAAGTGATGTTTGGTGCCATTATGTTAGTTTTCCACTATAACATTGTCCTCTACAATTTCGGTTTCCACAGTTTCCACTCCAAAATATACTTCAAGAATAGGACTTAGATTTAAATGTGCCTATGTGATATTCCATGCCAGGGACCTCGAGACAATTAAAGTGTATTAAGAATGTGTCCATGCACGTATGGAAGTGACATGATAGAAGCGAGGCAATATGCTTGTGTTTACTAGATCAATCATTGCAATTATGATATATCCCATATGACTTTTAATATTTTCAAGGTAAGTTACTTGTGAAATCGCTATTAAATTTGTGGCATACTTGGGAAGACCTGTGTGGATGCTATTCAGATATGTACACTATCTTTGTTATTTATTCTATATATACACACACATAAAGAATTTGATTCTAATTGTACCTTCGGGTAATTTGCTTACCTTAGCTTTAAGAACAGCCCGCCCAATCTTGTTAATGAACTTGGAACCCGATGTCAGGTCATTCACGTCCACCCAATATGAGATCTTATCCTTCTGCAAACGAGCTATTGAATAGAGTTGATCTTTAGTGCAGATAAGGATAAGGATAAGGACACAATTAAGGTGTATGAAATAGTCCCCAGTGCAGTTAGTTAAACGTACCAGAAACCTAAAAAGACTCTTATTAGAATCCGTGAGATGGTGAAATAATAGAATCCCAGCTAGGCTAGGTCCCGGGACCCCTCTAAATTGTAGCACCGCGCCCCTCATAGACTGCATTATATTAGACATTTTTGTTTTCGAAGCTATTTATAGCTGAGAAAACAAATGAGTCACTATGAAATGTGCCAATCACTGATACTGGATCTACATCTGATAATATTCTTTAGCTGTCTGTGAGGTGTTTAAGGATGCCTTATCTAATCCTTTTGATCAGGTCCTATTTATCCCACCCAGTCATAGATTTCACACCTAGACGTTATTGAAGGCTGATTGACGGCCTTTCTAGGTTTAGCCAAGGGAGTTGATTGGCTGTTAGTTAGATGCTTCTCCAACCATGATAGGTCTGCAGAAGGCCCTCCCACCTCCCACACCATCCCTCTGCCCACCACCCCCCTCACCTGCCTCAGGTGCTCAAATGGACACTGCTGCCCACCACATTTTCTAAATTTTAAAAGTAAGTTACCAACTATTTAGCCTAGCCTAGCTTACTACTTTTTTATACAACCAACTTTTTTTTTCCGACCAACTTTTTTTCAACCAACTTTTTACGACCAACTTTTATTTTACAACCAACTTTTTTGAACGACCAATTTTTTTCTAACGACCAACTTTTTTTTAACGACAATTTTTTTTCCCGACCAACTATTTTTTAACTACAATTTTTTTTCAACCAACTTTTTTTTACAGCCCTGGCTATTGCGTTGCACACTGTTTCCCTCTTCAAGAATCAAACTACTGTATAACTATAAGTTGACATCAGGCACAAATGATTGTGGCTGAGAAAATCGTTTCCAGTGGAAACACCAAGTATATGAATTAAGTTGACACTGATTACAAAGTTAAATATGTTAACAGTTGATCAAATCGGTGCATAACTTGATAATTAGTTAACTTAGTACTTGTTAGTGTTGTTGTTGACATTGTCGATGATATAATGAGTAAAAGTCTCCATAACTAAGGTAGGGTATGCTAATCGTAGGTAATTGTGAGCCATTGCAGTACGTATAGCACAGTATTAAACGTAAAGGGGTACCCACACTGGATCGGTTTGCGAAATCGTACGATTTCTAAGTCTAAGATTGATTGTGGCACCAATCTTGTCCCAAATCGTTGTAAAAAACAGAATCGGGCGACTTTTTTTTACCCACACAGACCCAAAATCTGGCCCGATTCAGGGAAAAAGTGAAACAGGAAAGCTTCTTTCAAAAAAATATATAATTGGACGTAGAGTATTATATAATATATATTTAAAAAATGTATATAACTGTGGAATTCTGTCTAGGGCTGTCTAGGGCTGCTTGGTTGTGCTTGTTTCACGTTTTCTTGAATACCGCCCAGAATATCAATCCTACAGGTTTGTGCATATTAAATCATTTGTAGACAACAAAATTATCTTTCATTTAGTGTATCACACGTTATTGTATCTCTAATATCGTAGAAGATACTGAATTTTGAGTTTTCGGTAAACAAAATATATAGTGTCGAAATTTTTTTCCCCAGACAAAAAAGGCATATAATTATTCTAAATAAATCGGGGGTCTGGCCACGACTTTCCATTATATGGAATGTCGTAGGGCCGCTCCCGATCAGTCGTAGACCATTATAGGAAAAGCTACGACTGATTGGGACACAGCCCACACTGGCATCACAGATCGTAGAATGTCCAAATCGTACGACTAAATATCGGCGAATCGGCGGTAAAATCGGCCCTGTGACTTCCAAATCGGGGACATTTTTCACTTTAGTTGACTGCACAAAGAGTTAACAAAATTACATAATATTTAGCCTTCTTTCTCATTAAGTTTTTTTAAAATGAAGGAAATACCTTTCAATCTTTCAATTGTCGTTGAATCATCGTCATGGGCATAACTTATCATGATATCATGTGCAGAGCTGTTGCCTTCTTGAGGTGTCGTATTTCCTGTTGAGGTATTCTCTACTTCTCGAGGATTAAGTGTGTCTACTTCTCGAGGAATAGGTCCGTTCACCGCATTACCCATTTTATTCAACGGCCGAAAATTATGTCTGTGTTTTTCTTTCAAGTTCTGGTCTACTTCTTGTAGATCATACTTGGCCGATGCAAGTCCCATTTTATAGTCAACGGTTCAACAGGAAGTCGAGTTATCTTCGTCGTTCCTGGTTATAAAATTTGCCTGAGGATTTAGTCATAGCTCACCGACAGTAATTAAATTATTCTAATGTATTCATTTAACAGTTAGACCTCTGATCTAGGTACTGTATTGATGCCTTTTGATACGCTAATCTCATGCACAGATGTACAGAAATAGACATGCTTATGTCAGGATTAACCGAGGAACGCAAAAACAATCTAATAAGATATAATATTATTATAATCCCCAGCTATGTCGAATATGAAACCGAAACGTCGAAATAACCAAATAGGGGAACCGCCATGGATTAGGTCTAGTCTAAGAAATGTCATTCTAAGACTATATAGTTCCAGAAAAGATATATATTAACCCAATAAAAAATATTTTAAAAATTGTTCTCACCACGGTGGTCGCAAGAAAGACGTCCAAATCGATAAGGTGAATAGATATTTGGTCATACATCAACGCGCGTCATTATGATATTGCATTATGCCGCGCACCCATTCTAGATCTTATATGAATTCTAAACGTCTATACATATTAGAGACGCATTCATTCGTATGAATTCGTGTGAGAGAGCTGTCTTACAAAATATGCGTGAGTATAGTAATTATACATTGAGGTAGGCTACTTCTTTCTTAAAGCTGCATTCTCAGCTATTACAGATCTTACCAAATTTACTCATAATATTATGACTTACAGAACTGGATTTATCAATATTTTGTTGCTGACATATGTTTATATTATAGTTATTCGAAGTCGAATCGGCTTAGAGAAAACTCACACCAGTGAGCGATAATAGTCATCACAGGAAAGGATTTGGGCAGTCCTCCAAATAGAAATGTGGACGTTTTAGAAAAGCCCTGTAGCAAAAACAATTGGGGAAAAAAGCAGAAAATGTTTGGTTTTTGACCGATGTTAACTGAGAGTTCAGCTTTAATATATCAAAGGGAAACGTAAATAACATCTTCTTATTTGGAAGCGTGTCAATAGTTATAGTTGCCTTAATCAGACGCGTTCATTGAAGATCAATAACCCGAAGGACCTTTGTCTTACCTATGCGATCGTCCTTGGTCAGGAATAATCAGGTACACGAAATGATTGTGCCTGCTATTTGAGTGTACTGGGGCGATCTTAGTATAGGTACCTGGTATACTCAGATTGCGATTTATTGTTAGGAACATTGTGAACAAAAAATGAAATAAAAAATAAATAAAGACCAGCAGGTGAGAACCTTGTGGTCATTTTTTTTATATCTAAACTGGGATTACACTCGGTTGAGTGTTTTTCACATGGTCCAGGTGGATGGTGAATAATACAAGCATTATTACCATACAGCTTAATAGATATAATATCTTAATTGCTTCATTAACGACAAATAACTTTTGGTGTCACAATTTATCCAAGGCCATGTAACATAATATAGTGCAACACTTTTAACTAGATTGAAGGCGACATAGTTAAATAGTCAATGACTTAAAAGAGAAAAGCAAACAAACAAATTACAAATAAACACCTTGATAAACACATTAAATTAGGGTCACCGAGGCCAATTCGAATTTCTACAAACCCCTTATTTTTTTTTACGATTTTCTGGCTTTTGTTCTATAGTATATAATCAATAGATTGTAGGGCGTTGCCACTGGTAAAGCTAGATATTAGTTGCACTGAATCTGATATAGTGTTTGCACTACCAAGGTTGCTAGGCAACAGCATGAGCTAATTGGTCGGCTGTCCATGGATCCATCAAGCCATCCCGCTTGATAATCTCCTCCTTCTGCCAGGTTTCTGTGATGGCTGTGACTATCCACCTCTTCTTAGATTGATTCAATTTGCTGAACCTTTAAGATTTATGATCACGATTCGAGATAAGGGAAGGGCCTAATGCTGTATCGAATCGCATGGCAACCATAGTTGAATCCTCGAGGCCAGACTGGGCCAGACTATATTGGATTTCCTTCATTCAATTGTTATGGACAGGCCATAAGTTCCCATAATGTCATGACTTCATTACCAAGTTGTGAAAGCTTTAAATACTGTTCTTGGTTATGAGTACTATGCTCTGCTATTCCCTTTGTGATGCCTTCTAACATTACAGCGGTACCAGAAATAAGATTATAACAAGATCCTTAGATCGGGATTTCTTCTCAGACATGCCACTATATAACAATCTGATATAAAGAGTTTTGAGAATGCCTGAAATGTCTTTCCTTCCATGAATTGAATATTTATTTAATCTAAAGCAAGGGTACCTTGCCAATAAAGTAGGACGTAACGCCACCTATTGCCACATACGTTAGTAGCGCCTCCTTAACAATGCTTTTTCACGCATAGGGAGTGTGTGGGTGAGGATGGGGGTGGACCGTGGGGCGTCATGAGACCAGCACAATAGTCCAGAAAATTACCGCAGCAAGACATTTATTTGTGGGAAGTAAATTGGTTATATTTCACCAGATCTGAATGCTTTTAGATTGTTTTTATATTTAAAAATAAAAGATCGTCCCACCCACCCACCCTGTCTCTACCCCTCCTACCTACAATACCCATTTGATTTAGTATCAAATAATGTAGCCTACACAACACCAACGTGTTGGGTAGGCTACAACACCCACCCTATAAATAGCCTACATGTCAACAAACTAGCTGTGAGTGTGGGTGTTATGTAAGGGTGGCAGTGGCTAGTAAGGGTATAGCTGTTGGGTGGTTGAAGCTATGTAAACATGGCAGGAGTGAGTGACAACAGATAGAGGGTGCATGAATGTTTTGAAAACAGCATTTCTGGACCATGAACACAGCAGTTTTTCCAGACAAAAGGGTAGCTAACTAAGTCAAGTTTCTCTCAGGCGAATTACAGGTCGCCACTTTCAGGGGAAAACATTAAAAATAAGGCCAGAAGTATGGGTCGTGTATATATGGGGAGTGGACACTGATGGGTTGGGTGACGTCACAAATTGTTGATGTAGGCTTATCCGCCCACAGAGGGCGGGTTGGTCACATCTCGTCCAGAAAAGGACCGCACAAGGATAGAAGAGCGTTTTGCATGGTTACTTTAGTAAGATTAAGTTTGTTATCACCCCTCCCCACTCCCCCTCCCCCTCCCCTCCCCCCCCACCCGTTAGTGTCTCCGTACACACCACTGCACTGGCGTGGTGTGTACGGGGAGCTGTATGTGGGGTGGTTGAAGCTATGTAAACATGGTGGGAGTGAGTGACCACAGGTAGAGGGTGCATGAATGTTTTCAAAACAACATTGGTAGTCCATGAACGCAGTAGTTTTTCCAGACAAAAGGTCTAACTAAGTGAAGTTTCTCTCAGGCGAATTACAGGTCGCAACTTACATGGGATAACAACCAATTTTAGGCCATAAGGACGGGTCGTTTATATATGGGGAGAGGCCGCTGATTCAGGGGGCGACAGGAAGAATTTCTGATGTGGGATTCCACCCTCATAGAGGGCGGGTCAGTCGCGCCTCGTCCAGTAGAAATAGGGTTCAACCTAGAACAAATTGCAATAGAAGGTTTTTCAATGGTTTTGGGTACCTTGAGTCCTCCTTATCAACATACTAAAAGTCTATAAAAATCAAGATGGCGGAACATTCCAAAATCGAAGGTCAAAGGTCATGGTCACCGAATTATTTTTTTAAAACCTTTTGAGCCATATGTTTTGATTCATTGAAAATAGAATTTTCATTTTTTGCACACATACCCCTGAACTCAATGTTAAGGTCATTTAAGGTCATCAAAAGATGAAAAATTTGACTTTTTCAGGGAATTTGACTCATGAAAGTTTCCACTTTTGAGAGAATATTGTAGAATTATTTGATATTTTATTTAGCTATGTACCAAATAGATGAGGGGACCCACCATGGGCCGAAATACATTAATTAAATTAGACCACTTACTGGACCCACGCTCCCACACAGTCATCCCAGCACACAAAGGGGGAATCTATATTTATGGGTACAGGTACAATTTCCCCTAAAGCCCAGGAAAACGACCCTTAGATCAGCCCAACCCCCAGATCCCTTAAGTGCAAAATTACCTTTAATACAACAGCCTAAAACTAACTCTAAAACCTGGCATCCCCTATACTCCCTTTGTTCTCCTAGAAAATGCCAGGAAATCAATTCCCTTGCTAACCAACAATACAACCCTCTGGGCTCTCACTATAATTAACCACTAGATGCTATACACCAACAATATGCCCCACACCAACCCTCACTGTAATTAAACCTTGTAATTAAAAGCAATCCTAAGCCACAGGCCCCCACCCCACCATTGTTGCCTTGCCAACACTGATACCCACCCTCCCCCTCAACCCAGCTCTCTCTCCAACTAGTTGGGAGAAGCTATGATCATGAAGGGAGGGGAGGTAGCATTGAATATTGATAAATTACTAATATTAAGTCATATAAACTGGGAATAAGCTTACAATGTGTATCATGAATAAGATAAATGTGAATTATAGTTATAGAAGATAATTATGGCACAATGAGACAATGTTACGTAATGATGATGTAAGCCAACAAGGTACACAGTACTACCCTCCCCCCCTAGCGGGAGAATGCCCTTGGGCGTATAAATTTAACCTATGTTCAGCAGTAAAAGCCACTTCTCAACCACCACAACTTCCTTGAGTCAGAACTTCTTGCTTGATATAGCTTCATACTTCTATAATATGACTCAAACTCATTTACAACATAAGGTATATGAAAGCCAGTGAAATTATTAGCCCTGCAGTCAGTTTTAAGTTGCCTGCTCCAAGCATTGACCTACCAACAGCTTAACGAATGTGATACAAAAATAACAACAATAGTTGGGATTTTGACCTTATTAGCCACTGAGCTCCAGATAGAATCAAACTTTTTTTGTATGTTTTGATCCATATCTCTGGATTTATTAATAATAGAATTTCCATTTTTGGCACACACAAGACCTATGATAGGAGCTTCATTTTGAAATAGTCATTTAACCACTGACCCCAAGGTCAAGGTCATCCAAGGTCACCAAATGATGAAAAATGAAGCTTTTTTAAGGAGTATATCTTATGAAAGTTTCCTCTATAGTCAATACATTTGTTCTTGTATGATTGGTATAGTATGAAGCTGTTTGCAATTTATACATAGGTGGGGCATTGCCACCAGTGTGTATTTTGAGAAATTGAAGATGGCTGCCAAGATGGCTGCCATAACCAATTGATATTCATAACTTAACTTTTTGCTTATTCAAATCTTTGATGTTGTACCACTTGTTTATGGATTGAGTGGTCAAGGAATCCAATAAAGCTATTTCCAATAGTCTGAGACCAGTTGCCATAGAGATAAGGTTAATAACAATCTTCTTAACCCCAACCAAAGGGGTTTAGACCATTCTTTAGAACTACAGCAGCAACATAGAACGTATAATGTGGGCCATTCAGCAAATAGAGGGTATGATTAATGTGGGTGATGAAGTACAGAAGATATAATAAAGTGTGTGTGTGGAGGGGGGGGGGGGGGGTTGTCATTCATAGAAGTTCATAGAAGGTATATTATGGGCCATTCAGCAACATAGAGGACATAATGTGGATCATGGAGTAACATAGAGGGTGTAATGTGGATCATGGAGTAACATAGAGGGTGTAAGGGGTACAACATAGAGGGCATAATATGGGTCATGGAGTAATAATAATATGGGTCATGGAGTAAAATAGAGGGTGTAATGGGACATTAGATATTAGGGCCCAATGATGATAGGGCCCAGAAACGGCAGACATTAGGATCCAAAGTCCAGATGTTAGGGCCCACCCACCTTCAGATGGGCCCTAATGTCTGAAAGTGTGGGCCCAACAACCAATGGAGGTTGGGCCTGATACTAGACCTACATATTTAGTAAGTAAATATTTCAAATGATATTGCCCACCCTTCCTCAGACACTAGAGCCCAGCTGAGATGGGCCTGAATGTCTGATAGAATACCTATTTGTTAGTTTCATTCAACTAATTGTGGGTGGGCCCTAGTGTCTGAAGGTGGGTGGGCCCTAAAGTCTGAGGATGGGTGGCCCCTAACATCTAAAATAATTACCGAAAACATGCAAAAGTGGGACCTAGCATCCAAGGTTTGGACCCTAGCATCTGAAGGTGGGTGGGCCCTAACATCTGAACATAAGTGAAAGTGGGCCCTAATGTTGTTGGGCCCTAACATGGTTGGGCCCTAATGTCCGTAGACCTTGTTCAGTACTTACAATCAGGACTTTATGGCAACAAATTAAATATCATGTTTATTTATTTTCAGAATGGGATATAGTTTTTATTTTGAATATTTTCACCCTATTTCCCCCTTTTTCTGCAAATTACGTGAAATCTGATTGGCTGAAAGGGAATCAGATTGACATAAGGGATGATGCTCTTTAAAATTGCAATGGTAACCATGGGAATATCTCGTTGCTAAGCAACCAAGGCAGATAGAATATTTTCAATGACATCATTAGATTCCTTGGGGTCGATTTAGTGGGGGTAGGGGTTATCAAATCAAAGGTATCTATAAGACCTATGGATATATAGGCTGATTTCCTGTCAGCCAATCAGATTTCACCTCATTTGCATAAATAGGGGGAAAATGGCAATAATAGTGAAAATAGAAAATGGCACCCTGCCTCATTTTTTTCAGCATCCTTGAGAACACCCATAAGAATTAAGAAATTTAAATAAATGTTGATATTAAAAAAGGTTGCCAGAAAGTTTCATATTGGAATCAATAAAATACCCAATGAGGCCAAAATCCTACTCTACATTTTCTTAGATACCACAGTTGTTAGGCTGTTGTAATGTCAATTTCTCAAGTAGGCCTCTGAAAATTGGCTTTTGGGTTCAGAATTTCACTGGCTTTCATATGTACATTATATGGTGAATGAATTTGAGTAAAATCCTTTCAATGGGGTAGACTTTGATCAGTCATATTCCCTCAAAGGCTTCATTTTTCATAGTTTGGTGACCTTCAATGACCTTGACCTTGGGTCAGAGGTCAAATAACTGTTTCAAAAGTAAGGGCTCATCATAGGTGGTATGTGTGCAAAAAAAGAAATTTCTATTTTCAATAAATCAAAATATATGGACCAAAAGGCAAATTATTTTGGATGCTTCATTTTTTGGTGACCTTGACCTTTGACCTTCGATTTTAGCATGTTCCGCCGTCTTGATTTTTGTAGGCTTTTAGTATATATATATAAATAACATTTTTATTTCGATACATTTCATACATATCTCCTTGTACATAGGTTGTATACATATTTTCATGAATCAAAAAGGGGTGAAACGTCTTCTACACTTAGGTTTTCCTGACGACCCTAACTAAATAAAATAACTGTCTCATCTTATCAAGCGTTGTTTGTAGTTTCATTTTTCATTGTCCTCTTATATAACTATCTTATATTTGATATTTTTGAGTCTTTTGAGTCTATAAGTGTTCATGCACTCTCCTTGTGTTTTGTAATTTTATGTGACCAAGGGGGATGTAAAGTTCCCAAAACTGTTGAAAAACCTTCTATTGCAATTTGTTCTAGGTTCGGCCATTTTTTACCCTAGATCTACTGGACTAACTACAATGCTTATTTTTGTTTTATTTGAAAATGCAATAATAAATAGAAGCATGATTGGTTATTTGGCTGTAACTTCTCTTCTTGTTGGGATATCGACACAAACTAAAATGGGTTCTGAACCTTATGTCAAGCACAATAGATTTAAGACATTATACGCACAAATGTATATATTTCTTAACGAATTTCACATTTATGATAAAATATAAGTTCCACCCTTTGTCTTTGATATCAGAATTCAAGTTAAAGTATCTATGAAGGTCCCCTGACCACAATATCTATCATTAACGTTCCCCAGTCCATCTATTTAATCAATCAAATAGTTGGAAAAAATAAAAGTTGGAAAAAATATCAGATCTTGATGCCCAAATGACGACCTATTGGTGGGATTGCTCATATATATGTAGTTGGTAAAAATCTAGTTATGGATTTGGAATGACTGATCGAGGTAAACCTATTAGACTGATGTTCTTATTATGCACTCTTTTTTCTTGTCATTATCATATACGGTTAGTGCAGTTCAACTTATAATTTACTAAGATCTTAATAATCGCCATAGAGTTGTTAAAAAAGTGATAACTAAAGATATTATTTGAAGTACTAAATCCGTTTTAAACCCAAACGAACAATTCTTTTAATTATTAACTGATCAAAATTGATTTTTATGTCGAAATATCGCTGAAAAATACAGAACTCTTTCGCCTAGAATTGACAAGCTGTAAAGACATAAAGACCTAACACTTCTCCTTTAGAATCTGTTTTTATTTTGTCAATCTAGTTGGTAGAAGCTGATTTATAAGTGTAATTAATTGGCATACATTTTTGACAAAAATAAGCTTTAGGGTTGCATAGCTGTGTGTATGGACTACCTCACCGTAGCTTTTTGGCCGTGTTCGAAAGGCTAAATTAAAATGAACTCATCTTTATAGAATTATAAAAATGATCTGACCTATAGACTGAACACTTTCCTCTTAGAATCTGTTTTCATTTTGTAAATCTAGTTGGTAGAAGTTGGATTATAAGTGAGAAAAAAAACGGCAAACTATTTCGAAGAAAAAATTAGTTAAAAAATTTAAAAAAGTTTAAAACGGTTTTAAACCCAAATTAACAATTCTATTAATTATTAACTGATCAAAATTGTGTAGGTATCTCTTCAAGAGATACAGCTGCATTGCTTCCGCCTGGTGTCAGAGACCTCCATGCACCTACTCCCTCTCGTATCGCCAATGGCTACTTAACCTATTAACCCCTTCCACTCACCCTCACTCTGCTCCAGACCATCACCTACTCCAGCTGCTTTCTTTCAGCCCCAAGACCGCCATCATAATCTATCTCAATCTCTTCATTTTTGGCCCATCCGATCATATAATTTCAACACAATCATTGACAAGCCAGAAGTCAACCTCAGGAAATATAAACCTAGGTACACAAGTTGCTCAAATTCAAATAAGCAGCTGACAAACAATGGCTGACCAGAATGAGGAAAATGACCAAGGCGAGGGCCATCACGATACATGAGGCGGCGATGACAAGAACAAGGAGAAGACAAAGACAGTTATCAAGCCTACATGTACGTCCCTTCAGAAAGAATTGTCTGGGGTAGGTGGAGAGATAAAAGAAGTCAAAAACAAAGTGGCCAGCATCCTGACCACATTAGACGCAATACGGAAGGACCTGAAACAAGATAAGGAGCAGGATAACAAATCCCATGTCTCCCACTCAGACAGGGATAGCCGATCTTCATGGAGCAGGAGGTCGAGGTCTACTCCACGCTCTGAGAAAGCACGATCAGAAAAGGCCCACAGCAAAGAATCTTCTCCCCCTAGGAAGAAGAAACAGCCATCTCCCAACAAACATGAAGAAAAGCAGGACAGGACACACTAAGTCCAGGACTGGATATATGAAAATAACTTTTCCTTTTCTATCCCTAGGATACTCAGGTGACAGATGCTTACCGACGACTTCATGGAAAGACAGATAGACAGGGAACACTTTGCGGACGGATTGCATGGTAGGGTCAATTTAATTGGTAATATTCATCATTCAAATATCATGTCCAAACCATATGTGTACGTACAGAGGGATGGCAATCAGACCGTTAAGCAAAAGCTCGATGCTCGGGCTAACCTAACATCAGTGGAATATACACACATATATAGATGTGTAGTGAACCGCAGATTCGTGGGCACAAGTTTACGAAATTCCGGAAAGAATCACGAATATGAGGAGATTCGTTTGAACCTGGTTTTATTTCCCAAAGGTATGCAGTTACAAAAATCAAGCAAAAATGATTAAACAGAACAGCCCATATCCAGACATCTGGATAAACAAAGACACCCCCGATGATACTCGACAAAAGTATCAACTCATTCGCGTTACAATAAGCTTAAAACCGTCGACACAAATAGCAAGCCAAACCTTTCTTCTACCCATATAGATTACAATGGTACCCGTTACAAATGGGCAGATCTTCAAAGATTACCAGAAGGGGCTAGGCCGCGTGATATAAAATCAGAAACCTACAATAACGGGGATACTTTCGCCTATCAAGGCGAACATGTTTATACATCAAACTTCTACCCTTGCCCATTTTGGTACGCTGGCACTCTATTCACCTCAGTAGAGCAAGCATACCAACACCGAAAGCTCTTGTTCGCGAAGAATACAGAGTTAGCCGCCGAATGCCTGTACACAGACGATCCATATCGTATAAAAACGATCGGCGACAGCATCCAAAACAACCAAGAATGGGAGAATAATAGTGAAAATGAACTCAAACTAATTATGAAAGCCAAATATTCCCAAAACAAAAATCTTCAACACGAATTAACCTCATCCCCATACACAAGCTTTTACGAAATGACGGCTAACAAACGGTGGGGAACTGGGCACCGCTTGGGAGACAACAACTTTAACCCAAACAGATTTGTCGGCGAGAACTTGCAGGGCAAAATTACAACAGAACTGAAGAACGAATTCCTAGCCACTCAAAATGTCCAAGCTAACCAGAACGTCCAGCCGCAGGGTTAGATACTTATTTATAGGGGACTCAAGAAGCCCTGGCTTAGAAGTTTATCTAGACCAATACTTTCACCAACATACCTACTCCACCTACTCGTTTGCCGGTGCATCTCTAAAAATGTCGGTCTACCTGGCCCAGGATATCGTAACCCGCCTGCGCCCGCAGTATGTTATAATGCTCTCGGGCTTATGCTCCATCACCAGGAAAAACCGCGTTACCAAGCAAGTTACTCCTGCTACAAATGATCAGAACAAGTTGATCTCTAAATATCAGGCAGATATGGAGCACACAGAAGTTCTACTAGAGCGTGCCGCACTTCCAAATCCCACCTTGGTAATTTTCTGTACAGTCACAGGTATGGAACTCTCTATTTACAACAACCAACCTACTAGAGATTCCTATCAGGATACTCTAAACTCATCAATAACCGAGGTCAACAAAATTATCACCGAATACAACAAGAATAGATGCCTCCCAACTCCGTTCTTGAACAACTACATACATCATAACGTCAAAAAAGGCCACCTCAACTCCTACTCTAAATTAGCACCCGACGGTTGTCATATTATGGAAGCATGTGCTGACCATTGGGCCTACAAGCTACATAAAGCATGTGATCAGCTTTAAACAAGTCAACTCCCCCGTATATATTGATTATATTTAATAAATTGCCCCTTTCGTTGAAGGCGGGCTATTCAAAATTCAAAATCAAAAGTAATATATCCAAGCCAATACTGGAATAATGAACTATCTACCATAATTAGATGCCACACAGATGCCCCAGAAAGTGAATTGTGAGTGATACATACATATTTCAGCGCTGGAATGAAGGTCGGTGACAATATTCTTATATCTTTCAATTGGTGTTATATGACTAGATAAGAAGACCCAAAAAACTATTTCACCACTAGACCATGGCAACCTACAACCTACCCCCGCCTACCAAAGACATTGACATTTCTCATGATCTCTTATAATTACTCCCTATTGCACACCTGATCACTCACTCATTATTATTAGTCAAAAATGTAAATCCTATGTGCATATAAATGTTCATGTGTTCTAAATGAATAAAACCCTGTGATAATCAGTAAACAGCTGAAATGATTACTGATCATACTTTAGTATTAAGAATATATATTACACTAAACCTAACTGTGATACTCATATCCCCCTACATTCCTGACTAAACCCTATGGCAGAATCCTCTATCCAACAGATAGAGAACCTCACCACTGCCAAGGGTTTCAGGATTGTTGGGTTAAATATAAGAAGCCTCATGAAAAATCATGAGGAAATTGAAACTTTTTTATTTAAAACAGATTGGATTATTTAAAAAAGATTGACATGCTGCTGCTGTCGGAGACATGGCTATCGGATAAGGTAGCTAATGCCCAACTATGTGTTCCGGGTTATGATCTCTATAGACTAGATAGAATGAGTGGGAAATCAAAAGTAGGTGGCCTGGCAGTATACGCACGTAATGATATTGATATAGATAGTAATGAATACTCAAATTTGAATAAAAGTGACAAAAACACCGAAATACAAGTCCTAAAAAAACACGATAGCAAAAACAAAATAAAGGTTTTCCTAAACCTGTACCGCCCTCCTAGTGGCCAGTATCGATTAGCGCTGGAAACACTCCAAGCAACTCTTGACGCTATTCCCACCAACCATGAAATTAATGTCCTAGGAGATTTTAATATTAACCTTAACGACCAAACAACAATGAGTAACAAACTCAAAAAGCTATCCCAATCTAACCAACTGAAACAATACATTACTGACCCTACCAGAACCACCTCCTCCACTTCCAATATTCTTGACCACATCTACTCAAATTGCAAATTCATAGCCTCAACAGGAGTCTTAAACCTAAATATTTCGGACCATAAACCCACTTTCCTCGTAAGGAAAAAACAAAAACCAAAGCACACTAGAACCTCTTTTGAATCAAGAAGCTACCAAAATTTTGACGAAAACATATATCTAGAAATTCTGAGAGATCATTGCTGGAACAAATATTATTCTATGCGAGACCCAAACGAATGCTGGACATATTTTGAACATTTTATTCTACAAATACTAGACAGGATGTGTCCGGTAAAAGAATATACAAATGTTAATGCCAGATGTGACTGGCTAACAGCCGACCTATTTACTTTGATGAAACAGCGAGATCAATACTTCAAACTAGCAAACAAACACAAATCCCCAGACCTTCTTGATAGAGCAAAAAATCTGAGAAAAGAAGTAAATAAATTAGCAAAAAATTGAAAAAACAATTACATCCAGGAAAAACTGGAAGAGTGTTCAGATGACCCCCACAAGTTCTGGGAAAAGGTTAAACCCTTAATAAACCCAGATAAAATCCACTCAAACGAGAATATAATCCTAAAAGAAAATGGTGTCAACATAGACCCTGAAAAAATCCCAGATTGCTTCAATGAATTCTTTATCTCTATAGGACAAAACCTAGCAGAGAAAATCCCTCCCTTAGATGAAGAGGAACTAAAAACATACCAAAGCAACTCAACCAATGATACCCCTCCACCACCTAACTTCTCCTTCGGGCGGGTGGATGTAGAAACCCTCAGAAAAATTATAAGCAATCTTTCCAACTTCAAATCCTCAGGCCCAAGACACTTTAAAAGTAGTCTGCTTAAGAAGGTGCTTCTCTCGCTGATCCAACAATTTAAATACCTAATCGAGCTCTCTCTATCCACTGGTATTGTTCCAGCGAAGTGGAAGATGGGAAAGATTACCCCACTGTTTAAAGCAGGCGATAGAACCGAATACAACAAGAAATAACTCCTGGTAATTATCGACCTATTTCCACCATCTCGCTTCCTGCAAAAATATTAGAGAAAGTTGTACAGAAGCAATTAATGTCTCACCTAGAAAACAACAATATTCTAACAACCAGTCAATATGGATTTCGCTCAGGACTCTCAACTAGCGATGCAGTTGTCTCTTACCTAAATGATATATATAAAGCTCTAAATGACAAATCAAATTGTCGTGCAGTCTACTTGGACTTCCGGAAAGCCTTCGATACGGTAGATCATACAATTTTACTAGATAAATTAGAAAAAATAGGACTAAAAAACATGGGACTCAACTGTTTCCAAAACTATCTATCAGATAGGACCCAAAATGTTTTCATCAACAACAAATTGTCCACACCAAAAATCATAGTATGCATAGTCCCCCAAGGAACCACCTTGGGGCCAATATTATTTCTAGTCTACATAAAAGACTTACTCATGCATATCAAGCATACTAATATCCAACTTTTCGCAGACGACACCATCCTGTCTCAATCAGACAAAAATTTAGAATCGAATCAAAGGTCACAACCTTTCTTGAAAAACCTTCCCGGAGGTCCAAGTGGAAAAACAAATCCTCTGCTTACAAGTTAAACCTAGCTGGTATCATGTTAGAAAAGGTTGAAGATTACAAGTATTTGGGAACTATCGTTGACGGTTCCCTAAACTTCAATAAACATCTCGCCTCAATCAAAAAGAAAGTATCGCACAAACTTTGGTTGCTAAAACACCTGAGGGGTAGGCTGAACCAAAACCTCAGTGCACAAATCTACAAAACCTCTATTTTACCCTTATTTGACCAATCAGACATTTTTCATGACTCAGCTGCCAAGACCAAACTAAACGCCCTACAAATTCTCCAAAACAAAGCCCTAAGAATTATCACAAAAAGCAATAAATATCAATGCGTGATGCACTTCCACCAGAGGTTTGGCCTACTCCCTCTTAAGCAGAGGAGGAGGCTGCACCTACTCCAACAAGGCTATAGAATGAGGATCCTGACTGAATATATTGACAACAGAATATTACCCACCAGGCAACACCAGCCAGACCTTATTGTCTTTAGATGCCCCTTACCAAAAAGTGAACTGATCAGAAACTCCATATATTACAAAATCCCTTTATATTGGAATAACCTTGATACAAGACTACAAAATCTAGATACCCCAAAAAAATTTGCAAAACAAGTGAAACCCCTCCAAATCTGGAGAGACATTGATTTTTTATACAACAACAACAGCAATAAGAACCAAAAAACTAGTTCATCACCTTAACCCAGCCCACAAGGTGGGTATAGGAACCTTGTACATAAATAAGACCCAACACTGATTGTTCCCAGTGGATGGGCAACTATATAAATATTGAATTGTAAAACCATAGGACAAAATGACCACGCGTCAAAAATTGAACCTATGTTTATATAAATCTACACTACCATCTAGCAAATTGAATCCATAAATGATACCAAAACTTCGAGGGCCACCTTTGAGGCGTTGACTCACTGGTGGTTTGTTCCCTCAAGCATACTACTGTAAAGCTCATATCCAGCACGGCGTGTATATCTCCCAAATTAACGGAGTAGCCCGGCTGACGTAATCAGTTTTGATAAATAAAAGTAAAACAAACAAACAAACAAACAAAGGTATTGTCACTGAACAAGGGTGCTTAATTTGAACAACAGAAGTATCTCGGTCCGTGGCGCGGCTCAAGTCCATAGTGTTAAGCGAAGCCTGGATCCCCTTGTGGAGGTAGTAGTATCCTCCGCCTACTGCCCGTCGGAGGGTGTCTGCAGTGTTGTCTGCATGGTGGTGAATGTCGCCCTCTGACGGAAGTGGCCGGAACTGGTGGTCGTCTCTGGCTCCGGTAGAAGTGCCCCCGCTGTCGTAGCCTGGTTGGTGTTTGGCGATGGTCGACAGCCTCGATGTATTCCGGGTGGCGGACCCACTACACTGCCCCCTCACTAGTTGGAGTTGAGGAGGTCCACGATAACTAGTTATGTAGGGTCCGCCGTGGCACCAAGGAGATCCTCGTGGATCTAGACCCTCGTGTGCAGCGGGGCATATGTAATGCCACTCCTTCGTGGCGAATGTAATGGATCCTTTGTGGGCGTGTCCACCGAAGGTAGCGCTTCCTTCAGCTTTGGGGAGGCATCACCGCTCGGAGGCGGATCGGGCAGTGCCACCAAAGCTTTCCCACCTATGAAGGAGAGGCGCTTAGTTGCCAAGGAGACGTCTCCTCGGGGTGGTTCGTAAGAACGGGGAGTGGAGACGACAGCCTGAGGTGGTTCTGACAACTGGCACGTTTACGCGGAGTGGCTACTCGGGGGCAGGTTAGGGCCCCACGTAGCTGCCGACATCCACAGAGTTATCCCTGTGTCTGTACTCGCGCTCTGGCTTTCGCGCTGCTGAGTTAAATCGATAACGCTGCCGAGCGTGCCACCTGTTTCCATAGGGGTCCCCGCAGGGTCCACGACCTGGACGGATGGAGCCTCTATCCCATGGGTTAGAGGAAAGGCCGTAAACTAAGCGTTTCTATGATTCCTGTGTGTATTCACTTACACTGTCCCCATTGGAGAGCGTAAGGAATGACGGGCTGTGAGCCTGCAGGTCCCGGGTCTCTGACTATAGAGTCTAGGCCACTGCATGGGAGGTCGGGGTGTAACCACAGAGAGATGCTGACCAAATTCCATCGCCGTGCAAATTTGGGTTGTGTACGGCCGCCTGTTGAGGCATAGTGTATCATCAAATTGCCAAAAACTACAAGGAATTAGCATCAGGATTATTCAAGCTTCATTTTGATGTAAAGTATGTGTGTGTAATGGTTTTATTAGTGACTAAAAGAACAGTGAAAATGTTGTTTTGGTACAGAAGGTAGCCTCTATCCTAGACTCCCATCGCCGTGCAAATTTGGGTTGTGTACGGTCACCTGTTGTGGTATAGTGTATCATTGAATAGCTGGAAACTACATATAATTGGCCTCAGAATTATTCAAGCTTCATTTTGATATAAAGTATGTGTGTACATGTTTATTAATGGCGTAACAAATCAGCGCAAACTTTGTTTTAAGGAACGGGTGCTGGTGTGTGGATTGTCTGTGAAGCGAGGGTCCACGTTCATGGTTAGCACTCTCCCTCGGTTCAAGAGTGACGTCATGAGCATAGTTAATTTAAGACCTGTTAGAGGGCGTTAATGTCTGCAATGGCGCCATTCAAATGGCTTATTTGGTGTTTGTTTCTGTTGATTCCTCTGATATTAATATCTCATCAGTCAAAAACTTGTTGGGAATCGATCAAATACATACTATGGTACCTCTGATTATGATATGTAGTGGACTTTAGTTCTCCTTTAAGAATATTCTACTATTTATTGAAGTGAAACTACATGATATATATAGAGAGAAATTTATGTTCTTTTGGATTCCCACTTTAAGTATGCTGTAATTTGTTTTTAAACGCAGGTTCGCAACCTGCGTTTAAGGGAATGGGTTCGCCCGTGACCGTTTCAGTGACCGTGCACTCTGGTCAGCGTTGCCTTTAGATCTCAGGGGAAATCCGATTGCTGCGCAATTGCGGCTGACGGGACGAGTCAATATACAGGTCCGCCGGGAGCCGTCACTTTACGCTGCAATCCTAAAATGACATATACTACTCACAGATCCCCCATGTTACAATCCCTATGTAAGCTTATCGTAGGCTTAGTTCTGGATTCGGTAGGCATAGGTAGGGTTTGGTGCTGCGTTTTGCAGCTGAACTGGTAATTTTGCGTACGATTGCGTGATAGGACCCCTACTTCGTCGTCAAACACTCTCCTTCTCCTCCCCTTCCCAGAGGCCTTCTATATACTCTGTAGTAAAAGGTCTAGGATTGACAGGTGGTGTCCTTCTACTCCTCCTCTCTCTCTATCTCTCTCTCTCCTCCTCTTGCTCCTCTTTGCGTAATTGCGTGATTGGACTCCTACTGCGTTCCTATGGGTAAATTGCCTTGGATTTTTTTTTTTTAAAAATGGTTTCTCAGCCCTGGAAACTAAATATTTTTCCCGCTCTCTTTCTCTCTCTCTCTCTCTCTCTCTCTCCCTCTCTCCCTCTCTCCCTCTCTCTCTCTCCTCCCCGCTCCCAATGATAGGACCCCTACTGCGCTCGTCCTCTCTCTCTCTCTCATGTTATGATGTTTGCCTAAAGAAATCCCTCCCGTCCTCTACCGCGGTTTGAACCCGGGACCCTTCAGTCTACCCTTCAGTCTAACGCCTTTACCCGCTCGGCCGTCCGTCTTAGTTGAAAATTGCCCACACAAACCTAGTGCAGTGTGCACGTACACACACAGCACACTCTTTACCGATCAGTCTAGTGAAAATAAAGTTCTCCAAATTCACAGAAATGTTCATTTATAAACAGAATCGTTCATTTGGGATCTTTAATAAGAGTCATATTAAGCTTCCTATCTCTTTAGTTACTTTATATAATTCATTAAATAACTTTTAAAGGTGTTTTCGTTGGCCCAGCTGAGTGGGCGATAATGGGGGATTCAGCCCATTCAGCTGTCTGCGACGCACGGAATACCGTCCTGCGGACTAGGGAGCACTGAAGGATGCATGTATGTACATGTATGCATGTATACATGTAAAGCCTCTTATGAAGTCAGACTGTTCCAGTTATTGATAGGTTAGTATTTCCAGTGTATAAGGGAAAACAGTCTGTAGTGTTAGTTAATCCTTAATATATCTCTTACTTAAAGTCCCAAATGAACGATTCTGTTTATAGGTCTGTCAACTGTATCTAGGCCGCCGTTAAACAAAAATAAATAATTAAAAAAAAATAAAAAAAATTAATTTAAAAAAAATTAATTCGGTCCATCAGTCCATCCTTCAATCCATCCTTCAATCCATCCTTCAATCCATCCTTCCCCCTCCCCCCTTCTCTCCCTCCTTCTCCCCCCCCCCCCCCACACACACACCTCTCTCCCCTTCTCTGTCTATACTGTACTTGTGGCTATACTGTACTTGTGTGTGCACGCTGTACTTGTGTGTGCACACTGTACTGTACTTACTGTACTTGTGTGTGCACACTGTACTTGTGTGTGCATACAGTGTGCACACTGTACTTGTGTGTGCACACTGTACTTACTGTACTTGTGTGTGCATACTGTACTGGACTTACTGTACTTGTGTGTGCACACTGTACTTGCGTGTGCACACTCTGCACACTGTACTTGTGCATGCACACTCTGCACACTGTACTTGTGCGTGCACACTCTGCACACTGTACTTGTGCACACTGTACTTGTGTGTGCATACAGTGTGCACACTGTACTTGTGTGTGCACACTGTACTTGTGTGTGCACACTCTGCACACTGTACTTGTGCGTGCACACTATGCACACTGTACTTGTGCATGCACACTATGCACACTGTACTTGTGCACACTGTACTTGTGTGTGCATACAGTGTGCACACTGTACTTGTGTGTGCACACTGTACTTTTGCACACACAATGTACTTTGGCACACACAATGTACTTTGGCACACACAATGTACTTGTGCACACTGTCGAAATTTTCTGGAATAAGAGATGCAGTGAAAGCTAGTGGAGGTGTGGAGGTTAGAGATAACTTACAGTTTTAAGTCCAATGCACTTTGTAAGAAGATGCATTTCCACTGGTTTCCATGCTTCAAGGAATTCCATTTGAGTACTAGAAGCCCTTTTTCGTACATCCATATGGCACACACACATAAAAATTCCATTTGAGTGCTAGAAGCCCTTATTTCGTACATCCATTTGGCACACACACACAAATTTGAGAATTTTTCAAAATCTCAAAATTAGGATCCATTCTCAGAGCAAATTCCTTTTGAGAATGATCCTGTAAAGCACAACTTGAATAATTCCAGTGAGATGAGGTGAAGACTCCATGAAAACCATTTTTGAAGACCAATTCCTATGATATTTTCAATTGTTGAAACCAATGGTAGAAGAGTCTTGAAAATCGTCCAGCAAATCTCTAGGTGTAGGGGTAGAAAAAGGTTAAAAGGTCCAATGATCACCAGATCAATGGAAAAACAGCTGTAGTTCTGTTCAGTACAAAATCCTCTGGTCTACTGGCTGACCAGTTAGATGCGGTTACCTTTTTATACGCAGTAGGGTCACGTGACCTGTCATTAAGATACATTAACATAATCAAGAAGGATTAAGATAGTTCATTAAGATTCCTTCAATTTTCCTTCAATTCTATGCTTAATAAAGCTTTAAAAATCGTTTTTAAAGGCATAGTTAGGCCTCTTTTCTTAAAAAAAGATATCTAGCATGATTTGGAACAAAAAATATTGTGTATTTCAAGAAAAAATGACGAAAATGTAGATCGGCGATGTGGAATTCTTTGAGGCATTCTTTAAGCATTCAGTGACCCGTCTGAAAGCAGTCGTTTTCTCGATGGTTACACAAATTTGTGAACAAATAAATATGTCTGACCCATCTTTGCTTCAAAATAAACATTATTGTCGATTCAGATATTCTAAAATTGAAAATTTAGCGGATATTTTTGGTTCTAATTTCGCTATTCTATATTAAGGAATACGTCGAGATTCCAAGATGGCTGACCACTGTCAAATTCTGCAAATCATTGCAACGATTTGCGCATCGAATAATGACGAAAATAAAAGAGAACTTACTTGTTTCAAGGTGGATATTTTGTCCACACGTTGAAATCTATCATATTAAATGTGTTTGGAAAATTTTGGGTCATTATTAAGAAAAATATCGGTGCCGACGATGACACCCATAGGGTTACTATTGAGTCATGTATTCGGCGATGTTCATTGAGCAGAAAATTATTGGTTCCAAACGGTGGAATTTATCTGGAATTTCGGCGAAAGATTTTTAGGTCTGTACAAGCAAAGGGGGTCATATATCTTTCAAAATGGCTTTCTCATGATGTACCAAGGTTGTATTTAAATGGATTACTGCACGAATTTAATTTTAGTTTAGTTTTTAAGAGATTTTGGCGATTTTAAGATTTCATTTTGATCGATAATTTTCTTTATGGAGATTTAACACTGGAACATTTTTTCACGGATTCCAGACACTATGTATGTGGGTCAGATTTTCAGAAAATGCACGACTGGCAGCTGTACACATTTAGTAAATTCTGCTAAATTTGGCTGCAATTTGGTATACCTATGAGAAATTTGGTATACTCTGATATATTCATATTTTTAATTATAATTATAATTATGTAATCGACCTATATTTATACTTATAATAAAAAATATACTTAATTTTTACTTATAATTACATTATATTATATATAATTCGAATAATTAAAAGCCCGCTTTATACAAGCTTATGCTTGTAATTCTTGTTAATTATAATTATACTTATAATCATTATTATGTAATCGACCTATATTTATACTTATAATAAAAAAATATACTTAATTTTTACTTATAATTACAATTCTATATAATTCGAATAATTAAAAACCTGCGTTTACACAAGCTTATGCTTGTAATTCTTGTTTTAACTTACCATGATTGTCGGCACACTGCCCAAGTTTCCAAAATTTTGGTTGGCAATGAAAGTAGTTTCAGTATTAATATGCTGGGCCTACCCAGGAATTTTAAAATTTTTGGCGAAAGAGTTCCGCATTTCTCATCGATATTTCGTCATCAAAATCCATTACTTGAAACGCCTGGAAGTCGAGAGACAAGAGTAATAGTGGATTGGGCTAATTAAAATTTTATTAGATGAGATTTTAATTATTATACATATGATGTAAGCTGGCATGTTGGCATACATGGTTGTAAACAAGCAAGTACATTATATATAGGCCCTGGGGGAGGACAGAAGGGGAATGTCAATAAATGCTACTGCTATTGGGGATACGGGGATGGACGTCAACTGAATTGATCGGCAGAAATGGGATGAAAAATGATATTTCCTAAAAGAATGCATAAAAATAAGGTAGTAATTGGGAAAGCTGGGAAAAAGAGCTCTAAAAGCATGTAAAGTATGTTTCTGTGTGATTGGTTTAACTAATCATTTGACTGCATTTACATGAACATGTAAGATCATGATTCATGGATTGCCGGCTCACAGACGCAATAACATAACGTTATGAATTCATACAACGTTAGTAATGCGCAATGAAATTCTGCGTCCTAGACAATGCTTGATCTTGCCTTAGCCCCTTCATATGAAGGGGCTAAGATCTTAGAACGGTTTAACTTGTAATAATAATAATGATGATAATAAGGAAGACAGGCTTCTACCAATTGATGGCCAGAACTATATATGGGTCATAATCTAAACTTGTTTGTGGACCATCGGATTTTTTTCAATTCGAGCAATTCTCTCTATCTCATTTCGTGGGGACAATCAAAGCAGGTCCCTTTGTAGATGATGTCACTCCACTTTTAAATGGGATCTTTGGATTTAAGAAAACAAAGTTTAAGCAAAACTGTTGTAGTAAAGATACTCACATTAAGGATACAGATATAGGAGTCTGTAATAGGGCGACTCTACTAGAGAGAAAAACTGCGCCGACAAATGTTGTTGTTGCCCACTAATTTGTTGCAACAAATATCCATACAGAAACAACAGTTCCCAGAGAATGTGGCAACACATCTGACACTCCTCCATTTGTGTTTTCATTGCAAACATGAAATAAACTGTTGTTAGTGGGCAAAAAAAAATTGTCGCCGCGGTTTTTCCTTTAGTGGAGTTCTGCTATACCACATAACAGTAGCCATTTAAAAAATTACTCTCAGGGGAGGTTTTGACACCAGTCATATTATATAATTGCGTATAAGTGTCTGTAAATATGACTTCAATGACTAGATCATTAGGTCGAAATGAGACTGTTACGCCGCAAGGAAGAAACGTGAGAAAGCACAGGTAGATCTCAGTAGAATCAGAGTCAAGGTATTGCGATATCACAGTGGCACGGGCAGCAGTCATTCGCTGCTCAGTTGCTGGATTAGGTGTTGTGTGAGTGCACATGGAGAACGCAGTGCGAGAGAGGGTTGACTTCCTTAACACCGCATGCAGAGGCCTCTTGTCTAAAATTAAAACAAGCTTTGCGAATGACTCCACACTGCATGGAATACTTGTGGATATGATCAGTCAATGCATGTTGTCGAAGGCGATCTGAGCATCTCAATTCATTTTTTCTGTTAGAAAATGGAGAATAAGAGGACCCATTGCGGACGCAACAGCTCTTGACAAGAAAACACTGCGATTGCTGCCACTTCAGCACTGGCGTGGCTTCCTACAGCATGCAAGCTAGGCCGCCTTCGACTTTGTACGTCATCCAAAGCCAACTGCCCCTACAAATCATACCTGTATTTATACTGGGGACATAATGCTTAAGAATGTCTTATCCTAGTTGGGATGTACGATTGTTTCACCATATATATATCAGTGATCATATATAGTTTGAGAATTTGCAGCACAGAAACAGACACCGGATTAATAAGAACTATGCAGACTATGATGGCTTGGTTGAGATAATGCCCTCGGTCTTGGGTGAAATGGGCTACAATTTTACTAACCACAGGAACTGTGCTTTTGAGCTACACATACGCAATACATAATGCTCCAAGGTTACTTACTGGTGATTGAAAAGGAGCGCAATCTTTTGTATGAACGCTCGACATAGCTTACAAGGATATTATCTCTGTGAGCGGGATGCTTTTGAGAAGATCACCTATCCACACCCTCTTTGTAATCCTGCAATACGTACGGAGTAAAGCAATTGAGTAGAGAGAATCGGGGGTTATGGGCTGTACCGTTAGCTCGAAAAAGGCCCCTCACGGTGTCCCCAATGGACGAAATATCAAAATAAACAGTATGTTCAAATATATCTTACATCGCATTGCTCTTATATAGGTTTCCTCATCATATCACTGTTTCTCTTTGGCCGATGAGCGATTTAATACATTCTTTTCAATATCCCGAAAGCTTTTTTATATTGTTTCAAATTTCTCTAATTTGCTAAACCGACACAGTGCCGACACAGTGTCATCATGTATATAGGCCGTCGTCACATAATATTTCACAATCAGCTGTTCTTGACAGAACGGAAATAACAAGCGATAACAAATGTATCCATGGTGCTAATAGCTGCGTATAAACAATTAACCTAATTGATAGTAGCAGCTCTGATATAACCTTCATGGGGGACACTTGGCACCTTCAACACAAAATGTGAATTATATTACAATTCTTGCTTTTAACTTGCTGTCTGCATGGTAGATCCATTTGAATCAAATAACACGGTTATTCATTCTAGGGATGGTTTTGAATAATATCCGAGTATATACCTATTTACCATTTGGTAAATAATAGGTATACATATGTCTGGTTAAGCCATCCAACTCTGTTTTTCCTACTCTTATCTATAATCTCCCACTCTTCCCCATCGCCTCTTTCTGAAAATAGGACGGAGGGGGAGAGAGGAGAGAGATCAAGCGGATTTGAAGTGATCCATGAAGTAAAACAAATATATATAATGGCCCTTCCTAACTTTAAATATATTATTTAAGGGAGAGAGAACAGACAGAGGGGCAGAGTGTGAGAAAGAGAGGGGGAGACATGTACAGATATCTGCAGCTGACCTTCTCCTTATCATTGTCATTAAGTTCCAGCCCTCCTCCCATATGTTTGCTGACGGAGGTTAATAATGAGACAGGAGGAGCATAACCTATAGCTTATTTTATGTCAAAACTATAAAGTTCTGACAGTTTTTTTTAAAAGTTTGATGTAAATATTACTAGCCATTATGTGGACGAAATCGGCACATGATCACTTGCCAGAATTCATATATGGTATAAATGCTATTGAAAATAGAAATATTTCATTTTATTTATTTATAGACAGGGTTGATACATTGGCATCCACTAATGCCCACTTGTTAAGACCCCATATAATGGTGTGAAAGATGTAAATACAAAAAAAGGAAATGTGAATGAATCAACGAAATATAAATAAATGTAAATGCGATTCTATTTATCCATTAATAAATTAAATCTAGTATCTTTAAATAAAATGACCGATTTAAAGACAGAGATTGAGAGTGAGAAGATGTGTCTCTCTCTCCCTTCTCTCTCTCTCTCACACACACACACAGATGGTAGAAATGGTTCAAATGAAAATAATTAAACTAATTACTTAGAATAAAACATTAAGCCTAATCCCTGTCAAAATTCAATTTACTGCCAGCGATATGCCGGTGGTCCATGGACCCATCAATTCCTTTAGGCTTTGCTTGTTAATGGTCTAGAATGGTTATTTGAATACCATTAGAAAGGGCGCGGTGGAACAAAGTAGTAGCTATAGATGTAGGTTGAAAGGGAGGGAGAGATTTGAGACAATGGACTGATTGTTGGTCATTTTATGATGGTCCAATTAAGGATCTCCTGGGGTTGTGCAATAAAGGGTGCACCAGGGTTATGAATGTTGCAACTCGCTATAAAGGACTTGGAAGAGGCAGTCTTTAATGACGTGTCCACCAGGGTTATAAATGGTGCTACTCGCTATCGCTCATGTACCGTCTTCCAAGTACTAATTAAATGCATTATTTCATCAGCAAAGGAATTAAAAAGCAGTGGAGTTGACCCCACGGGATATTATATAGGATATCGTTCAGCAAAATAACACTAACAAAGAAAACACTTAAAATTAAATATATGGGGTGTTTCACAGAAAAATGAGTCACAATTCGGAAAAAATGGGTCTTGGGATATCATGATATTTGAAAAGATGAGATCAAGCTGATTCCAACGATGGTGAACACTAGTATATCTATATACTAAAGATAGCGATATTCCCTGGTCTCGTGACTCATTTTCCTGTGTCAAATCAAACATGAAATGCGCTGTTCAGTATTACGCAATCTAACAGTATGTTTGAATCACAATTTGATCTCCACACTAATATATCATGTTACGACGTCCATTCTATTCTCGTGCCTTCCAGTAATCGAGCCCACCAGTGTGAATGTCAGTGAGTACTCGCCATCTTCTATGAATGCTAGAGCATCCTCGCCACTGCAAAGGAAACAAATGACCATTTCTTCAAACGCAAATTATTCATCGCGTGGCATACCCAGATCTAATTCAGAAATCCAGGTGGTCAAAGACTGATGTTTCCCACTCGACCAACAACATAAATCAGGTGTGATATCAATTATATATATGAACTATTTATGCACAATCTTCACAATCTTTTTCTGACCTTTTATATTCCTTCTATAAGTATAAAGGCTATAAGGACCTTGTTTTGATCATGCGATTTTGCGCCACAGAAGGCCCTTGTTCCCTAAAGTGCATGGGCATCAATCGGCTTATTGGAACTAGGGACATTAATCGTATGTCCTAATGTAACCGTGGTAGAAGATTTTAGTATGTCTATTCTTATTTTCCCCCAGAACAATGCCTGTCAAATCGTGCTCAGATAAACCAGATGTTGTGGTTGACGGCCATCCAGATGACCATGGTCTAGTCCAGTTTCTGGCGGGTGAATAAACTTCTTTTAAGACCTACACATGCCCACACACATACTTATGAATATATGTGTGTGCATTTATAGTGGCAGATATATACCTCAGTATTATAGCCTATATATACCGGTGTTAGATTAACTATATCCGCCGTTGACTGCGGTAAATTAATTATGCCAAATGGTTAATTAATGTTTTGAAACTATTTGATTATCAACCTATTGACAATCGGATATTTACTTTTCTTTTCCATTTTACACATTGCAGATGCCTTAACCAAGGGAAACATGAAAGTGTGGTTTTCCTCAGGTTCAAGGAGAGGAGAAAACACAAATGTCAACGATCTCATTACTAAAACGAAGGTAATAATTCCAGTCTTGGGTCGCTCGTCCTTTCATCTTTTCTTTATCCCAAGCCGAATATAAACATGTAGCATCTTTTTAAGTTGCCAGCATTTACGTTGCATCATAACATGTTTTGATATTGGCTCAAGTTGCCTCTTTGTGAGAGACAATTTCAAGTTTAAACCCCTGTTCAAGGTAACTAGCTAGAATCTGGGAATAATTTCGGTCTGTTAAATGATATTATATGTGATATGTTACAGGAAAATGAGTCACAAGTCGCAAAGTTTATATTTGTCAAAGTGATTTATTCACAAGATGTCTCAGTGGGAATGTTTTCATTCTTTGGGTGCTTAACGCTGCTCGGAGCATAAATACATTTACCAAATTTCAAGACTACTTACTATCAGTGGAATCAGCTTGATCTCATCTTTTCAGATATGATGATATCTCAAAATCCATTCTTTGCGACTTGTGACTCATTTTCCTGAAACAGATAACATATTATAGGAGTATACCGAACAAAAGAAACACAAAAACTACAAAAGAACACATTTAGAATGTAAATGTCTGGTCAATCCATCAACTCCTAATTTGTGTAATAGCTATGTATTTAAGAAACGTAAAATGTATACGTTTAAATTAATTACAATGATAAACTTCGAGTACTGAAGGTACCACAAAGTGTCTTATAGAATAATTGGTCTAATCACAATACTGAAACTCTTAGATCTACATACCAGTCCTCAGCACGAGCAGCATTGGGGACGATCTTACTGACAGGGTTGCCTATGCTTACGTATCCAGAAGGGCCATATACCCAGTGTCCAAATCATCCTATCGAGATCTCAGTGACAACATTGATGGCGGAATGTAAGTAGTATAATTATACTTTTAACTGTTTTTGACTGTTGCAGCTGCTTGAGTGAGGAATACATGGAACTTTTGTTGGACCGGGATAGATGAACCAACGAAAGTTGATCTGTCATCAGCTTTGAATGGAATTACCAATCGAATACTTGAAATATTGATAAATAAAAAGTATAAATATTGCTCACAAATTGACAATCACATTGACAAACGCATGTACATATTCTAAAAGAATTAAAAACCTCGTTGCCTACAGCCATTATGGATTGTTTCATAATTGATTGTTGTTACTAGATATAGTCAAAACAATCGGAGTGTTTCCTGTACATAGTCAAAATAATCTATCTTATTTTGGACCTTCGGCAACGTCAGTATCTTATTCTGCATTCTGAATTGACTGTTGTTATTGTTTTTGTTGTTCCACCACTGTTGATGTCGAAATAAAAAGATAAACACAATATACCTATATCAATCAATGAACTATAATTATATAACGTGTGCTCCGAATGGCGTTAAGTGTGTATCCAATAAGAGACTGATGATTCACTTAATCTGATTTGATTTGATGTGGGGCGGAATTTGGTCTACTTTTAGAAGATAGTTACACAGGAATTTAATACCACGTGATTCGCCTCACATTGAGGGCATGGTACACTGCAGGCTTCATTAAAGCTCATTTAGAATAGATAAATCAATAATATTAATCCTTAAAACCTAAACCACAAATTCCGCATACACACATATATAGTAGTACTCTATAGGGACCATTGACATAACGTCTCCAAGTAGTACTCTACTTAGATCGATCTGTTTCAGTTCAAATTGATAGTCAAAATGCGTTCAAAATGTGAAGGTATCTGCGTATAAGTAGTTGGAGATTGGAATGCTACATTTTTCACACAGATTTTCGATTCCCATTCTCACAACTACTTCATTTTTTATGACTTAATTATTTTAGCCTTGTATCAAATCTGGCTAAGCATTATGTATACGCTATATAGCATCAAGATGGAGAACAAAGGAATGAGTTGAACTATAGTGGCCCAGCTCTGAATTTAATGTGTCAGGAACTAATAGTAAACGGCGCCCACTTAGTTGTTCATGCCCAGACATCAGAAGTCACCTTGGATTAGTTGACAATGTGTCCTTATATTGCTTGCGATCATGCAACCAGTGTTTATGACTTAACTATAAAGGCGCACAGGGCTTCTCCACTGCGTCGCAAGGCCTTGTGATTGCTTTTTATTGGATCACAAGCAATTGCTTTCTCCTTGCGACCGAGTGGAGGAGCCCCATTAAAGATTGATTGGATCATACTGACTGAGGCCATTGGCCGACATTGGATAATCACAACAATCCTACCTACCCTTAGAATCATAATTATATAATTGTAATGTCCGAACGACAATCTTAAGCGACTATGGTAACTTAATATGATCGAGTTCAAGAACAACGACAACAACAGGAACTTTTGGACCTCGCCAGCACTCTCTCTGTTTAATATCTCTTTCAACCAGACCCGGAGTCAATCACGGCTGCTGCCATCGAATCAACCGGTTAACACACACATGAATCACAATGTATATAAGGCAACAACTCTGTGTTATAAGGTTTCTATACAACATGTACATAAGTAATGGTGAACGTGAAGAGTAAAAATAAATAAAAAGCTATCACATGGATATACACGACCTCTGTTGGTCAACCTCTATTCTACATACACATGACGACCAGCGCCCTCTTGAAGCAGATCAACATCTTATACAGAACCGGGTTCGGTCAAGTGAGCCCGGCTCTGGTTCAGGAATCCTAATCCAGAGCCGCGCATCACATATATATACATATGCTTCTAATCATGTTAGTATATGATTTGGCCATCCAAAGTCATCTGTTACTGACGTTGCCATTGTTTTGCCTATATATATATTCCTTCCATAATATATATAATATATACTTAAATTGGTCCTTTGGAATTGGAAGGGATGTAAATTTGTGTTCTCCTTGATTAACCGACTTTAGTTAATGTCAAATTTCAAGTACATATTTCTATGGCGCAGAATTGGCATGCATGGTACTGTAAAACTACTACATAAAGAGTGAAATATGTAAATGATGCCTTTTTAGTTGAAACTTGTTTTTGAATACGTTATGATCTTTCATAATTAACGCTTGCTCTGATTACTTTCTGTAGGAGACTCATTCTGAGTAACATTCAGTGGACATTCTTCCTCAAAGAGGCACATCGCATTGACAATATTGATGGTTTAGTGCAAGGCATCCAGGAGGAATTAGACATAGCTAAGAACAAACCCGAAGGCCAAGAATTCGAAGATCAAAACAATTCTTACTCATTAATCAGTGGCAGGAACCACCTACGCTCCATCAAATCAAATGTTCCCGAAAACACAAACGACTCTGAGACAATGGAACCGGACAACAATGCTGACTTTTGGCAGAGACATTTCCCCAAAGCCAGCGAAGTCTCGATCACATCTTTTCGAGAAAAGTTCAATGCAGATTATGGCGAAACGATCGAAACTAAACTAGGTAAAAATGAGAAGAAACGCTTTGAGAATTTGATGATCAAGGATGTGTTCGAATTGCAACATGTTGTACGGAAAGAGATGTACGATAACTTCATATGTGACACTTCTCTACAAGGTCGCGACAAATTCTATGATCGTTTGAACACTTATGTCACAGCGAATACTGCAATGAAAGAGGTGTTCGACATGAAGAGTACTGTGAGACTGCCTGCAATCCAGCGACTTGGTGAGGCTTTTGCTTATCAATTTACTGCTTCGTATCCTTGAATGAAATTCAATACTGTAAAAGTAGTAATATTCATGTTGTAATAATATTCGCGATTTTCGCGCATATACTTATATGCATGAATTTAAAGTGCGCCGAATATTAAGTTGTCATTGTTGACATGGGAGGGATTGTTGGTGCGCGAATTTATGTCACGCGAAAATATGTGAAGAAGGCCAATGCGCGAAAATTTAGCAGCGCGAAAATAAATACGTCTACAGTAGGCCTACGCAGAATCACGCATACTGCATGGTCGTCTTGGTAGCTTATGAAGTCTCGATGTTGTATAATATAATACTAATATACTGTTGATAAGTTTGACTATGACTGTCCAAGGGAAGTTTTTGACCCCCCCCCCCCCCACCACCCCCCCCCCCCCACACACACCGTGACTAATCATCTTCCTTTGCCGTTTTCCCCCAAATTGCATTGTTGGAAATTGGTCGCTGACTTTAGTACTAAAAATAGACCGACCTGGGTAAAGCGTTCAATTGTATTCATCAAGCCCACAATCCCAAAATAGTTAGCGAGCACCAATAAAAGCAATCATCACCCATCACCTTTAAGTTGAAGGCAAGTGAGAGGGATCGGGCGGGGATTGGATTATCATGCATGATCAATTTCAGGGCACAATTGGGTTACCGAAATGTGTTGGGTACGCAGTTACTGTAAGGGTGTTCCTGAACATTTTTAAGTGTGAGAACAAAAATACAAGAACTGACAAGTTAGGAAACATTATCAAATGTGCCCCACTATGACTAGTACTAGTATGAGGGTTCGACTGATCTTCATGGTGTCTGAAAAGCGAGAAAAATACGTAACAAGGAAAAGTTTGATAGTAAATTGCTATCAACCTTGTTTTCGTTTCACATTGTTACCGCTTTTCACACATTTTAGATTAGGCTATAGATACATTGTGGAAACCCGAATCTCAATATTACCTACTTGATCATCAATATCTAAGTAAAGAATGCAATAAATAATCAATCATTTTGCAAAGTATAAAGATTTATATAGAAACTTATTTTCGCACACCGGCGCTTGCATGGTGCTTTTTGCCGATTCGACTATACAGGTTTTACATAAGCAGTATAAGCTGTATTCAAAGAAAAAGAATTAACAGCAGCACTTTATTAATAACTTCCGTACTATATAATATATATCATCAATATATATATTATAGGTCAAACAATGTGTCAATTTGATGATTTTTTTTTCTCGAAATAGCTAAGAATGCAGCTATGATACGCAAATATAGCACCATGGAAATGCATACATACTCGTAAATAGCATGAAAGTTCAGAAGGAGGGACACTTCAATCCTGAACAATTCTTCCATCCAACAATGACCTTTACAAAATCATGCATTTGGCAATTTCTTTGCCAAATACTATGGATCTGAAAAGATGATGCCAACATTACCAAGCTGGTAACTATGGAAATAGACCGTGTTTCCGCAGCTGTAAGGACGTAGATGAATGGCAAATAGTCTCTATTATTTGGCACATGATCACAAGGCAAGTTGAGTAGCATACCTTCGGCAACTATAATCAGCTTCCAATTCAGCATGACTGATCCATAACAATCAATATGAAATTCCCCCATGATACATGAGCTAGCGTACGGTACGCAACTAATCAATAATCGATAGTAGCGTGAATTAAAAACAATGACAACCTCACAAACAATGCACTGCAATTTTGAAGTACAGTGGATAATAATTAATACCTTTTGTTCTTAGTAGTTTGGTCACTGCAACGAGACTAGAGGGTCTCGTTGGTCACTGGTAATGCTATACACCTATAGTGCTATGTTCTTTAATAAATATAGTACATGCTGAATACAGTAATTTATTTCTATATCTAAAGTATTTTATTTTACCAGGTCAGGTTATAACAACCCCATACGGAAAAAGCAGCCCAGTAACCGAGTCTAATGGCAGACCAACAAACAGGTCATGTGACCTTAATAAACCGGTAATGGTAGTGGGGTAAATTCACATGCAAATGAGCCAATAGACCGGTCTTCAATAACCCGGCTACAAACCAGTCATCCTATATATATGCATGACCAAGCAATATATTTACCCAATAACCTGGCAACGAGCCGGTAATCCAATGGAACAGCAACGAGCCGGTAATCCAATGGAACAGCAACCAGCCAGTAATCCAATGGAACGGCAACCAGCCGGCCATCCTATATGCATGACCAAGCAATATATTTTCCCAATAACCCGGCAACGAGCCAGTCATCCAATGGAACGGCAATGAGCCGGTCATGACCCAGTTACATATCCTGACTGCTACTATGTTTGCGTATTGGTGTAGCTGTTATATTATATAGGTCATAGCTCTTCCTAATATCCCAAACAACTACTATCACTTCATGTCAGATATGATGAAATCCATCAATGCTTGAATGCTACTCACTGTGTTCATTCTTAACCTCAGAGTAAACAGAGATCCAAATTGAAAAAAGGTTAAAGACTACTATTCTATTTAATCATCCTGCTTAATAGGTTTCCTCTTACCTTTTGTCATAAACATCCTTGCTGGTCATATGGCATAAACCTACTCCAAGTCTTAATGAAATATATGCAGTATACTGTAGAGACATATGTCAAGCCCATCTAGTAGCCATATACATACAGCTGTAGCTAGTTCCCTGTTGTACTGAATTCAAATCAGCTTCAATATGATATCCAAAGGACCAGCCAACCTGGATGTAACTTTACATGTGTCACTGTACATAGGTAAATCATTGCCAACATGAGCAGTCTCAGATCTTCAGCACAATACAATGTAATCCAAGTTCATCAAGTTGCTTACTGAATGACAGTTGAACTTGGCTCCAAAGATGTGTGTGCACCAGACTTTGGAATAACTCTATGTTCAATGGAACGTCAATGGCCGACTTCGGATTAAGTTTATGATCAATTGAAGGGCAATGGACCAGCTTATGTAAATTGGAATTGGTATCAATTCCCCAGAAAAACGGGGCTATTGATCTGTCATTGATCTGTCATTACCAGTCTATTAACTTTTCATTTCTGTATGGGGGATTAAGAGATGAGGTAAATTGGGGCCTACGCAATTTGAAGATTTGGGCTCCCAAACACTCCAAGGATTTCATTTCAAATCTTAATTTATATCTATTTTTTAAATCGGGGATGTCTGTGTGTCTGTCCAGGAGTAGTCGGGAATCAAATTACTTTTTACCCCTGATTTGGCAAATTTCTTCCCACACATGGCCGATTCCAGACCTGATTTCAGGACGTAGGATTTCGTTTTGCAGAATGCTATGTGTGGGTGTAGTTCTGATTAGTCGGGGGCCTTCCCGAATAATTAGGAGTGCTCTCCCAATGATCCAATATTAGCCTATGGATCATCTGGGCAAACCCTCTCAATTTATCCAATATGTTAGTTGTTCTACTGATATGTCCGTATGTAGGATGACTAGGAGATATAATTATGTTGTTATACTCCTGTAACAATAGTACTAAAGATAGCTACCCAAGAACAAGTCAAGTCTGTCTTGAGTCTTCTTCCAGAGTGTTCTTTATTAGGGCCAGCTCACAGGATGGTTACCATGGCAACGGGGCTGGTTGCCATCACAACGGGTAGCTGGACGAATACATTATGAAGGTTACATGTGGCTATAGATCCACACATCATAACATAACACTACCAGACAGGTAACTTTGAAAGACTATGCCTATAACTAATAATTTTTGGAGTAGGCCTATCAAAACAATTTTTTCACTTTTTTACTGCTCGCTTGGTAGGGTCTGTGACTAGAAATCTGATGCTAGGGCACCAAAGGTTGGTAGGTTACATAAATGAGGATTTAAATTAGAAATAGCTAAATAAAAGAAATATATGCATGTAATACTTTGAACTATTTTGCACGTGGTAGGTATAGGCCTAAGGGTGATAACGTTTTATAGTTTGTGAAAATATTCCTACTAGAAGAAAAGTTACAAAAGTAGGCCTATTTCCCATCGGGAAGCAGAAAATGTTTTATTTTTTTTTCTTACCTTACAGGCTTGTAGAATCTGCCCCAAAAATCGGTTATGCTGAGTAGCCTAGCCTACAGCCCATTTCCATTTGGAGAGAAATGGGACTCCAATCGGCTCAAATATGCCTGATTTCATGCAATATTGCCTAGAATTTTAGCCCCGATTCGTCGTTACACCAAGAATCGGGGCAATTTTTTAAATTGGGTCTGTGTGGGTGGGGTTGTAGGCTACTTTCCCCCGCCAAGGCAGTATGAGCGGGTAATTAACGCTCCCGCGAAGTAATAAAAATCGCCATTTCTACTTGAAATACATTGCCAAAATGTTGAAATTAAGAAAAAGCATGCTTTTCTACACTCTGTCCAGCCTCTGTAAGATTCTGTAGAACCGAGACTTCAAAGAGTACTGGTATAGGCTAGCATTGGGGTTTCGGTTCTTTAGAGACTGGACAGGGTGTACCCCCAAATATGTAGTTTTATCAACGTTGATATTTAAATAAGAAAGATATGAGAGAAACAGTAGGCCTAGCCTAGGCCTACTGTTATATCAATAAACAACATTTTTTTCCCTGACGCCGTCCACAACGCAGTAACAACTTCTAATTTATGCAGTGTTAGTAATGCATGTTGCACTTGACAACTCTTTTTCCCGCACCAATTAAGTCGGGGAAAGGTGAGGGGGTGGGGGCGGCTCTATCTGGGGAAACCATTCTTTCCTTGGTCCACACCAACATTTCTTGTTACATTTCAGTGTTAAACAATCTTTATTAGACTCAACTGATACTCTAGAACCAGTTCTTTAACATGATATATAAAAATTAAAATTTGAAGCATTTTCAATTCTTAAATTTCACAGTAGGATTATGTCTGAAAAAACGTAATGCTACGAAAGGGCCACTTTAAGTGGCTTGTAAGAATTATCAAAATACCCTTGAACAGTATTTTACCCAGCTTCATTGAAGCTGTGGAATGTTATTTATTGACCACCACTATAAAAACTATAGAGGTTTTGATCTTTCCAAATTCTATTCACAATATCTAAAAAGGTATTAGCAAAATCGGCAAAATCCTAATGCTAAGAAACGGCCAGTGATTGCTCATTGCTTATATGTATTAGTGAAAAATATTTTCACTGTATAATACCCCTAAAGTGAACATCATTTTAGTATAAAGGGAACAAATATTTCTCTCAACTACTAACCTCAATCAGGCATAACCAATATAAAAATACAATATTTCGTTCACCCCTTGGGTAATGCTACGAAACGACACTTTTTAATGTCTTGCATTAATTATTAATAACCAAGTAGGGGGGCCTGAAGAGATGGACAGATATCCATGTAATGAAATGTATCTATATATTAGAATTTAGCACCGATTATCGATATAATCCAAAAAATAAATATTCCAACATATCAATTTGATAATTTCAAGTTCTATACTGTAGAATATGGAATGTTAAAGACATGATTAAGCCATGCGTAATGCTACGAAACAGTTTTTCCTTCATTGCTATTATCAAATCTATTGGGTGGTTTCAACAGGCAATGCACCAAATGAAAGGGTATTTCCAGACATCTATAATTAAGTTATAGCTTACTATAGACACGAATCCATACCTAAAAAATACAAAACAAAGATAACGTATAAGGTCAGAGTGAAAGTGATTCCTGATATTCTATTTGTTTTTATGAAATAAATAATGCTATAACAAATTTGGATACAAGCTTCTTTAGATGCCATATATTAATATAGAATGTAATGAGAGCAGTGTCTAGGAGGCTGTATATGATGGTCACAAGTTTTTACCGACCTGAGGACCTCTCAAGAGGCCGCTAGGCCTCGAGAGAGGTCCTCAGGTTGGTGACATTATGACATATATTTCTGGCCATAGCTGGGTCGATATACTTCTGTCCAAGCTTTACATTTTGGCTGGGAAAATATTGGCTTAATTAAAGATTGTGATTTTGTTTCATTATTTTGTCACAGTTTCATTTTTCTACGAAATACCTTTTCTTAGGTGGTAAGTTTCTAAATAATTCTAAATAATTAGGTAGGCATAGAACATAGTGTTTTGGAATATGTGTGATCGTTACAACATTTATTAGCTTAAAATGAAATGAATTGACAAATACTATTAAATTGCTAACAAGAAATTAATATTTCGATTCCTCACGGCCACATTTTGCCAAGGAATTCAAATAAAATGGTTATAATCATGTGTGATCATCCCAAATACAGGTTATGGAGACGTTAGGCTGGAAAACCAAATGATGCCCGATTGGGGGAATTACTCAAATATTCATCTTCCCTAAATAAAACCTAAATGCAATTATTTAATCTCAACATATAGTAGCCGTTCTCTGTGCGAAAAATCAGGCCTGTCTGACTTCAGGAAGCCAGTACAGCCCCAATGTCGCACACACATGTATGTAACACTTTGCATTCACACCTCATTTCGCTCACCCATAAAATGGGGGTGTGGGCTCAGTGTAAGCTAAATACTAAAGTGGTTATTGAGTTCAGAAAGCAGAACACATCTTAGAAGGTGGGTGTCATTTACAGAAATTAATGATTTTTTTAAAATTTAGTGAGCAGTGCCAGGTATTTGGTCTTGTTGTGGCTGCATTATGATGAGTATTTAGGCGTGATTTTGACTGCGCCATATATGCGCAATTGAGATCACACCTATAGGCCTATTATTGACTTTTGAAGAATATATGTATTTGCAGATAAAATTGGTTGATTAACACATATTTGATATGAACATAAATGAATATGAATGAGAACTTGATCCAACACAAGCGTGAGACCAACAACAATACGGGAGGAAATGGACGCAATGGATTTCACATAATGATGGCTAATGGGATGTCCATTTCACTGTGATTCAAAGCTATAAGTATCACACTTCACTAGTTTGCGGCCAATCACAAAATGATCACAGTGCTATCACATTCAATTGCACTGAGTGCCCGTCGGGAACATACTCCCTCTTTATCTGTAAATTCCTCAAATTTACTGCCAATGCAGCGGGTCTTCTTTTCTGTGTTGGCATTTCTGGATTTGTCAATACATTTTCTCAAATCCCTAATATTGTTCATGAAATATTCCACATTCTCTTCTATCCCCAACTCCAAATTAAAATTGCCAATTCCTTCTGCCTCCTCCATGGTTTGTTTTGATTGAGCAGACGCTTCTTCCCAGAAAGAATAACCAATCAGATTCGAGCATTTAATGCTTGACCAACAGATGGCCTTGATACATGCAGATTATTGCATTGACCAATAGATTTAGTGCCTGATTTTTTTCACGCGTGGTCACTGATACACATTATACAATGGGCGGATTTCACTCTATTCCAGGGGATACAACCCCCGATCATGATATAAATAATTAAACCACTTGTTTTCAATACAAAACACAATAGAACGTTAGAAAAAAATGTATTAAATGACTAATTTAATGTTTAACAACCAGAACACAGGTCGTTTCATAGCATTACGCATAATATAGTTGTTTTCAGTGAAATCCTCATATCTTTGCCAATATTAGGATTTAGTGAATATCACTTTGAACATGGAAGGTCGAGGCAGTACACGCAGTATAGAAAAGATGAGAAATAAAACGATCCCAGGCTATCAACATCTTCCAAAAGTGTACCACTTTCGTAGGATTCAACCACACACACACACACACACACACACATATATATATGGTCATTTTTTCAAACTTCTCAGAATTAGGAAATATTTGTGCATTAATAAATATGGTATTTGGGTAATGTAACCTGAAAATCGCTACTGGATTCGACGAATATTTCTCTCCTAGCATCAATTTGAATTTTAAACTTATTTTTTCCTAGGTGCCTACGTCGGGGTAATAGTACGGAGGCTTAAAGTCCATTTTAAGCAGAATTGTTCATTTTGTGATAGAGCTAAGAAATTTGGTACACCAGTACTTTGACCTATTACATAAGTTCATTTTCATGTACCAAATCTCTTAGCTCTATCACAAAATGAACAATTTTTCCCTTAAACCCCACACACCTGAGCAATTTTGCGCCGATTTAACTGTCCCGATCCAGTCCCGATCCATTTTAGGATTTAACTTTCCATTTTAGGATTTAACTTTCCATCCCGATCAATCGGGAGTTCAATCGGGACTAATTTAAGCACTCGGGAGTAACCCACGATGGCTAAATTACTTAAATCGGGGTTGATTTTCAGCAATCGGGACAAGTTTAATTCCTATGTTTGCTTGATTATAGATTTGTCCCGATTTTGGCCGTGAATTCTATAATCGCTTCATAGTTTGGGTCTGTGCCCGATGCGTCGGGAACTGTCCCGATGCATCGGGGGGCCTCCCAGAGCCATCGGGAGGGCTCTCCCGATTATCAAAAAATGGAAAATCGGGAGCGCACTCCCGATGCGTCGGGGCGCGCGCCGATCGTAGTACACTGTAAGCGGTCCTTCAGTCAAATCCGTGTAATTTTACACGGATTCCACTGCGTTTTTGGATGACGGTTTTTCCCTGTAAAATCACATTTTCGTGTAAAATTACATGGATCCCATGTAAAAACTTACTCTGAATCCTTGTAAAACCCGGCTCCAAATTACAGTAGATCCGCAGAATTTGGCAGGACATTTTTTAGCATGGCAGTGTCCTAATTGTTATTATAGAAATGTGTTATTAAGAATTTACTCCTCTACCGTCCTCGTGAGGTGCTGTTTGCCAGACATGTACAGTCAGAGTAGCAAACCAAAGGCAACTTAAGATTGAACATCTATAGCCCTTTTAAAGATACAAGAACATACTAGGTTGCATCCTTTTATTCATCATTTATTATTAGCAATGGCAATGCCTGCAATGGCAATTCCAGCTCTCAGCTGCTCTGATGGGTGTTGATAATGAAACCTGAGTCCAGTTAGGATACTATAGAATATGGATGTGCATGATGGAGGGGTGTTGTTTTTACACCCTCTCTAAAATATCCCATACATAAAATACACAATTAGAATATACTATAATGATATCCAAAATGTTCTTAATTACAGGATGATTAATATATTATAGTGCATCAATATCATATAATTACTTTACTAGTGTTTTCAATATAAAGGAATTAGTAATAATGATGGGCTGGCTCATGCTGCCATCTAGTGTTATAGGTGGCAACATCTAGATGGCGCCTGTAGGACAGGAACAGAAAGAGAAAGAGGGGGAGAGGCAGACAGGGAGATTGCAATTGAAAGAAAGTTAAGAAAGAGATGGGCGGGAAAGGAGAGGAAGAGCAGGGAATATTTTTGTTCAGGAATATATATTGAATATATCCAGGTATATGTGTGATGTGTTACAGGAAAATGTGTCACAAGTCTCAAAAAAATAAAAAATATTGCTTTCCACTTTAGATAGCTCTATGGCTCCCTCAGAATAATCGCCGTTAATTTTGAAAAAAAAATAACTAAAAAGAATCATTAATGCTTTGTCTGTTTTTGGAAAAAAAAAATATTTATGTTTGTCTGTTTTTTTGTTGTTTTTTTTTAAAAAGATTTTTCATCATATATTAGAGTCTGTTTTGGGGGAAAAAAATATAGTTTTTGAAAAAATGTGCTTTTACGATGAACCCATGTATGCAGCTGATATTACACTGATCCCGCGGACCCCCAGGGGTGGTGCGTGGAAACAGTGTAATATAAGTGTAGGATTACATGATTTCCACGCATGCATGCTGAATCCATGTAAACTACAGTTCGTACCCGGAAACAACAGGAAATTACGTGGATCCAGATGAATTTTCAGCTGATTTCTTAGAGTGTACTTTTTATTTTAAATAGCCCTTGAGAACCTAAGGACGTTTGTGTATGTCTGGCACGATCATTCGCTTATAGTGAAGCAGAGAAGTTTTATTGTTCTTTGTTGCTTCAGTTAAGAAGATGAGAAGCTGTCATTTTAAATTAAGTTGTAATAAAGGGCATTTATATACACAGAAGTAATTGTATTGTATTAATCTATGTTCACAGTTGTTACATCATGTAGCTTTTGCTCACTACTAGTGGGAAAAATAGGTATAGCCTCCACTCTAGGTCCACACCCTCAGATCAGATAAGAATTGGTGAAATGTCAGTGATTGGACGCCTACTGCGCTAATCGGTTTCCTGGCCTAGGACTAGGCGTTCTAATAGGAATATAATGACATTTTGCAGTCTTAATGGAATTATAATGGTACTTTGCGGTTTGAGGCGAGAGGCGGTTTTTGCCTGGGAACATTAGGGACCGGGGACGTTAGGGACCTTTGTGCCCTGGCAGATTGGGAAGTTAGGGACTTTAGGGCCTGAGGACGTTTGGGCCCGGGGATGTTAGGGATGTTTGGCCCGGGGAACATTAGGGCCCAGGGACGTTAAGGCCCAGGGATGCTAAGGCCCAGGGACGTTAGGGATGTTTGGGCCCTGGGACCTTACCTTAGGGACGTTTTGGCCTGGGGACGTTTTGGCCCGTGGACGTTTTGGCCCGGGGACGTTTCGGCCCGGGGACGTTTCGGCCCGGGGACGTTTCGGCCCGGGGACGTTAGGTATGGGACCTTTGTGTGATGTTAGGGCCCAGGTACTTTTTTGCCTGGGGACATTAGAGACCGGGGACATTAGGGACCTATGTGCCCTGGCACATTTGGGCCCAAGGATGATTGGGAAGTTAGGGACTTTAGGGCCTGGGGACGTTTGGGCCCGAGGATGTTAGGGACCTTTGTGCCCTTGGACCATAGGGAGGTTAGGGCCCTGGGACGTTAGGGCCCGAGGACGTTAGGACCTAGGGACGTTTGGGCTTAGGGGCGCTTGGGCCTGGGGACGTTAGGGTCCGAGGATATTAGGACCTCCTTCCCTCTCTTTCTCTCTCCTTCTCCCTCTAAAGTGCAGCACAGTGCTGCCCTCTAGAGTGCTGCTCAGCACAGTTTCTGCACTCTAGAGTGCTGCACAGCACAATACTGCACTCTAGAGTGTTGCACAGCACAGTACTGCACTCTAGAGTGCTGTGCAGCACAGTTTCTGCACTCTAGAGTGCTGCGCAGCACAGTGCTGCACTCTAGAGTTACTTAGGGGGGTGCCTACGTCGGGGGAGGGCTGCGTACATCGGGGTAAGTTTTCTTGCCATTCAGTCAAATATTTCCCCCATACATTCGAGAGGATTTCCCTTCGTTTGCATGAAAGGGCTCCCTATAGTTTTTTTTGCAATATTTGTAATAATGGTATTATCATAATATACCGATTTAGATGTACTAATATGTACTATAATTAGATGGATAACAGGTGAATATATAACCGATTTGGGAAAAAAATTCAAGATACAGTCTAGGCTCAGAGTTGAGAGAGTCCCTCCAAACTGAGGGAAACCCTATCGCTCCAAATCGCAAATACTATTAAGCCATTAGCGCAGTAGGCGTCCCATCACTTACATTCCATTCCTATCTGATCTGAGAGGCTGTGAGCCTAGACTGGATAGGAGTATGAATTCATGTATTTGTTCATATATATGGGTGAAGTATACCAAATGTACAATCGGCAGCTCCACATATCTAATAAATGAGGCTTAATGAAAAAGTATATAAAATATATCTGAGTATATTGCGTTGATTGATAGAATCTGCTTCTTTGTGTTGAACTGTATTTGAGTCTCATTCTTGTCTTAAATTGAGGCTATCTGAGATGATTGGTGAAGGCGAATTGTATATCACCAATAAATATTGTGCTAGGAGCTTAAAATAGCCATTTCCTGTATCAAAAAATAGCGAAAATGATGTTTGTCATAAAATAATTGATAAAAGATATTATATTTCAATAAATTCAATGTTTATTTTACATTCGCAATTACTTTGGCCCTTTTGTAGCCAGAAATGTTGACATATTCATGACAAATATCTTGCCTACAGCAATATTCATGCTGGGGTAGTATTGGCATCATCAAGCAAACCCCCTTTCCTAGACTACTTTAAGGGGTATGAAATAAATCAAATATGTAATGCTAGGGGCCAGTGGGCAAGGTATTTGCATATATTTAATGAACTAACCATAAACATTTTAAAAAGTGCCACTAATCTCATGATATCTAACTGAAACAAAATCAAAGCCCATTTGGTGTATTTTTGGCATCATCAAGCAAACCCCCCTTTTTCAGGAATATTCAATACTCATGAAAGGAACTAGTTGATTTATTTTGGTAGTGATTTAAAGGTATCCGTCCATACAATAACTTAAATGAAGAACCTCAATAAAATATGTTCTAATGTTCCCTCCATCAACTATCCTAAATCAAATATCATCAAGCAAACTGCATCATCAAGCAAACTGCATTATTAAGCAACATAACAGGGGGTCTGGAAGGATGGGGGTGGAAACTATTTTTTCTAACTTTTTCCCCTTAAACATAACTCATAAACAACCGAAATAAGTATTCAAGTCAACGTAACAGGAAAACGATGGAGAAACAATGTTATGTTAATGTTTTGTATATTCTAAATATAAAGGGTTATATGAGTATAATGGGCAGAGGGTCAATGACCTGTGACCTGTACCGCTGCCATTACCATTACCATTACTAAATGGTTATCTGGCTATGGAATATTCTCACAAACTGAAGAGTATTATGGCCGTTACATGAAGACCTATCAAATACAAACTAATTTAAAACATTATGCATACATTCTTATTATTTATTTCTAACTTAAATCCTCATTTATGTAGAAATATGTACCTTTCCCCTGTGTCCTTACCATCAGAATTCAGGTCACAGTCTCTCCGAGCTGCCCTGACCACAATATTCATTATTAACGTTCCCAATTTTGTCTATATTAGCAGCGATATATCTTAGTTTATGTATGAGAAAAAATAAATCAATAGGAGCATTTTAAAAAATATATCAATTTTCAGCCCTGGATGGCCAAATGACGCATTTTCGTGAGAATTGACCGACCCATATATAATGCGTTATATCCGATGTGTACAGTGGCATAATATCAGGACACTAATTGGCGCGAAATTGGACAGGTGTGGGTCAACCAACCCGATTTATTTATTTTGCCTAAATCGGGAGTGATTTGCTCCTGGTGTGGGTCTCCGCAAATGGACAGATTTTAAAGTTTATTCCTTAGAATTTTCGATCGGGAGAAGTTAAATCGGCGGTCGCTCAGGTGTGTGCGGGCCTTTATCCTCTGTACCATAAGCCTTGTTGATTTACTAAAACTGTGGGGAATTACTGACAAATAAGAATTTACTTTTATCATTATACTCTTCCCAATATATTGGATGACATATTTTGAGAGTTTTGGGAGGATCTGTAATGTGTAGAGGCTTGAAAAACTTAAAACAAAATGCCCCGACGTAGGCATCCCACCCCGATGTAGGCACCCCACCCCCGATGTGGGCACCTTACCCCCGACGTAGGCACCCCACCCCCGACGTAGGCACCAATCCAAATAATTCACAAAACAGCTGCAAAACATTTAGGTATTTGTTTACACATATTGATGTCATCACACTGAAAATCATATGTATCATATCAGGAATAAATAAAATATATAGAGTCTACTTGCTGCCACCATGGGCCTACATGAAGTTGGGTACCTACGTTGGGGGGGGGTGGGGTGCCATAATATTTTCCACACATATTGTTCATATGCTCAGAATTTGAAGTCGTTAATATTACACAGTGCTCAAGAGACACAAGCAGCTTGAAAGATGAATAGTAACAGAATAATGGAATAAATTGTGCCCCGACGTAGGCACATGCAGACTTTAGCCAAATTGGTTTCTTTTCAAAAGAATTAGCCTACCATGAAAACTTAAAGGGACTGCCACACAATTTGATTTTTTTCTTTCATAAATATTATTGGCTTTATATGTGTATCATAGTTATCCCTGCTGTGGGGTAATTTTATATACTTTTTTACAGGCTTTATTGCCCCGACGTAGGCACCCTGTGATTTTAGCCATTTTTTTAAAGCCAATAATTTGGAATAAAAATAATATCTCCTATATTTTCCCCAGAATTTAACAAAAAACGCTTATTAAATGGTCGGATCCCTTTTATGAAGTAGGAATTTTGATATAGATCCATCATTTTGAGTGTCTACGGTCTCATTTTATTCATTTCAGTTTTTAAAAACGTCAATTTTCAGCTATAATTTCTCCGTTTATGTACAAAAAGCACATTGATAAAACATTTCAGATTAATAAACTATATATGGCCCGAAAGCTTGAGGTGGGATCTAAATGATGGGAATGAAAAATAAACAAAAAAAATAAAAATGTATGGTCAGTGAACCTTTCTGTCTTATTATCCACAGCATGCAGTGCTAATCATCATATTCCACACGTTTTATTTTTATAGCTGAATTCAAGACTCCAGCTTTCATAAAGCACCTGAAGAACTTGACGGCAGACAAGGATCCTAACATACAGGCTGTTGCAGCCTTGGCGCTGGCAAAGACAGGTAAGCAAGGAGCATCGCGGACTTAACAATGACATCCCTGGTTACATGTTTACTCCTCCATACAATTAAATTTATTCTGACGCACCATCACAGTTCAGATTTTGCGACCCAGAGACAATCAATGGGGGGATTGTTATTTTAACATTGGGTATTAGGGACGGATAGAGGATTGTCACTTTGACATTGAAATGGGTAATGATCTAACATTCAGGTGCACAGTGCATTAACAATTGACAATGCCCATGGACATGCTTCTCTGTTCTTTCTGTATAAGTAGTCGTTGTTGCTTCATTTGGATAAAATGCACTTTTTATTTCTTCATTCATCTATTATACACATTCAGTGAATCACATGCTAATTATGACATTTCTGACAGCCATGTATAATCATTAGCGGAGGGACTTCATTTAGAATGTTGAGTTTATGGCTATAAGTAAATGAGGAGAAGTCATGTCACGTTCCTTTTTCAGGGAAAATGTGTTTGCAAGTTTGGATTGAAGTGTAACATATATGACACACTGTTGGGACGTTTTAACATAGCTGGACAAAGGTCAATTTGACCTGAGAATTATCATCACCAAAATCATGTGTGTGCACAAATGAGATAAAGGTGACCTAAGTTTGTGATAAAAGTTCTTAACTATACTAGACCCAATGCACTACATCAAAAGGGATGTATCTAGAATGTTTATTGGTGATATTGTTCACTTTAAACGTTTCTCATTTTCAGTGATACATGAGGAAAAAAATATATGCTTATATGCTTATATATATGCCTGGTATACAGCGAGCCCTCTTCCCTCTACTATGCTTATATATAACCTTAGTCCATTCTGGGTCAGATTTTTGTTATATTTTGAATGCAATATGAGGCCATATACCATGGTGTCATCAAGCGCCCAGCTTATGGCGACCTTGACCTTGATCTATTCGGCTCTGTTAGTGTGTCTAGCGACTTAAAAAAGAAATAGATAAAAAATCTGAATTGGTAGAAATGATTTTAATATAGTTTTACCCCCTGATAGCGAAGTTAAGGCGTTTTTGTTGTTGATCTGACCCATTACGGACTAGAATGATTATACCACTCTGGTTATGGCATTCAAATGGTATAATTCATGGTATAATCCCTAAATATCAGATTGACGTATGGAGACCTGAATGGACTACCAAGCTGGTTGCTAAACTAGGGATACTCCCGCCAGCAGATCTATGTACAACAATGCTGACCACCACAGTGGACGAAGATTGTCTTCTCCTAACTGATTTTGTATTCGTAACAATGGGGCTTTGTACAGCCTGTGGACAAACTCACACTCAACCTGGTACGATTTCTTGTCGTGATATGAAGGAAGCTCAGGAGCAAGGTCTAGTAGCTAGTGATGATGAGGACAATAATTGGAAAGAATATCTGGACGGTAAACTGTCCGAATCTCCTGAGGAGGATAATGTCGCCAGTGCTTCGGCTATGATTGATGTCCTTTCCAAGCTCCTTACGATGGCCTCCAGAAGAAGCAACTAACGTCTGTGATTTTCCAGCCAAGCTGCAGAGAAAGTTACAATGGCTTGCGTCTTGGACCATATATCCCACCAAAATCCTAACATTTTGAAGCCTAAGTCACCATGTCTGGCGGCTTCTTTCAGCCAGCCATTGTATGTCGTCACTACTCTCGGTGCCCTTATCACCAGCAAATCTCGTCACAGACTTTACCAATTAAGCTGCCCTGACTACAATATTCATCATTAACATTCCAAATTTCGTCTATATTGTTAGCAATATGTCTAGTTTATCTACGAAATATAATAAATCAATAGAAGCAATTTTAAAAAATTAAGGTTCCAAGGTATTTAAATTCTTGTACAATTTCAATATCTGAGCCAGATAATATTAGGGGCTTCAGGGAGGGTGTTTGTTTTTTTGAGCTGGATCTATTTTCACAGATCATGGCTTTTGTTTTGTTCGCATTAATTGTTAATTTGTTTCTGGAGCACCAGTTTTCAAGGTGGGGCAGTGAGGACTGAAGTATTTCGAGGGATTTGGGAATAGAAGGAGATGAGACATAGAGTATTGTGTCATCGGCATAAAGCTGACAGGAGACTTGATTATTTGAGAGTGATTTGATGTAAGAGGGTAGGGTGTTGATATATACTATGAAGAGTAGGGGGCCAAGAATGGAGCCTTGTGGGACACCGGTTGAGAGTGGTAGGGAAGTGGAGAAGGCGCTTCCAATTTTCGTTGATTGGGAACGCTTGGAGAGATAGCTTTTGAACCAGGATAGGGAAGGGAGGTCAAATTTCAGGAGCTTGAGTTTGTTGATTAGGATATTGTGGTCATGGGTAGCAAATGCCTTTTTTAGGTCAATGAAGAGGGCAGTAGTTGGGCATTTGGAGTTGAGGGAGGACAAAACACCATCGAGAAAGTCTGCTAGGGCTAATTGCATTGATTTGTTTGCTCTGAAACCATGTTGTTTTTGGTGGAGTAATTTATGAGATTCTAAGTGGTTATAACTTTGGTAATGTACAATTCTTTCAAGTATTTTGCCTAGGATTGGGAGGAGGGAGATTGGTCTTAGGTCTGAAGGGGAGTCTGGAGATTTGATTTTTGGAATCGGGACGACAGTGGCCTTTTTGAAACTATCTGGGAAGGTGGCCGTGTTTATGGGCACTTTGTACATGTGGGTGAAGTGAGGTAGGAGAGATTGCATGGCATGTTTGATGATGTGGTGGGCCCGGCCCCCCCACTCAGTATATTAGGGTGACACCAACGCTCATTCCCTAATTTCAAAAACACCCCCTTATCTACCTCAAGTGGGGGAGCCGGGGTGGTGGGGGGGTCAGTTCGGATACTCAGTTCGTAGACTTCTGCTTGAGAGAAGGTGCGGAGAGAGAAGGAGGGTAGGGGGGAGTCAGTGGTGATGAAATCAAGGTCAGACTTTGAGTGTGTGGGTGGTGGGGAGATTTTGTCAGCGAGTGAGGGGCCTACATTCGCAAAGAAGGTGTTGATTTGTTTTGGAAGGTCTTGGTCTGGTATGCCAGGGAAGGAGATAGGTGTGTTCTGAGATTTTGAAGGTAGGATACGTTTGATTTCTTTCCAAAATGCCGTTGGGTCTTTTTTGTTGGATTCAATGGCAGTTCTGACATAAGTGTGCTTTGCCTTTTTGATGGCATTGTTGATTTTGTTTCTTAGTGCTTTGACCAAGGACCAAATGTTAGGGTCTTTTAGTTAAAGGGCTTTTCGGTGGAAGTAGTTTCAGCTATTAGCTATTAGCTCTATAAGGTCTTTGGATACCCATGGGATAGTTTGGGGGTTCTGAGGGATGTTATGGGGCAGATGATGTCAGCTGCTTTTTCGATGCCGAAGGCAGTACGAGCGCCGAAGGCGCTAGTACTGGGAAACCTTATATAAGTTCCACTTTTTTGCCTGCTGTACAAACGTCGGCGTTCAGGGTATAAATAAAAAACACAACTCAGCATCCTGCCACCTAAATTTTAGATGCATTTGCATACACATCGTGAAAAATTTTGCTCCCGCAAATTGATAAAAAAATCACTATTTAAACTCAAAATACTTTGCTGAGATGTTGAAAATCAGAAAGAGCATACTTTTCTCACCCCATGCTTGTAGTTTCATCACAGCTTTTACTTAAATAAGGAAGATATTAGGGAAACTGTACTGTTATAAAAAAAAAATAATTCTGCTGTGGCCTGCCCTGCGGTATGTGAAAAGGCATAGGCATAGGCTGGCAAAGGCTGACTTCGCTGACAAAAATCCGATCGTTGTGCAAAACTGGCTTGTCTAATATGGTATTCTAAGGCATTAATATATAAAATAATTGCCTAACCCTATACACCATCGGAAAGAGAAATGTCTAAGCTTGCATTTGAGGGTAATCATAGTTCTATATCACTGTTATCGATATAAATATCGATCATAACAGACCAATGCACACTAGGTTTTAGCCAAAGTACTGTACATTATTGCGTCATAGCCGGCATATCGCTGGGAAATTACGCTCCCGCGAAGTAATAAAAAACGCTATTTCTATTCAAAATACATTGCCAATATGTTTAAATCCTGAAAGAGCATGCTTTTCTACCCCTATATATTTAATTGTATCAACATTTGTATTTAAATAAGGAAGATATGAGGGAAACTGCACTGTCACCATTGAACAATAATTTTCGGTCTTTCCCATGCTGCTTGACAAGTAGGCCTATAGGCATAGCCCACGTTGCTGGCCTTGATTCCCTGAAATACATGATCAAGATGTTAAAATTCAGAAAGGGCATGCTTTTCTACCCCATTATAATATAGTTTTATCAACACAAATTTAAATAAGAAAGATATGAGGAAAACTTTAGGCCTATCTTTTTGTCAACACCCGATATGGCGGCAATGACACAATATAGTACCGGTCGTTGTGACATCTTCTAATTTACACTATGTTAGTAACGCACGTTGTACTTGACAACGCCTTTTCCCGCGCATGTGTGTTGGGGTTGAAGTGAGTGAGTTGCTATAATGCCATGGCGACATCCAAGTGGAGTCAAATTCATGGCAGTGTTGGGGTTGAAGGCTTTTTTTTTTTTCAAGAAAAATTTGATTTGCGAACATTGTTGGGTTAACCCAATAATCTCATGATACACAAATGGCAAAAATTTCATATGTACATGATTTAACGTTATCAACATTAGTGATAATCATTACTTGGAGGTATACATAGAGAACCTTATACAATGGCGGGACGATTCAATATATTTAATCACCATTCATTCTAGTATTTTACAAGATATAGAGCCCTTAGTGGGCGACGATTCTTTTTTTGAAAATTTTTACCTTCGATGTAATAAGATCATTTTATTAAAAATACGTACGAGTATAAAAACGGGTTTTTCATAAGCAATTTCTTTGACCACAAGTTGGTCCGTATATATAACAAGGGTATTGTCCCTGGTTAACGACCCTTGGAAGAATTTATTTCTCTTTTCAAACAAATATTTCCACACTTGATTAACCCCAATGAGCATCATTTTTCAGTGCTCTTTTAATTTGAGCCCATTCAGAGTTCCTCAGTAGGTTCAATAGTAGAATTGGTCAGGGGAAACCGTTTTCTCCTTGGTCACAACCAAAATTTCTTGTTTAGAAGGATTTTTTCGAAAGCTTGTGAAGGTCAGTAATTTTGGAGATGCTGTCTTTGATGGTTTCAAGGAACCTAATGCAGGAGCCAGATGGTGGGCGGTAGATATTGGCCAGTATGTGTGGTTTTGAGTGGAGTCTGCAGATGATTGCCCATCGGGCTTCTAGGTCCGTAGTGGAGGAGTTTAGATCTGACAGAGTTGAAACATCAATGGAGAGATAATTTTTGGCATAAAATGCGAGTCCTTCACCTCTCGATGCACGGTTGGTTCTGCCATGATTTCTATCAAGGCGGTGAAGTGAGAAGCCCGGCAGATTAAAACGGTTGTCAGTGAGGTGGGGTTTCAGCCATGTTTCAGAGAGGGATATCACATCAAGCTCTGAGTTATGGAAGTCCGCAAAAAAGGGTTCAAAGTTCCTAGATAGGCTTCTTAAGTTGAAGTGGACTGTTGTGAAGCCCCTTCTTTTTCCTAATTCAGTGGGTGATGGGATTGGGTTCAGATCTTGGTTGTTTGAAGAAGTGGGGTTTAATTTTTTGGGACAGGCCTTTTTCTGGTTCTGTGTCTTTGGGGACAGTGTGGGGGGTGGATTATGAGTAGTAATAAAAGGATTTGGCTGGTGAGGACCATATGAACCTGGTTGTGTTGTTATTTCTATCTAGTCTCATAGCCACTACAATACGTGGGAAATAATCAGACACTACAATATGTTAATATTTTCCATATGAAGGAGATAGAATTTTTCATAAAAATCAAATGAAATTGTAATAAATCAGGTTGATATTGTTCTTGGCATACCAGTAGAGAATTTGAATATGAAAGTTATGAACTGGATAATACTACAGGCAAAGGCCTTTGTGTATAGGCAGAAACTCTTCGGTAAAGGTGTCCTGACTCAGCTTCTTCTCATGTATGAACTCAGATCAAGATGCACTGTTACAATTTATTCACATTCGTTTAAAGCAGTCAGTAAGGAAGAAAAAGCAATGTGGCGAAGGCTAAAAGCGGACATAGAAGAGCAGATAGAACTCTTAAAATAAAAACAAAAATAAAATCTCCGCAGCTATCAGGATCTTAGAATAAAGCCACCATACAAATGCAACAGTCGTGAAATCTCAGACAATAAAGGTTGCTAGATATCTGTTGTTAGTAATAGTTCTTCAATATTTAAAAAGGGTCGCCATTCTTATGTTCTCTCTTTTTCAGAAAAAATATCGTCGCAAGGAAACCCAAGTCTTAGAAATGTAAAAGCCTAGATGGCAGGATAAAGAAATAAAAATATTTAAAAAAAAAATATAAAAAAATATTTTCCATATGAATAGCTTCTTGTTTGTTGTTCACTTATTTTAATTTTAGCTCATGTATAATACGTATAATGGCATCTGAATTCTGAATTCATGATGGAGAAGATGAGGATCCATGCATGCCTTGGTACCACAACAAACACCTCGCTATATGGGATTGTTGATGAAGGGTTTAGTTGAACTGACACAGTGTTTCTACCCTTTTCCCTGCGACAGACAACTCTCATGATTACCTGAGATTTAAATCCAACGAAACGTTGGTAGAAACACAAAGCGAAGCAACAATCACTAGGCCTACACAACTACTCCGCATATTCTCTGCCACTCGATAATAACTCCTCCATGAGCTACGCATTTGAGTGGATTATGGCTTGTAATCATCTCATGTTGATCCCAATTATAGTTCCTGGTGGTCGGAATTGCAATCGCTTGTTCACACATACCAGGCACGCATACACATTTCAATTATAGAACATCAATAGAACAAATCCATACTCTGTCCTAGATATTGAAAATGGCACCAAACTATTATGAAATATCCACACAGCGTAAACAAAGGTTGTTCGATCTTGTGATCAAGATCGATTATTTACTTATCGAAAGTTCATCCATTGTTTAAAGGTTCCCTATACCGTCCGATGGTCAAGTTTCCGTTCCCTGCAGCCAATTGCTATTGACGTAAGGTTCATGAAATACAAGTGTGGCCTGTATTGTACCTGTCCAAAGGGATCCCCTCATTTAAGAACCTCCTAGCTAATCAGAAAATGGGGAATCCATAACAAAAAATATCTTTTTTCCCATAGAAAATAGGATTTTTTCCTTGCCTGACAGGTCTGCCAGCTAACACTCCCAAAAGATCATACTTATGCTACCGAACAATATATCGAATTAGGGTCTTTGAAGGGAAACTCCCTCAGCGTTGGCCTCGGAGGTCAACGTTTTGAAAAGTACATGTTAACATTCAACATATAATCAGTTGTTACACGCTAATTGTTAATCGCCATCGATGTTGGCGGGATACACACCTCAATATCATTACAACAGAGCTTGATAAGCTTTGTTTGTTTAAAGATTGTATTCAGCAAGACATTATACAATAACGTACTTTTCTCAGACTTTGCTGACAATTATTATAGAACTACAACTACATTTTAACAGATTTTAATTATATTATCCAACTCAAAGTATTAAATTACTATTTGTAATTGTATGATATGGTAAAGTTAGCGTTGTTATTCTAATATGTTTGTAACTGTCTCTAATGTGTATCCAGGAGCCACATAAAATATACACTGTAGGTAGAGTAGCTATACTTTAGTAGTTGTGTAACAAAGACAGGGAAATAATGTTGGCATGGCCTGGTATAGACTTCTATTTGAGAAGGCCACGACCTTTTTATTGATGTACCATCAAGAAGACAAATCAAGAATTCCCTAATCTAATTACATTGCATCACATTCATTAAACTCAGCAATATAACTCACGATCTCTTATCAAGAGTAGATTCATAGCCATAAGATATACACAATGTACAAACACTATAATTTCATGCAAAGTCAATGAATGATTTTTGTTATGTTTGGAGTTTTGAATTAAAATAACCATCACCAAAACAGTAAGCCTATTTATAACAAAGTATACTTATTTGTCCACAGGTATGAACAGCAAGGAACACGAGAACATCCTTCTTGATATGTTGAAAAACAAAGACAGACTTGTACGGGAGAGTGCCTGCCTGTCACTTGCTCATATGAAAAGCGAGAGAGCTATCGTGCCTATAGTTGGCCTTTGGTACGTATAGGTTTAAATAGATGATCAAATCTTGGACTGGGAAAAGAGAAAGAGAGTGTTTACTATTTTTAATAAAAAAGTAACAACCTTATATATCCCCCCCCCCCCCCCCAAGAAAAATTGTTTAAATATATGGTCGATTCCAGTGAAATCGGGGCCAAAACCTACTTTTTTTGCATTTTTGTCTATAAATGGAAGAATATTGATGTTACAACCTTCATATTTTCTGGGGATAAACATAATATGAGCCTGTTTATCCCTACTAATGATTTTTATTTTTTGTGCATAGGGGAATCTCTGCAGTGACCAAAATTCATCGGCAATAGATTACGTATGCACACCCTAAATATTGTGTTATTGCACAGATATTTATCATCTGAGACCATTTTAAAACAATGAAATAATTATATTCAACACACACTGGAAGGGCTTGTCAATGTATAGAAACAAATATATTTTATCAACATCAAATGAAATCACCAGACTCAATTTTTCATGACAAAGTCGCCAGATTTTGCTATAAGCAACGTTTTTCCTACCTATTTTTTCCCCTTTGGAGATTAATACAAAATATTTCTCACATATATGTTTCTTAGTGTGATTCGTAAATTATCCCAGATTTGTTTGATTCTGCACTTATTTTTACGACTCCTAGTAAGCCTTATAGATAAATAATTCATATTTGTATTGAATTCAATAGTAGAATGACAATTAGCAACATTTCTTCTACGAATAATGATCTAATAAGTCACCATTTTTGGTGTATTTGATCATTGTTTATATCTTTAACGATCATCAAAAGTCACATTAACATTGTTATTTCTTGTGTACATGTACTTAAAATGTCAAACGTAATCTATCGCGATGGATTATGTATGACATGATGGATTACGAATGACACGGTAAAATTGCTATTCTGAAGACAAGAATCATCTATGATTAATTTTTATTGCTCAGAATATCTGGAAAGGGCCAAAGTCAGTGAACTGACATGGTTTCTTTCATAAAGTAGCAATATTTGTCATAGAACTCCCCAAATAAAAATGTATATCATGATAGATTACGAATGACATACTTGATTACAAAAGACACTGGAAAAGAGATATTTCTTGAAGCAGGAGTAATCAAGGACTAATTTATATTGCTTTGAATATATGGAAAGAAATAATGTTGGAGAAATAGCATGAAATGAGATAGATTACAAATGACACTGGAAAAAGGGTATTTTGGAAAGCAGAACTCTTCCTCAAATGATTTTTTTTGTTTAGAATGTATGGGAAGAAATAAATTAAGTCAAAGAAACCACATAATATTTTCATAGAAATGTAATATATTTCATACCTCGTGGCAAATAAATGAGAAATTGCATCAATTGAAAATTGAAAACACGAAGTTCATTATGCATAAATACATTACTATATGTACTAGGTACAAATCGTTTTCACCTATCTGCAGACCCAATCGTGAACTTTTATCATATATTTAGAGGTTTACTCTTCATGACATATGGGGTATAGTGAAAAAATGAGAAGAATATTACTAAGGATCAAGGAGCAGTAGGTTGCAACGATCTTTAAATACTCACACAAAACAGTTAAAAAAAATAACAAAAACTTTCTTTCAACATTATGAACAAAATTAAGCGCTTCCAAATGATATGGTTTTGAATAATTAAAAATCGGACATTTTCAAATTAATATATTGAAAGATCCTATATTCAACCTTAAGGGGTGTCATTCGTAATCTATTGCTATATTTCAATGGAAACACTTGTATCACCTCTAATTCCCAGAATTGTAAGACTTAAGAGCTAATATTCTGGGCTTTTCATCCTTGAACCATCATCATTCAATGACAGAAAAATGATAACGATTGGATAACATGATGAAAATTCGATAATGGATAATTTCACTTGAATCGACCATATTACATTCTTGGTCAATAGACAGATAATCTTTTTTTTTCAACAAAATTCTTTATTTAGGATATTTGATGTACAAAACACGCTCATTCCGTAGAATATTTTTCCTTGGGTCCTGAACTTATTTTCTTACAATGCAAACCGTTTGTGGATGATTTAATCTAGTGTAGATGATTAGAAAAAAACTATTTCTTCCATACGTGATTACATTATGAACATGAGTAATGATAGGGATGTTGCAAATTAGTAGGTGAGATGTGATGGGAAAAACATAATACTAGACTTATAGTACCGCAACGACAATTTGAGTGGGTGAGTGAGTGGATAGGTGTATCTTCCATTATATTACTCTATATTATCGAAGGAACACAAGCGTGGAGGCAGTTACAACGGCGTTCAAAAGTCCGCCCTTTATTCAGTAAAACATGAGAACAAAATTTCATAGGTGAAATGGCGATGTGTTAAATTGCGTATTGCGGTTAGATCCGAACTGGTTGGTTGCCAACAACAACACAGCATGGCGGGAAGGTTGGTAACTATGGGAGCGAGCCATACCGCAGATATAACCTTATTCATGATTACATAATAAATAAATGCCATATATACCATATGCATTATGTTTGCTACAATTTTGCTACAATCTTCGATACTCCTCTTTAGAATTAAACCATTGGGATGCAAATTGGATGTGCCAACATTTTCTAAAAGCTTAGGATGGTTTATCCATCGCTTCATATCTTATCAAAAAGTTATTCTCGTGATCTTAAAGAGATAAACCACTGTCATATGCACTGCTGCAGGCGCGAGTTCAAGGAACTAATACATGAAAAATAAGGAGTGACAATAATTTTTTCAAACTTTTTCTTGAGAAAGAACATGGTTGGAGGATAACAAAAAGCAAAAAAAATGGATCTCAGCATATTTTTTTTTCATTCTAGAGACCATCAAAGTTTAGTATTTGAGTATGTGGGGAAAATGGATATTTTCTCAGTTTTTCAAAGATTTCAGACAGACAAATAACATTTTTCAGTTGAAATGACTTCTAAACATAGCCATTATACAGGTTTACCCTCATGTATGAAAAAACAGGGTATCAACATATTTTGAAAGATATTATTCAGCATTGAAAATCTTCAATATTTCTGTTTTTAACTCATCTGGATGCAGATTCAGTTGAATAACTTTTTTAAAAAGTCGGTGACCCCCATTTTTTATTGCTTGAGAGGGTAAAGGAATATGTTAGCTATGCCTATAGAGATTTTTAGGAAAAAATTATTTTCAATTATTTTTTTATACTGAAAAAACGAAAAAAATTGTCCTTTTCTCATAGACTTCTATAGTGAACAACCATAAATTTCAGGGCTCCCTGAAATGAAAACTAACCCGGTGACATATTGTTTTTATTGGCTTTTTGAATTCACATAACTTTGTTCTTTCACGAGGCAAAGTTTAAACAAAATGTTATTTTCAGTTTTTTTCCCAGTTGAACTGTGGTTTATCTCTTTAAAAGCTTTAACCCATTGAGGACGGGGGCACATATTTTGCCTGGCTGACGGGGGCCCTTTTCCCCCTTTTTGGGCTTCAGGACGGGTGTTTAACATGAGGTTTAGGCTTTAAAAACACTTTAAGAATATTTTCTTCAAATAATATGTGTCACATGTACATCTTTAATAGGTGTAAACAGTTATTGATCATATTTCTTCATAATTTCTAGAATTTGGACTTCAATAATTAAAATAATGGGTCTCAATTGGGTGCAATATGGTGGTAACCTTGCTCCAAATTCACTTTCCAGCATTTACGTATGTTAATTATGACGTCATCATTATTGTCTCCATGACAACATACCTATAAAAATATTTCTAGTATGTTTGTATACATATATTTCAAATTTCATAAAAATCTGTTCATTTTTTATTAAGTTATGCCCCCTTCAATTTATATAAAAAGTTAATGCCTTGAGGCATCACCCCGCCCACTGAGCCAAATTATGTGTGATGCCTTAAGGCATCAGCCCGTCCACTAAGCCATTTTGATGTTGATGCCTTGAGGCATCAGCCCGTCCTCAATGGGTTAATAATATCCAATGCAAATTGAAAAGAATAATAGAAAACAAGGCTGCCGAATACGTTCAGAATACTTTCGGAGATGTGAGTGAAGGAGTTTAACGAAAGAGTGTAGACCTACTCAACATTTTAGGACATTTTATTTGTAGTATTCTATTCACACGAAGTTAATTAAATTAAACCAATTTTTAAAGCAATTTCTTTTTAGGAGGAACGATCCAATAAAGCATGTGCGAGAGGCGGCTGAGTTAGCCCTATCGCGGGCTGGACACGATGCTGCGAAGGAGGCGATGCGTATAACCAAGGTCCTCACTACAGAAGTGGCTGCATTGAAAGATATGAAACCAGTGGAGGGAAAGATATAATTTTCTATTTATTAGAAATTTATAAATGAATGAATACAAGATATGATGTCATACTGATTGATGCATTAAATAGAGTAGACTTTCTGAATGCATATGAATATGATATTTAACATTACATATAAATATCATATTTATTCATGGTTTAATATGTTTAATATTAATGCATTTGAATTTGATGTTTTTTCATCATACATAGGGGGCCTATAGATCTGTTAATGTATAATATTTATCAATGATAAATGGGATTGAATATCATATTTATTTATTAATGATATTGTATATTATATTATATGATAATTGTATAGATTGATGCATGTATGCATCAATGTATACAAGTTACATATTTGTATTTTGTATTTGTACAATTTTCTCTAAGATGTGTCACGATGTAGCCTACCATATCGTATTTCGGCTGAGGACGTACACGTGTGTATTTTCAATACATAAACTTGTAAATAGTTCAAATGTATTTTTTCAATCGCGATGAGTAAAAGCCTTTACAAATACTTTATGATAAGGGGAGGGGGTCAAAATGTGTATACGTTGTTTGTTGTCTTTGATATTTCATTGTTTGGACAATATTTGAGTTTAAACTATTGTTGACAATAAATGAATGAATTTTATACATGTGGCACTTATTCCGTTTTATTTACCACTAAACGTCCTTGAATATAGAAATACAGGCCTCGTAACCTTGTCGGAATTGATTTGATAACCACAAGCTTTGATCGCAGTGGGCAACCCGAGGAGTCCTGCCTAGACCACTAGAGCCTGGATCACCCAATAGAACTATAATTATAGAGAGCTTATCCAGGGTCCATATAACTCCTCCTGAATTCTATGATCAATCCACTATTTACGAAGAACTAGAACACCTTTATGAATAATATATATCAGTGTTTATGTGACATGGATTTTTTGGAGTTCGGTTTTCAGTATGTCCTATGTAACTGTGACATATAGTTTGAATAAGAATTTATCATTGTGTTTAAAGTTTTTTAAGGATTTTATTTTAACTGGGTTTAACAGATCCCCCTGTGCGGTTTTTTCCATCCGGTCCCAGTATTTCATATTATACAAACATAAAAGTTGCAGTTTTGGTTAATTTTGTTTTTTAAAAATGTGTTTTCTGTTATTTAGCCTTTCTTTACCTACCTACCAGCAAGTCCATTGGACGAAATATTGAAGGAGGTTGTCATGCTCTTTGTTTAGCAATTAATGACTTCCATTTTACTACATACCCGGAAAATATACAGTTTTCCACATACTCCTGTTTCCTTTGCCCAAGCTTAGTAAATAGACTATAGAATATTGAAATATTGGCTAATTAAGGCTAGACAAATATTCCTTATAAATTCCAGTAGTATACCTTTCAACCGAAATCGAAAGTGTGGCACAAAAAAATACGAAAATAATGGAAGATTGAATAACATTCACAGGTATGAACATGAATTGAAATATTCCTGATTTATAAGACTTAAAAAAAAGTTGAATGATGGAGATATACAGCCGACTTCAATGATCGAGTTAATCTCGCACTGCAAAAAAGGTAACTTTCCACCACAACATTAGCCGGAATGATCGTGAGCATAGTGGCGACAGCTGGAGGACTTTTCAGGATATTATACATGGGAATAATAGGCTAATATTGCTGCAACGAGATTATGAGATGAGTAGTTCTGAAATTACCCTAGCACCGTTTTTGCAATTTAGCCTACGCTAGATGAAGACTACTCCAACACCTAGATAGCATTTGCAACCAATAAACGCCAGGGGTCAGGACTGTAGCCTGGACTTAACTACAGTCGCTCTATGCATTTATACTCACTCTTTTTTTTTGTTTTTGCGACAGACTTTATTCAATTGCCTGCCATCTGGGCTATTACAATGCTAAGACATGGTTATGCGAATGAGTACTTTATGCAATAGAAACAAAAAAGGGGACATAATTCTTAGGGGGTGTAGACATGCGGTAAGGAGAATAAATCAGACAGTGGAATAAGCATACTCACTCTTACATCGCTTTTACTTTTTTAATCGCGTTTTGTATCACTTCCGGGACAGGAAGTGAATTCCGCCCATAGACAATGCATTAGCAAATAAATATCCTCTCTCTCCATTGCCCCACCAATGTCCCGAAGTTTCTGGTCAACATATATATATGATATTATCATGAAATAATTTTACCATATATAATAATCAGAAGCAAAACACCAACACGGGGATGGCACTGGAGAGTGACGGCCTGTGTTACCACCCATTTATTATTAGAAAAAGAAAAATTTCGTCCACTCGCACAGACAGTGAGGTACAGAATGGCGGTCAGTGCGTCCTTAGCAACCAAGCAAACTTAATAAACATATAAGGTCACATATAATAATCAGGAGAAGCAAAACACCAACACGGGGATGGCACTGGATAGTGATGGCCTGTCTTACCGCCCAACACCCAATAATCAATATGAAGCAAGTCCAGCTGCTACACGGTAACAGTGACGGTTATCAATGTCCATAAGACGATTTAGCGGTGATGACAGATAAACAAGAACCGCCATTCATTTCCAGTGCCCCATGTATTTTATATCTTGCAACGAGTCGCCTAACTCTTGCAGATACATTGCACCACTACGCCTCAGAGAATGTAAACCAGTATATTTATTCGCCAGTCCAACATTTGACAACAAGATCTTAAATTTTTTTAGAAGTTCTGCATATTTCACAGGAACCAGACCTTTCGGTGAAGGGCGCATCATCAAAGGAGAACTGTCTGCTGCAGGGTATAGGAGTAGGTATTCTCGAAGTCTAGGGTATACATCAAAAACATAATTTGAGCACCGATGCACCAGCAAATACAAGGAGTTGTTGTCCTGGGCATGAGTTTTTGAGGAGCATACAGTGAACAATACATAGTCCGAATAGAATTTCACGTCAGACTGTAGGAGAATGTGACCATCTGAAGAACCACTGTCCACAATATTGCTCTTGCGTAACAAGGTCCTGAAGCATATGATACAGCAAAGCCAATAAATCTCGCTTAATAAGTCTCTGTTTGAGGATGAATACATAGTATATAGTTGAGCAGGCGTGAGGAATAGATGCTGTACATGTCCTGGGGCCAGGATTTTCTTTAACCCAGATAGCATGACTTTAATCAAGTAAATGTCCCTGAAGGCAGTAGGATGTTTGAGCATATTATGCAGGGACATAATGCTACTCAGATAATTATTAACCGTTGTAAACGTGCATGAATTACTAAGGTGTACTAAGAATCTAGCTAAGCAATAGTAGTAGAATCAGCAGGGCACGATTCTAGGCCAAGTTCATTGCAGAAGGTAGTATAGCGTCACCACTGTGAGCCCCTCATAGACAGTGTTGTGAGCCCAAGCCGAGCAGATGACTTCAGTGACACGTTTATCAATCACAGGCAACTGTAGAGCTGCAACATAACGAGAAACGACGTAAAAAGTCAAAATCGTTGTCAATACACACTCTTGAAATCTTGTCTGCACAAACATTTTCAACGCCCTTAAAGGAGAGGATGCATGAACTTTTTTCTTTTATTTATTGGGAAGAGTGTCAGTTCCTTGTCCCGATTTTAAAATCTAAATCATATACAAGCAATATTATCAATGTTACAAAAGGTTTTATTCATGAAAACTAGAGCTAGGAACAAAACGCATTAACTGCCACCTACCGTGACTTTCTGCCTGTGTGACGTCAAATTTTTTTCCATGAAACTCTCTTATATCAGTCATTCTCATAGATTTTCCAGACAATGCCAATCTTGTCTCCTCTCCCTCTCTTCTCCTCCCCCTCTCTCTGCCCCCCCCCCTCTCTCTCCCTCCTACATGGACCTTAGGCCTAAGTACTACCCCGACATAGGCCCCCTGTGATTTTAGCCATTTTGGGCAATCTCAAATTAATATAGATCTCCAAATTGAAATAAACGTCCAGTAAATTGTTGGATTCCTATAAGAAGTAGAAACACAACTGCCTCTACAATCCAAGTGCCGAAGGCACTTGTATACCGATAAAACAGCAGTTCAGTTTAGTTTGTGTGATGGGCAGTAACTAAAAGACTCACTACAATAAAAACTTCTTTTCTACGTAGGGTGGGGGGGGGGGGGGGGGGGCGGCCTGTTTGTGGCGGGTGTGGCCCCTCTTCTTTGTTCGTTCTTCCCATATTTAGCTTAAAATTTAGTACGTACATTGTTAAATAACATTATTATTTTCATTTTCTTTACTCCAGTACGCACTGAAACACATTAGACACGAGATGGCGCCCCACACCATATACGTTGCATTATACATATGCCTTTCACTACCGCTACATGTCTCTACCATAGTGACATTAGTGTATTCGAAAAATAAGGTAATTAGATAATAATATTGGCTTCATTTAGTATGTGAGAGTGATTTATATGTATTTAAGAAGAAGATAGACAATATTAGAATTATTAGAGATGTATATAATTGCGTGTGTAAGTGTATGGCGGTGCATACGGGTGCATACGGGTGCGTCTGTCTTTTCGTGTCTGCCGTGTGATGTATCCAGAAGTATCAAACCGCCCATAATATGTTTTTTCCTGTGATAAATGAGGTGCTTGTGACTGACGTTTACCTTACAGATTGTTGAATGATCCCCCGCCCCCCCCCCCCCCCCCCACCCCCACCCTCTCCTGCCCCGTCCTCCCCGCACACACGGTGGTGTGTGCGGGAAGCACGCTCACTGGCTTACTGGCTCACTGGCTAGGCCTGGCCTGGGTGCCCTTAGGGCTCCAACGGGGTGGCGCAAATGGCGGTCGGCAGTCCCAACGCATCCCCATAGGATTAGTATAGAAATATCGAAAATTTATTTTACAGCGTAGATTGATTATTTCTTCGGACAAAACTTGCAGAGGACATCCTATCGTTGCGATTTCTGGGTAAGGATGTCGGCTATCGGTATGTTTACTAGGAAAATGACGCGGCCAGGTTGAGATGTGGAAGGTATTGAGCCATGGCTGTGAAGGCCCGGGGCGACAGAAGGATTCGAAATATGCCTGCTGCACACCGCCTTTCTCAAGGCGGTTTTTGGTCGCCTCTCGTCCAGAAATTTTACCCGCTAGTACTTTTGCTTGCTGTACTTATTTGTTTTTGTTCTTATAGTTGTCGTTTTTCTCACCTTGAATAACACTGCATGCCCACCAGCCACCCACCCTTCACTCCTCCCTTCACATTAGAATCCATGGGTTAGTGTTTGATACCTGACTGCCTACATGCCTAGTGTGTGTGTAGCCTTGAGGCAAGGCTACACACACACTAGTGGCAGGCAGTAGCAGGCAGTGGCAGGCAGCGGGAGGGGCAGTGTGTGGTACTGGGCTATGTGAGTGAGTGAAGGTGCAGTGTGTGTGTGAGAGGTGCGACAGGGGTGGGAGACTAAACCAATCTTTATATTCAAAATTGCAACTTTCCTGTACCACATTATACATAAGTCGTCCCCTGAAAAGGCCTCATGAGGAACAAAACTTGCCATTCAGACGATGTAATGGTACCCATTTAGACGGGAAAACATAAAAAACAGGTTGATGGATGGGAGTTCTGTCTAACTGAGAATACCAGGGGTAATGGAGCAACGAAAGGAAGTTTAAAGGTGGTCTAAATCCGCCCTGTAGGTGGCGGGTCGGTTGAGCTTGGTCTAGTTCGGTGGCCTCGATCAGACTGACGCTGGACAGCCGGTACCGATCAGACCTGCCGCGCGGTGGTGCCCCCTGTCGCCAAGATATACATGCATATGAAACCATATACATCACATACAAGAGGTTTTGGCTGATTTATCCTATGGCCATGAAAGTCGAAAGATCGAATATATACTGGAACAGAGTCATCATTGAAGAAACCACCCAGCCATTGATCGCCCATGACGAATCCATAGCATCTGTGTAGCAAGAAAGATTTCGTCCACTCACACAGACAGTGAGGTATAAAATGGCGGTCAGTGCGTCCTTAGCAACCAAGCAAACAAACAATTCAGGTCTCGCAACAATTAGTATATACATTATAATAAAAAAATCTTCAACCTTTACTCATGTATCTATAACATTCAACGCTATTACAAGTACTCTAAACCCTATCTAACTCATTAACCAATCGAATCGCTCAAACTATGATCTACACATTCTTACACATGTGCACATTTGTGTACACAACGAACGGCTATATATATAAGACTCAAGACATTCCAAGGACACCCCTGATGAAGACCCCCACCAGTCGAAACGCGTTGGGTTCATATTTAGATAAAAATGCTTCAAAACAACAGTCCGAATCAGTAATTTGTGGAGAACTTCCTACCTTAACATCTATATATACTTGCCCTATTGTCACTGTGAATAATACCTTGATGGCTAATAGTATGATTATATTGCCATTTACTCTTATTTTTTTTCCTGTTTATATTGTTTTCTGTTAACGTCTGATTAATATTCAATTTGTACATTATTTCTGTGTAATATTGAAGTAACGTTAGGTCAGCTGAGAACATTATCTGTATGATAAATTGCGACTGAATAAACAAACAAATTACAAATACACATTTATTGGACGACTAATAGGGCCTAAGTAGGGGGTGTGCTGGTGCCGGGGGGTATATTATGGAAAGCCATTTATGTACATATCCCCATAACTCTAAAACGGGAAGACTAGCATGCTGATCAGGAATACAGAAGTAAGAATAGCTATAGAAAAAGCGTGCGGACTGGGAATTTTATTTCCTGTTCAGCTGCGGGATAGCCCCCAACCCGCACTCTCCCTATTCTTCCCAAAAGTTACATTTTAGGATTTGCCTAGTCTTCCACTTTCATAGTTCCTGCTCAGCTCTTACCAATTCCTGAACAGCATCCTGCTTCTCCTATTCTTCCCCGGCTTGGGCGTCATTCCGCAGAACGTTTTGCTGTTCAGCAATCATCATAGAAACGATTGATTCTTGCTAAATAACCTTGCGAGCCCTAGGCCTGGCAGCCAGGTTCCTGTATATCTTACGTCGCATATTTCCACTCCACACTACGTCGCGCTGCTCTGCAGGTAATGGGGAAGGAAGGTTCCTATTGCGCAGGTATTTTCAATGCCTATTCTGACTGAAGTATGATTATCACGTGCTATTCCGCACTAATCCGCATGACCCTTTCAGGGAGGGCAGTGATATTATGAATTTAAAATTTTGTTTGAGGAGCATAGTCCTGGCATTAATGAATTATTTATGTACATATCCCCATTACTCTAAAATGGGAAGATTAGCATGCTGATCAGGAATACAGAAGTAAGAATAGCCATAGAAAAAGCATGCGGACTGGGAATTTTTTTTCCTGTTCAGCTGCGGGATAGCCCCCAACCCGCTGTCTTCCTATTCTTCCAAAAAGTCACCTTTACCCACGCCCTCATACCTTTCCCCTTAATTACCTCATTCAACGAGTACATGTCTATAAATTATATTGGCTGTGTTTACTAGTCCCGCCTTGTTCATCGTCCAATAAGGCTTCAATATTTTTTTCCAACAAAATAGCCTATCATATCATATTAGAAACATAATATTATGTCCCCTATACATTCTGCTAAATCTCTCTTCCTCCATAGCATTATGCGGAGTAGAGTTAGGCAGCTTTAGGCAGCATATATTCCTACTCCGCACCATGTCGCGCTAGTCCGAGGGTAATGGGGAAGGGAGGTTCCTATTCCGCAGATATTTTCAATGCCTGTTCTGACTGTATTACTATTAGGATCATCAGGCCCTATTCCGCGCTACTCCGCGCTACTCCGCACTACTCCGCACTACTCCGCACTACTCCGCATTGACCTTGGTGGGAGAGCAATGATATAAATTAAAAATTTTGTTTGAATAAGATAGCCCTGGCATTAATTTTTTTTTAATTCTTTAAAAAAAAAGCTATTCAGGACTGAATTTTGCTGACCAGTTCCTACCCCACATCTGAGACTAGAGACATGTTGCTGATCAGCAGGGCAGAAGCCTAACCCGTCTGCAATGGGCTCCTACTCCGGCCCTGTGTACTGCTGAACAGGAACTGTCTAAGGCTGAACAGGATTTTTGCTAGTCCATTTTTACTGATTGGGGATATGTACATAAATGGCTTTCCATAGTTTATTGCTCTGACGGTAAAAGGGCTGGTTGCTCACCTAAAAATGTAACGTTAACGGTACCAGCTGGTTCGCACCCACGCCTGCATGTCCGAGGAATGAAACATTTCCTTCCCGTGCGCTACCATGCATGCCCTGTCCTAGGCTAGGAGCTAAAGAATAGTGTCCCTGTCCACCCTGCACCAATTAACCAACCTCCCATGTAGTGTTCTTATAGCAAATGGCACGATGGAGGGTTCAAACTGATCGAGACCCCTCAGAAAACGGGACGAACCCTGAAGAGGTGAGTTCCCGTTTTCTGAGGGGTCGAGATCAGTTTGAACCCGAACAGAGTGCCATTTGCTATTTATTACACACTCTATTTGGATGTTAAAAAGTAAATTTAACTTGTTTAGCCTATAGTTTAGCTCGAGGAAGCTTGATTCACCGCACTTTGTAGGCCTAAGTTACGCGGTTGGGACGACGTTCATCTGGCCTATGCTGCACCAATGAAATTGCGTCTTTGGCAGAACTGTACACTTGAACGATTCGGATCGACCGAACTGCACCCCCAAACTGCACCTTTCTAACTGCTCATGTGTGTAATAATGTTGGAATACGTTCGCCCTTAGGGTTTTCAACATCGTCAATCACTGGTTCGAACAGTCTTGGGTTATAAACACATATCAAAGGCAGTGATTAAAAGGATTAACAGAACCAACCCACATACGCTCACACCCAGCACCAAAGATGCAATTGGGTATACTACTACCCTGGGTGCCGCCCCTCACGTGCCTGCGCGTGTAGGTCTTCTCATTGGCCCAAACGTTAGGAATTCTGTTATGAAATAAGTATTAAAACAACCCATCGCGAGCTGAATGTTTGAGTCGGACTTTAATACCCACGTTATTTTGATATTCAAAATGTTAGTTACAGTTAATTCATTATCAATTACCCTAATTAATTATAGTTTAATCAATTACATCATCTGCTATAATCACTAAACCTGGTTATGTAACTAGTTTAAGTCTCCATGGCTGCCTCCTCCTCTCTGTTTGCGTGGGATCAATGATGATATATACATTAGTGGATGGTAAAGTTCGGCCGCTCCCCCCCCCCTCCCCAGTGTGTGTGTGTGTGTGTGGAGGGGGGGGGGGGATGGCGGGCGGGGGACAACATAGGTAAGTCATCTTATCAGAAGTGAAGAGACTGGCGGTAAGGTATCATTTTCCCCTGGTTGGAAACCACTTACTTAATATCCGTGATGTTCTTTAACATTTGGTAAAAAAAATCGAACATGTTATCGCTCATCTAACTTTTTCATAAAAGAAAGTGTTGCGTTATGAATTACAAGGCAAATATCCTACCATAGAAAGGAAGGTGCGACCCGCTGATGACCTCAGAAGCATAATATGTAAAAAAAAAACAATATTTGCCTATTGGGGGTACGGGATCAGTCTTAGGATAAAGAAAAAAATAGGTTTGTTTCCGGTTTGCCCTACCCCATCCCCTCCGCTATAAGAAACAACTTAGGCCAAATTTCAAAGGCATATAAGAAAAGGTCAACCCCAATGCTGAAAAGGTCAAAAGCCAGAGGATTTATCCAAATAAACCCAAAACCCCAAATTTCATAAAAAAAATCTTCCCCTCCCTAAGATTTTTTCTTACCATGCCTGATTTTCTTTTGGATTTTTTTTGGCAAAAAAAACAAATGAAAGCAGGAAAACAGGTTTTCCTAACCCGGAACAGTCAAAAAGTCCATTCCCCTTGTTTAAAACAACTATCATTATAAAATAGGAATTTTTTTCAATTCCTGTTTCCTTAAAAATAAAATAAAAAAAGAAATATACCTACCTAGTTTTCACCAAGATAAATAGAAAACACACATATATTTTTGGGGGGCCTTAGGAGAAAAATTATTATAATTTCTGGCACCTAATTAACGCCATTGGATTGAAAAATATATTGCAAATTATTGCAAATTTTCAAAACATTTATTTTGCCCATCCTGGAAACAGGATTTTCTTTGGTGACCTTGGACCTAGAACCTCCTACGAGCATCTTAAACAAAATCAAAACAGAGCTCTCAGAATTGTATAAGGTTAACGTAATAAGCATTTGGACCTTGTTTCTTTACACCAAAGTGCCAACTTATTGTCATTAGTCCTTCGCAGAGAAATGAGAATGCACATTTTAAATCGTAAGACCGGTGATATCCTTAATCTGAATAATGTCTTTAAGGATGATCGCGGGTATTTCTCAGTTGCCAAAAACGGCGGGGATTTTACGACATTGACCATGTTGATATTTTTTATTTTTTTTATCATTTCTTTGAATAGTGATGTTCAGTAGTTAAAAAGAAACACTTCTGACTTTTGAACAGATTAGTATATGTTTTTTTTCTTGTTTGTTATTGTTTTACAACACCGTAAGCCACCTTGTTTACATGAAATTCAAAGCTAGTCCAGCTCTCACTCACTGCACTCTCAAGTTCGGGGGCCTCCAGCTCCTAAAGTAATCTGGGGACCACCCGTTGTCTTGTTATTTTCAGAAAGTATATCCCTTAAACTATGATATACTAAAAAATTAGCCAACTCTAATTACAATTTATGGTTTAAAATGGATAAAACGTTTCAAAAACGCCCTTTTCTCCATAGACGGCCATATTAAATTAATTAAATAACTTTTTATTTTCAAACGGAAATAGCAAAAAATCTAGTCTGGGGACCCCCCTTAAAAAAATTATATTTGAAATCAGCATGATTTGGAGTACAAAGTGTGAAAAAATCAGGCTGATCTATTTACTTTGGGAAATACCCGCGGTCATCCTTAATTTGAGAAGGTCAGTGGACAAATTCTCGAAAAAAGCCAGATTTTGAAATCTAGTGAGACTGAGTCACAGTTAGGTCGCAAAAGATGGATTTTAAGATTTGAAAAGATGAGATCTAGGTGAATGCAATGATGATGAATAGGCCTACAAGGACATCTAATAAATACTTTTATATTTTGATGTTGCATGAAACAAAGTTAGCATGGGGCTTGGTTGGTAGAATAATCGACCTTTAATTCAGGAGAAAAACTCTGCTTATATCCTCGCCTGGCCGGCCTCGTTTCCCCCCTCCTACCCCCTCATTGGCTGAGCCCCTCTCCTCTCCTTTGGTTAATTTATTATACCAGGAGGGAGGGGAGGTAGGAGGCACTAATCATTCTTATTAAATATTGCGAGCACCAGACCAATACAATAATTCTAATAAGCATAATTATCAATGTACACAACAATTACACAATCAAACCTTATTATTCAACTTAATATTCCTTATAATTACTTAACAAGGATCATACTGACCCTCCCCCACTCTCATTAACCACTCATTACACACCCTCCCTTATAAGGTTTATCATCACAAAGGTGCACCCTGGCTCTCCCTTGGAGGAGCCGGCCTGGCGGGCAGCTCAGGACACGCCCCCTCCGCCGGTAGAGTTGCTCCTGGTCTTGCGCTCGACCCAGGAAGCTAGCATATTTTCTACAATATCTTTAATATACAGTCTTGGAATTTGGTACATCTAGTCATGCCATTTAGCGGTAAACAGTGCCCCCTCAAATGAGAACATTCTAAGGAAGCGATTCTATAAATAAAACACTTTGAAAAATATCAATTTTCGGACGTGTGACTCGTTTTCCTGTGACATATCACTCTATAGGGTCTACCTAATTATTATGTTTTGACTCGAAAAAATCTCATTTGGCCCTCCAAGTTTTGTCTTGAATAAATATTTTTCTCGAAATTTTAGTTATATTGCTAACTAGCATCACATTGTCAACTTAGGGGACTAGGAATTTTTGCTACCATATGCTTAATTATAGGGGTCACTGTTGGGACCAGCATTATTCGTAATATACATAAATGACCTAGACGAGGGGATCACATCAAGCATAAAGAAATTCGCCGATGACACAAAGATCTACAATAACATACAGGACCCAAGCGACCACAACACACTACAACAAGACCTACAAGACCTTGTCACCTGGTCCACGACATGGAAAATGGCATTCATCACTGACAAATGTAAGGTCATGCACATAGGACAAAATAACCCAAAAAACAGCTACTACATGGGACACCAAAGGCTAAAAGAAACCGAAATGGAAAAAGACTTAGGAGTACATATCAATAACAACCTAAAACCAACAATACAATGCGCAGAGGCGGCCAAAAGGACAAACAGAGTCCTTGGACTTATTAGACGGAATATCCACATCAAAACACCAGACATAATAACCCGACTCTACAAAAAACTAGTTAGGCCACAACCTAGAATATGCAGTTCAAAGTTGGTCACCATCCCTCGAGAAAAATATAACTGTAATAGAAAAAGTACAAAGAAGAGCCACCAAACTAATACCAGATCTACAAAACCTACCATATCAAGACAGACTAAACCAATTACCACTACCCTAAAAACCAGACGATGGAGAGGCGACATGATAGAAGTTTACAAAATGTGTATGTGTGTATGTATGTATGTATCAATTTTATTTCCAATAATTTCAATCACAATTACATCCTTCCTTAGGAAAAAGGGAGAAGCATTCAACAATCTATTGCAACTATCCACTGCCGACATCACTTTATCATCACCCATCCCATCTATCATTATTATCATTATCCTGAATTCCTAATATGATACCTGTATAATGTATTGATTGATCACACACACTAATAAGTTACAAATGTATACCTAACCTTCAGGGTGCAGTGGAAGACCGGGTATAACCCGAGTGTATTTGAGCACGGCCGTTGCCGTTTTATTAACCTGAAATAAAGTCGTCCAAAAAAAAAAAAAAAAAAAAAAAAAAATCTATCACTTCTTTATACATCCTTCTGGGAAAGACAGCGTTTCCCAGCTCTACTAGGCATCCCTGATGATGCGTTTCTTAATATTTGTTGTTTGATAAGCGCGATAGTATGCTTATAACATTAACTCATACAATTACAATTACAATTACAGTTAACAATTTACTAAACTATTGACTAGTACATACAGTATGACTGATACTTGAAGTGAGAAAATTTAAGTGTTATGGCGAAACATTATAAGCACCATACGACTAGGTAATATATCTAGTCAGTCAAAGTTAGTACCTCTAAGCGGGTACAGTAACATGGTAAAACGAGAATTTATAATAATTTTACATATCATAATTATTGAAAATTCTTTACATTATTTCAACACATTTTGGTTTTAAGAACAATATTGATGGTGACACTGAGCACATAAGTACTTAATTCATTACATTATAAAACGTGTATATGGATTTACAGACCATAATAGAGATTTTTACTTCTGTTCAGTTTGTTTCTGGGTTAATGTTAGGTTACAGATATAAGTGAATTGTGTCGCCAGTGTTAACAGACATGGCTTTAAGACTCTAGTCGGGAGAAGAGGGATCCCCAAAGCTTTGTTCGTTTTAGAATTCTTAATATATTCAACTATTTCCGTAACTTTAAACTCTTCAAAGGAGAAAGAGAAACTAGGGGTATCAAGTGAAGCATCTCGATTATTTAAAACATTGTTATCATTAACACTTGTAGGGGTAGATAAGGGTCATTTAACATATTTACAACTCCAGTTTTTTTGTTATCATCAATCTCCTTTTCTTCAATATCAACATCAACAATATTTGCAAGTATACTGAGTTCTCCATCTGAAAGAGGCAAAATATCCTCCGCTAAGTTATCTCCTATTTTTGCGAAAAATTTATTTTGAAGCTCTGCCGCTTCAACACCAGAGCGTAAGATATTATTTTCATCAAGCAAATTTATGTTCTGTTTCATTTTAATCTTATCAGGGGTAAAGAAGGGTTTGATTGTATCCCAAAAATGTTTACAATCTTTGGGATCCTTCATTAACTCATCTCTAAGATGGTCATTCTTAAGTTTCTGGATTTTTGCATTCATTTGGTTTCTCAGTATCTTTGCTTTATTCCAATCAATAATGGTCATAGTTTCTCTTGCTTTCTTAAAAGCCTTATCTCTTTCATTAGAGAGTTCAAGTACAAGCGGTGTAAACCAACATGGCCTTTCCTTAACATTCTTAAAAGTCTTAATAGGGCACATTCTGTTTAAGTAGAACTGTATTTTTGATAATAGATGATCCCAGCAGAAGTTTACATCTCTGGATTCATAAAACTCAGTCCAGTTACTTTCTCTCAGAATTTCCTTAAGAATTTTAATATCAAGGGTTTTCCATTTTCTAGACGTGAAGGTGGTTCTAACGTACTTAATTCTTTCTTTATTTCTTTTTAATCACAAACACTGGGAAATGATCACTAGAATTATTATTAATTGTCCCAGCTTGTGCAATTGCTCTAGAGTTTGTATATATTTGGTCTATGATAGACGAAGATTTCCTACTAACTCTGGTAGGAAATTTAATGTTTGGTGTCAGGCCATATTGCTTTATGAAGTCAAAATGTTTAGCATCATGTTCCAAATTAAAGTCACCTACTAGGAAAATTTCCTTATTCATATGTATCTCATTTAAAATATGTTAGTGCTTTTATTCCTTCCGCCATTTTAGCTTGCGGAGGCCTATATAAATTAATGACCACAATCATTTTTGCATGTCCTTTTTTGCACTCTATGACTTGAGCTTCAAGATTTTCGTTAGAAACATTTAATTTGCTATATATATGTTATCGTTTATGCTGAAGTCTTTTTATATATAAGTCATAATACCTCCTCCTCTCTTATTTGTTTTCCTATCTAATCGTATAAATTGGTAGCCTTCTGTAATAAGTTGGCTATCGAATATACTGTTGTCACCGTCTCGATCATCTGAACTTCTATTAAATAACCCGAAAGACATACTGGTTCTGTTGTTTGTTACTGGATTCGTCTGAGTTCGTCCACGCCAGTTTACTTGTCATCAGTTATCATAAGTTATAATATATGGGGAAATTGTGGGACCTATAGCCTTCCTGGTGGGGATCGCACCACACAGGGCTCTCTGTATTAGTTAATTAAATGAGTTGGGTGGGACGAATGCCCAGCAGGGCCGGTTGATGTTTATCTCCGATGAATGTAGACTCAAAGTCATAAAGTACAGTTAGCGATCTTGCTGCTCTTTATTCTTCAGATATTCAAGGGGGCTCTATCGCATTCCCTGCCTGGGCTCCAACTGCCCTTACCCCGTTTCCCACCCCTATTTATACTCCCTCCCCCCATGGACCCGTCCTCGCTCACAATACGAGACCCTAGCACCCCGAGCGGCGGACGAACATACCCAATATACATCGTTCGTCCACCGCTCCCCAATCCCTCTACTACAATACCTTTGTGGAGCCATGTCTCCCGTAATGCTAAACTATCAATGTTTGTGTTTGATACAAAAGTTTGAAGGTGCATTTGCTTCGGTGGTAAACTTTTTATGTTCCATGATGCTAATTTTAACCCCTTTGTGAATCTTAAATCTAATTCACTGGTTTCTTGACTTATAATTTTACTGTATTCTGACATTTAGTTTCTGTATCGTTGACCAGAACTAATCATCCTGGTAGGGTGATGTTATTACAGCTTGTAATGATAATATTACCTTTTTTGTGTACATAGATTCATTTCGTCTTGAACAATAACAACAACAACAGGAGTACGCGGTGATAACTATAACTGGAACCACAGCAGAAAAATTACAATAACACATTGCTGCAGTGTACATAATACACTAACCAGGAATTACAGGGCTTAAATTCCTTAAATTCCTTATTCCTTCTCTTCTTTTTCTTTTCTATGTTCTATCTCTATCAGTTGTTTCAATTAAAGATAGCACCAGAAAAATATGGAGGAGTGACATCTCATGTCTTCCTTACTACACTAAAATTATCTTAGATCCACGAAAGAATGCAAGGCGTGAGCATTATCAAAACACTTTTGCTTTCCACTCTCAGGTGTCCAAGTTTGATATATGTTTTATCACAGAAACTATAGGTACATACATTTCCTAATACACTTTCATTGATACTGTGAACTTTTAGAACTCACTCTAAACACTTCCTACACGCTCTCCAAATTTGAGCTAATTCCATTATATCATGTGACTTTCTAATAAGTATATAATATACATTCATCATGTTTAGTCGATATTTGGTCTGACCTTACTTCAGTCTACAAGAATTTTACAGTGTACTTGCCTATAAATATATATATATAAGTCTGAGTATATGAGTGAATGTGATTGATTGTCTTTGCTTTAGACGTTCATTTTAATGAACGACTGGAATGATAATTATGAAATTTATGAAATGGAGAAGTGAGATTGGGGATTTGAGAATTTGGCTGTATTTGGAGATATTATAATCACTAATTATACAAGAATTTCTTTATGTTCTCCTTCTTCTTTCAGTAATAGAGTAATAGAGTAAAATAGAGGCTAATTCTTGGTGTGGTGTTAAATTAATCGTTAGTCATATTTTCAGTTTCAGTTTCATTTTCTGCTTCTCTTCCTTTATGTTGACAGTTCATTTATTTCAGGTGGTAAGGTCTTGTCTTCAGGACGAGTTGAGATATACATAGTATTCACTGACGTCATGGCGCTCACCGCGGCTTGCCATAATGTGGGTCAACTTTAGCTGGACATGAGTGCTCCAAGCCTAAAAAATGCAGTTTTCACCTCCGAAAGTTTTAGAGAATGTTATATAAAGTATGCTGATAGGTTATATGGTCATTTTGGAGTGTGTCATGATGGAATAATAAGTATAATTGCCATTAGCAAACATTTGAAAGGGGAAATCCTGTCGATCTAGTGTCTCCCGCTATCTATGCTGCCACACATTATGGCTGCCAGTGAGGAGAGCCGCTGACTGGGGTGACGTCATGTGAATACTATGTATAGGAAAGTCTTACCTCTCTCGCATTTCACCCCTTCAGATGAGCATTATCAAAACGCTATACTTCAGGGGTAAGATCGAGCAGAAGTTTTGGTCTTACTGTTATTGATGTTTAGTTGCAGACTTGTTCACTATAAAGTTGCCTCTCATACCGAAATGTCCATCTTCTGGTACGCTTTAATTAGTTGGTAATAATGAATAATCTAGAAGGGATCATACCGCAAAAACTCTTCACACTACAAGACAACCCACACCATACCACAAGAGGACACCCACATAAACTCATAAAAAATAGATCACGTCTGGACATCCGCAAAAACTTGTTCAGCAATAGGATAACTAACAGCTGGAACAAACTACCGCCCGATGTAATAAATGCTGAAAACACCAAGCACTTCAAACAGAAAATAGATATTTATATAGCCCAGAGCGGGACCCTATGAGCCAAAGGCTCCCTGGTCCTTGTAGGGCAGCCCTCCCGCACTGCCCATTGTGAATCTGTGAATCTGTGAATCTTACCCTTAGGCCTACCACCCTTAATAATTAATTAGTAGGATGTAGCCTCGCTGGGCTTAGGCTGAGGCTGAGGCTTTGTTCCTTGTAAAAAGATACAAAATAAATATAAATAAATGCGGAAAAATCCTTTGCTTTTGACATCATATATACCGGAATGTATCATCGTCATCAAACCAGAGATCGTGTACACATAAATGAACAAAGCGCGAAAACATATCCAACCGGAAGTGCCACTTAACGTCTCCGTCACAGTGCATGACGTCACCTACGATGCCGAGTGACGATCTCCAAAGGTGACGAGTGGATTTCCAAAAAAAAGGCCAGTAGCAAGAAGTCGAAAATGACTCAACAACCCTTACCACTCCCAGTAAGTAAGAAACAACTTTTATTGTAGGATGTAGCTGAGAATTTAAGGTATATCTAACATCTGAAATACAGATATCGGTATTTTAGGAGTCCATCAACAAGTCTAAGCTTGTTTTGACTGTATTATCACTCATCACTCGAATAACCTCACCGAAATTAAGATTGATATTCTTGTATTTTGCTCTCAGTTTAATGGCTTCTTAGCAAAAAGAGAGGAAACTATCCAATCTTAGCAAAACGAGACTATTTGATCATATTTAATTGTGTGGGTGACGTATGTCCTAAAAGGCATATTATATATATATACGAATTTTTATTCAGACAAATACAGTTACAGAATTGGGCTTGGATCCTCTATCCGCGTGAGCGAGTAGATCTTCCGGCCAGTCCACAACTAATTCACAACTAATTCACAACTAATTCCACAACGGCCAGTCCACAACTAATTAATTATTAATTAATTAATTATTGTACTATACATCATTTTTCAGTTATTATATTATATTATATCCTGCATTATTATATTATCATATTATATTAGGGCTATGGCCTAGATCTATTCTAGCCTAGGCTAGTCAAAAAAGACTCGGTGCCCTACCCTATCTATAGTATACTATAGGCCTTTAGACGCGATTTGATCAGATTCTGGAAGGTTTTTTCTCGCCTATAGACCTTGTTTGTGTGGACAGAAGTCCCTGAAGTGTGGTCTATAGACTGGCAGTGTTAAATCTCCATAGAGGGTGGAGCCACCTACAGTACTTGGCGACGTTAACTGTGTAAACTTCCGGTTCAATGTAGGAGCACTCAATACCTATTTCACAAGGCATATATTTGATTGAAATAAATAATTGTACAGGTTGGTAAACCTTTTTTTTTAGTATTAATAAGTTGATCTGATCAAATCGCGTCTAAAAGCACTATTACCCTTGGTTTGTTAATTGGTTTGTTGTGGTCTGTGTGGTCATGGACACTCTCGGGCAAGCCCTTGAGTGTCCATGACCACACAGACCACAACAAACCAACAAACCGAGGGGTAATAATGCTATATTAGCCTACAGTAACAGGAGGAGGGAGTCGATGAATAAATAAACAGGTATATTATATAAGAAATTAGCTAATGGTATGCATGACTGCACTTATGACATTGAAGAGTCTCTCTTTTAAATATGAATGACCACGATACATCTTGGAGGGATCTCAGACTCTAATAAATGACATAATGAATGAATGAATCTCAAAGATATGATGAGTGGGTCGGGTGTCAGCTATCAAAAGGTCGAAGTTATGCGGGCAACCATGTAGCAACTCGAGAGTTGAGACAATGTTTTTATTTTAAAAACAAAAAAAAACAACCCATCTCTGTCCACAAGCCTCAACATCTGCATTATACCCCACTGATCGACTGTTTACTTTGTATATATATTCTTATTTCGAAACAGAATCCCAAATTTACACAACAAAGAAGAAACACTCCCGCTGTACTCTTCAAACCGCAAGACAAATTACAGCTTAAAAAAATTCAAAAGAAACCAAATTTTAAACCAAGTCTTCAGGCAGAGAACATCGTAAGTATACGTATGGCCCCAGGTGGTAAAAAGCTATGCCTATGAATGAATTATCTTGTTTTCATTAACGAAGTTTAAAGTGTCTTTGAAATAAGAAAAGAAATTTCCTTAATTCGAAATGTTGTGTCATTGAAAATATATTAATGGTCCACATGCTGAAGAATCTTGTAAAATTTGATTCCTATAACCTTTAGATATTTTTCATAAATGGAAAATGTGTAAAATCTAAATTCGTGGGTGGTAAATGACTCAACAAATTCTGTAATTTTCACTCTAATCTATCTAGATCGAATGTTCATCTCGTGAAGATTCTTTAGACGGAAGCAACCAAGATGTTATTTCAGGAAAAATAAATGACAACGCCGAGACCAATACTATAGGCAGTTATGACAGTTGTTCTCAGGAAGGTAGAGTAAAGCAAGGATCGGATATTTCGAAGTATGTATCATTTTACTTCATGTACTGGAGGAACACTTGTCAAATAATTTCCGATTATTTCAAGCGGTAAAATGTGTGCAGTCCATTTCAGTGACAGGTCTTTTGTATTATAGTAGCTGTAATATAGGACTGAAGGGTTCAGAAAAGAGACTCATAACTTCCATAAAGTCCATAACTTTGTGGTCAACATTTTGACCACTGGCACCTAGTTATGCCCAAAATAATTAGGTAGTGACACGGTCAGTGTAAACATAGTGAATTAGAGGGCCATAGACCATCAGTCTGCCAAATTGTAACTGTGGAGACCGACATCATTTTGCATAGACCAACAAATATAGGATAATTGATTCAAGTTTTTATGTACTATAGCTACCGTCGGTCAAGTTCCAATACCGTAGACTGGTTAAAAGTCTGTGTAGACCTGGGCATTGGTGGCGCCCTCATGGTATATTTTGTATCATTTTATTTATTAGGACCTTCAATAACAATCATGCTATTATGATTTCAACAAATCCAAGAAATGAGTAAAAATTCATTTCTCATGTGTAGTGGGTCTGCCATATCATATCATCCCTGTTGCCTACCACGCCAACACTATACTGTGACAACGGAGCGCATCTCTACTAGAGCTGGACTTGACACCCAAAGCTGGCCAGTTCCAGCAGGGGGAGACAAACATTCATTTACATATAAAGACACCCTCCTGCGGACGGAAGGTTAAGCATGCCATGCTTCGCCAGGCGATCGGACCTTTGCTTGAAACTACGGGTTTGTGTGCTAACAAATATATATATTGTTACTGTTATTCTTTCACTAAAGCGTTGACTCGTACCCCTATGAATCTGCAGTTCACTATGATGGTGCTATGAGCCAGGGGGTCTGAGTAGGGATTCTTTCCTGAACAGAATGAACTTGCCCGCTCCCGGTAATGAGCAACATGGAGAAGGGCAAGTTGGACGAAACCGATGCGGCACTCAGGGCGCTTCGAAGGACGCTTTGGACGCTATCATCAAGTTGCTTCTTGCGAGGCAACAAGAGGCGACTGACTTTGGCGAATAAGGCTCTAAAAGACCTGGATAAGGTCATGCAACACACAAGCGTCATACAAGACGAAGGTCAGCAAATTGATGTTGGGCTGAGGAAACAGCTCAGTACACTTACAGAATCTGTGATCGCTCACAGAGAGTATCTTGACGACGATCGTCTTAGGGCCATGGTAGATAAAGCCGTGGTGTATGGAGAAAAACAAGACTCCGTCAATTGTCATTGTGTGGGCTCTGAGGGATGTGATTCCTGGAGTACAAAGGTCATGAATCAGGATCTGGATACAACACCTGATAACCAGTCCATGGGGCAGTCATCTGGTCAGAGTGTTGCGAACCAGTAACCCACTGAAGACAAGTGTGACAGGGTTCAGTCAGTACTGGTGAAGCTGTTAGATGCTTTGAATAGTATGGATGCATACAGGGACGTGGATAGCGGCCTCTATGAGTTGTGGGTTTTTACAAAAGTTTGTGAAACCCAAGATCCCCATGGTCTTGTGTCAGGGATATCGTTCAGCCCGGCTTATGCCCTCAGACGTTGCGCGGTTGCATAGACCAGTGGCTGCAGAGATTATAGGCCATGCAACCATTGATTTGACACAGAATTCTCCTGTGGGATAATCACGGTCCAGAGATACCATGCGGCCACAGACCCCAGGGTGCGAGTGCAATTGCATGTCGCATGTCGCATGCGGGGAGCCAAATGGGCAATACTAGCCCAACCCGTATACATGGTAGACTGGTGACGCGAAGGTCCATGATGCCAGAGATGGATCCGAGCCTACACATGTTGGTCTGTTCAACTGCTCGGCTTGGAATGAAATGCATTGTCGGTTTAAAACGCAAAATATACCTCGGAACCATTCTGTTTCATTCCGATGTCGCTCACAACTCGTCACAACTGCCCAGAACGTCTGCTTGGTTCCATCGGTTCCCCATCAGTTCCATGAAAAACCACCCAGAAACCAATGAGAAGGTTTCCCTGCCGAAGGCGGTACGAGCGCCAAAGGCGCTCGTAATGGGAAACCTTATATAGGTTCCAGTTTTTGCCTGTTCTTTGGGCGTCGGCGTCAGCCTTATATAAGGCAAACTATTCTGCCTATCGCCACCTGAATTTCCAACACACTCACATACACATCGCGGTGATTGTATGCTTCGGAGAAATAATAAAAAACGCTATTTCTACTCAAAATACGTTGCCAACATGTTGGAATTCAGAGTATTCTTTTCTACCCCTAAATATGTCTTTATTAAGTTTAGCCTTTATATGATGCAGATATGAGAGAAAGTTTTCAGTTACATAAGTAAACAATGAAAAAGCTTGCCAATGATTGTACATTTTCTGATGACTATTTCTATTGCTCGAAATACTTTGTCAAGATGTTTAACTTCTAAAAGAGCATGCTTTTCTACCCCTAGGCATTTATATTTAATTTTTATCAATATTTGTATTTAAATTATATATATTGGACATCGTCAAATAGGATTATAAATTAAGACAACAGGTGGCAGCACCTATGCTCAAAGGCTGGCAGGGCTCGAATGCTTTGAATCAAGTTAGTGAACAATTGTCAGCCAGAGGTGTCAGGCACCCCTGAGTATGAAGAGTTGCTTAAGGAAGTCGCTGTTAAACAGAAAGACAAGGAGAAGAAGCTTGTGGAGGCCCATCGTAAGGAAACAGAAGTAGCCCAGGAGACTATCAAACTTGAGTTGGAAATTGCAGAAATGACTCGTCGCCTCACTGCCATTGGTAAGGTTGACCTTTTTCGCCAAGAGTGGCAGAAGCTGCCTCTGCTATGCCTAGTGTGCTGGAAGATTATGTGGATGACATGGGTAAGATTCGGCCTGAATATTACTGTTTATCGAATAAAAGATATGACCAATTGACAATTCTGGAACTCCTTTATGGATGCTCTAATGTTCTTCAACATTTGGCACGTAAAGATGTAGTAGTAGACGGCTATAGACCATTTGGCTTGTATCAACTACAAGGCTTCTACCGAGCAGTTCAGCCCATTAGGTATAATTATGTACGAGGGAAATGTCACCTCCAAAGTTATTGAAAATGAAATTGCCGACTGGTCTGGTTTGGATGCGGAGGCAATTTCACTCTTCTGGGGCCCCAAATTTCATGTGCAGCCATGACAAGCCTTTAATCAACACTTGTAGTATTCTAGCAATGTTTACAACAATGGCAGCTCAAATTCAGGTAGCAGGGTGAGGAATAATGCGGATCTGTGGGATTTCAATATCTGACCATGGGACGTATGTTGGGTGTGGAATATGCCATCCAGAATGCAAACCTGTCGTTACCCTTGCTATCGCCCCCATATTTGTGGAATTTGTGGGCTGAACCATCGTGCTGAAGATATTCATAAAAAGGCAGGCGAGCGTGATACTGGTAGGCACAGTGAAACTCTCCCGGACATAGAGGTAGGAAATCAATCATAGAGGTGTCGTGGCAGACAGGTGGGTGAATCTTCCAACTTTGGCCCAACGCAAATCAGTGAATCTGTTCTAACAGTTTTAAGTTTTACCTTGTTATGTGAAAAAGCATCCAGAATTAATAATGGGAGGGAATAGGAGGCAACAACAATACAACAGTGACAAAAAAACATCTTAAGAGGGTTCCATTTGAGGTATGAATGTTAATACAGATACTAACTTACAGAGACAACTTGAAAGAGAAAGATGGTTGGAGAGGGAACAAGGAGAGTGGGAAGATGTGGGCCCCACTGTCCCACTAGCAAATCCCGTGCGAAGGACGGGTATTTGCTAGTATAAAATAATTCCCTAACCCTATACATGATCGGAAAGAGAAATGTCTAAGCTTGCATTTGGTATGCATTATATTTATTTATCACTGTTATCGATGCCCTGAGGGATCGATGCAAACTTTGTTTTGTTGGCGGCCGCTTACATTTTTTAAGGTTTCCCCTGCCAAAGGCACATCGTGGGGATTTAACGCTCCGGTAAAGCAATAAAAAATGCTATTTCTACTAGAAATAACTTGCCAAGATGTTGAAATCCAGAAAGACCATACTTGTCTACCCCCATATATGTAGTTGGTCTTTATCAACGTCTGTATTTAAATCAATGTTTTCAATCCATATTATACGGAAAGAGCGATTTCTATGAAAAGTGGTAGAAATCCATATAAGGAAAAGAGAGGTTTCTTTGTCTCACATGTTTTGTGAACGTGGGGTTGAAAATGTTCGAAAGGAGATCAGTCCAAAATGTTAAGTCCGTTGGGTACCATCGTTTTAAGTCTGGCTATCCATCTCTTTTCTTCTGAGTTCCTTCTCTCTCTGGCTGTATAGCTAGTTGCTTCAGTTTTGATGAGAGAAAGGATGGAAATCGAGATGGGCCCAGAGTTAAGCTTCATCTTAACCAACGTGGCCAAACTAGCGCCTGATGAGACCTAATAAGGTCGAAACCACATCACACCCACTATATGTCTTGATTTTATTTATCCTCCTAAATAAACATCATCAATTCATCATTTCATCTATGACTACTCTCATGTCCAGTCATCAAAGCCCTCACAGCTTACCTATGACGTCACCTCAGTTGCCACATCGGTACATGTCACAATCGGTGTTACCAAGCTCATACGGCAACGACAAACGTTGCCCAGGTGAGTCAAGGTAGATCTGAGGCCTGAGCCTCAGTTGTGGTAGCGCTTTCAGGACACTCACACGTCCCTACTTTGTCTCACATGTTCTCGGAATTTGTTGTTTGACAAACCATCTTCTGTAGAGTTCTGATGAAGTTGGTCATGGACCCATCAGGGAATGGGACCTTCCGCACTATGGCTACTGAGTATAGGAGATTGAAGGCTACAGGCAGAGATGTGCTGTCAGTGGATAAGGGAAAAGTTGTGCCTGGCCAAGAGCTTGCAGAGATCGTAGAGCAAAAGTGAATCTTACAAATCGGCATGGCCGTTCAACGAAGCAGAAGTAGGGGCATGCTGCTGGTCCTACTCATTTCCAACAGGTATAGACAGTCAATCCTAAAGCCTGGGGAAGACCCAAGAAACGTTCTAGTGGTAATGCGACAAACTACTCATTTGGACGCAAACCAGAAAGTTGACATACAGGGCTTGGGCGCGACAAGGCTAGATCCTATTAGACCACCGGAACTCATTGCTCAATTAAGCTACCGGCAAACAAGTGGTATGGCTACCAGTCAGGTTTGAGACCAGTTGAGGTGCTAGCTAGTGTGGTGATAAAATGGAGAAAAATTCTATTCTAATAAGTCTGCCCTAATGGAAATATTTGTATTCAAGACACAACATTACATCAGATTTCGAAGCTATTCTCAGTTATTTCTGTGAGTGATTGAATTACCTTATATTACAACACATATTACATTAAGGACAAACAAGAAATAATTATCTCTAATAATTATTATACATATTTGGCATTCGAACAACAGCAAAGAAGGTATGAAATATCTACACATTGGTCAATATACAGTTTGGGAATTTAGTACATACATTCATGCCACTGGCAGAACTAAGCATAAATAATGAAAGCTTTGTGACTGGGCAAAGGTGAATACATATGAATACTATTAACTTTGCGATTACTGACTCAGTTTTCTGTGACACATCACACATGGCTAATATGGTTAATGGTTAATATTTATCATATTATTCCACTTCTCTCTCCTGTCCTTCTCTCCCCGCTCTCCTTTTCTCTCTCTCTCAAACATTCTAACATTGTATAGCTAATATTTTTTTATGGGTTTATCTTCAACTGTACCAAGTGCAATATTGTAGTTGTGCAAGCCTGAACAAAGATCCTGAATTCCTTTCTTTGGTGCAAAAACATATAGGCCTATATTATCTATGCAAAATACTAGTATAATATTCCAATGATATTATGTCCTCCCTCTCCTTATACCTTTCTCTCTCTATCCTTTATATTCCGCTCCCTCTCTCCTCCATAGGATTTAACAGCATGTTACAGATAGAGTATTTTTGTCATGTTATAGATTCCAATGATAGTTAATCATTACCAGTGAGGTTTCTGGTAATTAATAGCAGATCTATAGCAGTAAAATTGATTCATCATATTATATTTGTCCAATTTATCCCATTTTCCCTCCTTCGATTTTTGTTAGCTCGTTTGAACGAGCTAACTACTATAATTACTTTGCCCCTCGGACCTTGTCCCGGCAATTGTGCCACTTGCCGGCCTGCCCTGCCTCCTCCTCCAGCCCTCCTCACCTTCCAATTTACGTGCTTCCAATTTCCAGACTGGCGCCTCACCCGCTCCTCCTCCGCCTCTACCTCCTCGCTCCTCCTCCTCCTCATTCCTACTCCCTCCTCCTCCTCCCGTCATCCCCGTCCCCATCCCCGTCCCCCCCGGTCATTCCCGTCCCCCGTCATCCTGAGTGCTGCCTCGTCATCCCGAGTGGTGGTGCTTGGGAGAGCCCACCACTGCTACCAACCCAATACATCTCTATGCCTGAGGTTCTTATATAGTCACCTATGCTTATCCAATGAAAAAAACGGTGTCTTAAACTCGGGTCAAGGCATTAGAATACATACGTCGATTTCACATATAGGAATTGACAGTCAAAACATTGAAAATATGATCGCTTGAGAGGAGAGACACCCAGTGGCAGACTCATGAACTAACCAACCGGAAGAGCAAATTTTGACGCGCATGCGCGAATCGATTTCTACCGTATATCCCTCATCAGGCCAGATCATTGAAATAAACTCTGAATTATGAACGTTTCGAAGACTTTTGACAATAATCATTGATCAGATAGCTTCTATACATGTTTTACTTAGAGTTTTAAATAATTATTTCCTTTCGATAATGCGATTTTAAGCGTTTTTAAGGGATTCTCCGTGGTGATGTCTGTATCTTCCCTTGCCGTTGCCGTTGCCGGCCATAGGCTATAGCGATCCCACTCGTGTCAACATTTGATGCGTTTTTTAGAACAAACCAATGATTTTACACAATAATCCTTGCATATGAGGTTGAAAACAAGGTTAGATTAAACGTTCAGGCATTTATATTCAGTCGCTGGTGTCATAATATTATAGATTTGTATTCTTATTATTGTTGCTATAAGCGATCGGCGCGCTAAGCTTGACAAGGCCCCTTGTGTACATGACAGAAAATAAACAGAAGCCAGAAGCATGGCTTCCCGCGGATCGTGATATTTCCATCAAAGGAATATCGCCACACGTTAATATGTTCATAAACTATTGGTTGGGATAGTATTTGAAGTCGACATGACTGATTTACGCAGATTATACGGATATTATTGTGTCAGCGACCAGAAACAGATCGGAAACAAACATGGCACAGCACGCAGCATGTGCGATCGGTGAAATCGTAATAAAAAGGTTGGTTAGATTTAATTCGACAAGCTTAGATTAGACGTTCATATATTTATTTTCAGTCGATAGTTAATCATTACACATTCTTTCGAACTAACATCAACAGGCTTGTGTGTGTGCCTGCTTCAAATCAACTACCGTACGTAATTCTGTTAGGAACATCGTGTTAAAAAAATGAACAAATATGGTTGGAATCAAGAGAAATTTGCTAATATATAGGCTAGTATCACTCAATATAAACTCTTATGAGCCTCGTTGAATGATATGTCATGTTGATTTGTCTATACATGAACTTAGAATCGGTGATATTGTGTAATTATTGCAAGGTTCAATGGGTTCGATTCACATAGAGTGAGTCAATGGCTGCTTCACTGTCAGTAAAATCAAACTGCTTTTTGAGCTATTCGAATGACTTTTCCATAATAATCCTGGCATATGAGGTTGAATACAAGCTTAGATTAGACGTTCATGCATTTATATTCAGTCGATGGTTGATCATTACACAATCTTAACCTTCTATTAGACAAATTCCCTATTATCGGTTTGAGATTATGACGAATCTAGTACCAATGAAAATAGCTGGGTAAAACTCATTGAAATCTGTCCTTGGAACCCTACTTTTATGAGTCTATAAGTAAATCCCAGTCGGTTCTTTATATGAATATTGAGTTTATGTACTTGTCAATGTATTCTAGCCATTTTAATTGAAATCAACTACGTAATTCTGTTAGGAACATCATGTTAAAAAATGAACAAATATGGTTGGAATCGTGAGAAATCTGCTAATATATAGGCTAGTATCACTCAATATAAACTCTTATGAGCCTCGTTGAATGTATATGTCATGTTGATTTGTCTATACATGAACTTAGAATCTGTAATATTGTATAATTATTGCAAGGTTCGATGGGTTCGATTCACATAGGCCTAAGCTATAACGAAGAACATCATGGCTGTCATGTCAAAATAATTAATTTCTTTATTATAACCTTGATATTATTGTTCAGGAACTAGTCAGTATGATACAAATGTCTTGAGAATATACAGAACTGCCAGGATCCATTTCATTTTCATTTTTAACTTGTTTCTGAGCAGAGACTTTCTGTTAAAAATATTCCAAATTATTATAATTGTTACTTGTTCCTGACACGTAATTGTTAATGGCCATATCCCTACCTATATTTGGCGAGCTAACATCATCTTTCGTCAGAAGATCATTACTTGTTATCAAATATGTCAATCATCAGTATCATAAGTCCTACATCGTAACATGCCTGTTTCCCCCCCGTCCCCTTACCCTTGAAGAACAGACGGGTAAATTCAATGGACATGGTAGGTAATGCTGTCATGAGCTAAGCTAATTATTAAATAAACATAAACTGCCGGTTTTTCTCATCTTCCCTGTACATGTCATTTGTTGTGGTTGTGTATACACATACAAGTCACCCTTTCCTTACCAGAATTAATGTTACTAGTGCCTTGTTGTTGATGGGGTAGGGATGATCAAATATGTAGTGAGAACCATATAATAACAGCCTTTTGATTGTTTGAAAATCGTTTGAAAATTGTTATCTCACTGCAACATGTGTCATTACCCATATTAGATTGGACCCATGGTGGGCAATTCTCATGAAACGTTGAAAAGGCTGTATTTATACGTGATTTGCAGGTTTATACGATCGGAATTGGCAAAGATATGACATAACCAAAAACCGTAAAAAACCTCAAAGTTGAAATTGAATTCCTGGTATCGACCACATACAGTATGGGTTTGAATTTCTGGGGATGTACAGTTGACTAAAATCACCCCTTTCTTCGGTCCGTTGTTCCCCGTGTCAGTACAAATAATGGAATTTCTTTTATTTCTGTTTCATTACGAAGAAAACAAATTCCTCTTTCAGGAAATGAATGTATACTTTTCTATATTTCTCTCCATCACTTTTGGCACCAGTGTGCGTAAAATGTACGCATAAATATATGCAGCATGACACAGGATGATGCGTGACGTGGGATGATGGCCTCAGACTAAATAAGGCTTCATTATATCTTTTTTCAAACAAAAAATAAAAGCTAATAGCATATTATTCGAATCACATATGTCCCTGATCATGATCAATACATTTTTCTAAATTTGTTACTTAATTATAGGCTGTTGAAATGTGTTTCCGGGATTTTTTTTTAAAATTCAGGATGTTTATACAGCAAGGTCAAGATTTGAGTGATCCGCCCATTGCTGTGTCTAACCAAGTCAACTAGTTGTAGTACTAGATACTAGACTAGGATTTATGCCGCTCCTTCTACACAAAATGCAGTAATCCGACTCCAAAGAAATGAGTTAGAAATTATTTCTAATTTCCTTATTTTTCCAGCCAAGAATACATTCAGATTTATTTCTTTATTAGTTGTTTCTGCTACTACATCCCACATATCTCAGCCACTACCTGGAATAAAACGTAAAACAGAATGACGCACCCCCTACACACAATGATAAAATTCCATAAATATTAGGGCTCTGATCGCATTTTAATGATATTTACTATGAGAACATTATAAATAATCATTATTTTATTATACTGAAGCAAAATATGTCATGACGGCGACACAAATATCCACACAAATATATATATATTTTCTGCTTGGATAGTATACATATATACATCTTAACGACGAAGACTGTTGATTTAATTCCATCGTTAGCCCTTTATCATTATTCTATTAATCACTTTAGAGCTTTGCAATGGAACACAGAATCGTACATAGTGCAATGAACCCCTACCCTAGCAAGTTTGCCTCATCCTATCCATCTAAACGACCCTCTCAGAAAGATGTACATGTACATACAATGCCTAGTATGCATAGAACATAAGCCGACCTCAGTCAGTAGATGTTTATGCAGTATTTAATTGGTGGATATGCCCCTGCATTGTAGATAAACGCTATACACATACCCCTCGTTTGAGGATACATGAGGATACTCACAAGTGCAGATACACGCAGATACACCACTGCACAATGGATGCACACAGATACACAAACCCAATTGGAGATACACGCAGATACTCACACAGTGCAGAGTGGAGATACACCAGATTTCCGACGCAGATACTCATGGTGTATCCGCGTTTTTTTCCCCAGTGTTTGGGCTGTATGTATGAAAAAAAATGCATGTTGATATTGGCTATAATCTAGCCAATGAACAAAATCACGGATTTATTCATGTATATATGGTCAATTCTATTTTTTTGGCGTCCAGGGGGTTGAAAAATGGTCATTTTTTAAACATTCAGAAATGTTTGTTATACCATGTTTGTTATACCAAGTTTTGAAGGGTTTTTGTGCATACATTGGTAAGGTTATATCTCTTGATATTAACTGAGCTATAGGAAATGAGTCAAATGAAACCCAAAGTAAATAATTTGAGTCTGTGAGATTATTAATGTATCTGTCATTAAAACCAGCTCAATAAAATTTCTTTAAAAAAAAAAAATACCATGTATATGCCATATGATTTATTCAAGTTCTTGCCAATTTTACTAAATATGTCTATACAATTTTCATTTCTTTTTTCATAATGTGGTAAATAAATATTTACATAAATATTTGTTTCAAAGTCAGAGATGTTTGATTAAATTATTGTTAGGTAGTAACTATAGATTCAAATATAGGTGTTTTTTCTGTGGAAATCATCCATTTTGAATATTATATTATATAGTTGTTAACTTTTACATAAAGATGGCGCATAATCATTGCCCTGTTTTTTTTGTAGTTGAGTCTAATAACTAACATATATTGTAAAAGTTAAGAAGAAATTTACAGAGTTTTTCAATACTCTATAAACTCATTGCCTAAGGCATAGGCATGGTATTACAAATGAGAAAAACAAGTAGTCTACAATTTGATTAAGTCCTGATAGCAGTTGGTAACAGAATAGAATTCTATGGATAACTAAGTTAGTGTGACCCCTATGTAGTATATTTTCTTCAAGTACAAGAACTGGATATTTATTTCCAATGTGAATTTCTCTTTCATTTTAGGCATACGCACGGTATGCATATTCTGGCACATGCAGGAGATGGGTATTTTGGTTGGAAACATGTGTGAAGATTATTAGAGTCATATTTGAATTTCGCACTTTCAAGAAAGATTTTAGATCAACTCATTGCATAAGTGGTTTTACAAATTCATTAGAGTGGCTCTACAAATTCTGAATAATTATGGCATCAAAGAGGACATGCCGTGAGTATATGCCGCTCTATACAGATTTTATACAATGTATTTTACAAAACATACAACAGCAAGTCAGTACATATGCTCTTATAAATGGTTTGGGTGTGATAAAAAGTAATTTGGTACTTAAGAATTATATTTGATAGGATTTTGTTCAGTCGCATTTTTATTGCCCTAGGACATCTTAATGATTATTTCTACTAGACTAATTATGTTACAGGTAGGTCCAGTGTTATGGGCAGCTACAGTGTTACATGGCAGGGATTCAGATTGACACTGGTCCACAACATATTTTGCCTTTAGTATGGGTATTAATGGGAATTGGTTTGGTGGGGGGAGGGGGGTGTTGTAGACTAGGCTGAAAGGATGAACTAATAAAAAAAAATTGAAACCTCTACTTGCTTACAGTGTCTGATCTGAGAAGCTGGGAGCCTAGACATCTGCTCTCTCTCTCTCTCTCTCTCTCTCTCTCTCTCTCTCTCTCTCTCTCCCCCCACCCCCCCCGCCCCCCCCCCCCCCCCACACACACACCCTCTATATATCTGGGCTCTTATGATTCAGCTTATGGGTGACTACTCCACAGCCAGGTGAAACCATTGGCGCAGTAGGTTTCAATCACTGACATCCATTCTTGTATGATTTGTGCAAATATGGTGGCTTTGAAAATCCCTCTATTGGATCTGCCATATACAAATGGAGTTAATAAGAGTTAAATTTCTGCGCTATTCGTAATAGCATCTGTTGTGATTATAGCCTATGTTCTTTCCATTGAGTTGATGGGCCAGTGTTGCACGTCTGTGATATCGCCTCCAGATCTCTCCCAGGCTTAAACACTACCGGTATTATTAAATGTGATCGTATAGGTTACTTCTGTGAGAATATATTATGAATATATTATGAATATATTATAAATATAATAGGAATAGTGGGGGAAAGAACTAATCTCCGAATCAAAGGCAAAGGGAGGAAAATATGTTTTAACATCGCTCTGAGTTAAATAAGAATATAAAGAAAGCACACTGCAATTCCAGTTTTATTCCTGCAATCCTTGCTGAGGTTGAGAGGTGTTCCCAACCTGATCATATAAAGCTCTGCTAGAGACCTTATGAAATCATAAACATATACATCAAGGTATTTGTACATAAATGAGGAATATATAAATAAATAATATGAAATAACAAGTAAAAACTCCATCATTAATTAGAGTATTATTTAACATGATGAATAATTGAAGCATTAAGCGCAAGTGTTTACTCAATATTAAGCAATAATTACCCAGCTAGGAAGTGAGCTCATGTAGATCTCACTATGAGCTCAAAAATTTCTCACACATGTGATATCAGAACGGTGAGGTCTGGGTGAGGTTTTTGTGATCTTGCATATGTGATCTCACATGAATGGTTTCAGTGTGATCACAGTGTGAGTTCACAAGTTCTAGCTCACATTTAGCTAACAGCTGTGATATCTCAGTGAGCTCAGAAACTTCTCATAGATGTGAGATCAGAACTATGAGGTCTGAGTGAGATGTTTGCGATCTTGCATATGTGATCTCACATGAATGGTTTCAGTGTGATCTCAGTGTGAGTTCACAAGTTCTAGCTCACATTTAGCTAACAACTGTGATATCTCAGTGAGCTCAGAAACTTCTCATAGATGTGAGATCAGAACTATGAGGTCTGGGTGAGATGTTTGCGATCTTGCATATGTGATATCATATGAATGGTTTCAGTGTGATCTCAGTGTGAGTTCACAAGTTCTAGCTCACATTTAGCTAACAACTTTGATATCTCAGTGAACTCAGAAACTTCTCATAGATGTGAGATCAGAACGGTGAGTTCTGGGTGAGATGTTTGTGATCTTGCATATGTGATCTCACATGAATGGTTTCAGTGTGATCTCAGTGTGAGTTCACAAGTTCTAGCTCACATTTAGCTAACAACTGTGATATCTCTATGAGCTCAGAAACTTCTCATAGATATAAGATCAGAACTATGAGGTCTGGGTGAGATGTTTGTTATCTACCATATGTGATCTCACATGAATGATTTGTCAATTTGACCAACTTTTAGGGCAGCTAGGGCTTAGCTGTTGGAGTATGAGATGCAGGGGCAAATGAGGTGCTGTTGAGAGTGCAGTGGTATGTCTTTTGTCCTTCCTTCCCACTTTTAAAGAGAGGGAAAAGGGGGATTGTGACAATTGTGGGGGAGGTGGGGTAGAAGGAGAGAGGTTTTTAAATGTGAGAATTATTTAGGGATGTTTTTGTTAGGTAAAGTTTTGTTGTTGGAGGTGTGGTTGGGGTTTGGTGGGTGTGGGAAGGATGATGTGAGGGGGGTAAAATGTTAGGGGTTAAAAAGTTTAAGGGGGTTGGGGTTTTTGGGTGATTTGGTGGGGAAATGGGAAAAGCGAGATGGCAGAAAAATGGGGGAGGGTTTTGGGAAGGTTTCTATTTGGTTGAATTTTTGTGAAAAATGGTTATTGGGAGTGTGGGGGGGGGGGGGGGGGGGGGGTGGCTGGGGCCAATAATGTGCTTTTTTTTTTGGGGTGTGATGGGAAGGTACATGTCTATGGCAGAACAAGTGGAAATGTTGACTTTTTTCTGGCGGCCCCTAGAAATTCGGTGAGATGTTGACCTAGTCCAGTTATTTCTCCTCTTTCCGGATCTGGCCTCCATTTTCTTCTATCGGCATTATTGGTGGTGTTATCGGCAATTCTTTTGTTCTCAACAGGTGGCAGTACCATAGAACTTGGTTTTCACTAGGTGGCATCACAGGTTACTGCATTACATTTAGGCTACACTTTCTATTAGAACAAAAGTCTCACTAGTAATACTTATATGAAGCGTTTATACTTCATACATATTACACATCATTAACTTGGGAATATTGAAAGCAATGAACTTGATAGTTTATTTGGATAAGTTATCTGTTTGATGTTGAAAAATGCTGTGAAGAAAACCCTTACAATTCTACATATTATTACTAGGAGTAGGCCTATATTGGGGTACCTAGGCAGCTACACATCAAGCCAAATAGAATACCTATGTCAGCTACCAGACTGGACTGTATGAAGGGTAAGTTAAAGTGATGGAAAGTGATGAGGAACTCTGAAAAATTCAAGCAAAGGGACCATGCAGTCTCTCCTTGAATGCTCTTGGGCAAAATGTTTCTGTGGAGAAACTTTCTACCCTAGCACTGAGCACAAATCTGCTGTTTAGAAGCTAATCAGTGGTGCAAAAACCAGTCTAGTCTTGTCATCTTATTGATTAATAAGAATGAGATTGTAGTATGAGTATACTGTGAGTTCACATTATGAGGCCATTGTGACATTACATATTGACCTCACCATGAGATCATACTATGACCTCACAGTGAGATCGTAGTATGCGTATACTGTGAGGTCACATTGAGAGATCATTTTGATGCCACTGTGAAGTTACACTTTGACCTCACCGTGAGGTCATAGTATGAGCTCACTGTGATAAATATTGTGAGCTCTCAGTGAGCTCACTGTGATCACACATTCTTAGATGGGTAAATAATTATAATAATTCTGGAACATCAGCTACTCTGCACATGAAGACGCAAAACGGCTACCAGGAGAACTACACAAACATCTCAGAGCTCCAGGGAGATCCTTGGAGACCTAGGGAGATCCAGGGAGATCCTCGGAGATCCAGGGAAATCCACAGAATTCCTCGAAAAGTCCATAAAGATACTTCACATGATCGCTTCACATGATCATAACACATCCATCATTGTCATAAGTCATAAGGAAGCCATCATAGATTCCTGAGTTTCATAAACGAATCCAAATGTTCGGCAACGGCAGCAGAAGCAGACTCAGGATCGACGTATTCACCGATTTCCAAGTCGGCCTCGTCTATATATCGTAGGGCTCCTGATGGGGGGGGGGGTCCTGTGTCGATTTGTCCGGCAAAGGATGAGCATTTGTCTCTTGTCTCCAGAACACCATGTCGATTTGTCCCTCTTAAAAAGGGTCTATGTCGTTTGTCCATAATAAGAAATGGCTATGTCAGTTTGTTGATTTTACCCCTTATAATGTCTATTTGTCGTGCTAAGGATGAGTATTTGTCCCTTAAATTGTCCCCAGAATCCCAATGTCGATTTGTCCCTCTAAGAAAAGGGCTATGTCGTTTGTCAATCATAAGAAATGGCTATGTCAGTTTGTCGATTTAGGCATCAGGACCCCTTTTCGTCCAGGTGAAGTCTATACTCCTCCGGTTTAATACCATTATTCTTGCAATATTTTATTGCTTTCTTCATATACACACAAACCGTCCTCCCACATGGTTTGACGTGGAATCGCTCGCAGCCATTGCAAGAAGGCATTTCAGACAGTCCAAACTGACAGAAAATCAGTAATACAAAATGTAATACAAATACATTGGTATCTCGACAGCATGGACATATCTTTATCTAAAAATAAGAAAAAACATTCCTCCAACCTTCAACTCACTGATCGACCTCCAATGTTAATATTTTTCCTAAGAGTAACTCTGTTCTTGTGGGGCTTTTAAAAAAGACCCAAGGGAAATGCTGCCGACTCAAGCATTTTTTAAGGCATTGAAAAATAAGTCCCTACCAACCCAAAAAATGCAATTGAATAAATGTTGTTTTCGTTTATATGAAAATGAATTAATTAGCATCAATTGAATGGAATTAATTGCTACATGTAATATGCGTCTACAACAAAAAAAATAAAATAAAATTAATTCCCGGCCAACCCAAATTTTTACCATGAAGTGACCGGAAACAAAGATAATTTTCTTTTAGGCCTAATCCAAAAATTAGTGAAGTTATAGTATTTCAAAGTAAAGTTATAACTAACTCAGTTCTTCAGTATTACCAGATCGTGGGTACACCTGTGATTAGCCAACATGTTCGATAATTGTAGGAGCTCCCATGATACATGGTACACTTAATATTAGTGTCTATGATTGGTGTCTATGCCTCTTGGTGTCACGATTAATCGCAAAACTTGGTACGATTTAAATTGAAATCACACAATTTTTAAAAAAAAGTATATGATTGATCATAGCATAAAATCGGTCCTAAGATCGTGACTGGAATGCACGGTTTGGGCTCCACAATTTGATAAGTCTTAGATGTCTATGATTTGTTGTAGTGCATACATGATTGAAATATCATTTGTAGAGCAGTATGCATTTTAAACTAAATGAGCTGTGTAAAATTCCCTTTTGATTGATGTATAGTACATAGCTGGGGAGGAATTCCTCAATTTTGTGACGAATCGTGCAAATGGTGATACCTTCTTGAAATTTGGCATGGTGTTAGAATAGGCTATGAGATTTTCAAAAACTATCTGTTACAAGTTGGCGGACACCCCTGGTGGCCGGTAGCTGCAAAATTCAAAATGGCCGCCACCAATTTTAAATACGCCGTATCTCAGCTTCTGCTGACTGCATCTTCAAGTGTAATACCTCTTTTTTTATGTTTATGAGTATGGAGAATCCATTTCTGAAGTTATTTTTGGGTTTCAAGGTCATTTCAAGGTCAAAATTCAAATTTGCCTGCCACTGTGAAAAAAAAGACATATTTCAGCTCCTGTAAACACCATATTCATGTATGATACTAGGTTTTCTATGTTTTAGAGTATGCAGAGTCTATTTCTGAAGTCATTTTCCTCTGTCAAGGTCATTTTCAAGGTCAAAATTCAACATGACGGCAAATGATAGAAGACAAGGTCATATCTCTGCTCCTATCATTGTGAGGCAGCTTAAGGCGATATTTGAGACAGAAGTGGACATTTAAAATATGAATGCCAAATTTTGCTTACATGCTACACACAGCCTTAGCTTTTTATTGTTCATAGGAACTTCTTCCTTCTGATTCTTTCTGGTGGCCATCTTGGATTTTCCCTGACGCCATCATGAAAAAACCTATATCTACCAATATCTCAGCTTCTAAGACACTTAGGATCACAATCTTGGTGACTAAACATACATTTTCAGGGTCAAGGAATACAATTATACCATTCAGAAAAGCACCAGACAGTTTTTATGAACACCAAAATTGTAAGTGACAAAATGTCTATCAGGCCCTACTCAAGCCCTGGAGCTCAGACATCCATTTTCAAGGGCAAAAGTAACTTTTTGATTTTTTAATTTAGAGAGATTCTTTGAGTCCTGGATTAAAATTCCATGGCCGATTTCCCCTTTGAAGAATTTTTTACCTTCCAATTCACTTGCAAGGTCAACGTAGGTTTATTTTAATCATTCTCTTTTTTCACTTTCAAAAGCTGGTCTATTCCTTCAGATTTCGATAGTAATTAGATATATTATGATAACAATATTTAGTGTAATATGATCCTATACTCTTGCCTTTTTTTTCATGTCAATTTTTCTACGATTTTGAGACTAACTACTACAAAACTACTAACTACAAAAAATGTATTACACATTATATCATAAATAAAATCATAAAAAAATAGATATAAATATGAGAACTATGTGCTGCATCTTATATGAAAGACCATGTTACAGGTTTTAATCAATTTCATATGAGCGAAGCTCTTTACCTGTTCGCTACCGTGAATGTAGATCATTTAAGATAGCTGTGACCTAATTAACGATTTTATGCAAATATTAAAATTGCTAAAACTTTATTGATTATCGGTAGATATGCATGCTCTATAGCTCAAGAAATAGGAAATCTTGTCTAGTTTTATTGGTTTAATGTTAGTTAAGCTGCAGAAAATATGTTTATTGAGCGATAAAAGTAAATGTGAAAGTTGGGTCCCCTAGTGGCGATTTTAGGAACTTTCCCCGCTGCAAACTTTCGTAAACTTTTGACACATTAACCCTTTAAGGACGGGAGGTATTGATATTCAATACAAATACTGCATTAATGCAGCCTCCCGTCCTTAAAGGGTTAAAAGGGTATGTTTGAGGAAGAGGATCCCACAAAAATAAATTCTTTTGCAATTTGTTTTGGGTCAAAACACAGATTTCCTGGACTACAATGAAAGTTTGGTTCCAAAGATAGATTTTGAGACGTTTTACCCAGCCAGTCTCTTTACTTTTAAATCTGTCCTAATTTTTACCCTGTTATTGCTCAAAAACCCAAATGACTACCAGTTGTGAAAATCGGACATACAGGCCTATAACTCTCAATCAAAATTCCCTTCTCAACTTATGACATCTTACACATTACTTATTTGGAATTGTCTGACATGATAAATCATACCTCAATATATTTTAGTACTTTTGGGATTTTTTTTTTTAAATAAAAAATGTAGAACCTGGTATCAGATGATCTTAATCCTCTCAGATTTAATAAAATTTTACCAGTCCCTATCTGGAGTCTCCCTTCTCTATCTCTATTTCCTGGGTATGATCATAAACTGCCTCCCTCTCAGCTCCCTATCTGGAGAGTTTACATGATTAATAATATTTGGTTATCCTCTGTTTTGACTTGAGCAGTTATCATTACCTAATATCTCAATAAATTTCAATTTGGTGAATCTTTCAGACTACAAGACAGTATTCTGAATTAGATATCATATGTTCTATTAATTAGAAATTCTCATTCAGAGGACTATTCACCCAGAATGTGTCAGTTATAGTGTATTCTGCAATTTGCTCTTTCAATTTTCAATCATATAACCAAGACATATAGAGCATACTCTCTTCAGTAACAAATTGTAAAGTCAATGACAATTTGCTGATTATCATTGTCAGAAATATATTTAATATTTAATTAGGTAATTAAGCCAAATGTTCATGTCATTGTAATATTGTATCTCACAAAAAAATATTATTTTTATCTATTGTCTCAAAATTAATTTTCCACTTCTTAGGTTTTGAACTGTGAACTAAGCTAAGTTAAGTAGTGTTGTATGCAAGGTTTCAATAAAAAAGTCACACCTTTTCTGTGGCAGGCAGGTGACTTAAAAAATGGGGGATAATCCTTTACAGGGGAGGTTGAAAACTGATTGGGCACTTTGTTGTTTTTGTCACTCAGAAACATCTAAGAAGTTGCTGTGTCCATATACAAAGGTGTCTTACTATCACACTTACGAAACAATTGAAAAGGACCTTACTCATTTTCTTTCTAATAATGTGATGCTCCCATATGGTATGACACAGCAGTGTCTTATAGGAGAGGGAGAAGAATGTATTTCCAAATCACTGCAGAACAACAAGGCAGTGTATCATAAGACATGTCGTGACAATATACGTACACACATTGTAGAGCGGAAATTGAAAAAAAGGGCAAAGGATGAGATGGAAGCTTCTTCAAATTCTTTTTCCAAATGTAGCCCAAAAAGGACTCGGAGAAGTTTTGAAGCAAATTGTGATAGAACACGACCACAGTGTGTTTACTGCCACCTGTATGAGGACAGCATAGAGCCAATCAGCAAAGCTATGTCTCATGGTAATAGCCTGAAAGAGATGGCAAAGGATGCTCAAAACTGGGTTGTCTATGCCCATGTCAATGCAGCATTTGATGCTACTGCTGGGGATTTGTTCTATCACAAAACGTGCTACTGCTACTGCAAACTAGCAAATGAAGCACAAGCTGCCAAATCAAAAAAGTCAAATGAGACTAAAACTACAGCAGCACCATGTGACCCACTTGTTATGGCTGAGCTGATTGCATTTATCCAATATAATGAAAGTGTGGTAAAGCTAGCAGACCTTAGATAGCTGTACAGTCAAAGGCTACTACAGGTTGGTTCTGATGGGCCAACGGGAGAAATACATCCCACTAGATTTAAAGAATATTTACTGCAGAAATTGGGTGGTGAGTGGCAGGCCTTCACCAAAGGGAGAGATGTGCTGCTCTCAACTAAAACTAAAGCAGGCTCTTTATTGTCCGAATCTGTGACACAGGGAGTCTCTGAAGAAGAGGTAAAAAATATAGTGGATGTTGGGCTTCTTTTGCGAAAGCACATACTTTTACCTCAAGCCCCTTTCACTGGATCATTCTCCTCTCAATGCTTAAGTAAGCCAGTACCAAATTCACTAATGACCCTTCTGCGTGTCTTGCTTGAGGGCACATCTAGTTTCCAAAATACTGGAGACCATGAGTCTGTTAGTGGTAGGACTCGTGTGGCTTGCACTCTTTCTCAGTTGTTAACCCATTGAGGACGGGCTGATGCCTCAAGGCATCAACATCAAAATGGCTCAGGGGACGGGCTGATGCCTCAAGGCATCACACATAATTTGGCTCAGGGGACGGGGTGATGCCTCAAGGCATCAATTTTTCATATAAATTAAAGGGGGCATAACTTAATAAAAAATTAACGGATTTTGATGAAATTTAAAATATATGTATACAAACACACTAGAAATATTTTTATAGGTATGTTGTCATGGAAACAATATTGATGACGTCATAACTAACATACGTAAATGCTGGAAAGTGAATTTGGAGCAAGGTTGCCGCCATATTGCACCCAATTGAGACCCATTATTTTAATTATTGAAGACCAAATTCTAGAAATTATGAAAAAATATGATCAATAACTGTTTACACCTATTAAACCATGTACATATGACACATATTATTTGAAGAAAATATTCTTAAAGTGTTTTTAAACCCTAAATCGCATGTTAAACACCCGTCCTGAAGCCCAAAAATGGGGAAAAGGGCCCCCGTCAGCCAGACAAAATATGTGTAAACTGCCCCCGTCCTCAATGGGTTAATAAGTAATGCAACAAAATACAATACCAATGCTCAGAACCTATATCAGGTGCGTGATAGGGAAACACCAGTGCCTCTGTATATGGGCTTGAAGTTACATGCTCATGATCATTTGAAAAATCTTATCAGAGAGTTTCATCAACTAGGACTTAGTGTTTCCTATGGTCGCATTATGGATATAAGGAGAACCCTTGCACATGCAGTGTCAAAGAGGTTCAAAGATGAGGGTGTTGTAGTGCCAACCAACTGCAAACGGGGCATTTTCTCGACAGTGACTACTGACAATATTGATGTCTCTGGTAGAACAGTTATGCATGGCACATCTATCACATTGATTGGTCATCTGCAGATGGACAATACAGGTACTGATCCTCTACTACTGGCTTTGGATCTTTCAGAAGACACTCCTATTGAACTACCTGATGAATTTGTGGTGGTCCCTTTTGTTGAAGACATTGGGGGAGATCTTGAATCTATTCCAGAAGTTGGTGGGCAGCCAGCTAGAAATGCATGTGTGGGTATAGAGGAGGGAGCATGGTTGAACCATGTCTTGGGCATTAGCAAAAAGGATAAGGTTGATAACAAGTGGCAGTTGGATGAGGTACCTGTTACCTTTTCAGGTTTCTTTTCAAAGTGCCAGGAAAAGGAAGATGTCAAGCCCCGTGCAGTTATTGGAGTGTTCCCTGTATTCAGTGAAGAAAAGGCAGACACACTGAGTATGCAGAGACATGCCATGCTTGTTGCCAAAAAAGCTATTTCTTTTGTAAATCCTGGCCAAATACCTGTTATTGAAGGTGACTGCCCCTTGTATGCTCGACAGAAAAGATGTCAGTTACTTTTTGCAGATGAGCTTGGTGAGCAACAAATGGTCTGCATGATTGGTTTTCTCCACCTAGAAATGTGCACACAAGAAGCCGGAGGCAAGTTGATGGGTGGTTCAGGCTGGGAGAGAATGTTTCACCTAGCAAAAATTATTTACACCTGGGATGGCAGCATCTCTGCTTGGTGGAAAACATGTTAAAAGAACATGCCAAGCATATCTTCTCACCTTGGCCTGGCTTGAAATACTGAGAAAACAGGCCTATGATAAGTACTGTGAACAACCTGCACCTCTTGATTCATTTGAAATGTGGGAGGACAAACTTCTTTCTGAATCTCCAACAGCATGCTATTGGGGAAAAGTAGTGTGGGAATTTCTGTTGACAAGCTGCTGTTTTGTTCATAACCAGCGGCTCGGCAACTGGCGTGGAACACTGGCTGCTATTGATGATTTCTGTCCATACTTCTTTGCTCTAGGGCACAAATTATTCTAGGTGGGCTCCAGTATTTCTAAGGGACATGAATCAGCTTCCTCATCGCCATGCCAACTTCATGAAGGGTCACTTTGTGGTCCAGCGAAGTGAAAAGGAATTTAGACTCATGGGCCTTGACCAAAGTTAAGAACACAGCATTAAGCTGCTTAAAGAAGACAGTGGTCCCAAAGGTCTTTATGGCCAAACAGAAGAAAAAATCATCATTGAGCTTTCAAAGCCAGAAGTTCTTTGAATGATTGAAGAGTTTGAATATTCAAGCATCAATATGATACAATCAAATGGCATTGAACACCCAGAAAGCTCTGTAGCTGAGCAGTAAAGATTCCTTAACCTTAACTCTCTTCTTGAGCTTGTGGATCAGGGGATAATTGTCAACCCTTATGGAGAGACAAGCAATCACCTGGTGACACTGGACACAGGTGAATATATGGACCCTGAGGTTAGCAAGTGTAGAGTTGCCAACACTTGGAAAAGCAATGTATTCAAGTTTGTAAAGGAGCAGATTGAGGATTGTACAACACCACTGTCTGATGTCATCCCAAAGGCAAATCTTTATACATTCCTCCAGCGACCTGCAGTGAATTTGAAAAAAGGCACAGACAAACTCACCTCAATTAAAGCTTCTGCAGCAGTTGTAACACAAATGTTTGTTTCTCTTCAAGCTCGCCCTGAATCAAACATGGATAATTTTTTCATGCATGAAAATGCAAGAGAACCACCTTCTTTATCCAATAAAGGCAAGTTGCGAGCTGGAAGTATATCACAGATTCTTGGCTGCTTGCCAGGTATGCCTGCACACAGTAGAAATCCAAGTGTCAAAAATGCTTCCGTTGTCATCTTAGATATTCCTGCTGTAGTTCATATCATAAAACCACAGCGAGCAAATGTGTTTGGTGAATATGCTGCAATCCACCTCCTGCCATTCATGGAAAGCCAAATGAACTCATGTACCACAAGAATTGATGCAGTCTGGGATTGTTAGCCTCAGGATAGTTTAAAGAATCAAACAAGAGTGAAACATCTTGGTGGAACAGCTGCTCGACTGATGCGAGTTTCCGAAATGGTCCCCATCCCCAAAGGAAAAGATTGGCAGCAATTTCTGAAAGTCTGTGAGAACAAAGAGGAATTGTTCGGATTTCTATCTGATGAGCTGATAAATGTTACCTCAACATCTGAGTACTCTCTATTTACAACAAAAGGTGAAGTTGTGATGTCCAACAAGATGTTAACCCATTGGGGACAGGAGGCTGCCTGGAGGCAGCCTTTTCAATTGGCCTGGAGGACGGGAGGCTGCCTGCAGGCAGCCTGCTATAAGTGGCCTGGAGGACGGGAGGCTGCCTGCAGGCAGCCATTTTTTATATAAATTGAAGGGGGCATAACTTAATAAAAAATAAACAGATTTTGATGAAATTTAAAATATATGTATACAAACACACTAGAAATATCTTTATAGGTATGTTGTCATGGAGACAATAATGATGACGTCATAATTAACATACGTAAATGCTGGAAAGTGAATTTGGAGCAAGGTTGCCGCCATATTGCACCCAATTGAGACCCATTATTTTAATTATTGAAGACCAAATTCTAGAAATTATGAAAAAATATGATCAATAACTGTTTACACCTATTAAACGATGGACATATGACACATATTATTTGAAGAAAATATTCTTAAAGTGTTTTTATACCCTAAACCTCATGTTAAACACCCGTCCTGAAGCCCAAAAAGGGGGGAAAGGGCCCCCGTCAGCCAGGCAAATTATGTGTAAACTGCCCCCGTCCTCAATGGGTTAAACTCATGTGACATCGCTCCATCTGACCATGAGGAAGCAGACACTCATATGATGCTACACCTGCACCATGCTGTCCTTCATGGTCATAAAAATGCTTTCCTCCCAACAGTTGACTCTGATGTTATTGTATTGTCTGTTCACTTTTTTGCAGAATTACAAAGTCTGGGGCTTAATGAGTTGTGGATTGGTTTTGGAAGTGGCAAAGCATACACAGATGTTCCAGTTCATGAACTCTATTTGCTGCTTGGACCTGATAAGTGCAAGGCTCTACCATTCTTCCATGCCTTTACAGGTTGTGACATGACATCCAACATGCTAGGCATTGGGAAGAAATCAGGCTGGAAAGCTTGGATGAACTTCCCAGAAGTAACTGAAACTATGATCAGCCTAATTGATAATCCACAAGAACTGATAGAGAATTCTTGCCACATGCAGCACCTTGAGCAATTTACAGTGCTCATGTATAGTAAGAACGGCTTCTGTGCAACTGTCAATGAAGCACGATGTCTCATGTTCACTCATAGACTTAGGTCTCTAGAAAGTATCCCACCAACAAAAGCAGCCTTGTACCAGCATGTGAAAAGAACAATCCTTGTGTCAGTTTTCATTTGGCACCAAGCTTTGAAGAAGCAATTGTATCTGCCAGATCCTGCACAATATGGTCGGGAATGGAATGGGCACCTGAAGACATGGGCCCCATATTGGACAGACTTGGCAGATGCTAGCACATCCTGTGCACTTATGCTTCACTGCACCTGCATGAAAGCATGCAAAGGGAGGTGTAAATGTTTTAAATCTGGATTGCGGTGTACAGCATTGTGCACATGTCAGGGTGGCTGCTGCAATAATCTTGAGTGATGTGATCAAGCATGATAATGCCTATACTATCAATCTTGCACAAAGGTAGTTTTTTGTTTGGGTTTACATTTGCATGAACATAGATCTAGATATAGAGAAAAAATGGTCAAATACAATAGATAGCATCTAAAGCTGTTGTTGACCTAAAGCTGTTGTTGTTTGCGTCATGTCCTATATAGCATTACATCCAATGTGCTAACTGGATATGAATCCCTACACTTTTACAGTTTACATGCTTTTACATGCTTATGACTATAGACAGCTATACACATGGCGAGCCTCCCATTTGGTATGCACTGGGTGGGAGGGGAAATAAAGCTTGGGCAATTAGGCCATGGAATTTGAATCCAGGAAGAAGCTCTTAAATTCAAAATATCAAAAAGTTGTTTTGACCTTGGAAATGGATTTCTAAGGTCTACTACAGGGCTAAAGTAGGGCCTGATAGTCATAATTATATTGTTGCATTCAATTTTGGTGTTCATAAAAACTATCTGGGGCTTTTCTAAATGGTATAATTGTATTCCTTGACCGTGCAAATGTATGTTTAGACACCAAGATTGTGATCCTAAGTGTCTTAGAAGCTGAGATATTGGTAGATATAGGTTTTTTCATGATGGCGTCAGGGAAAATCCAAGATGGCCGCCATAAAGAATCAGAAGGAAGAAGTTCCTATGAACAATAAAAAGCTAAGGCTGTGTGTAGCATGTAAGCAAAATTTGGCATTCATATTTTAAATGTCCACTTCTGTCTCAAATATGGCCTTAAGCTGCCTCACAATGATAGGAGCAGAGATATGACCTTGTCATCTATCATTTGCCGTCATGTTGAATTTTGACCTTGAAAATGACCTTGACAGAGGAAAATGACTTCAGAAATAGACTCTGCATACTCTAAAACATAGAAAACCTAGTATCATACATGGATATGGTGTTTACAGGAGCTGAAATATGTCCTTTTTTTTCACAGCGGCAGGCAAATTTGAATTTTGACCTTGAAATGACCTTGAAACCCAAAAATAACTTCAGAAATGGATTCTCCATACTCATAAACATAAAAAAAGAGGTATTACACTTGAAGATGCAGTCAGCAGAAGCTGAGATATGGCGTATTTAAAATTGGTGGCGGCCATTTTGAATTTTGCAGCTACCGGCCACCAGGGGTGTCCGCCAACTTGTAGCAGATAGTTTTTGAAAATCTCATAGCCTATTCTAACACCATGCCAAATTTCAAGAAGGTATCACCATTTGCACGATTCGTTGAAATTCCTCCCCAGCTAACATGACTATAACATTATTAAGTGAATTTATATAATTTTCAAAGACAAAAAAAAAGAGCTGAATTGTGTATCTATTTTTAAAAAAAAAGATATTAGCAAATTACACCATGAAAAACATATTGTACTAAATCATACATTGAGCATATGATGGGTATCAATTTACAGCAAAGATTGGGATTCTATTCCGTGACCAATCCATGACACATTATGAACACATTTACAACACATTTGCCTATATATGTAGCACTATGATTGAATACCAATTAGGGCTGTATTGAAATAAAATGAAATGTTCGAAGATGACGACTTGAGTAATATTTCATCAACAACATTCTATTCTATTCCTAATATTCTCAAAGTTATGTCAATTTTGTTGATAGATTCTAAATACCAATGTATGGTAGACAAAATATCAAATTGCACCAGCTTTTCATGATCAGCTAGGAATTTCCTGCTAAAATTTCCCAGGTAAGCAATCTAAAAACTGCTATCATACAATCAGCATATATAATATACATAATAATGTTTTTCATGAGTTACATTAAGAGAGCATCTGTGCCTTGATATATAATACATGGTTGTAGCATAACTAGCTGATTTATTAAGATTTTGTTTAAAGAGCAGTTTAGGCAAATTTCCAATTTGCCTAACCTAAACTTGATACTTCCAACATGAAATATTTGTTATAGAGGAAAGCATATGACCATATACATATATTGATTCATTTAGGAGGGACATCCTGCTGACTTTGATTTACAACAAACAGCTTTCCAAAATCATAGTAGATATTTTAAATTACCAAGCCAAAACCGTTGAAAGCCCTGAAAATATTCTAATTTTTTATAATACAAACACCTCAATTTCCAATAAAATAGGTTAACAACTGAAAACTGTCAGAATATAACTTATTCTCGTGACTGACTCATTTTGTATTTCCTGAAAATATAACCTGGAAATGCAAGGTGCAATGGGAACAAAAATAGAAGAAAATGTATAGTGAATAATAAAAAAAAACTTTTAAAAAAGGTGGTGACTGCTTCTTAGGCATAGAGGTAATTCCTGGTTGAATATATTCAGGTTTGACAAATCCAGGGCATAGGAAAAGGGGTTTATACCACAATCGGGGGTTGTACACGCTGCAAATGAGTGGATACATGCCATCGTATATTGTTGAATGAATCCATGCGCAAAAGTATGACCTTTTTTTTAGCCTAAGAAGCATTCTTGTTGGTTGACGTTATTAGTCCATTGTCTGGGGGTGATTCCGTGTGCAAGTCTGAATGCACTAACTTTCTCTCCAGAATCATTTAGAGGGTACCCTGGGATGAAATAAAATCGAGGGTGACAGTTCTGAATCATGGGCATAAGTTGGGAAATTGCGATTGAAGTTTGATAGCCTTGGATTAGCCCCAATTATTTGGATCAAGTATTTGAAAATGAAAGATTGAATCTATTCCAATGAAACTTTGTGAGATTATAGTCTATAGGAATGTTGATTTTTTTAAATAAAAGTTTTTTGCAGAACCATCATGAACAACCACCAGGGGGTGTTTTTTTGTGTTTTTTTCTGTATTTTTTTAATACACTTAAGTTCACTTACAGTTTGAATCTAGCTTTATCCATTTAATTACAAGGGATTGATATGGTCTTAAACTGCTTGAAATGGGCTTTAATTTGATTATATAACATGTCTCTATGTTAAAAATAAAAGAAGTTATGATTTTTCAAAAAATAAATTCGGCCAGTGGTGTAGGTTGCGGCCGCGTGCCTGCCGAGGCAAGATTTTCACTTTTTTACAAGATTGGCTCATCTGACAGCTTAGACTTCATTAACTTTTTTGTTCAACTCATAGAGCTCTTCAATTCTAAACCTTGTGTTGTATTCTCTTATCAATTATCAGCCACCAGGGGGCACTTTTGTCCCAAATTGCACCTGTTTCCACTTACTCTTTAGTTTTAGGTTGCAAGGAATCCATTTTCCTCAGCCATTATTCTGTTCCAACTTGTGTTCTCAATTCTGTTATCAATTACCAGCCACCAGGGGGCAGTTTTGTCCTTAACTGCTCATTTTCACTTACTCATTAGTTCTCTATTTCACATAGTAATTTTGCACAAGAACCCATAATAAATTAGGTTTGAGCTAACATTATACAAAATGTTTAACATAATGGCATCTGTACCATGCACAATGCTGTCATTTGGGGTTATATGGATTCTTGCAGCCTGATTCCTCCAGATGTTTGCATTTACAAAATTTGCAACAAGCTAGCCCTTGTTTTCTACATCCACATCTTGATGTTGCACACTTTTGACAAGTGCAGGCCTCTGGAAAGTCTTCAGGAAGAATACGTATGTATTTTAAAGGGAGCACCAGTCCGTCAGATGATTCAAAGCCAAATGAAGAGGGTTCCAATGACAACTTATCCAAACAATTGACCATTTCATATGTAGCATAGAATGCCCGCAAAATATGTCCTCTTGTGGAATAACTTGTTGGTGGAAGTTGGTCCAATGTTATGGATTTACTCTGCAGGTACAATGAATACCGAAGCTCATCCATGTTTTTGGACTCAGTTGTTCGTTTTAGCACATGTACCAGGTAATTTTCAGCCTTGGTAATTTCCTCCTCCAATTTGTGATGGAAGGGATTTTTACCAAATCCCTGAAGGTGTTCTAGAGGACCTGCTTTTAGTGCTGCACCTTTAGTACCAAACTTGCTTGTAATGTCACATCCTGTTAGACAATGCACAGCTGGAAGGACTTGACAGAGTGGTCCAATGGTATGTGCTAGAGAATGAAGAGGGAGATACCTGGTTGTATTTCCTACACCAGCTCTCATCCACATCTCTTGAAGGCCATGGCAATTGAAGGATTTCCAGTAGTACAGGCAAAGGACCATTACGTCTGTGTCTGCTGATAAGATGATTATCGTTTTCTTCCCCCTCTTTATTGCCTCCATTGCATGTGGTATAATGCGGTAATCAGCTTCTTCTGTATCAGAATCAAGCTCAGGAACCTTTTCCTGCACAGAATGCTTTATCCTAATACATTGCTTGTAGACTGACTTGTAGTCAAGCATCCCACCAATAACTATTTCTTCATTGGGAAACTTCCCTGCATTTCTGGTGAGCCAGTCAGCTAGCAGCATCTGCAGCTTTGCCTTGTTTGTGATGGATGCCCAAAATGCTTCCATATTAATAGGGAGAGGTGTGTCCATAGCAATAGAACTGAGCTCAATTGCCTTTGATTTTGCTCTTCGCTGTCTCTCTGAATCCTTGACTGAGCCAGTTATATATGAATCAAAAACAAAGTCAATGCATGATGCATTCTTACATATCCCTTGAATCATTTGTCCAAAGCTCTCACACATTTGACCAAATGTTTTGAGTGTGGAAAATCTTATTCTCCGCAAATATGCCATGACATCCACAATACAAGTACTTTGACTTAGTGGAGGAGGCAAAGGATTGTCCTCTTTTGGAATTAATTTTTCCAGTTCATGCATGAGGTCACTTTTGGTTGGCTTTGTCATGAGTCCATCCTCATCAAATAAGGTGCTACGTGATACCAACTCATATTTGAAAAGTTCCTTGGTATCATATCCTCTGACATGTGCAATATCAAGGAGTTTATGTGACCGACCCAGCTCTTTGGTCTGTCCTTTCTTTTTGACTTGGACAGATTTCTGTTTGGAATGGAGGCTTTTAAACGTCTTGAGGTTTGTCCTGTGTATTGTATCTGAAATCTTTCTAGTTCTGTCAACAAAAACTTCATGGCGGAATTTGGCATACTTTTCGGCCCCAATATTCTTGACATTCAACATCTGCTCACGGATTTCTTCACTCATGATTTCCTGAGTTAGAATGTTATGCAGAGCATGTTCAGTGTTAGACGTGATGTTGAATGGATTTTCATGATATTCAACATAGGACATCATGTTTCCTACATGAGCTTCATATGTAGCAGTGAGGGATTTCCGAAACTCATGATTGACCTCATAATGGTTTGGTTGGATACAACTCAACTCTCGCTGAAGGTTGCTCACTGCCAACATTTCATGGTAGATGATTTCCCATTGAGCCACAAAACTTTTCCTCTTAGAAGAACCAATGATTCCAGAACTACACTTTTGGGACCGATTGATTGTTTGCTCAAGGCACATATCTGCCCCAACTGCATTGAATATGCCTGGACTTCGTTTCACAACAAACTTTCCTTCAAGAAATGCTGTATGAATGTCAGGAGCTTTTAGTGGGAGCCCTCTCATATCTTCAAGATAAACTGAACACCAACGTAAATAGTTGACACGGTCGAAAGCAGCAAACAATGGAAGGATACTTTGTACCGTGTGCAGATGGAGGCTCCAGTCTCCTTCTCGATCAGCCCGGACAAGATCTTTAAGAAGACCAACCATTTCAATAAAATTGCACCAATATGCAAAGGTCTCACTTTTAGATCTTTGAGCCTGCTTGAAGGCCTGAAAATCCTGGAAAAGGCTGCTTGATGAATCAATGAAGGCCTGAACACTTGCTCTGCTCTCCTGTCTACACTTGTCAGCCACATTTTGTTTCAGCTTCTGCAGGGATTGAAGCACATGTCCATACTCTATTACTTCTTTTGACTGAAAAAACTGGTCCCATAACAATCTCTCCATTGCTTCAGAAAGAAGTAGCATTCCCTTTAATGCTCGGCTGTAGTTCTTACCACTTAAAACCGATTCCACAACATTGATTCCAAACACTGTGTTTTCAGTCCATATGCTTTCTGCTCCACTTCCAGCGAGATATTTCCCAATGCAACCAATTAGGACCTTGATCATATGAAAAGATCCAATGCAGATGACAATGTCATTGAATTCAGCAGGTCTGAGCAACATAATTTCTCTTGCAATGTGATACACTCCTTCATCACATGTTAGTGCTAGATGTGTTTGATCAAGCTGGGACAAAATACTTTGGAAAATTTTTAATGCTGTATACACTGTAGCATACTCAGTCACAGGGTATGGGATGACAGGGATGAATCCTACATTCATTTCTTGTAACTCTCTTTCTGATACAACTGAATTGAAGGACGCCCAGGATGGCATCATTTGAGTAGAGGATGTAGCGTGAAGTTTTCCATCGTTCGACTGATCAAATTTAGCCAAACACCAGGCCATATCTTTGAGTTTTATGGTCTCGTGTTGAGCACCATCCATTTCATAAAGATCTAGAGGAACACTATAATCTGATAGAATGCTAGGCTTGCATGCAGGCTTGGTAAAGTCAAGCAATTTTTGACATGGAAGCTCATGAAGGAATGTTTTACAACCATGCTCAACTTCACTGTTAGAGATGCATGGCTTTCTTTGAGTTGTTTCCTGCTTTGCCTGAAACAAGACACTTACAGTGTCATGGCTTCCCCCAATACCTGAAAGTGTTGCTTCTTCATGATCAAAGTTGTCAAATGCTGCTGTAGTGAATACACTTGGACAAAATAGGCTGGGAAGAGGGACATTACCCTGACTGGAATGCACAATCAAAGTGGCCATGTCATTGTGGTATCTGCGAATTTCTTCATAGCTTGCGGCAATACCAAAATGATTAAAACTTTTAATCAGTGTACTACTTTTGCACACATCATGTATTGCTTGGGCATTTAACAGGTGTAGTGGTGTCCGCTGATGTCCTCCATGAACATTAAAGAAAAGGATCTGGAATAGGGCCTCTATCTTACGCTTCTTCACACTAGAAATTTTGGAGGTCCTAAGGTCACCTTCACTTTCTGTATCACTCTCTTCATCTGAATTTCCATCATAAAAATTCTTTGGATTGAAATTAAAGAGACTTCCTAGAAATGAGAGGGTTCCCTATATAGGCCTAAATAATTGATAATATAAGAGTTGATGGACTTATAAAGATATAAGAGGCTATATGGTGGCCTGGTTCAAGATACAACCTGGTGCTAATTGCAACCATACAAATACATGTGTTTGACAGCCCTAAGAAAAGAAACTAAGTCTATTAAATGGTGGGATGAAGTACTTATATATATACTATATATATACTGTATACATATAATGTATACTGTATAGATATAATGTACTGGAGTATAAAGGCAAAACAGGGGCAATACTGGTTTGTGTAGCACCTATAATAGTCTTCAGTCAGAGATAGAAAGTTCTCTTTCCCCAACCATGGAGTACTAGAGAGTGAACAGGTGGTGGTGGGGCAGGCTATTTATAGATGAGTGGCCTTATCACCCCGACCTCAGAGAGAGCACCCTGGGGTTTTCAATTGGCCTTCAAATTTGTGCTTTCTCAATACCACTAATTTAATTGTCATACAGTCTAAAATGGTCCCAAACAAAAAATGTGATATGTGCTTAAAGCTCAGGATTTTCTCTCTCCAATGATGTCATTTGTGGATAGATAATGGAAAATACATAGCGCACAGACAAGGATATGTCCATTATTTCAGCCAAGTTTAAGCGTTTTTGTATACATTTTGTTAATTGCTGAGGTTATTTTTGAAAGAATGCATATTTTTTTAATAGAAACCTATAATGCAGCATGTCTCTTAACTATTTCAAGTGTCATTTTTGTATATTGATCCTTATATTGGGGCTGAGACTGAAAAAGGTAAAAAAAAGAAACACAGACTTCATTATGTACTACACCATATAGATGTGATGCAAACAGGACCTGAGATATTAGATTTGTTGTACTCTGTAGTGGCCATATTGGATTGTGACCTTACAAATACAGTTGGAATAGAATAATGACTAAGGAAAATGGATTCCTTGCAACCTAAAACTAAAGAGTAAGTGGAAACAAGTGAAATTTGGGACAAAAGTGCCCCCTGGTGGCTGATAATTGATAAGAGAATACAACACAAGGTTTAGAATTGAAGAGCTCTATGAGTTGAACAAAAAAGTTAATGAAGTCTAAGCTGTCAGATGAGCCAATCTTGTAAAAAAGTGAAAATCTTGCCTCGGCAGGCACGCGGCCGCAACCTACACCACTAGCCGAATTTATTTTTTGAAAAATCATAACTTCTTTTATTATTAACATAGAGACATGTTATATATATCAAATTGAAGCCCATTTCAAGCAGTTTAAGACCATATCAATCCCTTGTAATTAAATGGATAAAGCTAGATTCAAACTGTAAGTGAACTTAAGTGTATTAAAAAAATACAGAAAAAAACACAAAAAAACGCCCCCTGGTGGTTGTTCATGATGGTTCTGCAAAAAAATTTTATTTAAAAAAATCAACATTCCTATAGACTATAATCTCACAAAGTTTCATTGGAATAGATTCAATCTTTCATTTTCAAATACTTGATCCAAATAATTGGGGCTAATCCAAGGCTATCAAACTTCAATCGCAATTTCCCAACTTATGCCCATGATTCAGAACTGTCACCCTCGATTTTATTTCATCCCAGGGTACCCTCTAAATGATTCTGGAGAGAAAGTTAGTGCATTCAGACTTGCACACGGAATCACCCCCAGCCCCTGTACTATATAGGCTTGCTCCTGACATCACACCTATTTGTGATGTCATATGCCATCCGTGTCGTCGTTGATTAGCTAATCAGTTATAGGCTTGTCTAGCGCTTTGGTATAACAAAATCAATATGGCAGGTCATTGGAGGAAAGCGAGGTAAATAAATTGTTTGTTTATTGATTTCATTTTACAATATGAGATTGTGGTATAAAATTAGAATGTAACAAGGTTGGTTTCTGACTTACTGTACACAATGCCCACAAGGGATGTCACGAGAAGCTGTAGTATAAAAATAGGATGTAACTCGGCTTCTCGTTAGCATATTTACTTGGACATTCCCCTACCATTCCTGTTACCTCTTGGGGTGAGGTGGAGGTTGTAATTGACAAGTGCATTATAAGTCTGGAGCTCAGTGGAAGGCTTCAAATAATTTAATAGTTCTAACTGCTCTGTTGTAGAAACAGCCATCTGTCATCTTTGTTATTGAGCCTTTCCCAATAATTCCAGATTCATTGCACAAATCCCTGAGACCAGAATTTCCATTGGTCCCCATCAAAATACAAAGTGTTTCGCATAGCAAGGAAAAGTTGCTTTCTTCAACTACAATCCATTGACAAATTATTATAACTTTGAGAATATTAGAAATATAATCCCAATACTTTCTGTAAATTGATACCCATCATATGCTAAATTTATGATTTCATATGTACATTGGTGTACAACATGTTTTTCATGGTGTAATTTCCTAATATCTTTATAATAAAAAAGAATAAAATATGCGATTCTGCCCATCTTTTTAATTTTTGAAAAATTGTAGAAAGTCATCTAATATAATGTTTTAGTCATGTTTTATACATCAATTAAAAGGGAATTTTACACAGCTCATTTAGTTGATACGCATACTGCTCTACAAATGATATTTCAACCATTTATGGGCCCCAAACCTAAAATATTCACCTTCAGTGCCCCCTGGTGGCCAATAAGCTACTCATTTGAAAAGGGTATCATAGCTCATTTAAAAGCCCCTGACCCCTTTTATTTTTGGGGATATGTGAGAATCTGTCTCCCTGGATGGTACTCATGACCCCCCTTCCCGATGTGCATGATTGCATTTCTTACCTAGTTTTTACCTGGAACTTTTGACCTGATACTGACCTGGTGCTTTACTAGTGGAAATCGTAAACAGTTGTGAGGCTCAAACTTGATTTCATAATGCTCTATGGACCCGATTTATAAATGCACTTCTAATGCTCTCATTGATGCACTATTGGCCAGGTGTATTTAAAGCAGTTCTCATGCTCTCAATAATACACTATTGACCAGGTTAAAAAACACACTTATGATGCACTCAGTGAGACACTTCTATTGCCCTATAGGAGGGTTATATTTTTGTTCACGGGAAGATTTGAAAGATCTATATTCCCAAATGTTTTCAAAGAGAGTTTAGCACATTAACTTCTCTTTACTGCCATCTTTTTATTTCCATCAATTCTGCCATTCTAAGCCATGCAGTACAGAGCGTGGCAGGACAGCATTCAAGTGATTGTTTCAGTTGTGTGGTGACTGTGTCCCAACCAAGCCACTAGGGACAATCTATATGTACAATTATTAGGGTGTTTTGAATGACAACGTTTTTCAGCATCAAACAGATAAATTATACAAATTCACTATGAAAGGATATCACTTATAATGTCCCTAACTCCATGATGCGGAATATTTATAGGGTATAAATGCCACAAAAATGTTATAGCAGCACCTTCAATGTTAAAATAATTTGTAAATACAATCCAGTCACTTTCCCCGCCACCTGGTGAGAACAACGCCGCCACCTAGTGAAAACAACTGGCACAATGTCACTATGTATCCTACCATTATAAACCTTGATGACATGATGTACTGTAGATATATGTATGTCAAAGTCTTAAATAAGGGAACGAAAAGGGATATTTTTATGCCTGAATGTGCAACAAAAGGCTCTGGCAAACACAAAAACTTGGAAGGATTTGATAGGTTGAATGATGAGTAGGAATAGTATAGATAAAAAAGAAGATATAGGAATCCTATTTCCGAAAGAATAAGGCATTTATATGAAAATAGAAATGAAATTATTACATACAAACCACTCACAGGGGGGGGGGGGCCTAATATTGTGCGTTTTCACTAGCCTGATATGTAAACTTGCAGAGGATTATTCTGCTTATATTAACCTTTTATCAATAAAAAATATACCCCTGTTATGGCGACATATAATTCTTGCAAAAAACATGTCTTTATTTTTCATAGCATTCTGACGGCAAGGACAATATAGTAAATGCTTTTAACTTTAATTAAATATGAATTGTATATGTCTCCGATGGTTTGATCATAGGTCATTTGGGGGATGGGTGTGGAGACCACCCTAAAATGCTATGTCCGTAGGACGATTTATATATATTGTCCATCGATATAATGTCACAATACTACACAATGGTCTTTATACAGGCAGCATTTGATTTCAGGAGGCCATTTTTTAAGAAAAAATAAAATTCATTGAATCTCTACGATCTTTGGTGTACCTGTTGAAGGGAATATCAGTATAATGCAGGTGAAGTTTGGAAAGGCTGGCGCAAATATTTCAATTCCTAAACCTATAATTTAGATACCTCTATTTTCCCTATTATTTTGCCTTATTTTGGCCTTATTAAACCTGATTTAACAAATGATTTAGATTTCAGGGATTTCATGGGCTAGTTAGTAACTTTTGTTTTTTACCAAAATATGTCCATCTTTCGTCCACACATACTAAATACAATTTAATATTAATGTTTTGTCTTGGGGTATTTCATTATTTTGAATCTAATAGATGACTTAACGTGACACAGATATTCCAAAATGATATTTTCCATGTGTAGATCAGTTTAAATTATATATTATATATATAAATGTTGTGTTTTTTCATAATACTGAACATGTGTGCATGTGTAGAAATCATTTTCTTCAGCAGAAGTAATATATTTTCTATATGTGCCTGTGTATTGTATTCCAATTCCATAATTATTAATTATTTCCTAGCCTGAAAAAGTACTTTAATAGCTATAGCGGTGGATATTCTGGCATAAGAACTTTGAAAGTATGGTTCCCACGGCCTCATTTTTGCCTAGGAACTCGAATGAAATGGTTATAATCATGTGTGATCATACCAAATACAGGTTGTAGAGACCCTAGGCTAAAAAAACAAATGATACCCGATTGGGAGAATTACCCACCTATGCTTCAAATTTATTTATATATATATTCATAATAAATATGTAAATTAATTGCATTCACATCAATGTATTCGTATGATTATATAAAATGATCCTCCTTGTATTATCATAGGACTGGTAGGGGCTTGAAGGCGGGACATAAATACTAACTTTTTAAGCATGTCACAATACGACACAGCCCTCCAGGATCTATCACTAAATAAGGAATTATAAAAGGGATCGTTTAGAACTATAAAAGGGATTGTTTAGTTTAGTGGAGAGGGGTTTCCATGAATGGGTGGCAGAGACTGAGTGTAATTTTCAGAGAATGTAGTGTCAGATATGTGCGACAGTAGGTGTGAATGCCATGCAGGTGAGTGAGCAGTGGCAGGTATTAAGGCCTGTTGTAGCTTCACTGTGTTGTATAATCCTATTGTAGTTGTGGGCACGGATTTGGTTTTAACTATTATTTGTGAAGTGTTAAGAATGTTTAGGTTCTACAGATGGATATATGATATTTTCAAATAAATACAATATGCTCCATGGACCCTAAATATGTGGTTCTGATGCTCCCAGCGATGTGCTACTGTCCAGGTGTAAAAGACACAGTTATAATGCACTCATTGAAGCACTTTCATTGCTATTGCTATGTGAGGGAGCGGGAGGGAATTACTTAGTAAAAGTTATTCCTTCCTTCATTACTATTATATACAAATAAACAGGACATTTAGGTAGAGGCTTAATTTATAAGTATTTTATTCTTTATAACAGTTTAACAGTTACATTGAAAATAAGTTGTATCCACCATGAATGATTTTATACATTGCCTTATGAAATATAATAAAAGACAGAATAAGAGACAGAATAAAAGATGCTATTATTTACAAATTGTATAAATTCCTCTAGACTTTGACTGACATCTATTAAGGGAGCATTCCACTGCCTGTAGCTAGTGCATCGATACCTGATTTATATATATATATATACATTTGATATGCATTTTTCGAGTGCATCTGATGGTACACATTGCATCAGGTGCAAAACCAGGTGCAAAATTGCTTTTTTGAGAGGATTGCACTTTTGTGACTGGTCAGTGGCACTTTTACATGCACTGGTGGATTTTCCAATGCACATCGGGTTGGCCGATGGACTATTGTGGGCTCTAACAAATTGTGGGACAGATCAAACATCCTCAAATCGGCCCTTGAATCAGGTATATTTGTATTCAGCACAGTTCTGATATATGAAAGTCTTGTAATTATTCCTTTCTTGATTCCAAGGTCCTATTGTACATATCTATTTCCCCGATGCCATCAGGGAAAGACCGCTTGCGGGCAACCTGTGGTGTTACATATAACTTGTATGAATTGAAAATCGCTATGTAAACTGCCAATACCAAGATATAAAAAATCAGAATTTTAAAAAAACTATGCCTCTATTTTAGATTAGCTGAACCAGGCAGTTGTGAGCGGAGTCATTCGCCGTCAAACTTCTCCAGTCCCAGCCGGAGTTATGATGTTTCTTGGGGAACCTTCTGCTGTGGATGCCTGATGAGGAATCAAGTTTCCCATGCTGATGCTACATAAGTGTTTGATATCACTAAAATGGAAAAGTGGAAATTTATATTATTAAGCAATTTTATTTATTAATGATCGTGTGAAGTTTTATATAAAAGAAAATATACTACCAATGGAGGGCCGAATACTACTATTGGAAAAAATAAACACAAATTGTTAAAAAAAAAATAGAATGATGTGAATTATGTTTTTAATGTGATTTTATAGGTCTCATTTATTCAGGCTTTTAAGAATGATTACATTGGTTTCTACATTCTTCTCTCAATTAAAAAACTTTTAATGTAAAAATGAGCTATAGTCCTGCTGCCGTCAAACCATCAACCTCAACTGGCAACTCAACGCTCAGCCTTACAATATACTCCCCTCACCCTTTATTTTTGGAGGCAAGACCAAACTAGACACAACCTGGCTAGAAAAAACACGGTATTAAGAAAGAACAGATAAAAATATAAAACGGATTCTCAAGGAAGGAATACACATACCACATCACACAGTAGAAAAAACATTACATAAAATCACAATACATCTGGAACAGGCGTATAAACTTACATACTAAGATAAAGTTTGTTGTAAAAGCTACACAGTAGAGTACAAGTTTTCAAGAGTCCAGTCTATGTAGCAAATGCACATCTGGTGGTATATAAAATCTAAATCCAATTGTCCATTGAAATTTCACACACTGCTGGCATACATAGTCCAGGGCTGCTGCAGGGAAATGGTAGTAGTCCAAGCTGTAGTCTTGGCGAGGACTAGAGGTATGTGGCACCAGAGTATCGTCACAACAGGGGAAGTCTTGGGCTATTTACTTTACTAAACATGGAGTGTTTTTGTAGGTTGACATGGCCCACCATTCTCAAAGCTGTCCCTCCCTCCTCCCTTGGCCAGTCACATTAAAATTGTTTCATTTTTGTGTTAAATTCATGTGCGAACCATTGCCGATCTAAGCGATGGTTCTGCACATATATACGCTTTGTTTATAGCTGTTTGGTTGGCGCTGCTGGTGGCGCTACCTGGTGAGAGAGTGAGAAACCATTCTCTGAGTTTACCCAAGCTTTCACCGAGTCATGCCAAGTATGGCCAAGTCTGCGATAGTGACGGGCATAATGTCGGCTTCGAAAAGTACCGAGAGACAGGCATTACCCCGCATGGTCTGGTACTCCGCAATCATACTAGTAAGAGCTTGAAATCTTTGGTAAAATCGCTCTTATAACTTATAATCTGGACACTGGGATAGGTGAGGAGTGTGGGCACATAGGAAATATAGGGTTTTTTGGAAATTATAGCAGATTTTGCCCAATAGGTTTTCGGCCTACGGTGTGGTGTCGAATTTACTACCTACCGTTTTTATGCATGCATAATTATTATTATGCCACTGTCGACCTCCCGTCCAGGAAAAAGAAGGAGAGTCAGCATCCAGCCCGGTTTTCTTCAGCATAGCCAGTCGCTCTATTACTGGTGCACCCCTGCCACTGTCAAACCATCAGCTTCACCTGGCAACACAAGTAAATGTACTCCTGCTTATTAGATACACCTCCAGTGTGCAACATAACTCAGAGACCGACGCCCAGGTCTCCATTCAATTTCTGTTGGTCCCTGATATTGATATTAGGCCGAGTCCGACTGTCTCCAATGAAATGAACAAGTGATAAAATTATCTTTTCTAACTTTTCTTATTCTGGGTTATTTTTTAATTACCATATTAATACCCCCCTTTTTTCGGTCCCTGTAAAATCCTGTCGGTCTCCACTGTTACAATTTGACAGAGACCGATGGTCACTGGTCTCCCAATTCACTATGTTGCACGCTGCACCTCATTGGTATTCCTGCATTTCCTCTTGTTCTCTTCCAGCAGCTTCATCTCCTCATTTTCTGTTGTCACCTTTTTTTTTTTTTTTTTTAACATATTTTATTTCGACAAACAATTCCACACAAGTGGTACTTTTCAAGTCACCGAAAAGACAATATGTGAAAATTAAGTAATATACAGACTATTATATGCCGAATGCTAATTTACCACTACAAATAAATCACTGATATGTGTACATCAGTTGAGAAGGCATAAGTTATCGATAGGAATACAGTAACTACTACATATATACATATCAGTCAGGTATTTTACCACCTAGCTTGATGAGATAAAATATGAACATTTTATATATATTTTTTTTTTTTACATTTTTGGCCATATAAAATTGAATGCATAGGAGCTATCTGCTGGGTAGGATCAGCCATCAGGATCAGGCATCTTGACTCTTCCGTGACAACCGCTTCTGAAAGAAGCTGCCAATCTGGCAGGATCACTACCCATTACAACGTCACACCCGCCATTACGGGTCCTCACGCTAATAGAGAGAGATTGATACTTATCCCCCTGTTTGCCCTTATGAATGTGCTCCCCCGTGTATTTTACCTGCAATGATGACAATCTAAAGACGTTTTCCTTGCAATTTTGGCCGGAATCGATACATCAATACTGTATATAAACGATGGTAGGGTCAGGTATAGCTCAAAACATTGCTGTGTTATGATTTGTACCAAGCGCCCATTGCCGCCCTTTAGTACATGCACTCGCCACCGCATGCGCTCTATGGTAGCCACTACCGGCGCTCCCAGCTCCCATCGCAGTTGGTAGAGGGCCGCTGCTCAGTGCGTACGCACTGAGCAGCGCTGGGGGTGGGGGTGGGGTGGAGGTGGTAGAGAAAGGGGCAGCTGGGTGGACGGGAGTTCGTCGGCAACTGTTTTTCTTTATTTATACAAGCAACTAGCCTAAAAGTCAGATGCCAACACAACCCAATCCAGTGGTATGCTTTCTAGATGTATTTATAGAAATTTCACTGATTCAGTACACAACTACACAGATCAATAACCTTTGTTAGAGAGGGATCCGACTTTCACACATGCAGAATCACTACTGAGTAATGTCAACACTTTCTATTGCATTGAAGATATGATGTTCCTATATCCTCCCTTTAATAGAACAGAAGAAACAGTCACAAATGTTCTGAGAAAGCGAAGAAAATCTCTCCTTGTTTCTAGATTGAACACTACAGGCAAATCTACTGGACACACTTTTAGGCATGTAGAAAAGGAGCATGCTGTCCGCTCCGCAATTTTCCTCTATTATCACTCAGCAGACATGGGCTTAGAACAGTCAGAACATTCACAATTTTATAGAGTTCCATGAATCATTGCATCACAACTCTACGCACCGCTGCCATCATGTTTTGTTAGAAAGCTTGTTGAAGTGTGAGTTAAAGAAGCCGTGAGAGTTGATGCTTGAACTATCTAGAACCTTTATTTATTCTGCTCTGCCTCGTGCCTGTACATGACGTCTGCCCCCGCGCCTCTAGCGGTGCGTTCTGGAACTATAAACATCATAATGTATCATCATTAAAAGGTCTCATGATTGTGATAGAGACTGCGACTGGATAGCCTTCCCTCGCTTGGTCAAGGTCCAGCAAGTGGCAGACAACATTTCCATGAATGTACCTCGTATAGGTATTGGTTAGTGTAATGTAATTATTGTTTAATAGACAAAACTCACCATGTTAGGACAGTCATGAAGATAGACATGTTGGGAGGGTATTAAATGTATTTTGAATCGTGAAAAAGTCTTTATAGTCGCCGAGATGAGTGCATAATAATTCAGTGCATTATCATCGTTATTGTTGCAGGCCTGTCAAGATACATTGTAGTACCATACTTGCAACGATTAAGAAAATCGATAGAAATAATACTCATATAATCCTAAAAGGCATTTAGAAATAAGGAGCATATCGTAAGGAATTCACACATACCATTTGTAAATTTATACGGTTAGAATTAACGAAAACATTGCATAAAAAGAAACTGCACGAAAGAACCTATTTCACTTAAGATTCGGGAAAGATTGCAGATAAAGATTAGTGTGGGATAGCAAAATTTTAAACATTTTTCAAGATTTTATTTTGACTGAGCAGAGATGCCACTCACCTTTATTTAATAGTCGGCAATGTCAAATGAATTGTGAACCAACCATAATTAAAGCGCAGAACTGTCTCCATTGCAAATGTCAATTGCAACCCTTGCGGTAGGCTCCAAATCACATAGCAGGGGTGCTTCAATCGCAGAAAATATTCAACATGCTGAATAATTTCTGTGACAGTCACGGCACATGAAACACACATTTTTAGCCGCAATCCAACCGCAGATTCAATCGCAGAGTAGGTCTCCACTGCTACGTTTGGTCTACACATAAACTGCGCTTGAATAAATTTCCCTGATTTTTAAACGCAATGCTTTCTGCAGAGCTTACCGCAGCCAGTGGGGACCCCACTTTATGGGACTTGATCATTGGTGAACATCTTACTGGAGATATAGGCTAAATAAACAGATAATTATGAGTTTACTATCAATCAGAATATTATACTTCCATGTATGAGACAGAAAGATACTGACAATACACTGGTTTCTGTGATAGCAGGCATCATACTGAATATGTGTTAATACCCAAGGCAAAATAACAGTGGAGCTGTTAGGCCTAACCGTTAGCTAACGGTTAGCTCAAATTTTCGTATTTAAATTAGGTGAGCTGTTAGCATTATAGGGCATGGCTTAGGACAGGCAGAGAATGCATGAGGACCCTACAAGATATTGAGATGTGAGCTAACGGTTAGGTCACCACTTGAGCTGTGAGCTAACGGTTAGCTCTCCACTTGAGTGTTTAGGGAGCTGTTAGCTCACAGCTCCTCCTGCCTGTTGCTGCCTTCTTAGTAGAGCTGTGAGCTAATGATTAGCTCACAGTTAGCTCACAGCTCCTGTTCACTGCAACATTACTGCTTAAGATGTAGGTCAAAGCTCCTTCTCTCCAGAACCTCACTAGTAAAGCTGTTAGCTAGCAGTTATATTTCCTGACTGGTACCATAATGTTTGAGCATTGGTGTAGCAGTTATTATATAGGTCATAGCTCTTTCTAATATCCCAAACAACTGCTATCACTTCATGTCCGATATGATGAAATCCATTGATGGTTGAATGCTACTTACTGTGTTCATTCTTAACACTAGGGTAAACATCAGATCAAAATCAACATGTTCAAATGACAAGTGTAAAGATAGCATGCTTTACTACTATTCTATTTAATCAGCCTGCTTAATGAGTTTCCTCTTACCTTCTACCATAAACACACACATGGATAATCCTTGCTGTTGATATGTTAGGCACAAACCTATTCCAAGTCTTAATGAAATAAACAATATACTGTAGAGAGAGATATCAAGTCCATCCAGAAGTATCAAACCGCCCATAATATAGTTTTTCCTGTGATAAATGAGTTGCTTGTGACTGACGTTCTTACCGATTGTTGAATGATCCCCCTCCCCTCTCCTCCCCCCTCCTACGCACACACCACTGCCGTTGTGTGTGCGGCTAGGCATCACGCTAGGCCTGGCGTTAGGGTGCCCTTAGGGCTCCAACGTGGTGGCGCAAATGGCGGTCGGCAAGTCCCAACGCATCCCCATAGGATTACTATAGGAATATCAAGAATCTATTTTAAAGCCTAGATGGATTATTTCTTCGGACAAAACTTGGAGAGGACATAATATAATTGCGATTTGAGGGTAAGGATGTCGGCTATAGGTATGTTTAATAGGAAAACAGCATGATCTCCGTGAGTTCTCTCTAGTATTGAGTCTTGACTGTTTAGGCCTGGGGCGACGGATATGATTCGAAATATGCCAGCTGCGCCCGCCTTTCTCAAGGCAGTTATTGTCGCCGATCGTCTAGTAGCCATATATCTACAGCTGTAGCTAGTTTCATGTTGTACTGAATTCAAATCACCTTCAATTTGATATCCAAGGACCAATCAACCTGGATGTAACTTTACATGTTTCCCTAGACATATATGTGGGTCAAATTTTTTTAGAATGTACAATTGCGATTTTGTGAGGTTTAGGAAGATTGAAAAAAAAAATAATAAGTAGAAACTCATATTCCTTCTTAATGGTATCACAGAGGCCCCCACCAGCTAAAAACACCAATTACACTCAACAGATATCAATATGTCAGTTTTTATTGGAGTTAAAACAAGGTAATCTTTTCGGGGGGTATACCCGGTATCAAATGAAGTGTCAGCTCTTTAAATCCTTAATAACTCAGGACATAATAATTCAATTTCCAAATAAAAAAATCCTTATAAGAATTAAATATTCCTTTACAAGTATACCGATCCATAACTATGTATCATCAAAGGATATTATGTGAGACATGAAAGCAAATTGATCACATTTCCCCAAAACAGGAGTCTTTTGATGATTAACATTTAGTTCAAATTTAATTTCAATAATGCTGCATTTGTTGCCATAAACGGGATGAAAACCTGTTTTCTGGTAACTTATACATCTCTTCCATCAATATAGCAACTTATTACGAATTTATCATGTTTAGTACCCCTGCAACAATTGGTAATAGAAAGCAATCATTGATACCGGGCATCCCTTTTCATATAATACCGGGCATCCCACTCTCACTGTGGCTACAAAAGTGAACAAAACCACTTTAAACCTAGCAAGTACATGAACAGTATATATTTGGTACACAATTGAACTTAGTTCAAGTCACTCCTTGACTAAATATCACCTCACTTGGCCTGAGACAAATACCTTCTTAAATATACCGGGCATCCCTCTATATACCGGGCATCTCCCTAAAAAGTACATGTTATCTGACATCTCACTGTTCCTATTAAAATGGGCACAAGCATATATGAGACTCAGTAAGTACATAAGAAATATGTTAGGGAATGCATACAGTCTCTAAAATCAATGATAACAAATCAATGTATTAGATCATACAATTTTTTAATAAAAATATATAGGGGTTGAGAACATCAAAAATATAAAAGTTTCCACATCTCATTTTTAACGTTCCCACATGTTAGGGGAAGGAACAGGCCATGTTAGTACAACAAATACAGAAGATAACGTCACATGGGTAGAAGTTATGACCAAATTCTACATTTCAGGGGATGCCAAGGGATACCCGGTATCATGATTTTGATTAAAATTGAATTAAATTGCATGGAAATAAGGCATAAAGACACATACATAGGTACAGTAAGGCATGATATGTTCGAAGGATAAGTTTTATGGTCATTTGTAGGTTCAAGATGGACTTGGTGAAGGGTAGTAGGATTGAAGGGGGATGCCCGGTATCAATCACTCTTTTAATATGCTTTAAAAAGGTATCTATTGTGTTTATAAACATATTTTCACTTGTACATTGAAAAAGGAATTGCGAGGGACATTGACATGTAATAGGAGGAGCCTATTTACAATAATAATGCTATTTTGGTATCTTTTATTAACAGAAAATGATTTGTGTGGGATGCCCGGTATCAATTCATAACACATTTGTCTCAACATGCCTGCCCCCATAGTCCTAAATGTTTGGTGAATTATGCATATGACATTTCTGATCAATAAAAACTAAGTTACAATGACCCCTATTGAGAAACACTTATTAAATGTGGATAGAAATCAAGTTCAAAGATAATGGTACCGGGTATACCCCCTTGGATTCTTGTTAACTGTAAGGCTATATTACTCCTTACTTTAACTGATGACAGCAACATACTTAAATAGGAATTATTCAAAACAACTTTTTAAACATATGAATGATGATTAGATAGCTAAATATCACACAGATGGCCGATTCCTATAAATCTTAAAAATATGTCCACACCATAGAAGTGCATGTATAATCCTAAATCGTTCTCATTCTTGTTGACAATGTCCAAGAAATCTCAGAAATACCAACCCTATCACTTCATGTGGTGGTCGATATGACTCCCAGAAATTAACCTGGAGTCTTGATACATGTTGTAACAGTTTGCATGTGGCTCCTAGATGTTCCTTACCAGTCATACCGGGTATGCCCAAATGTACCGGGTATGCCCACCATATCATTTGCATTCATATCGCCATAATATATTATTTTAGAAAAATGGCCTTTGGGGTATTATATAAAGATACATACTGGGATTACATGTACAGAAATCTAGGACTGTAGTGTCAGTGGAACTGGGTCTCCATTGCAATAAGAGTACAGGGCATACCCGGTATGAAATAGTATAAAATCTCCAGTTTGGTAAACAATGAACCATGGCACTGTTAATGTCTGCATTACTGACTAAATTGTATCAAGATTGCATTAGTCATATATCAAAGTGTATTTTAGATAGTTTAAATCATATGCCACGGATATATTCACAGCCAGTATACTAGAATCCATGTTTGATACCGGGCATACCCTAGTGACTTCTGAAAATTGGAGATTTGAGTATACTCCTGGCATACAGAGATGAGGGGTAGTAGAAGGCTATAATGTTACCAAGCTATCAGAAACATGCACAAGGACTGGAACCTGGTGAAATCTGATGCCTTAAATGTTTACTTTTGTTCAGGCAAGAGGTATAATTGGGGAAAATAGTGAATTCTGAGGTGTTTTTTCATAATTTTAACGTTTATAGTGATTTATTTAATAGAAATCCTACAAATATATACATAATTACATACATTTTTGTGAAGCTGAGGATGTCCTCTTTCCAATGGTACTAAGATAATTTGGATTGATTCATTTGTTCACGATACCCATGCAGTATAATGCGCAAAGGTCGGGAATTTTGCAATTGTACAATCTAAAAACATTTGACCCATGTAAACCATTCCTGACTTGAGCAGTCACAGATCTTCAGCATAATACAATGTAATCCAATTTGTTACTGAAGTTGCTTACTGAATGACAGTTGAACTTGGCTCCAATGATCTGTGTGCACACATTTCTGTGATGTCATCGGGTTCTGTGTAACTCCAAGGAATTAGCAAGCTGTTAGGACAAAATAGTCCAAGCGGTTAGCAAGCTGTTAAGATTTGTGATGATTAGACTTAACCATTCCATGACAGCTCAAGCGGTTAGCAAGCTGTTAAGGAATTTTCTGTTGAGCAGCTAGCATTTTGCTAATGGTTAGCTAACCGTCAGGATTTATTTTGACTTGGGTAGGTTGTACCTAATTTAGAACATTGTTTTGGTGTGGGGGGGGGGGGGGTGGGGCGGGGGGGAGGGATGGAGGCGGGGTGGAGGTAGGGGTGAGGGGAGTAGGTGGCCGATGGGGGCAAGGGGCTGCGGTGGGGGCAGTGGTGATCTAGGTGGCTTTACTTATTTATGAGGGAAGGTGGAGGTGGAGATGATTTTATTGAAGCCAAAGCCAGTAGGAAGGGACATTGTTATAGGAATTTAGATGCGGTTGGTTCCATCGATGATGTGAAGGTAAAGCTTGACCGCTGGTTGGGGGTGGTAAAGCATTGTCATTTGGCTCACCACAATGCCGAAGATCTGGAACAAGACCTTTCTACCAGCTTCAAATTTAAGTGCTAACAAAGGCATTTCTATGGCTGCCAAAGGTTTGCTAGGATTAGCCCTGAAGATTGGGAATCTGTGGCTATTGGCTGGTTCATTAAGAGGTTACACCATTCCAGCTAAGAAGCCAGCAGCTAGGACGCTCTCTTCAGCTCCGGCTGCGCCTCAGCCTAAAGGAAATGCTTGAAGTAGGCCAAGACCATCTGCGAGCTACAACAGTGCCAAGCAAATGGCATTTGCAGACTCTGAGGTGTGTGAACATTCCGCTAATACCAACCATGTGGATGATACTGAGGAGAATGTCTTGCTAGGAAGCTCTAGGTGGTCGTTGGGCGGCAGACACCAGCTACTGCCATCTGGCAATGCTCTAGCTTGATCTCTTGATCAGCTCCTGCATGGCTGAGAGCGTCATACCAATACCATGGAGGAGTTAACAACTTTGGTGGGGCATGCGTTTCAGCCACTGGATGGAATTGAGGAATTAAGGGAGCAAGTAGCTCAGTTGTCTGCTTTGGAAGCAGAGAATGTAGTTCTGCAGGACCAACTGCTGTACTACAAGGAGGAGGATATTCCATTGCGAGAGACCATTATCAAACTAAGGAGGAAGTGAGCCCAGTATGAGGTGCAAGGTGGACCGGACGCTAAGAGGAAGAAAGTAGGGGAGGCAGCTGGTGTAGCAAAGTCAGCCGAAACATCTGATACTTCTGCCACAGCTCCACCTGCAACACCATCTGCATGACCAATCAGTATGGCCCAGATGAAAAAAGTCATGCCTGGGCTTTTCAAGCAGCTGGTGGAGGAGCACTAACCCGCTCAACCACCACCTGCCATGCTTACCCCGTGGGATCAGTACATGCAGGGTATAATGCAGTCATCTGCTATGCTGACACCTGACCGGAACTATATTAGTGGGGATATGGTGATGCAGATGGATGCACCAGCTTCCGCCACTCTACACTCCACTTCTGTTGATGACCTGTCTGCTTCATACAGCACATGGTATGGGTAGAGGTGAAGTGTTGCAAGGGGACCCGATTTGGTTTGGGATGTGGGGGAATATCCCAGCTCCTACCAAAACCTGTGATGCCAAAGCCCACTCGAGTGAATACAACAACTGATTGGGTGGAGTCTTGCTCGGTCAACTTGGGAGAGAAAGTATCTTTGGCGAAGGTTAGCCCTTCAAAGATAAAGCTAACATTGTGTCGGTGATATGTACAAGCCATTTCGCAAAAGATGGTATTGGATAGCTTGGACTCCCTAAGGACCACAAAGGGTCTAGTACTAAGTTAAATATTCGATCACTGAGAAGAAAGGTGCCGGAAATTTTTGATACAATACTTCAGGGTAACATAAAAATATTGGCTGTACAAGAAACATGGCTTAATGAGGCGGATGTTGATTCTCACTTATTATGGGATAGTCGCTATAATTTGTATAGGTTTGACCGTTCCACCCTGGTAAATGGTATCAAGAAAACAGGTGGAGGTTTATGTTGCTACGTGAGCAAAGATTTCATAGTTGATCCGTGGCTGTTGGACGACCTTAATATGTGATGCTGACATAGAGATGCAAATCCTGAAAATTAAACCAGGGAAAAAGAATTTTTCCTCGTAAACTTGTATCACCCACCCTCAGGAAATAAACAACTCTTCATTGATAAGGTGCAACTCTCTGTCATGCGAATTAAGGAAAAATTTCAAGGTCGACCTGTAGTGATTTGTGGTGATATTAACATTAATATGTTGGAAAAACAGAATAAATCTGTTGGAGATTTTTCTCATATGATCAACGAGTGATTAACTCAGTACATTGTGGATACAACTAGACACGGTCATAATACTGCAAGCTTGATTGATGTAATCGCTACAGACCATTCCCATGTAAAATCCACTGGTGTTTTGAATTCAAACATGTCAGATCACCCCTTGACTTAATTCTCAAGAAAATTCCAAAACCACTAGTAAAAACTTTCAAGAAGGTTTGATAAAATAAACATGTGTGAACTTGAGAAACATGTAAAAAGGGTTATAGATGATGATGAATTATTTTTACCTGTAAACGTCACACCTGAAATCACTTGGGCCAACATGAAGTTGTACTTAACAAATTACCTCGATATTGTGTCCCTTGGAAGAAATAAATATAGTATCTAGAGGTGACCTTTTTTTGGATGCAGATATTCATCTCGCCATCAAAGAGAGAGATCGTTTATTTAAATTAGCCAAAAGAACTAATATTACCTCAGACTGGCAAGCTGCTAGAACGGCCAGGAAAGAAGTGTCTAAAGCTATACATAGATCCAAAAGGGTAAGAGTTAGAAATGCTTTTGACGTCTGTGGGAATAACAGTAAAAAGTTCTGGAGGGTCATAAATGATTTAATAGGCAAGTCAAAACATTCCATGCCTGAGAGTTTCTTGAGAGGACTTTGAAGGGAGCTGAGGCTAGCAATTGTTTAAATGAAGTTTTCAAAAAAATGGGAGACAATACTGAGAACCCTAGAGGTAACTTTGACTCATTTCTGACAGAGGATATTTTTATTACAGCTGGTACAAGAATAAATATCACCGAGGAATTTGTAGACAAAGTTAATGATAACAAACACTGTGGCTTCGACTGAGTAAATACAAAGATCCTAAAATTCTATATTAATAAACTCTTACATGTTTTTGTCAAGATCCTAAAGAAATGTGTTAGCTCTGGTGAAATACCCTTAGAATGGAAGCATTTTAATGTTATTGCTATCCCAAAAGGTAGTAATCCTCACATCCTGAATAACCTACGTCCCCTTGCCTTCCAAGATTTTAGAGAATTTCATGTTACGCCCTACGCAGTCATATGGAAATTAATAATCTCTTCACATGTTGTCAAGGAGGTTTCAGGAAAGGTTTTTCTACGAACTTGTCCCTATTTGAATTTACTGAACCGATTTTGAAAGGTATGGACATAGGCAATATTTCGATCGCCAGTTATTTCGATGTCTCCAAAGCTTTCAATCACATAGATGTTGTTGAAAAGGAAGCTAATGTATTACAATGTGAATCCACAAATAACCAAAATCATTTGTGAGTATTTAGTGTACAGGAAGCAAAATAGCTTCAATAACCTCAATGATATTCTTTCCACGCCAGTCGACATAAAAAACGGTGTACCGCAGGGAAGCTTAATCGGACCTCTCTTATTTTTAATTTATGTTAATGATCTTCCAAATTGTCTAAATAATATAAATAATCCGGGACTAATTAAAATGTCAATATACGCCAATGACACTGCAGTCACTGTGACTGGGAAAGACTTGATGGAGTGTATGGCTGGAACACAGTCTGTGGCCAATTGTGTATCACACTGGATGAACTGTAATAAACCGACGATAAATTCGAAAAAGTGTATGTTGCAGGTATTGGGTACAAAACATCGCCTGCAAAAAATCAATTTAAAAAATCCGGCAAATGTTTATATTAACGGTTTTCCTATTACAAAAACAAAAAACTGTAAATATCAAGGATTCTTGATAGACCCAAACCTAAACTTCAACAAACACTTTTTTAGAATGAAATGCACAGTACAGGCCAAGGTTAACAAATTCGCCAGAATAAGGTATTTTATTGATGAGAATATTGCGAAAATGATAGATAAATCTCACATATTACCTCTGGCCGACTATGGCCTTTTCATGTACAATATGGCAAATGCTTGTGTAATTAAGAAAGTACAAGGGACATTTAATCGTGCAATTCGCCTTATATTAGTAAATCAGGGTTTGTCCACAACTGAGATAAAAAATCGTTGTAACATCAAAGATTTATGTACAAGCGGTAAGATCACAATCATGGGCATTATGACCACTCGTTCTGTTAAACCTGACCTACTACAAGTAATGCCTTGTCAAACTAGACAAGCGGAAGGTCCGAACTTGGTACACACTGCAGCAAACTCTGCAAAGATGTTGAATTCTCCCCATTGTCAAGGGCCTATTCTGTGGAATAAGATCCCTCCCCTATAAGAATGCAAACGTGGCCTGTAATTAAAAATTATTTAAAGGATACGCCGTGATATTGGCTAATGACTAGGTTTATTACTGAAACGAACTTATTAGGCATTATTGTCAATCTATTATATCATGATCGGGGGTTCTACACCCTGGAACAGAGTGAAATCCGACCATTGTATAACGTCACAGAGAAACCACGCGTGAATTTAGGCGTATTCATTTAGAGGCTTTCTATTGGTCAATGACCGATGGACTGTACTAGCTAGGGGAGAACCAGGTGAAATTTGATCTGAGACAACAGTACATTTTGTTAATATTCTATGGTGAAATAATACTTAAATGATTTATATTTATTCATTATAAACATGTCTCATCTCTGAACACCTCTGTCACACAAGGTGAATTGTGTAATTTACGCCTCAAAATGTGGGCATTGTTTTTCCATGACGCCCCCTAGTAAAAAATGAACCGCGATGTTGCGCTGCACATGACGTCACGCCCATTTGTACGTCATACGTTTCGAGAGTTGTCACTCAATATGGCGGATCGTTGTACGAACTAGGTATAATTAAAGAAATCATTTCTGACTTTTTTCTAAACATGTGATCATGATATAGCGGCCTCTTGAGAGATTCTCAGGTCGGTAAAGACTGGTGGGCATTGTATACAGCCTCCTAGACACGGCTCTCATTACATTCTGTATTATTATACAGATGTCAGTATGTTACTTCTATGTGACTTGCACTATCAAAACCAACTGGTTAATCTCTGTATGAACCTCGTTGTTTTATACCCAGCGTATAGCTCCTATGCATTCAATTTTATATGGCCAAAAATGTAAAAAAAAAAAGAAAAATATAAAATGTTCATATTCTATCTCATCAAGCTAGCTGGTAAAATACCTGACTGTATATATGTAGTAGTTACTGTATTCCTATCGATAACTTTATTGTTGCTTATGCCTTCTCAACTGATGTACACATATCAGTGATTTATTTGTAGTGGTAAATTAGCATTCAGCATATAATAGTCTGTATATTACTTTATTATCACATATTGTCTTTTCGGTGACTTGAAACGTACCACTTGTGTGGAATTGTTTGTCAAAATAAAATATGTTAAAAAAAAAAAAAGGTGACAACAGAAAATGAGATGAAGCTGCTGGAAGAGAACAAGAGGAAATGCAGGAATACCAATGAGGTGTATCTAATAAGCGGGAGTACATTTACTTGTGTTGCCAAGTGAAGTTGATGGTTTGACAGTGGCAGGGGTGCACCAGTAACAGAGCGACTGGCTATGCTGAAGAAAACCAGGCTGGATGCTGACTCTCCTTATTCCTGGACGAGAGGTCGACAGTGGCATAATAATGATTATGCATGCATAAAAACGGTAGCTAGTAAATTTGACACCACACCGTAAGCCGAAAACCTATTGGGCAGAATCTAAATAAAACCCTATATTTCCTATGTGCCCACACTCCTCACCTATCCCAGTGTCCAGATTATAAGTTATAAGAGCGATTTTACCAAAGATTTCAAGCTCTTACTAGTATGATTACGGAGTACCAGACCCCGCGGGGTAATGCCTATGTCTCTCGGTACTTTTCGAAGCCGACATTATGCCCGTCACTATCGCACACTTGGCCATACTTGGCATGACTCGGTGAAAGCTCGGGTAAACTCGGAGAATGGTTTCTCACTCTCTCACCAGGTAGCACCACCAGCAGCGCCAACCAAACAGCTATAAACAAAGCGTATATATGTGCAGAACCATCGCTTAGATCGGCGATGGTTCGCACATGAATTTAACACAAAAATGAAACAATTTTAATGTGACTGACCACGGGAGGAGGGAGGGACAGCTTTGAGAATGGTGGGCGGGATGGTGGGCCATGTCAACCTACAAAAACACTCCATGTTTAGTAAAGTAAATAGCCCAAGACTTCCCCTGTTGTGACGATACTCTGGTGCCACATACCTCTAGTCCTCGCCAAGACTACAGCTTGGACTACTACCATTTCCCTGCAGCAGCCCTGGACTATGTGTGCCAGCAGTGTCAGGCATACGGATAACAGTCATGTGACTTATATAATCTCATCTATTATTGGTTCTCCATGATGGCACACCTGTACCCCTTAGCTAATTAATGACATCTTTAATGAATAAACATCAGTTTCAAATATATTCCTATATGTTGGCGGGTGGGGAACTCTGCTTTACCATCAATAATGATATACTTTAACGAAGACAAGATTTGGCCATGAACCCAGCAAAGCGAGGGTTTATATTCTCACTCAATACATATCATTAATACATACAAGCAAAAACACATATAAGAATACATACACAGCACAAAAATGGGTAAGATTAAAAATGTTCAAATAGCATGCACCTCTATACAGCTCAGGTGCAGGATGAATAATGGTCCAGGTGGAACAAGTGACATAATAGTTGCGGGCCACTGATTTGTCCACATGATGCATGTGCATTACGTCATAATTAGTCATAATTAAGATTTATCCTAAATGTTTACGATATCTTAAACCCCTATACAACCGTCTTATATTTATGATTAGGTCGTACAACCTTTTTATGAAATACCCGCCTGGTCGTCAGAAAATGTACAATCGGCAGCTCTAGATATTTATTAAATTAGAACTGTTAAATTAGGCTGTAAAGGGACGAATACTTTAAGTATATCCGAGTATATTTGGTATGCTATAAAGTCTCCTGTTAAGTTAAACTATTACTTCATTTTGGTCTTAAATGTGGATTGTTAGAGAGGAATGGTGAAGCCGGATTGTACATTTTCTGGTGACTTCGCCCATACATGTTAATATTTTAGCATCTTCAACCCTGTCGCCAACACATTTGTCTAGATGAGCACAACCGACCGCTATTCCGTAGGAATAGCTTTGCTATGATTCTCAAGTCACATGACCGGTTGACCTCCCGAGAGGTGAAACGTATATATACCAAGACTGTCTTCCGAAGGCCTGTTTTAGTGCTTTATTTTTTTCTGGAACTTTCTAACCGATCCCAGAAGCTAGACTCACCCAAGGGGAGCAAAGTTCAAATGGGAACATGTGTTACTTACTGAATAATTAAAAAGTTATCACTAACTGCAGATTCAAATCGAGAGCTCTCAGCAATGGCCACCATATCACAAGTAGCTGGAAAGAAGCCACTGGGACTCTAAGCCAATTGGATCAAGACATGCGGTCACATGACCATGGATACAATGACGTCATATATAGCGGCAGGTCGGGGAAGCCCTCCGATCAGAAAAACAAAGCTTATGCTTTGGTCGGAACCTTACGATAACGCGCCGGCTGGCTATAAAGGTAACAAAATGTAGATTCTTCTGCCAAAATCTTAGTGTCTGCTGGTCGTTGGGTTGGTTGAACCCATACGACCTGAGCAGACAAACTCAAAGCAAAACGTCTGCAGGCGAGAACGGTGGAAGCCATGCATGCCTTCAAGCAGCTAGAAATAGTTTAGTAATCGGGATTCCTGGCTGGTTTGCGAGGGCCATTTTCGCGACGATGCTTCATTTGTATATATAAAAACAATATTAGGCGGTCAGATCTGCTGAAATAGGTCTAAAATCAATACATCTTTCAAGCGGCATACTTTTCTGGATGAGATGTGACCGACCTGCCCTCTGTGGGCGGATAAGCCTACATCAACATTTGTGATGTCACCCAACCCATCAATGTCCACTCCCCATATACATGACCCGTACTTCTGGCCTTATTTTTAATGTTTTCCCCTGTAAGTGGCGACCTGTAATTCGCCTGAGAGAAACTTGACTTAGTTAGCTACCCTTTTGTCTGGAAAAACTACTGCGTTCATGGTACAGAAATACTGTTTTCAAAACATTCATGCACCCTCTATCTGTTGTCACTCACTCCCGCCATGTTTACATAGCTTCAGTACTAGCCACTTCCACCATTACATAACACACACCACGCTCATAGGCTTGTTGACAACATGTAGGCTATTTATAGGGTGGGTTGTGGAGCCTACTCACCACCATTGGTGGTGAGTAGGCATTATTAACACTAAATCAAATGGATATTGTAGGTAGGAGGGGTAGTGACAGGATGGGTGGATGGGTTGTAGGCCATTATATTTCCTTCGAAATAACAAACTTAATCTAACTAAACTAACCATGCAAAACCTATGTGACAGATCCTATTCTTGTGCGGTCATTTTCGGGATGCTTTTGCTCTGTGTTGGCGACCAAGCCCTGTGGATCCTCTCAACTGTGCTAAACGTTTTCCAACATATGTTTTTTTAACTGTTCTAGACAATTTTCTATGTACATAGCATCTTCAATACTGTTAGACCAATATGTTACCATTTTCAAATGAACATCTTTTTTCTACAAGAATCAGGATGCTTTTGCTCTGTGTTGGCGACCAAGCCCTGTGGATCCTCTCAACTGTGCTAAACGTTTTCCAACATATGTTTTTTTAACTGTTCTAGACAATTTTCTATGTACATAGCATCTTCAATACTGTTAGACCAATATGTTACCATTTTCAAATGAACATCTTTTTTCTACAAGAATCAGGTTGTTTTGTTACCCTCGAAATGAATGAAAAAACAATCATCTTTTCAAATTGCAGTCAGCTAAAAAAACTGAGAAAATGATAATTTTGCGAAAAAAATTCAAACTGTATATTTATTTTACCAATTTCCTCCTAAATATTGGACAAATATCTATGTCTTTTATGGCAATTTTGCTACAATCTGATATCGACGTGGAACTTTCTCTATTCGGAACTAGGATATATGGAATACGTATAGCCGGAAGGTAAATTACAGAAATGGCATTTGGCTATTAATGCAATGGCACGAGGTCTGCCTCGCTTAATATATAGTTTGTTTGTTTCTTTATTAGCTATAAGTCCCCAGTGGACTATTTTCAGCTTAAATTAATGAGAAATTTCCTTACAATAGGCCTAAGTCTCATTCTTATGACTATCCTAACATCGATGTGTCTGCTCATTAAACAACATCATATCACAATGCCCAGCGAATACTCTTATTGGAGAAAGAAAGACTTCGAGTGGTAAACGGCCTTGTTAAACGTTAATTGTATACTCTCACATTGGTTCTATTTTATGTTGTTGAAATAAGGCACACCAAGCAAGTTTATTTAAGACGCTATAGTATTATTCCTCTGAATATAAAAAATCGAAAGGTATAGAAGCTGCTAAGTTCACATCATACACCTCCATGGGAATAACCAATTTCCCACTGGAGTGTACATGGGAAAAAATAAACATCATGCGTTGACAAGTTCCACCATCTGTTGCGTTCGCGGTCACCTTAGGCCAAAGAATAATATCTTGTCACATACATATAGATATACATATTATATATGAACCTGACCTTAGTCACATATGCTGCCCTTCAATTAGGGGGCCCCATCCACTTCCATCAGACTATAGTATTATAATGTTAGTTAAATCGTTGATGGGAAAGCCCATGTGTGGATGGAGAGAGAGACTGACAAGGGCATCCGAGCCAAGTATAAACTAAACCCATCGCACGGTTGCGACCACATTTTGATTCGCGGGATAGGCGGTGGGTGTTTGTGGCGGTGATCGCCTTGGTAAGAAGAACAGGAATCGCCGCATCTGTAGCCTATAACCGACTGCTTTTACTGATATGCATTCTCAGCCTGAAGTCGTGGACATGTCAAGTGCGAGAAGGAACGTTGTCATGGGTGTGTGGATACACTTAATTCTGCTCGGTTTCATTCAATTTCAAAATACAGCTGGGGGAGAAATTGTAAACGAATTCTCTGTAAATAACAACCCCTCACACCATGGCTACTGGCTCACAAGAACTCTAGACGCTCTCGAGCGGGCAACAGAATTCTTTGAAAACAATTATGACCACATTATTCTGGATGGGATCTTTGGATTGAGGATCGCAGAAGGTAAGGAAATGTTTTTTAAAAACGTAAAGTCCGTTGATGTGCATAATTATAGTCAAAGTATGGAACTAGTATCTATATCTATATCTCATAGAATGTGCTTTAGATTTTGTTGTACAGTGATGTAAATTGAAAGGAGTGGTACTTATTAAGGTGTTCTACCTTTCTCTTGAATTGCACAGTGATCCATTAGGCTTCATACGGAATGTGTGTGTTTGTTTTGAAATAACACGGCAAATATTTTCATGTGTCACCACACTAAGAAAAAAGAAAAAGGATCTAAATAAATAATTTTCGTGAAAAAGGGAACAATGCATGTATGTATCGATCAGAATTGGGCTACTGATGCCCATACTACCTTACCTAAATATTAAACACTACATACAATTGCCAAATGTGTTACTATCTAAAAGGACATGTACGAGCGTAGGTATCAGCTGTTGTACAAGCCGAAGTAAAACGTTGTTGTGTACTTTTCAGTATGTTTTACGATTCAAACAATCATATATATATAATATGTGAGAGAATTTATGTTTAAAGAGGATTTCACGCTATGTAACTATGGCAGTTAAAAGAAAATGGTATAGGCTATTCCATGCGTTTTTATACTTCACATATCGCTTCCTGCTCTTCTTCCCCACCCCCACCTCATCCTTGCGCTTCTGTTTCGGCTTCTAGTGGGAGATACTAAGTCCAATATAGGGGTGAATTGTTCATTTTGTGATAAAAGCAACAAACTTTGCACAAATGTACCTATGGGGGGTCTGATTAAAAAAAGCCCGTTAGCCACTCAAATTTGCAAAATGGCCGCCGCCAGGGGGCGCTTTTATCCACCCTTTTTTATGTTTCTCACTCTGACGTCATATATATACATGATACAGCTTAGTATACATTAAACTAAATAAAGGTAATAAAAAGACCATTCCAATGATGTATCATATGTTGCAATACATTGATATGATAATATTTTATGATTTTTCAAAAATTAGAAATTTTTGACCAAATCCTGTTTTTCTCAAATAACCTTACAAATAACTTCTGTAACTCAGAAATTATATCCCAGACATCAAAGTGATCATTAAAAACTATGTAGCACATAAAATAAGCTTTCATTTGATATGCTGATATCAATATTTTAGGCAATATTTCTCTGTATTGTTGACAATTTTCAAGATGATGACCATGTATAACCATGGCTGATTTTGAGGGTTGAAACTGTGCTAACTAGAGGCCTATTTTTACACTCATGGAGCCAAATGATATATTTTTTTCAAAACCAATACCACAAACAATACTTTAGTTTTGATAAATTCCAATATGGCCGCCATTTTTCAAGATGGCCGCCAAGCATAACCAAACAGGGTTTATACAGTATATCTAACATCCTAAATACCCATTATACAGCTTAGTGTATATTAAACAGAATAATGTTAGATAATGTTAGAGGGGTCTATATCAAGCGAAGTTTGAGGATTTGAACGACCTAGTTAGACTATGATAGTGTCGTAATCATAACGGAATGTTAGCCACAAAAGAATGTAAAATTCCTTGAAAAAAAAAATAGTTTTTATACATTTTATTGATTTTCCTATGCGATGAAAAAGACCTTATGAGGACTGGCGATAATTGTTGGTACGTAAAGAAAGTAACGAATTGCTGTTGAATATAGAATTGATGGAATGATTCGCATGTAGAGTTATATGGTAAAGTACAGGATTTGCTAAGGTAGAAGAGATCATAATAGAATTGGAATATATGTTTATCTTTGATTTGCAATAATTAATTGTTAATTGCAATAAAAAAAACAAGTACTAAGTTAACTAATTATCAAGTTATGCACCGATTTGATCAACTGGTACACTGTGAATCTTAGAATAAGCTAGGATATGGGCATCTTCTGGGAGAAGTACATATATCCCTTACATCTATGGATGGACGTCTGCTTATTTTTTAACCCCGGGACCTGTATACATAACAGGTGCGAAATATACACATCCATTCATGATGCGTCTACGTGTGTAGAGCGCTTTTTGCTATTATGTAACAGGTCAACTATTAGGCACACCTAACAAAGCTTCTTTGGGTACAAGGCGACCTTGAAATGCATTCATGCATGAAGTAGTCTAGCTATGCTTTGTATGCTACTGTATGTGCGCGAAATAGCAACTGTAAAGCTAGTGGCACTCCAAGATTTGAATCTGAATGAGGAGGACTTACATTGCACATATAGGCAAAGAAACTATTCCTGAGATGTCGCGGAAACAATACTATATCCATGGTAAGTCACATGTACAAATTGTATAAATTATGTTAAATTCTAGAGTTATATTTTACTCTACCTTAATATAAGGTATATTCTAACTTTTTTCCGGTCACTGCAGAGTCCCGCATACATAATGATGATTATATTCTATTTAACATGCTCTTTAGTATTAATTCGTATCAATAATCCATGTTCAATTTTGTTTTAGTTTTCTCTGATACACCTTGGAGACGAAACAATAACAAGAGGAAGGAATGGGGAAAACAGAATAAGCCAAATTGTGTTGGTTGTAAGTAGATATCCAGGCCCCCACACTTGTCGGGACTGAATGGACAAAAGCCTGTATGACCAAAAACTGCCGGGTCTCTATGGCCAAAAGTTGTTACACCTTTCCCCGCCTAGAGGGGACTGTCACCCCGGCGAGCCTTAACACCTGTGTGGTAGGTGGTGGGACTGGACAGTAAATAATTTAAATAGCCAGTGTGGTGTGCGCAACTTAAGCAATTATTTACAGAGTACTTATCATATTAGTACATGTTTAGAGACCAATATATTATCGTTGATATTATTTAATCTCATGGTCATAGACTGGGTATTAAGGCGGATTATTGTGAAGAGATTGGTATATTGTCTTTGCACAGGTAAGATACATTAGAGTATTGCATTTGAAATATTCCTATAATATAGAAATATTTCAAATGCAATACTCTAATGTAAATATTATTTTCTCATTACAGAAGCTGGCATGAGGAAGAAACACACCAACAAGAAATGATGCACCAAAGTGATGAAATGATGAATTAAGTAATTTTGTCCTTCCCAAAAGCCAAATAAACAGTGGTCGTACTAAGTGCAGATGAAAACACCCCCATCACCCCCCCCCCGACCCCTGGGTTTATAACATGAAGCTCTGACGCAGTCATGCATGCAGCTCCCAATATTACGTCCTGCGGATGGCCGCCGACGCCGGGGTGACGGGAGGGGGCGCCGGTGGCGCCTTGCTATGGAACACCCCAAGAGCGTATAGTTGGTCAGACATACATTCAGCCTGTGGCCGGCTTGAGCATGTAATGCAACATGTGAATAATGTTACTGGCGTAGCAGTGTAACATATTTACCTTTGTAATCAGTGTCAACTTAATTCATATACTTGGCATTTCCACTGGAAACGATTTTCTCAGCCACAATCATTTGTGCCTGATGTCAACTTCCCTATGTGCGCAAGCCAGATGTTAGCTTTCCAAAGCAGGCTTACTGAAGCCTCCCACGGCCATCTTTCACCCTGGCCAAACGTAACCAGTTGCGCAGCTACAGGTGTTACTGTAGCCACCCTTGGACGGCTACATAGCTGTCCATGGGTGGCTACAGTAACTCACCTGTAGGTGTGTTGCTGTAGCCGTCCATAAGTCATCTTTTGAACACTCAATACAGCTTATGTGGGTGGAGGGGTGGGGATATTCATTAAACTAGGTATACAGGGGAATCAGGTAGTGTGCCTTCCTCTGCTGCTTTTTTTAAATATGTAACAAATTGTACCGCCATGGAAATATAAAGACGAAGAAAGCAGATAACACAGAAATATTGTTTTGTATTTCTCTTTATTGCATTTTATAACAACATATAATATAAGCATAAAGTAAAGATTGAATTAAATTGAAATCATGGGAGCATATTATATGTAATAACTACAGTTGGATCGACAACGCCCATATCGCAGCACGTGGCCATGTATACATCTCGACTATGACGTCACGGCGGGCTCAGCCAATCAGCATCGCCGAGCCCCGCCCACCTTTGCCACACCCATTCGTTCTAGCCACTTTGAACTCAGCAGCGTTGTGAAAATTTTTTTTCTTTATCTATGTATTGTATTGGGTACTAAATAAAGTGCTTTGCATGCCCAAACAGCACTACTGCCTCTGCTTATCCTTCATATTAAAATATATATGTCATCGTGATTCCCCTGGACATCGTTCTTCATGGCCTCGCCCCCCTGCGCATATGGCAATAATAAAATAGATAAACAAAATTTGGTTGTCTTAGGAGAAACCTGAATTGCTTGAACAAACATGTATATAATGTACAGGAACTTAACACCGTAATTTGGGAATTTAATTTATCTCTTCTAATCAGGAATGAAATAAAAGTAAAGATAATTCTTTGGTCAATATTCATCAATAACTATTCCCGGCATTCTCTATTGTTCTTCTATATTGCTGGCCTCCTGACATTTAGACGTATCACTGCAATATAATAATAAAAATATCAAATAATAACACATGTATATAATCCAGTCACACACACAAGCAAATATACCTATGCTTTATCTGTTAAGTACCAATGCAATCTAAGATCAATAATTTGTTTAAAAAAACAACCCTGCAGTGTGCAAAATATCTCTGCCGAATCCACTATTAACAGATATATTGCGTATTTCACACCTACTAACACTTGCGCTTAGCTATTGAGCTAGTCATGCCAATGGACGGGGGTGAGGCAGGGGGTGGGGTGGCATTTTCTTGACACCTTATGAAGCTATACCTATTTTGGTTATTCATTCTGTGCGCATAGGACCATCAAGTCCAACCTATATTTGTGGCTCTGTGCTGTTAATTTTTTACACATGGGATGAGAGACCAATATCAATAATCATTTCAGTGGAAAAATAAAGATTGCGCTGGATTTAATTGAATTGATTACTCTGAGGGACATGAGATGTTAGCCTATTATTGGATACAAAAATGGCAAGGGAATGTAAACGTTCTACATAAGCATATATACATATTAACTACCATACAACAGGGCCAGGATTGTGAGGATCATTACCCTATTTTGAGGTTAGACATTTATCGATTTCTAGGTAGATTTTCAATAGCTGTTTCGAATACAGGTCTTTTGGGACCCAGGTCTAAAAACTGCGAGTAATCCAACAAAGGTATCTTGGGAATAAGTCACTTAACCCCTTCACCCCCACTGGCAACAATTGTTGCCAGCCCCACGTGGGCAAATGTTGCCCCTTTTTGCCCATTTGGGCAAATTTGACCAAACTTGACAAGGTCATAGAAATTTGGGGTAACTATGTATTATGGAGTATTTAGTATCACTATAACGCATACATCATGGAAATTAATTCTCTAGTATTTATTTCCATGGCAACTCAAGGGGGATAGAATGGTAACCATGGAAACAATGTAACAATTTAGGGCTTATTTTTGTCACTTTTCCTGTTTGTATTTAGTTATTTTGAGGAATTTGTCTTCACAAAAACATTAGATTTGAAGGTCTTTGATGCCTTGATATTTCTAAAGAAAAAATATAGCTCTACTAGAAAAACCGTTTCCATGGAAACAGATTTTGATAAAATACATCAATTTTCACACAAAATTATTTGTAAATTGAAATGAATAATTTCCATTAAAACATTCAGCCAAATTTGCTGAAACTCTCAATTCTTGCCAGGCATATAAAAATTAGTTGTACGAATCCATTTTTCTCTGTGTCTGTCAATGGTAACCATGGAAACGACTTAGGACATATACCCTAGGCTTATTTCTCCCAGAAAAATAATGATTTTTCAGAAATCTCCTGATATAGGCAAGTGTGGTATCAGAAGAAAGGTCTCGAGAAGGAGAATTCAGAAATATAATACCTTTTTAAATTGGGGTAGTTCTGTTACCATGGCGACCAAAAATAGAAAATTTCTTTAATTTTCTAATTCATGTGTTTTCATTTGGTTGCTATGGTAACAGACTCATAAAATGTTGTAAAAACCAACTTAATTTGATAGGGGAATCATTTAGATTGACTTGAGCAACACAAACAATCGAAAAATCCCCATTAAGTAGGAAAATCGTCAAATTGAATATAGGGGTATCTATTTTCATACCTTCTCTATAATGGTATTCTGGTAAACCCTATAGAGGTAGGTATTATTGAATGATGTTTCCATGGTAACCTTTAGGATTCCCATGATGTGTTTGGTATCAAAATCTTCCTAGTGACATAACCAATCTAGACCCAACAATATCTAAATCATATATTAAAGAATATTTGAATGAAACTAAAAATAAACTAAATATCTTAACAAAACAATGCGTTGCCATGGTAACCGATTTTTAGTACATAACCATTTCAAATACGGGATCTCTATGGAAAGTGCTTCAAGGTGATATATATATCTTATGGTGAAAGAAAGTGTTAAATTATATTTTTTATTCAGATATATGCATATAAATTGTAGGACATTTACCCCCAAATTCCCCTGGGGAGGCTGGGGTTGAAGGGGTTAAGAAAATATTAATTTGTGAGGCTTGAGACGGGAGTAGGGGTGCGGAGGTCGGCGGAGGTCGGCGGAGGTTGGCGGACTCTCCTGTTGTCACCCTGGCAGAGGTTTTAGCGTTTTCACAGGGGGTTATTTGACCGAGCATAACGCCCTGGTGGAGGCAGGAAAGTGTCATTATTTAAGCGTTCACACCAACGATCCCAAAGGACTCATGCGACCATTTGAATAGTTCAAGAGAATAGAGAATATTTCAATTAGTTTGTGCAAGTCATATCACTGACATTTTGGGTGGTATTTGACTTGTAATTTACGCACAGCAAGACTGCCTATATTGTGATATCTCTATACCATAGAACATGTACATTTTTAGCTCATTCGTTCACCATATTTCTTAGGAACCTAATTACTTAGACATAAGGGAGATACTCACCATATATGAATCGAAGGTTCCCTAAAATGCTTCTCCTTCTGTATCCTCCATAGGCTCCATATTCATGTTGATGTTTGAAAATATACGTTAGGTCACATGACTAATTATTTCCGTTGCCAAATATGTGTACAATTAGCCGGCCTTAGCAGGCTTCATGAGGTTGGTAATAGGACGCTTTATAGTTAAGTAACCACTGTGACTTATTCTGGAACTGTTTGTCAATGTATAGATTTATCTAATAATTATGGAGAATTGGTAGAGAGGTGTGATACAGGTGATTTAAATGCTTTAAAATAACTTTAAATAGTTGTTGAGAAGAAACGAGCATTGATATTAAGAAATTACTTTGCCAAAGGAGATGTTAAAATTAAGTAAACTATTTAATGAAATACATCATAGAAACACAAATTAGAACACTGACTTTCCACTACCGTTTGGTTGTATAAAAAGTAGTAAGCTAGGCTAGGCTAAATAGTTGGTAACTTACTTTTAAAATTTAGAAAATGTGTTGGGCAGCAGTGTCCATTTGAGCACCTGAGGCAGGTGAGGGGGGTGGTGGGCAGAGGGATGGTGTGTGAGGTGGGAGGGCCTTCTGCAGACCTATCATGGTTGGAGAAGCATCTAACTAACAGCCAATCAACTCCCTTGGCTAAACCTAGAAAGGCTGTCAATCAGCCTTCAATAACGTCTAGGTGTGAAATCTATGACTGATTGAATCAGTGAAGTGTGAAATATAGGACCTGATCAAAAGGATTAGATAAGGCATCCTTAAACACCTCACAGACAGCTAAAGAATATTATCAGATGTAGATCCAGTATCAGTGATTGGCACATTTCATAGTGACTCATATGTTTTCTCAGCTATAAATAGCTGAGAAAACAAAAATAAGCTCCGGCCCTGTACCCAGAGGCATGAGGGTCAAGTGTTCGAATTCTGGTGCGGCTGCCATTTTGCCCCTTACCATAGTCACTATAGTATAACATACTAAGATTAACCGAAGTAGTAAAAATATGTTGACAGTGACTTTAGTTCTCGCTCAATACAAATTAGTAGTCAACACGACGTTCACCAAGAAGGTCATATTGAATAATCGACCATGTCGTGACGTATGTAAATATATCAGGTGTGACTAGGGACGCCGGTATTATGGACTTGGACACCATATTGGCATTAAGAATAAGAGAGGTAACATGGGGTTGTTGCATAACAAATGTCGATCTACGATGTCGTAGACAGTTTTTTCTACGACTACGATGTCTCTTTGCGAATCGTAAAAATAAACGACAGTTGCATTGCATAATGATCGAATCGTGAAATCGAGGATTCCTCGTGGCTTTAAAATGACATTAAACATGGGAACATCGTCCATACGTGTTATTTATTATAATCTGGCTTTTATTACTTTCATCTAAAAAAATTGCTAGAAAATTACGAAACATATTTTGATGTACAAAAAATAAATAAATGTACAATGTATCAAATTAATAAAATATCATAGTCCACTAAACCGATTCTCATGCGATTTTACGCCGCAAAGAACCCTTTTCCACTAAATTCAGTGAGAATCAGAGGTATTCAGATTTGATTTTGAGGCACCCTGCGGCCATTCTTAGATTAGGAAAGAATCAAAACATTTTACATGTCAATATTGACGCATCGTGGATGCCAAGAGATCTACGATGTTGTATAGGATGTCGCAAATGTTATGCAGTGCAGACTTTGCAGATGGCTGTCTATGACGTCTTAGAAACAATCCACCAGCTCGCAGTTTGTTATGCAACGGGGGCATTGTCAAGAAAAATATAATATGAGCCTTTCTCTTAAGGGGCCTTTCCCTGTTTACAGGTCCGGTTCCAGTTATCTGATAAAAAGTGCTATAATATATGCATCTTTGTCGCTGTGTGGATGAATTTACAATCGTTGTTTGTTACCTTACTGCGAGTTTGGAGTTGTCAATCGTATTTTAACTTCTTTTTTATTTCTTTGTTTTTCTTATTTCCCTTTTATATGAAATAAAAAAAAGTCGGCGTCGAATTGAAAAGCTGTTAAAATGGAATACATGAATGTAAATTGTACCTTGGATATTCATCTGTATTAGTGAGTGAAGAAATCATCGACTCCACTAAAAACAAAGATAGAAAAATAATAATTATTATAGACACCTGAGCTATCAATGTCAAAGTTATGACGCACCCAAACAGATGATCTTTTCCAATTGTGGTGTATAATACTAGCGTGTAATTCTTCATAGGGCGCCCATAATATAACTCCCACGTGCCATGGTATGAATATCCTGTAAAACAATGTTATACCTTGAAAATGTGTTTTTCTTTCACGCGGAAGAATATTGCCCCCCTTTTGAGACGAACTGAACTTGTCAATAATGCCCCCGTTGCATAACAGTCTGCCAGCGCAATACTAACACTGAAAAAGCTACTCGCAGATTGTAATGCAACGGGGGCATACTTTCAATTAGTAGAACCTTGATGCTTTATAGCCTTTTTCGTTACTTCACAAGGCGTTACTTTACAAGGAAGGAAAAGGTCAGAGACTGAAATTATTGGCAACAACAAAACTTGGAAAGCCAACCCCCTCCTCGCATGCATGCATAATACAAGATCACATATATCATATTTTGTTTGCAGTGAAAAATACTTGAAGATGTATGATCCTTTTAATACATAATCGCCGCTACAAAGGCGAGTAGGGACCCCAAAACAAATAATTACTTGTTGGACTAATGGGTTTGTTCTGGAATTTCATTACACCTTAGCCAGGGATCATTATGTAACTATGCACTTTCCAAAGGCATCACACAATAATGGTCCTGTGTATATGGAATAAAGCCAACCTTAAACCGAACATAAGTTGGAATATGATACTCTGGCCTCTGGAAATCTTATTTTGAAATCTGAAGAGAAGATTTGAGCACAACGACACAAGGGATACTCCATTGCATGTTGGAAGTATTTTACTCTTGGGCCACCTGCATGGTTCAGCAATGTTCAGTTTGCTTTCCCATGCAATGTCCGTTTGCATTGCTGTAGACAATAATTACAGTCAAGTCAACAGCTCTTTATTGGCATTTTACAGAGCATGTGCACTGCTTAACTTTTGCAATTATGCTTGATAAATTTGCTGGGCATATTCTTTAGATTGTTCCATGCTTAGTGTATTTAGCGTACATAAAGCGATATGCAAGGCTGCAATGGAGAGAGGATTAGTTGGTCCTTCCATTCAATTGTTAATATTCTTGCTCTATATAGGGGTATGCATGTATGGAGATTATTCCCTTACTCTATGATCATTTCTCCAGAGACGATAGATGGATAAATATTTTTGATAGATGCATGGATGATTGGGCCATCTGTGAGCAGAATTTGATGCATAAAGACCGGTATATAATGCGGTATAACAATAATCCTTATAATGGTATAAGTCTAATGGTTTAGTCGGTAATGATTGATAGTCAAATATGTGGCTAAAGTTGTCGAAGTAATGGTTCCAATTGTTTCCTCATTGTCTCAATGGGAGCACATTTGTCGGGAGGTGCAGGAGGAGGCTTCCAGTCAAACCGGGCATCAGGGCTGACGGACAGTGCTCATCCTCATTCAGCCTCCCGAAGTAGTAGGGTAAACATCCCAGCCACCCACACCTGACACAAAGACCTGTGAAACACAAAGGGCTGATAAAAGACTGCTGTCACCTAATAAACAAAGACAATAGAAGGCTTACCAATATTATCTACAAAATTCAACAATTTTATATACTGTAAACGTATTTATTTTCGCGCAGATAATTTTCGCGCACTAAGCGCTTTGACATCTTTTCGCGCGGATTTAAATTCGCGCAGCAAGGTAGTCTCACACATTGTTTATACAATAATTATACCTTTTGCGCACGATTTATTTTCGCGCAGAAAGGTGGGTGCGCGAAAATAGCGAAAATAAATCCTGCGCGAACATTAATACGTTTACAGTATGTAATTATCATGTTACCCAAAAGGTTAAAATACACACCCTTCAATACCACTCCTGTTTAATTCCCTTTATCCAATGTACCCCCAGATGGGATGGAAATTGCTTCAAAGAATCCCTATTATGAATTCGTGATTTTTTATACTAATCCTGTTAAAGGCAGTTGGACGCGAACATTCTGTTTAAACCCTTGGCTAGATTCAATTAGGAGATAACAAAACGGAGACCTAGAGACGAGAATCTTGGTTAGAGCATTCTGATAAAATGCGGGTTAAAACCACAATCTATGTCATACACAAGAAGAAATGTTAAACACCGACGCAATATCGCTATTCAGTTTTGCTTCTCGTATTAAATCAAAATCAGACCGAAGATCAGCTGTAGTCTTCAATAGCAAATTTGACACTTCTTACACGTTTACCATTGTGTTTCAATGGTTTGGAACAATTCAGATAGATTTCTACTTTAGGAAATGAGCAATGCTGAATGATCAAATGTATTTTGGGCAGTGGTGTCATGCATATTCATAAAATTCATCAAAAACAAGATTATACTTATAACCTATGATATATGGGAGAGATCCCATGAAACTGTATTATTGGAATAGTGTTTCATGGAATAGTTTTTAGAAGTCATACAAATTATTTTGCTTTATGAGTAATTATTATAAAAGAGGGAGAAATGTGCAATATGTGATGGTTGATCATCTTCTGTGGTGAAATATCGGTTGTGCATGTTGGCCCTTGAAATTAAATTGGGGCTTATGAACTACATTTTTATTCCGGCAATATTACCGTGTTTATTCGATAGTCATTTTCCACTTGAAGAGAAAGTGTATATTCTATTCAAAGTTCGCTAAACATAACTGCTCAAAAGGTTTTTTTTGCGGTAAGATATTGATTTTACCCAACTATATATGGGAAAAAATGGCATTATGGCATGAACACATAATCATCAAACGAAAGAGGCATATCATGCCACATCTGTATCTTATACCATTAGAAGTGTTCATTGGCTTTGTTTTGCTAGTTGACCGAGTCAAATCATTTCCAACTTTTGTACAGTAGGCCTATTTAGTTGGCCATGCACCCCTAACCAGGCCTTACCGTATTACATATTCTAAATATTTGTTGAAGACCTTCGAATCGAATGATGAGTTAAAATGCCATAGTAACAACAAGCTCAACAAGAAGACGAATGACATTTCTACTACTAATCATTGCAGACAGCGTTTTCAATGATAAATGACCTCCGGAGTGAGCAGTCGTCCGAGGTGTGGGAACTGTATACGCTGTATTTATATGATATCTCAATTAAGATGAAAATGACATCCGCAGGTTGATCTGGGGTCAAAAGGCGGTAATCAATCACAAGGACATATGCATGCATATAGAATCATACGAGTGGAAAATCCGGGATCTTCAACTGCCAAGTAACAATTCTGATCAGAATAACAACAGGAAAATAATTCAGACCATTGAACACAATTATTGTTTTTTTTACAATCCCACACAGATCCCGTGTGATTATTTCTCCTTGAAATTATCCATAGCAGATCTTTATCCATCAGCTTTCAGAAATCCTACTCCTGTAACAACAGCAAAACATTTGGATAATATAAGCATGATCAATCTTAAAACCGTTCCATCATAAATATGTAACTGAACTATATCTGTTCTAGAATAATTAATGTAGAGGTATAAACTATATAAATATGTTTTAAACGAATAATAAACCAGGTGTGTCTAAGAATAACATCGAATATGATGTAATGTCATCTCCTGAATAAACAAATTTTCAATCAATCAATCATATCAGAAGTTCAAGTGTAAATACATGCCTAATCCAAATTTGGGTTGGTTTTATGCGTTAACCAATGTTCCAATAATTTATTCATTTTAATCATATTTGGAGGATCTTATAGCTCGGGTCGGGCTTTTAACATCATTATTTCTATTGGCCACACTGCCACATTGTAATAAAACCAAGCCGTACAGATAGAAATATCGTGTTGCACTTGTGTCCGTAAAGGTCCAGGCAACATGGTACCATACCAAGATTTAGATCTGGAAAGAGGTAAAGCAGGACGACGGGTTCAATTGTCATCGTCATTTATAACCTGGGCATCGCCCCCTCATTCTAGCTCATACTGGACCTGGGTTATTCAGTACAATGAAATAGAGTATCTGTTAGAGGGAATCACCCTATCCCAGTTATATACGAAGGCCCATTTAGGATCTATTAAATTACCGATTGCAATTTTGTTGGTGCAGTGGAATAGGACATCCTGGTAATCATTCATCTAAACTTATATCTGTTGCATTTATTGCTTGAATGCAAATTGGTCACGTCTCTCACTTGATACCATTATATAGCTATAGGCACGTATACGTTTAAATATACATATTATATGTATTTGTGTGTGTGGAGTTGGAACTAATTATTTGCCCTTAGATTAAATTTAATCTTCATTGCAATGCTTTTCTGTTCTCTGTGTTTTAAGCTATAACAGAGAGAATGTTCTGCTGTTGGTTTTCTTTTCAAAAAAGGGAGTCGTTGAGTTATAAATTCCCTGACATCAGTGTAATCAGAGAATTCGTTTTATAAGGAGAACTGCCGTAGCCATCTTGAGATTCATATTCATGCTAAATGACATTAGTCAGGGAGCACAAGGCCCAAAATGGGGGTGTTGCTAAACATTTTGGTTAGAGCTTGACAACACATACCACCATATAGCATTCATACTGGCCTATAAGAAAACCATTGTTGGCATTCTGGCATTTTGTTTATTCCATGGTTTCCATGGCAACAGAAGCCAAAAATTGAAATTCTGAGGTAAAATTACTTAAATGAACCTCAGTCAGAGATGAGTCGTGTGAATACTTTGATATTTTGGGAAAATATTGACATCCAAATTGCACATTCAGATTATTATGACATTTGACCTTTGATCAAGGTCAAGGTCACATTTATCAAGGTCAAACCCAGAAGAAGCCCACAAAATGCCATTTCCCCTCAAACATATTCACCCCTCAGTAGGTAATTTATTGATCTATCTTGATAATTTCATTCTAGGAAATTGCCAAAGCATCATTACTAAGAGATTCGCTGACTTAAAGTTGCTAAGGTACAATACTGTTACCATAGCAACTAGAAAACTACGAAAAAAATGCATAGCTCTTGTTGCCATCCAGGATGCCAGTAATATGAGTTGGCCAAATATGGATGTCCTTCCAAGAAAATATTTTTGGGGAGAATGACCATTATCAGTGGGAATATGTTGAATATGAAGTATATTTCCAATTTCATTCCTAACATTCTAATTAAATATCTTTTTTTGTTGTTGCCATGGCAACGGTTCTGGAAATCAGGGAAGAAATAATGGGATAACAAAAAGCTGAATAATTCAAAAGATATTTTACTTAGAATTCTGGAATTTTGCTCATTTATAGAATACTTAATGGGACAACAAATATATTCTAGCAATTGACCTTTGATGAAAGGTCAAGGCCATTTTTCCAAGGTCAAACTAGGAAGAAACGGCATATTTTGTGTTGCCATAAAGAGGGCAAAAATAGGTGTATGCCAGTTATGGATGCTTGTCCTCAGAAATATTTTTTATTGAGAGCCACTATTTACAGAGGATAAATGTTGAGTATGAAGTATATTTTCATTTTTATTCCTAATATCCTTATTAGATATCAAATTTTGGCTGTTGCCATGGCAACCGTTCTGGAAAATAGGGAAGATTTAATGGGATAACAAAAATTGTATAATTCAAAGGATATTTTACTTAGAATTCTGGAATTTTGTACATTTATAGAATACATAATGGGACAACAAATATATTTATCAATTGACCTTTGATGAAAGGTCAAGGCCATTTTTCCAAGGTCAAACTAGGAAGAAATGGCATACTTTGTGTTGCCATAAAGAGGGCAAAAATAGGGGTATGCCAGTTATGGATGCTCGTCCTCAGAAATATTTTTTATTGAGAGCCACTATTTACAGAGGATAAATGTTGAATATGAGGTATTCTTTCATTTTTATTCCTAATATCTTTATTAGATGTCAATTTTTGGCTGTTGCCATGGCAACCGTTCTGGAAAATAGGGAAGAATTATTGGGGTAACAAAAATTGTATAATTCAAAGGATATTTTACTTAGAATTCTGGAAATTTGCACATTTATAGAATATTTGATGGGACAACAAATATATTGATGCAATTGACCTGGATGAAAGGTCAAGGTCATTATTCCAAGGTCAATGTCATATTTGTACTCAATGTAAATGATGGGCCATCTAAGATGCTGTGTCCACTGAGGAGACATCAGACTAAACTCAGTTGCTGACACCCCCAATTCATGACTCAGTGCTAAAACTCAACAGATGCTTGACAGCTTGCTGGGTTCATTAGTGTGACTTATCTAGCTGTGAGGCTGCCAGTGTGGTGCGTCCTCAGTGGACACAGAATCTGAGGGTCCATTTCAGACCTGAAATGGGTGAGGTGTCTGTGCGAGAGTCTTCTGTAACACAGGCTTTTTAAAGAATACACATTCATCAATTGATAATGTGCAAGAAGTAAAAGGAGGAGGCCTCACACCATCACACATCCTCCCATTTCCCTGCCATGTCCGTGGGCCTGATTAACATTGAATTGAAGAATCATAATATGGGATTAGAAGAATTAATACAGTTAAAGGAAGAGAATCAGAGAACAGAAATCTGAGAAAAAAATAAACATCTGGAAATGAGGGGTTGATTTTTACTTGTGGGAACGATTGGTGATTTTTACAGAAGAACTGTGTCTGAGTGGCTTTGAAAATCAAAACAAACTTCTGACTGACTAGGTAAAGTAGGTCTAGAGGATCTTTTGTTCATGGCTCATCTATATTGATATAGTTTAGCAAAATAACATTTTTTAATGTCATTATACAGTAGACCTTTTCATTTTTAAGCTTTATATTGATTATTTCAAGAGAAATTAGGGTGAACGATTGACGATTACATCCTCCAAATTGGTGTCACATTAATACACAATTTGACTTCCAGTGATCCTGCCAGACCTACTTGTTGTATGCACCTGGGAATGCATAATTCTCATGTTATTGGGAAAGTGCTGGCCATAGGTCAGACAAGCAAAATGAGCCTATGGCCAGCACTCTTCCAAGGGAGGACCATGTAAATCATCCCTGCTCACAATGGGATTCAATGGGTTCCCAAGTTCTGTGAACTAGTGCCGCACTTTGCCACTTTTACTACCCTTCTTGGCTGTATTTGTAAAATGTTTATAAAAATATGCACCAACTAGATCTCCAGCTGCAGTGAGGTCAGGCTGTATTCCAGCATTGTATCTGACACTACTAGTTGGTTGTGTCGCTTGGGCCAACAGGCGTACCTGCCTGTGGGTGGTTACCTTTGGGTGCTGGGCATTCTGCTTAGCCAATTGATCTACTATTTCTTCAAACTCTAACAATTTTGGTTTTGGCATAGCATTATATCCAAATTATATCACCAATTCTGCTGAACCCAGTTAGCTAGATAGCATGCAAATTCAACACCAGTGGCGCTGTAGGCTGAAATATCTCCCAGTAGGCTGAGACAGAAGCTTCCACAGCCACTCTGTTAAGGTGTTCGTGCCGGTTGCCACCCGTGACGACACCAGCAAAAAATGTATAGATGATCATGGGATTAAAAAATATGAAAAGAGTATATTCTCAGCTATCCGTAGGTATATAATTTACCTATTTGAAAGAGTAGAGGCCGAGCAATGACTGTATGGGTATAACCATGTTTAGGCCTACTCTGTTTCTGAGGTTGCGGGAGCCATAACCGGAAGCTCCCGCCTTAGCTTTATCTCCGCCTCCAGGTGGCGTGGTGGTCGGATAGCTTATTTTCATGCTATCAAGGGTAGGGAGAATTGCAAACCCTCAACCAGTGATGAGGCTTCTACCATTAACACTAATTGGTTATATGCCTAATTAATGAACAAGATCTTTTGTGCAATTAGATCCAAGCAAGGATCCATCAGTACCTTCAATTCAACAATTGTATTCCTTGCATGAGTCAGCCCTAACATTTGCCTGGATTCAGTGCCTTGGTTTAGTCAATCAATCTTGTTTAATGTTTCAATCAGGTTCTTTGGTATCATAGGGTTGGCAGGTTCAGTTGGCATTATCCTTCCTCATATTTGAGAAGTGAATAAGAATGTGAGTAAGAATGTGGTTGAGGGATTGGTTTGGTGGCTCTGCACTATATATTCTTGAGCATATTGCTTAGATATCTATAAGGTGGAGACCAGACACTGGATTTGTATTCAAGCAAGCCTGTCATACAGTTGCAACACATGGTTGGGTTCATGAGGTCCATGTCCTCCCTAGGACTAAAATCTGCTTAGCTTTCTAAGCACAGGTTGCAAAAGTTGAGCTCCACTGTGACCCCCAAGTATTTGCTGTCTCTGGCTCTTGATGTTCACCCTTCTCATACCCCATGGTGTGGCTGTGCTATGGATTGTTGTGACCTAGGTGTAGTAACTTGCACTTGTCAGGATGAAAGCACATCTGCATCTTGTATCATTTTTGGATGTTGTTGAGGTCCTGTTGTATGTTTGTTGTGTAGTCTATATAAGAGTACAACATACAGTCCTAGTCTGCAGGATGTTTAAATGTCTTGCTGAGCGAAAGACCTCTTCACAGCTTGAAAGCTACCATGTAAGTTGTGTCACACCAACTTGACTGGCTTCTATTGCAATTGGTTCTCTCCAAGGTAACACTCGTTGTATACATTGATGTATTCACTGATCTAAGTGAATTGTTTTTTTATTATCACTAAATGAAAAAGTAGGGGGCAGGAACCATTCATACCCTTGTGCTCGGTCAAGCTGCTCCATCGCACAGTTGTATGGATTGACCTTGGGAGTCAATTGTACATTGGGGTCAGTGTACATTGAGGTTACCATAAAACTGTAGGCTACAGGTAATGTAAATCATTTATGAAGGATTCCATCTGATTTGCCCATATCTTACATTTCAGCAATATGATCTGTGTATATATTGGAGAAATATTTTTTCCTGTGGTGTCTTTGACTACCAGCATTAGGTTTTTTAGTCTTGGTCAATTGATGTTTTATGCAGAGAAGACCAATGTGTTACTTTCCGAGACTCAGGAATGACATTAAGTGAAAAATAACCAGATGAGCTGAGCAGGCTAAGGGCAAAAGAAGTTGCTCTGTTATTCACTACTGCGTCTATGACTGTGAAATTAATGTGTGACACATATGAAGCACTATCTCACCGGTTGAAATAAGGTGCTCAGCCACATTAGCCCATCCAAAAACTAAATCTACATAGTCCATCTTGGAATAGTCCTTCTTCTTGGTGTCAGATTTAAACACATAGAAATCTGGTCTGAATGCTGTACCTTTCTCATCTTTAGGCAGTGTTAATTTGGTCAGACCATCAGACCCAGCTCCAGTAAGGTAGTCTGTTGTTACAAAGTTTTGGCCTTTTGTAGGGTCAGGAATAGTATTTAAAGGGTAAGTCCCTGAAAGGGCAAGGAACACCTGAAGGGATTACCTGGGTGCAATCCCCTCATGTTAATTGGCCAGGTGGGTTGTGACCAATCAGGCTGCGGTATTAATCATTCTCTCGCTAGCTGTTGGACAGGTAGGAGCTAGTACACATACATTAAAAATTACCGATGTGACACAATGAGCATGGCAAGTACATACTGGCCTTACATTTTAGGAGCAAAAGATATGATAGGTATGTGATGCGGGACAAAGCAAGCAGGTTTATGTTTATTTTAGGCAGTAAGAGCAAATTTGCAAATGTAAGGAGGCCATTCCTAAAGAATATGGCATTGAGCTTTGGTTTTGCCTAGTGGCTTTCAACTAACACGGGACACCTTTTTGTCCAGGCAAGCTGATAGGTCATCAACCTTCCTTAATGTTAGTTGAACCAAATTCCCCACAGGTATGGAACTGGTCTTCAGAGGATTTTAGAGCAGATTCTAACTCCTTCATGTAATCATCCATGCTCATTCCATGATACCGAGTCATTGCTTTGAACTACAAAATAGAGGATCATGTTTGGATTGGCAGGCCAAACAGTTCTTAGCCATATGAATTTAAATCAGAAAATCAAAAACACAACTGCTCATTGTGTTGAGCAAAGCATGAATGGTGGACAATGATCAAAACAGTCATCACTCAAGTACATAAATGACATTTTATTTTGCACGGCTGTGATGATTTGAGTGGGTGATTTATGCTGTGTAGGACTGATAAGGAGTGGCAAAGTTTAGAGGAAGGTGTTCATGATTTTTGGTCCCATAGGGGAACAACTTTTTAACCAGTTGATCCATTTGTTTTTGAACTCTAAGCATCTTGCAAGAAGAGTCATCCACATGGAACCTTATGAACTCTACACAGCAGATTCTTTGTCAGTGATGAATCTGTGTTGCTCCCATTCTTTGAGATGGGAATCAGGGTATTTACAGGTGGCACTACAATCAGTGGTGAGCGCTGAGGTGAGTCCCATTGCCACTAATGCAAAAATTCCCTGTTTTCAACCCCTTTGAAACATAATGGGTCAAAATGCTATGGATACATCAAGTATTGTTCATACATTGCAGTCGCTAGTTCCATTTTGCCGACAATTGTGTATAATTTAAGAAATAAAAAAGTTGGAGATTTTATGCTTGGTTGCTATGGTTATCAAGGGTCAGTGTCTCCCATGGCCCGGCCCACTGCCCGGCAGTTGGGTGAACTTAAGAAAGGGTGAAATCTCAGCATTACTGTAGATTTTAGGCAATAAATGTTGTGGAAATGTTGCTCATGTTCATGATGAATATATTTTATGATATGGACTTAATATTATATATGATTTAAATGTTCAAAATCAGTTTGTTCCTAGATTTGTGGATGCACTGTCATGTGACCAGATAAGTGGAGGCCGTCGCAAAGAATGTTTGAAGAGTATTTTGTTTTGACATGTACTATATAACTTCCAATGATAGCCAGGGGCGGCTATTTAGTCAAACCCCCTCTCACCACGGCATTTATTAGAGCCCCCAGCATTTATTAGAGCCCCTGGTGTCTACTAACAAGTGGCCTGAACTCATATCCAGGATATCCTGTTTTATTACAGACATATAAGATTGACTTCCAAGCGTTTTACATTGAGCATATTAATAATCCTCCAGCTCCAACTCCAATTGTGTACATCGGTCATTAGGCTAATACAAAAACAGTTCGGCCCAGTACATTAGACTTTTTAAGCTCATTTATATGATTCACATTTACCTCCCCTGATGTTCAATGGGTTTATTTGTTGGGCCAAGATGCCCCCCTCCTCCGAGTGGTCCGACCAGTTGCCGCTACCTCAACCACCACTACACTGGTCACTCTCACTCACACCACCATACTGGACACATGCAAAAAATTTTGTTCACTTCCAGCATGTTGGATATAGATAAATGGAGATTTTGCAGGTTGGGTTGTAAGATAAAACATGCTGGGCCCTGGGGGGCCAGGTGTGAGTTTGTTGTGGCTGCGAAGGCTAAGTCTGTGCAACTTGGAGGGCCTGAGGAGGATTACGGGAAACATTTGGATTTCTCCAACATTGAACTCCAACTGATTAACATTGATGACGACTTACCTCCTGACGATGATGAACCTCCTATTACCAAGGAGTCAGTGGACGCTCTCTTACTTGCTAATGCAGCTAGCAATGCCCAGATGAATGCTCTGGTTGCAAAGTTTGATTTATTGTTCGGTCAAGCTAGTGGTGGGGGTGGTGGTGCTAGGCCTAAGACAACTGGGCCTCCTCCATTGCTGTCACTGTCACTGTCAATGTCGGTCAGGCCGCACCACATGTGTATCAGCTGCCTATCAAAGTTCCCAGACCACTGTTCAATGGAAATGCACCAAGAGAACCCTGTCATCACAGGGAGTCAAATGACCATTCCCACCCCCAACCATCCCCACCCGGCAACTATCAGAATCCCGGCTACTATTAACAAATATCACTGACACCCCGGCGGTAATTAGATCCTGGGCCATTATCGGAAACCTGGCTATTATTGCAGGTTATACAGTATAGTGATGTAGCAAACATCCCTTTCTAGTCTTTTGCATTATGATAGATGCTCTTGACTTTTGAAAACCAAGACTTAACTGTGAGCCCATATCTCAATGTTAATGTCCTCAATTGATTCTTGACATTGACCTTGGAATAATGACCTTGACCTTTCAATCAGGTCAATTGCATCAATGCATTTGTTGTCCCATCAAATATTTTATAAATTGCCAAATTCAAGAATTCTAAGTAAAATATCCTTTGAATTATACAATTTTTGTTATCCCATTAATTCTTCCCTATTTTCCAGAACGGTTGCCATGGAAACACCCAAAATTTGATATCTAATAAGGATATTAGGAATGAAAGTAAAAGTATACTTCATATTCAACATTTATCCTCTGTAAATAGTTGCTCTCAATAAAAAATATTTCTGAGGACGAGCATCCATAACTGGCATACCCCTATTTTTGCCCTCTTTATGGCAACACAAAGTATGCCATTTCTTCCTAGTTTGACCTTGGAAAAATGGCCTTGACCTTTCATCAAAGGTCAATTGCTAGAATATATTTGTTGTCCCATTAAGTATTCTATAAGTGAGCAAAATTCCAGAATTCTAAGTAAAATATGCTTTGAACTACTATTCAACCTTTTGTTATCCCATGAATTTTTACCTGATTTCCAGAACTGTTGCCATGGCAACAATAAAAAAAAAAGATATTTAATTAGAATGTTAGGAATGAAATTGGAAATATACTTCATATTCAACATATACCCACTGATGATGGTCATTCTCCCCAAAAATATTTTCTTGGAAGGGCATCCGTATTTGGCTAACTCATATTACTGGCATCCTGGATGGCAACAAGAGCTATGCATTTTTTTCATAGTTTTCTAGTTGCTATGGTAACAGTATTGTACCTTAGCAACTTTAAGTCAGCAAATCTCTTACTAATGATGCTTTGGCAATTTCCTATAATCAAATTATCAAGATAGATCAATAAATTATCTACTGAGGGGTGAATATGTTTGAGGAGAAATGGCATTTTGTGGGCTTTTTCTGGGTTTGACCTTGATAAATGTGACCTTGACCTTGATCAAAGGTCAAATGTCATAATAATTTGAATGCCCAATTTGGATGTCAATATTTTCCCAAAATATCAAAGTATTCACACGACTCATCTCTGACTGAGGTTCATTTAAGTAATTTTACCTCAGAATTTCAATTTTTGGCTTCTGTTGCCATGGAAACCATGGAATAAACAAAATGCCAGAATGCCAACAATGGTTTTCTTATAGGCCAGTATGAATGCTATATGGTGGTATGTGTTGTCAAGCTCTAACCAAAATGTTTAGCAACACCCCCATTTTGGGCCTTGTGCTCCCTGACTACATGTATAAAATGCTTCTGCGGGGGACGCCCGACCCTGTAATGTCAAGAAACCATACATATGTAATATAATGTCCTGTGCATGGAAGGACATTTTATTGGGGAAGTATGAAGTATGTTATTTTATGACGTGAGTTCGCCTTTATAATCCATGCTTAGGCCTAATTTGTTGCAGAACTTTACTAATGCTTAGATTGTGCAAACTTGGTTCGCATTAATAGCGCAATACTATAGCATTAATGTATGCGTCAGCCTTTTGCAGAAGAAAAGCGCTAATTATGTGCATAATTAGAGCTTTGGATACTGTAAACATATTAATGTTCGCGCAGGATTTATTTTCTCTATTTTCGCGCACCCACCTATCTGCACGAAAATAAATCGTGCGCAAAAGGTATAATTATTGCATAAACAATGTGTGAGACTACCTTGCTGCGCGAATTTAAATCAGCGCGAAAAGATGTCAAAGCGCTTAGTGCGCAAAAATTTATCTGAGCGAAAGTAAATACGTTTACAGTATGCAAAAATGAAAGCGCATCTAGATACGCACAATAACTGAGTTGAGCGTAGCCATTTATCACGCATAATTTGTGGCAGTTACCAACGCTTAGATTGGCAAACTTTATGCGCTTTAATAGCGCAATACTATACCATAATGTGCGCGCCAGCCTTTTGCAGAAGAAAAGCGCTAATTATTAGGATTTGGTTACTTATTGCACGGATATTGCGGTTTTTGAATTAAAACTAAAAATTGTATGAATAAGGCTAGTACTTATGTTATTTTTTACTCATTTATTAGAAAAAGAAATTGCAACATATATATTTTTTTAATAAATTTTATTGACAGAATTTCTACAGTTTGTAGTATGTCTCATTCGTCCAAAATACATAAAGGATAGAAATGATGGTTATAGTATGGTCAATCATTTGGACATATACCTTGGCACCCATTATTTTAATTATCATTTAATATTTAGCATTTAACAGTTTGCATTCAAGCCTCATATTTACCGTCATCTGACGGATTACACACAAAGTGGAGAACATCAATTGAATTTTTTTTCCCAGTTAAAAACACAATACTGTACATACCGCATAAAATACATTGTGACTCTATACCCTACTCAGGTCATGTTAAGCTCCCCTGGTCTATCTCGAAACAGTTTTCAGTGTTATCGAACTGTGAAATAGAGGAACACTTCTACATCGAGTCTTCTGCTATCTTGGTACTATACAGATCTAGTTCAGATCTTACTTCAATAGCCAGTTATCATTTCTTTTTAAGGTGTTTTTGGAGCTTTTCCCATGTTGAGTTCTTACTCTCAATGTTAAGGTTGTTCCACATGGAAGGTCCCAAAACATGAGGACTTTTTCTGAACTTTTCGGATTTGGGGTGAGGCACCTTTAGGTTAGTCCCTTTGGCCAGTCTTGTGAGGCGTGGCATTTCCTGTACATAGCAGTCAATATCTTTCAACTTAAACATTAATCCTAACATAGCAATACCACCCCTCTTTTCCAACAGTAAGATGTTGTAATTATCCATTATATCAGATACAGGGATTTGTGGGGTTTTGTTTATTAGCCTAATGCCCCTGTTCAGAACATTTTGTATTTTCCTGATATTGCAAGTATTGGTCATGTTGAAAAACAGTAGCCCATATTCAGTCAGGGGTATAATATGTGCTTTGACTATAAGCGAGGTTATTTTATCGTTGAGGTAGTATCTGATCCTCGATAACTGGTTAACCTTGGTGTGTACCACATTCTTTACTTAGTAAATTGCCAGTTGAAATTCAAGTTACTATCGATCACAAAGCCAAGATACTTCACAATGTCAACCCTTGATAGAGCTTACCCTTCGATATACAGTGGGCCATAGTTGACCATGTTTAGTTTCTTCAATTTTTGAGGGGGGAGCTTTTAGGAACAGCCATTTGTTCTACTTCCTGTGAAATGAAGTTTTGTTTCACAGAAACTTTGCCTGTCGTTTCCCCTGCTACTCTAGCTCCTAGGTACAACATTTATTAATTGAAACTAGATTCTGCAAGGAGATAGTTTAGTCTACAATAATTGTAAGTCCCATTGTTCTGTAATGACAATTGTTTACATAGAAAATCAATCAAAAATAGGCCAAAAGTTACATCAGGTCTACCTGTCTGCCCGCCTGTCTCCAAGCTGACTATTAAAGTTAGGACAGTCATATTTCAGATCAGTCAACTGTTGATTTTCTCTGTCAATAATATATTTTGACATGTTTTCCTTTATCATCATGGAGTGAAAATAGAACCCCAACTCGTAGGTATTATTAGCAATAGGATTGCATGGGTCCTCGTCAAATCTTTTCACATAACGGCACTCGCCCTAACGGGCTCGTGCTGCCATGGAAAAGATTTGACTCTGACCCATGCAATCCTATTGCATGGGTCTACTCGTCTACTCGTGAGGTTCTATCATAAAATACCAAAAGCTGCCAAATTTTGTAATTAGGGTAGAGGAGGGTGGGATGATAGATTGGAGGGTTGTTAAATAGAGTTGATGAGAGTATGGTTGACCTTCGTTTGAGAAGGTTTGATATAAAGTTTATAGGCTTGAGTCTTCCATCCACCATACTTTTGGACTTTGGTTTCTGTGCACCCAGCAGAGTGTGCAGTGGTGGCTGCGGCTTTGCGGATACTGTGAATGGAGTAGATGGTTGGATTGGCATTTAGAGTCTTGAGATTATTGCCCCACACTTGCTTTACATACGACACAGGCATCGGTGATATTGTGTGGGGGAATACTATAAAAGGTTGTCTTGAATAAATAGTTTTTATGGATAAAACACTTTGTACAACACACAAGTCCTTGATTTGTGATGGCTGGAGGATGAGGTATTTACTTTCATATGCGGTTTGTAGATTCTTGGCAGACTTGATCACGACGTATAGCTTGTTGTCTTAACGTGTGAGATGTCTTGCACTGTTGAATGCCTTAACAGATGGGGCAATTACTTTGCTCTGTCTTAAGGCCCCGTAGTATATGATGAGGAGGGCGCACTTTATCGTATGCCCTATTGGGGAGTCTGGGAGCAGTTGTATGCATTGGCGGAAGAGTGGAACTGGTATTGCTTGTTTGACGTTTGGGATGTACAACTTGTTCTTCATTAGCCCATCCAGCACCCATTTGATCCTTGGATGCTGGAGTGGCTCTGACAAGATGTCTCTTTTCTTGAATAGATTTTGTATGTGGCTCAGGTGATTAACGATGGTCATGGGCAAGGGGATATGCTCACTGAGGTACTGTAGATAAGCACAGATGTGGACATGTGATTGGCGCTCCGGCGGAGTGTTAATTCTTCAAGCAAAGGCAGGCATATGTATGTATGGCGGAGATGTAATTTGCCCTGGTTCCTTTTGCCCAGGCCTTTTCCTGAGTCATGACTGCCCTATTCGCCAGCTGTTGTGCCGCGGGGTCTGAAATTGAATTCATCTTGATGAGCTTGTTAAGTCAGGGGATACGAGAGATACATTGAAACCATCACATATTTCATCTGATATCTGAATGTACTTGTTATGCAGGTGCCTTCTACTCGATGCATCAGCAAGAATGTTATGTGACCCTTTTATATGAGCGTATGTGGTGTCTGGGGTCAGTCATGCTGGCTGGCCTTGGTACAACTCCTTCCCTATATAGGCACCAGGTGTAGTAGTACTTTACTGTATATTCCACTGGGGTTTCCAGTGCTGTATATATAGACCACTAGAGGTCACTGTTATGCACTGCAGTCTTGTATGTGTGATTCCTGTATACTCTGTGTAACATGTATATTGTGATGTATGTATGTATGTATATTGTTTATTTCCGAAAACAGTACATGATAAAAATATACGATAATATACATCGGAAATGGGTCAGTCCTCTTCTGTGGCAGCCACAGCTCTTCCAGAGGGTCCCATGAGAGTATGATGTGACACCCTATGTGTGGTGTATGTGTTTGACACTAGTCCCTCTGAGTTAAGGTTCAGTTTGCAGTCCTGAGGTGTTGGAATGTTGTAGGAATGCTGTTGGAATAAAGATGGAAAGCTGGCAAGGACCAAGGACCTGAGTTTTTTTTGTTTTTTTTTTAATACAGTTTTATTTGGTTACACATTTCACTATGTGATAGATTTCATTGTACGAAATAGTTACTGGAAATATAGACAAGGTCCAGAAATTACAATAAGTTCAGTTTAGTTACAAGTTCAATGTTTTCGACGCTTTTATATGTCATTCGTATCATACTTCATACTAACTAATTATTTATACAAGATTCGAATATCTAAACAAAAGAGGAAGATTTTCGTAATTTTTTTGGCCGACTGAAATACATAGTGAGACAATGGTTTCCGCAGTATTATAAAACAATGAGGGTCAAATATCCACAGTTACACCAAAGGTGCATACAAAATTCCTTTTCAATAATCAACAAGTGTTTGAGGTTTATTCACCTCTTCACGGATTCTTTTACAATTTATTCCAAGCCGAACCAGATAGTGCAGACGTTCAAACTAGTGTATTCTTAAGATAGTTGAGTGTCATTCTTCTGTGAGATTTTCACATTTAGTCGGGCTTGTACTAACTAGCCAGGCGATTCTGGCTGAGGTGAGAATATTTCTATTTCTTCCTCTTTCAGAACTCAAGGTGGCGACACTGGCGGCATTATCACAAAGAACTAGGATATGACCTCCCTTATCCGATTCTGACACAAAATTTCTGAAGGCAATGGCGACATTTAGAGCTTCAAGTTCCAAAATATTTACTACTTCGGTGTTTTTGTCACAAATTTCGACACTATATGCCGTGTTTCCATCGGAACCTCCGACCCCCGACAAACACTCATCTTCCACGATAGTTTTAGTGACAGGTTTTGCAGTTATTAGAGATACACCATTCCATGTTTTGCAAAATGATTGGAACCATTCGAGGTTGAGTCTCACACCGTTTGATACCTTGCATGTATTGCCTTTCATGTTACGAAGGGTTTCTAGAATTCTTGATACGAAAAGTCTAGCCGGTTGCACACATTTACTTATGTACAACAGAGTCCCAATCAGTGATTGTAGTTGGCGCTTACTTATTCTTTCAAGATTGTAACACATATGTTGGGGGGACTTAGCTTTACCATTAATAATGATATACAACGAACACAAAGTTTGGCTATGAACCCAGGGTTTATCTATTAGCAAGGGTTTATTCTCACCCAATACATATTAGCTGCTGCGTCAGCCCCAAATATAATCATTGATGGCTCTTTCCACATATTTACCATTTCCATGGCTTGCTGAATCTTTTCACTTGGAATGCTGAGAGATATTTCCTTAGCTAATATATTGATTCCTAACCATTTAATGTCCCTGCTCGGGGGCTGTGCCTTTTCAAGTGCCTAGGGCAGTCCAAGGTCCTGAAAAAGATTTGAAGTAAATTCATAATCATGAATTCAATGAATTCATGTCATATATGCCTTCTCACTGTCTGCAGATATTATCACCAAGTCATCTAGATACATGTTTTTTTTTTTTTAAAACTTTATTTATATTGGGAGTGCAAAATCCCAAACTAGGGTTTTTCACAATGCCCCAGGTGTGTCTTACAATTCACTGGTAAAAACATGTTCTTTACGCAGGTAAAATCTATACAATAAAAGTGTAGAAAATTACAATTATGATATGATAGAGAGGTCAAAAGTACGTTATTGTTAAAGAAGGACAAGGAATGCACTGTGCCACTGATTCGAAGTGTTGGTGTTCCCGTCTGAATATAGTAAGAGTGGTTTTTGTGGTTCATGAGTTATAATTAATAATTCTAAATGGTAGACAATAAAGTGTTATGAGGTTGGTATACAGGTGACGTAATTGGTTGATTCATTGTAGTATTGATAATAGTTTGGGGGTACACTGTGCCACTGTTTCGAAGGTTGGTGTCTCCGTTTTGCTAAATATATACATAAGGCTAGTTGAGCTGTTAGGGGATAAGGAGGATGATAAGGTAAAATACAATGAAATGGAGTAAAAGAACTAAAATGTATAGCATCTTGTGTAACATCTTGCCACTCACAGTGAGTGTTGATGATACTTTGTCAAGAAGGGTGATTAGTTGGTTTGGGCAGAGGTTAGTCAATGGAGTAGGTGGGTGCTTAGTGTTTGACTGGTAGTTATGGGTTTTATTAGTTAAGTTATGGTTTTTAGGGCATTGGGTTAGAGTAATGATTTCAGCCAGATTTTTTGATTGGTTTTGAAAGCCTCAATCGTTCCAATTCCTCTCTGCCTTGGTGAGAGTTCGTTCCAGGCACGAGCGCATTTGATCTGGATGGTATTTTGGCCGTATTTGGTGTAGTATCTTGGGTTTTTAAGAGTAATGCCTTCATTGCCTCTGGTAGGCCTGTTTGGGTTGTTTGTGAGGTCAGGTATTTGGGATTTTTTGTAGGCTAACGTTCTGAGGTGGACTTTCCTTCTGTCAGCTAGTAGTGAGGTTTTAGTTTGCGTGTGTATTTGGTTAGTGGGGTTATCTGGGGGTAAATCTAGGGCTATCTTGAGGGATTTGTTCTGTAGTCTTTGCAATTTCTGGAGAAGTTGTGAGTTGGAGTCATGTATGATAATATCGCAGTAATCAAAGTATGGGAGGATTTTGGTTTTTATAGATTTTCAGTGCAGTTTGTTGATCAATATACTTTCTGATTTTGTGTAGTTGATGGGTCTTGTGGGCAATGGTTTTGATCGATTGGTTTGTGTGTGGTTTGTAGCTCATTTTATCGTCTATTGTGAAACCTAAATACTTGTAGGTAGGTACAAGTTTTAAGTGTTCACCCTGATACATTATATGTTTCGATTTGCAAGCTTTCCTGTTCAATTTTGATCTAGAAATGTACATGGTGTTGGATTTGGAGGTGTTCACTAGGAATAAGTTGTTTGTGCACCAAGCGTTCAGGGAATCTATTGCTTTTTGTATTTGGGAGTATAAGTTGTCAATGTATGATTGAATGCCTTGTTTTGCCAGTGTGAGAACAATTGAGTTTGCTACTGTTTGCATATGATACGAACTGGCCCTGCTGCCGAACGGCATGGTGATATCACAGTAATAGGAGTCAGACCACTTAATACATAGCAAAGGCCAATCCAATGGATTGGCCTTGAAGTTTTTGTATGCTCTACTTATGTCGATTGTTGACATGAAAGCCTCGTCGCCGATTGACCGTAGTGTATTAGCGAGGTCATCGACTCCGGGCAATGAGTGTGGCCTAGTCTTTCCCCATACAGAGTTTTTCTTGATATAGCTGTTTACTGAGTTCTCTATTGGGAAGGTCATGTCGGTTATGTTACGTCTTGATTCAGAGTCTTTCTTTGGTCTACTCATTATGGGACTGCAATGCAACCAAGGCGAGAAAGGTGGGTCTCTGAAAGGGCTGACAAGGCCCCCCAGACGGAGTTCCTTTTCAATGAATTCATTTACTTGTCTAGGATAGTTTGTTGCACTAGGGTGGTTTATTCCTTCAGAATCAACATCATTGACAAGGCTAGCCAAGGGGGAAGCCAAACTTAATAAAAGTTATTAGCTCTTCTCCCCCCGGGATGTCATATAAATGTTTTTCCCATGCCGGAATGTTCAGCTGTGTGTCTAGAATTATTTTAGCCCCGATGCAATTTGGAATTCCAGATTCTTTTACCCTTGAATAGGTGTAGCCCAGGCCTTCAGGGTTTAGCAATGTATGGTTAGGCCAGAGGCGTTTCCTATGGTCGCGGTAAACATGTGGAGACAAGTCTATATTAGAATCAGGTAATTAAGTCTTTTCGGCATATATTCTTTATGCTATCAAATAAAACATCCATACCTTCAACATTGGCTGAAGGAGCAAGGTAGCTGCCTGGGGGGGTGCCATGGCTAGATTCACTTGTTACCTCGGGTTCCCATTCCTTTGCGTCCCCTACTGCACTTCTAACAACATTCTGATTTAAGATTGGATCAATTACATAATGCATAGAATTGTCCGACAAGTGCCTACCCGGCGGCCACCCGGTCTTTCCCACAATATCACAATATGAGCATGCATGCTGGTATTTTATGCCACCTTCGGTGTGAGAGTCCTGGTGCTCACAACTCCCTTTAGTAGAATTAAATTGTCTGCATATTACCTCGGGCACATTCCTAGTAGCACTAGAGTTAGCATTACCACTCTTTTCCAATTGATTAGAATTTGCAGTGGGCACTGTACTGTTGCCATAGCCGCAATTTGTAAATGAAATACAAATTTTGTCTCTAAAGATTTTATCTTGGTCTTTCCAACTATACTTTCCAGACTCAATTTCTTCCCATATGTGCTGAGACCACCTTCTAATTTGGGCCCGGGGACATTCTATTTTGTCCTGGCTTACATCTCTCAAGTGGTCCAATATATATTCATAATTGTGGATTTTGAAAGCTCTTTTGTTGGCCAACAAAGTCAGAATACCATTTACATACTGAATATGGGTCAGGTTTGGTCTAGCTTCTAATTTCTGCTTAATGGTCTTCTCAGTATCAAATTGCACATACATGTAAGGTTTTGCCATGATATGGGACCTATGTATACTGTTCATTATGTTTGCCTTACCATGTAGGCTGTACGCAAATTTCTCCCTCTCTGACTACTTCTCAAAATAGTCGTCACAGTCCATCTGCCTGCGAAGCACTTCAGGCAGGGCAATGGAACTCCCAAACCACGATCTAGGGGCCCGTTGGTCCAGTGTACCGGCACATGCATGAACACCGTTCTCATGCTCAGGTAGGTGCCTTCGCTCATGATCGCCCTGGGGATGAACGAAGCTGTAGAGTGGACAGACACGTTTGCCTGTGCCTGTTCCACCACCTTCACCGTCATAGCTACCAATGTATCCAGTTTGCTGTTCAATGACTGCATGTCAGACTTAATGCCAGCCATTTCGGTCCTAACATCAGTACTGGAGGATTCCAGCTGCTTCATAGTAAGCTTCTTAGTAGTTTCCACATTCTGTGCACCACTACTGCCCTCACCAGTCTTGTCGGGGGTTTGAGGAGGAGGTCTGTCTTTTCCCATGTCGATAGTGTGTACGAATCTCTGGTATAAGTTACACTTAAATCAAATCACGAGCCAGCGGCCACATGCACCCTATTGTGTTCCCAGTGGGCTGGCACCTGCCTGGTAGTAAATAGAGGTAGTCCAAAGAGTAGTTGAAACGCGTGGAAGCATAGAGTGTAGGTGAATTGAAAGAAGTGTGGTGGGTGAGAAGGCGCAGGCCTAGTTATACCCCGATGGGCAAATGAACGCGATTCTACGCGATTTTTAATGTGCAATCATCTCGCCATAATTCTGTGATGAGAGTGGACGCTTTTCAGGCAATAATTATTGTGCAATGATCGCGAGATGGTCGCGCTAAGGGTATAACGCAATACTATTGCAAAAATTAGCAAATTTTATGGCATTTTGAGCGTGATATTTACGTACTTCCAATTTCTTAGATTAATAGCATGTGACTTCATGACAGTTTTAAATAGGCACATGTGTTGCCCTCTCTTTAAATGCATCATTTTATTTTCATCAATTCTACCATCTTCTTTGTGAGCCCGAAGTATAGAAGCCTTTCATTTGATTGTTGTTTGGTTGCTCTGCCTCACCCAAGCCACTATAGGGACAATCTATATGTACAATCAATTATTTGGATCACAGCATTTTTCAATATCAAACAGGTATATAACGCCACATAAACTATAGAAGTTATCATTTATAATACTTCTAGATATATATGATGGGCAATATTTATAGTATATAAATGCAATGCTAGTATATTCTTGTCACTTTCTTTTAAAAGAAATTGTAAATGCTATCTGTTCACCAGTAGCGCCACCTGGTGTAAAACTAGTACTGTCCTGGTTCGCACCTGGTGCGAACAAGTGGCATAATGGTAAACTAATGATGAGATGCACCATCCCCCAGTTATGTTTAGTTTAGTTTTAGTTCAATTCTTCTTCTTCAGGAAAAGAAATAAATTATCTTTGGTAACTGTTCTATCATATTAAATATTATTTGTATTGTATTTGTATTTCTTTACTGACAGCATTTTATCAGTTTCATGATAATAATTCTCAGCATGTCTGTAATATAATACATCAACTCAAAGTATAACCATTAGGTGTCGTCGCATCAACAGAAGTTATTGTCTATATATATGCAGTGTTGATCTTCCACCTATATTCCTCTGCTCTTCTGCCTACATTTCCACGAATATTCATATTCAATCTCCTCTCCACGAAGGGGCATGTTTTGAATGTTAAAGATAGTACTCTACATTTCCTTCTTAATTTTAAGGGTAATAGTTGACATCTAATGTGATTATTATAATTGGACACGTTTCCCCTTATATTGAGAAGTGATCGAAGACCTTTATTCTGTGTCTTCTGTAGTCGATGGTGGACATTTTGTGGACCCAGATCCGTACAAATGATACAATTTTCTAATATTGGAAGAACAAAGGGCTTATATAACGAGATGGCAATATTAGAGCCTATATATGGGAGTATTTTTCTGATCTTTGTTGTTTCAAAGTAAGCCCTTTTTACTGTATAGTTTATCATAGATTCCATCTTCCGCTCTGAGTCTATGAAAAGGCCCAGGTATTTGAAAACCTTAGTTTCTTCAATTGTTTCATTAAGTAAATCATATCGATTTAACATGCACAAACTTTATAGATACAGAAAGCTGAGAAAACAAGGAATTTAACCATATGCATCATTTTGGTCTCACTCGTAGGAGGCGTGCGTTAGCGCCGTGCGTATGTGTTACGCATATTTAGTTATAAAATAAAGTAATAATGATTTAGCTAATATGATATACATCTACTCTGTTTAGATAGGAGGGTCTCTTTATCTGTAATAATTATGGTGTAACGGCGACACTATGGGGTAAAGGCGACATTACTACACAATCTCACCTCAGTTTAACATCTGTATTCAACCATATTTATATCTTTCATCAAATGCAAGCAGGCCTAAACAATTGTGATGACGGTTGGAATTACTTTAAAATGTTTTATTAGAAAAATTATTGGAGATATTTTACATGTTGTAATGTGACATAAAATATTCCCACGCCAGTTCTAGGAAATTGTGTATAGGGGTTTCTTTTACTTGGTGTCAGAAAGTGAGTATGAGTGTCACATGTGTGACAGTAGGTGTGAATGCTAGGTGAGTAAGCAGTGCCAGATCCTGTTGTGGCTGCATTATAATGAGTATTTAGGCGCGATTTTGAATGTGCATTATATGCGTGATTAAGATCACACCCATAGGCCTATTATTGACTTTTGAAGAAAACATTATTTGCAGATAAAATTGGTTGAGTAACACATGTTTAATATTAACATAAATGAATATGAATAAGAATTTGATCTAACACAAGTGTGAGACCACCAACACCATAGGAGCAAATGAACGCAATGGATTTCACATAATGATGGCTAATGGCATGTCCATTTCAATGTGATTCAAAGCTATAAGTATCACACTTCACTTGTTGAAAATGATTGCAGTGCTATCACACTCAATTGCACTGAGTGCCCGTCGGGACGAGGAGAGAGGAAGCGAGAGGTGTAGTATGGGATATGTGTGAGGGAGCGGGAGATATATGGATATGTATAAGATAAGTTATTAATAGGGTCGCTCTACTACTAATGTCATTGCCTGAAGTAAACCCCAATGCAAAACAGATGGCCGTCACAGAATGTTTGTGCGTCATTGGTACTTGCATAATGGCCGCGCTGTACCGGGGTTATTTTGGTCTGGCAGACCAAAATAGTTTTTTACAGGAAGCTGCAGAAAATACCTCACAAATATGGGTTTATATGATCAAATCAGGAAAGCCATGAGTATAAGGGGGTTCTATTGTAACCAATTACAATAACTTTGACTCTCACAAATGAGTTCTGTGACCGGCAAGTGCCACTTTAATTCTTGTATCATTATGACGAAAACAAATTCCACTTTTAGGAAATGTATACTTTTTACACCTATTTCCATTATAATTGGCACTAGTATGCATAAAAAGTATGCACAAATGTACGCAGCGTGACGCGGAATGACGCATGACGCAGGATGACGGCCTAAGAATAAATACGGCTTCGATATATATTTTTTCCAACAAAAGAATAATAGCTAATAGCATATTTGAAAAATATATGTCCCTTATACATTTTGCTAAATTATTAAATAAATAATGACACCACAGCCTCAAACTTCAGTTTTTGCAATTTATTCAGGCATATATGGTACTTTGAGGCACAACGTTTCGACCTGGTGTTGGTGGTCTTCTTCAGGTGCTAAATTATTTATACTCAAATGCAATTTGTTCCTTATTTATATGATGTTGAAATTCCCGGGATGATGCTCATTGTACACAAAATTCAGTAACTCATATCCCTTATTGGAAAACAAATGAGTTCGAAATTCTTTCTTATTTCCTTATTTTTCCACTCCATAGTACATTGAGTTTCATTTCTCTATAAGTTCTCCCTCCTACTATTCCCTATAACTCTCAGCCAATACCTGTAATAAAACGTTATGCGGAATGATGCAGTCCCTTTACCATTAGCGTTCACTATTAGGGTTCTCATCGCATTGTCATAATATTTGTATATCTGATAATATATCTGATAATATCTGATTGTGACCACATACGACCACTCTTTACCTACCCACACACAAAACATTTGTCAATAATATATTTTGAGAAATAAAGAGTATCCTTTACTATTAATCATCGAAAAATTCTCCTAAAAATCCAGATTTCCATCCATTTCGAGCCAAACAAATATACATTCTCTTTGTTTTTGCCTACATTCAGTGCCCATGTGCATCTAGCATTGAGTGAAGCAGGAGCCAATCGGATACCAAGCTATATTTTTTCTATTCTTTCCTTCTTTTTAAAAATAGTGTCCTATTGCCTTATAGGGATGTCCCTCTTCTCAGTCATGGGGAGTAGGGGTTCTTGATCCTCTAATCTTTATGATTTAGTTTATTAGTAATAAAATGAATGAGGATGAATTCTTTGGTAATAATACCGTCCTCATTCCATGCGCAAGTGATCTCATCCACAAAATGGAAATCCCCGAAATATCATTACACATTTCAGAAACAGTCCAACCAACACAAATACTTTCCCAAAATACTTGCACTACTTGAAATCAAACTCGTGCAAACGTATCATGGCACAACAATTGCAACTCAGGATAGATATTCTCTTCCAGCCAGTCCCGCCTTGCTTATCGAAAAGGCCTTTCTTTAGTCAAATGAGTGGCACCCATCGAAGATGGTCAGTCGTATTGGATCATAGTATACAGGGAGAAATCAATAAAACTTGCTACGTATGCATGCACCCCACTTCGGATCTAACAATGTTGACCTTGGTACCTGGCAATTGCCTCGAGGGTCGAGGTGCCATTACTTTACCAACCTGTACAAACATCGCTCTCCTCGTGGATGAGATCACAAAAGAAGAGAAACTGCAATCATTATGCTCAGGTGTTCTTTTCATCGCTGCAGCGATCGATCTCCCTTTCTTAGGTCAATTCAATCCGCTTCTGAGGTCATTCGGATGAGAAACCTTTCGGTAATTTCTAGCCACGATACGCTGATGATGATCCTCATCCATCCACCCAACACAGAGTATCTCTGTCTTGTATGGATGGATGAGGATCGTAGATCCTCTGCTCATAACTCCCATGTCTACATGCTGGAAGGAGACTATTTGACATGACTATTTCAGATTTATACATTGCAACTGTTCAACTGAGATATTCCTGATTATATGTTGCATACGTACACACAGTATACATTATGATATATATTATTGTGGGTTTTTTTAGGAATTCCTTTTGATAAAAGGTCAATATAAACGTTGTTGTTGTAATAGTTTTATTTCCAGATTTAATTATACATCAATTCCAGAAAATGGACGAATCATTTTACAGCCAATAAAAGTGATTTTCTCTACGGATTTACATTCGCAGCTCTTCCAGGGTGTCCTTGATTCATTGTTACCATCACATATTCATTACTAATATGATTTTGTTTAGCAACGTGTGAAGTTCTATTAGCCATTACTATTACCTAACATTTTTTTATAAACTTTTAACAAAATTTACATTTATACAATTGTGAATATATCCATAAAAATAGATTTTTAACCTCCGTCATTTGTAATACAGTATTGTATTATTCCAATTACATAATATATCATTACTTTACTGTAGTATAATATGCTACTGAATGTACATGGGCTTACAGGCCATACTTAGTTTTATAACAATATATCATCTAGTACTAATTCCATTTATATTCTATATAAATGAACTATTACAATATTCATCTTCCTTTCGATACCTTCATAACTCTTTCTTATTTGTTTTTCAAATCTTTTACACATTCATTTTTCTTTTGCTATTTCTTGAACTCCTTATAACTCCTGGACCTTAATATTATCGACGTTTGAATATATATTTCTTCTAGATAGAAAAAGTTTAAAATCTTCTTTTAATATACATGTTTTTCCCTCTTTGGGTAAATTGTTCCACAATATTGGTATCTGATAGAACAAAGATTTTTTGACCAACTCTGTTTTGGGTATAGGGACTTTCATCATTTTCCCTTTTGACAAGGATCTTAAATTTATATTTCTATCATCTATGAATTCAGTTTTTGAGCTAAGCCCATGTGCTAATTCTAATAGATGTTCTTCTGTCCTCTCTGAGAGTCGGTTGATTCCTATTTTGTTTTGAAGTTGTGATACATTTTCTCTTTTATCTAGCTTGAAAGCCAATCTTATAAAGGAGTTTTGAAGGGTTTGAAGTTTGTTAAGTAATGCTTTCGGTGCAACCATATATATACAATCTCCATAGTCAATGATTGGTCTGACTGCTGCTTTATACAGGGTAAGAACATTTTTGGTTGATAAAGCCCCTAGTATCCTCATTATAGCTCTTAAGCGCTTAGTAACTTGCAATATTTTTTGTTGAACATGGTCTTCAAAATTCAATCTGTCTAATTTTTAAACCTAAGTATGTATGTTTCACAATAATTCATGTCATTTTCACCCAATTGAAATATATAATTTTGTCCTTACGGTCTTCATTTTTCTTGGGCAATATTTCCATTATATTGCTTTTTTCTACGTTTACTGAAATCTTATTCTTCCTGCACCACAAGTCTACTCTTTGTAGATCTTGTTGAAGATATTTGTCTACAGTTTCAGAACTTTTGTTTGATACATACAAAACAGTATCGTCCGCGAAGTGTTGGACATTTGTTCTTAAAATTACAGTTTCAAGGTCATTTATATACATCAAGAACAATAAAGGTCCTAGCCCTGTCCCTTGAGGTACTCCGCATGTCACCCTTTTCTGACTTGATATTTCGTTATTCATAGCAACACTTTGAAATCTATTTGATAAATAATTCTCGAACCAAGCTATTACACTACTCTTTACATTGAATGTTTTTAATTTTTCTATAAGTATCTTATGATCCACCATATCAAAAGCTTTTTTGAAGTCCAAAAAAGCTAATTTTGTAATACGTTTTTCATTGTTATTCTTATAAATATGATGGAAAATTTTATGATATGCTTGGTTTATAGAAAGATTCGATCTGAACCCATATTGATGTTTAAAGAGCAGTTCTTTCTCTTCTAAATAATCATAGAGCTGGCCATGAATGGCCTTCTCTAGTATTTTAGCAGGCATTTTTATAATGCTGATCGGTCTATAAATAGACGGGTTGTTTTTTGGACCTGCTTTGTATAAAGGAGTAATGGTTGCTTCTTTAAATTCAGACGGGATTTCGTTATTAATAATTGTAAGGTTGCATAAATAGGGGTGCTTGGAGTTCTGTCTACACAAAACGGAAAGTCTGATATTCAGACGGGTAGGAAAAGAAAGGCACAAAAATAGGAAGAAAACACATGCCATTCTCACAGATGCCTCGAAGCAACTCTGTATATATCCACCTGCTCTGGTCAAAACCTCACATAATGAATATTGTTAACGTCTTGGATTTGGTGATTGGGAGGGGGCGCCAAGTTCCTACATATTTCTGGTTTGATGGTTGAGTGAAATGAGCCGAATAAAAGGAGAGACAAGAGCTCCCTTGAAATAGAATTTGTAATAATGATCATAGAAAGAAATACCATTGGTACTTTGGCTTCGTATATAGTGTTCATTCATTGTAAACATTTTTCAAATTATCTCCTACATTGATGCTAGACGAACGGTGTCCGTGTCCGGCTGACAAGCCGTAAGGGTTAAACTCAATCTCAGGACTCCACCGCCGAAACCAAAGCCTCAACACAACACTGCCTTACATAATTATGGGAAACAAATGTAAACATGCTACAGCGTAAAATCACCATGTGAACTCGCTTTTCATGTCCATCAACACTTATCTATGATACTTTTCTTTAGACACATACCTGGTCTTGCATACCTCTGGTAATTCACTAAGTAACCCTACAGTAACGTTATTCCAATGGATGTAAACACTGACAGACATTTCGTTTAGCTGCTAGTCGAGTCCCATGCACATCTCATCCCGGTCATCAACACTCTGTACTAGGCCTACCCGTTCGTTCAAACACACCCTAGATCAGGAGTAGAATGAAGTCTAGAATTCCCAACCTTGGGAACTAGCTCTGTGGCAGAGCGTTCGCCTTCCGCATGGAAGGTTGCACGTTCAAAACAAGCTCACAGCTGGCCTTACATTTTTTGCGCAGGGTGCCATGTAGGCGATATGACAGTAGCGCCAACATGGCTTGGTAGGCGGGTGGGTGAGCTCTATGTAGGCCTTACCTACAGTGTTGGGGTGGCAGGAAATCTTTTAAATAGCCTAAGGTTTCATTATCCACTCAATGATATAATATCATAGTTAATTTAAAGAGTTCTTTAAGGGCTATTACGGCCAGCCACCATGCAGTTTCTTGTGGGACAAGCTAAATCTGTGAGTTTAAAACAAAACAGAGCCCCAGATGTGAAGATATTATTGAAATTAAAAAATAAAATGAATCGAAAATGAAACAAATGTTAAAAGGCTGTCTGCTCTGGGACTCTAACTCACGATCCTGTCCAAAGCTTTAACCACTTGGCTATAGGGGAATATAGAAGGGCGCATGCATATACACACTTACATTGATCTATCACATTCTTTGTTTACTTTAATTCACCCGTGTCTCCTCATGGTGATTGAGGAGAATGGGGAAATACATTTTGAAGATCTCTGTGTTCACCACAGGCAATTTAATGATTCAAATTAATCATAAAAATATATCTTGCACCTGCAATCTATTTCTATAATATGCGAATGCAGAACTCCATAGGTCTGCACGCTTCCTGGATATATCTATAGATTGACCTAATTAAGAGTAAATATAATTATCTGCATGCCATTACCATACCTCTAATTGAAGGAGACCTGATGAACAAATTGTTGTATTTATTGCTCATGACAAGCTTGACATGAGAGACATTCCTTAATTGATATGTGCAATATGGGATTCAAACATTCTCAAGGCGTCAGGCTATGTACCTGCATGTCTCTACGTAATCAATTAATGTTTTTTTTCTTTCGACAGGTCAATTACTATCTGCACTTCACTTATTGGTTGGAGCAGTTCATTCTGCTGAAAGCCGAGCTCTATATAACAGAGTAGAAAAATTAATGGAACGAATGCAGAATACAGCTCAGGCATCGATTCCTTACCTTATTGAAGACAACAAGAAATATTTCGAGGTATGTATATTGCTTTGATATATAATTTAATATGTTTATGATTATGTATATCTTATACAAATGTATGAAATGTTAAATTTATTGGCCTTGATAGTATTAAAAAAGGGAAAATATTTTCACGAATAGTTTGGCGCCGTGGAGAGTAACTACAAACAGGTCTTCAAACAAATATATACGCGGGTGTGTAAAAGGGCGCCTGAAGAATATAAAGTGCTTATTATCTTTGTTTAAAATAGATCTATTATGTAACTGGGTTTTTTTTTTATATAATTATGAACATGAAAGAAATGTTTCATTTGATGTCCACACCAGGTATTTTCGGATATCATCCTGCAACCTTATGTGGTGTCATATACCTCACGGCACGTCAATAGCGACGGGCATAAAAGGTCTAGTGCGCCATCTCGAGGGACAAACCAATATCATGAAAAGAAAGGAGACTCTTGCTTTGCTGACCTGATGGGGCAATCTCTCTCCAGTGCCCAAACGTGAGTACACATTACCTGCTGACAAAACATTACTATCTTGGCGAATCAAATTACAACCAACTAGTCCTTACCAGATGAATGCCCACTAAATGGAAAAGAAAGTTTTATTTTTAATTATTCAAGATGTGTTACAGAAAAATGGGTCATAAGACAAAAAAAAAGTTTGAGTTACCATTATATTTGAAAAGATGAGATTAAGTGTATTCCAACGATATTAACATTTAGCAAATTTAAAAAGTGTTTCTATATTTCATATTTGATTTGTTGTTATGTTTGGGTGGACTAGTAAAGTAGTTAAATATACTCCACATTATGACGTTAGAAATAGAAGCATGTTATATTTAATACACTTTCTTTGTACGTATTGTATTCATACGACTTAAAGCTCTACATACCCCAAAATGAGAACGTTCCTATACAAACAAATCCTGTGAATGAAAAATATGAATTTTGCGACTTATGACTCATTTTTTTTATGACACATCACAAATAGACCTGCAAGTCATTTATTGAGGGTTATAGATTTCTCCTGGAAATAACCATAGAGTTCTGATCTCATTCGTATACATAAAGATTATGTAGCTCAGTTCATTGGCGTTAAAGTAAAGGATATTGACATGAGACATGTATCGCTATGATTGACATAAATCAGCGCGTAATGACAGACAGGTCCGATCTCCTTCCATGTAATTTCCCAATGATATGCTCCGTCATGATCTATTATCGCGAACATATCTCATCGTACAACCATTTACAAGTGCTGGTTCAAATTGTTATTCAAATTCCTGCCTTCGGGGCGTATGTACTTAAAGTAATTCGAATATCTTATACTCTTTTGTTTGTTATTATCTTATTTGCAATAATTATTTATTTGTATTTTTTTTCATTTCATTTTTTCTTTTAATTTACTATTTTTTATATTTATTTTTTTCGGGGGCTGGGGGGGGGGGGGGGTCGTTTCTCATGGCGAACTCAATGGCGACCCCTATATTTAGTAGCGCAGTGCCAATACAAGGTTGCATGGTCGCCAAAGCAAAACTCCCCCGTCGGAATCCACTGGGCGTCCAATCTGGGCGTCAGCGTCCATATCAGCGTCCCACTACTTTGGCGATCTATGGGCGTTTTCAACGGCGATAGGGCTTTTAAATTGACTCGTGATTTCCCGGCTTTATCGAAAACAATCTCGATCTTGATGTATGCAAGAATGCTAGCATCTGGTTATGTGAGCTCTAATATCCTCTCTGGATTAAAAGAGCCAGTCTTTGCACCGTTTTAAGTCTGGTTGTTGGTCTTTAATGTGATGTCCTTCATTGTGTGTAAGGATATTCAGTAAATGATAAAGGGAAGCTTGAGTTAATATAAGAGGAATAAATGAACACAATTATGTGTACACTGGGCATGTCAAAGTGAAATTAAACCTTAAGGCTTATTTTTAAGACGTCTAGGTCTCTGAGCACGTGCTCACGTGCTTACGTCTGTGGCGCCCTGGTGGATGTTATTTTAATATGGTCAATATTATGTGGACGTTATTTTCAGGAAGCCCTCCAAATGTACCATCAGAGAGAGTTGCTATCTGATGATGACAGACCCAGGAGTGGCTGATTATTCGCTAACGCATCAAGTGTTATATTTTCTCCAAGCCAAAAAGGTAATACCTCTTATAATAAATCAGCATAACTAGCTTGTTACGATTTTGCCAAATATATACAGTGACCCATTCTCACAAAATGGGATCACCCCCCCCTTTAGAATAGGATGCTTAAGGAATGCTTATTATATTGTTATATACTATCAAAAGTACTTCTATTGCCTAGATCTCCTCAAGTTCTATCTAGCCATATATAATATTGCATATTTTACAATAATATCTCTATAGATATTCATGAAAAACCGTGATTTTTTGTCAATTTTGGGGTAAATTTATTACAGATAATCTAATTAAACCAATACCAGTACATAGATAAATCACATAGTGAGCATTTCGATGCCCAATATGATTAAATACAGTTGAAATCAAAATTTGAACAAAAGGTACTACTGAAGTTAGTTGAAAATATAAAAATATATCACATTTGGTGATGGTCAAAATATAGATTGTCTTTCCGTAGCCCAAATATGACAGTGAATATATAAAAAGTAAAAAGTATTAACTGTTATATTATGCTATGGGCACAAACCTTGAACTATCCTTTGATTAAATACAGTTGAAATCAAAATTTGAACAAAAGGTACTACTGAAGTTAGTTGAAAATATAAAAATATATCACATTTGGTGATGGTCAAAATATAGATTGTCTTTCCGTAGCCCAAATATGACAGTGAATATATAAAAAGTAAAAAGTATTAACTGTTATATTATGCTGTGGGCACAAACCTTGAACTATCCTTTGTTGAGAACAAAAAAAATTGATTGAAAAATATAATACCCTTGATACAAGATTGAACAACAATTTGATACCCTGGTGTGGTAACAAATATTTGTCTTTACCTCGCTACAGTAAATAGCTCCGCATTTTTTTAATAAACAATAAAGCAGGTTTGATAAGAGTGTTAAATTATCCCCCCTGCACCCCTTCAACACTCCTGAATTTTTTGTAATAAAGTGTAATTGCGCTGAGGAGGTACAGGAATATATGCTCTGGCTATGGAAGACAAAAGATTGTCTTTACATCGCCACATGCTTTGATGCTCCCTTATAAGAAAATTCAGCAGTTTTATGCAGGCTTTGTATTGCTAGAAATATTCTGACAGGATTGGAGAAATGATTTATTAATTTTTCTTTCAATTGCCCTGTTGGATCTTACTTAATTATAGCAAAAGAAATGTAATCATTTTGGGAGTGAATAATCTGAAGTCTATAGTTGTAAAAGGTGGTATTATATTATATTCAATGATGGTAAAATGAAAGATAGTAATGAAAAGTACTCAGATAGTCCAAAATTTCCTAGATGAGAAATTTAATCTTATTATTTCCTTGATATCAAGGCAATTTTGTCTTTCCGTAGCCTACATTCACAGGCTTACTGGTTCAATGCAATGGTTCTACCCCTTATTACAATACATCCAGGTTTAAGCCCAGTATTGTTCTGATGGGCAATTAGAGCCTGAGTTTATTGTTCGAGCTGGCCCTCTATGCCTGACGGGAACCATGAGACGAGGCCGGAGGCCAAGGCTCATGGTTCCCGTCAGGCATAGAGGGCCAGCTAGTACAATAAATGAAGGCTCTAATGGCTTTAGTACCCATTGGTTGGGCTGTCATTATCAACTACTTCCATTACTATCACTTCTCCTGAACCTCCAACATTGTCAGAAAGCATTTACTTACAGTTTAGTTAAGTTGCATTCTTCTCTAACCTTACCCACTGACGCTAGTGTGGAGGGGGACCGTCCAGTCCCTATAACTAGGGGTGGGTTATGGTTATACACAGGCAGAAGCAGGGGTTCTGTTTGTTGCATAAATACAGCATACTTGCCTCTTACAACAAATTACCGTTCAATTGACTAAAATAAATAGTACAGGAATCAAAACTCATAACCCCATCCCACCTGCTCCCCATATCCAATGATTACAACTTGGCATCTCCCCTACCCACACATAATGAATGGTCCTCCCTCCAATACCAACTGCGCTCCACTCCCTCCTCCCTCCCTCCCTCCCTCCACTGCCAACTGCGGCTGGGTAGTGACAGAGAGGGAGCTAAGTAGTGCGAGGCCGGAAATTGACACGGCCATATATAGAGGGCCAGTCGGAACCTACAACTGGCCCTCTGTGCGTCTATAATGGGCTACCTCAGACCAACCAACGGGTACTAAAAGAACATAGAAGAGAATAGAGTAAAAGAGTGTTCAGTAACTCACCAGCCTATTTGAAAAGTAAGGGAATTTTATAATTAGACAAAACGCTGTTTTCATTAAATTAGCCTTCATTCTTTAACAATGAGATAGCATTAAAAATGGGTTTTCCTCCCATCTTTTAGTATTTTCTTGCAGCCTGATATGTCTTCTTTCGAATTATGTCAGAATAAGGTTAAATAAGATACATAACTAACTAGAATATGACAAAACAGCATAATTGGACATGGTGGCGATGTAAAGACAAAAAAAAATGGGGTATCAAATGTGAGAGGCTGTCACATGAAGGATATTTCATATATCACGTGGCAAAATTCACCCATTATGTCTCATGATGCATAGATTGCAATGTACTAAAGGCAATTTTTCTAGAACTAATATGAAAAATTCATTCTTCTGGAGGGGGGGGGGGTGTGATCCCATTTTGTGAGAATGGGTCATGTACAAAGAAAAATAATGTAGCAATGAACGTACGAGTAACTTACTGTAACATTGTATCAGTGTCTCTCTCTTTACTATAGATACACAATGTAGACCTTCGGGACCCAACAACCAACTAGTTTAAGTCACATAGCTTAGAACCTCGACCATTAGACTATATCCCTTAGCACTAGTAGTTAGAAACAGAAGTGTATGGCAAGCCATTTGTGGAAGAATTAGAAAAATACTGTTTCTCAGTTGACAAACACTGTTTCTCTGTTAAAAACACTCTTTGTCTATTGAAATTAATTAGTTGAGAAACACTATTTGTCTGTTGTAGAACACTGTTAGTCAGTTGAAAAAAACTGTCAGATCTTTTCCTTGTAAAACATTGTTTGTCAGTTGAGAAACACTGTTTGTCTGTTGAGAATCTCTGTTGGTCAGTTGAGAAACACTGTTTGTCCGTTGAACAACACTGTTTGTCAACATTTTCCCTTGGAAAACATTGTTTGTCAGTAGAGAAACACTGTTTGTCTGTTGAAAAACACTGTTTGTCAGAGTTTTTGGTAGAGAAACACTGTCAGTTGAAAAACACTGTTTTTCAGTTGAAAAACACAGTTAGTCAACATTTTTCTATGAAAAACATGGTTTGTCAGTTGAGAAACATAGTTTGTCTGTTGAAAAACTACTTTCATGGTACAAACCATGTACCAAACGAAGAAGAACTACCGCTTCTCCTCCCACTACTTTGACAGTCTATTGCTCCCGCTTCTTTAGAAGCAGGAGCAAGCAAAGTCAAATAAAGATAGGGGTAACGTAGAGTGGTGCCAGTCCCCCGCATCAGCTCCTGCTACTTCCTGTTACTTCAGCTACAAAGTAGTGGCTGTTAAATATCAAATATGTTTCATAGTAGTGGGAGCACTCTACGCTTCTAAAATCCCTCCAAAGAAGCGGGAATTAATGTGGCTATGTAACGGAAGCCAATAGCACCCATCCCTGTTACACCCCTGTTACAGCTCCCGCTTCTTTAATAAAAAGCGGGAGCAGTAGCGGGAGACGTTGCGGGGCAATGGAACCCAGGCTTGAGTGAAGGAGTGAAGGATAGGAGTGGGTGGGTGGGTGGGAAATTAGAAATGTGACGTTTGAAGGTAGATAGTGAAGCGAGGGTATGTGCCCAATACAGCCTAATGCAGACTAATTGATATATGTTTACCTCAGCTATGCAGATCATATTCCTCTCAATTATGATAAGTAAATTTTCTGTCTTCTTCACAAGCCCATTTTAAAGTTGGTTTTAATTTTTTTCAACAGGAAGGCTGTATTGAGGCTCTTCTCCAGGTAATCTTTACATTCGACGGAATTTCTGAATTTGAACAGAACAAATGTGACAAGATTTATCAAGAAGCTTCCCGATTGTCTCGTGGAGGAGCTGTGGATCCACATTGGCAAGACCTCTTTCTCGAGCAAGGTGAAAGAAAATAATTAGAATAATTTAATTAGACTTAACGCTTTTTGTCATCTTATTCTTTCTTGCTGGATTCCAATTAAAGGTCTCTTTATTATTTTTGCCAAACTAAAGGTTAAATGACGCTTAAATGGCGAAATCAATTCAACAGAATTATTCAAATTATATGCGCATGCATAGAATAGATCTAATGTGAGGAAGATGTAAAAATTGGGTACACTTTTATGTGCATTCATTTAATTCTGGGCCTGTAGTTTTTGTCATGAAACGAAGATTCTCATTATCAATCGACTAATGTATTATTTGACTGAGTTTCTCAATTCAAAATATTCTTTATTCGCACCTTTGGGGGATGTACAAATAGGAACTATACGTCCCAGAAAATAGTTTTCTGGTCTTCCAGTATGTATCTTGACTATATAGGAAAAGACAATTTTAATTATAATTTGTAAAGGCCAGAATTCATTTGGAGGCTATTGTTGTTCTAAAGGTCTAATGCTTAGTGGTTGGTTATATAGTAGAAGTATTTTATCATTAGTAACATTAAGTACTGAAACATATTGTTAACTAAACTAATTTCACCAATAAATCTTTTACTTACTTCAATAGGTATAGTCTGTGGCATGATAGGTTTTGAGAATTTCTTACGTCCAGACTGGTTAGCGATGATTTTAAGTTGGCAGTCACACACTGGCTGCTATACAGACGATGATAATTCGTACAGGTAAGCACCAGCATTTCCTTTTGTTTGAATGTTTATACTACAGATGATTTCATTACAAAGATATTTGTAATTGGTTGAATTTAGTGACTAATTCTATTTTATTTTTCTTAAACTAGTTTATGGTATTACATTATATAGAAGAAAAAGTTGACAAAATTGGGAATTTAAGAATATTGAAAATCTATAACAGTGTGAATTTGACCTGATGCGATTTGTATTGTTGCCAGACTTGCTATCCATGTTGAGGCAAATACGAGAGTATGCCTTATAGGTCAGTTCTTTAATTCTGACTGAATTAACCTACTAAACTATCTTATTTATGGGATTCCACAAGCAAAGGGAACCCAATTCATCCGTGTATTCCAATATTGTTAACTTCCTGGATGATTAGATGTATTCTATGCAAGCGCCCGATGCTACTGCTATCTGCCGTATTGTACCAGAAGCGAGGCTTCCCCTAGACCCTTAGTTAGAGAACAGTTCACTGTCTCACCACTAGGGTCTGACACCCGCGAGTCCACAATGGACACGGCGCGTAGGCAGTTCGCGCAGTGCCAATCAGTCAAATTAGAATAACGGTGCAGAGATTCAGTCATGTGAAGGCACATTTGTCAAAATAATACTAAGGCGGGGGTGTCTCAGTTGACAATGCAGCGATGGTTTTTGTCAACTATATATATCAGACATTTGGCTCAACGATGCATGCTCAGTTAAATAATTACCACAAAAGAATCTTAACACAATTAGTCATTACGAAATTCAGTCATTCTTTGGCTAATAATTAAAAGGACTGAGGTTGTCAATATTTTGCTGCTGTTTTATGATCATACAATAATTTTAAGCTGTATCGACCAAAAGAAAAGGGTCGGTGAGCGATATTAAATGCAAGGACCCTGGCAATTAAAGGCTTTTGGCCTCCTGTAGATGTGGGAATTTATGGACCCCTGCGGCAGAAACAACAGAGTGAAATCGTCCACAATGACTTTCAGATGGGTAGGAAAAGAACCAAACAGAAAGTACAAATAGTTTTCTTTTTAGTCTATTTTAACTGAGAGTGCAACTTTAAGAATCCCCAAAAGCTCGATCGGTTACGGGGTTGATATATTATAGAAAATAGACTAGTTCTCTTGGGTCGGGGGCAAGTTCAAGGGCATTTCTACAGGTGGAGGGGCGGGACCTGAGCTGCCCGCCAGGCCGGCTCCTCCAAGGGAGAGTAGGGGTACAGTATTGTTATGATAAACCTTATTAGGGAGGGCTAGCTAATTAGTGAGTAATGAGAGTGGAGGAGGGTCAGTATGATCCTTCTCTGTTAATTGATTATAAGGGATATTAATACGGATAATAATGTTTGATTGGTGTGTTGCATTTATATTCATGTTAATTGGATTTATTGTACTGGTCTGGCGCTGGTGACAATTAATAAGAATGTTCGGTGCGTCCTACCTCCCCTCCCTCCTACGATAATAAATTAACCCAAGGGGAGGAGAGGGGCTCAGCCAATGAGGGGGTAGGAGGGGGATGCGAGGCCAGCCAGACCAGGATATAAGCAAAGATTTTCTAGACATTAAAGGTCGATTATTCTACCAACCAAGCCTTGACTTCTTGATCAGAACCTTACAATATCATGTAGCCTATATGTAGGCGCTTGTAAATCAACAATAGGGCATCTGTGTGTATTATAGCAAAAGACAACGAGGATTTTAGCGTGAGAACTGTCTGTACTCCCATAGACGTCCCAAGGCCGAAGGCCGAGGGACGTCTATGGGAGTACAGACAGTTCGAACGCTAAATTCGAGTTGTATATTGAGTTTAGTCCGTGATGGAACACCGTGGTGGCGCCACTAGACCAACGCTGTCTGTAGTATAATAAGTGCACGCGAAATCTTACCCAAAATGGACTAAATATATAGTCCGGCAGGGTGTCCGAAATTCGCTCATTGCTTCAAACAGAACAATGTATCCCTATATATTTTGAACTTGCTTATCCTGTTAAGTCGAGTGGTACAACAAAACAGAATCAATTCTTTTGTAAAAACATTAATTATTTCGCTGCATGTTTTGTTAACCAAGGAGTTGAATTAAGAAATATAAAAGGACCTACCGGTCAAAGATTGTAAACTGTAATCATATTTACTTAGGGATTCATAAATTGTTTATTAATGCGTTCTTTCCTATTTTTGCACCAGGAAAACCATACTGTAGTGTGAAATAGATTGCAAAAGATACAAATTAATGGTAGTGTTTCGGATGGCTTGCTTCGGACACAAGAATTAATTCCTGAAAAATTCATTTATATTATATCATTTCTTCTCTTATTATTACATTACATATCCAAAATCAATGCATTCGTGGCATAACACTTCGAATTGCTCTGCATTTTCGCACACAAAGCGAGAAATAATTATTGCAGTGCATTAAGTCTTCAATGTCCTATTCATACAATGCCCTTGACCTCCGTTCACATAGTTTCCAGTCTTATCTTCATGAGACTTAAGACTGAAAATCCCAGTAGCAAACCAACGAAACCAATGAAATGCAATTTGGAACTTGGAGATCGCCCGAGGATATAATTTTGTATCTATTGTACTTTTCTCAATATCTATGGCGACAGAAATAGTGAAAATTCAGATGAGACTGGTGCACATGAATGAATACTATTAGCAGATTTAACTGATGGACATTCGTGAATATTATTGGCTACCAACGAAAACCTGTTTATGACAGAGAATTTGACATAGTAAAAAAGCTTATCAATCGATCAATCAATCAATAAGACTTGTGACTGTTTCAATTCACTTTAAGTTTGACCTTTGTCGGCACATGAGCCGGAGGTGTAGATCTTTTCCATAGTACAGGCGCACTGTATCATGGTAGCATGTTCCAAATTAGTTAACATCTCTTTGGGAAATGTTCAAACCTTGAGAAAATACACGCCAGAATACTGTGGAGGAAAGTGGGAGGAGAATGACAACTTTTCCAACGCCAGAGAGGGAAAGAGGGAGAGAGAGAGATGATACAAAGAGAGGAGAGATAGAGGACTGAGAGAGGAGACAGAGGAGAATTAAAGAGAGAGACCTACTTCTTCTCAAGAGTCAATTTTTTGTCATTTTTATTATGATATTTAGTATTGTATATGCCGAGACGGCAGGAAATTGAATAAAGGATTTTTTTGAAAACAGGCATTTCAACATTCACCCATGCAAAGTTTAATAACTAGAACAATATATATTATATACATTCACATAACTTTCCTCTGCAGACATATCAACTTGCACCTGCCGCTTTTGAATCGGGACTGATGGACAACCTTATATATGATGATTCATGGTTGTCGGTGATGAATATTGCATAAATATATCCTGGTCAAAATTTGCGTAAGCCAGCCACTTAACCGCGAGCGTGGTATGCGATCGCAAAACCCAATCATATGAATGTGGGCCTAACTAGACAACACAATATTGATGACCATATATTCAGAACTCATTGGTATAGATATTTAGCTGCTAATAGCCTTGGCGACTGTATGCATACAAGAAGTCGGTGTTGTCGTACACCTATTGTATAAAACTCCTGCGTTGTGGGAGTTGTACTGAGCCCGTCGCAACCATTAATATCCACTGTTTAGGGCTATTATAATCCCAATGCATAATACTGTAAGAACAGGAAATGTGATGTAATATGCTCACTATGCTAGAACAACTGCTCACGTAGTGTTGATCAGACGTGCTTGTTCTGCACCCATACAACAGTTAATAATGGTTGTAATAATTATATACACACATCGAACAATTCGTAATTAAAGTTGATCTCAAAGCGCTTTTGTTTTGCCAAGTAGGACTATGGCTACATAATATGTTCATTTTATATAGAAGATTGCTTTTATGATTTTTGCAGTCCGAAAAGAAACCGAGGAAGGAGACTTCTCTACGAAGAAGAACTAGAAGGTGAGCAAATCATTTATATATGAAGGGAGCGTGAAGTGGTTAACTAAATGATGTGTCCTTATATCTCTGCCTTCCAAATTGACTCCTGATCATAACATCATGAATGTAAAAATAAAACTCACTACAATGTCCACATTCCTGCACAATTCCCCTATAAAATAAATGAAATTTTAATTTAGGAGGAAGCAATAACATTATATCTTCGTGTTCATTCTATTATACCTATTAATCTAAATTGGTACAAATCAGAAAGTTAAAATTTAGACAAAAAGATACTCAATCACATATTGATGAAATTTTGCCGTTGAAATGATTGATCATATGTATACATCTTATTATTGATCTTCTATATGAATAGTAATGCTGGTACTGTGGTGAATTACCAGCTTGTAGAGGTCGTCTCTGCTGCCGGCCAGTTTGCCCCAGCGCTTCCCGGGAGTGCTTTGGTGTTCTCAACGGTTCTCCTGGGGACTCAGTCAGCACAGTCACCCTTTAGCCGGGAGTATTGTACTGGTTCTTTAGGTAGCCGTTAGGGACGCTGTTTGTGATAACTATTGATATTTGACCTTTTCTATTGACATGCCTATTTTGTATTATGCTGTTATGAGTGCTTATTGTACCAGACACCCATTGAGAATCGGGATGTCTGAAGTTAAGGGCCTCATTCACTGTGCATTGGCACCCGAATAAAATGAAAACGTTCAAGATTTTAACGAACTAGAAATGTTTCTGTAGGCCTACTACTTGGTTGTCATATTCTTTAATCAATTTGCATGTCAACATGAATTATGGCCTTCTCAAAAGGAGTATACTTACTAAAGCAGCATTAAAGGCTAATCTATTTTAGACCCTACCAATGCCAAATATTCATAGCAGCACTGTCATGCTCGCAAAGATAATTATTTTTAAAAGTCTTCAAGTCTGATCTATTCATTATTTGTATATGTGATGTGTTTCGGGAAAATGAGTCACAAGTTTCGAAAATGGATTTTGAGATGTCACATTTGAAAAGATGAGATCAAGCCGATTCTAATGATAGTAAACAGTGGGATGTCTAATTAAGTATTTCTATATTTAAAGTTCAATATACTGGTATTTATTTTTTAAGGAAATGTCTGCAATACTTTTGGGTGGACAATTACTAGTAAAGTCGCTTAATATACTTTATATAATGATATACATATGTAGTGTTTTCCGTCTCACACTACCCAAGTTTGATATCTCTAATTCTCCGGAAGGGAAAGAAGACCAGACACACAGCTCTTTAGGTATCACAGGCTTTATTCTCCACACAAACCATGTCCGCTAGTGAGTATCAGACCCAACAGAGGTGACCAGGGATTGGTCTCACAAGACAAGTGGCAATTACGATACACAGTCATTGTAGGTGTTGAGGGTAAAACAGTTAGCATGGTTAAACATGAGAATAGCAAAGTGAAACAATACAGTCTTGCCGGAGCATCCGGAAGCACTCCAAGACACATTATGGTAAATGAGTTGACTAGATAAACAATACCTTTGATACCAAATTAATGGAACTCTGTCCAAGTATGAAAAGGCGGGAATCCGAAAGGCCGTTTCTGAACCGGGAGCGCGTTCAGTTAAGGCGCGTGCACCCAATTATAGCAACACCTGGCCGAGCCAATTATCTCGGAGCTATTAAAAACCTGTATTCACTACAATACCCCCTTCAAAATTTAAAGATTTTTACCCCAAAGTAAAATAATCTTCCGGAGGCATAAATTATTAAAAGAAGTGAACAAGTAACATGTTCTAAAAAGTTATAAAAAGAGAATTAACATGGCAAATCAAGTTAACACCGGTACATGTAGGAGCATATGTGTGTCCTCTCTACATAATTAACAAGTTGCAACATCTCTACAGGTAGAATCACAAATTACAATTTTAAGCGTATGAAAGTATTTTAACCATCCAGCAGCATCATGACAACAAAGAGCTTCCAGAGTCCTATCTATGTACAAAACATGATTCAGCACAGGTTAAAAAATTGATTTCTACCGTACCACTACTTCTTTAGAACATCACAGCGTATAGTCATTCCACAAGTCAGAGGGTTTTCCGGGGCTATCCGAGGTTAGCATCAAAGTCAATCCGAGCCGATCCATAGTCAATCGCGATCCAAGGGCATTCCGTGTCGAGTTATCCGGTTCCGTCATGTCAAGTCCGCGTCCAGTTCCAGTTCCAAGATCGTTCCAATTTGTCTACAGGAGCTATTGCTCCTCCTGGGTTGCCTCTTGATGGGTGCTACCCACATCCTCCATGCCCATCCTCCATGTCCTCTGGAGGTTGGGCACCCTGAGCAGCCGCAGGCGGAACTCGCAATGGGCTTCCAAAGTGCGGTAAGGAGGCCAAAGTGCGGTAAGGCAGGATTCCCGAAACCAGGAAACGATCCCACCATGGGCATCGGCATTGGAGGCGGGGCACTCATGAACGAGGCCATCATCTGGCCCATCCACAGGTAATGTTCCGTCTCCGATAACTGAGCCGGGGTAGCGGTCGAAGGAGGTCTCCTGACCGGACTACCGACTGCACTGCTTGGGCCCGTCTCAGTTGTGTCAGGCGCTGACCGTTTTACTTTGAAGGGGCCATCCCACTTGGGACCGATCTTTTTACTGGCCTGCGGATGGTTGTAGCGATATACAACATCCCCCACTTCAAAGGTCTTGGGCTTAGCACGCCGATCAAAATCTCGTTTCTGATGGATCGCTGCCACTCTGAGGTTCTCACGGACGAATTTATGCCCAAGCTTCAACCAATGCTTCAAATTTTCAACGAACAGCACTCTGCATGGAAAATCCAGACCGCCTGGTTCCACCCCGTGGACCAAGTCCATAGGTGTCACCAATTCGTCACCGAACACTACATGAGCTACCCTCATCCTCCATGTCCTCTGGAGGTTGGGCACCCTGAGCAGCCGCAGGCGGAACTCGCAATGGGCTTCCAAAGTGCGGTAAGGAGGCCAAAGTGCGGTAAGGCGGGATTCCCGAAACCAGGAAACGATCCCGCCATGGGCATCGGCATTGGAGGCGGGGCACTCATGAACGAGGCCATCATCTGGCCCATCCACAGGTAATGTTCCGTCTCCGATAACTGAGCCGGGGTAGCGGTCGAAGGAGGTCTCCTGACCGGACTACCGACTGCACTGCTTGGGCCCGTCTCAGTTGTGTCAGGCGCTGACACACCGTTGGCCTCTAGGCTTGCCTGCAGGGAACTAACCGTCTCCTCCAAGGACCTAACCCGCAAGTCACTCTGGTGAAGACTTGCCTTCAGGTCCCGAATCAGACGCGACTGAGTACGGTTTTCCTCCCGGAGAGCAGCCAACTCCCCGATGGATTCTCGTACACCTTCCAGCACCTGCAGAGGTTCCGTAAATCGGTCTAGACTACAGCAGAGTTGACCTGGGTCTCCACGTCCGTCAGGGCAGCCCGAGCCAGCTCGAGAGCTTCCCCAACGTTCGTTCTGGACTGCTGTACCACATAGGACACAGAAGCTTGCTCCGGGAGTTTAGCTTCCATGTCCGTAACCTCCTGCTTGGCCACGGCGGTCAAGGTTTTCACCTGCTTTGTCTTCTTTGTGGGCACAGGAGAGCCCTCACGTTCGCTAGAGCCGGAGTGCTCTTCCTCTTCTTCTTCTTGGACGGAGTGGAATCCGACGCACTAGAAGTGGAGGGAGCTGGGGAAGGAGGGGCGGCCACAGCTTTAGGCCCTACAAACTTGTGAGAAGCCTTCCGCCGGATCACCTGAAGGTCCGTAGAAGTCAAGTAAGCCATCTGACTGAACAGATGGTTCACCTGAATCGACCTTGACAGCTTCATCACCTTCTCCATAGCCACCGCGAAATCGTTGTTGTGAGCCACCACCTCTCCGTACTGGAGATGGCGAACCAACTCGATCCGGCGGTCGACTTTCTGCCTACACTTCTTGGAGGGACACTCCCACACCATGCAATGGGGGGCGTGTTCCTCACACAGATGCCGGAACAGGCGAGGCCTAGTGTTAAAGACACAAATCCCGTATGGATTCATGCCCTTGTAACGGCAGATAGCAAAAGGGCACCGGAATCCTGGTTCCCAAATGCTAGGAGCGTCCCATACCTTCTGGTACGTTCCTGGGTCCAAAGCATCTTGCCGAACTAGGCTGGGCCACTGACGACTCTCAAAGCAGTCCATCAACAGGTCGTCAGTAAACTCTGTATCGTCATCTTCGCTCTCATCAGCCAGGGGAACACGGACTCCGGGGGAGTCATCGGCTGGGTTGATCGGAAGGACTCCGGTGCCTGCAGTCAACAGGCCACGGACGTCGCCTTGCGACTCCTTCAGAGCATACAACTCAGTCTTGTGCTCTATCCGCTGGCGATGCACTTTAACCACCGGCTTCTTCTTCACTGCCAAAGCCTTAGACGCTGTACCAGGGCTGGTACTGGTCCCGGACTTATTGGAAGCTGATGCCTCTGCAACTTTGCTCGTGGAAGCAGTGTACCACAGAACACGCTCCACACTCACAGTAACGGTGCGGAGCTTCAGCTTCCGCTCCATGTCCTGTCCCCGCTTACCAGTAGTCCTAGCGGACTTAGCTGGAGAGTTGGACTGGGACCGAGTCTCTGGTCTATCGGCAGCACGACCCCGCCTAGGTCACGCCGGATCAGCCAAAGCCTCTTCCCCGGCTGCTGAGGTGTCGTCTCCCTCATTGATCTTCATGGCCTGCAAGGCGGCCAGGCCGATCAACGCGGTTCCGTCACCCAACAACTCGTTCTCATCTTCCATTGGTACCTCTACGGACTCGCCGGAGACATCCAAATCGATGATGTTGTTCTCAGGTTTCGACATCTTGTCGTACAGTCAAGTAATCGGGTAATCAGGTAGCTTAAAAGGCTGCGTTTTAGTTCTCGTTCCTGCAACAAAAAGCATTACATTAAGACACGGAACGACGTAGCCGGAACATTATCTACACAATCGAAACCGAAAAAAAAGGGTAAAAAAGGGTCACTCAAAAGAACAACGGAACAATCACTAGGAAATCCTCTCAGAGGGTTCTAGTTCTAAAATTACTACCCGAAAGTTCAGAACGTACCCAACAAGCTACATAAGGATTCAAAACTCATGTGCGTGGCTCTTGTTCAGATAGCCCACACGAGGCAGAGCATGTGGGTCGTAGCTGCAATGATCTATCTCCTATGTAAATCAAGGAGAAACCACCAATAAATCAGACCAACGACTTCCATGACTACTACCAGCGGTACATTTTCATTACTTAGGCAAACTAACAGCAACATTTCACATGGGTTTATATATGCGAATCAACCAGACATTAAGAGCAACGTTAGAAAGCGTACTTACAGGTTGAAGTCCGGAAGCAAAGAGAGCTCCGCAAGGGAAGAGAACTAGTGAGAACCGGTTGCAAGTACCGCTGATCACACCGTTACAACGCTAGTTCGCTTACGCCTTACCGCACACCTCAGCGCCATTGCTTCCGTGCATAACTTGCCTAGCCTATGTTAGGGTTTTCTTCGCACTGGGTTAGTATTTCCGTTCCCCACCTGGGATTATTATGAACACGGAATAAACCAACTCATCTTCCACTAGAGACAGAGAGTGGAAACATATTCCGGGGACCTTCACCAAGCATGACGCCTCAGGCAGCATTTTCAAGCTATTTCAACCAAGATTCAGGACCAATAACGTTACGAGGTTAGAATCTCTATGCCTCATAGGCCTAGTCCAAGCCACATCACGGTTCTCATGCAACAAGTTACTAACCCGTCGGAATGTTTTTAGGTTCTTTCCCGGCCATACGAAACCAATAAAGTTCCATACGCCGTTTGGGGACCCAGGGTACATTCTTCCGTGCTGACACCCCGGTCGACTTCTCGTTGTGTTTTAGTCCGGGGAATCAGACCTACATTCCCCGTGTTGGTACACAAAACAGCTAAGACTTAAGCTGTAACCGGTCTGGGGGACGGCGTGACCGTTTCCCCATTACAACTTCAGCAGGAGAGCGAGCTCTATCCTACCTGACTTTCTTCCCTCGTGCTACTGAATCTTTCGTTGGCCTCCCCACTTTCTTTACGGCAGGGTCTGGCTGCGGATCAGCAACAATTTTACGAGGTCTACCCCTCCACAGAGCTACATCTGGAACAGGCGGGTCTGGTAACCGGGGCTTTCGTGGTCTTCCGTGTTTCCGCTTGGCAACGTTAGCCTGGGGCAAGGGCGGAATAGGCAGAGCAGCGGTTTTTGTTGCTTTTAAACTCCGTTTCCCTTTCTTCGGTCTTCCCCGTCGTTTCACACACACAGAGACTTTCTCTCTCTCTTTCAGATCAGGACAGTCCCTGCCAGCTATCACTTTCCCACTTTCAAGTCTCAGGACCTCGCGGCCAGCCTTCTGCAATGCACAGAATTCCGGTGCTCTGTCAAGATTAACAACCTGCATGTGTCCGTCCTTGTCAAAGGCCTGCTTAAGGTAGTTGACATGACACCTTACAACTCCTGCAACTGTTCATAGGTTGTACCCCCTATAAACCGTTTTACTTTGAAGGGGCCATCCCACTTGGGACCGATCTTTTTACTGGCCTGCGGATGGTTGTAGCGATATACAACATCCCCCACTTCAAAGGTCTTGGGCTTAGCACGCCGATAAAAATCTCGTTTCTGATGGATCGCTGCCACTCCGAGGTTCTCACGGACGAATTTATGCCCAAGCTTCAACCAATGCTTCAAATTTTCAACGAACAGCACTCTGCATGGAAAATCCAGACCGCCTGGTTCCACCCCGTTGACCAAGTCCATAGGTGTCACCAATTCGTCACCGAACACTACAGAGTTAGGTGTGCATAACATACTTGCATGCACACTCGCCCTGTACGCATGAGCGATACACAGAGCCAACAAGTCCCAATCCGTCGCACTATAATCCGTTCTACTAGGACTCGATTCATCCTTTCTGTTTGACCATTTGACTGCGGTCTATACAGTAAGGTAATGATCTTTTCAAGCCCCAGCATCTCCAACAAGCTCTGCAACAGGGCAGATCGAAACTCCGGTGCTCCGTCCGTTTGTAACGACACGTGGCAACCAAACCGAAGGATCCATTCCTGGAAGAGAACTTCCGCACATCTTTCAGCGATGTGATCTGGCATTGGATAGGTCTCCGCCCACTTCGAGAAGTGATCCATCACTACCATTATGTAGTTGTTACCTCTAGGGGTAAGATGGAACGGACCTATAATATCCAACCCATTTCGTCTCCAGCGTTCTCCATGCAATTCCTTTTTAAGAGGCATGATTCCGCCACCACCTCTTGTTTTCCGCATGTTACATTCCGGACATGCTCTGAGCCACCTCTTCAGATCGCTTCTCATGTTGGGCCAGAAGTACTTCTTCTTGGCTGTTCAACCAGTCTTGAATGACCCGAAATGCTCAACCATCTTCGGTCCATGCATTCCCTGGAATATTTCATAGCGGAGCGCAGTAGGAATCACCTTGCGCACGTTCGTTATCCCTGTGCGAGGTCGAGTCCACGACAAGCACAGCACACCATTCCTCATCGACAAGCTCCCTAAGTTATGCATATAACAGAATTTGTCCGATTCACCGGACAGTGACTGCTTATCCGGAACCGGTGCTCCTCCTTCCACTATAGCAACTACTCTTAGGATTTCTGGGCCGTCTTGCTGAGCTGTCCAGATGATTTCTCCCGTAGCAGCTAGGGTCACAGTGGTCTCAGGGACAACAGCATCATGCCCACCACAGTCAACACAGTCAAACCGAGTCGGAACCTGGGAAAGTGCATCGACGTTGACATGTTTTTTCCCCGCTCTATGGAGAATCATACGCTGATCCAGGCCATACTCGGACCTTCTGTATCTTCTTCGGGTCAGCGCGAATTCCTTTTTCCGATACCAATCTTCCCAAGTATTCCACTTCACGGCGGAATAGTTCACACTTCTTGGGCTTTAGCTTTAACCTGTATTCCTGGATTTGTTCAAGAACCAATCGTAAATTTAGCAGACAATCCTCAAATGTCACGCCAAATATAACAATATCATCTAGATACACCAGACAAGACTTCCAGCGCAAATCATCTAGCATATGATCCATCATCCGCTGAAACGTGGCAGGAGCATTGCACAATCCAAAGGCCATAACCTTGAATTGGAACAATCCCACACTGGACAAGAAAGCCGTCTTTTGCTTGCTTTCCTCGTCCATAGCTATCTGCCAGTACTCACTCTCCAAGTTGAGGGTGCAGAACCATTTGTTTCCGCCCAACGCCTCGGCACACTCATCAATTCTAGGGAGCGGGAAGCTATCCTTCACTGTGATGGAATTGAGCTGGCGATAATCAACGCAGAATCGCTGTGAGCCATCCTTCTTACCCACAATCACGATGGGTGCTCCCCATGGACTGTTAGAATGCTCAATGCCTCCCTGCTCGTACATCTTCCAGATCTCCGCTTCGGCTACTGCCCGTTTCGACACCGGTATCCGCCTATAAGCAAGCTTGATAGGTCTGGAATCAGCAGTATCAATCACATGTTTCACGACATGGGTGCAACCCGGATCCTCTCTCCAACCATCTCTGGGTAGCGAAAAGCTCCCACGAAACTCATTAAGAAGACCCATCAACTTTGACCTCTCCATTGGATCAGTCAAATCCGAATCTCTCACAAGCTTTTTCAACGGACATTCGTACGTACTCGGTGGCACAGGGTTGTCCGGGGCAATCAAATCCTCATCTATTACAGACGGGGTTTCCACCACCTGAATAGAGTTGACGATTGCACTTTTTATTGCATCCTCCGGACACACACTCACCCCCTCCGGACTAGTAGTGGGTGACGATAGCAGCGTCACATCATACACTCGTCCAACCACCATATCAACACCTAAACGTAGGGTTTCCGCGGACGGATTACTAAAGGCCACAGTCGCCATAGCGTCAGCCGAGATATATGAATCGATCTTGACCAGCGTAGCCGAATAAGGACGAAGGTCCACCGCTTGCCGGAGTGTTACCTGAACTCCATCGTCTACCTCACTAGTCGTAATCATATTCACAGAGGGTCCCAATTGCTTCGGCAGATCACCACGCCAGTGATGCATGACCACAGCGTCCTCTATGCATTCAAAGCCAATTTCCCTGACCAGCACACGTAACATCTATGCACAAGATTGAAGTCCTGCGCCAATATTCCAGATTCCGGGCCAGATAAACCCGATACTACCAGACACGTTAACATGTACGTCCGTCTCCCTAACATCAACGGGAACAGAGCACATCCATGCACAGTAATCTGTGAATTATTTCCCATCATGCACGCCAATTGGCACGGACCCAATGGCGACGGCCGACGCAGGGAACCATAGAACGTCTTCGTCACCAGGCTAGTGATAGCGCCTGGATCCTAAAGGAAATCACCAACATCCCCATTCACCGATACTGTAGCGTACCATCTATCCGCAATATATGGATCACGGAGCTTCAACACCCTCTGGTCATCCACGGAAACTTTCTGAATACTCGCGTTTGGGTTGGGACCTGACTCCACTATCACCAAACGCCCTGACTCAGCTTGGTAAACTGCCTTACCCCAACAAACACTGTCGGAGTCACATCCCACAGGTAAATCTCCGGAATCAGCACCATTCCCGGAATGAGTGGTCCCTTCTGCTCGACGCGTCCGAACCACTTTCGTATGTCCCTGGCAGACTACCCCAGTCTCAGTAGTACTCACGGGAGCTAGAGCCCCACCCCCAGCTTTCGTCTCAAACACAGAACGATTATGAATTGCAGTACTAGGAAGCGCAATCAATTCCCCGGATCTCACCTCGCTTCTTATGAGACCCGTTTGGAGACGACTCCGACGACTCCAGCTTCACTGCTTGGTCAGCCTTCATCATAGAATCTCCCTTACTAGTTGCGTCCTTCCAGACATCCTTTTGTGGACAGCTAGCCATAAAATGACCCTCCTGACCACACTGGAAGCAACCAGTACGCCTAACACCTTTTTTCCAGCCAAACTTCGTTTGCTTACCGGAAAACCTCTGCTTTGACTGTCCCACCCAGGACCGTAGAGCCTGGACGACCGCTCCAGGGACATCCCCATCTAACGATTCTACCGCAATAGGTTCGGCAGCTGTAGCTTGCACAGAAACCTTTGGGGTCTTCTTCCTTACATCCGGGCCAGTGGTGGTCAGTGCACTAATTGAAGCAACGCTGCCACTCTCTAAGTAGCAACTTTCCCACACTTCTGCCCAGTGTATGGCTCTCAATAGATCTTTCGGCTGTTTCAGGCGCACCCAATCAGCCATATCTTGGTTAGTCACTCCCTGTAAGAATACACGGAGCGAGACCAACCTCAACGTATTATCCAAGGGGCCAAAAGCACGTCGCCCTTTCCGAGCTACATCATTCCCGAACAGCCTCACTGACTGGTTCGGAGTCTGGCGCGAGTTATAGAATTCTGCCTGCTTTCTGGGCCTTGACTTCTCACCAAAGTTCGTCTCCATATGATCAACAAACTGGACGAGAGTCAAATCCTCCACCAAATCTCCCATTTCTGCCAGCTGTCGCAACAATTGTTTGGGGCTCCAGTTGTGCGCGGTAGCAATAACTTTCATTTCCGCTAAGTAAATCCTCCATGAAATAACACCGTCCCACAATCTGGGTACTGATACTTTAGGAGCAATACTTTCCCTGGCCGAAGATTGCTTATAATCAAAATCATCATCCGACTCGTCCGGTCCTGTATATTCAAGACCTTGGACAAGAGAACGATCCTTCCGACGGGATCTACCAGATCGATTATTCTTACCTCCGTCCTCATCAGAGTCGTCCGAATCACTATCACCCTTGGAAGGCTTCTTCTGGGTTTTAGTACTGAACAATGGAGTACTGGGGGAACTAGGGGAATTACGGATGTATGTGCCATCATGAACTCTCCCATTAGTAGTTTTAATGGCAGGAGTACGTAACTTTGTGCCAACCACACCACTTTGTTCCTTCCGCAGGGTAAAACTCTTGCTGTTCAAAAACGAACCATTATTTGCATTCCCTTTCGGTGAAGACGTTGCTTGCGCCTGCTTTGAGAACGTAACACGCCTGTCTACATACTCCGGCCCTTTAGCCGCAAATATGGACGGATCATCCATCATGGGTGCAAATGACAACTTCGGATCAGCAAAAGTTGACGTCACTGGAGCTTTGGGTGTGTATGCAGTTTTGACTTTCAGCAAATCCTCACCCTGCGAAGTGTCCAGTGGGGGCGTTTCTTCCGTCCCATCATCCGAAACACAATTTTCCACTGTTACAGGCTGAGGTGGTCCGTAAACAGCATCATGTATCACTCCCCGTAGGGTTGCATTCTGCTGTGTAACGTCTGTCATACGCGCATGCAAATCTTCAATATCAGCACTCCTATGGGCTTTGAAGTCAGAAAGCATTTTACAGAATTCGGGACGGAGTTCATCTGGAAGCACTCCAAGACACATTATGGTAAATGAGTTTACTGGATAAACAATACCTTTGATACCGAATTAATGGAACTCTGTCCAACTAAGAAAAGGCAGGAATCCGAAAGGCCGTTTCTGAACCGGGAGCGCATTCAGTTGAGGCGTGTACACCCAATTATAGCAAGACCCGGCCGAGCCAATTATCTCGGAGCTATTAAAAACTTGTATTCACTGCACATAGCTATATTCAATACAGTCTTGGGATTTGGTACATTTATGCTACTACCAGAGCTAAGCACCTCAAAAGTGATAGCATTCAGTAAAAGGGCTTTGGTGAATATAACACTTTGATAAATATCATTTTTGCGACTTATGACTCATTTTCCTGAAACACATCACATATTCAGGTATACTCTGGACATCTCTATTTATATAAAGATCTATGTTTTGACGGGAAATATTAGAAACAATATAGGCCTAGGCCTACATTTTGACCTCACAAATTCATGCCAAGAAACCAATTATAGGTATCGTTTCATGTCTTCTACAGTCTGCTACAATGTAGCAAGTAGGACATGCTGCTTCACGATTATTTTCACCGCACGTTTACATGATTTGTGACATGTTGCCATTTTTATTTCTTTTTTAATATTGAAGGTAAATAAGACCTTAAACATTTTATGGAAGAAAAACTCCCTCTTGCAGTGTACGGACAACCCCCACAAATTCTGGGGAAAAGTCAAACCCCTAATCAGTCCTGATGAAGTGATTAGCTCTGAGCATGTCCTCCTCGAGGATAACGATTGTCCTATTGACCCCAACGAGGTCCCAAATACGTTTAACAGCTATTTCGCCTCAATCGGCTCAAAATTAGCCGATAACATTAATCCTTTAACTCCACTTGAAGCTAACACTTATGCCGCTAATAACTATCAGGACAAAACTCACCCTATCTTTCAATTCGATGGAATAGCCATAAATGACTAACGTCAGTTGATCCGTTCCCTTCCTCAATTTAAGTCATCGGGGCTCAACCATCTAAAAACCCCCCTACTGAAAAAGATCTTACTTACATTAATTGACCAATTTAAATACCTCATTGAAGTATCCATGATGACAGGATTCATTCCGGAGAAGTGGAAGCTTGGTAAGATTTCACCGCTTTTTAAAGCCGGTAACTCCAAAAATCCCGGTAACTATCGTCCCATAACGAGTATCTGCCTCCCGGCAAAGGTATTGGAAAAGGTTATACAAAAGAAACTCATGTCCCAAGAAACTCATGTCCCATCTTGAAAATAACAATAATTATATTATATACTAGCCAATTTGGCTTTCGACCGGGTTTTTCAACAAACGACGCTGTCGTATCATTTCTAAACAGAGTGTATGGAGCTATAAATAGCAAACAAGCCTGTAGAGCAGTATTTTTGGACTTCAGGAAGGCCTTTGATACCGTTGATCATCAAATATTATTAACTAAGCTTAGAAACATCGGAGTCATGGGTAATGAGTTGAAATGGTTCAATAATTACCTCCATGGGCAGCAACAATATGTAATAGTCAACAATAAAATATCTTCCAAACAACTTGTAACATGTGGAGTTCCCCAAGGAACGACCCTAGGACCCATACTGTTTTCGATCTATATCAACGACCTTCACTTGCACGCCAAACACTCCTACTTACAACTCTTCGCCGACGACACCATTATATGTAAAATTGGCAAAGACACTGAGTCAGTCACTCGTGATTTGCAAATCGACCTCAATCACATCATGCTTTGGTGTCGCAACAATAAGATCTAACTTAATGAAGACAAATCAAAATCAATGACCTTTTTCAACTGGCCTTCCCTGGAGTCCAAAAGGAGACCGAGTCAGACGCCCTCTCCCTCTTCTCACAACTTACTTTTAGGCAACAAAACCCTTGAGGAAGTAAATGACTATAAGTACCTGGGGACGGTCGTTGATGGTCCCCTAACATTTAAGAAACACTTACTCAATGTCAGAAAAAAGGTGTCTCACAAGTTGTGGCTTTTTAAGCATGTCAGAAGCAGGCTGACTGCAACTTAAGCTCACAGATCTACAAAAATGCAATCCTCCCCCTACTCGACCAATCTGATATTTTTTATGACTCTGCTGCCAAATCTAAACTTACCTCATTTCAAACCCTCCAAAACAGAGCCCTCCGAATTATAACTAGAAGCAATAGATTTCAAAACGTTGATGACTATCACCAACAATTCAGCCTGCTTCCTCTGAGAGAGAGACGGCGCCTTCACCTCCTCCAACAAGCTTACCGAATGCGGTCTAATACAAATATTTTAGCCACAGGTTGTAGACAAACCAGACAGCACCATCCTTGCAGAATCATGTTTAGATGTCCATTACCCAGACTTGAGCGAATTAGAAAATCAATACATTATAAAATTCCCCACTATTGGAACTCCTTAGATACCAACCTACAGTCCTCAGACACTTCAAAAAGATTCTCTAAACTTGCCAGAGATACAGCTATTTGGACTGATCGGAATTATCTTTATTAAACAAACACCCATATGACTTCCTTCTAGCTGGAATGAACCTCAAATGTATTGATTCTCACTCTTACCCCTCACTTACCCTCCATCCGTATCAGCTGCCTCGACCTCTTCTTCCTCCTCCTTATTGATTTTTTCGATACCTACTCATGCGTAAATGTGACCACATCGCATACTAATGTATGTTTACTATCTCAACCCTTTGCATCTTAGTACTTGTAGTTCACATGTACATCTAACATAGCTCAGTATCGTCATCTTAACTGAGTTTTAAAAATTGTATTTCATATTTAGCTAATGTATTCTCTCTCCACCACACCCGTGGTGTCTCATGCATAAAAACCTTAGATTAATTAATTACTCCATCATCTGCAAAGCCACCCAAGTGTCGTCGACCTTGGGTGAATTGTATTCTTTGCATTATTAATTACACTCGATCACGGTAGGGCTTTAAATTCTCCCTATGTAGGGAGTTTAGTTCCCTCCGACAGTGTCAAATCTTAATCAGTCAAATAAAAGTTTCAACAACAATAACAAACTTGAATTTTTGAATTTAGAATGAAAAATATAAGAGAAAAAACATTGTCATATGTTCATGATGCCTTAAGGCAAAATGCGTCCTCCCACGGGAATGCCTTAAGGCAATACGAGTCCTCTCCACGGGAGTGCCTGAAGGCAATACATGTCCTCCCCACGGGAGTGCCTGAAGGCAATACAAGTCCTCCCCACGGGAGTGCCTGAAGGCAATACATGCCCTGAATGGGTTATGATTACTATTGATATTTGACCTGTTCTATTGTCATGCCTACTATGTATTATGCTGTTAAGAGTGCTTAATATACCAGACACCCATTGAGAATCTGGTTGTCTGGAGTTAAGGGCCTCATTCACTGTTCATTGGTGCTTTGTATTGGAACGCTACCAATATTTGCCCTGGGCTTTCTATCACTTGTTAATAAAAAGAGATATGCTAGCAAGGACTGTAAAATCTGTGTTTTGTGTTTTGTGTCTAATTAAGATCATGAGCCAGACTGAGCGTGATTCACTACAGTACCAATAATATAATCTCTTTGGGTATTCCATGTTATGTACATATATCATTCATATAGCTTATATTGACGACAGGGAACAAAAGTCAAAGGTTAATCTGCATGGATATTATGTCACACTGAACTATTTGATTTTTCAGATGCATGCCTTTCACATAAATCCGGACTTGGAATCGCAATATTAGGAATTTATGCAAATTACCTTTTGGAACACAATGGGGACTTTCCTGGACACGGAGGACTAATACTACTAGATAAATGATCAGGTGGTAAATTCAAGAGTATCTCAGGCAATTCCCAACAGCATTTGTTCGTTTCCACTATGATAAAATAATTCTTGACACCGGGTATAATTGCAGAGCTGCATAGTTATCTATATGTTGGACCTGTAAGTCCTCTCTTAAAATTGTGATAGACCGTTTATATTTATAGACACAGAAACTATATACATATATCCCAGTGACACTTCCATTCGGTAGTCCTTTTGAATCTATATATTATATGTACAGTTGACTCTTATTGTTATATATTATTTTGTAGCTTAGAAATAAAATCGCAAAAATCTTGTTAAGAATTTCCTCTGTTTGATATCCGCATATCAAGCTATCTTTGTCTATGTAAGCAGGTTTCGATAGGAATAATGGGATTAATGGGACAGTGACATATACATGTTCCTGACGGTTATGGCGAATTAAACCTTTGCGAATGAATAATACCGATTCACCACTTGGATGTAGTTTCCAGCAGTTGAAAAGGCCAAATCACAATCATCAGATTTTTCAGATTGACTCAACTTCATGATAATATATAATAATGTATTTGAATGAAAGACTAATCAATCAGGAATCAAGTCACTAAAAAAAGGAAATCAGAATCAGAAATTAGAACTCTATCATATGGGATAGAGAGAGAACCTAATGAGAATGTGGTACGAGGGACACTATTTTTCCATGGCCCACAAGCGGATAGGCCAGTGGGTTACAAAAAAAAACATTGAGTGCAATAGTGTCCTAATTACGACTTTCGAGTTTAGGTTTTATATTTGGGCGTTTCCATTTTGGCCACAGTGCCTGTTGTGTTCGGGGAGGAAATGAATAAACTTGAATAAAAAAGGAAAATAATATCATATTAATTGTTGTAACTACTCCTCATCCACTTAGACTTAGATGAGTTTTCTTGTATTCAGTGAAGAAATATATATTTTATCTGATATTTCATGTATTTATTCATTTCTATTTCCTGTTCCTTCAACCACTATTGCTTCACTGTCAATTCTATTCCAAAGGTTTTCCTGCTAACCAATGTAAAATTAAATATCTCATGTTTTCTGCTTTTTTAAGGGGTAGCTCAGAATTGGGAGGGGTTTTCTCTCCACTTCTACCCATTTTTATCATTATCTCCTTAAAAAGCATGAATCTATTGACCCAAGGAAGAAGACCATGCTAGTATAGTCCCCGAACACAACACATGTCAACTTTTATGGAATTTAACTATTATTTCTGCTTTCAAACTAGATATATTGAATTAACTTGATAAAACTCAGGCATATATTCATACATTTCTACGATTTTATAATAAATATTCTATTTTCTGGGTTGTCCCCGAACACAACAGACACACAAATATTGCAAAAATACCTATAAATACCTACTGTATTGCCATTGTCTATGTTTGTATACATTTTATACCCACAGGTTTATCCATTTCGGATTAATTTTGATTCTTTTATTCATATTTTCCCTTTAATTACCAATTTACTCATGCTGCTTAAAGACCCCTGTCCCCGAACACAACACCCCATTTATAAGGTAAAACCAAACAGTAAATGGGAATATAACAAAAGATTTTTGTGCAGAATTACAGAGAGAAATGGTTGGAATAGTTTACTTTTTCATTATTATTCAATTTTATCATTTTTTAGTCATTGCATATTTGTACCCGAACATAACACCCCTGTCCCCGAACACAACACCCCACCCTGTCCCAGAACATAACACCTCCTTAATTTAAGAGAAAATAAGCAGTCACCTGGAATATAACCAATAATTTATGTTCAGAATTACGTACACAATTGAACAGTATACTTAGTTTTTCAATTTTATCATTTTTTCATCATAGCATATTTGTACCCGAACATAACACCCCTGTCCCAGAACACAACAATCCCGTCCTTGAACACAACACCCCACCCCTTCCCCGAACACAACAACCCCTTTTTCTAAGGGAAGATAAGCAGCCAATGGAAATAAAACCAATGGGTTATATAGAAAATTGCATGTATAAATGAAGAGTTTTGTCGATTTTTGCATTACTTTTCAATTTCATTATATTTTGGTCATACTCTCTGTTTCCCCGAACACAACACCCCTCTCCCCAAACACAACACCCCTCTCCCCAAACACAACACATACTCAGAAGGTGGGTTTTCTGCTAATATATTCAAAGTCAACATTTAAGATGGGTAAATATCAAAGAAATGTGCATAATCACAAATGTATTTTTATGAATATTTGAATAAAAATGCACTTTATCACTGTGAGAAGAAAGGGCTGTCAAACTCGGAATTTCTATGTCTCAACTTTATGGAACCATAAGTATGGTCAAAATTGGAAAAGAATAAAAATTCAAAGTTTAATGTGATATGGGACTATATCAATAACAAGAGACTAAAAGCAAAATATTTTCTAGATAGAGAACCTTTAAATATTATGGATTTTATCATTTTATCAATAATCTTCATAAGCTATTTGGAGAGTTGTGAATGAAAAGACAGATAATAATAAAATAAGTGAAACAAAATTAAATTAAAAAATAAATTCAGAAGGAGGTTTTTACATATGCTTTATGAAGAATTAAGGACAAACAACAAATTAATAGTTTTATATAACTTTTCATTGAAACAAAAAAGAATTTACGCCAGGGACATGCATTTAGGGACATTTTCTAACATAACTTTTTTTTTGCATAAAAAGGATTTTTATATATATATATTTCTCAACATGCCCTTATTATACACTTGGGAAGGTACAAAATACTGAAAAATCAGTAGTGTGGGATGAAATCCGAATGAATTATAGAATTAAAATGGGTGATTTTTGCAAAATGGACATTTTCGGGAGCCCCACCCATATACTCCCACGTTGCTATGTTTTTAGTATATAATATGATATTATTCTTGCAAAATCAACAGCACTCAATTGCTATACTTGTTTGACGAAATAAACTGGAAATCTGCTGGATAGGCACAAATTACCACACTACTCTGTCCCATACAAATAGCGTGTGGTACATACTATGGAGTAAAAACTATGTTACTAAACTAATACATACTTAAATAAATATAGACAAATAACTCTTGAGGTCTTCTATTTTGCTAAATATATAGAATCTTCTTCATTACCTCCACAAATCCACAGAATGAATGGGAAATTATAGCTGTACCATTTGGAAATATAGATAAGGTTTGTTGAGTATCTCATGAATGGCCTTCAAAGTAGGTCCTAATGTATTCTGCAGATCATTAGCCTTTTGAGAAGCACATGCATACATGTACTGTGGGGAAAAGTCAAGAACAATGAAAGTGCCCATAACGTCTTAAATGCTACCAGTCACCTCCGATAAGATGGGAACATCTGAGCTCAGCAAATAATTGAAAGTGTACACGGTAAAATCAGACTTCACAGTCCTGACTGAGTAAAGTATCCATTATTTATCCAAAAGGATGAATGACGATTCACTTTACCCTAGAGATATCTATTTTGGAACACTAGGATCAATTTAACCTTCAAAATGATAATAATGACACTTTTAGTTTGAGGTACAAAAAATAACAATTTATACAACTTAACATTACTTATAATTGATGAAGCATGCAGGCGCCCGGCTCCCACGCAACTATTATCATTAGGCATGGCGAGGTCATTCTCATGTCTGTGGATTTAATGACAGGTTCTGAATCACTATTACTAATCTTGATGATTGTGACAATTGCCTAATGTTTTCGGTGTTTAATTTTACTAGCAACTCTATAGGCACAGTAGCCTGACACCCAATGGTAGCCCTTCCTATCGACAGGGCGGTTATCGATTCCCCTTCATGAGGTCTCTTTGCTATATTACTTTGCCATTTTACTACATCTGGATCGATAAGAGTGTAACCTTATTGATTGTTTAAAAGCATGTCTAAGAGACGCCTGCCTTTATAGAGGGGCATTAATATAATAAGAATACCGCGGCTGCTCTATTTGTTCTCCGCCATGCCCGCAACAGTTATGCTTTGCTTGTCGGTCGCTGTGAAAACAGCCTTTAGAAATTGGACCTAATCTATGTGGAAGAAAGGCATGAGGTACTATTGTTTCTGGCTTTTGTTTCGATTATTAATGTCATCCCGAAAATAAATGAAGTTATTATAGTTAGTATGTGTTAAGACACCCAGTCTCCCTGATTGGTTCTTAATGGGGTTTTGATACTTTGCACCTGTAGATTAAATGTAAATCACAGTATATATAGGAAGCCATGCCTGCGATGTCTCACCAAGAGAATGGGTCTTCTCTTGGATAACAATATTGAATAGTTCCCCAATCCGAATCTATAGGAGTGAGTCGGTGTTGTTGTAAATGTATGTTTATTATCAATTTAAACACGATCGATGGTAGACACTTCTACTAATATAACTATTAACTACAGTTCTGCTCAAACATTAGCAATACGACCTAGCGGCGTCAAGAAGGATCATGTCCGTGCATAATATTGCATTGCAAACATGCATATTGACATACGAGAAAAGAGTGCCTTCGATGCATTTGCGTACCTTCCAGGTGGAAAATTCCTGGTGAGCAAACTCTGACAGTCAAATTGTGTGGTGATTAAAATGACTTTATCTTACAACACCTTTTCTGGTGGATATTCCATCTGTCTGTCATAATGTACCCTATTTTCAATTTAAAGAATAAATTAGACATATTGTCTAAGGATAACATCCTGCATTTAAAAACTTAAAACTTTAAGGGACAGAAGGGGAGGGATTTCCGATTGTCGATTAAGTCTAACACAACGTGGGACCCATCCTGGGGTCAATTTAAACACGTACCAGGATGTTGGAGGCCTGTTGTTGGAGGCCTGGATGTGTAGAAGAAGTTTATTGTACAGATATAACTATATATGACCTATTCCACCAATTCGACAACATGGGGTTTTTAAGCCTCGAGGTCAATAAAATGTCCCAAAAAAATATTTGTTCCAATGGAATTGCCTTTTTTTACCTACCACATTGCTGAATCTGCTGTGGGAACACTATTTAGGGGTTTTTACCTTAAAAAGGTGTACAATTTAACAATGGGGATCGATTTTTGAACATGAAATTACATTTTTTTTTCGCGCAAAAAATCGTCCCAATAGTATGGTATTTTTTATGACAGAGAAGGGAAATGGCCAAATTCAAGTATGGGGTAGGATGGTGTCGCCTGACAATTACACTGTAAATGAATATAGAATAATTCCTAGAAAATTATGATTATTACTAAGTTTTTACTCTAAAATGATAGAATATGCAATACTTAACTCATAAAGACCACTGGACGAGAGGCGACCAATGACCGCCTTAAGAAGGCGGTGCGCAAGCAGGCATATTTCGAACCTTTCTGTCGCCCCGGGCCTTCACAGCCATGTCTCAGTACATTCCACAACTCAACCTGGCAGCGTCGTTTTCTTATTAAACATACCGATAGCCGACATCCTTACCCAGAAATCGCAATGATAGGATGTCCTCTGCAAGTTTTGTCCGAAGAAATAATCGATCTACGCTGTAAAATAGATTTTCGAGTTTTCTATACTAATCCTATGGGGATGCGTTGGGACTGCCGACCGCCATTTGCGCCACCCCGTTGGAGCCCTAAGGGAACCACTGTGCCAACTGCACCCGTTCCCGAAACTCACGTTTACGCTGATAAACGTAACCGGCAAATGGGATATATTCGAAATGGATAGCTTGTTGACAACATGTATTTAAAGGGCGGGTAGCGTAGACGTACACAGTACGTCTACGGTATTTAATACTAAATCAAATGCATATTGTAGGTAGGAGGGACAGAGCGAGCTAGGGTGGGTGGATGGGTTGTATTTCCGATTCAAAACAACCAAACAAAAGCAAAACCGAAACGGTAGTAGTAGTACACTAAAGCATGTACACAAATAAATCACCCCGAAGGGCCTAAAGCGGTTTGATACTTCTGGATCTATTGGGCGGTGGACCCATTGGTTCCTATAGTATTAATACAGCAAAAGGTAGCTGGGGTGGGAAGGGGTGCCTGTAGCCTGACGATTACAATCCTGAGGGCCCTATGAGACTTAATTGATATGCTATAATGCAATATTTTACTTTAATATTCCAGTTAGGCTGTTCTTATTTCACAAAGTTGAATATTGACATTATTTTATGTTTGTATGCACAATATGTGCTATAGTTTGTGGTGGGTCGCCTGACGATTACAGTGTAGCCTGACGATTACAGTGGTACAAATTTTAACTAAATTTTTAAAAAAAATAAAAAAAATAGCAGTGCAGTAGGAATCAAGAACATTTTTTGGTTTTATGCAAGAACTAAATACATGTCTCTATTGATTTAATTTGATTAGTTTTCCTGAATCCATCAATTGCACATGCATATGTATGTATACTTGAATACATATATGCATGTAGGGAGAGATATATACATTATATATGGGCAGAGGGTCAATGACCTATCACCCATGCCGCTGCCATTATCATTACCATTACTGAATGGTTATTTGGCTGTAACTTTTCTTCTAGTTAGAATATTTTCACCAAATAAAAGGTGTTATGATCCTTATGTCGAGAACTATCAAGTACAAATACATTTCGACCAAGGTAAAATAAATGTATTAAATGTATTTTCCGAGCTCAAAATGAGATGCAATGTAACTCTCTATTCAATTTCAACCTGTGTAGCCCAGAGAGAAAAAAAGGCAATGTGGAGAAGGCTTAAAGATGACATACAAGAAAAAATCGACAGTCTAAAATAACAACTAGAATTGCCTCCAACTGGTGTCTACCCTTGCCTTCTCCGCAAGGCCCAACCTCGATAGCTCGTTCCATTATATATAAGCCCGAAAATTCCAAAGGTGCTGCCACCTGAGGACAAACGGTGAAAGCTCTTACCCGAAAGAATCAACACTATCGCCATCTAGCGTTTATGTTTCGCAACTAGCGGACCCACATCTATGGTGCCAAAAAATAATCGCATGTTGTTTCCTACCTGAATTTTCCTTTTATGTACGATTACCCTGCCCATCATATATGTCAATGTCGGAAATAAAATATTTGCAAAAACAAAAAAAAAAACAAATACATTATATACATAGTTCAATACATTATGTGCATATTTGTTTTATCTATTTCTAATTTAAATCCTCATTTATGTTGAAATATGGTCAATTATTCGTCTTGCTATTTTTACCATATTTTTCAGATTTGGGATCTATTTTCGATCCCCCTGTAAAAAAATTCCTAATAATCAGAATGGTTCCAAACTTGGCAGTTTAATGTGCATATATATAAGGTTGATAGAAAATAACAAATCAACTGATAAGTAAAAATTATTTTTGGGTACATTGGGGGTGTCTAGGGGCCCAAATGTTGTCAAATTGGTGGAAATGGCCATATCCATTTCACATTAGGAGTTTTTAGTATTTATCATCCTCATGATTCTCCCATTTTGGAAAAAGTATATTATCTATGAAAGTATAGACGCAAATAGTATTTTACCATTATCTTCTATTAAAGAAACGTAATAAATAGAGAGAATGGGACGAGCCGGTGTCCTATCGAAAAGTGACCCCGTCGAAAAGTGACCCATGGGTCGATTTTGGACGTCGAAAATCGACCCATGGGTCACTTTTCAGCAATCGAAAAGTGACCCACCCCATCGAAAAATGACCCTTCCATTTATGCAGAGGTATAAAGACATATATTTTATGCCATATTGAGCGTTCATTTGTCAGCAATTATGGAACTAGCAACTGCTAATATAACAACATGGAATGTGTTATAGCTCTTGAATATTGTCGCACTATATCTTTGTCAATTCTGTTCATATAAACCTATGAATGGCATGTAGGCCTATGTATTCCCAAGGACATGTGCCTTATTTCTAGATAGATTGTAAGATTATATGAATATCATTACTGATTTTCCTGATCGTTGCTAATTTATACTTGACAAGGCTGTAATAATCCAGCTTTTGGGGAGATGATATCATTGTATTTGAATGCAATGGATAGCTATGCTCTATATCTCAATGATTATTTGAGATTTTTACAGGTATGAGAGAATAGTATTATAATAATGGTATGATTCAATGATACCATAGATGTAGGGGGTCAGTTTTCGATGGTAGGCTATACAAAGGTATCATACTCTATGCATACCTCAGATATGACAGAATAGTATTATACACATGGTATGATTGAATGATACTATACAAATAGGGGGGTCAGTTTTCGATGGTATACAATATGATACCATGATACACACGCACACACACCTAAATACAATATCAGACATGGCAATATATTATTTGAGATCATTAAGTTTGAAAAGAAGAGGGGGTCAACTTTCGATGGGGTGGGTCACTTTTCAATTGCCGAAAATCAACCCATGGGTCACTTTTCGATGGGGGTCACTTTACCGGCAATAATCGAAAATTTATAGGACGAGATTCGTCCACATAAGCACGATGCCGTAGGGAGAGTGCTTATGTGGACGAATCAAGTCCTATAAATTTTCGATTATTGCTGGCGAGTTCCATTCTATATTTATTATATGTGCATAAAATTTGATCATATGTCATCAGATATTACTGAAAAAATACTAAAGAAGTCTCAGAGAGCCCCACTGCCCCGCTGACAGCCCCACTGACAGCCCCGCTGACAGTCCTGCACTGTGCGATCATGCAGTATTTATTTTAGGTCTACTTATATTGTTGACTTAAAATGTTCATAACGCAGCCATTTCTTGAGCTACATTGATAAAATTTATATCATTCAAAAGAGAATTTGATGCTCTATTTAATGATGTAGGGTTTATTATGTATTTCTATAATCATAGTACAAGAATCACGGGTGGATTATCGATCGCGGGGATTTGTTTACATGCTCCGCGGAGAGCCAAAGCTCCGCGAAGCATAACAACAGAGCTATTTTTAGACAACTACACTTCATATAGGACACGTCCTATATGAATATTTTTATAGCACCCCACTTATAGCACATCTCATATAGAATGCGCATATAATAAAACTTGTTATATATAGGATATGAATAGCAATTTAATGTCAATTGTTATCAACCCAATTGTATGCACTGGCACAGTAGCGTATAATCGCAGGGTTTGGTTAATTGTTCAGTATTTAAGTATTGAATTTAGTTTAGTTTAAGATATATTTATTCAATAAAAGTATTACAATGGAAATGATGCTGTTCTCAGCTAATCCTCATGGACACTACATTAATAAACAGAAAATTTATCTACCAACTTATATGCTCGTTCTTTTGCTTGCTATACAGAATCCAAAACTGACAATATAATCGGCAGAATTAGTCAACATGTCTCTACCATAAAGAGAATATAATCATGACAAGAAGCGAGGTATAATTATGTTTTAGGACGAGGCACATTCAAGTTGGTACCTTCGGCCAGTCTTGTGGGTCGTGGCATGTCCTGGACATACCCGTCGATATCTTTTAATTTGAACATTAGACCTAACAGTGCGATCCCACCTCTTTTTTCTAGCATCAGGATATTGTTCATGTCCATGAGTTCCGTTAGGCGTCTTTGGACATTTCTATTTATCAACCTGGTACCTCTGTTCAACACACTCTGGAGCTTTCTGGAGTTTGCGACATTCGTCATATTAAGGAAGAGTAACCTGTACTCTGCCAAGGGCAGAATATATGTTTTGACAATCAACGATGTTATATAATCAGACAAATAGTACCTTATTCGTGAAATTTGATTAACCTTCGTTTGAACCATATTCCTAACCTTGGTGAAGTGTCTATTAAAGTTCAAATTGACATCGATTTCAAATTCCAGGTACTTTACATTGTTCACCCTTTCAACAGCTCTACCTTCAATATATATTTGCCCCAGATTATCATTTTTGATTTTCTTCAGCTTCCTACCCAAGATTTGGTACTGACACTTCTTTACATTAATTTTCAACTTATTTGCTGACATCCATTTATACACGACGCTAGCAACCTCTTGAGCAGTTATTATACATTCGTGAATATTTTCTCCCTATACACTGGTTGCAGTGTCATCTGCGTACATAGTTAAGTTGGTGTCAAGATTGGTGTCAATTTTATCCATGCATTCAGGAAGATCGTTGACAAACGGACCTACCAAACTTCCCTGAGGAACACCGGTGTTTATAGTTACAGGATCAGAGGTTGTGCCATTTAGGACAGTTTTTTGTTTCCTATTATTAAGATATTCCTTTATGATATTGATGATTGATGGGTTGATTTTATAGTATCTGAGTTTGTTAAACAATATTTCGTAGTCTATACAGTTAAAGGCTTTCGCCACATCGAAATACATTGCTATTGATACTTTACCATCATCCATGCCTTTCAAGATGGGCTCTACAAATTCATATATGGACCTGGATATATGTTACAATTACGAGCACTTACTCTGATATACATGATAGCTTCGTTTATCTCATTTAGGAATATGTTCTTACATCCAGACGGTGGTCTGTAGACATTGAGTAATATTATTTGGCGCCTGTTACCCGGTTTTATCTTTAATACCTGCAGTTCGATATTTTCATTGCATATATTTCGCTCATTAAACAACCATTGGTCAACCGTAAAATCAGCATCAATAAATACACAGAGGCCGCCTCCTTTCTTTGGGTTCCCATTGATTTCTAAGATTCTGTCTCTCCTAAACACTTTAAACCTCTTATCACACAACAAGTTCTCATCTAGATCACCAGTATCGAGCCATGATTCCTGTATGGCAAGCATTCTGATGTTAGTACATTCGTGAAGATTTCTGTGGTTTTATTTCGTACAGATCTTGCATTGAGAGAGCAAATGGTCAGACCCTTAGTATTGGCTATACCCTTCATGTTATCCAACGCCATTTCTGTCCCAGCTCTTTTCACCCTTAGTATATTCTTGGCATGCTTTATAGTTTTGTGCAGAGCACACACAATTTCGCTTCAACATGACAAAGTAGCGGTAGTAAAAACAAAGGTATGCGGGCTTTGATAAAAACAGAGAGAGTACCCTTAGTCGGGTCATGACTGCACGCTTACAGCCTATATTCAAGCGAGCAGTAACTTTTTTAGTTTATGACATCAAATTCTCCCCAAAAATGAACACGTCACATACATAAAACAGGTTCAAAACTTCCTGTACCTTGAATTCAACAACTCATGTTTGCTTAGACTGGTAGGAATAAGTGGGTGTTTAGTTACATACCGAAATGGTGTTTGCCGCTAGCGTGAACTCCGTACAGTCCGGCCAGGTCGGCCATTTTGGAGCCACCCGGGGTTAATGGATCTACACTATTTCTCGAGAAGTTTCATGCGAAGTTATCAACATGTACACCCTTACTTATTACGTACTGCTTTGTATCAAGATTGTTTAACCATCACTATATTTTAGACCTCACGTTACAGTCAAATTAAGTCAGAAACGTTTTGACACATTTAGTGCGGAGCTCGTGCACTGGTTGACCTTGTTTACCTCCTCATAACAAATGCTTGCGTGTCATTATTTACATTGCATACATGTATACATGTAGTAGGTCGTTCACATCGAAGATAAGTTAAAACAAGTTATGATGAAACCTAATTTGATTTTGTGATAATCTATCAAGCACACTTACTGTTCGTTTTCAATTTTTTTTAAAAAGTATATTGTCATCATCTGGTAGTCACTCGAGGCAACTCTTGGATGCACATGCTGATGTTTACATCCAACATGTGCGGGTGTTCAGTATTATTTGGCCTTCTTGCCTTTCTTCCTGCTCGCTTTCAACCGCAAAAGTTCGTGCATGGACTCATCCAGTCCTCGTGCAACATAGGTGGAATTTATACACATAATAGAGTTATGGCCACGACCAGCAGGTGTGCTAGTTTTCGATCTCGACAGGACTTCCCCGTCCACAGTCACAGAGCCCGTCATGTCCGCTGATGAAGTAGATGATACATCGTCCAAGTCTTCATCCGTAGGTGGATCCCCCTTGTCGAGAGAGGTCTCCAGCAAGGTCATATCCATGAGTTCTCTTGCTACTTTTTTCTCTTCTTCTGAGGGGTGTGTTTCAAAGAATCTAGGGGCCAATCTATTCTTTGACCTCGGTGTAAGCTTTGAAGGGGTGGTTGGTTTTGGGGGTGGCGAGATAGGAGTAATGTCTGGTAATTTGTGTTTGTATCTCTCACGCAGGTCCTCTCTTATAGCCATTAATAATTGCCCATGAAGGTTTTCCCCCATCCACATGTGCATCTGTAGCTGTACAGAGCCAAGAAAGCAGCCGATTCCCCATTTCTTGTCCCCTGTAGCTTCCGCGAGTTCTATGTCGTTTGTGCTCAACAACAGTCGTCGCAGCTCTTCATTTTGCTCGAACTTTGCTCTCATTATGCCTTTCATATAAGAGATTTCATGTTTCCTCCATTCCTCGTCTGTCTTCAATTTATCTTGTGCCTCTTTTATCACGAAGGGGTTGCGCATATTGAAGATTCTTCTAGATGCGGCTAGGTGTCCATTCTTTATCGCTTTCATATAAGCATAGCAATGTTCAACTGAGTAAAATAATAGGCCTTTCACTTGGAACTTGCTGGCATATAGGTTACTTGGCCAGGCATAGGGGCTCTGGTATGCCAGACACCCCCCGATTTTCTGGACCTTTAAAGTCTCTGGACGCAGGTTCTCAGGTATAGAATCCAGTTCATTTATTCCATAGTTTTTCCCATGCACCTGTACCTTATTGCCCTTCAGTTTCGCTACCCTATCTGTACCAGTGTCACAGGCTTTTTTCGCTATTTGCCTCAAAATGTTTCTGTTCCTCCTCACTTCGGTGCTTATATCATCTTCAAATCCCCAGAAGCGATGCACTGGGTACTGTTCAGGTGGAAACAGACTTTTATCAAACATTTTACCTTTATTCTTCATGAAAGCCTTCTTATCATGGGTGTATTTGAAGGTACATACGATATTGTCAGGTCGGTTATTGAACTTGGTATCGGGGTTACTTCTTATCCTGTAACAATCATCGATGTGCTCAATGGGGAATCCAGGCATTACGAGATTGATAATCTCTGTGCATGTTCGTTCAATACATTCATCTTGTGGTTCACATACACCACTGAAGACAACCGATTTTCTCCTTAGCTTAGTGTCTACCTCGTTGTTAATTTGTTTTTGACCTATCAGTTCTTGTTGCAAATGATTTACGGTAGATTCAAGTGTGTTTAGACGCTTCTTTAAAGCTCTGTTGTCTTCTTCTAATTCGATTCTACTACGTACCTCATCCGTGTGACAGGTAATCAGGTTTTTTTACATTAACATTTGTATAATCTACACATGTGACTAAGTCATTATGGCTTCCAATAAGTTTCAGTAGAGTTTCCTCAGCTGACAGTTCATTTTCAATATCCATTGTTTCACCAGGTGTGTTTCGAGGATCAGATTTATTTGTAGGATTACTTGTCATAGCTGTATGGTCCTTGTTATTATTGTCATATAGTACCTTCTTTAGGTTTGGTGAAAGTCCTGAAGAATCTCTGTCTTTTCGCTTCACGCCGCCGGTAGAGTTAGCGTTAGCATTGGCTGACATTGTCCATGGCTCAGTGGTCAAGGGAGTGGGCAGTGGCGGGAGTTTCAAAACAACACATAGGCCTACACTCTCCCAATATCGCTCAGCCGGTCACTAGAATCCTCGTATTTCACTTACTTTACATACAATCTTCAAAAGTTCATGGTAATTGTGATCACTGTATCCTCCGGTTAGGGTTGTCCGTGGATCGTGGTCGTATAGGAGGTTTGTATACTAGTGTATAGGAGGTTTGTATACTAGTGTTCTTACATGGAAGGATGAGGATGAGGCCCTGCTTTCTGATGTATCTTCAATAGAACTAATTTTATGGCCATTATTTGGCGATTTTCCCTTAAAAAGCCTATTTTGACCTTTAAAGCGGTTGCCATAGCAACAACAATATGTAAATTGTATTAAGACCAATATTTTCAGATTCCTATTAATAGGGCTTTCTCATGAATATCTACTCATCAATTTATGTTTATTGGTTCAAATTATATGGCGATTTTTCTGATTTTTCACTTTTAAATCGGTTGCCATGGCAACCAATTTCATATTTCAGAATGTGGACCCTTCTAAAATGATAGAGAATCCAAAAATCTACCTCTGTAACAAATTTGGTGATTTTATCACAAAATTCGCATTTTTGCCCTTAACTAACCCTACTAATAGAGACAACTTGAAAGAGAAAGATGGTGGGAGAGGGAACAAGAAGAGATGAGGATGTGGGCCCAACTGTCCCACTAGCAAATCCCGTGCATAGCACAGGTATTTGCTAGTCTATATGAATAGTTTAATTCTGTTTTTTCCGCTTTGTGGCCACCTGTATACATGTTTTTGTGTTCCCCAGTCATGTACTTCACACGCATTTTAACATTTTCTTTTTAAAATTTTGTGTGCGTAGAGTGATGGTAGAACAAAATGATTTTGTAAGTGTTCGCAAAGGCCTGAAATTTATTACACCCCTGTGTTGTTGCTTCCCATACCTTCAGCATTGTATGCCACACTTGGTCAACGTGGTGCATAACATGTGAGTTATGCCTCCCTTGGTGCATACAACAACTAGGTCTGGCAGCTAAGCCTGATCACCAGAAGTAAAAAATTGTGTATTCATGGGCTGTCACTTCCGATGATGGAATCGGTGATCGTTCAGCTAATATATCTGGAAAAACTGAAAATAAAGGGTGGTCTCCACTGGCTGCGGTAAGCTCTGCGGTAAGCCTTGCGATGGTTTGTGCTGGTTCTGTAGGTGGTGAGGAATGACGAGGTCCTTGCCTACATGGTCAGTGAACAATGTAGGCATGACCTCGCCACTCCTCAACAGCACAGCACCATCGCAAGGCTTACCACAGAGCTTACTGCAGAGCTTACCACAGCCAGTGGAGACCACCCTTAAAGCTTCAAAATGAAAGGTTCTATCAAATAATGATATTTAAAAATTTGATTTTGCTAAAATATATATATACGCACCATAAAACACACTTTCTAAAGTTAAAGTAAAACACTGGGCTGGAACAATTGCAGGGCATACAGCTCAATTATGGTTAATAAGTGGGAGCTCACATTATAATACTGGTTTCTGGGCAATGATATTGTCAGAATCAATCAAGTAATTTCTTTCCCGCTCTCTCAAAGCCCTACCCTGGGTGCCTCCATATTGGTAGCTTATGACACTGAAATGGGCAGTACCACTTCCTGAGCTGAGCTATGTGTGGTCAAGGTCTAGTGAATCTGTACTAAACAGTCAAAGTGGCCACTTTACTTCAAGGTCAACTTAGCTATAGTGCTGCACCCCAAGTTAGGGATGTTGCTGTATTACCCATTTTTTTCTAAATCCTTGGATATGAACATGTTTCCTTTCTTCATAAGACTGAAGATAGATAGATACTAGAAGCAAGGATTTTGTCTGCATTTCAAGTAATAATGACTTTTTATCATTGAATTCGAATTTTGAACCTTACAATGGAATAATTTCCTCCAAATGGTGATCTCTTAATTGTGCAACAGGGATTTTCTCTGTATTCTCTGTAAGAATAAAAGACTATCATACCTGCATATAGTTCAAAATTTGAGTAAAAGGAGATAATTAATTGAAATAGGTTGGCTTCACACAATATGAAAAAGAATTATTGCAATTAATGTGACAGTTTCAGGGATCAGCATTATGCAGACGAAGTTTGGGAAGGCTAGGGCAAATATTTCTTTTCCTCGATCCACATGTGCTTCAGATACCTCCATTTTTGCCTATTTTCTGCCTTATTTCGGCCATATTAATGCAGATCTATAGAATAATATTGTGTAATTCTGAGGTGAATTACCCAGTACTTATGCCACCTAAATTAAATGACAAAGTCAGATGTAGGGAACTGATGTTAGCCGCCAAAATAAGGCCTGGTTGTAACCAGAAGTTTGACTACCTTTTTGTCAAAATATTCGTTTTATTTCTATACAATAACTGTGCTGATATAGAATGATCTCTTTATTTATATTAATTTTGGCATAACGGCGACACTATGGTGTAACGGCCACATTACAACAAAGGCTCACTGCAATTGAACAGCATATGTATTTATTCATATCAATATGTTTTACCAAATTCAGGCAGGCTTAAACAATCATTAGAAAAGGTGAAATTGCTTAAAACAAATTTTTATTTTAGATATGGGAATAAAGGTACATGTCGTAACGTGACATAAAATATTCCAACATCCATTCAATGAATTTTATTTAAGGAAATAAAAGGGTTCATATACATCATGAGGTAGTAACTTTTATTTTTATCGAAATATACATGCATATATGGCCCATTCTCACGAAAGTAGTGCAACCCCCCATTTTTTTCATTTATTGGTCAATATCTTGGTCAATATTGATGTTAAATACATAGGAATTGATTAACTACATCCGTCGTGGCATAAGCATCCACTTGTATATTACCTTGAAACCTACAAATCCTCAGATCGATCAAGCAAAATATAATTTTGACTCTTATAGGATGGGCTGCACCATTTTCGTGAGAATGGGTCATATATATATGCATCTTCCCTCCCCAAAAAATAAATGCAATATAATATTTATGGTTGTTTAGAGGTTATTCCAAAACAATATTTTCCAAGTCTAGATCTGTTCAAATGTATGACTATATGAATATTGTGTTTTTTCATAATAATGAACATGTGTGCATATGTAGAAACCTATTTCTTTCAGCAGAAGTAATATTTTTTCTAAATGCACCTGTGTTTTATATTCAAATTCCATAGTTATTACTTATTTTCTAGCCTGAAAAGGTACATTTATTGCAATAGCGGCGAAGATTTAGGCATAAGAGCTTTGAAAGTAGGGTTCCCACAGCCTTATTTTTGCCAAAGGATTCAATAAAATGATTATAATCATGTGTGATCATCCTAAATTCATGTTGCAGACAACCTAGGCTGGAAAACCAAATGACACCCTATTGGGAGAATTACTCATTATACTGTCTGTGTGCATTCACCTGCATTCACCTGAAGTTTACCTGCCCCTGGTCTTGTCATTTATGCATAGTACACTGGGAAGATGTCAGCCTGCACTGTCCAAGTAACAGACAGAGTCTTCTCTATTAAATGCCGCCTTACAGTCACACACATTATTGGATTATTCATTATATATATGTGCAGAACATAATATCTTTCATAATAGTTTTCCTCAATGTCTGAAAACAGGATATACTGAGTCCAGTGTCCCCTTTTAACCTAGGCAGTGCCAGGGTGCATGTGTACCCAGCTGTTGTTTTGATTTTGCGAAGCTTATATTATCATCCGCCCGGTAAACCGTCCATTGTTTCCCCAATTTTCTCTTGTAATAATAAAGCTAGGGCCTCAATATGAAATGTTCGATCAAATAATCATATCTAAAAATGATATTTTGCTAAAGTATATCAATGAACAACCACCATAAAGAAAGATCCTATTGTTATACGTGGCGTAACACTATTCAGGAGATGAAGAAATATCTATGATGTTGAAGATAGATTTATTCTGTAGATGGTAATATAACCGGGATACAGTTGGTATTCGTATCAGATGGTAAGTGAAGGCCTGGGCCTAGAAATAGGCCCTATATGCCAAGAGAAGCAGGCTCCACAGTGAGGTGCTTCTCCCTGATTGGATTGGAGTAAGCTGGACTCCAATCCAATCATAGACCTTTGTTAATCAGTTCACCTTTGGTTTGCGTGCAGGCAGGAGGTATAGTAAAAATGAAAATTCTATGTATAAAGGGCATATGTTACAATATGTTTATATAACACTATAGCTAACCGAGTCAGCCTCAGAAGCCCGTGAACCAAGCAGATTTTTGATTTTGGGAAACTTACACTATCCTCCACTCGATGAACCGTCGATCGTTGATTCTAATTTCTCTGGAAATGTTTAAGCTAAAGATTCAAAATAAAGTTTTACCTAGAAAAAAAATGTAAACCTATCATTTTGTGAAAGCATATCGATGTACAATGGCTGTAAGTCTATTATAAAAAAATAGCAATGGGCGGGCTTCGAGCCCTAAGCAGACAACAACAAATCGGGGGTATAAATAGCAACCGGGACACTGAGACTTCATTCCCGACAACATGACAAAGCAAGAAGCATCATGCGACCTTTTGGGAGATAGTTTCTTGGACCCAGATCCAATGGAGGGTCTCCAAGAAATCATGCTTAGTGAAGAAGAAATACAAAACATTTTCAGCAAGAAATAGTTGTTTTGGAAGAAGAACAGCAAGAAGAGCCAGACTTGACACGCAATGCCGGCCAGTTCCAGCAGGGGGAGACGCAATACAAAAATTCATATACATATAAAGACACCCTTCCTGCTGATGGGCGGCGAAGCATATCATGCTTCGCGAGGAAATCAGACCTCACTTGAAACTACAGGTTTGTGCCTCCAAGGTCTAATTATCTGTTGTTCAAATCAAGCTGTTACCATATTGCTTTGACTGGTATTTGAGTAATAAAACCCGGGGCTAACAAGTAGCTCTTTGTTACTGTTATTCTTTCACAAAAGCCTCAACTCATACCCCTATGAATCTGCGGTTCACTACACATATGGAAAAATAATCCTAAGTATAAACCGGTTAGATGCAAAGTGAACATGATTAAACTGACTCCCCTGCCCTGCTTGCAAACGGCAATTTGGTCTTGTGTGTGAGGACTTAAAACACTTCCTGCATACATGAGGAAAGCGACAGTTACTATTAGAAAAACCATCTTTGTTATAAGCCCAACAAGCTAACTTATTGCCCTCACTATCCTTAATCTTCTTGGCACTGGTACCGGTAGACAAAACCTTAGGGCATGAAAATTTGTGTGAAAGAAATCACATTGCTAAGCCCATATCCCCTTGTAAAACTGTGGCTCTGTCTTTGACTCAACCACAGCTTTTAATTAATTGAGTTTTATTTATATATCGAAACGCATCCGCCAGGCCCCCTTCTGACTCAGGTTTTTACATAATATCTTCAGGGACATTGACTTTAGACATGATTTTTGTAATTCATTAAATCCACCATTGAAAATGCTACAATCCGAACCCTACTTATGGGGGTCTAAAACAAATATTTACAATTCCAGCTATGAAAATCCTCCTAAAAGGGGCCATTTTTACGATGAGGCGCAAACAAATCTCATGTGAAATGAACATAATGAATGTATAGATCACATTGGTAATAGTTCTGTAGCCAAAATACATTTACATATCATATGATGTATTTTGAGATTCTATTTAGATATTTTATATTTTTTTTATGGGTATGTAATAGTCAACACTAGGTATACCATGCATATGCTCAGACTAAGCGACCCAAACAGGCCCCTAGGCCGGAGGACCAACACATGACAACAAAAAACGGGTCACAACTCTTCCACCTAGTGCTCTTTACCAGTTAGATGGAAAAGAATGAGATTCAACTATCTCGGAAATTCCTCCCGTGGACCTCCCTCGAAAACATGTGCAGGCACTCACAACAACCTAAAGAAGCTTTGAGTTAAGAGGGATTATCATGTAAATTGTCTGCAAACATCTGTACAATAATCTCGTTATTATTTCGTTATTATTTTGTTATAATTATTTTTATTCCCAATGTCAGGTCTTTATTCAATCTCTCAACAAAGAACTGTCATCTGGGGCCGATAACGCACCAATTACATCAAGCCCTCTCTTGTTTCTGCATCATTGCTTTGTTTAGACCGTTACCTTGATCAACTTTTTGACTATATGCCAATATACATTGTATAGGTATCACAATTATTATGACTAGATACCAGTAGTACACATTTTATGCAGGTATACCCGACATTGTATGGATCAAATCAGCTTTCAAGACACTTTTTGAATAAAGTACATGCTTCACTGCTAGCACTCGTTGTTTTGTTTTCATTAGCTGACGTAATGATTTAACTAGTATTTAATATTTAATTAAGTCAGTCGTGCACCGATTTAATTTCTTGTGACACACATTATCAGGCCTTTCAACCTTAAAAGTTATTATCACGCCATATGCGCTTGTATTAGCACCTTATTTTATACAGTTAGGTTACATTACAGGAGTCCCACAGTATCATCTTCTCTGCGTTAAATATATATCAGTGGGTTAGATTCAACTCTTATAGGTCATTATAGAGTGTCTCCCACCTTACCCAATCTCTTTCATGAGCTGCATTAATGAAGGATCCATCTTTCAACTCCCTGAGAAATTCAAAGAAACAGACTCTGTTTTCCATGAAAATCTTACTTTTGTATATATAAAACCTTGCTAGTATAAGAATATAATTCTAGGTACAATACTTTTCGTCAAGATTAGGAATGCCAAATAACATAAAGATAGCATTCATGTTTTCCGAGATTTCTCTGTCTAAGGGACTATTGCCCTAGGCCCACCTTATTAAGTGATGCCAGAAGGCACATGTGTTCTCGCAGTCAATGAAAAAGTGAAATAAATTGTCTCTTGTGTCACAGAAGCTACATAAATTGTTGGGTTTTAAATTCATATCTTTCAAATGCTCACTACATGTGGTCAATCTGTTCATTACCTGGTACTGGAAGGATTGTAATTGTACATTTCTTGTGCATTTAAAGGGAGTGCGATACCAGATTGTGAATTCAATATTAGAGATATCTATGCCTCTTTTAAGGAACATCTCCTCCCTCTTGATAATTTCATTATTTCCTCAGCCTCAGTAACTATGTGAGACACAGAACACACTTTCCAATGAATCAAGCTTTGACGTGACGTTCTCACGGCTATGCGCGAAAGTGTGGTGAGGGGGGTGGGGAGAGGGAGGTGATGGGACGGAGAAGCCACACCTATAGAAACAATGACAGTCTAGGAAGCATAGAAGTTAGAACAAACATCTCACAAACAGGCCCCTGGGCAGGAGGACCAACACATGACAACAAAAAATGGGTCACCACACTTCCACCTAGTGCTCTTTATCTGTTATATATGGAAAAGAATGAATCTCAACTAACTTGGAAATTCATCCCATGAACCTCCCTCTTAAACATGTGCAGGCACTCACAACAACCTAAAGAAGCTTTGAGTTTAGATGCATTATCATGTAAATTGTCTGCAGTCATCCGTACAATAATCTTGTTATTATTTTGTTATAATTTTGTTATTTAGTCAGCCTGACTCTCTATGTGATACACAGAACCCACTTTCCAATGAATCAAGCTTTGACAGCACAGAGCCGTGATGTCCTCATGGCTATGCGCGAAAGTGTGGTGAGGGGGTGGGGGGTGATGGAACAGATAAGCCACAGCTATATAAACAATGACAGCCTAGGAAGCATAGAAGTTAGAACAAACATCTCACTGGTGCTGTACGCTTTTCTAGACTAGGCGACCCAATGAGGACCGTAGGGCCGGAGGACCAAAACATAACAACAAATAACGGGTCACCATTCTTCCACCTAGTGCTCTCTACTGGTATGGGGAAAAGAATGAGATTCAACTAACTCTGAAATTCCTCCTGTGGACCTCCCTCATAACTTTGTGCAGGCACTCACAACAACCTGAAGAAGCTTTGAGTTTACAGGGATTATCATGTAAATTGTCTGACATCTGTACAATAACCTTGTTATTATTTCGTTATTAGTTTTGTGAGCCTCCCCCTCTATATGATACACAGGACCCACCAATACATCAAGCTTTGAAAGCGTATAGCCGTGAAGTCCTCACGGCTATGCGCTATACTACAAACAAACTACCAAACAGTACTGTGGCCCAAATGTTGAAGCTTGGTCAAACACTGCAAGCTAACACTGCAAGCTAACTCTGCAAGCTAACTCTGCATGATACACAGGACCCACCAAGGAATCAAGCTTTGACAGCGCAGAGCCGTGACATCCTAACGGCTATGCGCGAAAGTAGTAGTAAATAAAAAACAAGGCATTTGATATGGTTGAACACAGAAGATTGCTATTAAAATTGAGGCACAGAGGTTCCGGTTCCGGTGCTGAAAGTGACAGAAGGATAGAGCAAAGGCTTGTCTCTTTTTTTTCAGGTTCCGGATTCAATTCAAAGCGCATTGATCCAAAAGTTTGTCTGAACACTCATAAAGGTTCTTAGATCGCCGACATACACAGGACCTGCAAACTCTGTATCGCAATAGATCAGATTTTTCACTTTGCGAACCAACTCAAGTAGGTCTCAGGAGCCGGTCGAAAGTCCCGCCAAACGCACGGCACTCCTCGTGTCATCGGAGGTTCAACCAGTTGTGTTCCCTGAAGTGCCACCACCTTCACCATACATCGAGTAAAGTACAAAAGAGGCTCGATCAGTCCGCCTTTAAAGCAGGAAAGGACAGATTCCGAGAATTCCAAATGATATCCCTTGGAACTAAAGCTTTTTAGATCTAACGTCTGTGCCAGGAAATTCTCCCAACCCTCTCGCTACCTGTTGTGCTACGGCGCTGCAGACTCAGTTAGCGGTTTGTTTACGTCTCGATCTGAACTATAGGAAACTCAAATATGACACATCAACGCATTCTGGAATAGGATTCTGTGAAAAAAGGTTTGCTAATCACAAATTTCAACGTCTAAGACATAAACACTGTACATCTAAGCTTGTTTACCGCTTGTAATCAAGCGATCCTCCGCCCGGAAGTTAAGAATTGGCGCATGCGCCCTACGTTGCCATCACCACTCGGCTCACACCGAGAACTCTGTGTATGTTTCTAGTACTTTCCTTCGGAATTCTCTGGGGTTACAATGAAAACAACTGCTGTTCTCTCTCTGAGTATTGTGCTTGACCCGCTGTCATAATCAACGTATATACCTTCCCGCTCAGAGCAATACTTGTACATCATCGCTCACGCTAAGCGGTAGCCTTCCCCAAAAGTGTTGAGTGTTGTCTGCTGTTGAGTGTTGTCTGAGAAGTGCAAAAGCTTGGCACCGCCGCAACACCTTGTGCGTTGCAACGGGTATTCGCAACCCTGTAGCTAAACACTATCCTCTCCTCCCTGATATCCCAGCCCCTAGAAGCAATCTTGAGGCCCTGTAGGTACCCTCTCTCTGCTGTAATACCTACAGAATGAGCTCTAGAGACCCACGAATGGCAACTGAAAGAAAGAGAACTAGACAAGGAGGAAGTGACGGTGAAGCTGAAAATATGTCTGACGGTTTTGATGAGTTAAAAAAGCTTGTAGAAGGAGTGGCCACCCAATGTACAAATTTGGCCCAACAGTTAAAAGATGCCGTAGAACCTGTAGCCACCCTTGCGGGAGCAAACAAAGTGGAGATAGATGCTATACACGGTGACAATAAAAAGAGAGATATAGACTCAGGAAAGCACAAAAAGAAAACCCTTGCGTTGGAAAAGAACTTCAAGAGACTGGATGAAACCACAGTCAAATGGAGCGACCCAAGCTTCCGCGCCATCGAACAGCAGGCAAAAGCGGAAGAAGAAATTAGGCTCAAGAACATGCTCAAAGAAAGGTCCCTAAATCTTATAATCGAGGGTTTAAGTAAAATGGAAGATGAAGAGGAGTCAAAAGAACAACTTCTCCTGAAGATCAACAATATGTTCCAAGGAGCCCTTGGGATAAATGGAATCCAACTGAAAGTGTTCTTCAGAATGGGAAAAAGCGCAAACGCACCCGTTTTGGCTCAGTTCACAAATAAAGACGACGTGGATAGAGTATGGAAACAAAAGCCTCAACTGGATAAACAAGTTGTTCCTGAGGGGGAGAACCCCATATGGATCAAGAGAGATCTGCCCGACACACTGCAAACGAGGGTAAACCGGGCGCGCCCCATCGCAAGAGCAGCCAGGGCCACCGGCAGATACCAAAAAGTCTTCAACGTTAACGGAGACATCATTCTGGACAATAAGAGATATACCCATGACAGGCTTGAACTACTCCCTGTAGATTTAGCCCCCTCAATGGTATCAAGAAAGACCAATCAGGACGCTTTCGTTTTCTACAGCATCCTCAACCCCCTCTCGAATTTTTACCCGACAGAATTTGACATAGGGGGTAGGCACTTCCTATGTATGGAGCAATACCTCGCCTATAGGAAGTCCATCTTAGAAAATCACCCCGCGAGATCAGCCAGAATCCTATCCCTGGAAGATCCATACGAATGTAAAAAAATGCTGTCTGAAATTAATGATCCTAAGGTGATACATGAGTGGGATCAGAGAGTCGAAGAGATTCTTGAACAAGGACTAGCAGCTAAAGTAAGATGCAACCCCATGATCAAGGATTACCTGCTAGGTATGGAACAGAAAACGATTGGCGAGGCCGCGCCCTTCGACACCAAGTGGGGCATAGGAATGGCCTTAAAGCATGACGACGTGCTAACGACCGAGAAATGGCCTGCAGAAGGGAATAGGCTTGGGAAAGCCTGGATGACCCTGAGAGGAAAAATCCAGGCAGCCGAGCAACGTAGGAAGGACCAAGAGAAAGAGGAGCTTGAAAAGAATGGCGCAGCCAACGAGGTTGACATGGATGAGTGGCACTAAGTGCAAAACAGTGGTATCTTATAGTGTGCTTTTTTAATTAATTAATAATGGAGCCACACGCCACAAATAGTGTTTGTTTTTTCCCCATATCTGGGACCAGATGGTACCAATCCATCATAAGATATGTTGTCAGTAAATTTTTAACCCCGCAATGCACAAACAGCCGTGATGGAGAATGACGACCTCTCCTTAATTTCCTTTATGTCCTTAAATGTCAATGGCATTAACAATATTGAGAGAAGAAAAGCCACCTTCGCATACCTCAAGAATTTCAAGAACTCTATAATAGCAATTCAAGAGACTCACAGTACGCCTAATACAGCAGCGATATGGGCAGCTCAGTGGGAGGGTCCCATACACCTCGTACACGGACAGTCCAATTCTAGAGGCGTCGCCATCTTGTTTACTAAAGACATTAATGTTAACATAGCGCAGAAAGGTGGAGATACCGAGGGCAGAATAGCCTTCGTGGACTTCGTGCTCGGCGGTGTTAAAATCTGTTTATTTTCTGTTTATCTGCCCAACATGGATGCATACAAGCATCAAGCCGAAGTGTGTAAAATCTTGAATGACATGATAGCCGAAAGAAATGAAAGTAACATTGTATTAATGGGAGACTTGAACATGAATCTTGGTGAGTTTTGGTATGAGCCACACCCCAGCTCCATTGAGCTTGCATGTAACGTTGGTTTAAAAAACATGTTGAACATTGTTCAGACGTATGAATTATGTGATGTAGTGAACGAATTATCTAATGTAAAAAACAAAGAAACCTGGAGAAGAAAAGGGCAATTCTCTAGACTAGACTATGTTTTAATCGACGATACACTGAGACCTGTGGCCGTCGCCCAGGAAAGATGGGACTGTGAAATGTCGGATCACGATCTAGTGTTAGTAAAGCTAAGACTGGGGGAACCTGGTAGGGGCCCCGGGTTTTGGAAATTCAACAGGCTTTTGCTAGAAGACGAAAAGTATATTGATTTCATTGATGAAAAGATTAAACAGGTTATCCTGAACAACGCGAACCTAAGCGCCAAATCACTGTGGGAGTACATTAAGTTCACTATTAAAACCGAATCCATCACCTTTTCAAAAAAGAATGCATGGGAGAGAAAAAAAATTGAAAGAGAACTTAGACTTAGACTCAAGGAAATAGGGGCCGTCCTACCATTAACTAGGGATCTATACTTAGAAAGGGAAAATATTTTGGACGAATTAAAAACGGAAAGTCTGTTAAGAGCCCAAGGCGCACTTGCCAGAAGCCGAGCAAAATGGCTGGCGGAGGGCGAGAAACCCACCAAGTATTTCCTCAACTTAGAGAAGAGAAATTTTAAGAAAAAAATGATTGCCCAACTGCTAGTTAACGGCACTATCGTCAGCACCCAAAAAGAAATCCTGAAAATAGAAAAAAACTTTTATGAAGCCCTGTACCGCGAAGTTAGCGCCCCTCGAGATGAGTCTTGCTTGGCTGAGTCCACGGACCCTTCGGGTCGGTGCACTGAGTCCGAGCGCATGCTTCTGGGTAGAGAAATAAAAGGGGAAGAGATATGGAAGATAATGAAAGACCTCAAAGGCAACAAGGCCCCCGGGTCTGATGGCCTGCCTATAGAATTTTACAGAGCCATGTGGAGCACCCTCAGTCCTGTTTTAATAGCAATGTTGCATGAGTGTTTTGATAGTAATAGCCTCACCGCTGAAATGTACAGGGGGGTAATCTCCGTCATTCCTAAAAAAGATTGTGATCTAAAACTGATCGGTAATTGGCGTCCCATAACCTTGCTAAACACCGACTATAAAATATTATCCAAGATCCTCACTGAGAGATTGAAATTATGTATCGGAAAATGTATCAATGAGGACCAAGTTGGTTTTCTGCAGGGTCGATATATCGGCACTGCCACTAGACGAGTAGAGGACACGGTCCAATATCTACACAATGAAGGGAAGAAAGGTCTTATCGTCTCGTTGGATTTCCGCAAAGCCTACGATTCCGTCTCATGGAGCTTCCTACTGAAATGTTTAGAGGAAATAGGCGTTGGCGAAGTATTTATAAGTTGGATCAGAATTATGTTGCATGGCTCCAACTCATGTGTCTTGAACAACGGTTACTCATCCGATTGGTTCAGCGTCAACCGCGGGGTTAAGCAGGGTGATCCGATCTCTTCTTACCTTTTCATAATTGTAGTGGAAAAACTCGCTCAAGCGATCAGAAACTCGAACGATTGTAACGGGATTCGCATCGGTACCGCGGAAAACAAAGTTGTTCAATTTGCGGACGATCTCACTGTCATCGCCAATAACGAGACCTCCCTGATAAACATGATCAAGATAATAGAAGATTTCAGTAAAGCGTCGGGTCTAGTCCTCAATATTGACAAAACGAGAGGTTTCAATATCTGAAATGCTCCGATGTACACGCAAAAAGCCAAAGAGATTCGTTGGGTCAACTGCATGAAGGTGTTGGGTATTACAATTGTTCACCCCCCTAACACAAGTACTCAAAATGACAAGAATTTCGAAGAGGTCAGAGTAAAGGTAAAAAACTGCATTGCCCATTGGTCAAAGAGGGACATATCCCTTAAAGGTAGAGTGGTGGTTGCAAACGTCTTGATCTTGCCATTATTTATGTATGCCGCGGCCAACATCTGTACAGAAGACCGCATTGTGACAGAGTTTCAAAAAATGATTGAAGACTTCTTATGGAGGAATAAGAAACATAAAGTCGCAAGAAAATATTTGTGTAAGAGCGCGGAGGAGGGCGGGCTTAACCTGCACGACCTGCGCTCAAAGGTAGCAGCTTCAAAGATGATGTGGCTTAAAAGATTAATCCTAGATAAAGGGGCTAAATGGTCAGCCTTCTTCGAGGCGGCCGTGGGCCAAGAAATTCAAGCAGCCCTAGGGGCCAGGTCGGTAATGAAGTCCACAGGGTCTGATTTTTACGATGAAACTTTAAAACTATGGTCGAGATTTTATGTATCTAATGAACCTGTTACCAAAAAAGAAATACTGAGTGAAAAAATTTGGAACAATAGAATTCTAAAACTTGAAAATAAGAACACCAACTGGGAGGTGTGGAAAAGGAAAGGTTTATATTGCATTGACGACCTAATTTTGAACGACAAAATCAAGAGTATCCATGAGTTTAAAGCCGAAAATGATGTGAAGATTACCTTTGTTGAGAGGTTTCTCTTGAGGGACTCGATCCCCCAAAATTGGTGGACCACGATCATTAATGATACCGTCTCCGACTATAGACCCGAACTGGTTCAGAGGCAAAGCGGTGAATATTCTGGCCGCCACCGCTAGAGAATTATACAACGCTATCAGGGGCGCCATTTTATACAGTGAGGACAGAAATGTAAAATGGGTATCAATGTTCAGGGACAAAGGCATAGATATCACACAAGTCAGTTCTAAGATCTGGTACAACATTCCTTATACGTGCACGAAGAATGTACGGCTGCAGTCATTCCAATTCTTAGTAGTCAATAGGCTAATCGTTTGTAACAAGTATCTGAAGGACATCCATGTCAAGTTGTTCCCGGACTGCAATTACTGCGATGAATGCGACACCGTATTCCACTTCTTTATTGACTGTAAAACTGTGAATGAGTTTTGGCTATCATTGGTTAACTGGGCCGCTCGCAATGAGGCCTTTAATAGAGAGCTAGTTGACGAACTCAATGCGGCGCACATACTACTGGGTATCCCATGCCAAGAGCCTAGTAGTAAAAGGTTAAATTTCATTCTCATTAAAGCCAAGTTTTTTATTTATAAAAAGAGGTTGTTTTATAATAACAAAATCTGTTTCTTTGAATTCCTCAGAGATGTCAAGTCGGCCCTGAGAGCCCTCAAGGACAGCGCCGTATACGGCCAGTCCCACGTCAACGAATTTAAGTTGTGGGAGCGTTTCTATTATAACTTGTAATGTCCGATTCGTGCTGAGTAACCTAACTATCACCCCATGTCCTAGAACATGATGAGTGCACTTGATTTTATTTTGTATCTTGCCCTGCAACTTGTTTCTAACCATGTTGATTTGTTTTGTTGACCTCTGGAGCGTTTGTAAAAGCAAAATTGTATACCGCTCTGCATCTGAAATCATGTCTACCTCATGAATAAAGACCCGGTGTTGGGAAAAAAAAAAATTGAGGCACATACCCAACGGGCAAATGAACGCAATTCCACATGATTTTTAATCAATCATTTTTAAGCAATCATCTCACCATAGTTCTGTGATGAGAGTGGACGCTTTTCACGCAATAATTATTGCGCAATGATTGAGAGATGGTCACGCTAAGGGTATAACCCAATATTTGGGCAAAAATCAGCAAATTATAATAGCATTTGAGCATGATATTTTATATACAATTTTCGCCTTATTTTATTGCTTTTATTGCCAGAATAATATCATTCGGAATTACTCATACTTAATTCTTCATGATAACATATCAATTATTTCATCATTATTTCCATCCTGTAGGACTGTCCCATTGCTGGGAAGGGTTATTCCAGTTCTACTTGGCCCAGTCTACTTCAGGTTATGAAGTATGCAATGATGGGGGGTATTTTGAGCAAATTTAGAGAGAGAGAAATAAAAATATGTATATTAAATGTATATATATAAGTTTGGTGGGTGGGGGGGGGGGGGGGGCAGGATGGGACAGATTAACCACAGCTATATGCTATATAAACAATGACAGCCTAGGAAGCATAGAAGTTAGAACAAACATCTCACTGGTGCTGTACGCTTTTCTAGACTAGGCGACCCAATGCGGACCGTAGGGCCGGAGGACCAAACCATAACAACAAATAACGGGTCACCTTTCTTCCACCTAGTGCTCTCTACTGGAATGGGGAAAAGAATGAGATCCAACTAACTGGGAAATTCCTCCTGTGGACCTCCCTCGTAACTTTGTGCAGGCACTCACAACAACCTAAAGAAGCTTTGAGTTTACAGGGATTATCATGTAAATTGTCTGCAGACATCTGTACAATAATCTTGTTATTATTTGGTTATTATGTTGTCAGCCTCACTCTACACAGAACCCACTTTCCAATGAATCAAGCTTTGACAGTGCAGAGCTGTGACGTTCTCATAGCTCTGCGCTCCATTGTTCCACCATTTGACCAGTCTGATATCTTTCAGGACTCTGCAAGCTAACACTACAAGCTAACTCTGCAAGCTAACTCTGCATAGAACTTGTATTTATCTTCATAAACAACCCATGTAATTATTCAAGTCATCTTAACAGGAAATCAGGGGAAGAATGCTCTATACTTTTGTAATTATAAATATAATTGATTATATGTGTGTATGAGCAGAGGGTCAATCATTGCTGCTGCCATTACCATGCATGCACATTACCATTATTATTTTGTTATTTGCCTGTAACTTTTCTTCTAGTTGGAATATTTTCACGAATTAAAAAGCATTATGACCCTTATGTCGAGACCTATGAAGTACACAATAATTAAAATCATTATGTACATATTTCTTTTTATTCATTTCGAATTTAGGTAGAAATATGTACACTCTTCTGTCAGCTAGTTCCTGTCACAGACTACACAAACCTGTCCTGCTTACAATATTTATTATCAACTTTCCCAATTTTGTCAACCAATTGGTGGAATTGCTCATATATATTACTTGATATATGTTCATATAAATTACCAGGGAAGGGTTGCAGTGCTGGTGCTCCCCTAAGTTTGTTTCACTAACTAACCCCTCTCTCATGTGATGGTGGTCACTTCATTTCACCACCTCACGGGTCACACATTGGTTTTTGTTGGTCCCAACCTGGAAAAAAAAACTTTTGTTAAACTTAAGGGTGGTCTTCATGACAGCTGGCTATCATGCCACTCCATTGTTTGTGTTCTGTTTCCCACGCATTTATGGTGAGGGGTTGGGGTGGGGTGGGGGGGGGGGGGGGATGGGACAGATAAGCCACAGCTATATGAAAAATGACAGCCTAGGAAGCATAGAAGTTAGAACAAACATCTCACTGGTGCCTGTACGCTTCTCTAGACTAGGCGACCCAATGCGGACCGTAGGGCCGGAGGACCAATCCATAACAACAAATAACGGGTCACATTTCTTCCACCTAGTGCTCTTTACTGGTATACGGAAAAGAATGAGATTCAACTAACTCGGAAATTCCTCCTGTGGACCTCCTTCATAACTTTATGCAGGCACTCACAACAACCTAAAGAAGCTTTGAGTTTACAGGGATTATCATGTAAATTGTCTGCAGACATCTGTATAATAATCTTGGTATTATTTTGTTATTATGTTGTCAGCTAACACTGCAAGCTAACTCTGCAAGCTAACTCTGCATGATACACAGGACCCACCAAGGAATCAAGCTTTGACAGCGCAGAGCTGTGACGTCGGCTATGCGCGAAAGTAGTAGTAAAAAAAGGCAAGGCATTCTGCTGGGGCCTGTTTCAAAATCCAGATTTCCTTCCATTTTCGAGCAAAACAAATATAAATCCCCTGTGTTTTTGCATACAATCCGTGCCCATATGCATCTAGTATAGGGTGAAACAGGAGCCAGTCAGATACCAAGCTATTTTTCTCTCTAAATGACTAATTATCATGAAATACAGGTCTAGGAACCCTGTCGACGTTTCATGAGAAGTGCCCGTATATATTTGCATAAAGAGTTGTAGAAGTCATATATTATTATTAACTGTAAAACCATCCAGTACAGGATGGTATAGGTTAACTTTGTAACATAAACTTAAAAACTTTGTACATTATCTAGTCAGATACAGGTGCTATGTACTTAGCCAGCCATATCGAGGATTGAGGAGGTATCTCTAGCCTTGTATATTGGTCTGCATCCATTACAGGATGGTACAACGTATTTTATTAATGATACTCCAAGGTTGATTATTAGTATTTCTAGTCTTTATTTCTTAGACTCTGCATTTCTGTAGATATTAGATGTTACATGTAGGCCTTAAGGAAAATTATGTATGCAATATGCCTTAGGACTTCTGGGAAGAATAGCTCTGAGCTGACAGGTTTAGTCCCATTTCTCACAAATGTTTTAATGATGTACTGTTGAAGAGAAATAGAAATACATCTATATATATATAAGTGGGGTGGGGGGGGGGGGAGCATGGGACAGATTAACCACAGCTATATGCTATATAAACAATGACAGCCTAGGAAGCCTAGAAGTTAGAACAGACATCTCACTGGTGCCGTACGCTTTTCTAGACTAGGCGACCCAATGCGGACCGTAGGGCCGGAGGACCAACCCATAACAACAAATGACGGGTCCCCTTTCTTCCACCTAGTGCTCTTTACTGGTATGGGGAAAAGAATGAGATTCAACTAACTCGGTAATTCCTCCTGTGGACCTCCCTAGTAACTTTGTGCAGGCACTCACAACAACGTAAAGAAGCTTTGAGTTTAGATGCATTATTGTGTAAATTGTCTGATGTCTGTACAATAACCTCGTTATTATTTCGTTATTATGTTGTCAGCCTCACTCTACACAGAACCCACTTCCCAATGAATCAAGCTTTGACAGTGCAGAGCTGTGATGTTCTCATGGCTCTGCGCTCAATTCTTCCACTATTTGACCAGTCTGATATCTTTCAGGACTCTGCAAGCTAACACTGCAAGCTAACTGCATGCTTACTCTGCACACTAACTTATACCTTACATTAGCAATAATCTCTCTTTTTTATCACCGTTTTTGCGGGTGCCAGTCAGCTCGAACACCTTAACAGAGTGGCAGCGGAAGCTTCCATCTTTTTTGAGCTCATTTGAGCAACCTCTTTTTGTCTCTTTTGGTTGCATGCTTGTGAGAGTTTGACTTTTTTACATATCCGTGTACAGACTTCCATATATATGCAATAGATTGACCTGATCGCTTTGTTGGATTGTTTGTCCAATTTTATACCTTGAACGAAAGTACAAGTGCTGATGTTATGTTACTCGTTTCTGTGACATAAATATGCAATACCCAACGGATTTCTGATAGAGCACAACGCTCTTCTTATGTTTTTAACAAATGTCTTTTTTTTGTCATGCTATCACTGCCTAGGTTAAAACCTGCAGTACTATTGTTTGCTTTGATATTATATGTATGCCCGCAAATCAATATTTGAAGGCAGTTCTTATCATGTCTTTGAAATATTGTCTTTACTTAATTGAGTACATTCCTTTAAGTGGTGTATCATTTGTACTATCAAAATTATCTCTTCATATCACTATTTACTTCTGCATTGTCATTCCGCGGAATATGTTCTAGAGTATTGTAACAGTTTTTTTGTAACATCAGGCAATTCTGACAATAGCATCAGTGATGTAATATCTTTAGTCCTGAATAAACATATTTTTCAAATCAAAGGGGGGGGGCTGGGACAGTTTAGCCACAGCTATATGAACAATGACAGCCTAGGAAGCATAGAGGTTAGAACAAACATCTCAACATCTCACTGCTACTGGTGCCAACAACCTAAAAAAGCTTTGAGTTTACAGGGATTATCATGTAAATTGTCTGCAGATATCTGTACAATAATCTTGTTATTATTTCGTTATAATTTTGTCTCTACACAGAACCCGGGGGAGGGGCAGGGGGGATGGGACAGATAAGCCACAGCTATATAAACAATGACAGCCTAGGAAGCATAGAAGTTAGAACAAACATCTCACTGGTGCTGTACGCTTTTCTAGACTAGGCGACCCAATGCGGACCGTAGGGCCGGAGGACCAAACCATAACAACAAATAACAGGTCACCTTTCTTCCACCTAGTGCTCTCTACTGGAATGGGGAAAAGAATGAGATTCAACTAACTGGGAAATTCCTCCTGTGGACCTCCCTCGTAACTTTGTGCAGGCACTCACAACAACCTAAAGAAGCTTTGAGTTTACAGGGATTATCATGTAAATTGTCTGCAGACATCTGTACAATAATCTTGTTATTATTTGGTTATTATGTTGTCAGCCTCACTCTACACAGAACCCACTTTCCAATGAATCAAGCTTTGACAGTGCAGAGCTGTGACGTTCTCATAGCTCTGCGCTCCATTGTTCCACCATTTGACCAGTCTGATATCTTTCAGGACTCTGCAAGCTAACACTGCAAGCTAACTCTGCAAGCTAACTCTGCATAGAACTTGTATTTATCTTCATAAACAACCCATGTAATTATTCAAGTCATCTTAACAGGAAATCAGGGGAAGAATGCTCTATACTTTTGTAATTATAAATATAATTGATTATATGTGTGTATGAGCAGAGGGTCAATCATTGCTGCTGCCATTACCATGCATGCACATTACCATTATTATTTTGTTATTTGCCTGTAACTTTTCTTCTAGTTGGAATATTTTCACGAATTAAAAAGCATTATGACCCTTATGTCGAGACCTATGAAGTACACAATAATTAAAATCATTATGTACATATTTCTTTTTATTCATTTCGAATTTAGGTAGAAATATGTACACTCTTCTGTCAGCTAGTTCCTGTCACAGACTACACAAACCTGTCCTGCTTACAATATTTATTATCAACTTTCCCAATTTTGTCGACCAATTGGTGGAATTGCTCATATATATTACTTGATATATGTTCATATAAATTACCAGGGAAGGGTTGCAGTGCTGGTGCTCCCCTAAGTTTGTTTCACTAACTAACCCCTCTCTCATGTGATGGTGGTCACTTCATTTCACCACCTCACGGGTCACACATTGGTTTTTGTTGGTCCCAACCTGGAAAAAAAAACTTTTGTTAAACTTAAGGGTGGTCTTCATGACAGCTGGCTATCATGCCACTCCATTGTTTGTGTTCTGTTTCCCACGCATTTATGGTGAGGGGTTGGGGTGGGGTGGGGGGGAGTGGGATGGGACAGATAAGCCACAGCTATATGAAAAATGACAGCCTAGGAAGCATAGAAGTTAGAACAAACATCTCACTGGTGCCTGTACGCTTCTCTAGACTAGGCGACCCAATGCGGACCGTAGGGCCGGAGGACCAATCCATAACAACAAATAACGGGTCACATTTCTTCCACCTAGTGCTCTTTACTGGTATACGGAAAAGAATGAGATTCAACTAACTCGGAAATTCCTCCTGTGGACCTCCTTCATAACTTTATGCAGGCACTCACAACAACCTAAAGAAGCTTTGAGTTTACAGGGATTATCATGTAAATTGTCTGCAGACATCTGTATAATAATCTTGGTATTATTTTGTTATTATGTTGTCAGCTAACACTGCAAGCTAACTCTGCAAGCTAACTCTGCATGATACACAGGACCCACCAAGGAATCAAGCTTTGACAGCGCAGAGCTGTGACGTCGGCTATGCGCGAAAGTAGTAGTAAAAAAAGGCAAGGCATTCTGCTGGGGCCTGTTTCAAAATCCAGATTTCCTTCCATTTTCGAGCAAAACAAATATAAATCCCCTGTGTTTTTGCATACAATCCGTGCCCATATGCATCTAGTATAGGGTGAAACAGGAGCCAGTCAGATACCAAGCTATTTTTCTCTCTAAATGACTAATTATCATGAAATACAGGTCTAGGAACCCTGTCGACGTTTCATGAGAAGTGCCCGTATATATTTGCATAAAGAGTTGTAGAAGTCATATATTATTATTAACTGTAAAACCATCCAGTACAGGATGGTATAGGTTAACTTTGTAACATAAACTTAAAAACTTTGTACATTATCTAGTCAGATACAGGTGCTATGTACTTAGCCAGCCATATCGAGGATTGAGGAGGTATCTCTAGCCTTGTATATTGGTCTGCATCCATTACAGGATGGTACAACGTATTTTATTAATGATACTCCAAGGTTGATTATTAGTATTTCTAGTCTTTATTTCTTAGACTCTGCATTTCTGTAGATATTAGATGTTACATGTAGGCCTTAAGGAAACAAAATTATGTATGCAATATGCCTTAGGACTTCTGGGAAGAATAGCTCTGTGCTGACAGGTTTAGTCCCATTTCTCACAAATGTTTTAATGATGTACTGTTGAAGAGAAATAGAAATACATCTATATATATATAAGTGGGGTGGGGGGGGGAGCATGGGACAGATTAACCACAGCTATATGCTATATAAACAATGACAGCCTAGGAAGCCTAGAAGTTAGAACAGACATCTCACTGGTGCCGTACGCTTTTCTAGACTAGGCGACCCAATGCGGACCGTAGGGCCGGAGGACCAACCCATAACAACAAATGACGGGTCCCCTTTCTTCCACCTAGTGCTCTTTACTGGTATGGGGAAAAGAATGAGATTCAACTAACTCGGTAATTCCTCCTGTGGACCTCCCTAGTAACTTTGTGCAGGCACTCACAACAACGTAAAGAAGCTTTGAGTTTAGATGCATTATTGTGTAAATTGTCTGATGTCTGTACAATAACCTCGTTATTATTTCGTTATTATGTTGTCAGCCTCACTCTACACAGAACCCACTTCCCAATGAATCAAGCTTTGACAGTGCAGAGCTGTGATGTTCTCATGGCTCTGCGCTCAATTCTTCCACTATTTGACCAGTCTGATATCTTTCAGGACTCTGCAAGCTAACACTGCAAGCTAACTGCATGCTTACTCTGCACACTAACTTATACCTTACATTAGCAATAATCTCTCTTTTTTATCACCGTTTTTGCGGGTGCCAGTCAGCTCGAACACCTTAACAGAGTGGCAGCGGAAGCTTCCATCTTTTTTGAGCTCATTTGAGCAACCTCTTTTTGTCTCTTTTGGTTGCATGCTTGTGAGAGTTTGACTTTTTTACATATCCGTGTACAGACTTCCATATATATGCAATAGATTGACCTGATCGCTTTGTTGGATTGTTTGTCCAATTTTATACCTTGAACGAAAGTACAAGTGCTGATGTTATGTTACTCGTTTCTGTGACATAAATATGCAATACCCAACGGATTTCTGATAGAGCACAACGCTCTTCTTATGTTTTTAACAAATGTCTTTTTTTTGTCATGCTATCACTGCCTAGGTTAAAACCTGCAGTACTATTGTTTGCTTTGATATTATATGTATGCCCGCAAATCAATATTTGAAGGCAGTTCTTATCATGTCTTTGAAATATTGTCTTTACTTAATTGAGTACATTCCTTTAAGTGGTGTATCATTTGTACTATCAAAATTATCTCTTCATATCACTATTTACTTCTGCATTGTCATTCCGCGGAATATGTTCTAGAGTATTGTAACAGTTTTTTTGTAACATCAGGCAATTCTGACAATAGCATCAGTGATGTAATATCTTTAGTCCTGAATAAACATATTTTTTAAATCAAAGGGGGGGGGGGCTGGGACAGTTTAGCCACAGCTATATGAACAATGACAGCCTAGGAAGCATAGAAGTTAGAACAAACATCTCAACATCTCACTGCTACTGGTGCCAACAACCTAAAAAAGCTTTGAGTTTACAGGGATTATCATGTAAATTGTCTGCAGATATCTGTACAATAATCTTGTTATTATTTCGTTATAATTTTGTCTCTACACAGAACCCGGGGGAGGGGCAGGGGGGATGGGACAGATAAGCCACAGCTATATAAACAATGACAGCCTAGGAAGCATAGAAGTTAGAACAAACATCTCACTGGTGCCCATACGCTTCTCTAGACTAAGCAACCCAAATGCGGCCCCCAGGGCCGGAGGACCAAAACATGACTACAACAAACGGGTCACCATACATACCACCTAGAGCTCTTTGCATTGTCCATGTGATCACCAACCTACTTCTGAGGGCCTGACACAGAACCTTGACACAGAACATAAGCATTCACCGCGCGTAGCCATCGATACGGCTACGTGGGAGGGGTGGGTGGGCTGGAGGGATGGTTAAGGCATATCAATATAAACAATGACAACAGAAACGGTATTTAGTTCTATCTAGGAAAAGCATAGAATTCACACATCTCACTGCTACTGGTGCCCGCACGCTATTCTAGACATTGACTTCTCAATCTCATTACTATTATAAAGGTTGTATAGGCAAATATGTATTCATATGATAGTAGAACTACTCTAGTTTTGAAGGACACCAGAAGAAATTATCAATTTATCACCGTTTTCTGCCTATCAGTGAAATAGTAATGAGACATAGAGTATATTCAGCTTTGCTGCATACCATGCATATGCCATATGTATATCCATATCTCAGCAAATTAACATATTGCTACTACAAACACCCTCTGGTGGACAGTAGGTGGAGCATACAACTAACTCTGTAACGGGATCAGGCCTTCGCTTAACACTGTGGACTTGTGCCGCACCGCAGACCGAGATATTTCTGTTGTTCAAATTAAGCAACCCCGTTCTGTGACAATACTATTGTAACTGTGATATTTGGGTGAATAAACCAATTGTAACGAATACTTTTCGTTATCGTGATTCTTTCCTGAAATTTGCGAACTTGTGCCCATAAGTCTGCGTTTCACTACATTGGGGCCGTGAGCCTAGGGCTGAGTAGGGAATTTCCCCAAAGGATCCACCCTAGTGGTTTCGTCTGACTATGGTTGAAACCACCATGGATCAGGCCAATGCGATGTTAGCTCACCGTCAGGATGTGAAGCCAGAATTTGCAGACAGGACATTTGCCCAGCTGGGGGATGTTGTGACACATATCAAGAAGATGCATGGGGAATCACTGGTTATTGAGCCCACGATTCAGGCCTCAGTGGACAAACTTGTGTCTGCGATCCTGGGTCTAAGGTCGTACTATCAAGATGACCTCCTCCACAATCTTTTTGAATGTGCAGGGTATACAATTGAGACCGGCAAACAGGATCGGGTGGAGACATCCCCCAAGCCTATGTAGGTCAACACAGAGGGTCCAGATGGATCAACAGAGGGTAGTCAGACAGCTGGTTTGACTATGGATCAGAAACCAAGCTGCGGTGGATGTGGCGATATCTGACTCTAGCTCTCTGTGAATTGGGGATCCTTGCCGGATAATGTAAGTAAAGGTGAGGTGATTGAGTATATTTAAGAGCTATTTAAGAATGACATCATTCTGCTGAAACACATACAGCGACTGTCCATGGTCTACACAAATATGGAGCTTGCCCCGATTTCTTCATTGAAATGCTAGACAAAAGGTATCCAGTACAGATGGCAGCTGTGCCTCCTGAGAGCCCCAATACTATATATTGTTACCCGGTCCATGACAATCCGAGGTCGGCTCGGGTTTGCCTGGGACTCTGTCCCGGTTTAAGAATGCAAACAGGCGGGTGGATTTCAATAATTCGTCTCCTTCGGATAATGGTTGCCTCAACTACTCATTGGGGAATGTATCTGTGCCTCTGACGGATGGTGATTTGCAGATGCAACGTTCCACTCGGGATGGTCATGACCAACCTTCTATGCAGTCAGACCACGATTCTCATTTTGCGGAATGGTGCTCGATGATGCCAGAAATTAATTGTATATAATAAGTACTGTCCAGCGGAAATCAGACTAAGCACTACAGGATGTAAAGGCGAGAGCCACAAACCTAAGAATCCCAAGCCTTTCTGTAAAGGAGAAGATTGGGAGGAATACTTGGCTTCGGCAGTCAACTACGCTGAGTTGTGTGGCTGGAGTGAGGAAACATTAATGCATAAACTCATCATGGCCACTTCAAGACATGTGAACCAGTCGATGTCGGGCTACACATGATCACTAAGTCTGTGTGACATAGTCACATGACTCTGTGTCATACTCAACATGAAAACAGAATAGCAGAGGCTGGAGGAGTACCATAGTCGCGTACAGCAACCAGGGGAATCCTTACAGCATTACTGGGAGGCTTTGCTCACTCTGTTGATGGTTGGTGAATTCAGTGCGATCAGGGCGGTACCTCATGATCGAATAACAATGGGGTATGCGGTCTTTGACTTTGAGATTGCAGGGCATTTGTATCAAAACGCTTCTCTTGTAGTCTGTATGGAGAATCGTTGGTTGAGGGTCTAGACAGTGAAGAGTCTGTGCTAGGTAAAGACTTTATGTGGCTTGTGCCATAATGCTAATATAGAAGGATCTCTTTATTTCTATTAATTATGACATAGCGGCAACGCTTTGGCGTAATGGCGGAATCCCAACATATGCTCACGGCAATTCAACATCTGTATTTATTCATATCTATAATTTTTACCAAATTCAGGCAGGTCTGAACACTTATTAGAAAAGGCGAAATTGCATAAAAAAAATCTATTTTAAATATGGAAATAAATGTACATGTTGTAACGCGACATAATATTCCAACATCAATTCAATGAATCTAATTTCCTCCCAGCTTTTGTCCCATTGATGTTGGATCGCCCAGCAGCCTGATGGGCTCAACTCCTTCTGTGGTGAAACCTTCCTCTGGTCAGTCTGCTGCGGCGGGAGCGCCATCTACGGCTTCTTCTACTCGGGGGAATCCAAGATGGAGGTAAACTTATTGCAAGACGAGCATGACTCGTTCATGCGAGAACAGGATGCCAAGTGCTGCTGTAAGTATGAACGTGCTCCTGCAGAGGAATATGAATGCCTGCACCTTGGTCATGAAGAGGAACTTTGTGTCAAGCGAGTGGTGAAGGAAGCTTTGTGAAGAAGACCCCATGGGGAACCCAGTGATTGTGGTTGGTTCTGTGATAAACCCGAGGCTGTTGTCTCGTGTAGGTTTATCCTACAGGAAGGAGGGGGGTATCTCTGGTACTCTCTTCCTCAGGGGTGGGGGATGTTACCCATAAGGTTGGTTTTGTTCATCAGCTTGGCTTTTAATAATATAGTTCATGCACTAAAATAGTATATGCTCTAATGGATGCTCTCGACTTTGTTGGGTCAGGCAGGCATGTCTGCTTATTTCTTCAGACTTTTAAAAGCTGTGATCCACGGGGCAAGGGAAGGCCTTGCTCTAGGACTCGTGCAGTGGATTGGCAACGCTTGTGCCCTGCTGCACACAAGAGTTTTGAGCTAAATGGATCTCCTTGGTGCAATGGCAGACCCTACATAAATAGTACTCATGGACCTCCTCAACTCCTACTAGTGAGGGGGCAATGTAGTGGTTCTGCCCCAAACACATATCAACATGGACGCTGCCGTCCAATTCCAACACCAACCAGGCTACAGCAGTGGTGAGCATTTCTACTAGAGCCGGATATGACAACCAGTTCTGGCCAGTTCCGTCAGGAGGCGACACAACGTCATCATACAGTCACTACTACAGACACCCTCTGGCAGACGGTAGGCGGAGCACACAACTAGCTCCATAAGGGGATCAGGTCTTCACTACGGACTCGTGCCATGCCACAGACGGAGATATTTCTGTTGTTCAAATTAAGCAACCCCGTTCAGTGACGATACTATTGTAACTGTGATATTTGGGTGAATAATCCAGCTGTAACAAATACTTTTCGTTATCGTGAATCTTTCCCTTTTTGTGAACTCGTCTCCACAAATCTGCGGTTCACTACATATTTAATGAGTACATATTGGAAACAATTACCCTGAATCTGATTTCTTCCTAAGTCCACTAGGCCGATTCTCATGCGATTTTGCGCTGCAGAGGACTCTTTGAAGCGCATGAGAATTGGCTTAGTGGACTAGGACCTTTACTCAGTAAACCTATTTTGTAAGAGAGAGGAGTTCAATTTCACCGCACCCACAGAATCGTCCAAAATTGTACTAAGATTATATATTGCATGGATAATGAA